>OZ010790.1:466362695-468862695 GCA_963932465.1 Maratus speciosus
CCTACGTAATAACTATTTTCAGCAATTCAATAACTTTTTAGAACTTTTTTTTTTTTTAAGCACAAAGACAGTTAGTTATGCTGACTATAGTCATAAGAATCCAAGATTTAAAAAATTCAAAAGTTAAAAAGCGAGTTGGTAAAAAACGATACATTTATTTCACTGTGAAAAATAGTAGCTTATTTATGTAAATAACAGTAAATATATTTTAAAATTAGCTTAACTGTATGGTCTATAAAAGTTCCTATTGACTTTTTTTTTAGTTTATTATTATTTATTTTATCTTTACTTTTCATTAAATATATAAACATGCAAAGATTCGCACTTAAAGTTGTATTTATATAATTAAACTGCATTATATAAAAATATTAAGCAAGAAAAAAATGATTTCCGAAAGAAATTACTATGTAGACACTTATTCTACTTAAAATCAAGCACATTTTTATAAACCATGAAATATTTGAATGAGGAAACAGAATGAAAATAATATATTTGTTCACCCCGGTAGCAGAAAGTGCGCGACGCAGATTTATTTTGAATCTTGCAGATAAATTTGCCAACTTTGGGGGGGGGGGGGGGGGGGGGGGACGAAAATTCTGACAAAAAATATCGCGAATTCGACAAATGGTCGCCGAAAAATACCAATTTCAATAATCGTTCACATAAAAAATCGGTAATTTATAGCCAAAGGATCGCTATAAAAACGCGAATTTCGTCAAAAGAGCCCGGAAAAAAACATGAATTTCGTCCCAGGGTTGTGGGAAAAATGCAAATTTCTGTCACAGGATCACGGAAAAAACATAAATTTCGTCAAAGGATCGCGGAAAGAATGCGAATCTAGTAAAAGGATCGCGGAAAGAATGCGAATCTAGTAAAAGGATCGCGGAAAGAATGCGAATCTAGTAAAAGGATCGCGGAAAGAATGAAAGGATCGCGGAAAGAATGCGAATCTAGTAAAGGATCGCGGAAAGAATGCGAATCTAGTAAAAGGATCGCGGAAAGAATGCGAATCTAGTAAAGGATCGCGGAAAGAATGCGAATCTAGTAAAAGGATCGCGGAAAGAATGCGAATCTAGTAAAAGGATCGCGGAAAGGATAAGATCAGGAAGAACGCGAATTTAGTCAAACGATTGTGGAAAAAACGCAAATTTAGTCAAACGATCGCGGAAAAACGAAAAATTTATGTCAAAGGATCGCGAAAAAACGCAAATTTATGTCAAAGGATTGCGGAAAGAACGCGAAATTTTGTCAAAAGACTCGAAAAACGTTAAATTTCTGCCAGAAGTTACAAACTTTAATTTTATCCAAAAATCCCCGAAAAAAAAAAAACGTAAATTTCGTTCTAGGGGCGCGAGAAAAAGCAAATTTCTGCCACAAAATCATGGAATAAAATTGAATTTCATCAAAGGATCGAGGAAAAAACACGAATTTACTCAGATAATCGCGGGAAAAATGCAAATTTCTGTAAAACCATTGCGAAAAAACGCAAATTTCTATAAAACGATCGCGAAAAAACGCAAATTTTTGTCAAAGGATCGCAAAAAACGCAGATTACTGTCAAAGGATCAGGAAAAAAAGAAAATTTATGTCAAAAGATCGGAATTAAATTTGCAGAATCTCGTAAAAGCTCGCAAAAAACGCAAATTTCTGCCAAAGGATCGATGTAAAAACGCGAATTTCGTTTAAAGATCCCGGGAAAAACGTGAATTTCGTCCAGGGGCGCCGAAAAAACGCAAAATTTCTGTCACAGAATCGCGAAAAAACACGAAGATCGTCAAAGAATCGAAGTAAAAACGCAAATTTCGTAAAGGATCGCGAAAAAAAAAGCTCATTTGTGTCAAAGGATCGCAAAAAACGGTAAATTTCGTCAAAGATCCCAAAAAAACGAGAAATTTCCTCATAAGATCGCGAAAAAACAGATTTCGCCAAAAGATCTCGAAAAAACAGCAGATTTCGTCAAAAGATCGCGAAAAAACAAATTTAATAAAAAGCGCGTGAAGAAAAGCACATAATTAGTGCCGTTAGTGGATTTTCGCTCCCTGTCTCCTCCCTTCTGTTGTAACCTTTCGGAAAATTTGCTGTGAATTTCAGAAATTTTTTTTTTACTCAGAATCATCCCTGGTATTAATCAGTAAGAACACTGTTTATTTTAACACTCATAATGTTTGTACATAAGAAAATGTAACACGCCACTCCCGCAGACAATTTTCATCCCACTAAATTGCTGTCGCAGACACAACCATAACTTTCTGCTACTGGGTTGTTCACTTATTTCTCTGTGAAAAATTGTTGATATTCATTGAAATAACTGTAAATAATTTTAAATAACAACAAAAAATTTCTGATCCATCGACATATAAATGATTCCCCCCCCCCTTTTTTTCTTTCTTTATATATTTAAGCATGCAAAAATTTCGTAGCTAAAAAAGCACTTATATGCTACAAAACTTACATTTAATTCACATTTTTTTATAAATTTCAAATATTATACATATTTTTTCAATTGTGGTTTCGAAAATGATTGATAAAAATTTTCGTTCCGAAAAACAAGTCCGAGCCGGATTTGAACCGGGGCCGAAAAAACTCAAATCTAGCGTGCTGCCGATCGTGCTACTGAACCGCTTGCCAAAGAAGGAAATTAATCCGATTATTAACAAACTGTAACTTAAACTTTGCAACCTATTTTCCCAAGACCCCCGTGGGGTTGCGCTTTATGGTGCTCATATATTTATATACCAACTATACTCTATCGATACACAAATGTTCATCGCATTCGGTGAGACCACCCTCGAACCCTCTCCTTGTGAGTATTAGAACCAAATGAAAATGGGCTAGAAGATTTCTATGGCTAAAATTCTCTTATAATAAGAGAAAGTCATTAAAAGTTCTTAATAGTAAAATTGCCACTATTTAAGTATCTATTTATATACAGTAGACGTTCGATTTTACGAACTCGAGGGGACTCATATAATGTATTCGTAAAATCGAAAGTTCGCAAATGGGAGTAACATTAGTTCAATGGAATGCTGCTTGGGACCAGTACATCAGTTCGTAAAAAAGAGGTTCGTAAAATCGAGCGCCTACTGTAATATGCCAAGGTGACGATACCGGAGCGCGCCCATCCTCGGAAGAAAAACGAAAAAAAAAGAAAAAAAAAAACATCGCGGCCATGCTAGGCTTAATAAGCATTCTGATGCCGTATTATAAGTCGAACAATTGCCTTATTTAACCTACGATGTGTCCACATCTTTTCTTCATTTTCTCTAAAACCTTCAAAAACTATAAAATTATAATGTTTTAAGTTCCAAATTAAAAATAACCAGCTACCAAAAACAGATTACTTCGCAAAATTACCGATATAAACAAACGAACATCGTTGCTATTCATTAACACAAAATAATACAAATAAAATTTATAAGCAGCATGGTAATGAAGGGCGAGGGGGGGGGGGGGGGGACTATAAGCTCATTTGAGTGTATTTCTGTGAAATATGTTGTACTTGATAACGTTTTGTTGCTATGTGTTGTTTTGGCGCCATCCAACGGGATTTAATATAAATAATAAGACATTCTGTTGAAATCGAATACCTTTTTATGCATTTTATCAGCTTTGCATTGCAAATAAAAATGAACATTTCTTATCAATTCTTATTAATATATATAAGGGATATATATATAATACCGTTTTAATATGGGAAGTTTGTAGAGGAAAGAAAATCATTAATGTAATTAATAGTAACAATTTTGCATTTCTTTTCCTACTTATTATGCAATTTACTTTGATAAATGATGTAGATTAAAATCATTATAAATTTGCTGTTTAGTTCGCTACAGAATAATTCAAAATTAGTTCGAGTAGTAAAATAATTTGCAAGTCACAAAATTAATATCGGGTAAAGAATAATATATAAAAATAGTTCTCTACGCAGTTATGAATTTGCAAATATACTTTATAACAAGTTTTATAGAATTAAAAAATTTTTCCTATGTAATATATATGTATAAATATATATTGGTTACAAATAAAATGCAATTTTTATGCTGCAATATTTAAAATTTGGGATGTAATTTTAATATTTTCAAAGGAGGCATTTTGAGTTTTTTTTTCCGCGGTCAGACCTTTATTTCGCTTTAAATTATGTTTAGCTCTTTATTACTTAATACAAAAACTTAAGATTATTATTAGTAAAATTAATAAAATGCATAATAACAAAGGTAAGTGATCGTTTGATTAATTAATGGTTCAGTTCTAAAATATTTTACCCGCAGATTATTTTCTTCCCCTAAAGTATCTATTGCAGACACTTGGCGAATTTTTTGATACTGGGAACTTAAATAAATAATAGTAAAAAAAAAAAAAAAAAAAAAGGCCTATACCTTTGTCAACGAGCAGTTGTTTATTTTTTTTTTTTCATTCATATTTATTGATCATGTGGAATTTTTGTGAGTCTGAGAAAGAAAATAATAAAATACTTAATGGCGTTTGATGCTGCCACCTATAATCGAAACCTGGAACTACACCCAAATCACGTGATGCTTAAGTTGGGAGCATCAGCGCCGCGAACCGTGAGTTATCTTTGGGTACAAGTCTTGTGATTGAAAGCCCATCTTCATAGTTCTCCTCTTTGTTCTATATTCATGTTCTAAACTTCTAAACGTTATTTTGAAGATCTTTCGTTCATATACCGTCATTTTTTATGGGGGTTATAAACTAGTGTAAAGTAGAATTTAATATGAGTCAAAAGTCTCTTCAAGACTGAAATCAGTCCTGATACTGAAGTCTTGCAGCCATAATCAGCGGACATGTTTCGTAAACATTCTAATAAAGGGACCTGCGAGGCAACACTTCCTTGTACATTGGTTTTCTCTAACTATAGCTTCTAACATAGTACAATACTTCCAACTACAACGACAGCAGCTATTGAACTAAATATACGCTACATTAAATGAGGGATAAACGTTAATGTCTTCTCCAAACTTTATGTATAGCTTACAAAATCTGGGTAGATCTTATCTTATACATCATATATTCGTTTCCATAAATTGCAAAAGCGGAAAAAAAGGCAAGAGACAGGTAATTTACAAAGCATAAATATACTTGTCATGAAGCACTTAAACACCAAGCAGAATCTCACGGGTTTTTTATTTATTTTTTTTTTTATTATTAAATATGGTAAATTTGCCAAAAAATACCCCCCCCCCCTCCCTCCTAAAAAGTTATTAACAAATTGCTTTCACAATGCTTGAAGAAACTAAATAGATGACTTCAAAAATAAATGACATTACACATCGCAACAACTGCTGTCTTAAGTATGGATGACAGAGAAGCAATCAATTATGCTTTTAGCATAACACTATCAACCCTCCTAAAGCAGAGAAACTGAAATTACATGCCCGCAACTAGAGATGAGAAACTTGTCAAGCTGCTAACGAGGCGACAAGGATGATATATCCAAGAGTGGGTGGGACGAATTGATACCACCTACAAAAACGCAAATTGGCAAACGGTACCTTTGTCTACAAGATTTGAAAGAATTAAGAAGATTTCATTCAACGAGCATCTTGGACCTTAGCCATGGCAAGACTTTCTTTCGCTCTCATCCTTTATGTAGTTGCTTCGGAGCGTAGCCAAGCACACAGCTTAAAGTATCCAGTAAAAAGGGATGCACTTAACTCAAGAGTAATGAACTCCAGAAACACTGCTAAGTTCACGTGTTGCTGTTTTTATAATGATGGATGGCAATCATTACTTTGTTCGCCCGCATACATATTAAGGATAGTACAGGTCGAAAGCTCGCATCCAGCACATCACAGCTTTTAAATTTAAAGACAAGAGTCGAAACAGCGAATTACAGTTGAAGTTAGAGTAAAATTCGGAAAATTATTATACTTTTTGTGTGAAAATTAAAAGCGGCTCTGTGCAAATTTTATAAATAGCAGGAGGAACGAAAGTTAAGTACAGATTGAACACGCACACACACACACAAAAAATAAATAAATAAAATAAAGAGCCAAAAACTATCTAGTATTACACATTACCATATATATATATATATTTATATATATATAGAGAGAGAGAGAGAGAGAATTTTATGAATAATTTAAAAATAGATAGAACTTTCCAAACGAATACCGATATTTATTGCAAAAAAATATCTATTATTATATTTACTTATATTAGAACCTACGAATACAGAATAAAAATCTTTAGCAAGTAATATTTACTTACTTAACAGAATAAGCACCGCCAAATAGACAACAAAATACCAATACAAATTTTCAAATTATTTTCTTAAGGAATAGAACTTAAAACGCTACGCGTTTACTTTAACATAATTTGGGATTATCAATCGCAATTCTCTTTATCAAGCAAAAATTATTAAATGTTTCTAAAAATGTATTATTCAAGAACGGAATTCATTAATACTCAATTTTGGGTCCTTTATAACGGACAAGTTTTCTAATGCAAGATATAAAATACTTTGTGGATGATAGCCTGATAGGGATATTTTGTATTTAATACACTGAATTCATCTTACTTCTAGAAAGCGGGGCCATTTTTGTAAGAAAAAAAAGGGAGGGAAGAGCGGTTTTTTTTGGAGGTGTTTCAGTCCCAGGAAACCAAAATTTCGAAAGCCTTGCGACACCACTGTTATGCAATTGAAAAGTTCGAGTGCTTTGGATTCGGGTTGACTTCTGATGGATTTTTTCGGTTCCAGTCTGATATAACGTGCAAGAATCAAATCCACATACAAAAGCTCACATTATATAACTTCAAATATTACCCCTTTACCCCAAGCGTATCAAGGCTGCATTGATACCAGTGGCGCCAACTTATATGGGCCCGTGAGGCGCGAGCCCACCCAATAATTTGATCTCTCCACCCACCCGATTTCCATTGATTTATTTCATTATTTATGTATTTATTTGAAATAAAATTTGGTTTTATTGAAGTTCTCAAAATAATTTTGTTTGAAAAATAGCAAGCACATCCATTAGACATGCAGGAGCACTAAAAGCCCTAGCGGATGTAAAAATAAATTTCTCTCAAAAAGAATAAAAAATTCTGCATATTTTGCCATCGGTTTTAGTTTTAATGTCCTGATGAATGGATGAAGGTGACTTTTTGAATTTTCAATAGTGAGCCATTCTTGTTTTTTATTTAATAAATATTAATTTATAAGGAAGAACTTGTAAGAATATAATTTAATAAATTAAAATTAAATTATAATAATTTTACTTAGAACAACCGTAATTTGGCTTACAATTATCATCTTTAGTCATTCACGCCTCCCCCGACCCTCTCTCCACACACTGGGGGAAAAAATTGTATGTGTTATTTTACTCAAACTTTTCCGAGCCGACCCAATAATTTTTTCAAAGTTGGCGCTACTGGATATTACCATTGAAAAACTACAATTATTAAAACGGCTACTATTGACAGAGCGAAACCACTTTCATTTTCTGCATTTACGAAAAATAGAAAAACCTAACCATTCTTAAGTCGAAGTTATCCAAACAATAAACTATCAGTGCAGAAAGTTAGAAAACAAACCTAAAAAATATTGGGTCGCTCCATCCAATGCATTAAGCTGTACAGAAAACAACAGAGAAAAGCTAAATAAACAGAAACATCCCGGAATTACTCAAAGACTTATCTGACTTCGTATGCATAAAGAAAGGATTTCAATAACAAATTTGCCATGCAATGTTTTTCTTCAAGAAAGAAAGAAAGCTAAATGTTGTTCCAAGACTACTTAAATGACTGCTAACTTTACTGATATTCTAAGAAATAATGAATGTGCAAAAATGCGAATATTATAAAAAATTAAAATATATAAAGTGAAACCTCACACATAAAAACACGTATTTTGTCTCTTGAATAGAGGTGTCTCTTTTTTGGAGAAAGGTTTGGTAAGTTTTTTTACATGCTACGGTATTAACCGGTTTTGACTACAGTGAAAACAGTCATGTCAAAAATCTTATCAAAAATGTCAAAAACCTAATTTTACGAGTAATAAAATAATATCAAGAGAGTTATTTAAGCAGAGTTGGATATACTTTAATCAATAAATTCTAATTTAAACTGCATAGCATAAATACATTTAAATTGCTGGACATAAAACTGCACATAGATTAGAGCATGGTAATTTTTTAAGTAGAGCTTCCCTAACTCTTATTTAATGAATTATTTTATTGTTAATAAATCCTTATATTTGTACTTATCAAAATCATGCAGATTTAATCTAATATTTTGAAAAGGTAACTTATTTTTATTTTATTTATTTATTTATTTTTACTTTTTTTATGGCTAGAAGCAGAAAGTAATCCACCACAATTGGTAACTATTTCCTTAAGTAAACTCAAAAATATTCTCCTACCAGTGCAAAAAATATTGCTTTTAAAAGCTATATTATTTTAAAATAAGGTACTCAACCAAGTATGAAAAAAGCCACAGTAGCAATCCACATAAAAAAAATTGAAAATTTAAGCATAAACAAAGAAAGAATTTTAATTTCATATTCGATAACAATTCAATTCTAAAGTCACTATCATTAAACTAGGGTAACGCTGTATCTTGACTACATTAACAATCTTTCTTTTTTTGTTGGGGTTTTACTTAAACACAGGGGCGTAGCTACAGATATTTTTTCGGGGGGGAGAGTTCGAAAATTTCCCAACTTGAAACAAATTCCTCCAACATTCAACTAAAATGATATGCACAAAGTGTGTAATAATGATAATGAAGCTTATGCATAAAAAATTCCTTTCCAAAGAAAAATTTTAAAACTAGAAATATAAAAATTCTAATTATTGGTTTGTTTAATAAAAAAACAAACACCCGTTTTACTTTCTTCTGTCTTTACAAGACGAAAGTATTGAATTCGTAAAAAAAATCTACAACTGGTTTTCGACGATTTGATACGTTTTAGAAGGTCCTGAACATGATTTGACTGATTTTAGAAAATGTCTGTCTGTGTGAATGTGACACAAATTTTGTTGGTGCTCTATATCTCAAGAACTAATTCGCGGAATTTTATAAAACTTTATATTCAGTTATACCTTGATAAAAATTAATGCTGATTAGTTTTTGGTGCAAATTACCCAAAAGGTGGCGCTGCTATGCTGTATTTTTCACGATTTACATGATTTTAGCGATAGTTATATCTCAAAAACTGTTGCACAGAATTTGATCAAATTTCATATGCTTGACATAATTTAGTGCTTATTAGGTTTTTGTATATATCTGTGGCATTGCTGTATTGCAGTTTTCACGATTTTCGCGTTAGCTATATCTGAAAAACTAATGCACGGAAATTTAGTCAAACTTCATATTCGGTTACACTTCCTTATTGGGCTTGGGTGTATACTGTCCAAAGGTATCGCTTTTGAGCTCTTTGGGTTTGGAATTTTGGTTGCAGACATCTAAGAGCATAGGTGTCGAAATTCAATGATTTGTTTGAAAAATGCGATGCTTCTATCTCCTTTTTAAAGGCACACAATTAAACGAATTATAAATTAAATGCACACAATTAAACCTTTAGAATTCATTATTATGGGCATAGAATTGTTATTTAATTTTAACATTGTGATTGCAAATTTTGAAGTATTAACATGTATGGGATAGAATAAGGTTTTGGGATTGGCACATCCAAATAATTTTCATTTAACATCAATTTTTTTGATCTTCAATCAAGCTAACTCTGATGAAGCTAACCTAACATCGTCCAGTTTAATAAAATCCACTATTTCAATTTCACATTTTAAAAGCATTAGGCTGTCAAGTCTGTCAGGCCTCATTGTAGCTTGCAATATATATTTATTAAATTTTTATTTGACTAAAGATTCTTTCATTAGATGCAACGCCATAAAGATAAGCTGCTGTGAATGTTAAGGTACGAGTATATAGTTTGACAGTGTGACCCAAATAGTCTTTGGATTTCATGGCATCAGAAAAGATTTGTTAAGTGAGTTGGGATTTGGTTTATTTCTATTTGACTCTGCAAGTCATGTACATCCGGTTTCTCATATCCAGGGGGAAACATTATTAACTTTTCTCAGTTAGTGATATTCAAATTTGCCTTGCACAATTGCAATTTAAATATGGAATGTATTGGTGCAATATTCTCCTGATATAGGGAACATTGTCATTTAAGCCCATTACTAAATTGCCGAAATTTTCTTGTATTTCTTATAACTCTTCCCTGTAAAACTTATGTCTATCAATGTCCATTGCTATGCTATTATTTTTATCTATTCCATTTGGTGAAACCGTTTTCCCACGGTGCTCTCAGAAGCCAGCTTATTCAATCACATCCTAATATTCATAATTGTTTATGAACTTGTCTATAAGGAAATCTTTATTTCTTCAAAATTTTATTCAAGTGCAACCTATCAGTGTTTATGTCAACCTGTATGTCGATTTTTTTCTTCAGTTGATGGACTGCTTTCATGATCATATTTCTGTTCCAAATTCAAATCATCCACTTTTTTACATTTTTCATCCTCGAATGGATTTTTAGATTTTCCAAAATCTTGCATGAAAACTCTTTTCCTATTATGAAGGGTTCTTTCGTGCTAAGATTTATAGTCATTTTTTAGAACAGCTTTAAACACACAACACTGGACTTTTGGTTTAAAATTTACTAAACACCTATAAATATAAATGAATAGGACATATATATATTTCCGCATACAAATAAAGGTAAAATGTAGCAAATGTATCTAAACTAACGACTTCTTATATTCACATTTGCTCATATAATGCTTTTGTCATGACAGCGAAGGGTTAACTAATTTTCGGAGCAAAAAAAATCACGAGAATCAGTAAAATATTGTCCAAAAATCGCAAAATTAGTGCAATTTGTGAAAACTCATCAAATCTTCTTGCCCAGCTGTGTTTCAAGTAGGTGACTACATTCCTTTCTGTTGTGCTACAAGTGATCTCCAATTTTCAAAAGAAGCTGCAATCCCTTTGGATTAAAATAGCTGGATTCTCTTTTGGGAGGGTGAAAATTTTGAGAAAGAAACAAAGTTTTGAAGGAAATAACGGAACTGGATAGTCAGCTATTGGTGGATAGGAGTAGAGAAATTTAGGTCTGGTAGATGTATAATATTTTTGTAGAACTGAAAAATACAATGATAGATTGAGTGTGTCTGATTTCTTTTTGTATTTCTTTTGATAATTTAACTTGCTTACTTTTACAATACTCAGTCAGAAACATAATCACCAAAACAATAAAAATTTCATAATGTCTCAAAAATCCCGAATTTCCCAACTCTAAGCTCAAATTTCCCAACTTCACAAATATTGGGGGGG
This sequence comes from Maratus speciosus, assembly GCA_963932465.1. Lineage (NCBI taxonomy): Eukaryota > Metazoa > Arthropoda > Arachnida > Araneae > Salticidae > Maratus > Maratus speciosus. The sequence continues at coordinate 466,374,015 of OZ010790.1, forward strand.
GAGGCTCCCCCCCCATACCCCCCCATGGCGACGCCCCTGCTTAAACATTGGAGTTTTTGACAGTTTAAACCGGTTAAAACCTATGCCATGTCAAAAACTCAATCCTGTTTGGAGGTATGATTGAAATAAAATCAGTAAAATTGTAATAATCCAGGAAAACTGGACTTCATAAATATCATGATATTTTCGAAAATATAAAAAATATCTGATGCGATATAAATCAAATACTTTTGATATATATCCAATACAGGTGAAAACTGGGAAATTGAGTTAGTAGGCCAGTAGACTCAGTTTCCTTAGTGGCCACTTTTTAAAGTTAGTGGCCACTATAATGTTTCAAACTTTCTTGACATCTAGATAAACTATAATCGTTGTATATATACGCATTTTTCTATAAATCAGAGTTTTATACCAGCCAACTATTCGTGATAAGAATAGGGAAGCAGTCGAAATTCAAGAAAATTACACTTTAAAACCACAAAATCTATTATCATATTGATTTTTTTAGAATATATTTTTAGATTATTTGTATATGTTCATAAACACTATTATCAATCAAATTACTATTACTTTCTTTATATAAAAAATAACTAAATCAAAATTCTAACAGTTAGGTGTATACAATAAAAAAAATAATCAAATAAAACACAAAATGTTATTTGTATTTTATTTAATAAGTAAATGTGTTATTAACATACTACACACATTAATTACATACAGCTGAAATCTAAGCTGGTGAGTGTATTTCGCAGGATTAAACAATATCTCTTGATGAAAAATAATCTAACTGGTGAGCATGTGGCAGGAGTCGAAATATTGAAAATACTGCAATGTTCTTAAAACACGCTTGCATCCGGTGAAAAAAAAAAAAAAAGGAATAAATTAATAAATTATTTGAAATGCATGTGGAATCAAAGCTGATGAATATATTTTTCAGAATAAAACTGTATTCCTTGAAAAAATAATCCAACTGAAGGGCAATGGCAAAAAGCCGAAATATTGAAAATACAGCTAAATCACTGTAATCTGCTTGCATCCGGTAGAAAAAAGAATTAACCAGTTTGCTGATTAGATGTAATCAAAGTAGAAACGCATATTTCTATGAAAAAAGCTACATTTCACTTGGCGATCGATAGCAGATTTTTTATCGCCACTTGACGAGTGGCGACTAGGGTGGCGATCGATAGTCGATTTTTTAATCGCCACTTTTACAACTTTAATCGCCACGTGGCGAGTGGCGACCGCCAATTTTCACCTATAATATCCAATATTTTCAAACTAGTCAACCGACAGCTGATTACAAGCATTTTTATACATTAGAAACTATAACATACTGCCCCTAATATGAAAATACGAACTATAGGATTCAGTATCAAATACCACGAACGTTATTACATTTCTTAATTTCTGAATAAGATAATCTCATCTGCTAATTCAATGTGCTTAAAAATAAAAATTATTCCCTGAATGTGCCAGAAAATAGACATCATGTCTTAGAGAACAAACCTGAAATTCCCCAACTTGAATTACAGAAAATGAAAAACGAAAAAAAAAAAAAAAAAAAAAAAAATTATAGTTTTAAATTAAAATAGTTTTGTAGAAAATTCCTCTTAATGACAAAGTTTAAGGGGACCACAGGAAGTTTCAAAAGATCAGTTTCCGGATTTTGCTTTATTCTGAATTTTTAAAAATTTAGCAATATGCAAAAAAACCCCACTAAAAATATGCATTATTTCTTGAATTATAATCATTTATAGACGTTGAGTACAATTGAAAGTGTGTTGATATTGAAACTTAAAAACGTGTTTTCTCAGATTAGTAAATTTGGAGTTTGCGCGCACTTTTACTTTCAAACTATATAAGCTACAGCTTTAAAAAATAAACCGAATATGCGTTTCTTCACAGTCTTCATGCTAAAACCAAAAAAATTTACACATGTTGGGTTATTTATTTTTCTGCACATGAAAAACTAAAAAAAAAAACTAAAATGAAAAACTAAAAAAAATTTTTTTTTTTTTTCTAAATTTTAAACGAAATTTCTTGTATATCTTTTGGTTTTAATTTAGAAGTAGGTGTGTTACGATTCTATTTTGTTCAAAAATTGTTTTCTATATGCATAATTTAGAGTTTTATCGTGCGCGCAGCACACAATTTTCATTCACTCATTACTGAGATGAATTTTTAAATTTAAACATTAATTTTGTATAAATAACATTTATTTTTCTGGATCATATAGATAAGAATATATACTTTAGGCAGAAGGGAAAAGAAACCATTTTAATTGCATATTATTTGCGTTTTGGTACTTTGAAAAAGGCGACGTTTTTTATCGTTTCGACAAACTCAAAGGTCCCGTGTGCCCCACTAAAAAAAAAAAAAAGTGTAAAAAAAGAAGTTGATTTAAGATATACAGTGGAACTTCGCTTTAACGAAATTTTTTGTTGAACCGCCACTTTGGACACCATTAACATGTAATTTAACTTCCATATTACGAAAAATATTATACATAGAATGACACTAAGTGTATAACGCTTCCGGGGTTGAACTCATCCGTTTCCTGATAATCCAAACGCGGCCACGTTAGGCTTAAGCATTCCGATGCCATCAGGGTTCGATTTAAGCGGTATCGCATCGCAATTTGCGATTCAAATTTAACTAAAATGCGATCCAAGAAATGCATTAAATCGCAATCATTGCGATGCATATTTCCCACACCCTTTGTTATGTCATGTACACTTAAAGCAGGGATGCCGCGGACGCGCTATAGTGCGTAAATTACGAGAATAATCGGATACGGGACGCAAAAAAATAGCTCTTACGCGTCCCGTGGGACGCGTAATTTCGTGAAAAAATCGCGGAAAACAGACGATTTTCGTCAAAGAATCGCGAAAATAGCGTAAATCTCATCAAAATATCGCGCAGAAGCAGCGATTTTCGTAAAAGGGCCGCGAAAAAAAAACGTATTTCGTCAAAGCATCGCGAAATAAAAAGCGAATTTCGTCAAAAAATCGCGGAAATAAGCGCAAATTTCATCAAAATATTGCGAAAAACGCGATTTTCGTAAAAGGGCCGCGACAAATTAGCGTATTTCGTTAAAAGATCGCGAAAAAATAGCGAATTTCGTCAAAAAATCGCGGAAAAAAGCCGAATTTTGCCAAAGGATCGCGAAAAAAGCGCAAATTTCATCCAAAAATCGCGGAAAAAAGCCGATTTTCGTCAAAGGATCGCGAAAAAATAGTTGTTTTTTATCAAAGGATCCCCCAAAAATAGCAAATATCGTCAAAAAATAACGTAAAAAAAGCCGTTTTTCGTCAAAGGATCGCGAAAAAAGCACAAATTTCGTGAAAATATAGCGGAAAGAACGCTATTTTCGTAAAAGGGCTGAGACAAAATAGTGTATTTCGACAAAAGATTGTGAAAAAAATAGCAAATTTCGTCAAAAAATCGCGGAATAAAGCCGAATTTTGTCAAAGTATCGCGGAAAAAAACACGATTTTCGTGACAGACTCGCGAAAGAATAGCGAATTTCAACAAAAGGATCGCGGAAAAACGCGAATTTCGTCAAAGTAACGCGGAAAATACGTGAATTTAGTCAAAGCACCAAAAAAAATGTGCAAACTAAACTTATAGGTAGAAAATTCATAAAATGGGATTTAATTTCTTTTTTATGAGATTCTTAAAAATACAGCATGATTTCAGTGTACTTTGATAATATTTATATTCATTAGGTGGACCAGTAAAAATCACCCCCCCCCCCCTCGTTCTTACTGCATTGAAATGTCTCCCGCCTTCGGAACATTTAAGATTTGATGCTTATTAGTGATTTAGATATAAATTTCCCTTCCAAGGAAAATGTCTGATTCCAACACAGATCTATGCTGACAAATAATTCAATGGGAAGTGTAATAATGAAAGCACCCATTCATTCAACGAAAAGTACACCTTTACTTAACATAAGTGTTCTTTTTCTCAGCAAAAATATCTTTTTCAATAAACCCGCCTTGCCTCTTTTTAAAAGAATGCGAACATTAGTGATACTTGTTACTGGAACTTGGTATCTTCTACTCTCAAATAAACATTATTTTACAATTAAAATTGTATCTTGCATTTTTACTTTTAAAAAAGTAAAGAAAATTTCTCTTAATATTTTTCAAAAATATCTTATTTGAGTGCAAATAATGCTGGTTTTAATTCATTATTTAATTATTGTTAAAACGATAATTAATGCATTTCATTTATCTTAATAAACAACTTTCATTTATTCCTTTAAAATATAAATTATTGATGGGGACCCGCTTTCGTAAAAAAGGGACCCAGATTTTTGGAAATCCTGGGTCCCGGGGACCCAGGTTTTTTTAAGTACAGCGGCATCACTGCTTAAAGTTAAAATTTAAAGGTGTTTTTAGACGACATACGTTGTGTTTTCACTCTCCCCAAGTGTTTACTTACAATGGAAGTACAGCGAGGAAGTACGCTTTTTAAAAAAAAAAAATTGTTGTAAATTTTCAAGATTTAAAAGTTACGTTAGCTATTTTTTACTTGCTATACAAAAGTGTCTAACTGCTATTCAAAACTGACTTTGTATAGCAGTTACTGCTATGCAACTTTCTTTTTCTAAATCGACCCCTGGATGCCATATTTGCCGACTGCCTTATTTAATCTGTCTACCTATTCGTCGTGTAACATATTTTTCTTCAATTTTTCTCAAACCTTCAAAAAGTATACAATTATAACGCTTTAAGGTCTAATTTAAAAATAAACAGATACCAACAACAGGGTTCGGATGTATACAAGCGATTGCCGTTGCCATTCATAAGCACAAATTACAAATCCAAAAACAAATGAATGACTCTTTCAGGTATTCATTAAATGCTCTTAAAATATTTTGCAAAATCATATTAATATTTTGAAATACGTTTTTCACTTTTGTTTACATTTATTTACAGTTTGAATTCAGTATACACGGTTAAAAATATCGCGAAAAATTACATCTGTTTTTCAAGGCTATCTATTTTCTGACCAATGAGAACGCTTCATGGTGTTCAGTGAATATAGCTATATTCTGTGATTCATTCCCGTGAATTATTTTGTACCGGATTAACGTTTCCTTTCTAAACACAAACGTATTTAAAATTATTTAAAGGCTTTATTATGGTTTTACAAATATTTTAAGAGCAAAATCAGATGTCGACCGTATTTTTTAATGATTCGTTCAAAGAGTCATTCAATTGCTTCTGGATTTGGAATTTGTGTTGTACATGTGGCATCACGAGTGAATGTTGATTTGATTTTCAATCTTAAAACATTGAGTAATACTATGTTCACACTACGATACTTAAGATATCTTAGGCCGCCGAACTCTCTTAATTTTGAAGTGGTACCCTCCCGGAATTGGAAACCTGTTCACATGGAAAAACTCACTTAAGATAACTCAGTGAACGTCACTGTGTTGTTTGCGCATGCGCTTAAGATAAGATCGCCCGCAACACCCAATCAGTTAATGCGAAGCTTTACAGCCAGCGAGAGTGAATGGTCGTGACTGTCTCTAGCCCGAAGAAAGTTGAAACTCTCTCAGAGAGTTTGTGGAACTCCCTCAGAGAGTTCGGAGGTTTAAGATAGTTTCGATAACGCAGTGTGAACAGGGTATAAAGCGTGCTTTCTTTTCCACTATTCGCAAAAGTTACATTTTTAGACAGACTATTCAAAATAAATTAACTTTTAAGAGATTACATTCAATTATCTAATATTCTGCTGCGATAACTTCAGTTAAAATTAGATTGGTAGCTTTATCTATCCCTATATGAAAGTAAACAAACAATTGATTCATTCATCTTGAATTTTTAAAATATTAAAACAAACGTTTATATGCTCTGTTGCGCCATCTGTCGGTAGTTAAAAAAAGAAATTTTCTATTAAATGTTTTTTGAATTCTGAAGACATTGGGGGAAAAATGAATATTTCTTATAAAATGAAATTAGAATATCAGAAATATGTAATGTCGTATATTGCATATATATATGTGTATATATATCAATGCAAAATTTATTACAGGTTTCTTTTATAAATGTTTAAAAAAAATCGGGATTTTCTCTGTTCAACGTTTTAAAATTTAAGTTATATAATTAATATTTTGGCAACTAATAAAAACAAATAAACTTTCTGTTGGAATTGTCTTTTATTTTACCCCATACCATAAGATAAAATAGTTAATTGACAATATGTTTTAAAATAGCATTATTAGTAATAATTTGAATGTTTTTGTGAAATATTTCTTCAAATTTTGTGAGAGAAGTTCATTTGCATACTTTATATCAGTATTTTACCAATTCAATTAATAATTTTCTTGCCAATTAAATTTCAATGAGAAATGGGCTGTTTTTACTTTACCCCACCTGACCCTATAAACCAGACAAGACAAAATTTATTACTTCACAATTCTTTTTATAATGCAATGCTATATAATTTTTTTGAAAATGCAAACACGTCATTCTGACGGGCTATATTCTAGTATCATGGAAGACGGTAGTATTTCGAGTGACGCAGCCTTAAGCCTAAAATCGTATCGTATCGTATCGTTAAAATCGTATCGTATCGTATCATAGAATTCGTAGATGGCGGAACTCATATATACAGCTAACTCGACATCAAAGAAAATGCGAAAAGCCGCCTTTTAATAACTCAGCAGATATACGTCTTATTGTTCTGAATTTTCTAGAACAGTCTTATATCTGCAGTCTAATCGTATACTGAAATTTTTACATTTCTACGTGCAGTATATTTTGAGATCTAAATAGTCATTTTTAAAGTGAAAACGTTGGTATAATATCGAGGAAGTTCCTAATTTGAAAATCTCGAAAACGGTTCTAACGATTATTTTTAAATTGATACATAATATAAATGTGATTAAGGCGAGGTGAATAACACTTTTCTTTTTTCTGGGAAAACTCTCGTTCGTTAAATAATTCGATTTTTTTTTTCTCTCGAAAATGACACGAGCGATTTTTTAAAAATCAAATAAATATGTTTCAGATGAACCAAATAACAATTTACTTGTTTCCAGCAAGACTCTTGTTCGTTTTATAATGCGCATGAAAAATCGGACTATATTTCTTCGCCATTCTATGGAAATTTCACCGAAAATGCATGACACTGTATTCATACACATGCTTTCTTTTTAACCACTTTTGGGGAGAAAAGTTTTGTCTTCCCACGGCTGAGTGGTTGAGGGCCATCGTCTACTGATCTTAACATAGGCAGTTCGATACTCGCTGGTGCGTGTGAAGTTTTTTTTTTTTTTTTTTTTTTTTAAGTCTGTTAGTTGACCATTATTCTCAGTTCCTTTGTAATTTTTTAATTGCTATTAAGTTAAATAAAATTACAATTATAATGACGCCAATTTGATGATGATTATTTCTTGGCAATTTTTCAACAATAAAAATATTACCATAAATTTTATAAATATATTTAATTTCAATCACTTTACAAAAAATATACATTAATACAGTAAACTCTGTGTAAGGCGGAATCGATCGGGACCAAGAAAATTTTCCGCAATAGACAATATTCCGCCTTAGACAAATTTTACTCTATGTCTATGGATTCGTAGGGACTTGAAATTCTTTCCGAGTTAGACAGATTTCCGTCTTACACAGAGTCCGCCTTACAGAGGGTTTACTGTAATTATTATTTGAATATAAATCACACGATCAGAAACGTAAAAAAATAATTCATTTCAGCTCTTCTTTTTATAATATCATTTTTTATTATTATGACGGTCAATCAATATATAATCACTGACATCCATAATATTATTATTATTATAATTATTATTTTCCTTGCATAAAAACTATTGTGATGTAATAATTATTTTATAATAAATAATTTAGTTGAAATGTTTTATTTATAAATAACAATGAAGTTTTACATAATAAGCATATCAGAATTCTGGTGTCGCCATCTTTTGACGCAATTGCGTACCACATTTCAGGGTCGTACTGGCATAACTGAGAGGGCGGTGGCAAAATGGATAAAAAGGGCGCCGATTGCCTTACAAAAGGGCGCAAATGCTTATATATACATACATACACATACTATATAAATTATGTATAAAAAATCACTTTAAAAATATATACGAGTATATTGCTATAGCGAAAACTTTATTCCTAAAATAATTATGTCACCCAAATTAGTATTTTACACTATAGAAATGTAATATGCACAAAAATAGTTCCCCGCAAGGCATTGCAGTTAAAAAAAAAATCTGATGTTAGACCAGTGTTGCCAATTTAGAGGTATTTTTTTATTTATAGAGGGGGGGCAGAAAATCTTTGGAAAAGTAATACATTCTTTAAAAGTATTACGCTGAATGTAATTATTTTGAAAAGTAGTATTACTTGAATTTTATTGCGTGATAGTTTTGTTTTAAAGGTTTTCATTAAATTTCATTGTAACTGCTGGCTGCTGGCTGAAAATACCAATTATTTTTTATTGCCCACCAGAAACTTTTTAATCGAACTGTCTTTTATATTTTTTGAGAAAAACAAAAGATCTTTCAGAAAAGGCTGCCGAATGTGACGTTTTGAACCGAATTTCCGGACGCGACAGTGGAGGAAGAGAAAGAAAACTGTTGTCATGAGACAACAATCAATTTTAATTCAAGATGTAATTAATTTAAAGAACAGAATCTATTGTATTGCAAATCACTTCAATAACCAAGCCTGCAAGTCTCATTCTTTTTTATGTGGAGTTTCGCCGAATATTCGGTTTCATTTTCGTTTTCAGCCCAAAATCCTAGTTTCGGCGAAAATACTGCCGTATATTCGGTATTACTATAACTGCCCCTCCCTAGCCTCCCCCAAACGGCACTCCCATCCAAAGAGCCGTACATACTATATATTCACATACAAGGAGATAAATCTAGAAGGTATTACTAATATTGATTAAATTCGTTATTTTTAAATTAAATTATTTTTTAATATATTTTTTATGTTTATAGCACCTTATATTTAATTAATTTTATTTCAATCAAATTATTTTGTTAATTATGTACTGCCGTTTCTACGCAAAACATTATTCAGATAACATGCGTATATGTATGTTTATGTTACTTACTTTGAATTTATTTTTAAAACAATTTCGCTTACGTTTTCAGTCGATACTAGGAATGTAACCGAAATTCAGTTTCTTTCGAACACTATTTTTATGTTTGTAAATCAGCAGAAATTTTCGCATTATTGAACGTTAAAAAAAAATTTTTTTTGAGAACCGCTTTAAGGATTTACATATACATTTATAATCATAACTTATAAATTTCGGAAAATCGAGTTTTTATTTTAGCGGCTTATCAACGGAATTGAGACTTCTTTATGTGGTCAGAATATGGAATAGACAATTCTATGTAAGTAAAAAAAAAATAAAAAAATACAATAAGCATTCTATTATAATTATAACATAAAATTGAAACTAGTTTTTTTTCTCAAAATTACATTTTTTAATAGATGACCACGGCACGATTACTTTAATAATACTGAATTGTTTTTTACTTCTAATTTTGTCAGCTTTTTCCTTCTATATATAAAAAAAAGTTTCGAATTGGAAATGGACCAATGAAAATCTGCGTAGATATTCCCGGTAGATCGGCATCCAATTTGAATGCTTAAGCATGGCCTTTCTTCGTTAATATTAAAAAAAACTGTTGCAAACAAAAATATGAAAATCAGTGGTATTACAGAGAAATGTTTGATAAACACGCTGATGCAGACAGTTTTCAAATCAAAGAATTATTTTAAGAGATATTTAATGCCAAAGTTGGAAAAAATCGTTCCATTAAAAAAGTTTTATTTTAGCAAAAACTACATGAGAATTTAATCATTTTTAGATCATTTTATACGTTATAAGTTCCCGGTGTGCAGATTGAATTTATTTTTTTTATTTGACTCATTTTTTGAGGTTTTATTTCTATTTTAAATTCAAATTTTCAGCTTTTCGAGAGATATTGTTTATATATTTTAGAAAATGTTATTAATTTAAACTGTTGCCAATTGTATAAACAGCGAAACAATAATGTTTACTTCAAATTAAAAATTTATTTACACGTGACTATTGTAAACAGAAATAAAAACTTTAAAATTAGAATTAAATGATCACATGTTAAAAGCAGGAAAATTACGTCCTAAGAACCATATTCACACTTGAATTTTAAAAGAGAAACAAAATGTTAAATAAAAAAAATTATGCGCTAAAACTTGTAAAGGGGAGAAATTACATTATTTAAAATGGCCAAAAAATATGGTAAAAACATTTAAATTAAAAAATATATTTGCGCGAGATATTTTGAGATAATCTTTTCAACTATTATCGTGAATTCAAAGACAGCGCAAATATTTCCTTCTAACAACTAAAGTATTTTCACCTGAATATTAATAAGAGAAATAAAACTTTGGTGTAAATTACGTCAGATTTAAAACGATACATTTAAAATGAATTATTTAAAAGAACTATCTTATATCGCTGTTAAAAAATACCGGGAGACAAGGGCACTGTTTACTTAATTCATTTTACATTAGCTTATTTTCAAATGTTTAACTAATTTTTTAATTAACGAATAGAAACCCGTTTACAGAAAAATCACTACTGTTTTTTTTCTTTTGTTTTTTTTTAAATTCAATATTTTTAAAGCCGATCAAATTAGCGTGCTTTTTGGATTTTGGTGTGCCTGAACGGGGGTTGGCGAGCGTAGCTCGTATGGGGCAGAGCCCCCTAGTTTCTTATATAATTATGCAGTGCATTAAGGATTTTTTTTTCTTTTTTTTGTCAATCATCAAAAATCAGCATTTTTCTACGATAAAAGTTGAATACCCTCTTCAAATAATCAGCATTAAAGAAAAAAAAAAAAGAGAGAGAGCGCTTTTCATAATTTCCACCTTTTGTCTCGTCTAGTCACTAAAATAAGTCATATTTAATTAAAAATTACTGTTTATTTTAATTTCAGATAAGCCAATTTTAAACTACAATGGTCGTCGCAACTCACACGCAAAAAACACCAACAGCACGTCGTGTCGCGCATGTGTCGTGTGTTAATTAGTATTTCATGGGAAAATACCTCCACATCCGCCGATTTCTATTTTCTCCAGAAAGATAGAGAGCTCCAGAATACGGTATAATAATTTTAAAAAAAGTGTCACACTTGGTATTACTACAGAAACCACTGGGTATCTATAGAACCGATTTGAAATCCCGCCGAAATGGTAATTTGTCTTCTTAGGAATTCCCACGTTAATGACTAACAGCATTGAAAACTGAACCCAAATACATCTGCACTTCTCTTTACTTATATTTATCCATTCTTTTGTAAAAGGACTTTTACAATTTTAGTGGTTTATCTATTTATTTTAATTACATATGTATTTTTCAATTTATATATTCGGGTGGTGTTTGAAGTTTAAAGAGCCGGTCCGGTTTAAAAAAAAATAAATAACGTTTTTACATATTGGCTTTTTCGGATGCTAAAAATATTATCGAATTTTTAAATAGATATGAAAAATTAACATTTTCTTCTTTCAAAAGCAAAATTTACATAAGTTTCCATTGCAAAATCTTGTGAAGAATTAGTCTTGGCGCCCTTGGCGGTCTAACACTTATATTATCATTGAGAAATTATGGATTGCTCCACTTTAGTAGAACTAAGGGCATCAATTTGTGTGTGTATTTGTGGGGAGTGTGCGTGTGTGTGTGGGGGGGGAGGGGGGTTTGCTATTACAAAAACACGATACTACTTTTTTTCAAGTTATTTTTGCAGAGGCGCTGTAAAAAATCTGGCCAAGTGACCAAGGGCGCCATGATTACAAAAACACGGTATTAGTTTTTTTTTAACTTATTTTTACAGAGGCGCTAAAAAAAATCTGTCCAAGGGCGCCATGATTACAAAAACACGATGATAGTTTTTTGAAAGGGATTTTTACTGAGGCGCTGAAAAATATCTGACCAAGGGCGCCATGATTACAAAAACACGATATTAGTTTTTTAAAACTTATTTTTACAGATGCGCTGAAAAAAATCTCTCTAAGGGCGCCATGATTAAAAAAACACGATAATAGTTTTTCAAAATTATTTTTACAGAGGTGCTGAAAAAATCTCACCAAGAGCACATTGATTACGAAAACACGATATTAGTTTTTTGAACGTTATTTTTACAGAGAGGCGCTGAAAAAAAAAAAAAAAATCTGCCCAAGGGCGCCATGAGTACAAAAACGCGATAATAGCTTTTTGAAAGGCATTTTTACAGAGGCGCTGAAAAATATTTGACCAAGGACGCCATGATTACAAAAACACGATATTAGTTTTTTGAAATTTATTTTTACAGAGGCGCTGAAAAAGACCAAGGGCGCCATTATTACGTAAACACGATATTAGTTTTTTTAAACTTATTTTTACAGAGGCGCTAAAAAAATTGACCAAAGCCGCCTCTGACAAAGGGACCAAATGAAATTAAAATGAAAATCCCCTGTCTTAAATTGGCATTTTTTTGTTGTTGTTCTTTCACAAAAAACAGAAATACCAAACTACCGGGCAGCCCCTGTCTTAAATTGGCATTTTTTTTTTTTTTTTTTTTTTTTGTTCTTTCACAAAAAACAGAAATACCAAACTACCAGGCAGCCACCCAGGGCGCTGAATATTTGACAGAAAATATACTAAATACATCATTAATACCAATATTAATTTATGTAGAAGTTACTATTCTTCGGGGTACTGAATAAAATCTGGACCAGGGCGCCATGACTATCAAAGTCTCTGTGAATGAATCCATTTAAAATGAGAATATGTTTCTTATACAGTGTTTCGTCGTTTATACTTGCACAAAAGGCAGAAATACAAAAATACCTCACAACACCATGGGCGCTAAATACTTAGACGCAGAAAATATGCAAACGTATTAGACGCAGACTCATTAGACACTTATTAGAAGCATTCCTAGAACAGAAATTATTTAGGCGTACATCTAAATAAGTGAGTACTTAATATTATTTTTCTTAGAATTTATCATTAGTACAGGCTTTGAAACAAAGTCTGGTCCTGGATACAATGTGTAACAACGGCATATCTTATTGTCGATAACTTATGTTATCTCGAAATTGGTTTATCTAATTGTCTTTGATCGCACATAGTTTGCTTATGCTATACTTTAAAAAATAAAAAGCATTACTTTTTAATTTTCCAAATGAAAATCTTTGAAAATTTTATGCCTTTCAAAATGCGTGCTTAAAAAAAAGATAAAAAAAAAGAAAGAAAAAGAAAAAAGTGACGATGGGCGCACCGGGCATTTGCCTCGTTGCCCGGTGGGCCAGTACGACCCTGCTACATTTTGTCTCTTATTCGGAAAAAAAAAGAAAAAAACTAACGCTTTTCACCGCTTTGAAAGAATCTCTTGTGACTAGAGGTCTATTTCGCAAATATTAAGAAAATTACTGCATACAAAAATATTAAAATGGGTAGTATTATAGAGAAATGTTTGATAAAAACGTTGAAGTAGACAGTTTTTAAATCGAAGAATTATTTTAAGAGATATTTAATGTTAAATCTGGATAAAATTGTCTCATTAAAAAAGTCTCATAGGAAAAAAAAATATACATGGGAATTTAATCATTTTTATTCAATTTAATCATTCAATAGAAACTCGAAGTTTGCAGAGTGCATTTATTATTTTTAACTTGCCTAATTTTTTGACGGTTTATTTCAATTTTAAATTAAAATTTTCAGAATTTCCAGAGATATTTTTTACATATTTTAGAAAAGGTTATTTTAAATTGTTGCCAATTGTTAAAACAGCGCAAAGAATAATATATCCTTTAAATTAAAAATTTATTCACACGTGACTATTATAAACAGAAAAAAATCCTTTTAAATTAGAATTAAATGATAACGTGTTAAAAGCAGGAAAATATTAAACATTACGTCATAAAAATTGTTTTTACACATGCTTACTTAAAATGAAAGAAAATTATAAAATAATCAATTATTTTCAAATTAGAATTAAATGCATTACGCATTAAAAGCAGGAAAACATTGAAAATTACGTCATAAAAATTATATTTACACGTGAATATTAAAAGAAACAGAAAATTTTTAAATAATAAATTCATTGATATGTGTTAAAAGTCGTAAAAGGAGGAAATTACGTCATATTGGCCAAAGTGGCCAAATAATAATATTGCAAAACAGTTTAAATTAAAAAAATATATTTATATGAGAGATTTATTTCAAATTTCGAGATGATATTTTTAACTGTAGTTGCCAATTTTAAGGTAGCGCAAATAATAATATTATCTTTCTAATAATAAAAATATTTTCAGTTGAATGTTACAAAGAGAAAGGAAAGTTTGGTGAAAATTATGTCAGATTTAAAACGTTACATTTAAAATCTCTTATTTAAAATCATTTTCTTATAGCGTTGTTAAAAAATACCATAAAGCAAACACTCTGTTGACTTAGTTCCTTTTATATTTGGTAATTTTCAAATGTTTAACTAATCTTATTTAATCAAGCACGGAAACAGCAACTAACATCAGCTGATTCGGTCTTGAAATCCCCCAGTAAAAGGGAAACCCGTTTACAGTAAGATCGCCATTGATTTTTTAATTATACAGAGCAGCCTCGATTATCCGAGCTAATTGGGACTGTTACTAAATCGGAATCGGAAATCTCGGTTTATAGAAACTGTGTGTAAAAACTCGCCGTGCTTGCGAATTTAACATCTCTTTTTAAAAAATATATAGAACGTTTTTAAATAATAAAAATAAATATATGTAAAGTTCTGTTTCACAGCTTAACAAATTTAAAAAGAAAATCAACTACCAGTAGTAAATTTTAAAATGCAAATTGAAAAATTTACGAAAGTTCACACAGCCACTGGAAACAAAGCATTGTTCGCTATTGACTTCTCAGGGTCCAGTGTTTCTTTGGAGTTGAGTGCTTTTGGGGGCAGAAGGCCTGTATAGCACGGACAGTGAGCTAAAGAGTGTGGTTATTTTTAAGGCTCATTCAAAAGGAAAAAAAAAATCAGACTTTGTTATCGGCTCGGTTAACAGAAACCTCGATTAATCGAAGCTCGGTTAATCCAGGTTCTACTATAATTCAATCTTCCGTAATCTTTTTAAAGCAGATCAAATTAATGGACTTTAGCACAAAGTCACATAGCTGATAACTGCCATGCTTGTTGGCCACCTTTTTTTCAAAAAGTTTGCTTCACCTTATTCAATTAATAAGATATCTCCGATAAAATAAGTCACATTTTCCCGTTCTAAAATACTGGTATCCAAAAATCGTAGCATGTAACTGACACTACAAGTACTCATGGAACTAGACTATTTTAAGTCTGATTTTTATTATAGACTATATAAAATTATTAAAAATATATATTATGATAGGAACTAGCGGGCTTCGTCCGCTATTTACGTTACGGATATAAAAATCATGTTTTTTTTTTTAGGGAAAAAGAAATAAAAACCTATTTGACGATAGGTTTATAAAGACACATTTTGTATTTGTTATATTTCCGGGGATGAGGAGGGGGGGGGGACTATTTTGATTAAATATCGCAATTAGTCCACATGGCAGATATAATTATGATAGACACTAGTGGGCTTCGCCCCTCTATGGCGCCTTATGGGTCCAGCTTCCATAACTCAGAAACCACCTTTCGGACATCAATGCAACAGATTCCAAACGTTATAATTAACTTAATAATCACCCTATATAGCATTAAAGTAAATTTATGAGTACTGCATACTATTATTTTATCCTAATTTCTGAAGAGAAAAAATTATTTCGGTTCCATTCTTAGGTACTGGTCTGAAAAATTTTGAAAAAGGGGGGAAGGAGGGGACATGAGACTGCTGTTTGTGAAACAACACAACGGGGTCTGGCTTATTCAACTTGGTTTTTGGTGACTTCAATTGGAAGGTGGTTTGTTTAAAAGAATGCGTTCCCTGCCCCATGAAAATTGGAACTATTGGTGCACCATCTATGTAAGGATTTAATAATTATAAATTAACATTTTGGATAGGGCTGGACGATATCAAAAATTTAATATCGCAATATATCAACGAGTTAATATCAATATCGGTGATATATCGCGATAACTACTTTAAAGTGTGAGGGAATAGAAAAATTTCTTATTTCTAAAGACAAATGGTATAGTAGGAATAATTTTATTGCAAATAGCTGTAGAAAGCAAAGAATTAATGTTTTATACCTATTTGCTCACGCAATATTCTTTAAATAAATGAATAAATATATATATATATATATATATATATATATACATACTTGCCAACTAAATTTCGGTAAAACTCAGAAGATTTTGGACAAAAAATCAGAAGAAATCAGAAGATTTTGGCGAAAAATCAGAAGAAATCAGAAGATTTTTAAAGTCTTATAGCACTTTCAGTAAGGATTAAAAAACAGCTGAATCCTTATAAATAAACAAATTTCAAAGAGAAACTCTAATAAAATATTCACTAATTTGCATCACACATATTGCACACAATATATATTATAAGACAAAAAATAATAACTTGAATATATTAAAAATTACTTTTTTTTTTCTTTTGGAATATTTATAGATATCCTACCTTTCACATTAAAAGACACTTAAAACTTCTGACTCCTAAATTTTTCTTTCTTCTAATTTTTTTTTTTTTTTTTTTAGAGTGATTCTGAGAAAAAAAAATATCTGAAATGTTACAGCAGGGGGGGGGGGGGGGGGGAGATCCACTTCCGACACTAGCTATGCGTTTTTTTCCGCGGCCCATTGACGAAATTTGTATTTTTTTCGCGATCTTTTGACGAAATGTGTTTTTTTTTGCGCATTTTTTTGACGGAATTTCTGTTTTTTCGCGATTTTTTAAGGAAATTTATGTTTTTTTCGCGTTTTTTGTCGAAATTTGCCGTTTTTCGCGATTTTTTGGCGAAATTTACCGTTTTTCGCGACCTTTTGGCGAAATTTGCCGTTTTTTCACGATCTTTTGGCGAAATTTGCCTTTTTTCACGATCATGTGGCGAAATTTGCCGTTTTTTCACGATCTTTTGGCGAAATTTGCCGTTTTTTCATGATCTTTTAACGAAATTAGCGTTTTCCACGCGATCCTTTGACGAAATTGCCGATTTTTCTGCAAACGATTGACAAAATTTATTTTTTTCGGAGAAGAAGTCGAAATTCGCGATAATTTTTATGTCTGAATTTTCAAATTGGTGGCCGATTTTTTTAAATTTTCGGAAATGAATGCCTTAAATTTTCGGAAAATTCGGACCAAAATCACCCCTACGCGTTGTTTACGCACTCTTTTGACGAAATTCACGTCTTTCCCGAGATCGTTCGGCGAAATTTGGGTTTTTTTCCGCGACCTTTTCACGAAACGTCCGTTTTTTTCTGCGATCCTTTAACGGAATTCGCGTTTTCACGCGATCTTTTCACGGAAATAGTGTTTTTATGCGATCTTTTCACGGCGCTTTTTTTACCCGATCTATTGACGAAATTTGCGTTTTTTCGCGATCTTTTCACTGAATTCGTGTTTTTACGCGCACTTTTGGGGGAATTCTCGTTTTTTACGCGATCTTCCGACAAAATTTGCGTCTTTCTCGCGAACCTTCGGCGAAATTTCGGGTTTTCCCGCGATCCTTTGACGAAACTCGCGTAAAAAGCGTAAGAAATGGCCGAAAATCGGAAGAAAATGACAAAAAGCGGAAGAAAACGCATTACGCGCGTAAAATCGGAAAACATGCCGATTTTTCGGAAGAATTCTGAAAAAATCGGAAGAGTTGGCAGCTATGCATATATATATGCTACAAATAAATACTTTAGAAAAAGGAACCAATATTCGGTATTTATTTGCACTCATATCATTGATTACATAGTGATTTTCTTTAGCTTGTTCTCGATTCTTCCTATTTTATGTATTATTTAAGAATAACTTTTTAACTATTTAATTTTATCGCGTAAACGGAGAATATTATTTAAAAAAACTTTACTAGATAAACTAAAATGTTCTCAATTTTAAGACGGTGATGATTTTAAAATAATTAAAATAAATGAAAAGCAAAAACTGAAACAGATTTAATGTCATAATTGCATGTACTCGTAATAGTCTTCAGTGAATGACAGATGCAGCAGAAATTTTATTTTGTAATCTTTTTCTAAGAGTATCAATACATTCTTAATAGTTAAAATATTTAGAAAATTTCTCTGTCTTTATACCTTCGTATTTGTTTATCTATGGATGAATAAAACATTAAAAATTTTAAAATATACATATTCAAATCCCATTTGGAAATAGACCTATGCTAAGTAAAGTTCACTTTTTTATAAATATTTTGTAAATAACATCTAGATCCATAGCAACATATTTTTCCAAAAAGAAACTAACAAAAAAGAAAAACTTACCATAAAATTTTACTTGATTACGCAAAATACTCGGTTTGATATTTAAATCTGTTTTTTATTTGGAAAGTGCCACTGAATTTAAAAGAAAAAAAAAAAAAAAGAAGAAGAAGAAGAAAAAGAAATGTTGCAAATGAAAAAAATAGAAATAAAATAAAGTTATTGGCTAACAAAAACAAATACATAAACAAAACAATCGATATTTTGCATTAGATTTCAAAAAGTTCGAAATCAGAGAGTCTTGGTTAGTTCAAAGAGATCATTGCATTTTAAATTTATGAAAATACTCATAACATTTATTTTAAAAGATTAATAAACAAAAAAATTTAAAACATTAATAATCATATAATTATTTACAAATGAATATACATCTTATAGATATCCACGCCTTGTCCGGATGGGTTTTTAAAAAGCCTTGATGACAGAAAACTCTCCCCCCCCCCCCTCATTTTAGCGCGAGAACACACTATTCAAATTCTATTCTTTTAAATAGTATAAAAAGGACTCCGTGAAAGTGTCATCAAGTTTGCGATGCTTAAGTGCAGAGAAAAAACTATTGAGTTGCAAGCAAACAAAAAAAGAAAAAGAATGAAAATCAAAATCTTCTTTTCCTTACTGTTAAAAAAAAAAAAAAAAATAATCAATAAATCCATATCTCCTACGTAAATTGACCGATTTCTTTCAAATTTTCAGCTAGTTGAAATAATAGTAAATTAGGCTGTGTAACAAATTTTTATTAAAATTTAATTATTTATTAGAAAGTTACAACGCCTTCCGAAACTTCGAATGAAAAGCAGGAAAGCACCTGCGGTTATTTTCGTTTATTCATCTCGCTCCCAGAAATCCGAAGTCATATGTTTACACAATCAGATCATTATGTTTTGCAAAGCAGAAAGAAACCATGGATAGAGCTTTTATTTGTTTATTTTTTCTTTTTAACTCAATTATCTACTTTAGTTTTATTATTTTTATATACTATCTTTTTTCAGTATTGTAAACGTGTTTCTGATGTAAATAATTTGCGGGGAAAGAGAGTGTTCAATGTGGATAGATTTTTTTTTCTTACGTTAAAAAAATTCGCTATTAAAACATCTGCTTTAATATTATGGTTTTTTTAGTATTGAAAACGCGTTCTTGACGTAAATCACACACTGTTTTTTGTATTTTGGGAGAGGAGATGGGGAGGGGGGCGGCGGTAGATATATATATATATATATATATATATATATTAATTAAAATGAAACGAAATTCGGAATCGCCAAGGTGCAGTGGGTGCTGGATTTCGAATTTTGTACTGTATATTTATGTATAAAAATTCAAGTACAGGATTTTTCAGATTATTTGTGCGTCTGTGCCGGCCATAGAACATGGTATATCAATTTTAGTGATCTTGATCTGATCACTTAAGCAATTATAAGCGCATAAACCTATAAAATTTTTAATGTAAATTACAATGAAAGGAAAATGTGGTTAAAGAAAATCAAAACTTTTGAACAATGAAAAAAGAAAATAGATTTTTAAATTATTACTCTGTAGTTTTTGAAGCAAAAATAAAACTTCAAAATTTCTATTAAAACTGTATTATATAACTATTATTTTTACCAAAAAAGAGAGAGAGAGAGAGAAAAAAAAAAGTAAAGTAAGGGAAACTATCAATTCGACGTATACTGGAAAAAAGTTCAAACCCGACCCAGTCTTCAAATTAGATTCTTGCATCGTCTCAGGTTACCCGATTTTACCCGAACCCGACCCGACACGCGGTTCGTGTTGACCAACCATTTTAAAAGAAAGTCAGGAATATATTTTATGAAAAAAACTATATATTTGAACATTAATGGTATATGTATTCAATTTTGTACTAAAAAGATAAATTTGATGTTACAGAATCATTCTTTTTTATATTGTATTAAAATATGAATTTATTATCTTCCACTTCGAGTTTGTGATGAAGTGCGCCGGATGTCGGTCGGGTTGACTTTAAGCAGAGTTTTCGGGTTTGGCTCTGGTAAGACGCGACCCGTGCCGCACTACACCCTGAGTGAGCAGAAAAAAAGGCCGACCCAGCCTGCATGTCCAGAGCAAAAAGCAAACACGGCTTCAGTCTAATGACACGAAATTAATCCAAGCGTTCCAGCCCGGTTTGCAGACATCCAGTATAATGGCATTTAATAATATTACATTTACAGATTTAAAAAATAAGGCCCGGATGTAGTAATATTTTTTATTTTATTGTTCTTTTTTGTCTTTTTGCTCATTTATGTCATTTTTTAAAACAGGATTTTTTTTTTGTCTTATTCAAAATTAGATAAATTATATAATTAAAAAAAAATCAGAAATATATTTTCATTGAAAAAATTACAACTGAAATTCGTCTAACTAATTTCCACGCCCGTGTGAATATTATCAATAAAATCAATCAGTAAAGTAAATCATATAAATAAAGTAAATCAGTAAAATAAAGTAAATCAATTCTTACATTGAATTTAGTCCATCATATTGTAGAGGATATTTATATCTAAGATGACTCCATAAATTAGAAGTAGCTTTTGCAAATACCGGTCGAACGCATATACTGCATACTGCAATTTTTTCATTTATTACTTCACCATTTTCATTACCTGGGCATCCAAAATATTGCTACACGTTACTCTTACCCTCTTTTTTTGAAATCACTTGATTATAATTCGGGCAATTTACCCGACACCGTACGTTCATCTTCCTATAAAATATAAAATCACTACCGATAACTCGCTCGAGACGACCATACGAACGAGCATTGAATGAAGCCTATAGACAACTATTGACTCAACATTGAACAGATGTTCTAGCTCATGTCATTGGCCAGGACGTATCAAAGACTTGATATGTTCTGATATGTCTAGACCAATAGTAGCAGCGAAGTTAAATCAACGACGATTAAAACATTATTCAGTAACGAACGGGCATATGTATGTTGATATATTAGAATATGAATTATTCTGTGTCTGGGATATCAACGAAAGACAGATTATCGCGGGAGGGGAGTTTAGAATAAAGCGAGTCTGCGAATAAATACATCTATCGGATGAGAGAAAGGATTGAAGAAGTCATTGGCCAGGACGTATCAAAGACTTGATATGTTCTAATATGTCTAAACCAATAGTAGCAGCGAAATTAAAACAACGACGATTAAACCATTATTCAGTAACGAACGGACATATGCATGTTGATATATTAGAATGTGAATTAGTCTGGGTCTGGGATATCAACGAAAGACAGATTATCACGGGAGGGAATTTAGAATAAAGCGGGGCTGCGAATAATTGCATCTATCGGATGAGAGAAAGGATTGAAGAAGTTATTGGTTACGCAATATTCGGCGCTTTTTCTTCTTACGGTTCGAAGTCGTGGTGCGGAAAAAAATGTTATTGAGATATATAAGTAGAGCCAGAGATTAGATATCGCTATTGGGATATATCGTTAGAGTCAGAGCTTACATATTGTTATTGCGATAGTTAAAAAATATCAATATTTGACCGATATATTGATAATTAATCCAGCCCTAATTTTGGATTTATTAATTTAAGGACAAAGTGTTTTTAAAGGAATATCAAATGAAACCCTCTGTGCGATCAGCGATTATACTTACCCACTTGTTTTTATATACAAACTGCTATAAGGAAAATTGTAATAAAATAGTAAAAATTAAATCTGCATTAAATTCCATAAGTATCTTTTTTTTAATAATTTTATCACTAACCTCAAAAAAGTAATGATATCAATGCAAAAACCCTTGACGGGTTAAAAGTTTCTGACGCAGCAATTTATCTTATGCTCTAAGAATTTTAAATATGGAACTTAAAAATACTGATATCAAATTTTGAGTGACGTTATGCTATTTCTTAAAAAATATATTTGTATTTATTTCATCATTTTATTTTTGTTTTATTTATAATCGCATGTGCAAAAGTTATGTTCAACATGAAAAGCTGCATAAAATTTTATTCGCTGTTGCTTTATCATTTACATCTCTCATAAATTCAAAATATGAGTTTTAAAATATATGATATAAAATTTAAGTGACGCCTTGATGTGACTTTAAAAGGTTTGTTTTAAAATTCAATTTAAATTATTTTTGACTTGGTTAAAATATTTTTTTACATCTACACAATACTTTTAATTTTCCAATTCACTGTTAAATATATCACTTTCATTGAATCTATACTATGCATTGAAATGTATTTATTTCAATAAATTGATTTATCTTTTGTGTCACGCTATTCAAAATTGTGAGTAAGATTTCTGTAAATGGTTTCTTTGCGTCAAACTATCCTTTTTCATACATTTCATGTAGTTTGGACACAATGACGCAAAGAAACCATTTACATAAATCTTACTCACAATTTTGAATAGCGTGACACAAAAGATAAATCAATTTATTGAAATAAATACATTTCAATGCATAGTATAGATTCAATGAAAGTGATATATTTAACAGTGAATTGGAAAATTAAAAGTATTGTGTAGATGTAAAAAAATATTTTAACCAAGTCAAAAATAATTTAAATTGAATTTTAAAACAAACCTTTTAAAGTCACATCAAGGCGTCACTTAAATTTTATATCATATCTTTTAAAACTCATATTTTGAATTTATGAGAGATGTAAATGATAAAGCAACAGCGAATAAAATTTTATGCAGCTTTTCATGTTGAACATAACTTTTGCACATGCGATTATAAATAAAACAAAAATAAAATGATGAAATAAATACAAATATATTTTTTAAGAAATAGCATAACGTCACTCAAAATTTGATATCAGTATTTTTAAGTTCCATATTTAAAATTCTTAGAGCATAAGATAAATTGCTGCGTCAGAAACTTTTAACCCGTCAAGGGTTTTTGCATTGATTCTATATAACGAAGTTCAGTCCACTTTCGTGCGTGTACAGCATTCGAGCGGGGATGTTAGTATTGCGCTAGATGTAAGATTTTATTTCCGCGGATTGAATGGAAATGAAAGTATTTATTTATTTAATCAATTCCATTCTTCTTAGTGTAAAAAAATCACACTAAAATAAACACTTTTTACATAAACACGCCACTCTCTCACACGGACACTCTGGCGCTGCAGTGGGGGAAGCCTTCCATAAAATAAAAAGGGGATTCCAGTCTCACGAAAATGTTATAGATGAATTGTTCAGATGTGAAAATTTTAATGAACAGAGTATTCTTTATAAGAAACCTGTACAAAGTAATATTACAGACCTTTTTTGCTTACCTCCCTTTATTATATGGTGGTTTCTTTTTTGTTTTTTTTTTAAACATTATTCTAATATGCCTACATTGCATTAAAAAAAATTACTGAAAATTAAAATACATTTTTCCAATTATTTCCATTTTATGTGTATTTTTCATTATATGTGTATTTTTTATACAAATTTTATGAATTTAAGTTGATTTCTATTTAACGAATTCTCTTCATAACGAAGTGTTTAGGTGTAACGATAAGACTTCGTTAAATGGAAGTTTCGCTGTATTTTCTATTTTGAAAAGCCTTGAATATTTTACAAATAGAAAATTCGCTGAAGGGCAAACTTGTTAGGGTCTCATCATATTAAAATGAATACGTCGGAAGAACTAAAGAGGTAACACAGGAATTCAAACGTGTTTTGAGAGAGAAAGTAAATGCTCAAGAGAAAACTCGTTGAATCGAATCAGAACAGGTTTCCACTGGGGGAGGGGCAGTTATTTAAAAATGGTAGAGAATGATGCATACTGAAGATAGTTTCTTGACCTACCTAACTGAATGATACGAGTGACCTCTAGGTCTTGTAGCACATATTTCGAAGCTAAGGTTGTAGATCAGTCAGATCCCAGTTTTCATTTCTCCCTATTAATCCTATGGGACCGAAGAACTGCATTTTTTAAGGATATCTCATAAGTTTTTCGAATTTCGTTTCTTTTTGCAAATGACTAAACTTGTCACTCTTTATTATCGTTTACGATATTTAGCTTAAATTTATTTATTATTATTTTTTTAATTTGGCGTTAAAAACTTTCAGTATGATTCATAAATATAAAACATCTATATTCCATACATTGGATACTTAAAAATCTGAAAAATGTTATACAGTAAAATCTAAGACTGAATCGCATATGAAAGAAACAAAGAAGAAAAATGCGTTATACACAAGTTTCCTTCTTAGCTGGCGTAAATCTATTATAATCTTTTCTCACATATTGTTATATTCATTTTGCATGGATCAGCACATTTTTTCATTCAAGACAGGATTCCGTCATGGGCAGGTTATTTTTCAAAAATTTGACTGTAGTATTTTAATTTTATTGCCTATAAATTTACTATTCTTTAAAATGAATAAATTTTAGTTTAATAGTAGAATAATGGTGATTTTAAAATATATGCATTCTTTACAAAATTTTTTAGGACGGGGACGGGCCAAATTTTATTGATTTTGGACGGACCAGGCCACGCCGAGACAATGATTTTCATATGGTCTATGTCGAGACCGGGACGGAAAATTTCGCCCGTGCAGACCTACGAAGAATGAAGCCAGTAGCGACTCGGTAAGGAAAAATTAAGTTAGACACAGTCCTTCAGAAAAAAGTAACTCCACAGCCCAGTCCGGCTCGGAAAGGGTAATGGCTAGGCCAGGCCCAAAAAGAGTGAAGACCAGGCCGGCATGAGTGTCGTGAATGAAAATAGTCCCGAGCCCGGCCCGCGGGACGACGGACAAACAGGTAGACGAATTGAAGTTAACAGTTCCCTCTGGTTATTTCAAGTCAAATAATCCTAATTTGAACCAGACAAATTACTTAATGACATGTTTCTTATAGGTTATTAACTTTTTTTATTAAATAAAACTTCTGATTTAGTTTCGGCAGAAACCAGAAGGTTGGCAGCTATAATCTGGTTATCTAAAATTTTTATAACATGCTTTACACACGAGTTTCCACATTCTTATTTACTGCCACTGTCCAGCTGAGAAAATACAATTCTCTAGGAATAATACTGAATTCTACACTTTCTCCTCAATCACGGAACTTACGACTTGTAGACTAGGGAAGGTTATACAAAGTGGGATAAGTAACAAAGGCAATTAAAAAAAAATTGACTGCCACAACAAGCTAATTACCGGGGTTAAATGAGTATCATTGTCATGAAAAAGAAAATACAAAGGAATTAACAGAAACAATAGCTCAGTTCGTATGGCACATGTACAAAGAAAAAATAACAGACTGATGGTTTAATGGGAGTTAAAGAAAAAAAAAAAAAAAACACTGCATCCCAAAATAAGAGTCGATGACTTCGTTTTATTTTTAGTTAGGGCAAAGTTGCAACAATTCAATAACATTTACGACGAAGTAAAATAAGTCGCATAGCAACAAATTCTAATATGAAAGATCAAATTACACTTTTATATACATAAAAGTTTTAAATCTGAGCATTAAAAATATGATATAAAAAACAGTTGCAGATTATTAATGTCAGTTGCATTGAGGTCTTAAGGAGGACCTAGAAGAATTTGACTTTGTGCTAACTTGCAACGAATGTGATAAAATAATATTTTCAGCAAATATGCAATAAAGATATGTAAAGGAACAACAGCCCAGACAGTTCCAGAACGTGTTTACGGCACATTCGATGCGTTAAATTGTTAATGTAAAGTAAATTTTGAGAAATACAGATAGGTCGGGGGATGCAAATTTCCAAAGGTATTTTTCACAATCTCGCCCCCTCAAAAAGCAAGAAATTCACCCAGTAAACAAAGCTTTTCACTTGAACTGTCCATGAACAGACGAAATCCTACACAAATGCTACCTCCTCTTTTCTCCTTTTATAATGCCGATGGTGACTGGAAACCGACAATTGGTTTCACAAACATCTTCACAAGGCGCAATCAGACTGGACTGCATTCTGCCTATAATATAGAAACAATATTCATAGATATTATATCTATGATTTTGCCACAGTGTTTGCTCAGACTTCCCTTTCTTTTGTTGTTGATGATCACAAAACCTTTGGAAAAGAAGGACCAGAGAATTTATGACTTTTTGAAACTGATTTTTAAAGATGTGGTCTGAACGCTGCGAAGGGTCGGAGGGAGTCGTTCAAAAGAAAGGGAGCACTGGATACAGCTTCACTAACAATGAACGTCAAAATAAAAGGAACACTATTTAAAGATCGAAACTAAATTTCTCATTTTATGAGGTGTTTACAACCTGTAGAATATTGCAGCTGTCTGTCATTAGCCTGGATAGAGCGTGAAATGAGATTGTTAGGCTACATACACACATATTAAATAAGTCTTGACTATGTCATATGTGCTGTTATTCGAAATTTTGCGGATTCAAAACTAGGTCCGGTCCAGGATAGGTTAGGATAAACAGTGCTCTACTGTACTATAAATATGTCAGTCAAATTACTGTTGTATAAAAGAACTGCAGACAGTTACCGATTAAAGTTCTTTTTTTCTCAACGATTCCTTTGAAAAGTTTTATTCATCCATCCTTTAAGTAAGTTTAAAGATTTAAAATAGTTGACAATGTTGATAGATACGTGCAGAAATGTATCCAGGCAAAATTTGGGGGCAAAACTTTCTACTTTTGTCTATATATATATATATATATATATATATATATATATATATATATATAATAAATGTTAATAGAAAAAGACAGGCTGTTAATTCCAGCAAAAAAAGTTCAAAGCATCCTCCCAGTTGAACGACTACTAGTTGAACTTTTCCCTTTTGATGACAGCTAAAAATATTTATTTTAAGAGTTACTATACTACATAATTATAAAAGTAAGGTGAGGGATTTCATATTGCGAAGATTATTAAGAAATATTTAAGCTCATTTAAAGCTGGCGAAGAACAACAGTATTAACATTTCAGAAAAAGAAGAGTAATATCTAACTATTCTGCGACTGTCTGGTATTTTTCAATGCATGGCTGGAGTCTTCAAACCGCCAGCAACAAGTTATACAAACAGTCTAGAGTAGAGTCCCATCACCATGGCAACAAGGCGTTGCCCAAGCCGTCGCACTGGGAAAGGATTTGATTAGAATAAAGTAAAGGGGTGCAGAAAGCAATATGGTTTCTCTCCTCATTACAACAGCAGGGAATTTAATTTCTAGGTTGATGTAATAAAAGAGACGGGAAGAAAGCGGGAGAGGTGGTAATCCCGAGTTCCATTTAGCTGGAAACACATTTCCTGTAAGAGCCACAGGATATCAGAGTCTCAGCTATAAAACTATTTCGTGCATTGGTAATATTAACACCATGATCGGCTGGGCGAAAGAGTAATCCAATTTCAGAGTCTTTCAGAGAATATTAATAAAAAGAAAAGAATTATGAATGAATGAAAAACATTCCAGCATTGTAAGTAAACAATCTATTTTTTGCCTATCTCAATGAGAAAGATAATTTTGAGGTGAAATATAATTAAAAATGGGAGCAAAGCAAGGTCAATGTTAATAATGATTGACCACTTACACGGAGCATACTAAACATACCTTTACTAAAAAATAGCTCAATTTTCTTAAAATTAGAACCACTAAATATCCGTGAAAAGTTATCTTTTACGAAATGTAAATGGCATTCTTCCACAATTTAGCATTTCGTTAGATAAAAATGAAGTTTATGCCTACATTTGAGTTTTAACACAGTTTATGTGAAATACACAGCATATGAATGTCAAATCTGCGATACGCTAAACAATTTTGAAAAACAAATGAGTGTCGTGAACGATTTTAAACCAAGCTAATGTATACATAGATTGTTTTTCCAGACATTTTCATCATAAAAACTAGTGTGCCTTAAATTGGTTCTAAATTTTCCTTTTCTCCCCCCCCCCCTTTTAACAAATCATTGAATGCGCACATGAAAGATATTAATGCAAACAAACCTTTATGACACTTCAAAGTGGAAGTCATAATGTAAACAGTAAACAGAGATCAACTTTCAGAATTTAAAGCCCAAGATATATCGAGAACTTTGGGGGGCCCCACTGTCATTTAATTGTACGCCATAGTAATTAGAAGATTAGTGTTAAATAAAACTCATATTTTTATATGCAGTTTTTTTTAGAATAAATAATGTCCAATTATGTCCAATTTAATTAAAAAAAAAAAAAAAAAAGAGTAATTTAGACATTTAGAGGATTTAAAGATTTATAAATAATTTTAATTCATGCATTTTGAAAATAAACTTTATTGAATAAACTATATATATATTATATATATATATATATATAGGGGAGATGGGGGCACATGTGAACAGGGGGCAGATGTGAACATCGCGATTTTTCAATAGTTATTATAAGTTTTTAATTTGAAAAAAAATACTAAAGATGACAGCACCTGTAGACATATGGTAAAAATTTTTTGAAGCTTTTTGACATTTTGTTTGTCCTCTGTAGACAAAACACTGTTTTTAGATCTCAAAAGTAAAATCTTTGTTCCAAGTTGATAAGCGTATAACTTTATTTATTCATTTATTTGAATTTGAGTGTTTTAACATATACTATGAATACTAATAAATATTTTTGATAACGTTCTTTTTCTTCTAAAATTGAGAAATGTTAATGATTTATCAATTTAACAGAAGCAGCAATGTGGGGCACTTGTGAACAGAAAAGTTGGAGCAGATATGAACAGTACATAAGTGCCCCAATAATTATTCTGCGATTATGTTCCTTTCAGTTAACTTAATGATAAATAATCTCAGTTCCATTATCTATAATTTTCCTGAAATAGAAGATATTTTCCTCACACAAAATTGATTTTGCATTGAAACTTCATCAAACATATATTTCAGCAAATACATAAAGAGCAACAAGCTCGTTTACATTCAATTGTACTTTAAATAAATTTAATAATTTCTAAAATGCAATAAGTGTTATATATTACTTTACTAAACAGTTTACAACAATATTTTTTATGCATTGTTAATAAAAAAGTATTACCTTGAACACCTTTGCAAATTTTTCTATTACATTTGTTCTAAACTTGCAATGATTTCTTACTTCCATATCTAAAACAGTTATGTATATGATGTTTTAAATGGAGATAGATATGAGTAATATTTTAAGAAAGTAAAATTTTTAAACTGATAACTACCGTAAAATCTCTATTGTAACCCCCTCCCTCTTTCAAAAGCAAAAAAAGTTCGGGAAAGGGGGGTGGGGTTATAGCCGAGATTTTTTTTAATCATTAAAAAACCCTCCTTTATCTATAATTTACAAGTAAATAAGGCAAATACAGCAGTGGGAATCTTTCGTATTTTGGCAGATTTGAGATAAATAGTATGTAAACGCCCCCTCCCTAAAATTTTCCCCAAACAAAAAGCCCTAAGCAAAATTTAAAAGTTTTAATTTCTTTTTTTTTAAATTACTTCTTTATTTTTTTTTATTTTATTTCAGCAATAGTTTATGAATCATCTTAGCCTCCACCCCCAAAATCTACTTATTTTCATTTTATAATCTTTTGCTTAAACATATTACCCAGAAACTAGAGAAATATATATATATATATTTCTTTATGGTGAATTTCACAGTTAATTAACTAATGATTACGATGACAAATGAATAACAGAATAAAAAGCATGTGAAAGGATATCTTTTCCTTGTGTTCACATGTGCCCCACGTGTGTTCACAACTACCCCGCTGATGGGCACATGTGAACAATTTTTCGAATTTATAAAACTATTAAAAAATGTAAGAAGAACTATACAGGTGATTTTTAAAAAATTACCATGTATAAAAGAAAGCTCTATTTACTATATTGAGTAGGTTTTGTTTATAGAAATTAATCCAGTCATGAGAAAAAGCTATATTTATGCGAACTGTTCACATGTGCCCCCATCTCCCCTATATATATTGTTGTATATCATTTTCATCTTTAAATGAGCTGAGCTGATTTTTGAGGTATGCCGGGGTTCATAAACTAAGCTTTACCTGGGCCTGGCCCACAATGATACATGCGAAAAAGCGCCAGCCCGCACATTGCGACAGCGCGCAGCAAATTAGAATCAAGCCGATTCGAAGAGCATCATCATCATCTCATGATGGATAAAAATTAAGAATGAAAACAAATTACACTCAGTGGATACAAATCTAAGAACATTCACGATGAAAGAGAAAGTAGAAGTAGAAGATGACGTAACATTACATCCGGTGTCGGCGGATGCACTCTACACAACGCTCCTAAAAATGATTCATTCAAAGTCAGGCCACTTAACTTTTTAAAAATTGAGACACTCACTTGACCATATTTTAAAACACGAGCATTAGTTAAGCACCACATACTTTGCATTAAAAACATGCGGTTTTTATTTTTTACATTAGCAAACATTTTTATTTCTTGTAAACAATGTGAAAAAACAAAACAACGAAAGCTAACGGCAAGAAGTGAATTCTGAATTACTGATATTTACGTCATTACGCATAGCAGATTCCTCTTTCTTCGAGCACATTGGAATACAAGTTTTTAGCACGTCCTCTTCGTGAAGGTGAACACTAAATTTATATATTTTTTCATAATCAGCAATTATAAAATGGTAATTAATAATCTTTCACTGTGCTGGCACAAAAATAATGATTTTAAAAGCAAAATTATCCAAATTTTTCAGAGTAAAATCAACAGCGACAATTGAAGGAATTTTTGTTTTCATGCTCCAAATATATTTATTCTTGGGGTAAAAAACTAACTATAGGCAGCAGTGACCCGGAGCCGAACAATTTTTGATGCTCCAGCTCCGCTCCTAGAGAAAATACTGTGGCTCCAGCTCCGGCTCCGGCTCCAACTCGGCTCCGACTTCGCGCTTTTGAGTTGCAGATTTTAATTTACACGTTTAATTTTTTGCTCACAAATACTTTCTACCTCATTAAAGATCTGACAAAATGCATTTTTCTTCTCATCAAACTTCAAATGCTTGTTCAGAAAGTATGACATCTTTTAGCTTTTGCTTTTAAAATAGAAAGTTTGGTGGAATTTTAAACACAAAAATCTTAAATTTCTTCTACACTTTTCAAACAGCCAAAATTGTACAACTACACATGTAAACAACAGGCGGCCCTATTTGTTTTCGAATAGTGTTGTCACTTAGTTCAAGTAGAAAGTAGAAGTAAAGTAGTGTTACCATGTTTTGAGAACGTTTCCTTCTCTAATAATAATAATAAAAACCTAAAAAATGATATAATTAAAATACTGAATAATGATGTACAGTAGAAGATCTTTATAACACAAACCTAAAAACGCAAGGCTGTGCGTTATATAGAATTTTGCATTATATGGATCACATTTCACACATCATTAAATTTACCTTATAAACACGACCATATAAATCTGAAAGATACCAAAATACATTAGAGTATCTTTATACTGCACTTCTTGTCACCAGGAATTATCCAAATTATAAATTTTTGCATTATATGATCATTTTATATTGTTTATTTTATAAACATGGTCCAACTATACCTGGACCCAATCATTCATTATATTACTCATTTCCAAAAATATAATATTTATTGTAATAATAGCAATTTTTTTCATTAAAAAGTTTTGAATTAAGGAGATAAAGTTGAATTAATGTATCAAATGTAGTTTTCTAGAGAGTAGCAATTTTTACGATGTGGGATTTCAGGTGCTTCTTACCTGCAAAATTCATTGTTTACATCTGAGAAGTTGTGCGTTATATGGAGAATTGCATTATATAGAATCGCGCTATAAAGATCTTCTACTGTAATTAAAATATTTTGAGCCTAAAAATTTAAAAGACTGAAAAAAAAAAAAAAAGATTTAAAAGAATATTAAAAACTAAAGGAGCCCTGGAGCTGGGGAAAATTTAGAGCTCCAGCTCCGGCTCCAGCTCCAGGGAAAACACAGCTCCGGAGCGCTCCGGCTCCGGGCTCCAGCTCCAGCTCCGGGTCCCTGATAGGCAGGGCCACTTTAAAATATTCGGCCCGGGTCCGACGGACTTTGAGTCAAAAGTATTTGGTTACAAAATGGTTTATCATCCATAAATTGTTTATTTGTTAAGACGAAAATAATTAACTGGGAAAGTATACGTAACAGAATACTACTCCGGTCTCTAAAAATGAAAATTCATATGCAAGGCTAAATCAAAAACACCCATTGAATTCGGGGATTGAATTCGGAATTAGGGAAAAGATGGAAATTGTTTTAATCCCTTCAGTTTAGGTCTAGAATGAATATGCTACGTTTCCCCCCCTCATACTAGGTGAGCATTAGGAAATATGTCAAAAAACACTCTTTTTAAATACCATAACAATATCTCAAAACAGCTTATCAAAAACATTGTCAATACAAATGTTGTAGAGACTAAAATTCTGAATAAAATCAGTACCCACATTAATATTTTTGTTCAATATTAAGGCCGCAATTCTATTTCAAATTTTGCCGTAATCGCTAATCGACGGTTTGAAGTCAGGAGAGATCAAGTTATCTGTCCACCCTGCGCCCAATTTTTATATACATGTATTTTTGTTAATTCATGACCTATGTCGAAGGAATTAAAACTATTTCTAACTTTCGCCAAATTAATTTAGAAATCGGCCTTTTTTTCATCCCCTACCACTGGCCTTGTAATCAAGAGGTTAAACCGTAATTCTCAAAATATCCAAAATAATTACAAAAAACATCGTAAATGCCTCCAAAAAACTCATTTCCTTCAGAATTTTAAGCTTTACAACATTTCTATTGACAATGTTTTTGATAGTTAGTTTTATTTTAAATATTGTTATGGTAATTAATAAAAACCTGTTTTTCGACTATAAATCTGCACATATTTTCTAACGCTCACCTACTACGAGGGGGAAAACTTAGCATATTCATTCTAGACCTACACTAAATGGATTAAAACAATTTCCAGCTTTCCCCTAATTAATTCCCAATTCGGCCTTTTTTTCCTCCCCTACCAGTGGGCTATTAGTGGAAACTGAAATATAAAAACTTAACGTAGTATTAATTCAGATGTTTATTCAAATACTATAATTCATTTACTTTGATTTATAGAGTCATGTGTCCAATTTTCCTTATCTTCCTAAAGGAATCACCAGAGAATGGTAAGTATTATTATTATTATTATTCTAATATAGCATGCTATTGAAATAACATGCTATTATATAGCTAACATGCTATTATATAATATAGCATGCTATTGAATTACTTTTCAATCCTACCTTTGCTTAAAAGTATAGAATCTAACATTTGTTTAATATTTTTATATAAAAATCTACAAAAGAAATTTAATCAAAACTCAATTATATCTTTTTCACCGAAAATAAAAATTAAACTAATTGTAAAAATATAATATTGTAAAATAACTTTTAAAAAATTGGAAATTTGAGTACCAATTATAATTTATAATAGCGTTGTCACAGTGTGTTTCATAAATTTGGTATTTTTTATTAACTTTATATAAATGATGGGATAAACTATATGATTAAATTTGCTATTAAATCGTAGTGATACTATATGGTTCGTTGATTTTGTGACGGCCGATTATCTGCACTAGGGATATAGGCCCGAGGGGGAGTGCCCTTCGTGGGGGTCTTTCTAAGGGAACCTAACCCGTATTAACGCATGGAAAACCATGGTTCGAAGAAAACCACGAAAACTCCGAACGATTAGGCCGACGGGCGCGATTGGGATCGAACCCAGCACTTCCCGTCTACCAGTTTCGAGAGCAGAACCTCTCAGCCACTGGTGGGGCGTGATACTATATGGAACTTAAAAGGTTTATATTTGTTCATTAAATTGAATTAAAAATTAAATATAGACCATGCCATTAACCAAGAAAACTTAGAGTGGAAATTATAAGCTTGAAACAGAAGGTTAAATGTTTACTAGTGAATATATTTTTCAAGCTTTACATTAAAAGCTGAATTAGGGCAAATAATTACGTGGGACAATATGGCGATAAAACTGATTTTTAACAGTTATTTACATCTAACTTCATTAGGAAGAAAATTCGGGTTTTGGTTTAGTTAAGCTTAAATTGCACAACAGGTTAAGGAAGCGAAAAGACAAGATTACATTTATGTTTAATTTTTCAATTTAAAAAAAAAAAACCTCACAGTAAAATTAACTTAACTAAGAGCTAATTTAGAATTTTGAATTATGACGCATAATAATGAGATCATTAATTTTAAATGAAAGAAAAGAAAGGATAAACGTATTACTAAAAAGTAAAAAATTCTTACTTTTATGGAAATAATCAGGGGTTCGGTGACATATCATGATATACACCAGATATTTATTTTCAAAATATCATGTTTGTATATTTTCATTATATCCGTATTATGATATTTTTGAATATGTCGTTCTGTAAAGTAAGAACTTTTGCCTCTGGCAGTAACTTTTTAGCCAAAAAAGAACAAATATAACAACCTTTTTCCAAGCTTCACGTTTGAAGCTCAATAATGTAGAACAAATAAAAATGTGGGATAATATTAACTTAGAACAGCCATTGAAAGATAAAATCACTGAAGATAATTGAGATAATAGGCTATTTGCAGCTTCATTAGAAAGAATATTTTCTGGTTTTGATTTCGTCCAGTTTAAACTGAAGAAATGAAAAATATTAAGAAATATTAAAAAAAGATTACCTGCAGGTTATGGGATGAAAAAGCAGGCAAGATTACATTTATGATGATTTTTCAGTAAAAAAATAATTTAAAAATTTTGTTTTATAAAACAAAATTTTCTTTATACTTAATTCAACAGTTCGTTTTTTGATGAGTGTAAAAAGTAATTTGTTTTCAGAAACTTTTCAGAAAATCATATCTGTTTTCAATTAGTTCATTATAGGGTGTCAACGATTTTAATCAGTTGATTTAAATCAGCGATTAAATCGTGATTTTAATCAACCGATTTTCTTTTTTTTTTTTTTAAATCATTGATTAAAATCAAAAAAAATTTAACTGTTTAAAATGTAAGTTTTTAAATCTAAGAGGAACATAATTTGAAAGTTTCTACAGGTATTCTGACTTATGAATAAACAAAAAAAGAGCTTTAAATAATTGTTTCCAAGCTAAATCCCCGAGTATTGTAAAAAATTAAAAACAGTTAAGTTTGTGAAAAACATTGTTTTTATCCAACATAAAAGTTTCATTTTAAAATGATGTTTAAATCTAATATAATTTACAATGTCGTAATTTCATTTAGGAAATCAATTTATGCATTATTTTATGTAAAATAAACGTAGCAAGCAGTGACCCGGAGCCGAACAATTTTTGATGCTCCAGCTCCGCTCCTAGAGAAAATACCGTGGCTCCAGCTCCGGCTCCAACTCGGCTCCGACTTCGCGCTTTTAAGTTGCAGATTTTAATTTACACGTTTAATTTTTTGCTCACAAATACTTTCTATCTTCATTAAAGATTTGACAAAATGCATTTTTCTTCTCATCAAACTTGAAATGCTTGTTCAGAAAATATGACATCTTTTAGCTTTTGCTTTTAAAATAGAAAGTTTGGTAGAATTTTAAACACAAAAATCTTAAATTTCTTCTACACTTTTCAAACAGCCAAAATTGTATGACTACACATGTAAACAACAGGCGGCCATATTTGTTTTCAAATAGTGTTGTCACTTAGTTCAAGTAGAAAGTAGAAGTAAAGTAGTGTTGCCATTTTTTGAGAAGTTTTCCTTCCCTAATAATAATAATAATAAAAACCTAAAAAATGATATAATTAAAATACTGAATAATGATGTAATTAAAATATTTTAAGCCTAGAAATTTAAAAGACTGGGAAAAAAAAAAAAAAAAAAAAGATTTAAAAGAATATTAAAAACTAAAGGAGCCCTGGAGCTGGGGAAAATTTAGAGCTCCAGCTCCAGGAAAACACAGCTCCGGAGCGCTCCGGCTCCAGCTCCAGCTCCGGGTCCCTGGTAGCAAGTGTTATAAATTTGTGCAAGTAAAAGAATAAATAGTGTCTTAGTTTCTCGTTCTACTTTTGTAATAATAAATTAATGGCTATCGCGAGTTAAAGAAGAATGAAAGAGTGACATCTGCTCAACAGCTAAACTGTAAATGAATGCATAAGAAAAAAAGAATTAATTGGTATAAAATCTGTTAAACACAGCAAGAGCTTCTTGGGTTGAATATTTTTTTTTTAAACTTTGTAACTCATACATACTAAATAAAAAAAATTAATTAGGTATTGAAAAGGCAGCAAAACTTTTCTTTTAAAAGGGGGGAAAAAATGAACCATCGACAGCTAATAATCCCCACTGAGAGGTATTAATGCTGTTATTTAAGTATTTTGAGGATTTCAGATATAACTGGCTATCCTTACATTTACTCTGTATGTATGCATGAATGGGTTTAACTCAATTTCATAATTTTTTTGGTTAGCATACACATACATGTGTGTAAGTTTAGATTTTGGTGATTAACAGTAATTTTTCTAAGTACAAATGCAAAACGAGCTGCAAATAATATTTGTTAGTTTTGTTATAAATGCTACTAATAAATGAAATTACTTATTTGCAGTTTTTATTAATTCTGGTATTACTGCACAAAATGCACCCTGCTTTAAAAAGTTCACCTGTAGTTGCAGCCAGAGATTTCTTGTAAAAATACTTCCCCATTCAACAGTATTTCTAGATTCATGTACCCAAGATCTTGCAAAAATAATAGAACTTTATTTCTTTAGAAAAAACAGGATATTATTAAAACATGTTATTTAATTGAATTTTTCAATTTGTGATTCATAAAATTATTAAAAATTAAGGACACTTTATTTATCATACTAAAAATTATTCTCTTTTTTTTTTCCTTACATCATTACTAAACACATTACTAATAAATCTTCTCATAAAATAATGCCCTTTCTTGACATCCTGCCCCTTTTTCTTTCTAAAATGAATACTACATTATTAATTATAATTTTAATAATTAAAGCTTAAAATGTATAATTTGTTCCTAATTAGAGAGTTAATTGTTTAGTAATTATTAATTTGAAGTAGTGTTAACTATTTAATATTAAATGCAGTTAACATAGATTATTAGATGTAAATTTCCAACTGGGCGAAAAATGTCCGGACCAGGATTCGAACCCGGGACCTCCTGGCTGAAGCCGCCAGTGCTCTGCCATCTGAGCTATCCCGGACGATTCTGGTCGAACTTTTTGGAAATTTACATCTAATATGATTTGTTTACCAATTAGAATAATTGTGTTAATATTAATCTAACATAGATTATGTTAGCAATTAGTGGTTTAATTGTTTTGGAAACGTAAAACTCTTGGTAGCTATTCAGTATTTGAACACTGGGGAAAAAAATCATAAAAATCCGATTTAAATAAAAAAAAAAATCCGATTTTTTTAATTTTTTTAAAAAAATCATGATTTACACCCTAGTTCAGAGTTGGCGAACCTTTTCGTTAGCGTGTGCCACATTTAATCGACAAATATTCTACGCGATCATGAAGTACCAACTAAAAAACAAATTTAGTAAGTGGAAAAATAATGGATTAAAATTACTTAAAAATTTCTATTAAAAATATTAGGAACTTCTTACACATAGGTATTACACTATAATAATTATGGAAACAAATATATTTTAGAAATTAATAAAAAAAATAATAATGCGATGTAATTTGATTCCTGTTGTTGCATATTAATATCAGGTTAATTTCCATGCAAACTGAAGTGGATTTATCTGACAAGTGCTTTCAGTTTGCGTTTTGATATATACATTTGTGAAAACCGTGACTCGGATGCATATATATAGACAGAAAAAGTTACATGGCAAACGCCAGTTTCTTTGAATAGGTCTGAAATAAATTCAAAGTTGCCATAACTTTACCATCGGAATTTAGTAATGTCTAATAATCAATTCTTGTCAACAGTTTTCAAATATCATCTTTGGTTGAAAAGTTTTTGAGAGCACAATTAATTAGATTAAAATATAATATGCTGCAATTGGAATTTTTCAATTTCCATTTAATCGAATTTAGAAAAGATCAGTCGCGATTTTGTGTAATCTCACTTTATTTTGATTTAGAGTCACAATCAATGCCGTGCCAAAATTATTCTTTTGCGTGCAAACGTGGCACGCGTGCCATAGATTCGCCGTCCCTGCCCTAGTTCATCATCAGTTTTGTTGCAAGTGCGAAGAAAGAAACTAAGGGAGAAAAAAAGCCATTTAGAATATTGTTTTATCAAATTTTAGTGTTTTAATGAATTGTTTTAGTAACTATGAAGAAAATATAATCAGCAGTAAGTTGACTGTTTTAAAAATATCTGATATTTTTTTTATATCGTGACATTTACGAACTCTGCATTCCAAGGGGTTATGCTAAAGAAAACCAGCAACATAGGTGTAATTAAATGGGAAACTCTCTCTGAACTGGCTACTTAAAAGCCGACACATTGTTCACTCATTAAGTTGTCGGGCAGCGAATCTGTTTTATCCCATAAATATCAATTATGCGTTGATAAACTCATGGAGAAATTTACACAATTAAAGAAAACTAGTATGTTGTGGCCATCACAAAACTTTCTTCTACATAAATCTTCTATATAGAAATCTATTAAATCATTTAAATAGCACAAGAAATTACACCAATTCATATCAAAGTATATCTGAATTTGAAGTTTGAAGAAAATTCGTGCATTAGTTCTCGAGATAGAGCTATAGCGGAAATTCTGAAAAAGGCAGGCGATCGAGTTTGGCCGTGGAACGACATAAACCATAAATTCAACATATCAGGCGATAAAGGTAGTAAGTGACAAAATAATCATTTTGAGAAAATGAGCTGCAAAGTTCCAAATCTGCATTTGTGTTTATTGTCAAATGTATAGGCCAAAATTAACATTTTTACCCACTGGCCACTCACTGCACTGATTTTTTTCACTGGCCAGATTTTTTTTTTTTTAACCACTGGGCCAGTAGCAAAGTTATGTACGCTCCATACAAAATTGTGTTTCTTCTAAATATCAACATTGTAATTTACTAATATATTACTTACCATTCGATATGATTACACTCAACTGAAAAAATTTATTTTTTATTATTAATTGAAATGAAATAAATTCACAGAAAATTTTCAGAAAAGCTTACAGCAGAGGGGGGGAACACCCCCCGCCCCCCCCCCTCGTCACTAACTAATATGCATTTTTCTGCCGCCATTTAACGAATTTCGCGTTTTTTTCGCGATCTTTTGACGAAATCTGCGATTTTTCGCAATTTTTGACGAAATCTGCGATTTTTCCGCGATCTTTTCACAAGCGTTTTTTTTTGTAATCTTTTAACGAAATTTGTGGGGTTTTTTCGCCATTTTATGAAAATATTTGCATTTTTTTTCAAGATTTTTTGACGAAATTTGCGTTTTTTCCGCAATCATTTGATGAAAATTGTGTTATTTCCGCAATCTTTTCGTGAAATTTGCTTTTTTTTTTTTTTGCACGATCTTTTGACGAAAGTTGCGTTTTTTCCGCGATCTTTTTACGATATTTGAGTTTTTCCACGATCTTTTCACGATATTTGAGTTTTTTCACGATCTTTTCACGATATTTGCGTTTTCT
The DNA here is from genome assembly GCA_963932465.1 of Maratus speciosus. Taxonomy (NCBI): domain Eukaryota; kingdom Metazoa; phylum Arthropoda; class Arachnida; order Araneae; family Salticidae; genus Maratus; species Maratus speciosus. The sequence continues at coordinate 466,414,008 of OZ010790.1, forward strand.
CCGCGATCTTTTCACGAAATTTACGTTTTTTCCGCGATCTTTTCACGAAATTTACGTTTTTTCCGCGATCTTTTCACGAAATTTACGTTTTTTCCGCGATCTTTTCACGAAATTTACGTTTTTTCCGCGATCTTTTCACGAAATTTACGTTTTTTCCGCGATCTTTTCACGAAATTTACGTTTTTTCCGCGATCTTTTCACGAAATTTACGTTTTTTCCGCGATCTTTTCACGAAATTTACGTTTTTTCCGCGATCTTTTCACGAAACTTGCGTTTTTCCCGCAATCTTTTCACGAAATTTGCGTTTTTTCCGCGATCTTTTCTCGAAATGTGTGTTTTCCGCGATCTTTTCTCGAAATGTGTGTTTTCCGCGATCTTTTGACGAAATTTGCGCTTTTTCCGCAATTTTGCCACGAAAGTTGCGTTTTCTCAGCGATCTTTTGACGAAATTTGCGCTTTTTCTGCAATTTTGCCACGAAAGTTTCTCCGCGATCTTTTCACGAAATTTGCGTTTTTCCGCGATACTTTGAAGAATTTTGTGATTCTTTTTCACGATTCTTTGTCGAAATTTGCGTTTTTTCCGCGATGTTTTGACGTAATTCGCGTTTTTTACTTGGTCCTTGGGCAAAATTCACGTTTTTTCGCGATTCTTTGACGGAATTGATTTCTCTACGAACGATTGACGAAATAGATTTTTTTCGGCGACTATATCGAAATTAACGATATTTTTATGTCCAAATTTTCAAACGGTCCAAACTAATAACCGTCCCCCCCCCCCTTAAATTCCGAACGAATTTCACCCCTTTTCTCCCTGGCATCGATCTTTCAACCATCGCGTTTGGCGAGTGGAGCCCATTGAGTTTGGCGAGTGAGGACAATAAAGTCAATCGCCACGTTTTAAGCGTTACTCGACGCCTGGCGAGTGCTAATTTTGTGCTATAGTCAAATGCCTCCTTTATCAATTAAAATTTCTGTGAGCATTAAGTTTTTTCAAATTGTAATTTTAACAAATGATAGAGGACCACTGATCATCTTCAATAATGCGATTAACTATTTTTCTTTTTGTCACATAATTGAAGACATCAGAAGATAAGATAGGGGTTATTTCTTTGGGACTTATTTTCCAAAGACTCATTTGTAACCCCCCCCCCCCACCTTTTTTTAAACCTTCTTCTAAAGATTTTGAGAAACAAAGATCAACAAAAGAAATTATCTTGGGGGTATGCGAAAAAGATCCCTACAAACGATGTTCGTTAAGGGGACACAGTACCTTTTAAACCACTCTGTAGTGACATTATATTTAATACTATAAAGCAAATATAATTTCAAAAAAAGAAATCTTGTAGAACAGCCTATTTAACTAAAATTTAAATTTTAGAAAAATTAAAAAAAATTTTAAATCCCTACTATTTTTTTAAATATGAATATTTTTGCTTCAATATTTTTTTCGTAATCCTAAAAACATACTACATAAAATTGTGCATGGATTTAAAATTCAAGGTTATAGTTATTTTTTTCGAAGAATTTCAATTATTTTTCCTTGTTTTTTTACTGTACAAAAGAGAAAAAGTTTGATATTAAATGTAATATCCCATCCATCTAAAAATCCATGCACAGTTTTAGTATAATCTAAGGAATAAGGGAAAAAAATTGAAGCAAAAATATCATATTTAAAAAAGTAGTAGGGATTTAAAAAAATTTAATTTTTTTAAATTTAAATTTTAGTTAAATAGGCTGTTTCTACAAGATTTTTTTTTAATTATATGAAATTATATTTGCTTTATAGTACCTAATATCTGTAGTGACATTATATTTAAGTACATTAGAGTATTATTCAAAATCGAAAAAGTAGTTTAAAAGGTACTGTGTCCCCTTAAGAGGCTACACTTCAGTCACCTGGAAAAGATCCGCTCACTAATGCTAATCTTACGGAAGAAATTTTACCTCGTTTGTATCCCAGTATTTTTAAACAATTCTTTTTGCATTGGCTAACTGAGATCGATCTGTACAAAGAGCATCTTTTACTTTTTCGATTTTGTTTTACAGATATTTTTAATTAGGCCATTTTCATTTTCGTAACCGGTTTCGAAAGTGAAAGTATCCTCTTGAAAAAAATCTGCAAACAAAATCGAAAAAGTAAAAAGGGCATATATCGAGATCACTCTCAGCTATCCAATGAAAAAAAATCATTTAAAAATATTAAAATGCAAATGAGCTATCTTAAAAAATTTCTTCCATAGGATGAGCATTAGCGAGCTAGTCCTTCCTGGGGATTGAAGTAGACCCTTAACTTGACGCAGAGACAACAAAACGACCGCATCACAAAGAAAAAAACCCCTTCGCGTTGGCGGTGTGATATGAACTTAAAGCTCCAGATAGACGTATCATTCTACTCGTGGTATTTTTGTTCTGGTCAGGCGGCGTTTTTCATCTTTTATGACTTTACAGGTAAAGTGAGGGACATCCTGCAAAAGGGTGAAGTTTAAGGGTGAAGTTCGATCTAATCTTCTTATCTCTTTTTCATTGTTGAACCCATTGTTTAATTATCCGTCCTTTTGTTCAAAAACACATTTTATTGCTTTACCATGAGAGGGTGCTCTTTTCGTTTCTGAAGGAGTATAAGGATGCCTTTAGACGCTTGTTTTGCCATGTCCAGGAAAACTATTCAATGATACGTCTATTCGGACCTTAAGGCTGCATACAGACGCGTGTTTTGCCTCCTTCTCCAGTTTTCTTGGAAAATCTATTATTCAGGACGGTTCTGCGGTTTATTCACAAAAGAATGAGGGGAATCAACAATGGGTCAGGAGATAAGGAACTCGACTCTACATGAAGGTAAGGTTCCTCTTTTGCAGGACATCAGCCCCTTAGGTGCCTACATCAGCCCCTTAGGTGCGTTCGCAGCCTAAGGCTAGGCTGCGCACGCACCATCTAGTTTATTGCAGTCACCCTTCGGCACGTTTGTTCCCGGTAGTCGGAGCATTTGATGGCTAATGGGTTTTGCAGGACAAGGATAGGGAGTTGCATGACGAAACTGGACTTATGGCTTTTTCTAGACGATCTTTTACAGGATAGTCCAAACGCAGCTTAAGTTTTAGAAGCCAGATATTACCCATCACCCCAGCCTAAGGGGAAGGTTCACCTCAACTTTCGATCATTCCTAAAAGAAAGGAGGGGGAGGGGGATACCGAACTCCCCTCCCACCTAGCAATAGCGATGCAGCTTTCCATAAAAGATTTTACATTGCATGTATATGGCATGCACATTAATGCAACCAACTTTTGAAAACTTCAATGTGGAATGCACAACCATTGCTCCTTTCTTCCGCCCACACAAAAGGAAAAGAGAGAACATCCGGACATTATCTGATGACTAAATTGTCACAGAGATATATATTAAAGAAAAAGGAAAGAGAAGAAAGAAAGAGGGAAAATACAGTCAATTTAGAATTGTGCTTCCTAGAATTCTTTATGGATAAAATAACGTTTCCATAATGAAAGAGAAACAAAACTTTTGAAGTAGCTATAACCAAATGACGAAATAATTTGACTTTTAAATAAAGTGGTCCATTTTTTAATGCCGCCTGGCACGAGACTAGAAAGTAACCGATTTTTTCATAATGCTTTTAAAGTACGTGCATCATGCTGTTTCTGACTGAACTTCAAACCGAAAATTTTGCAAAAAGGGCAATAATCTTTACAAAAACTATTAAGAAATTTCAATTTGTTGTTAAAGCAAAGCATAATATTTTCTCTGTATATGATAAATCTACCTTCTAGACAGACAAACATATAGGGGAGGAAATTAATGTGCATGTCACATACCTGCCAACATGTCAATTTTGAAATCCTTACAATTTTTATGACGTATTCTTGGGTGCTTAAAAATGCATAACATATGCACATGCAATGAAAAAAGTAATACTTCATAACATTTTCTATGCTATATTCATGTATAGTCCTTTTTTTTTTTTCAAAATAAAAATGTGAGATATCAAAAGAAAATTTTTTTGCATGGGAAATTCTAAAAAAAAAAAATTCTGAAATTCACAGCAAATTTTATGAAGGGTTACACAGCGAAAGGATTGGGGAGGAAAGGGGGGGGATTCCCTTTCGGTGCTAATTATGAGTTTTTTCGAGGCCCTTTGATGAAATTCGGACTTTTTCCATGATCCTGTGAAAAATTCGCGTTTTTTTCACGATCCTTTGACGAAATTACTGTTTTTTTCACAATCTTTTGACAAAATTTGCGTTTTTCCGTGATCTTTTGATAAAATTAGCGTTTTTTTCGCAATTTTTTGATAAAAGCGTTTTTTCTGCGATCTTTGACGAAATAAACATTTCTCTCGCAATCTTTTGACGAAATTCGCATTTTTTCGCGATCTTTTGACGAAATTCGCGTTTTTTACGCGATCTTTGACAAAATTCGCGTTTTTTTACGTGATCCTTGACAATATTCGTGTTTTTTTTTACTAGATCTTTGACGAAATTCGCGTTATTTCCCGCGATCTTTGACGAAATTAGCTTTGTTTCAAAGATTTTTGATCGAAATTAGCGTTTTTACGCGTTTTCTGACGAAATTCGCGTTCTTTTCACGATCCCTTGACGAAATTAGTGTTCTTTCCCCGCGATCTTTTCACAATTCTTTGCCGAAATTAGTGTTTCTCCTGCGATTTTTGACAAAATTCGCGTTCTTTTCACGATCTTTCGACAAAAATAGTGTTTTTCTGCGCAATTTTTAACGAAATGCGCGTTTTTTCGTGATTCTTTGACAAAATTTGCTTTTTTTCAAATATCTTTGATAAAATTCTTTTTTTTCCCCGCGATCTTTGACAATATTCGCGTTTTTTCCCACGAACTTTGATGAAATTCGCGTTCATTTCACGATCCTTTGAACAAATTCACGTTTTATCTCCACGATTTTTGACGAAATTCGCGTGCTTTTCACAATCCCTTGTCGAAATTAGTGTTTTTTCCCGCGATCTTTGACGAAATTCGCGTTTTCTTTTTTCGAAAATTAGGGCTTTTTTCAAGATTCTTTGAGAAAATTGGCGTTTTTTCCGATCCTTTGACAAAAGTAGCGGTTTTTTTTCACGATCCTTTGACAAAATTAGTGTTTTTTTTTTGCGATCCTTTGAAGAAATTAACGTTTTTGAAGGGATCTTTGACGAAATTAGCGTTTTTTCACGCAATCTTTGACAAAAGTAGCGTTTTTTCACGCGATCTTTGACAAAATTCGCATTTTTCAGCGATCGTTTTTCCAGCGCGCAAAACCGTACAATCGTACTGTTCATCCGTACAACCGTACAATTAGAACAAAATCCGTACAAGTTGGCAGCTATGATGTCATATACATGCAATGTAAAATCTTTTCTGGAAAGCTGCATCGCTATTGCTAGGTGGAAGAGGAGTTCAGTAACCGCCCCCCCCCCCCGCCCCTTTCTTTTAGGAATGATCGAAAGTTGAGAACCTTTACTTTAGGCTGGGGTGATGGATAACATATGCAGACCTGCCAACCTTTGAAAATGAGAAATCGTAGCACACAAAATTTAAATTAATCTGAGGTTGGTTGGTTGGTTTTTCGTGTTACGCAGCCATCATTTGACATTCGTAAAAGGAATAAGGTTTCAGTCTTTCAACTCAATATAGTAAATTTTTTCCTCTGAAACTTTTTTTTAAAGATTGTTCGAGTTTCATTTCGTTTCGCAGATATATATATATTTTTTTTTTAAAACACTTGTAAAAGGAGTCTGGTTCCAATCTTTTAGCCCAGTGCAGTAAATTTTGACGAAATTCGCGATTTTTTTTTTCGCGATCATTTCAAAATATTCACATTTTTTTCCCCACAATCATAATTTATATTTTTCTATCACGATTCTTTGTTGAAATCTGCATTTTTTACCATGAACTTTTGACGAAATTCGCAAATCGTGCGACCTTACCCCTCAAAGAACCACCCCCCCCCCCTTTCAGAAATTCATGGCACCCTTGTTTCTAAGGAAGAGAATTCCTGTATAAATATTTACAGAAACACGATTCACTCCTGGTTAATACACATAAAGAGTGTTTTATGTTAAGAAGTTTGTTTTGCAGCCCAGATTTTTTTCAGACTAATGGCATTTTTTTAAATGGATTTTTTTTTTTTTACTTTCGGAAATGAATACGTTGAAATTTTGGAAATTTCATAACAGAATCACTCCTGAAAAATATGCTGCGCGTGTTAAAAATCGCAACTAGAAACAAAAAATGCGTTTGTGTTTTTTGCAAAAAATCGTAGTTTAAGACCGATTTTCGTAGCATCGTAGTTTATAGGTCCAAATCGTAGCAACTACGATTTTTTCGTAGCAGTTGGCAGGTCTGCATATGACTCCTCCTGAATCTACATCAACATTCCCACAACTGTATTTTTGTGTATTACGTTGAATTCCTGCAATGACAGAAATAATAAATTACGGTGGATTTTTATAAATTATCGAAAAATTATTAGGTCACAGAAACCAAGTACCGTTAAAGGTCAAAAATATATTTATTTTATTATTAGATCCTAAATTTTCTATGTTTTTATATCTTTAACCAGATTTTTTATGAAAAATTAAAGCAAAATATTGATATTTAGTGGTAAAAGCACTCGTATTCAAGACATTCTTTTTTTTAGGTAGATTTCGTATGAAATACTACCTACTGGGATCGTTCTATGTTGGAATTTCTGAAAAATTTTTGCAGATCTACACCGATCATGACTCATAGAACCCAAAACCACCCTCAGTAAAAAACTTTAACTATCTATCTATAAATATCACTTTCTTCTGGACACGATAACTTTCGTAATTCTGCACCAATCTCTTCCAAACCGATACATAAAATCAAAGGGCATAAAATCTCGGTCAAGTTCGTTAATGGGCAAAATCGGACCAAGGGGATGGAAATAGGGAGGGGTTTTGAAAGACCGAACCCCCCCCCCCCCCATAACTTCTTAATTTTTGTACATATCAAATCAGTTTAAAGTTTTTATTACTTCTAAAAATAGGGCCAAAATTTTATGTATCACAGATTTTTGATAAAGTTAAAAATTGGCTCAAGGGGCGCAAAAAATAGGGTTTTTGGGAGAAAAAAATTCATAACTTCGTCAATTCTCAAGATATCAACTCCAATTAATTTTATTATAAATCTCCTTAATATTATCTACAACTTTTATATTCACAAGTTTTTGATAGGACCAATTCGTACCGCAAAAAAAAAAAAAAAAAAAAATTTAAAAACGAAAACAAAAAGGGGGTTGGAAGAAGAAAAAAATCCATAACTCCGTCAATTCAAAAGATATAAAATCCCCATGAATTTATCATATATCTTCTTAATATTGTCTACAACATCTATATAGACAAGTTTTGGATAGGACCAATTGTTACAGCAAAAACAAATTAAAAATACATAGCGGTTGAAGAAAAAAATCATCTAAGTAAGGGTGTATTCAAATCCAAACTGCGTATTTTCTTACTCATTTTACAATTCATTTTTGCTCTCAAAGGCTTCCAATTGGTACGTTTTCTTACTCAGAAACTATATAATGTACCGTAATGGTCGATTTTTTGATAGAGGCAGAATATATTTAAAAAAATGCTGTTAAAGTGGGCATTTTGAACCGAATTTCCCGAAGCGGATTGTGTTGGAAAAATCATTGCATTAAGGATGCACTCAAATCCAAACTGCTTATTTTCTGACTCATTTTTAAATTCATTTTTGCTCTCAAATGCATTTAATTGGTAGATTCGCTTATTCAGAAACTATATAATGTACCGCAATGATCGATTTTTTGATAGAGGCAGAATATATTTCAAAACATTATGTCAAAGTGGGCATTTTGAACGGAATTTCCCGAAGCAATTGTGTTATCACTTTCTTCTGGACACGATAACTTCCGCAATTCTGCACAAATCTCTTCCAAACTGATACATAAAATCAAGGGACATAAAATCTCGGTCAAGTTCGTTAATGGGCAAAAGCGGACAAAGGGGATGGAAATAGGGAATGGTTTTGTGAAAACCGAAAAAAACCCATAACTTCTTAATTTTTGTACATATCAAATCAGTTTAAAGTTTTTATTACTTCTAAAAATAGCGCCAAAAATTCATGCATCACAGATTTTTGATAAAATTTAAAATAGGCTCAAGGGGCGCAAAAAATAGGGTTTTTTTTGGGGGGGGGGGAAATTCCTTACTTCGTCAATTATCAAGATATCAAATCCAATAATTTTATTATACATCTCCTTAATATTATCTACAACTTTTATATTCACAAGTTTTTAATAGGACCAATTCGTACCGAAAAAATAAATAAATAAATAAAACGAAAAAAAAAAAAAAAGAAGGTTGAAGAAGAAAATTTTTCATAACTCCGTCAATTCACAAGATATAAAATCTCCATGAATTTATCATAAATATTCTTAATATTGTCGTCAACATTTATATAGACAAGTTTTTGATAGGGCCAATTCTTAAAGCAAAAACAAATTAAAAATACATAGCGGTTGAAGAAAAAAATCATCTTATTAAGGGTGCATTCAAATCCAAACTGTCTATTATCTTACTCATTTTTAAATTCATTTTTGCTCTCAAATGCATCCAATTGCTAGATTCTCTTATTCAGAAACTATATAATGTACAGTAATGATCGATTTTTTGATAGAGGCAGAATGTATTTCAAAAAATGTCAAAGTGGGCATTTTGAACAGAATTTCCCGAAGCGATTGTGTTAGAAACGAAAAATATTGCCCTACTGAGAAAATAATGGTTTATTAATCAAGTTTAAATTAATTGAAAGAAAAATAAAAACACAGGTCGCTTATAAATCTTTTCAAAAATCACGTCAGCATGTTTCATATTTTTTTTTATTAAAAATTAATCTGAAAATGTGCCAGAAAATTTCGAGTTGTTGAGTATGGAAAAATATTTTTTTTAATATCGCCTTAACACGATTCTGATAAAACCAGCTATTTTATAAAAAAGGAAATATAAACTCGTCAAAAGCAGACAGATAAAACTGTTAAAGTGGATTTATATCTAATAATGATTAGTTTTTGTTGGTGAAATTAGTATACTTAACTTCGAAATCTACCTCTGCCTGTAGGCCGGGCCGGCAGGGATTTTTTTTTTTTTTTTTTTTTTTTTCACATGGGTCGTTTCACAAAATATGCATATTTAGTTAAAACATGCGCAAAAGCCTAGCGAAGTAGCGCCGAAACCGACAGAGTTTCAGCGTTTTCATCAAAAACTTCTCAGATTTACTCTCGATCTAACTCACAAGAATGTTTCAATATTTTTGCAGGTGATGTAAATCTGGTCTTCCGAGATGCTTTAAAAAGATTGTATCGATATACCGACGTTTAGTTACTGTTGGCGTAGAAAAAAGATAGTTTTCGGGAGGCGCGAAGTGACTTGCAATCGCTAATATTTTCGAAAAGGTTAAAATTCGTATTTTTCAAAACGGTCGAAAAGTAGGTCTCAACTATAAATAGGTATTTTTGTGGATAGGTACCTCTGAAATCGAACCGCAGGGGAGTGTCGCTGCAATACAGAAAAAGTCAATCGCGAAAAACGACCCTTAAAATGTTAAAGGGTTAACAACAATATTCTTTCGAATTGACGAAATAGTACGAAATTTAAGAATGTCTTCCTTTCTTTCAGTATGTCGAACGGTTCGGCCGTAGGGTGTTAAGGGGGCTGGTCACTCAGCTTCCGATTTCCCCTACTAATGTAAAGTCTATAATGTAAAGTGTATTTAAAATATCTCCTCGGGAAATTAATATTTTTAACTTCCTTGTTTTGTGTACACGTCCTAAAAGATTTCTCTTTTTTTCTTAGTTCTCAAAATATTTTTAAAGTATAGACTTAATTTTATATGAAGTGTGTGTTAAAAATCTTACTCTCAGTTCGCCCGCTTTTAAGACATAAATATTAAATTCAACGTAGATTTTAGAAATATTTTGAAAACTAAGAAAAAAGAGACATCCTTTAAGAAGAGTACACAGAAAAAAGATGTTAAAAATATGAATTTCCCGAGAAGATATTTTAAATATAAGAATTCATCAAAAGTCCATACACTTAACTAGGGATTGACCGAAGCAGCAATTTTGCCGAATACCGAAGCTTCGGTCGAAGTGTACACCGAATATTCGGTATTCGGCAACCGAATACTTGAAAATTTTTAATACACATTTTTGCATATACTAGCTTTTTTAATAAACTTTAATTGAAATGAAATTCTCAATAATTTAATTCAGTTACATTTTTATTCTTAAATCTAATTAACAAATAATTTAATGACTTCTTTCCACTCACAAATTTACTAACCCATCACTTATTTTTTATTATTTTATCAGCAGTCAATACCCCAAAATAACCTATGAAAGTATTGAAACTATGCAGGCTATTATTAAGGATAGGGATTGCCAAAAAATCAAAAGTTCATTCAAGTAAAAAGAAACAACGTTGTTATTAAGCTGATTTACTGATTGTCTAATTATAAACATATTGAATAGGAATGTTCTCAAAATACAAAAGGTATCATATCAATTTGTACATTTAACTATTTTCTATCAAATTATTGATAGATATTTATATTTTGATTAATATTTTAACGCTGTGGTGATGAAGATTACAAATTTAAGCGATTTTGATATAACGGTTATAAAAGCTATAGGATAAGCATTGGGGTATACTTATTGGATGTGTGTATTTTCTTTAATAACCTTAGATATACAGATATGAACTCTAATATACTTATTTGATGTGTATATTAAAGAAAATACATATTAAATAAATTTAAATTTAAAAAAAACTAATATAGAAGTAATTAAAATTAAATGATAAGGGAAAGATATGCATCTTCCTTACTTTTTTTTTCTTCTCTAATTGGCAGTTGTTTTGATTTCACCCCTATGTAGACTATTTTAGGAAGGAAAAAGTTTTTTTTAAATAAAAAATGGCCTTTGACTTGTTTTTTGTACTGCAAGCTGAATTCTGAACTCATGCACATAATATATTAAAACTCATTGTTTAGCCTATTCTACTGGTAAGTAAAAGAGAATTCTTCTAATTCTAAAAAAATACTTATCTGCAATTATTCGGCCGAATACTTAAAAGTATTCGACCGGAGCCGAATATTCGGTTTACATGCCGAACCACCGAATACCGAATCAACTATTCGGTATTCGGTCAATCCCTACACTTAACATTACGGAGAAGAATTCCGAAGCCGAGTGACCAGCACCCTTAAGAGAAACGGGCAAATAAAAACAGCATTTGGTTCTTTATGCACTCGGAAAGCAGGAACTGAATATGCGCGCGAGATCCTCTACCGATTGTGTGTGTGTGTGTGGGGGGGGGGGGAGAAGAAGAAGAAGAATGCGCTTTTGATGAGTTTAATATCACGGCTAATCGTCAAAAAATTAAAAATCTCAACCTCAGGTGCATCATAACCTACCTTGGACTAACTAAATACAAATTTTCAGACCTCTGCGTACGGCAGATTTTGATAGCCATCGCCTACAGACACAGAGAGATTTTTTCTTTATCAGTATAGATTTATTACATTTGATTTTGAACCTTAGCAACAGTGTTGCGAGATCGAATGTCGCAAATAGCGGCACAGGTGTTAATAAAGTGGGACAACCATTTTAAAATTGAGACACAATTATAAAGCATTTTTTTTTTTTACAATATTAAATATTTATGTAAATTAAATAATAAGTCAATTAATTAATCAAGTCATTTAACCCCTTGATTAAGGGTTGGGACATATACGTACCAGGAGTACTATGTCATTCGTGCCAATTTTTGATTTTTCTCTGCCATAGACTTATACCAGAATTTTTTTTTAAACAGAAATCTACCAGGAAGATTTTTTTAATTGTGGTACAATTGAATATAAAAATAATTGTCAGTCCTGGCCCGTAAGCGAAGGGTTAAACATAACAAGTCCTTGGAATATGTATACACCAACAGATCAATGATGAAATGAGTGTTCGCAAATTAAACTTAACAATTATTAAATTTAAAAACTATTTGTGCTAAAACTGACACTGAAACACTGAAATAAACCAAATGCAACCTTGCAGCCCATACATAATTTTTAAATAGAAAAATATAATCTGGAAGAAGCAGTTTTACTCAAGACTTTTCTTAAATTCAAATTTGCCACTTTTTGATATAATTATAGAATAATTTTCATCCCTACGTGGATACAGTTTTCAGAATTATTCAAGTTTAATTAATCGAACAATTATTTTTCCGACAAAAATAAAGCATCGTTCACCAGTGTAAAATATGCAATTCTCTTTTCTAAATCTGACAGTCAAGAAAATGTTTTTACGGGCAGTCGTAGCAATCGACTACAATAAAAGACACATAGGGGAAGCAAAGCAAAACGCTGTTCCGACAAGCTGTTTTGACATCTCAATAAAATCTAAAAAATTTTAAGCTTGCAAAAGTGGGGGGAAAAGGGGGAAAAAAAAGGTGTCTTAAAAGTTGAAAATTGAGTTTTCGAACAAGGAAAAGAAATTAAAAAAAATTATGAACATCCTTAACAATAAATCATGCTTTTCTTTTTTTCAATAACAATCTTGATTGTACAATAATAAAAAATTCCATACTAAAAACTACAAAGAATTTATAAACTAAAAATTGATCTTAGATTTACATTTTTAGGCAGATTTCGTAAGAAATACTACCTATTGCAGTCGTTACCATGGTGCGACTTTTGAAAAATTCCTTCATAACCCCAGGAACCCAAAACCACCCCCATGTAAAAAGTTATATATATATATATATATATATATGTATGTATGTATGTACTAAATTTTGTCCGCACGACAAAAGTCGCAATTAAGCACGAATCATCTTCAAACTCGCCAACAACTTTGAGATGGCTAATATCTCGGCGGGGATTGAAAATGGGCGAAATCGGCCCAATAGGGTGGAAATGGGGAGGGTTCAAAATTTTGAATACTGTCTTAACATGATTCTGATAAACCCAGCTCTTACACAACAATGGCAGGAAAAAAAGTTTTTCGTTATAGCAGTTGCCAACAATTAAAAAAAAAAAAAACAAATAATAAAATTCTCACCACAACAATTACTTTTCTTTTGCAAAATTTTCACGTGTAAAATTAAATAGTTTGACAAATTGAATATTACGTCATAAGTTTCCTAGGGCAAGATTTCAGCATGAAAACTCAAAATAAATAGTTTGACGAATTAAAAAAATATGTATATTGCGTCATATTGGAAATATAATGGACCTCAGCAGGTGAATATGTAACGCCATGTAAGTTTGAAGAAACCCGACTATGGAAATATTAACATATTTTAACACTTTAAGGTTCTCTGAATTTTTTGTAGCCATTTTTTAAACCTATTCCATATATATATGTGTGTGTGTATTCGTGTATATTACAATTTTCACAAAAAGTTTAGCTCCCTACAGCTCGCTCTTTGTGAAGAAACTGGGTTTTATCTCTAATCTTGATTTAAGTTTTGTTGGAGAATTTAGTACTTAACATCGAAATCTACCTCCGCCTGTAGGCCCGAGCCGGCAGGGATTTTTTTTTTTTTTTTAAGGTTCTTGCAGACAAATGAATAGCCATGGCTCAGAAGAAATTTTTAATACATTCGCGCATTGTGTAGCATGGCTGTGTTCGCTGTTTACCTACCTCCCTCTGTTGTTCCTTTCAAGGCCAAAAAAGCGAATGCTAATAAAAACATGCAGCACCGAAAGCCTTATTTTTCGACAGGAGATGATTTCTAACATTTGTATAAAGATAAATGTACAAAAAGAAAAACTGTACATCATTACAAAGGACCAGGGGCGTCGCCATGGGGGGGTATGGGGGGGGAGCCTCCCCCCCCAATATATGTGAAGTTGGGAAATTTGAGCTTAGAGTTGGGAAATTCCAGATTTTTGAGGCATTTCTTTTTTAAAAGTAATAGTAAAAAAATTACGAAATTTTTATTGTTTTGGTGATTATTTTTAGTACTGCAACAGTAAACAAGTTAAATTATCAAAAGAAATGGAAAAAGAAATCAGCCACACTCAATCTATCATTGTATTTTCCAGTTCTACAAAAATATTGTACATTTACCAGACCTAAATTTCTCTACTCCTGCCCATCAATAACTGACTACCCAGTTCCTTTATTTCCTCCAAAACTTTGTTCCTTTCTCAAAAATTTCACCCTACCTCCCCTTCTCCTCCCAAAAGAGACTGCAGCTATTTTAATCCAAAGGGATTGCAGCTTCTTTTGAAAATTGGAGATCACTTGTAGCACAACAGAAAGGAATGTAGTAACCTACTTGAAACACAGCTATGGGAAAGAAGATTTGATGAGTTTTCACAACTTTTTTGGGTAATTTTGCAATTTTTGGACAATATTTTACTCATTCTCATGATTTTTTTGCCGCAAAAATTAGTTAACCCTTCGCTGTCAAGTAAAAAGCGTTATATGAGCAAATACGGATATAAGAAGTCGTTAGTTTAGATAAAGTTGTCACATTTTACTTTTATTTGTGTGCGGAAATATATATCAGTCCTGTTCGTTTATATTCATATGTGTTTATAAAATTTTAAATAAAAAGTCCAGTGTTCTGTGCTTAAAGCTGTTCTAAAAAGTTACTATAAATCTCAGCACGAAGAAACCTTTCATAATAGGAAAAGAGTTTTCGTACAAGATTTTGGAGCATCTAAAAATCCATTCGAGGATGAAAAAGGTAAAAAATGGATGATTTTAATTTGGAACAGAAATATGACCATGAAAGCAGTCCACCAACTGAAGAAAAAAATCGACATGCACTGTAACACTGACACGTTGCACTTGAATAAAATTTCGAAGAAATAAAGATTTCCTTACAGACAAGCTCACAAACAATTATGAATATTAGGATGTGACTGGAGAAACTGAGTTCCGAAAGCACCGTAGAAAAACGGTTTCACCAAAGGCAATAGATAAAAATAATAGCACAGCAATGGACATTGATACACATAAGTTTTACAGTAAAGAATTACAAGAAATACAAGAAAATTTCGGGAATTTAGTAATGGGCTTAAATTACAATGTTCCCTATATCAAGAGAATATTGCAGCAATGCATTCCATATTTAAATTACAATTGTGCAAGGGAAAAGTTAATAATGTTTCCACCTGGATATGAGAAACCGGATGTACATGACTTGCAGAGTCAAATAGAAATAAACCAAATCCTAACTCACTTAACAAACCTTTTACTCATGCCATGAAATTCAAAGACTATTTGGGTCACGCTGTCAAACTATGTAGTACTCATATCTTAACATTCACAGCAGCTTATCTTTACGGCGTTGCATCTAATGAAAGAAACTTTAGTCAAATAAAAATTTAAAAAATATATATTGCAAGCTACAATGAGGGATGACAGACTTGACAGCCTAATGCTTTTAAAATATGAAAGTGAAATAGGGAATTTTATTAAACTAAGCGATGTTATTAACAGGTGGGCTTCTTTGAATACCACAAGAATTAATATTAAGTGAAAACTAGTCGGATGTGCCAATCCCAAAATTTTCTTCTACTCCATTCATGTTAATGCCTCAAAATTTGCAATCACAGCGCCAAAATTAAATGACAATTCTTTGCCTATAATAACAAACTCTAAAGGTATAGATTTGTTGAATTGTGTGCATTTAAAAAGGAGATATAAGCATAGCATTTTTCAAACAAATCATTGAATTTTGGCACCCAACCTCTTAGATGTCTGCAACCAAAATTCCTTACTCAAAGTGCACAAAAAAGCGATAGCTTTGGAGAGTATAGACCCAAGCCTAATAAGGATCTATTTATGTGGAAGTGCTACTTATGTGGAATATGAAGTTTGACTAAATTCCGTGCATTAGTTTTTGAGGTACAGCTATCGCAAAACCGTGAGAAATGCTGCATAGCAGCGCCACCTGCTATATGATATACATAAAAAGCAAATCTGCATCAAATTATGTCAAGGTTTAACAGAATATGACGTTTGATCAAATTCCGTGCAATAGTTTTTGAAATATAATTACCGCTAAAATCATGTAAATCGTAAAAAAAATGCCGCATAGCAGTGCCACCTGTTGAACGATTTACACCAAAAGCAAATCAGCACCAATTTTATCAAGGTACAGTCAAACCGCGTTAACACGAACTGTTTCCGATTGCCTCGTCCAATTGTATGTAATGTAGTTAAGTTCCGATAACACGAACAAAAAAAGTTTCCCCTTGAGTGTTCGCGTTAACGAGGTTCGATTGTATAAGTGAATCTCTAAAGTTTTATTAAATTTCGGGCATTAGTTCTTGTGTTAGAGCGCTCACAAAACTTGTATCACATATAGACAGACAGATATTTTCTAAAAACAGTCGAATCGTGTTCAGGACTTACTAAAACGTATAAATCAGTCTAAAACCAGAAGTCGAATTTTTTCACGAATCCAATACTTTCTTGTAAAGATAGAAGAAAGTAAAAAGCGTATCTATTTTTTTAGTAAATAAACCCATAATTAGAATTTTTATGTTTTCAGTTTCAGAATTTTACTTTGGAAAGGAATTTTTTATGCAAAAGTATCATTATAATTATTACACACGTTGTGCATATCATTTTAGTCGAAAATTGGAGCAATTTGTTTCAAGTTGGGAAATTTTCGAATTCTCCCCCCCGAAAAAATATCTGTGGCTACGCCCCTGCAAAGGACCTATCTGATTCGTTACATGACCAGAGTTGTATAATATAGACGACCGCGCGCGGAAAAATTTCCGAAAAATTCGGAACTTTACGAGATAAGTCAAGAAAAGAAAAACTACTTTTTGATTATATAACTTTTTTTTTAAATACCGAAAATTTAAAATATTCCCAATTTTATGTACGATTTATATATTGTTTGTCCACAATTCAAAGTTTAAAGACTCGAAACATTGTTGTGACATCACAGACCCTTTTATTTATATTTCCCGCACACACCGATCGGTTTTCCATCGGCGGCTTCGTAGTGTTTGTTATAAGAGTGACTGGCATTTTGTGCGAAGAGATCACAATATTAAGGACTGGGCTTTTTCTAAATGCGTTGACAAAATAATTGAAAAGAATTCATCCTTCCTGTCATGGATTTCTGCTTTATTATTTTGTAATTAAAATAATTATTCATTAATTAATATTAATTTTGAATTTAAATAGCAATTATTTTAAACTATGGTTTTTAATTCATATTGTCAAAATAATATAACACGTAATTTTATTAAACAGTAAATTAATTTGTAGAAAAATTTTGATCCGATATTTATGTGCGCGGAAAGTTTTTGGTTTTATACAAGTCTGTACATGACTACATCACTCAGGGCTTGAATTTCAGGGCGGGATGGCGGGATTCGCGCCTAAAATTTTGAAATCACGCCCAAAATAATATCGTGGGCGGGAGACTCCCGTCCAAAAAATTTCACCATTTTCCTGAAAATTTTTCATTTTGAAATTACCATTAACTCCCGCGAACGCCTTGCAAATTTCCCGATATTTTCGTGCGACTAACTGACACATTTTGCGCATTAGGTTCCAAAAATTGTGAAAAATCGGTCATCAGTTCAACAGAAAAATATCGTGAATTTTGACAAATGATCGCCGAAAAAATCAATTTTGTCAATCGTTCGAGGAAAAAAATAGCTAATTTCGTCGCAAAGGATTGCGAATAAAACACAAATTTTGTCAAAGGATCGCAAAAAAACGCAAATTACATCAAAGGATAGCAAAAAAAAAAAATCATAAATTTCGGCAAAGGAACGCGGAAAACACGTGAGCTTCGTCAAAGGATCGCGAAAGAAGAGAATTTCGTGAAAGGATCGTGGAAAAAACTAATTTCGTCAAAGGATCGCGGAAAAAAGCTAATTTCATCAAAGGATCGCAAAAAAACGTGCAATTCGTCAAAAGATTGCGGGAAAATGCGAATTTCGACAAAGTATCGCGAAAAAAACGCGCATTTCCTCAAATGATCGCGAAAAAAACACGCATTTCGTCAAAGAATTTCGCAAAAAACGGCAAATTTCGTCAAAAGATCGCGGAAAAACGACAAATTTCGTCAAAATATCTCGAAATAACGGTAAATTTCGTCAAAAGATTGCGGAAAAACGTTAAATTTCGTCAAAATATCTCGAAATAACGGCAAATTTCGCCAAAAGACCGTGAAATAACGGCAAATTTCGCCAAAAGATCGTGAAATAACGGCAAATTTCGCCAAAAGATCGTGAAATAACGGCAAATTTCGTCAAAGGATCGCGAAATAACGACAAATTTCGTCAAAAGATCGCAAAAAACGAAAATTTCGTCAAAGGGGCACGAAAAAACACATAGCTAGTGCTGGGAGTGATCTCCCCCCCCCCCCCTTCATACCCTCTGTTGTAACCTTTCAGAAAATTTACTGTTAGTTTCAGAATTTTTTTTTTTTTTTTTTTTTTTTTTTTAACTTAGAATCACGCCTACTTTCTTACTTTTTTAAATAAAAAAACATTTTGCATCATTATTCTGAGTTGTTGATTTAAATTGCTTCAATGGTATTCTGTCATGCCTGTATTAATACAGGCATGACAAAATAATTAATGCAAATCTTTTAAAAGGCACGTAAAATAACAGTGGCTTTCATATTTTTTTCTCCCTCCCAAATAGCTCAACCCCCCTCCATTTATAAATGTTGGTAGGGAGACTCCCCTCCTATGAAAAATTGAATTTCAAGCCCTGTCACTACATGTTAGATAAATATGACTAAATTTAAAATCAATGGATTACCTTCTTTAAATCTACTTTACAAGCCTTAGCCTCTAAATGTATTACAGTAAACTCTGTCTAAGGGGGAATCGATCGGGACCGAGAAAAATTTCCGTGGTAGACAATATTCCGCCTTAGACAAATTTTATTCTATGTCTATGGATTCGTAGGGAGTTGAAAATCTTTCCGAGTTAGACAGATTTCCGTCTTACACAGAGTCCGCCTTACACAGAGTTTACTGTACTAGCAGAATTAACATTTATTCAGTTGTCGGTGTTTGATGTCTGAATTGAATGCCTTGTCGGTTGTCCCAATGTATAAAAAAAAAAGGGGGGGGGGGGGGAGAGAAAGAAGGCGGAGAAGAGAATCGACCCGTTTCTTGGTCCTTGTCAATATTTTAGGAATTCTAAAAAGGGTTCTTCAGAAGCGTATACTAACTCTTGAAATCATTAAAATAATATTATGGAATTCTTTATTTTGCTAAGAATCTTTAAATTGTTGGCTCCTGACACAAAGACGTCAACACCCTCGGAAATTCTGGAGTTTCTCGAGAAATGTAGGACTCTGTCCCTGGGTTTTAGATTCCTTACCATCCCTCTTCTAAAATTATACAGAAAATCATTTCAAATGCAGCCACAGAATTTTTTTCAAGTTTTTTCTCCTGCAGTATGCTAGAGAAATAATGTCTAAAATTCTTTGGCAGGAAATTTACTGTAAAATTTAAATCAGCATTTAAATATCAATTTCAAGCATTGTGGCTTTATTGGTAGACTCACCGTCCCCAAGGTTTATTCCTGCACTTTTCGAGGTAAATTAAAATAAAAAAATAATAATTTAATCCAATGTTAACAACTGTTTCTAAAAATCAATGATCATTGTGGCTATCACTTAGTCTTAACATAATTTTCCTAAAAATAGGTGGTAATTTTCCTTACCGTCCCTTTTTTTACCCATTTCGTCCCTTTTTTTCCAATACCATCCCCCTTTTTCTACCTTACCGTCCCTTCTTTAACACTCCTTTAAGACAATGTTATACAAAAATTCTGTATTAAAAGTACTACATTGTTATTATTTCTTATTTGAATGTCCTGTGGGTACTATGCAAATTCATTATAAGTAAAAATTTAGAAGAAAATAAAAAGTTATAGGGGTAAAATGGTAGAGAAAATTAAACTCGCATGTTTAACTTAAACCTCAGTTAAATAAAAAAAATTTTCGCTGCTGACCATTTTTTCTTTATTTTGAATGATTAAGGCATTCGTCTATCAGATTAAAATGTTATTTTAGCAAGTTTAATTTTGTCAGTTTTGTCTCAAAAGTCAAAAGATTGTGAGAATGCCCCATATACTCATTCATATTCAAATACGTATTTATTTTCATCTGAAACATAGTTCATAGTTGTAATAAAACTTTGTGAAAATCCCAACCAGCCGAATTGCAAAAAAACTGAATATGACCCGCAAGAATTATTTTAGTGTAAAACCGACCCGCAGAAAGAAAATTAAGAGTCATCCCGAACCGAAAAAATAAAATTAGGGACAACCCGGCCCAATGTATGACTCTATTCAACGATACCGAGGTGTCCGCTATTCAGAGGTTTTACTATATTTGAATACTACAGTCGAACCTCGTTATCCCGACACTCTAATGTCCAGAAAAAAGTGTCGTCGTAAGCGGAGTGTCGCGGTAACAGGGTAACAACAAATTCATTCATCAAACAGTCGCAAATTTTGCCAATCGGTAACGAAAAAAATCGCAGATATCAACAATTGGTCGTAGGGGGGTGAAAAAAGTTGTCCATAGGTCGCGAAAAAAATTTATAAATTTCGCCACAGATTACGGAAAGAAAATCGCAAATTTTGTCAAACGGGAAAAAGGAAAAAAAACCGGCGAGTTTGGTCAAATAGTCACGCAAAAAATCGAGAATGATTCCAAGTAAAAAAAAAAAAATTCTGAAATTCACAAATTTTCTGAAAGGTTGCAGCAGAAGAGGGAAGGGAGGGGAAGGAATCTCCTCCCGGCGCTAATTATACGTTTTTTCCGCGAGTCTTTGGAGAAATTCACGTTTTCCCGCGATCCTTCGGTGAAATTTGCGTTTCCTTACTGCGCTCATTTGACGAAATTCGCGTTTTCCGCGATCCCTTGAAGAAATTAGTTTTTCCTGCATTTCTTTGGTCAAATTCGGTTTTTTTTTTGGGGGGGGGGGGGGGATCCTTTGACGATTTTTTCAGCGAACAATTGACAAAATTGATTTTTTTCCGTCGACCATTTGTCAAAATTAGAGATATTTTTTATGTCTGAATTTTCGGACCGATAACCGATTTTTTAAAATTTTCGGAAACAAATACCTTAAATTTTCGGAAATTTCAGAACAGAATCACCCCTGGAAGACGCGAACTTGGTCAAATAATCGCATAAAATACCGAGAGCTTAAACAAATGATCGCGCGAAAAATCAAGTATTTCGTAAGTCGGTTTTGAAAATAAAGTCGCGAATTTCGAAAAACTATCGTGGAAAATAATCGCGAATTTCGTCAAATGATATCTGAAACAAACAGCGAATACCATCAATCGGTCGCGGAAAAAATATATATCGCGAATTTCGACAAGTAGGGACGGAAAAGAAATTCGCCAATATGTCGCAGAAAAATTTGCGAATTTTGGCAAAGGATCGCGGAAAAAATCGTGAGTTTCGTGAAACGATCGCCGGAAACAAAAACGCGAAATTCGGCAAAGGATCACTGGAAAAATGAGTTCCGCGACACGATTAAAAATCAGGAAATTTGCAATAGATTGTAGGAAATATTGCGAAATCTCCAACGACCGTAGCAAAAGATCGCGGAAAGAAATAATTTTTTTCGTCAATCGATTGTGTGTGTGTGTGGGGGGGGGGGGGGAGAGAATCGCGAATCTCCTCAAACAACCACAAAAAATATCTTGAACTTTACCAAAGGTCGCGGAAACAAATGGCGATTTTCGTCATTCGGTCGCGGAAAAAATCATCGCAAATTTCGTCAAAAGAATGGACAAAAAATTGCGAAATTCGTCTAACGATCACGAGATTTAACCAAATCCCGAATTTTGACAAACGATCTGGAAAAAAATCGGGAATTTCATCAAAAGATCTTTGAAACAATTAGTAACTACCATCAAACGGTCGCGGAAAATATATATCGCTTATTTGGACAAGTGGTGGTTAAAAAAAAACAATTTCGTCAACCTGTCGTAGAAAAATTCGCGAAATCTGACAAAAAATCGCAAAATCTTCAACGATAGTGTAAAAAGATCGCGGAAAGAAATAGGTATTTCCGTCAATCTATTGGGGAGGAGGGGGGAGAATAGCAAATTTTGTAATTCGTCGCGGGGGGGGGGGGACTAGCCAATCTCCTCAAACAACCTTTGAAAAGGTGCGTCTGGGAAGATGACTTTACAGGCGCTTTGAAGAAAAAGATTGTTTTCGATAAAAATAGTCGCTGGAATCCGAAAAAAGTCGACTGTTCTCTTGAAATGTCGTTTTTTAATGGTTTTGGGACTAAAGTAGTAGCCTGATGCTGAAAATAGTTGCTTATAGTCGCAAGTGGAAGCCCTGCATTATCTCTCTATTCTAAAAAAAAGTAACTACCGCTGTCACCGCCGCCGGTTTTGAATTTTTTGTGACCGGAGGTCTTTCTTCGTTAATATTAAGAAAAATAATGCATACAAAAATATGAAAATCGGTAGTATTATACAGAAATGTTTGATAAACACGCTGATGCAGACAGTTTTCAAATCGAAGAATTATTTTAAGAGATATTTAATGCTAAAGTTGGACAAAATCGTTCTACTAAAAAAGTTTTATAGGAGCAAAAACTATTCATGGGAATTTTTTTTAGATGATTTTATACGTTTGAAGTTCCCGGTGTGCAGATTGTACTTCTTTTTTTAATTTGGCTAATTTTTTGAGGTTTTATTTCTATTTTAAATTCAAATTTTCAGCATTTCTAGAGATATTTTTTACAGATTTTAGAAAATGATATTAATTTAAACTGTTGCCAACTGTATAAACAGCGGAAACAATATGTTTGCTTCATAAAAAAGAAAAAAAAAATTATACGTGTAATAAATTAAAAATTTATTTACGCGTGACTATTATAAACAGAAAAAAACATTTGGAATGAGAATTAAATAATTATGTACAAAAAGCAGGAACTTACTAAAAATTACGCCATAAAAACTATAATTACACGTGAATTTTAAGAGAGAAAGGAATTTGTAAAATAATAAATTTATTAACATGCGTTAGAAGTCTTAAATAGGAAAAATTACGTTATATTTACGTCACATTACAATTATTACATAAAATGAACACAAAATATTATTGCAAAACTGTTTAAATTTAGAAATTGCGCTAGACATTTATTTGGCACAGATGTCATATTCGCCCCATATTGGCGCGATTTTTTTCCGACGCTGATTTGGCGAAAACATCAACAGCATAAACAACAATATCCAGGTTACCATATCAAACAAAATAATGACACTTTGGCGCCGGTTAAGTATACATTGCGTATATGACATTGGCGTCAGAAACAAATCCCGCCAATATGGGGCGAATATGACATCTGTGCCATTTATTTGATATTTTGAGAGGATACTTTTCAACTATTTTTGTTAGGAAAGCGCAAATAATATTTCATTTTTAACACAAGTATTTTCACGTGAATATTAAAAAGAGAAAGAATAGTTTGGTCAAAATTACGTCAGATTAAAAACGATTAATTTAAAATGTCTTATTTAAAAGAACTTTCTTTTCGCTTTGTTAAAAAATACCGGGAGACAAAGATTCTGTTTACTTAATTCCTTTTATATTAGCTTATTTTGAAATGTTTATCTTATTTTACTTAATCAAAGACGATAACAGCGACTGACATATGTATTTTTGGTACTACTTAATTATCCCGTCGACCAAAAATCTATCATTCCCCAAACTATAAGATTAAATGCCAATAATGGTTGATCGTAAATGTCACATTAACTTGACTTTAAGAAAGTTACACGTGTCTACGTCATCAAGTTATTTTTATTTCAACGTTTTATTTGTATTTTTATTAATGTTGCACTAATTTATTTGTTCTTTCGTTATTTAAAATAAAAATGATGTCAATTTGTATAATTTGGCGATTTATATAATTTGGCGAAATTGGTCGACGGGTTAATCAAGTAGTACCGCAGCGGATTTGGCCTGTCAAAGAGAAATGAATAGAAATCCGTTTATAGGGAGATCGCCATTGTTTTTAAAATTATAATTCAATCTTCCGAAATCTTTTTAAAGCCGATCAAATTAGCGTACTTTTAGAGTCTGCGGTGTCTGAACGGGGGTTGACGAGCGTAGCTCGTAGGGGGCAGAGCCCCCTAGTGTAACAAAAAAAGCTATTATTAAATACATTAAAATATTATTTCTCTAAAGTGTTATTTGATATAAAGTTATTTCATATACAACAGTGAGCTTTTATTAACTACTTCTCTTCATTTAAATCAGTAAAGTATGCAAATAATAAAAATATAACCATATCTGCATATCATTGTAAACGTACAAAAAGAAAAAAAAATGTTCAGGCGGTGATAACGATATCATTTAGGGGAGGGGTTTGAGGAATGATTACGTACGATATCGTGAGAAGAAGGGGTCCAAAATTACAAAAAAGTTGATTACAGCCCCTTACAGGGCTCGTTGATATATATTAATGGATATATATATGTCCTATATTTATTTTTTAAATATTAAGATGTTTGATATTTTTATATATTTTGATGCTTATTTTCAAAATACCACAAAGCTTTTTTTTTATATATTTTCAGTCAAAACAGGTGTAAATGAAATATTCAACTGTTATTATTGATGTGTCATTCTGTAGATAAAGAAATTTTGTCTCTGGCAACAACTTTTTTAGTCAAAGGAAAAAATATCTTTTCCAAGCTTTATTTTTGAAGCTTTAATTTTTAAATGTAGAACAAATAATTATGTGGGACATAATTCAGAACAGCCATTGAAAGATAAACTAATTTAGATAACAAGTTATTTACAGTTCATTAGGAAATAATCTTTTTAACACTTTCCAACAAAGTTGAGAAGTGTTTATGCATTTGGTTTGTCTGTCCGTCTGTCCACGCTTTAACTCCCGTAAATATACTCTGATTTTCATGCAATTGATAAAGGTTATTTAGGGTCAACAAAGCATGTTTGGTATTGTATATGAAGTATGTAGGATTAATAGTACATTTACAGGGGCACTCAAAAGTATTCCATTACATTACATCCATTACATTATAAATCACTGAATTTCACTACGATCACGTTAGAACAGGGCATTCATAGCTTTTTTTATTCATTTACAGGGACACACAAAATAAATCGGTTACAGTACCGTCTTTGAGTAAAAATTGCTTAAGTGTATGGTTTAAATTTCGGTATGTGCTTTTAAATTTAATTAATTTTTGGCATGTTACTCGTTGTCGTTATATATAAACTCTATACCTCATATACAGGGCTGCACAAAAGTATTGACGTGCCATTCTCTTTATTAGAGGAAATTGCTGAAGGGGAATTTTCAACTGAAGTATGTGTATTTCTTAAGCGAACTAAATTTCGTCATGCATGTAGTTAATAGATACAAATCTATATATCATATACAGAGCTGCTCAAAAAATCCTGATAATTTTCTGATTGTAGATGGGAACAGCTGAAATTGGGTTTTGAAATGTGTTGTGCGTTTCCATATGGTTGAATTAGACATATTTTAATTTTTTAAACATTGCAGTTTTGTACAATATTCTGAATGTGTTGGAAATTGTTTCATAATCTATGCTTGACGCATGACTTTTTCTTCCTTGTTTAGCTTCGGTTTAGTTAAGTTTAAACTTTACAACATGCTAGGGAATAAAAGAGAAGACAAGCTTACATTTATGTTAAAAAAATCCATAATTTAAATTTTTTTTCACAAAACAAAATTTTCTTGATATTTGATACTGAATCCTATAGTTGGTTTTTTCCCCATAAGAGTTCAAAGCAAATTGTTTCTGTTTTCAATTATTTGATCTTTGATTTTTTTTTTTCCTAAGTAAAAAAAAAAATAATAATAAGGAAAGGAAAAGAAAAGGGCATTTTTAGAATATTATTTAAATTTTCATGTTTAGTGCAATACGTTTTAGTTTCTAATTTATATTATGCTTGAAAATATTTATTATCCAGCAGTATGGTTGAATATATGGTAATATTTTAAAAATATCGGAAATATATCAAAATATCCGATGTTTGATATTTTTAAAAACATAATGATCTTTACTAACCCTGACCCCTTTAATTCTGCCCTATTAGGCATCCAAAATATAATCTAAATGACACTTAGTATTACACGATTATTATACATATAAAATGCATACTCTATTAGATAAGATTTACAGAATTTTATTACAAATACACGAGAAAAAAAAAATCCCATTTTCTCAAATTTCATACACACTAGTGCAAGTATTTTTAATACAAACTCTGCAATATATTGTTATTTTAAAAGGCAAAAACTGTTATTAAATGGAACATTTATATAAAAATATTAGTTTTGAACAAAAAAAATTTGGGCTCAACCGTGTTTCAATACAGCACAAGTAATTGTGGGAAGGGTTTGCATGACAAAACTGCGCATGGTTTGAATCAACATGTAGAATAACTGACATATGGCAACGATTCTTCCGCAGCAAAAGGACCAGAAAGAAGCGCTCACCGAAACGCTCTGGTACGTTCGCCCAGAATGGGAAAGAGGGCGGGGGAATATATAATCTCCGTAGAAAGAGAAAATAGAAGAACCAAAAAAAGAAAGAAAAATGAAAGGAATCCCGCGTCAAGCACGAGCGATTTTTGAGTCAAGGTCACTTCACTTGGAACTTAATACGTTCAAAACGTTATTACGCGATGTTACAGCCAACTAGCCAACCGGCTCGCGCCGTCTCTACACGCACACATACACACATCAGCTCCCCGCAACAGGTTTTGCACAGGAAAGGGTAATCGCACTTTTAGAGAAAGCTTACCTTGGACATAGCTGGCACCTCCGGTAGGCAAATAAAGTCGCTCTCGGGCATCGAGGCAGAGTGAATTCGGCGTTCAGGTAATTACGAGCAGGCTGAGATGGCCGACAATTGCACACAAAATGCTCCGAAAATGCATGGAACGCGAGCCACCCCTGTCATCCGCGTGGTACCTTCCTTTCCTTACCTTAGCGACACTGCAGATAGCTCGCTGGCTATGGCTAGCGACTCTCAGTACGAGCAAACACGCGACGAAGTGGCGAGGTAAAATAAAAATATTGTAGGAAAAAGAAAAAAAGCTCTCACTGAGCAGAAGTGAGGAAATGGTGCGCAACACGCACCTACTACCGAGACGTAAATAAATAATGCGAGGAGTTAGATGAGGCTACGGAAATAATTTTCTGCAGACCACGGATACATAAATTGCGGCTGTTTCTCAGAGCAATATTCCATCTAGCCTAGAAATTCCGGCGCAGTAGCAGTAGATTCGGTTAATGTGGCTGTATAAACGATGAGTATTTGCTATTACATTTATTATTGCATAATAATACATACGTAAAAGTAAATTAATGTGAAATGGCATTTGAAAAAAAAAAGAAGTGATGAATCTGAAATTACCGATGGATAATAAAAGTAAACCTGTCATGGTTTTTATGTACATCCATTTCAGCTTACACGTAATGTAACTAATAGCAGAATTAAAAGCAATTGGTGGTAAATATTACTTCGTGTTACGTGCAATACTTCTCATAAATGCCTGGCACAATCGCGGTGACAAGAATGGCAAATATTTCTTGCATTTTTTTTTTTTTTTTTCATTTGGGACACGAGTGATTTTTAGAAGTAGGGGGAGGAGGGGAATCCACACAACAGTCTGTTTCTCCTGAAAGGTAGTATCGGTGATAAAGGACGAGAACCTTCCGCATTTCGGCGGATTTTCATTTTTTCTCTTTATTTCAATTAAATGCGCGTCCTCCAAAATTTCGGTTTTACCGTTTGCCTCCCCCTCCCAAAAAAATCCTGAATTACCCCCAAAAACTTGCTCTCGGAACTACAATAAGAATTGCTCTTTAATAATTATGAACTTTCATATGAAATTTGCTCCAGTCCAAACAATAAAAACTTGCTGTACAATATTTGTTGCATTGATTTATCATACACTTACACAGAGAGTCCAAAATAAACTTCATTACTTAATTTTCAACTGGAGGCAAAAGGGGGGTGGAAGACGACATTTCAATGGGAAGAAGGGGGTGCGAGATAACTGTCACAAAAATTTTTTTTTGTATGTACATTAATGACCTTAAAAATATTTAGACCGTTTGTTTGTGGGTTGGGGAGGGCAGAAAAAGGGCAGTGTAGATAAAATTTTTCTTTTCATTTTGCTGTGAAATCTGTCAAAGCGTACATATTATAACTTTATGCTTAAAATATAAGCTCAACTTTGATTGCACGGCTGTTCAGATGTTGCTTAGCAATTCAGAAAACCAACTCCAAGGATTTGAGTAAGCAAAATGTCCGATTAATAAATTCTCTAGGCAATCCCCCCCCTGTCCTCCCAATATACTTCTAATATTTTCTTTGCATTTTTGCATCAATTCAGAGAATGTCCAAAACTGCTTTTAAAAAGATGAAAAGAACGCTAATGCTGGGGGGGGGGAGAAAAAAAACTATCACTGAGACTAGGCCCTGTGCTCCACAGAAAAACGAAAATAAACTTCACTATAATGAGGCTCTTGGATTGAAAAAAAATCCCGACTTTGGCAGACGTTTCTGTAAATATACCTAAAAATGGTCTCTTAAATATAATATACAAATAAACAGTGTTAAACCTCTTGCCTTCAAATAACTTATTTCTTTAATATACAAAATTAAAAAAAAAAAAAAAAAAAAAAAAAAAATTAAAAAAAAAAATGAAAAATCCTAAAATGAAAAAAATAATAAAAAACGTTAAGTGTCTTAAAAAATAAAACAAAATTATAAAATAATATGCAAAATCGTGATTTAATTTTACAAAAATAAAAACTCTCATTCTTTAGCAACACATAATTTATGTCATTTTCAACATTAAAACGATATTAAACTGATAATAGGTGTCACCAGTAAACATTCCACTGTTAATATTTTCTTTTTACATTTAAATTTAGCATTTTTTTTTTTTTTTTTTTTTTTTTTAAGAAAACTCATTACCAATGTCAACCTACAAAATCATAAGTTTTAAAAATATATTAAAACAAAAATTATAAATGCTCTATATTTTGAAAAATTAAATCAGATAAAGTTATGCAGTTAAAAAAATATTTCTCAGTATTGCTATTTTACATTTGAAAAGTACAGAATAATGCTTTTTAACTAGGGATGCACCGAATATTCGGTTTGGCCGAATATCAATCCATTCGGTATGCCGAATATCGAAATATTCGGCCGAACCGAATACTTAAAAAAGCTTTTAAAGCATATTTTTTAAAACTTTATACAACTTCTACGTTTAACAGTCAACTTATAAAGATATTCAGAATAATTAGAAACAGAATCATATTTAAATAAAAGAGAATGTTTTTACATTATTTATTTACTGTTAAGTATTATTTAACAAAATTAACCAATCACGAGGATTTGCTTAGGAATTAATTATGTACAAATGCAACTTCCTGAACATAGTCCAGTAAATAATCTGTTTCTTGCTAAGATTTTAAGAACAACGTTTGCAATATAGGTGTAAATTAGCGGTCGCCACTCGCCACGTGGCGACTAAAGCTGTAAAAGTGGCGATTAAAATATCGGCCATCGATCGCCACTATAGTCGCCACTCGCTAAGTGGCGATAAAAAATCTGTTATTAATCACCACCTGAAATACAACATTTTTCATGGAAATATGCATCTCTACTTTGATTACATCTAATTAGCAAACTGATTAACTGTTTTTCCAACTGGATGCAAGCAGATTGCAACGATTTAGCTGTATTTTCAATATTTCAGATTTTCACCATGCTCGCTCTTCAGTTGGAATTTTTTTTCAAAAAATATAGTTTTATGCAAACTATATTCATCAGCTTTGATTCCACATGTATCTCAAATAATTTATTCCTTTTTTTTTCACCAGATGCAAATGCAAGTGGATTTTAACCCTTTCGGGTCTGGTGTACTACTAATAGTACATGTCTTTTCATAGAGTATTATTTTTTTCTTAAAAATTACTTTTGTTACTATCTACATATAGTAATGATAGTATATGGCTATGCCTTTCTTATTATGAGTTCATTTATGTTTGGACATTTAGTAATAACAATAGCAATAAAAGTTTGCTTAAATATCTATGCACCGTTGGCGATTCCTTTATTTTATACATAAATTTCCCTCTTTAAATTTAAAAAACAGGTTACTTTTCTGAACGAATCATGTGTGATAAAACACAAAAAACATTACAAAGTTGTAATATCTATTAAACCCTGTTGTAATACGATATTTTCCAAACATCTCCAAAAACTCTTCCTTATCCTATTATCATGTCAGTAAATCTATTTGGATAGCTATGATTAGGGTTGCCAGTTTGTACGTTTTTCCCGTAAGTTGTACATTTTTTAGCATTTTTCAGGCCTATCGTACAGCATACGTTTAAAATTGTCCCGCACACCGATTTCTTCCGTTTTTCTACCTCATCTTAGTGTTGATAGTTTGAAGACTTTTTTATTTTTCAGTTTGTTTCAAAATTTCACCTTTTGCCGAAAAAATGTTATACAATTGTGCCTCAAATGTAAAAATGGCTTATTTCTGATCAGAATGACAAAAACATTGGGAGAGTTGAGTAATATAAATTGCATATTCACAAACTCTTGGGTAGGATTAGATCATCTGAACTTGACATTATTATAGACTATAAGTATCAATATTATAATTTTTTTAATTTAGTATATCTGTACCTTAAGTTTTAATGTCTTGTTTTATTTATTATTTTCCTTTATGCTTCATTGCAAAAATTTACTTCTGTAGGGTGTTCATTACTAAAATTTTTCATGATCATCATTTAATTGTAGGTTTCGATTTATTTTTGTCCTTACAATTCAATTAATTTTTCATTCCTAATGCGATATATCGCTGAAAATTTAGTTAATCGATGTTGATAGAATAATGTAATACAAATAAAGTTGGAAAATAATGATTAAATCGATTAATTAATAATCTCTTTTTAAAGAAATTTGTTACCGAAAGCATTACTGGCACATTCAACATAGTTTAGAATGGTATGAAGAAGGACGATAGCACAATAAAACCAAAACTAACTAGTGTCAATCAAAATCTTCCGGTTTTTTTCTGAGATAAAGCTGGCAACCCTAGCTACGATTAACATTATTAAAATAAAAGTAATTTTGTTCTCAAAATTGAAAAAAAAATTGTACCTGAAAGGGTTAAGGGCATTGCAATATCTTCAATATGTTTAATCAGTTATATTATTTTTCTTCAAGAGATGCTGTTTAATCTTGCGAAATACACTCACCAGCTTAGATTTCAACTGTATGTAATGTGTGTGGTATGTTAATAACACATTTAATTATTAATTAAAATCGAAGTAACATTTTATTATGTTTTGCTTGATTGTTTTCTTTTTATTGTATACACCTAGCTGTTGGAATTTTAATTTAGTTACTAACTTTTTATATAAAGAAAGTAACAGTAATTTGATTGATAATTATATTTATGAACATTTACAAATAATCCAAAAATATATTCTAAAAAAATTAATATGATAACAGATTTTGTAGTTTTTAAAGTAATTTTCTTGAATTCCAACAGCGTCCCTATTCTTATCATGAATAGTTGGCTGGTATGAAACCCTGATTTATAGAAAAATGTGTATACATACAACGATTGTGGTTTATCTAGATGTCAAGAAAGTTTGAAACATTATAGTGGCCACTAACTTCAAAAAGTGGCCACTAATGAAACTGAGTCTACCGGCCACTGGCTACTAACTCAATTTCCCAGTTTTCACCTATAGTTTGCAATATCTGAAAACGATCGCCCATTGCAGATGCGGACACTAATCTAGGATGCTTTTTAAAACTTCCTTTCTTAAAAAGGGAGTAGAACAGTTATTCTTGCTAAGTTGCCGCCATATAAAATTTAAATAGATTGTTTTATTTATTTACTTTTAGTCTCTTCCTGACAAACAAATAACATATGATCCTGTACATTTTTTTTTTCCAAATTTTTTCACAATTTCTCTGTGATTTTAAAATGTTTGTTTTAGAATTTAAGAAAATTTTATTCATATGTTTTAATTCACAGAAGCCATGAAATTTAAAATTTTATTAATAAAATTTTTTTTATGACTATCCTCTTAAATAACTAAAAGCAGATTTTTTTCAGCATAAAATTTACTTGAAAAAAAGCTCTTGTATATTAGAATAAAAGTTTCTGTTTTAACTATTATGTAAAATTGTTTTATAAATTAACCTTTTAATGCCTTTAAACTTTGAAATATAAAAGTATTCGACAAGCCGAATATTCGGTATTCGGTTCGCATGTAGGCCGAATATTCAGTATTCGACCAAAATCGCTATTCGGGGCATCCTATGGCGAGGTCATATATATTTGTATTCGAAATTAATCTGTTTTCAAAATTTATTTCCCTTTCTTCTATTTAACGCTTGCATTCAAAAAATCATTTCTATGTTATGTCTAATTTAAGTGCAATCGTTATACCCAAATAAATATTCTTTTATTGTTTCTGTTAAAAGCTATAATTCAGATTAAAGATTTATTTGTTATTTCTAATTTAAGCACATTTTCCGTTACCCGCATAAATATTCTTTATTCATATTTTAGTTGTTAAACGCCGCTTCTTTTACAAATCTGTTTACATAATACAGTAGAAAATCTTTATAACGCAAACCTAAAAACAGAAGGTATTGCGTTATATAGAATTTTGTGCTATATGGATCACCTTTCACACATTAAATTTACCTTGTAAACACGGCCAAGTATGTCTGGAACATATCAAAATACATTAGAATATCTTTATACTGCATTTCTTGTTACCAGAAGTTATCCAGATTATAAATTTTGTATAATATACAGTATGGAACCAGTTATCCGGAATGCTATTTCTAATAGACTGATTTCAAAACCTTTGC
Source organism: Maratus speciosus (assembly GCA_963932465.1). Lineage (NCBI taxonomy): Eukaryota > Metazoa > Arthropoda > Arachnida > Araneae > Salticidae > Maratus > Maratus speciosus. Next base: position 466,447,001 of record OZ010790.1, read on the forward strand.
AGAAAAAAATACACTGCCAGTTTGACATATGCATTGCTTGAAACAATTGTATAATTTGATGACAACATCTAGTATTTGAAATGGAAACATATTTAGTTGTATTTTAGATGTTTTAATTTTTATGCAGAAGAATTTTTGTTCCCAAGGGATTCCCATGAATTACCTTCCTTCAAACTCTGATTAACTTTTGATCTTTCTTGCATCTGATTTTTAATCCAAGTAATCTAATAATTTAAAATCAGAAATAATGCCACAACCACAAATATTTCACAAAACTTATCAAATGGATGTTGCTTTAATGTCCAAACAGTTGACCTGAAAAACCAGTTATCCGAAATACATCTGACCCCAACCATTCCGGATAAATGGTTCTGTACTGTACATCATTCCACACAGTGTTAAATTTACTTTATAAATATTGTCCAAATATACTTTGACTTGGACAAAATCATTCATTATATTACTCATTTTCAAAAATTCATTGTAATAATTGCAATTTTTTCATTAGAAAGGTTTTTAATTAAGAGATAAAGGTGAACTAATGTATCAAATTTAGTACTCCAGAAAGTAGTAATTTTTTACAACATGGGAATACAAGTGCTTCTTAACTGCAAAATTCATTGTTTACGTCTGAAAAGTTGTGCGTTATATGGAGAATTGCGTTATAAAGATCATATAGTTAATTTTAAGCTTGCTGGCGTCTCGTATATGCATTAAAATACACATAAATTTCATTTTCACTTTGGCCGGTAAATAGATATTTGACATTAATTATCCTCACCGTTATACTCTATGTAAGCAATAATATGTTTGCTTTATTATTTCACTTATTAATTCGTTGCCAAATATGATTTCTGTCCTTGGCGTTTATCCAGTTCAAATTTTAATATATCTCCCAGTTTAACGGTTATTTTGTGATTGGCGTATTAGCTCAAGACAGATGTATTCTTGGCATATTAAATTACGCAGATTGAAAAGGACTTGCTCTCTGATCTTCGTACTGTAAACAGCTTAAAAATTTGCTGAGTTAGGGAGGTCACCACTGCTTTACATCTTATGCCCACTTCCGTAAAAATAAATACTTTTCCATGGAAACTGTTTCTTCTGAATTATTGCCTGATGGATTTTTCTAGGAAACGGATCATCTCATCTGGGTTTGCATTTGATTTAGTAACATCGTCTTTGTACTCAACTATTGTATTTACTATCACAACCGGAGTATTAAATAAAAAAATACTCCATATAAATTATGGTGCCAGGAATCTAAATCTATCGGGTGATTAAGTATTTAATAATCAAAGAAGAGGGCTTGTGGTGGTCTCCCAGTTAGTTCCAGAATTTTCCTGTTGTCTTCTGTGGCCTGTAATTTCTCCAATTATTTTCCATGGATTTAGTAGTCTCAAATATCACTAGACTATTTACTGCAGTTTTATTGGAAACATTTTGCATGCAAATTCTTGTGTGCTGCATTACATTTGCCTCTCAAATGACTTTTGCTAGTGACAGCTTAGCCGACATCGGAGTCTTAACTGTCTCCTCTCCTGGACTATGTCAGCATTAACTCTCTATTAACAATTTCTCTTATACAGTCATGGAGCTAACTGATGCCTGAGGACCCTCTCTGATGTCGTTCCCTTTTTTTCCATCGATAGTGCTGTTCTCAGAATTCCCATTTTTAACAGAACTTCAAATTATCCGAACAGCTTATTTCTCTCAAAAAAAAATTTTTTTTTAATGAACTACCAATTATCCAACACCCTATTAGACCGCAATATCAGATTTTAAATGATGATGAGATTGTGGATGATATTAAAGACGAAAAAGAAATTGAAAACGAATGCTCTGAAAATGATCAAGGTCCATCACATAACGAAGCCTTTGAATGTTTGGAAACAGCTATGAAATGGATCGAACGGCAGAAGAATGCTGTTCTTATTCAACTAACGTATTTAAGAAGAATTCGAGATATGGCAGCATTGAAAAGAATGTCTTCTTTGAAGCAAGCAACAATCGAAAGATCTTTTGCTTAAATTATAATCTCTGGAGTTCAGAAAATGATAATAAAAAGTAAACAAAAAAATTAGAGAGACAAAAATCAATTTTTAAACATGCCAGCATTAACTAGTGCTGTCAGTCTAAAGCGTGAATAAAGTGTGAAGATTTCAGTATAGTCAGGAACATCCGTCACATTGTCTGTCCATTTATCCAAACTTTTGCTTATCTGAACTAGGGTCGGTCCCGACTTGTTCGGATAATCGATGCTCCACTGTATTTGTACTTTACAACAATAGCCGCGAACATTACATTACTGTTAAATTAAATTTGTTTGGTACAGAACTGCCATCCCCTCAATATGAATTGAACACTGCTAACTAAACAGTGGAGGCCAGGTTGGCAATTGCTAATTAATAAAGACATATAGGAATGATGCTACCTAGATATAGCTATGGTTCAAGATTTCTCTACAAGTTTTTTTCTTCTTTTTTTTAAATTAATGTCATCAAACAAAATACAGTATCATCCAATCTAAGATACACCTTCTGCTCTACCTTGTCTAAGTGTGTGTGTGTGTAGAAATTAATCAAATCATAATCCTCAATATTTTCTTCGACAGAGAATTAGTTGCCATGAAAAATACTTATGAACCTCTGTGACAACCTCTGTTTTCCTATAAATTGTTAGGTAGTACTGTTTGTTTTTGGATAGCAAAACCCTCCGTGCTTTTGCGCATGCATCAGGTCTTTTTTGATTTTATCAAAATAGGCATGAGAAGTGATCATTTAGCTGAGTGCCAATCTTAGTAACAAACAACAATTTAACAACTTCGGAAAATACCTATCTCAGTGTAACAACCCTTTCGATAATAGAATTGCTCCAGAGTGCTAGGCACGGCTTTTGAAAACTAACAGTAATTATCATTATCAGGACACAACATTTTATCGGATTATGTAAATTTTACTTTTCTTTAAAAATATAAATAAAATGAAATGGGTTTGTTCTTCATGAATGCTTTTCTGAATTTGTATGATTGTGCCATCTCTCAGCATAGATTTAAAACAAAATAACTAGAAGTAGCAAGTTTTTATGATTTTAATCTGCATTGTTTCTGAAAGTAAATTGCTATTAATTGCATTATGACTTTTTTTTCGCTACAAACTTACTATGTTAAAATTCATAATTTTATTTGCAAGATAATTAAAATATGTTGTACAACTATGTTATAAATTCTTTATGTTTCAATTACAATGAGAATTGATACGAAATATTCATTTTATTTGCAATGTCTTCAAATCTGATAAAAAGCATTTTTTAAAAAGTACGATTACAATAGACAGTTCTTTATATCAATTGCTAATAGATGGCGCCAAAAGAATTAGCAAAATAGAGGATCCTACATGAGAGAGAGATTGGACATTCACAAAATGTCCGCCATTTTCGTTACAAAGTAGATGGAACGCCATACAACGCAATGCATTTTCATCAGCGTCTAACACTTTTTATTCTATTAAAATTATGAAAATTTCATTTTATATGCCTTCAAAGAGTCTTTCAAAACATAAATATCAGCACATTTCCATTTTAATGAGTAAGAATTCTCAGAAAATGCATTTATTTTACTTTTTTTTTTTTTTTTTTTTTTTTTTTACTAATTAAAAGAGTGGGCAGAGGAAGATGGGCATGTAAGAACTTTATTTTAATTTCGCAACACTTGAGAAAATAATTTTTAACGATTATCATATAGAAAATGAACTACAGAATTCAATTTTTTAAACTATTTATAATTTATTACACATTTTAAAACAACAGTAATTATTATAATTTTCACCATCTCCGCATAGATAATTTCAGAAACAATAAAATTTGAGCATATCATATACCATTCCAATTTAACTATATATGTGATTCAAAGTTTTTAATATGTGCGCTGAAAATATTTCATGATAAGTTTCTACGTACTGCTACTTTTCTTTGATATTCTTTTTAAATACAGAAGTCTGATAAAGATATAGGATTAGAATGAGTATTGCTATCAAAACATTAAATGAAAGTTTAGAAAAAAAAAAAAAAATAGGGGCACTGCTGTTAAAGGGAACAAATAAAAAATATGAAAAACAAATTCTATAAATAAATCAAAATCTGATAACTAAGTAAAATCGCACTGCTGTGTAACGTAAAATAGCTGAGTAAAATAAATGCATTTTCTGAGAATTCTTACTCATTAAAATGGAAATGTGCTAATATTTATGCTCCGAAATACTCTTTGAAGGCATATAAAATGAAATTTTCATAATTTTAATAGAATAAAAAGTGTCAGACGGTAATAAAAATGCATTGTGTTGTACGGCGTTCCATCTACTTTGTAACGGAAATGGCAGACATGTCTTCAATGTTCAATCTCTCTCTAATGTAGGATTTCTATAACAAGAAGCATAAGCTCCTGATTTCCCTCCTGATACCCCTAAGGGCAGTTGCAATTGACGTCATGCTGGGGGTTACACACTACAAATAGGCAGTTCTGATTGGTGGAATTACCCTGACCTCCACTTGAAGTACAATGGTTTATCAGCTGATTGAAACTTCCGTATTTTAAATTTAGAAATTAGTTGGATAGTTTTTGAAGGTTTTAAACAAAGTTAAAATATTTAAAGGTTTTAATATACTTTTACGAATATTTTAAGAGCAGCATCAATGTTAACCTGTATTTTTTTAATGAAGCATTCAAACAGTCATTCATTTGTTTGCAGATTTACTGGAATTTGATTCTGAATGGCAACAGTGTCGTTTGTTTAGATCAGGTTTCTATCCATATTATAAAGGACAAACATATCTGTGCGTAACACATACGTCATTCTGCAAATGGCAACACTTTCAAATTTCAAATGAATTTTTGTTTTGCAATTTTCTCTACGGAAAAATTTTAAACTTCTACACATGGCACATTTTCAGTTTTTATACAAATTTAGAAAATTTTCAAAAGTTTTTTTCCGGATTTCGGGTCTTTCCGGATTTTAGAATTCCAGATAATGGAATGCATTAATACTGCATTAATATTTTTTATAGTTTTTAGTATCAATTTTGTAATTGTAGCAATAGAAGTACTCTATTTCTATTAAAAGTAAAGGGAAATTAGTAGATTATTGTACTTTTTTCTTGCCATTTCCTCATAAAAATTGAAATTAAAATCCATGCTGTGTCAAAAATACCATCTGAATCCGGTAAATTTTGATTTTATTTCGTTTCTATTCATCAATTAAATGTTTCTTAGTTTATAGCAAAAATATTTTACAAACGATATAACACTTTCTTTACGAAAAGATATTTTAAATAACTGTGTTACTTTCCTTCACAATTATTTATTTCGTATCAGAAAGCTAAAGTAATGGAATTTTATTTATCTGTGTGCAATAATATTTTCCGAATTTTGAAAAAATGATTTCTGATAAAACATGGAGCTATTATAAACAAAAACAAGGGAAGGCATATGTAACATTAAATACCAGACTTTTTTTTCCCGGGCTTCTTGAATGAGGATATTGCTTTTTGTTGTGTTTGTGTATTATTCTGTGATAATGATGTCATTTTAATACTTTTCTATAGATGTAGGACTGACTCGTCATTTTTTTAAAAAGCGTGCTTTTTAATTCTCAAAACTTAAATATATTTTGTAGAAGTATGTCATTTCATCAAAGCTGCTTTGAAATTCCTCACAGGTGAAAAAACTTCTTTTAAAAATAACGTAATCAAAATCACAGGCTGATAATGCGCAATGTTTTACAAAAATTAGTGTCTTTATAGAAGAGTTGTGATATGCAATGTGTTGACAGATATATTGTGAAATATAATCTCTAAACAAGGACATTAAAATAATCAAGCGAAGTAAATTGTTTTTTCATGTGTCAAATGTGATTTACAAAAGTAATTATCGAAAGTGTTTATGATCTAAAAGAAGGAAGTGAAATTGAAAAGTGATTGCACAATCGTAAACAGATACATACTTTATTATAAACATTTTCACAATACTTATGAACTATAAGACATTTATATACTTTCACTTTAAATTATCGTAAATATAAATATTGATACAAATTATTTGTTATGCTGATTTATGGCATTAATTTCCTGTTCTTTATTACTAATGATATTTTATTCATGTATTTTTTCCTCTACTCTTACTGGTAACTCAAACTCTCAAACTGAGAGATGTGTATGTTGAAGCTCTTATTAAATTTAATTTTACTTTTTCTATTTATAAGTTCGGCACAAATTTAACTTCACAAGTCACTCAAAATATGCGTCTTTTTAAACAACATGAAGTTCAGACCATCAGTCACATATACGGATAAATAAGAAATACAGGAAGAAGATATAGATTCATTTACCCTTTCCGGAGGAAAAGTACCAGATGAGATGACAATCGGATATACATAAATATAAGGTAAGCCCAATTTATCTTACCTATGTTTTTTATATTGATAAATAGATAATTAGTTTTTGAGGATAAAAACAAATATCACGCAAATTTTATGATAGCAAAGATTAAATATTGCTAACACAATGTGCATGCTGAGTTTGGAAGCCTTTGTTCAAAAAATAGTGATATATAATACAGAACTTGATTATTATCACCTGGATGAATTCGTTTAGTAGAGTTATACAAGGAAACAATGAGGATCTTGGCAATAATTTGAGGTTTAAAATAATATCAGTTTCCCCATGTTTTTGACCAAAATTCTCTTGACTAATAAAATGTTACTGCTATTCTTTAAGACATTCTACTATAATTTTATTACACAAGGCTGTGTTTTAATCATCTGCCCTGAGCTTTCTACTGAACCAATTTTACTAATATTTTTTTAATTAAAATATGTTCATTTGTATATGTGCCCGCATTAGCCTTTTTTTTTTAGTAATAACTTTCATTATTGCAGAATTGAGAGAATAATGAGGTTTATTTATCTTTACTCGTGACATTTTTTGATTTAAAAAAAAAAAATCTATATATTTTTTTTTCTATTATTTAAATTTCATTGTATAAAGTTAAGTGATGCATTAGGGACATATTGCACCAAAATATTTTGAATGGAAAATGACATACTGCTTTTGAAAACATGCATTTTTCCTTCTTCTGCATGAGTGCTGATACTAATTTTGAGATACTAGGCAAAAGTTTTTTTTGAGAGTTAGACTAACAATAGAAAATCATCTTAAATTGGTAACTAATTTTATAGGTTTATTATAAATCAATAAAACAGTTCCTTCTTAAGCATTTTCCTTCGTCGAAGTTCGATGGGTTCTACCTCGTGTTTATAATAGCTTAATTTTAATTTAGAATATAATACATTATAAATTGATGTGATATATACATGTTTTATGTGAAAATATGCTGAACAGACATGATTTCAAGTAGAAGAAATTATCATTTAGCTGTCATATGTCTGCATAGTTTTTAGTTAAGCCTAACATGTGATAGTCTATTCGCAAACCAAAGTGGTTTGCACCGGCATGGTTATCTACACTTTTCTGCATTCTAATTTAAAATAAGTAGATTACAACCAGAAAAAGTAGAAACCTTGATGAAATGCAAGAACATTTTACTCTCTCCTAATAGGAAAGTGGCCATAAGGTTGCCGCTGACCAGGGTTGGCAGGTTTATGACACATGTCAGTTTTTGACAGTTTAAACCGCGGTTTAAACCGTCATGTCAAAAACCCCTTGTCAAAAACCTCGTCAAAAACCTCAAATACTTACAGTGATCTGTAAAATTTCACATTAGATGTAATATTTAAAATTCACTACTACTGTAATTGTATAATTATTATATAGTATTAGTAATAATTACAGAGTTGGCAGGTTTTTGACATGTGTCAGTTTATGTCGGGTTTAAACCATAGTTTAAACCGTCATGTCAGAAACCTCAAATACTAAATTGATCTGTAAAAATTCAAATTAAATGTCACACATGACAACATTACATGTAATATTTTAAATTCACTCTTACTGTATATCAGTAATTAGTACATAGTAAAGTATTATTGTTAAGTACAACTTTTTAACAAGGTAAAATTTTATTTATTTATTTATTTATTTTTTTTTTTTTTGTAAAATTGTGTTTTTCTAAAAAGTAGTCACTAAGCTCACCTGAGCTGTACATTTTTTCTCTTACTTAAAATAGTTTTAATTTCGCTTACTTTAGAGAGCTTAAAACATTAGCTAGCTTTTTTTATGGGAAAAAAAAAAACTTAGAAAAGTGCAGATTTTTTTGTATATATAACAAGATAATGTGCATCAATGTTATTCTAGTCTAGGCAATAACCATTCCATTCAAAATTGAAATTGGATTATTAATTTTAAACATTTACAAAATAAGAGAAGTAATTAAAAAAAAAAAAGCTTAAAGTCAAAATCTTTTTAAAACATGCTTTCTTTCAATATATAAAAATGTTTTCGATTTTAAAACTGAACAAAATTGGCTTGGTCATCTAAAAGAAAATTCCTGTAAGCCCATATTGAAAAAGTGCATAATAGAAGGGATCAAATCATGAAGCCATACCATTGTTTGGCTTATACTTTGCATCCCAACCATCAGGGGCAAGGGTTGACTGCTATATCAGTTGATTCAGCTCACGCTTGAGCTACGGAGAGAGTTTATGGATGCTTACCCATACTGATTGTGTATGAAGCTAAAGAATCCCCTTTCCAGTCTTCTTATTTCAGTGCTATAGGGAGGACTATTGTTTGGTGGAAAGGTATCACTAAATGCAACAGCTTTTTGAGCCTGCTTCAAAACTTGCTCATCTAGCAATGCTTTTGCTATCAAGTCCTACTAGCTCAGCATCAATTAAGAGACAGACTATTTTCTAACGCTTCATACACTCTAAATTCAAAAATCTTTTGGGTGTAAATAAATGTGCTAAACAAGTGGCGTGCTGCGGGGTAAAATTGATCCGGATTATTTAATTGTACAAAATTATTTTCTTCTGGTTGAAAAATCCAAAAAAAAAAAAAAAAAAATATTTTATTGCAAATAATATATTTTTTAAATTATTAAATTTCAATAAAAGATCACATAAATCATTGACTTATTTAATGTTTATTGTTAAAATGTTTTAGCGTGTTACATGTATTTGGCAGTTTTCGACGGTTTAAACCAGTTTTCGACGGTTTAAACCAGTTTTCGACAGTTTAAACCAGTTTATGACAGTTTAAACCAGTTTATGACAGTTTAAACCAGTTTTTGACGCTTGTCATGTCAAAAACCAGTTTTTGACGTCACAAACCCAACCCTGCTGCTGACTGACATTTTTTTAATAGCCACTTTTTCCCTGTGGTTAGTGGTAATTTTGCCCTATAACAAGAACTTAAATGGCAGTGTTGTTGGTGGGACGCTCAAGAAAACAGGACAAATAGTCCAAACTGTGTGAGGCTCGAACCCATAGAACCAGAGATAGCGAATAAAGAAGAAGAGTAGAATATGCTGCAGAAAATACAGGAAATTGCAGCACCCTTGGAGGAGAAAGAAGAAATTAAATGGCATTCATTTTTGCATCTGCATTGACATTTCGGTGGATTAAGATATCAATTTGGGACAAGACTGATTCAGATAGAATCGCTCATTTTTATTTTTGTTTAAATCGTCACTGTGGTAGAATTGATACCTATATACGGGTACTAGTAGCATCGTCCATTTTACTTTTTCTTTGAAATCGTCATTGTGGATCAATATGATCGATCTATAACCGTTAGCAGCCCATTCGATCATCTAGATCAATCTATCTGGAGCTCATTCATTCCACAGTAATTATATATATTTATTCTTTTGATTTTACTATTTTAGTAAAATTTCATGGAAGGGATTTTTTTACACTGTTTACTATTGAATTTAGCATCAGAATGCTGCTTATTATCAATGTTATCCTTATTTTAGCTTTCCCAAGCCTTTTATAATATTAGCAGTTTAATGTTTGCTATACAGTAGACTCTCAAATCCACACAGCTTGGGACCAGAGGTTGTGTGGATTTTAGAATTTTGAGGATTTTTGGTCACTGCTTTGTTTACATTTTTAAATAGTAACTTCAATGTAATAATGCAATCAAAATTATAATAAATGCTTACAATATAGTAAAATATTAAAATAATTAAGTAATAAACTAAAATAATAAAAATTAAGATCATTTTAAAAAGGATTCGATTATTAAAAGTGAAGGTTAATTAATAATGTATAATTAAATATGCATAATAAAGATGAGATGCATCTATCTTGAATTATTCAACGAAACTTGCCTCATAAAGGTACCCTACTAATTCATATCAACATCATAAAATAAGGAAATTTTATTTCGGATTTAGCCAGACTTAATAAACAAAAAAGTTTGATTAAAAATATATTTGGTAAAAAGATTGCGATTACAGTGATATCCACCAACAGTTTCAATTTTTTCAGAAATAAATTTATACTTCCTTCATGAAAAAGTACAAGTTCAGTCATATTAACAAGAATTACATATTAAAATACCTACAGAATGATATAAAAATTAAAAAAGTCTCAATTTTGTTCCTACATCTTAACTGAAAGTTTCATTGTTTACATGTGATGATGTGCAGATTTCAGGCGTTTGCAAATTTTAGGATTGTGAGTTTGAGGGAGTCTACTGCATTTAATTATTAATTGCGCTGCATTTTATGTGATTTTAAAGATTTTAACACTCTCCCCACAGAAGGTTATTTTTCAAAACTATCCTCCTATCCATTGTATAATACCTTAAAAAATTGGTCATCTCATCTCATAAGCTTTCTAAATCTGCTTTTCTTTTGTTAATCCACCGATAATTTTTGGCCGCAAAGCCTTTAAATGCTTAAAAGGGAGGCACCTAGCGGCATTTTCTTTTTCATGCTGTAGTGTACTTTCTCCCCCCCCCCCCCCCCCCCCCCGGGAAAAAGCATTTTTTCATAATTCTTTGACGAAGTTCGTGATTTTTACACCATCTTTTGATGAAATTCACGTTTTTTCCACACCCTGTTGACAAAATTCGCATCTTTTTAGAGTTTTTTTTTTTTTTTTTACAAATTTTGCGTTTTTTCACAATTATTTGACAAAATTCGCATTTTTCCAAAATCCTATGCCGAAATTCACATTTGCTCTGTGATCCTTTGACGTAATTAGTGTTTTTCCTCAATCCTTTGGCGAAATTAGCATTTTGTCTGCAATCTTTTGACAAAATTCTCACCTGCTTCATGATCCTTTGATGAAATTTGAGTTTGTCTCTGCGATCCTTTGATGAAATTCGTATTTTTTTCCCGCGATCCTTTGTCGAAATTCATGGTTTCCTCCACGATCCTTTGTCGAAATTTTTTTCCTCGCGATCCTTTGCTGAAATTAAATTCATGTTTTCTGCAATCCTTTGTCAAAATTCACGTTTATTTCACGATCCTCATTTTCTCCTAAACTTCTTATTCATCTAGCCAACTTTAACCCTTGGTCTGCCCCACCATAATCAAACCTTGACCAAAGGTAAATCTGACATAGCCAAGCGTTTTATGCCCTCAGTTAGCACCCCTGACCCTTAGGGGCCCGGGCACTTTCTTCTTTTTTCTAACCCCATCGTATTATATACCGTTAGAAAGCTTATTGTACTCACATTCATCTTCTGCTGTGAAATTAGCACCTGAAATATTGATCTATATCCATTATCAAAATTCACGATCAAATGATCGCAAAATTTTGGAATTACTGTTCTTAGGCTTATTTGTGTGTGTATCAAAGAATCGATTCTAATTGCGATCGATGCTGTTTTATGCTATGTCAATGTTTATAAATACTCTATTTTTCCAGAATTGCCCAGCTCTAATTTTTTGGATTATCATCATCAGGTGTGAGGATATACACCATTTTTTCGCCACTGGTGAGTCAATTGTTAGGCAGTCTTTAAAATCAGCAAACTACAGAGATATGCCAAAAACTTTTAATTAACAGTATTTTGCAATTTTCCAAATTACTGCGATGTAAACATGGTACTAAGTTCTATCATAAATTAAACTTTCCTCTGTTGCATATATTTCTAAATTTCGAAATTTAATTAAATCATATATTTCTAAATTCTGAGCTCAGCCTTGCTTTTTCTAGCACGCTGTTCTTTTTGCACTGAAGAAGAATCTCGCTAGTAGATTCGAAACAGCTGTTTGCTGCTTTTCATATATTATTTGTGCATTTTAAACGTTGGTTTTTCTGCTTTTTAATATTTTTACAATCGCATAAATTTTGTCACAACAACTTTCAGCTGTACGTTGTATTTTGCTGGCTGGTAAGATTGTTTGAAAAGTCCCACCTTTGGTCATCACACTTCACATTAAAAAAGTCAATTGAAAATTTCATTAAAAAAACAAAGCAGATTTTTATTTGTAACTTTAACAAGATGAAGCTATTATAATGAAATTTTCAACAGACGTACCTGATTTTGTTTTATGAAATTGTAAGAAGTAATGGAAATACACAGTAATTTGGTTAGTGACAATGCACATATTGTCAGAAACCAGGGTTGGGTTTTTGACATCAAAAACTGTTTTTTGACATGACAGTGGTAAAAACCGTGTTTTTACCAGTTTATTCCATCAAAAACATATTTTTCGATTTTCCTCCAATTTATAGTGTAACATGCAATATATTTGTAGATTGATTTTCCTTGTTGTTCTTGTTATTATTATTCAGCATTACTTTATTTCAAATAAGAGCATTTCCTAAATGGGAAAATTTTTGAAATACAACAGTAAAAGGGAAGAACAACATTTGTCAATCTCCACTAATATAGATTCTACTAACAGCAATGAACATTAATATTAAATGATAATAAAAGTTATTATAATTATTAAATAATAATCAATGTACATTTTTAGTAAAATACATTAAAATTATTTTAGAGATGCAAAAATGATGTTATATGGTGTGACAATAGATGTCAATCACGGACTGTGGTCATTGAATAAATCTAAATATTTTTAGATATTATATTTTAAAATGCATATCTTATGTATTTCATAAATGCAATTATGGTGATTTTCCTTTTCACTCAATAAGCAGAATATTAAAAAATTTAAATTAATAAAAATTTCATACAAACCTGTAAGGCCTGATTTCACATGAAAGCTCTTAGACTTAAAATTTAACGCAACAAAACAATAGATGTATACAGAGATGTATATGTATATTATTCTAATGCAATTCTTTTTGTTTTTCTCGAATGCACAAATATACTTTAGACTTTAGAGTCTTTTTGATATTGAATATTTCATGTGAAACAACTTTTATACTAAAGATAGAATGAAAAAAAAAAAAAAAAGAAAAATGTAAAAACAAACTACTACTACTAAAAAATGGGTTTTTGACAGTTTTTGACATTTTTGACAAAGAGGTTTTTGACATGACGTTTTTGACATGTAACAACCACGGTAAAATCCGTCATGCATCAAAAACTTGCCAACCCTGTCAGAAACATTCTGAAATTTGGAATGTACAGCTCAGTGTATTTTGTACATGAATGGTAGCCTTTCCTGTAATTGTTATACAGTGCACTCCCTCCAATCCACGACTCTATAATCCACACTATATTTCAGATGTAAACAAACAGTTAAAATCCTTTTTTAAGCCAGATAAAGTAGACTTTGACCGTAATAAAAGTTGACTAATCTGATGAATTTAGTAAGAATTTTAATAAATTTTAAATACAATAAAAAAAATTAATGCATTTCTGCATTCATTAGAAGGAAATGTTCTGTGTATCTTGTAAATAACTATTAGACTGCTATATTGTGACCCATTTGTTAGCTATATAAAAGATAAATTGCTTTTGAAGAGGGGTTAGCTCTTTTGGATAAATATCTTAGTTTTTTTTAGAAAAACAAACTTCTGTTACTGATCAAGAAATCATGACTCAAAGGCTTCAAGATTAAATTGCAGAGAATAAATTAAAAGCTATAAAGCAAACCATTATCACTGCAATGTTTGAGATTTAAAAATAAGTAGAAATGTTTGTATTAATTTTATATTATATCACTAGGGGGCTCTGCCCCCTGCAAGCTACGCTCGCTAACCCCCGTTGAGACACTGTAGAATCTAAAAGCACGCTAATCTGATCGGTTTTAAAAAGATTAGAGAAGATTGAATTATACTGAAAAAACCTGTAGCGATCTCCCTGTAAACGGGTTTCCATTCAATTCCCTTTGATTGCAAAAATTTAAGGTAGAATCAGTTGCTGTTAAGACATCCAATGGTTGTTTTCGTGTTTGGTTAAAGAAGATCAGTTAAACATTTGAAAAGAACCTAAAATAAAATGAAGTAAGTGAACAGAGTCTTTGTCTAAATCTTTGTCTCTTTGTCTTTGTGTAAACAGAGTCTATTTTTTAACAGCGTTATAAAACGATTGACATAATACAATTACTAAAATTTGCTGCTTTAGCCCCTTCAAGGAGGGCGGTGGTTCTTTTTGGACCACTTAATTTTAATTCTTAAATGCCACATTAGCTTCAGAATATTGGTATGAAAATTTCCCTTTTATTAAGTAAGTGAACAAAAGCATTTTTGTATTTCGAAATTTGTAAATTCTGGTGCCATTCATTCACTGATTTCAAGATTTTACGAATAGAAGTGCCTTGTCCGTGAAAGGGTTAAACACATATTAATGTATTTATTATTTTAAAGTTTACTTTCCCTTTTAATATTCACGTGTAAATACAATTTTCAGGACATAATTTTCAATATTTTCCTGCCTTTAAAATTACTATTAAATGAGTACGTGTTAAAGTTTTTTTTTTTCTGTTTTTAATAGTCACGTGAAAATAAATTTTTAATCGTTAGGAAATATTCTTTGCGCTGTTTTTAAAATTGAAAACAATCTCTATAATAATAGCCTAAGCCATGTGACTATCATCAACAGCTCCAGGCGGATCCCTTCGCTTTTTATATTACAGACGGCCATTTTGGTACTTTAATGTTAGCCAGCCACAGGTGTGATAAGTCGCCGAATATTATTCTATCCCCATTATTTCGTTTATATTATAATAGTCCAAGTCATGTAACTGCCATAAACAACGGGCTGATTCCTTCGCTTTTCATAAGAAAGGTTTCCATTTTGATTAAAGAATCATAATTATTTTTTCGAATAAAACTACATAAAAGTTGCCCTGATCACAAAGAATTCCTGGTACTTTTATGTTAGCCGGGTGAAAATCTCGCCAATAGCATTTTTTAAACTCGCCAGTTAGCATTTTTTTTATTTTCCGAGTGGTAAATTACAACGGTGCTACTTGGTTATCCCGTCGATCAAAAATCTGTCGCCAAACTATAAGATTAAATGCCAATAATGGTTGATCGTAAATGTCACATTCACTTGACTTTAAGGAAGTTACACATGGTCACGCCATCAAGTTATTTTTATTTCGACGTTTTATTTATATTTTTATTAATGTTATACTAATTTATTTGTTCTTTTGTTATTTAAAATAAAAAAATATGTCAATTTGTATAATTTGGCGAAATTGGTTGACAGGAGAAGTAATAACATTAAAACGTTGCTTTGAAGTGGAAATTAAATCTCATGATTTGTTGCATTGTCACATACGCACCGGGTTTGGCGTGATTTTTTTTTTTACGACAATTTGACGAAAACCTCATTTTCAAATACCTGTTACATATGTATTTTTAAATTATTTTCTGTTATTTTTAAAATGAAATAACAATAAATAAAAAAAAATTAATAACTATAGAACAAAGCAATTTATAACATTTTTTGTAAATAAAAAGAAAATAAATTCAAATAAACATTTATTAACTAGCCGTCTCTGGCGACCAGTTTGGTCACCCTTAAATGTATGCTAAGAATTGCAACATGTTACTTTTATTTATAATTTAATTTATTTACTTAATCTTTCGCCAAAACGGAAGATTCTGACCGAGAAATTAAAAATTCCTTAAGATCATGGCAGCATTTCGTAATTTTTTGATGTTATAATTTCATCTTTCTTGTCAAAACCACGTAACTCATTTAAGCATTTTATTTCATGTCCATCTGCATATCAATTGTAATACATTCACTAATGCAGAGATTTTAACATATTAAGGGTATGATCCATGTCAATTCAGGCAGCCAAAGAAAAAATCTTACCTTCATAGTATAGGTCAAAACTGGGAAGTTTCATTAGCGGCCACTGGCCGGTAGGACTAGTTTTTTAAGTGGCCACTTTCTTTAAACTAGTGGCCACTTTTTTATTTAAAAATACTAAACAGTAAAGTTTCTATAAGTATTAATCTAAAACTGAATGGCTCAAATAAATGTTAATATAAATATATTAGAGCCAAAAAAAGTAGAATCCTTGATGAAATGCAAGAAAATTTTATTCTCCCCTTGTAAAAAAATGGCCGGAAGGTGGCCGCTGATAGACAATTTTGCACTAGCCATTTTTCTCATTTACTGGCCCTGTGGCCGGTGGCTAGTGCTAATTTTGACCTTTACTTCATAGTCTCAGAAGTTTTTGAATTGAACATATGTTAAAATTCAATAAAAAATAAGATACTTGTATATTTTGGTTTTGCCAAAAAAAATTCCTGGCCCGAGATACAGGCTGCCAAAGATGGCATCCCGGACACCATTTCCAATTCGCCATTTTCGATAAAAAATTTAAACTGCTGCAAGATATTTTGTTGCGTTTTTTTTTATTTTAAAGATAATATTCTTCTGTTTAAAATGATATACCCAATTTTGAAAAATGTATTCAACTTTTCTTGTGGCAACCTTTTGAAAAAAAAAGTTTTTTTTTCAAAAATGCCAATCCTAAAACATTTGATTTTTTTGCTGTTGATCAATACCATTGGGAACTATCTTCACTGTAAAGGAGAACTTCCACTTTTGAGTTTAACAAATTTTAGAAACATTTAAAAAATTCAGAGAATTTTACAGGAACTATACATATACAGTTCCAGTAAAAGTCACTGAATTTTTGCTTATTTGTATCATATTTGTAAGGATAAGCCTACTATATATCCTAAACAAGTTAGAAATTGCAATATGAAATGTGGCAAATGAGGTGTGTGCATAGTATTGACTAGTTTTATAAATATTCAGATCTTGGTGCAATAAGTGTTACACTCTTGGACAAAAAGGCATGAATACAAAATTTACTGTAATTCCATATATTAAAGTTCAGTAATACGGAAGTAATATGAATCCATCTTAAAAGGACTTAATCGCCATGGCAGCCTAGAATCATTGCCTATCATGGTATATCATTGAATCAATTATGTATTATAGGATTTTTAAATAGAATGAAGAAAACTTTTATTAATGTCTTTTATGTTTTAATTTGATTTTCATAGCATTTGAAGTGATACATACTTTATTGCAGAGGTTTACAAAAAATTACTTCCTGTGTCATAGAAAGTGCATAGTGTTTACAGGGACACACAAAAGATTTCGGATACTTTACCTTATTGGAAATACTGTACATTAGCAATGATTGCTAGAGGTGCATTCTTAGTTCCGATATGAGTTTTTAAGTTTAATTAAATATTTCCATATTACGTTGTGTGTATAAAGGCTGTAGATCATATGCAGGGCTACACAAAAGAAATCGTAAGGGGTATTGCTGGAAGTGCATTTTTAGTTGTGTTTGAGTTTTTAAGTTTAACTAAATTTTCCATATTACGTTTTGTGCATAAATGCTGTAGATCATATACAGGGCTACACAAAAGAAATCTTAAGGGTTTACTGAGTATGAATGAAAGTAGCTTAAAGGTGATTTTTAAATGAGTTATGCAATTTTACACTGAACTACATTTAGTATACTAAGATATGTTTGGAGAATATAGATAAAATGATATACAGGTCCACGCAAAGAATTAGATACATGGCCGTCTATGGATGATAATCTCTGGAAGTGTGATTTCACTGGTTTTAAGGATGTTTTAATCTTAATTAAATATTAGCTAAATAGTGGCATGTATATAAAGATAGTAGGTAAAATACAGGGTTGTATGAAAGTATTCAAGTATGCTTCCGTCTATTGACATAAATTTCTAAAAGTCAAATTCCGACCTATTTATGTGCTTTTAACAATTTCCAATATAGTTGAAAGTCTTTATGGATTCGATTTGTCTGTCCATCTGTCTGAACTCTAAATTGTATTAATATAATTTGTATTGCTGTGTAATTGATATATGTTATTGAGATTGTTTTACTATGTTCGGTATTGAAAATAAAGTATGTATCACTTCAAATGCTATGAAAATCAAATTAAAACATAAAAGACATTAATATAAGTTTTCTTCATTCTATTTAAAAATCCTATAATACATAATTGATTCAATGATATACCATGATAGGTAATGATTCTAGGTTGCCATGGCGATTAAGTCCTTTTAAGATGAATTCATATTACTTCCATATTACTGAATTTAATATGTAGAATCATGATAAATTTTGCATTCATGCCCTTTTTGCCCAAGAGTGTAACTTATTGCACCAAGATCTGAATATTTATAAAACTAGTTACAGTACACACGCACATCATTTGCCACATTTGATATTGCAATTTCTAACTTGTTTAGGATATATAGTAGGCTTATCCTTACAAATATGATACAAATAAGCAAAAATTCAGTGACTTTTACTGGAACTGTATATATACAGTTCCTGTAAACTTCTCTGAATTTTTTAAATGTTTCTAAAATTTGTTAAACTCAAAAGTGGAAGTTCTCCTTTACAGTGAAGGTAATTCCCAATGTATTGATCAACAGCAAAAAAATCAAAATTGTTTAGGATTGGCATTTCCAAAAAAAAAAATTTATTTTCAAAAGGCTGCCACAAGAAAAGTTGAATACATTTTTCAAAATTGGGTATATCATTTTAAACAGAAGAATATTATCTTTAAAATAAAATAAACCGCAACAAAATATCTTGCACCGTTCTAGAGATAGAGCACTTTAAAATTTTTATTGAAAATCGCGAATGAGAAAGGATGCCGGGGATGTAATCTTTGGCGGCCTGTATCTCGGGCCAGGAATTTTTTTGGGCAAAATGAAAATATACAAGTATCTTACTTTTTCTTAAATTTTAACATGTGTTCAATTCAAAAACTTCTGAGACTATGAAGGTAACCCCCATGCCTGAGTTGATATGGATTCAGCCTAAGTAATCTTCCGTAATTGGGTCCTC
This sequence comes from Maratus speciosus, assembly GCA_963932465.1. Taxonomy (NCBI): domain Eukaryota; kingdom Metazoa; phylum Arthropoda; class Arachnida; order Araneae; family Salticidae; genus Maratus; species Maratus speciosus. Next base: position 466,466,198 of record OZ010790.1, read on the forward strand.
TGCCTATTGGCGCGTTTCATTTAATATGACACCAAAGGGATCCAGCGCCAGGGTCAACAAAACTACTGTGAATTTATCATTTAAATTGCAAAAATTTACTGAGAAATGTTCGTAGCCTGCATCTCAAAGAAAAAATATTTATGTATAATTCCATGTTACAATTTTGATGCAGCTCTTTCATTATCAAATAAGCACTAAATTGTAATATCTACCTCAGAATCAATGGGAAATGTAGGTTATAGTGCAAACAAATAGTATATTTTCGAAATATAGCAATAAATTGTTTTAATACGATTAAATAATAATAATAATAATAAATGATTCACATTCAATGAATAGCGAGCTCAATTTTAAATCTAAAATTTCTTTGGTTCATAGGTGAATGATGTCACGAACAAAGCTGCATTCTGCCTCCTGATTTGACAGCTATAAAAATCACAATCTGGTTAATTATTTAAAATTCCTCTCTCGAGAACTCGCTTTACGAATGATTACCTTCATGGCTTAATATTGTTAATCGCCAAAATGAGTGAATTGCTATCGTTTGTTTATTTTGGTGGAATGAGATATTAAGTTGTCAGCCTAATTCCAACTGACGTTGTCTCAGAATATATCCATATTTGAATGTAATTTATCGCTTAAACATCAATTCTTTTTGATACTACTTAGTTATCCCGTCAACTAATTTCGCTAAATTATATAAATCGCCAAAGCACTCACCAAATTATACAAAATTAGCATAATTTTTATTTTTAAATAACAAAAAGAACAAATAAATTAGCATAACATTAATAAAAATACAACTAAAACGTCGAAGTAAAAATCAGTTGATGACGTAAATACGTGTAACTTGCTTAAAGTCAAGTGAATATGACATTTACAATCAACCATTATTGGCATTTAATCTTATACTTTGGCGATAGGTTTTTGGTCCAAGGGATAACCAAGTAGCACCAAGTAATAGTAATTTAAACGATCTTTCGAAAAATATAACTTTTGTGCAGTTTTATTGGAAAAAATAATTTTGATTAAAAATGGCTGCTTATCATATGGAAAGCGAAGCTGTCAGCCCGTATTTGGAGATAACAGTGTCACAGATGTCATATACGCCCCCATATTGGTGCGATTTTTTTCTGACGCCAATGTCATATACGCAATGAGTTCTTAACTGCTGCTAAAGTGTCGTTATTTTGTTTGATATGGAAACCTGGATGTTGCTGTTTATGCTGTTGATGTTTCTGCCAAATTGGCGTCTGAAAAAAAAACCCATTTATTTTAAAGGTTTCAATTTTAAATGAAAGTTTTGTATTAAATAAAATGATAATGAAATACAAATTGAATTATGAATAAAAGTAACATGATGCATTTCTTAGCATTCATTTAAGGGAGGCCAAACTCGTCGCCAAATTTAAAATAACACTTTCTAAAATATGAAAAAAAATATCTGTTATGATTAAAATTTCAGTTGCCATCATTAGAAAAAAAGTATTTAAAATTAGAAAAAAATTAATATTTCGAAAACTAATTCTAATTTTAAAATTCTAATACCAGTTTTGAGATCTGTAGATCAATACGGATTTTTGGTGTTAATTTCATCGCTAAGTATTCCATATTTTAGGAGAAATCGCCGTGAAACGTAATCAGTTGTTTAATCAGTCGTTTCATAGAATCGTTACATAAATTCGTTTCAATTCGATTCATTAGGATTTTATATATATATAGGGTAGATTTAAATGTATTTCTAATATTAAATATAGTTTTTTTAATGCAAAAAAAGCAATTTCTTTCATTTTTAGCTCACAGGCTATCAAAGCCTGAGAGCTTATGTGCCTGCCGGTTCTGTACGTACGTAGCGCACTAACATTTCATAGAAATATCCGATTTGCTTCAAATTTTTTTTTTTTTCTAGGTTCATTCTGATAAGGCGCTCCCCTGATTAGTTTTTGGGGTTAAATGGTTAAGGATAAAGGGGGGCTGAACCCCCCCCCCCCTTAATTTAGATAAATGGGTTTTTCATGCAGAAATATTCGATTTCCTCCAAATTTGGTATACCGGTTTATTACGTTAAGGAGCTTCCCTGATTACATTTGGAAGCTCATTACTTAAGTATAAAGGGGGAAAGGGGAGCTAGCCCCCCCCCCTTAATTTAGATAAATGGGTTTTTCATGTAGTTATTCGATTTGCTCCAAATTTGGTATACCGGTTTATTATGTTAAGGAGCTGCCTTGATTAGATTTAGAAGTTCATTAGTTACATATAAAGGGAGGAAAGGGGGGCTAGCCCCCCCTAATTCAGATAATTAGGTTTTTAATGCATAAATATTCGATTTGCTCTAAATTTCGTAAACTGGTTTATTATGTTAAGGAGCTTCCCTGATTAGATTTGGAGGTTCATTAGTTAAGTATAAAGGGAGGAAAGGGAGGCTAGTCCTCCCCTTTAATTTAGATAAAATGGGTTTTTCATGTAGAATTATTCGATTTGCTCCAAATTTGGTATGCTGGTTTATTATGTTAAGGAGCTGCCTTGATTAGATTTGGAGGTTCATTAGTTACATAAAAAGGGAGGAAAGGGGCTAGCCCCCCCCCCCCTCCCCTTTAATTTAGATAAATGGGTTTTTCATGCAGAAATATTTGATTTGCTCGAAAATCGGTTTACCGGTCAGTTATGTTAAGCAGCTTCCCTGATTAGATTTGGAAGTTCATTATGCATAAAGGGGGGCTAACCTCCCTAATTTAGATAAATGGCTTATTTATGTAGAATTATTCGATTTGCTCCAAATTTGGTATACCGGTTTATTATGTTAATGAGCTGCCTTGATTAGATTTGGAAGTTCATTAGTGAAGTATAAAGTTTCGAAAGGGGGGCTAGCACCTCCTTAATTTAAATAAATGGGTTTTTCATGCAGAATTATTTGATTTGCTCCAAATTTCGATCGCCGGTTTATTAAGTTAAGGAGCTACCTTGATTAGATTTGGAGGTTCTTTGGTTAAGTATAAAGGGGGTAAATGGGACTAATCCCTTCATTTATTTTTCGAGGGGCATTATTCTTTGAAATAAGAGTATAATATACAATTAGTGTGAATAGCCTGTGAGCTCAATGCCATCAGTTTAACTGGGCAATTTCCTTTTTTTATTGTGTTATTTATTTACAACGTGATTACTATTTGTTGTTAAATTCCAAAAATTAGAATGTAAAGAAAGAAATGACATATAACCTGCAAAATTCTAAAATCTGCGAAAACCCTTGGTCCCGATCTGTGTAGTTTAGAGGGAGTGTACTGTATTATGTTTCTGACAAAGCAAAGCAAGTCTGTTGAAAAGTTCATGATACATTCATTTTTGTTAAAGTTATACATGAAAATTTATGTTCATCTTGGAGCGAAGACTACATCTACTTTGATTTAATAAGTACATCGAGATCCAAGAATTCATAGTAAAATTTGTTGTTTTACTGTGTTATCACTATTTTCAGTTTGCCCCCACGTTAACAGAGCACCCCATATGCTGTTTCTGGCAGGCACAAATATAACAACAAAAGCAACCTAAGGGCCAAGTGATTATGTTTTGAACACAATGGAATTTTGACCTGGTCTCTCAACTCTGAACACCACCAAAGCAAAAGTCAAGAATATTACAGAGAGCATATTTGAAGAGAGTAAAAGTTTAATTACAATCCCATTAAAAATTAACTATATTGACAAGGAAATATTTTTTGGTGCTGCTCGCACTTATCACTGAGACCTGGTGCATTTTAAAGCCTTATATTAGGAAGTTTGAGAATCAATAAAATTTTTCGGTTAAAATCAAATTTTTTTTATTTTAAAGCAGCATAATTTTCTGAAAATGCAATTTTGAAAACCACTTAGACTGTTAACATAGAATTGTTTTAAAGGTATTTAAAAATACAAATTAGTCAGTAATAAATGTAAAATATTGAAATAAGTGTAAAAATTCCTTCAAGAACCTAGGAATTTGATTTTGAAAAATTACAACATTATATTCACATTTTTGGCAGGGAAAAAGTTGGCGTATTTTTCAAAAGTAGAGCTTTCCGGCAAACCCTAGCTGAATGTCATAGCTGCTTGTCACATGTGAGCAATAGTTTGGTGTGTTGTTTTATGACGGCCGATCTGCACAAGAGATATAGGCCCGATGGGGTCTTTCTAAGGGAACCTAAGGGAAAAAAAGCAATTTCTTTCATTTTTAGCTCACAGGCTATCAAAGCCTGAGAGCTTATGTGCCTGCCGGTTCTGTACGTACGTAGCGCGCTAACTTTTCATAGAAATATCCGATTTGCTTCAAATTTTTTTTTCTAGGTTCATTCTGATAAGGCGCTTCCCTGATTAGTTTTTGGGGTTCAATGGTTAAGGATAAAGGGGGCTAACCCCCCCCCCTTAATTTAGATAAATGGGTTTTTCATGCAGAAATATTCGATTTCCTCCAAATTTGGTATACCGGTTTATTACGTTAAGGAGCTTCCCTGATTACATTTGGAAGCTCATTACTTAAGTATAAAGGGGGAAAGGGGAGCTAGCCCACCCCCCCTTAATTTAGATAAATGGGTTTTTCATGTAGTTATTCGATTTGCTCCAAATTTGGTATACCGGTTTATTATGTTAAGGAGCTGCCTTGATTAGATTTGGAAGTTCATTAGTTACATATAAAGGGAGGAAAGGGGGGCTAGCCCCCCTAATTCAGATAATTAGGTTTTTAATGCATAAATATTCGATTTGCTCTAAATTTCGTAAACTGGTTTATTATGTTAAGGAGCTTCCCTGATTAGATTTGGAGGTTCATTAGTTAAGTATAAAGGGAGGAAAGGGAGGCTAGTCCTCCCCTTTAATTTAGATAAAATGGGTTTTTCATGTAGAATTATTCGATTTGGTCCAAATTTGGTATGCTGGTTTATTATGTTAAGGAGCTGCCTTGATTAGATTTGGAAGTTCATTAGTTACATATAAAGGGAGGAAAGGGGGGCTAGCCCCCCCTAATTCAGATAATTAGGTTTTTAATGCATAAATATTCGATTTGCTCTAAATTTCGTAAACTGGTTTATTATGTTAAGGAGCTTCCCTGATTAGATTTGGAGGTTCATTAGTTAAGTATAAAGGGAGGAAAGGGAGGCTAGTCCTCCCCTTTAATTTAGATAAAATGGGTTTTTCATGTAGAATTATTCGATTTGCTCCAAATTTGGTATGCTGGTTTATTATGTTAAGGAGCTGCCTTCATTAGATTTGGAGGTTCATTAGTTACATATAAAGGGAGGAAAGGGGCTAGCCCCCCCCCCTCCCCTTTAATTTAGATAAATGGGTTTTTCATGCAGAAATATTTGATTTGCTCGAAAATCGGTTTACCGGTCAGTTATGTTAAGCAGCTTCCCTGATTAGATTTGGAAGTTCACTATGCATAAAGGGGGGCTAACCTCCCTAATTTAGATAAATGGCTTATTTATGTAGAATTATTCGATTTGCTCCAAATTTGGTATACCGGTTTATTATGTTAATGAGCTGCCTTGATTAGATTTGGAAGTTCATTAGTGAAGTATAAAGTTTCGAAAGGGGGGCTAGCACCCCCTTAGTTTAAATAAATGGGTTTTTCATGCAGAATTATTTGATTTGCTCCAAATTTTGATCGCCAGTTTATTAAGTTAAGGAGCTACCTTGATTAGATTTGGAGGTTCTTTGGTTAAGTATAAAGGGGGTAAATGGGACTAATCCCTTCATTTATTTTTCGAGGGGCATTATTCTTTGAAATAAGAGTATAATATACAATTAGCGTGAATAGCCTGTGAGCTCAATGCCATCAGTTTAACTGGGCAATTTTCTTTTTTATTGTGTTATTTATTTACAATGTGATTACTATTTGTTGTTAAATTCCAAAAATTAGAATGTAAAGAAAGAAATGACATATAACCTGCAAAATTCTAAAATCTGCGAAAACCCTTGGTCCCGATCTGTGTAGTTTAGAGGGAGTGTACTGTATTATGTTTCTGACAAAGCAAAGCAAGTCTGTTGAAAAGTTCATGATACATTCATTTTTGTTAAAGTTATACATGAAAATTTATGTTCATCTTGGAGCGAAGACTACCTCTACTTTGATTTAATAAGTACATCGAGATCCAAGAATTCATAGTAAAATTTGTTGTTTTACCGTGTTATCACTATTTTCAGTTTGCCCCCACGTTAACAGAGCACCCCATATGCTGTTTCTGGCAGGCACAAATATAACAACAAAAGCAACCTAAGGGCCAAGTGATTATGTTTTGAACTAGGGATGTAACGAATAGTGATTTGGCCGAATAGCCGAATACCGAATATTCGGCCAAGTTTTAGGCCGAATACCGAATATTCGGCGGCCGAATACTGACTTTAATATAAATGACTTTTATTTTAATTGTTTAATTTTTTTTTTCAATTTTAAAATAAAAAATTAAGGACTAATTGGAATTAATTTTTTGTTTGAGTTTTCAAAAATCATAACAGCTGATTGTATTTTTTGTAATACTTTAAATGGCTTAAGAAATATTTTAAAGATAACATATGACTTTTAAAAATGTAAATAATAATTTAATTCATAATTTTTTATTTAATCCATAGATAGTTCTAGTAATTTATATATATATACTATCTAAAATAGAACTCATTACCTCTGTAAAAATGAAACTTTTTTCATTTTAGTAAAATCCTTTCACCCCCTAAAAATAAGAACTTGCATGTGTCCTCTGTCTTTTTATATCCTTTTTCATGCAACTTAAACTTAGTAAATTTACATTCTGTATGTCAAAAAAAAGGGTTATTTTCTTAAAAAATAATTATTCATTCCATTAAAATATTATACAGTAGAAGATCTTTATAACGCAAAGCTCAAAATGCAAGGTTGTGCGTTATGTAGAATTTTGCGTTATATGGATCACATAATTAAATTCACCTTGTAAACATGGCAGGGTTGCTGGCTTTTAGCCAGGCCAAAAAAAGCCGGCCTGCTTTTTTTGGTTTTAACCACTTAAAAAAAGCTGGCTTTTATTGGAAGAAGTCAGTTTTTATTTTTTAAAGTTGGTTTACAGTAAATTTGTTTTAAATTTGGATCAATTAATTTTTAATACATTTATAAATATTTTCTACTAAAAAAAATACTAGACTTCTATTAAATTTTATCAAATAAATAAGTCTTTATAACTTCTAGAAGACAACTGTGAACGCATTATCTCTGAAAAAAAAAATATATATATATATAAACATTGAAAAGGATGTAAACATTGAAAGGACTTGTATGTTAGGCTCCAAGCTGGTGTTTTGAAATTCTATATTATATAGCTCCACATATACTACACATTTTAAAGATTATATTTAATTAAATCTGTTCTTAACTGCTCTGCTCAACAAGCGCAATATGTTTTGACACATTTACAAATTCATTTTTTAATGGAAAGATGTAAAATTCGAAAGCCTGACCATGAAACATGAAAGCGATTTGGAATCGAACTGTGTTTTCCATTTTTTGATCCATTAATTACCTATGGAGCTATAAAGAGATTTTGATCACGTGACAAACACGTTTTTTCACCCTTTTTTGAGTGGTTTCTTCTTTCGTGTGGAAATTCAGTTCAAAACGCTCACTTTGACACTATTTTCTGAAAAATCTATTGCGTTTGCAAAAAAAAAAAAAAAAAAAAAAAAAAAAAAAAAAAAAAAAAAACAGAAAAAATAGTGCAATTACATAGTTTCTGAACAACAACATCTGCTAGTTTCATGCATTTCTGAACAAAAATAAATTAAAACTTAGGTCAGAAAGTTGCCATTTTGGATTTAACAGCCTTAATGACAAAATATAACATATCAAAATGGAAACGAGAAATTAGAAAAGATGTTTTATTTGAGGAGAGTGGTACATAAGTGTATAAAAAAAAAAAAAAAAATAGAGCATTTAAACAAAAACAAAAAAAAAAAAATTCTCAAAATAAAATTTTGAAAAGCTTGTTGCTACGCATATTCATGCATATGCTTATTCATAATGTTTTTAATAGTGAGAAATGGTGGTGTTTATTAATATGACTATGTATAATTTTAAATGTTTGCTAGAAATAAAATAAGACTTGTATGTTAATAGCTCTTAAAATTAAGTAATAAAACATAACTAAGTAACCATTGTCCTCTTTAATTTTATAAAGCAGTAAAAATAAAAAAATTGGCAGTTGGTATGGCCCTTTTAAAATTTAGCAGACATATTTGCAATTCTGCATACAGATCACTAGCAAAATCATCTAAGTTTTATTCCAGTATTATGTCCTCATTATTGAGAAATTGGGTTACTTATTAAACTGTAAATCAATTAAATGTCATTAAAACTAATTAAAAACACTTTAAAGTGTGTAGTTTATAATTACAATGCTTTATTGCATAAAAGCCAATTATGGCCAAAAAAGCCAATTTTGGCCAAAAAAAGCCGGTTAAAACCAATAAAAGCCACTGGCCTGGCTTTTTTTAATTTTAGCCGGCTTTTTTGCAACCCTGAAACATGGCCAAATATGTCTGAAATATATCAAAATACATTGATTAGGATATCTTTATACTGCATTCCTTGTTACAAAGAGTTATACAAATTAGAAATTTTTGCATAATATAGGTCAGATATTGTTAAATTTACTTTATAAACATCATCCAAATATAACTGACACAACCATCCCTTATATTAGACATTTTCAAAAATGTTTATTGTAATAATAGCATTTTTTTTCAGTAAAAAGGTCTTAAATTAGAAGATAAAGTTGAACTAATCTATCAAATTTAGTCCTCTAGAGAGTAGCAATATTTTACAATGTGAAAATGCAGGTGCTTTTTAACTGCAAAAATCATTGTTTATATCTAAGAAGTTGTGCGTTATATGGAGAATTGCGTTATAAAGATCTACTACTGTATATTCTTTTCTGCTACCAAGATATACTTTTCTCTTTTCTTTCTCTCAAAATTAACAAGCCCCTCATAATACTTCCTCCACCCCATATTTCAGAATGAGATCTTTTTCTTATAATAATTAATTTATTTAGATATAATTTTTGAATATTGTTTGTTGAAAATATTTAAAATCATATTTTGTTGATTTTCTGGAACATATTTAACCAAATATCTTAAAATATTCGGCCAAATATGCCACTATTCGACTACAGGTATTCGGTCAAATGTCCCACTATTCGGCCACAGGTATTCGGCCGAATATCTATTCAATATTCGGCCGGCCGAATATTCGGCAAAAGGGCCGAATAGGCCGAATACCGAATAGTGGCCGAATATTCGTTACATCCCTATTTTGAACACAATGGAATTTTGACCTGGTCTCTCAACTCTGAACACCACCAAAGCAAAAGTCAAGAATATTACAGAGAGCATATTTGAAAAGAGTAAAAGTTTAATTACAATCCCATTAAAAATTAAATATATTGACAAGGAAATATTTTTTGGTGCTGCTCGCACTTATCACTGAGACCTGGTGCATTTTAAAGCCTTATATTAGGAAGTTTGAGAATCAATAAAATTTTTCGGTTAAAATCAAATTTTTTTATTTTAAAGCAGCATAACTTTCTGAAAATGCAATTTTGAAAACCACTTATCAGACTGTTAACATAGAATTGTTTTAAAGGTATTTAAAAATACAAATTAGTCAGTAATAAATGTAAAATATTGAAATAAGTGTAAAAATTCCTTCAAGAACCTAGGAATTTGATTTTGAAAAATTACAACATTATATTCACATTTTTGGCAGGGAAAAAGTTGGCGTATTTTTCAAAAGTAGAGCTTTCCGGCAAACCCTAGCTGAATGTCATAGCTGCTTGTCACATGTGAGCAATAGTTTGGTGTGATGTTTTATGACGGCCGATCTGCACAAGAGATATAGGTCCGATGGGGTCTTTCTAAGGGAACCTAACACGCATTTACACATGGAAATCCAAAGAGCAATGGTTTGGACTTCACTAGAAACTGTAATATAAGACCTAATTAGGCACAGTAAATTTTCTAAATTGTATAAAAATACTAATTTATTTGATTACTTTTACCAAAATACAGTCGGACCTCTATTTAACGAACCTCTATTTTGCGAACTTTTTCTTGGAACCAAGAACATTTTGCGAATTTCTTCATAAAATAACCTCCAAATAGCGAAGTGCATTCTCTATTTAACGAACTTTTTCTTGTGGTCTAAATGTTTTTTTCTCCTCATTTCTCAAAATATTTCTGGACATTTCAATCGTACTCTTTCTTTAAACACATTTTATGATTTTCAATGGCCTTGTACTGGTTTTACAAGGCGCCTTCTTTGTCAGCAGTGAGAATTCGGGAAGTACAGAGGAAAAAAAAAAGAAATTAACCATGATGTGCTGAATTGATGATTGTATAATTCTGAAATTGAGACCTCGGAAACACTATCCAAATTGGATATTTTCAACAGTGTGAAAAAAAAATAAATAAAAATACAGCAATGAATTGCGATGAAGACGAATATGATGATGATGGAAATGATCATTATGCAGTAATTAACAAAACTTCGTATGATGAAGTTCTAAAATCATTTGAAACAATCCGACGCGGATTATAGATAGAAGAAAATACGCATGAAGGGGTTTTTGGTGCATTGCAAAGATGCGAGACGTATTATGAGAGAAAGCACTTTTTTAAATAAAAAACTCGGGCAAAATTAACAGAGTATTTCAGAAATTAAATTTAAGGACGCATATGTTAATGTATGGTAAAAATTATTTTTTATAACAATAATAATAAATACTATAATGTCATTAAAATTCGTTAATTTTAATGTATTATTTACTTTAAACAGAAAATACAGTATTTCCGGCAATGTTTTGTTTTCCTTGCAGATTTCACAGATTTAAACACATAGGAAAAATGAATTGATGATGGATATTGGTGGGTAAAATAAATAAAACAAATCGATATAATTTATTTAAAAAATTGTGATTAATTACTTTTAGTAAAAATATTTAGCGTTTATGAATTTAAAATCTAGTTTAAAGTATTTTAAAATGTGAATCTCTATTTAACGAATTTTCCATATAACGAACTTTTTCCGGGATTTAGCGACTTCGTTAAATAGAGGTTCGACTGTACAATATTTAATAGAACATTTCATTTTAAACATTCGAAATTTTATTTCATTCGACTTCAAAAGAAAATATTTTCAGTTTTCTTATTTTGTATTTCACTAAAAAAATAGTTTTCAATGGACCTTGAAAGCTTTCTACAGAAATATATTTACTATTTAGTATTCATAAATTTATTGTTGGCATAGAAAAAAAAAACTTAATTCTTGTTTCTTATGCTATCAATTATCAAACAAATCACAATCTGATTTAATTCTAATACATATTGTACAAAATACTCCAGGGATAAAATTTGGCAACTTATCTCCCTTTTGGCATGAAATAAACAAATAAAAAATTACAAGAATGAAATAAACAAGTATAAAAAAAATGCATAAAATATGATTTTAACAGAGAAATTTTATCGGTTCTCTAATTTTTATGTATATTGTATAGGGCTACAAAATGCACTAGGTCTCGATGCTAGGTGCGAGCAGCACAAAAGTGGTTCCCTTGCGAGTTACTATCTATATATATATATATATATAAATAAAAAATAATTATGATAGAAATCTTCCACTTCCCATCATCCCAGAGCAGGGGTGCCATTTCAGAATTTTCTTTGGGGGGGGGGGGGGGGGGGGCAAAAGACTTTTTGAGGGAAGTTATATAGCTAAGGATAGGATCCAAGTGCCTACCCCCCCCCCCCCCCGACCGAGAAACGTAAACTGAATCATGCTTACAAAAACAGTAAAAACTTTGAATACAGAAACTCAAGAACCAATGAAATATTTTGTTTTAAACGGGTTTCCGTCTTAGTCTTAGCAGGTAAAATTTCAATATATTGAATATGAAAATTTTTCTTTTTAGACAGGATTCTATTATAGGTTCAATTTTGACAAACATTCTCAAAGACTTTTAAACCATCCAATCCACTCTAATATAGCTCTGAAAAGAGATGTACATTACAGTAAAACTTATGAAAATAAAGTCTGTCTATAACAGAAGTCTTTCTCAAAGGAGAAAAAAACCAAATTTCAACGAAAAAATATCATGCAATTATACTTGCTAAGACAGAGACCTGTCTAAAACGGAACTTTTTTCTAGACACTTTTTATTTCTTTTTTTCAGATTTTACTACAGGGGATGCCATTTCAAGAGTGTCCTGGCGAAGGACAAGGAAAAATTTTCTTTGAGGAACAAGGAACGTGCACAATTGTACAATGTGGAAAACTGCACAAATCTCACAGAAAATGGGAAAATCCTGCACAATAAAAAAAGCTCTGCGTGATTTTATCTCCATAACTTCTTTCACGGACATGTGATTATTCTGCAATTTTTTTTTTTTTTTTCATGAAAGCCCACGAATTTTTTTCTTTCAAATTCCGCAAAATCAATTCGTCAACGAGTCACATAAAATAGCGAATTTTGAAAATAAAAAATCCCCAAATTGTTGCGGCAAAACCGCTAATTTCTCCAAACGACCGTGGAAAATATTGCATCTGAGATCGCAAAAAGAAAGATTTCATCAAATGATTGTACAAACTAAAATCTCGAATTTTGTAAAAGGATTGCGGAAAAAATCGTGAAAATTGAAACAAAATTCTCAAACAAACGAGGGCAATTTAGTCAAACGATCGTGAAATAAGATACTAAATTTCATGTAACTATCACACAAAAAATTACAAATATTATTAATTAGTGGTAGAAAAAAATAATCACGAATTTCAACAAATAATCATAACAAAGAATCTCTATTTTTGTCAAAAGATCGCAGAAACAAATATGGAATTTTGTCAGTTGGTCGCGGAAAAACATTCCGAATTTCGACAAATGGTCATGAGAAAAAAAAAAAAAAAAACAATTTCGATAACGGTTGCAGAAAAAAAATCATAAATTCCGTGAAACGGTCGCAGAAAAAAAAAAAAAAAAAAAAAAAAAAATCGCAAATTTTGTCAGCTGATTGCGAAATTCAATCGGTCATGAGATAATCAGCCCACAAACGTCATGAATAGGTCACGAAATTTTTCATTAGTGATTTTCTGCTAGTAAAGGAAAGGTAAAGCATTAATTGTTTCGGATTGTGTTTTCACTATTATGAGATGGGTTTGTGTTAAAAGCTACATATTTGAACATTAATGAATACTCTATATATATCTTAATTTTTCTACATAAAAGGTAAAGTTTATATTAAAGATATAATTGTAGACTTTTTACAATAATTGTATTAAAATATGGATTCATTTTCTTTCATCTCGTGTCGCTTTTCAATGTAAATCTTTTTAGTGGATTTCGTATTTACATGAAATTACAGTTCTACGGCAAGCTAGGTTGACGTATTTTCTTTGTTACGAGTGAGTTCGGATTGTGCTTTCTCTCTTTCGGTCGGAGTCAGGATGACCTGGGTTTTAACAAGGAAGACCTAAATATTTTTTTTTCAAATGAAAAACTATAGATTTGAGTATTAATGATGGCCCATAGTAATAACCCATGTGTTCATTTCTGTACATAAGGGATAAAATTAGGGATGCAACGGATATCCGGCAAATATCCGATATCCGGCACATCCGGCTGATTTTTCAATATCCGAAATACCGTCGGATATCCGAATCACAATCACCAGATATCCGACTTCTCTGCCGGATATCCGGCAATGCGTAGCAAAGCAAATATATAAGGAGAAGAGATATCGTTTGACCCAAACAATGCCGAACAACTTTTGTTTATAATGCAAAATATGAAAGTAAGTCCACTATTTATGAGTAAAAGGTAATTCTCAAAAGTTTAAAGAATTACCAGCTTTCCTAACATTGGTATTTGAACTCTCTATATAGTCCAGGCAATAGGGAATTTTACCTAGCAAAATTAATGGTAGTACTGGAAATCGGCTTTCTAGATGTTTTTTGGGCCGCTCAATCCGAATTTGTAACTTCCCACCAAAATTTCCCCCGGCAACCCCCCCAAATTTTGGTAAAAAGCCCCCCAAAAAAGGTTTTTATTAAAAAAATCAATTTTTTTATTGTTTTAGAGAAAAAGTATCTAAAAATTCAGAAAGTAGACAAAATTTCTAACAAATTAGATATATGACATTATGACTTAGGATGAAGGGGGGATCTGCTTCGGAACCTGCGCGCGGTGCTGCGTAAACTAAGTTGCGCAATTCCACTTAACCACTCACACGTTTACATTCGCCCTCCCATCTCCCCTCCGAACTTTCTCTATAAGGTTTACTTTAAGATTTTTGGGTCGCTGAATCCGAACTTTTAACTTTTCCCCAAAAATCCCCCCCCCCCCCCGAAACCCACTCCAAATAGTTGTTTTTAACTTAAATTTCTTATTGTTTTAGAGGAAAAACATTACAAAATTCAGAAACTAGACAGAATTTGCAACAAATAGGATATATGACATTACGAATTAGGATGAACGGGGAGGGTGATTGCTGCCTCGGAACATGCACTGCGGCGCTACGTGCACTAAATGATGAAGTCAGGCAATAGGGGATTTTATCTGGCAAAATTAATGGTATTACTTGAAATCGGCTTTCTAGATGTTTTTTTGGGTCGCTGAATCCGAATTTGTAACTTCCCACCAAAATTTCACCCGGCAACTCCCCATAAAATTGATTTTTTGAGAAAAGCGCGCGGGGAATGTTCCGAGGCAGCCCCCTCTCTCCCCGTTTATCCTACATCATAATGTCATATATCCTATTTGTTGCAAATTTTGTCTAGTTTCTGAATTTCGTAATACTTTTCCCCTAAAACAATAAGAAATTTAAGTTAAAAACAACTATTTGGGGGGGGGGGGGGGGGGGGGGGTTCGGGGGGAAAAATTTTTGGGATAAGTTAAAAATTCGGATTCAGCGACCCAAAAAACTTAAAGTAAACCTTATAGAGAAAGTTCGGAGGGAAGATGGGAGGACTAATGTAAACGAGTGAATGGTTAAGTGGAATTGAGCAACTTAGTCCACGCAGCACGGTGCATGTTCCGAAGCAGATCCCCCCTTCCCCTTCATCCTAAGTCATAATGTCATATATCTAATTTGTTGGAAATTTTGTCTACTTTCTGAATTTCTAGCTACTTTTCCACTAAAACAATAAAAAAATTGATTTTTTTAATAAAAACCTTTTTGGGGGGGGGGGGCTTTTTACAAAAATTTGGGAGGTTGCCGGGGGAAATTTTGGTGGGAAGTTACAAATTCGGATTCAGCGACCCAAAAAACATCTATAAAGCCGATTTCCAGTACTACCATTAATTTTGCTAGGTAGAGTCCCTATACGGTCTCTATTGCCTGGACTAATAATAAATTTAAGAATTTATGTTTACATCTTTTAGAAAATTGTACCTTTACTTTCAGAATGTGAAACAAAATCTGAAGTTGTTTATTAAAGTATGACTTTATTAATTTTCTTTCTCTCTTTTAAGTTTAACAATTAAACAGGCCTATTTTTACTTTCTTCTATCTTCAATAGAAGAAAGTATTGTAACTGAGATTTTTTTCGATTTCTGGTTTTCGGTGGGCTTAGACGTTTTAGGGGTCAGAGATCCCAAAACATGCTTATACAAAATGTCTGTCTGTCTGTCATCATACCATCAAAAAGTGTATGAAGTTATGCATAGAATTGAACCAAATTTTTTGTGAATGTTTTTGGCTATAGCCAGCTGGTCCTCCTTTAATATTGGAACATTCCACTGGAAGGGGGCGCTGTAATCCTGATTTTTGTGCTATTTTCATTATTGTGCCATCAAAAAGTGTATGAAGTTATGCATAAAATTGAACCAAATTTTTGTATATGTTTTTGACTGTGGCCAGCAGGTCCTTCTTCAATATGGAAGCATTCTGTCAGAAAGGAGTGTTGCTGTAATTGCGATTTTTGTGCCATTTTCATTATTGTACTATCGAAAAGTGTCTGTTAAATATGTAATAAGTTATCCATATAATCGAACAAAATTTTTTGTGTATGTTTTTGGCTATGTCCAGCAGGTTCTCCTTTAAATTAGAAATATTCCGCCAGAAGGGTGCACTGTAACAGTGATTTTTGTGCCATTTTTATTCTTGTACCATCGAAAAGTGTATGAAGTTATGCATAGAATTGAACCAATTTTTGGGGGTATGTTTTTGGCTATGGCCAACTGGTCTTCCTTCAATTTGAAAATAGTCTGCTGGAAGGGGGCGCTATAATAGTGATTTTTGTGTTATTTCCATTATTTTACCATCGAAAAGTGTATGAAACTAAGCTTAGAATTGAACCAATTTTTTGTGTATATTTTTGGCTATGGCCGTCAGTTTTTCCTTGAATTTGGAATTATTCTGCCAGAAGGTGTCACTGTGACAGCGTTTTTTGTAAAATTTTCTCAATTTTTTGCAGTTTTTGTACTGTATATTGGTGGCTCGGGAAGTCATGGGAACTTCGCATCCTGCTAAGCTGGCTATTCACAATCAGATGATGTACAACAGAATAACGAAAAAAAATATTGATTTTAATAAATATCATGATTGAGATTAACTTATTCTTATTTTGATTAATTGACCAGCAGAAATCTTAGATCAAAATCAAAGTTGGTATAATATTGAACTAATAATATCGAAGTATTAACATTTAAAACTACTTTTAGAAATATTAAGACGTATGAGATAGAAGAACGTTTTGGGATTGGCACATCCAATTAGTTATATTTGTAACTTCATTATAAATAAAATATTTAAAATTAAAAGTAATTTTCTTTTTACTTATAAATATCACAGTAATTTAACTTAAAATAAAACTAAATGTGACTCAAAGCAAAACACTATTAAATAATTAAAACAGAAAAAAGGCAACAACTAAACCTATATTTGGAGAAAATCACTCTTTAATCATGGGTATATTAGTAGATATTTTATGTTTAAATTATAAAAAGAACGTATGTATTTCTTTGTGAAAATACTCTACAATTATAGGCATATTTAATTGGTTAAAATTTGTTACACAAATTATCAACATTTGATTGTACAAATTAATTATTAGCAATTATCAATATAGTCAATCCCATATCCAAATCCAGTAGCAATTATCAGCATTTCATTGTACAAATAAACAGAATATTTTAATGTATATACATTACACGGCTTGAATGGCAGATACATGTCTTGAATTTCGAGATGGTATGGCAGGATTCGTGCCCTAAAGAATATTGGGGGCGGGAGGCTCCTGTGCCCAAAAAATCATTTTCCGAAAATGTTTCTTTGTAAAACAATGATGAAGTCTCAGCACCGGCTGACAAACTTCGCGATATTTTCCACTATCAATTGGCAGATTTCAGTTTCTTCTTACAACAAATTGACAAAATTCATGTTTGTTTTTCTGCATCTGACAAAAACATTTTGCGATTTTTCTCCGAAACCGACTGACGAATTTCTTGATTTATTTCTGGAGGCCAACTGGTGAATTTCATAATTTTTTTTTTCGCAATCAATTGACAAATTTAGAAATTTTATTCTGTGACCGATTGGCAAATTTTCCTGTTTGTTCTTGTGACATACTGATGAAAGTAACGATTGTTTTTCTGTATCCGATTGAAAAATTTTGCATTTTTTCTCTGCGACCGGCTGAGGAATTTCACAGTATTTGCTTGTGACGGACTGGTAAATTTCACGATAGTTTTCCATGATCGATTGACGAATTTCGTGATATTTTCCCACTGTCGATTTCCTACGAACTTCAGTTTTTTTCTCGCAACCAATCGACAAATTATTTTATTTATTTTCACCATGATTGACGAAATCAGCAATGTTTTTTCAATGACCGTTTTACGTATTTTGCGATGTTTTACCTGTCAGCCCAAAATAGGAAATAACTAAAAGGGCAGCAACGGCCACTGGAGACTAAGCTCTATCAAATTGGCCAATAGTCAGCACTAAACAAAATGAGATTACACTTGTGGTGCACATGAAAAAAAAAACTTTGATGAACTTCAAAAAAACATATTTAGAAACAACAAACTAATTGTTTCTCGCAATTAACAGAAATTAGGACATGACTTTTTGAAATCAACCTTTTCTCGTGTAATAGAAGAAATCAATTGACTATTCCCTTTTCAAACTTTGGATATAGATTTCATAGCGTAGATTCCAATGCGTAAAGCATAGTTCAATTAACGAAAATACCAGGGATTACAGTTTTGACTATAATTCCATTAAGGATATAATAAAAAAAATTGTTCAGAAGTGACATACCATCACCGATGTCCATTATTCATGCAAGTTAAAAATTAATGCACATCAGATTTTGCAAAGTTTTCTAAAACTTTTTAGGAGAGCATAACCATGTGTTTCCGATAATTTCTAAAGTTATAAAATCGCTCTGTACTGTTTGTCAAAAGTGTAACTTCTGAAAGAAGCTAAAGTATGCAAAATGGAATAAAATCTAAATTAAGAAATTCATTTAGCAACCTGATTGTTAATTGCCCATAACATTGGGTGAAAATTGAAAAATAGACATGATATATATAAAGCTTGATTCTGTTCCTTTGTTTTAATAAAATAAAAATTTTGAATAATTATCTTGAGTTGTTAATTTAAATTGTTTCAATGGTATTTTGACATGTCTGTATAAATGTAATTCTTTAAGTAGCACATAAAAAATAACGGGGTGTAAAGATTTTTTTCCCCTTTCTAACAGTTCAACTCCCCTGCATTTATAAATTTGGGGTATCAAACTCCCCTCCTGGGAAAGCTTGAATTGCAAGCCATGATATTCAAAGAGATATAGTTTTTGTAAATTATATTTCAATACATTTAAAATGTTTTAATGATGTGTGAAACATGTTTGTAATTTATTGTTTTGAAATGACATTATATAGAGAAATAATTCAATATATAACTAAAAACATATCTAGGGCCGGATATCCGAATCCGGCAGGCGAAGGAGCTTCGGATATCCGGTATCCGATATCCGGCAAAATCAATATCCGGTGCATCCCTAGATAAAATTATAGATTGCTTTATTATAAACGTGTTAAAAATGGAGTAATTTTCTTTTACTTTGGGGGTTTTGGAGGAAGTCTGTCGGTTTTTCGGTTGAAGAAATAATTGTGCCGAGTGCGTGCAGACTCCATTCCTAGGCGTTGGAAGAATTTTGAGAGTGTACCAGGGGTGGGGAAATACATCATTTTACTCGCCACTGGCGAGTGGATTTTTGGTACTTCTTAGTTATCCCGTCGACCAAATTACTGTCACCAAATTGTAAGATTAAATGCCAATAATGGTTACCATTAAATAATTAATTGTAAGATTAAATGCCAATAATGGCCAATAAAACCATTAATTTGACGTTTTATTTGTATTTTTATTAATGTTTTACTAATTATTTTGTTCTTTTGTTATTTAAAATAAAAATTATGTCAATGTGTATAATTTGGCAAGTGGTTTGGCGAAATTGGTCGGCGGGATAACTAAGAAGTACTGGATTTTCTAACAGGGCTATTCTATTCGCTATTGAATTTGTAGGCAGTATTTTAAAAACTCCATGCCAAAAGATATGCCAAGAATTTTATTTTTTTACTAGTTAGCTATATTTAACAACTTTCCAAATTACTGCAATGTAAACTCGGTACTAAGTTCTATTCTTTATTAAACTTTTCTCTCTTGTGCATATTTTTTTTTTTATTTTACAGGGGAAAAAATATATATGTGAAAATGTATTGTAGCAATAGTAATCAACCATTTTTGCAATCGCCTAAGTTTTATTATAACAATTTCCAACTGTACATTGCATTTTGCTGGCGGGTAAAATAAATCCTTGGCTGGTAAGATTTTCTGAAAATTAAACACCCCTGGAGTGTACCATATAATACGATTTAATAAAGCAAATAATTAAATAATTTGATAACATTGCAATGATTTCAGTAAATGTAAACTGCAACTAATAAACCAAAAAGTAAAAAAGTCAGATAATTAAGAACTTGAATTAAACTTGCCCCTTCATCCCACACCACCGCAAAAAAAATCTGAAAAAACTCTACCCCTGAATTTCTAGTCATGAGGGAACTAGTTTTCCTATGATCAAATTAAGTTATACACAGCTGAGAAGAAAATGCCCCTCATGTATTTTTTAAATTAGCCAAAGTACGATATATGTCTCACCTTAAGAAAGTACGGATAGGAATTTTTTTTATAATTATTAATTTCTATGCATAAAGCATTTATTTAATGCATATATTTTTATTGCAATCAAATCTGATAAATTATTTTGGCGTTTGAGCAATTTTTTAATTTTTGTTGAATCTGACAATTGATGGTTGATAAGTTTTCAGAAAAATCAAATTCCTTGGGAGGGGAGTGCTATTGTCCCCCCAGCCCCCCTGTCAAATGACGCCCCTGTCCCAGAGAATATATACTATGTAACTTACCTTTATACCTCCTACTTGATGATGAGGCATACTGAAAAAAGAAAAGAAATTAAGTAAATAACCAACCATGAACATTAAAAAATAATAATAATAAATTATATACAACATCTACATTCTTTACACTAAAAGACTAATGATCAAGATCAATACCTCCAAAAACTAAACATAAAATAAAACTTATGAGTAAAATAATTTTCTGGCTGTAATTTCCTCTTGACTTTGAATACATATGTGAAAAAAAAAGTTATTTTTACTATACTTAGTGTAGACTGTTTAGAATGGGATAGTAAAAATAGCAAAAGAGAACAGTTCTTTTTTCTTATTTATGTTTACAATCTTGTTATTGTAGACGAATCTTTTACTCTATCAATTTTAATACATTTGATTCAGTTTTCTTTCTGGATTTTCCGGTTGTGAAACATTTTTATCCAAATTTATATACATCTTTGTATCAAATAACAAACAAAATTTTGATTTGGCACCCACTTCGCTTTCCATTCTGGTGCCAGGGGGAGGGGCACATGCCTCCACTGGTTTCGGCCCTGGTAACATGCTAAATTACACATATTTACCAGATATAAAAAATATGAAAATATGTCTGTTGTGTTGAAAATGAAGAAGAGCATGTGCAAATAGATAATTTACTGCTACCGATATGTAGAAGTTAACATATGATTATATCTATGGGGAACATTTGAATAATCGGGACAAAACTACATTTTTTACGGTTTTTAGGGAAATTAAAAAAAATTTAAAAAAAGGGTGCTGCGCCCCCGCCTGCCCTTTGGTTTACAAAATAGCACCCCTCTTGCCCCTCATCCAAAGAATTAGTACCCTCCTTGCCTATCCATTAAAAAAAGTGCCTTTTTTCTTTTTTGCATTAAAAATTTTTTTAGATAGTTACATCTGACTCAATGTTGTTTTGAAAACAGATATCTAAGTTTTAAATATTAAAATTGACTTTAAAAATCCAAAAAGTGCTCTTAAGAATCCAAAACATGCCCTTAAAAATAAGAAAAAGGGCCCTTTTCTCACCGGCAGTACCCTGCCCTTTTTTAACCCAAGGGGAAACTCTGTATAATAGCAACTTTAAAGAGATTCTTTGCTCGTTGTGGTAAAAGTTCTGCAATTTTTAGCGACTATGCTACAAATTTTGCCGGGGCTTCAGCAGAACCGAAGCATTTACGCAAACTTGTGAACAGTGAAGAAGTTTCAGAACAACTTGCGAATTCGCCCGGAGTCCACCATCTTGTTTCTTTATTGGTCATTTATAACCACTTTATGCTTAATTTAACATTAACAATATAACCACTTTATGCTTAATTTAACAACATAAACAACAACCAACAAAAATAAAGAAATCCAAATAAAGAAATTTAAAATTGCGATGATCAACAAAGAACTCTGGCGGACTCTGGACGAATCCACAAGTAGTACCGAAGTTTCGAGCCTTTTAGCCTCAGAAGGCTAAATTTTCACCTCCAAGACCTAGTGCATCCACCTTTGGTGGCTTTCGAAAAGCAGGAGTAAAGGTGTTCAGATATAATTTAACAAGTTGGAAATTGCTCGTCAAACGTGGCAAATGAGGTGCGTTCGTACTATAACTAGTTTTATAATTATTTTTTGCACCCCCATATTGTACTGAATGTGTATTTATTTGCAATTCATAAGTGCATAGTCTGTAACATCATTAAAATGCACTTGCAATAATTTTTTCCCATTCCCCTTAATGTAACGGAAAACTTTTGACTGTCCCTGTAATTAAGCTATACATCCGATTTTCATGAAATTTGAAATGGCTCGACAAAATTTTGCAGCAATTATATATTTAAAATTTCAGCCCATTCGGAAAGCTGTAACATCATTAAAATGCACTTGCAATAATTTTTCCCATTGGCTTTAATGTAAAGAAAAACTTTTGACTGTCCCTGTAATTAAACTATACATCCGATTTTCATAAAATTTGAAATGGCTCAACAAAATGTCGCAATAATTATATGTTTAAAATTTGAGACCATTCGGAAAGCTTTAACATCATTAAAATGCACGTGCAATAATTTTTCCCCATTGGCCGTAATGTAAAGAAAAACTTTTGACTGTCCCTGTAATTTAACTATACATCCGATTTTCATAAAATTTGAAATGGCTCGACAAAATTTTACAACAATCATATATTTAAAATTTCAGACCATTCGGTTGGGTAGTTTTTGCTCTATTATATGCGGATGGACGGACAGACAGACGGACTGAACGACGACGATAGGTGCTACGTATTTATATAATTACGAACGCACCTAAAAAGAGTAGTGGGCTTAGCTCACCTCACGCTAGAAGAATTTCTAGCTTAGTTACACAGATCGAGGCTATCTTTAATTCGCCAGCACTTTCTCCTTTGTCAACAGATGCCGACGATCTTTAGGTATTGACTCCTGGCACTTTCTCATACGAAAATCTCTTAAATTGATTCCCGAACTTAATTTGATTGAAGTAAAAGATGACTTGCTTAACAGGTGGCAAAAAACTCAAAAAATGGTCCAAGTTCTTTGGAAATGCTGGCAGAATAACTATCTCAGGCATTTACAAGAAAGAAATGGCAAGCATGTTAGTCTTACTAAAGGACTCAACTCCCCCTTTGCACTTGATCTCTAGGCCACATTACTAAGGTAAACCAGGGTGTTATTGGCATGCAGTAGAATTACACTCCACAAAGGGTATTTTCAGACGACCCATTTCTAAATTCAGTATATTGTGCATTAAAGACAATTTTATAACTTCTGAAAATTATGTAATATATTTTAGATGCTGTTAATTGTGATTTTTTTTTTTTCTTATAATTTGTATTATGTTATTTTTGTTCACGGTCATTACATGTGAAATCAAGACAAAAAAAAATGGCATTTTCTACCTGACCTCCTCAGATTTTTATGATATTAAGTTCAGTTGTTAGGATCACAGAGAAATGAATAAATACTCAATGATTAGTCTATCTCTCTTGGTTTTGGAGATAATTAGCATCAAAAATGGACAAAAATCAAATTTTTGCATTTCTTGCATTACAAATTTAGTCATATTTGGTTTCCTAATTGCCACAGGAACTTACTTTAGGAAGGGTTTGGAATTGGCCTTTTATATGATACAGTTACAAGCATATATTTTTTGAAAATTTAATTTCAAGGTCAAACATTTTGACCTTTCATCTCAAAATGGGACATTTTAATTTCTATTAAATACAGTAGACTCCCTTAAATTCGCGACCCTAAAATCCGCGAACGCCTAAAATTCGCGTATTTTTTTCAGATGTAAACAATGAAATTTACAGGTAAGTTGCAGGGACAAAATTCAAGATGGCGCCGAAATCAGCGACTACTGCAGTTTTTTTTTTTTTTTTTTTTTTTACCAAATTTTATGTTAATCATTCTCTTTTGGTTATTACAGCTGATTTATTATTAAATAAATTTACATTACTTTTGATTTTGATATAAATTAGCATATCTATATGAGGACGTATCGATCTTATGATCGCTTTACCACTAGATGGCAGCATAGGGCTTTTGGAATCGAATTGAATCGATTTCATTGGTAATAATTTAATATTTTTCTAAATTTTTATTTTACATAATTATTTTAATATCTACTTACTTTTAAACTAATAAATTATTTTAATATTTTACTTATTTTAATGTTTCACTTTATTGTAAGCATTCATTATAATTTCCCTTGCTTAACTACCAATCAAGTTAATGTTTCAAAAATGTAAACAAATCAATGACCAGAAATCCGCAAAATTCTAAAATCCGCACAACCTCTGGTGTCTGGTCCCAAGCTGTGCGGATTTGAGGGAGTCTACTGTATATGTTATTCTTATATACTTATTTTCTATATTATCTGAATATATCATTTTGGGATAATCCCCAGAAGTTGAGTTATAAATTAAAATGCAAACTGCTGTACTAGTTTCAAGCTACAAATTTAGGCCACTTACATTTATATTGTGTACTGATCTGTATAACTTATGTGTACACGTAAGTATTAATGAAAAAAAAATATTTTTTATTGTAGTAAAGTTCACAAAACAAATCTTTACCCTTTTCTTTTTTTTGGATGAGAGGGGGGGGGGGGGGAGGATGAGGAAGGTTTCATAGATATGGAAGAAGTAAACCTATGATCTTAGTAAAACTAGTAAGTCATTCCACATCAAATCAACACAGACAACCACAGCTCTGCTCAACAAGCGCCAAAAGTTTTAACACATTTACAAATTCATTTTTCAGCGGAAAGATATAAAATTGGAAAGGCTGGCCATGGAAGCGATTTGAAGTTGAGCTGTTTTTTCCATTTTTTGATCAATAAATTACCTATTGAGTTATAAACGCTTTTGATCACGTGACAAACACTATTTTCGCCTTCACGGGCTGGTTTTTCTGCTTTCTCCTGGAACTTCGGTTCATAACGTTAACTTTGACACGATTTTCTGAAAGATCTATTGCGTTTGCAAAAAAATAAAAAAAAAAAAGCTCGATTACATAGTTTCTGAACAACAACACCTGTTAGTTTCATGCGTTTCCGAACAAAAATGAATTAAAACTTATGTTAGAAAGTTGCCCTTTTGGATTTGAGAACACCCTTAATGCTCCAATGAGATTTCGGGTGGTACTTAATAGCAGGGTTACAAAAAACACCCAAGTTTTTTTTTTAGTAAAACTCACTCTACAAAACCCACATCAAAGTGGGTTTTATTGAGTTTTTTACAATCCATGATATTATTATTTATTATAGTAGCTGTTATATTAGTTTTTGAACCTTTGTGCATGTGCTGTTAAATGTGAACAAGTCAAAATTGTCCAAATGAAATAATGTACTCAAGTCTTTTACAAGCCTTCTAATATTATGAAAAAAAAAAGGACCAAAATCAATATACAGGTATCCCTCGACTTACGTAAATTTGCACTTAAGTAAGAAATTTAGAAAATTACATTTATGAACTTACTAGCACATTTGATACTCATTTGCATATTTTTGATAATTGTTTTATAAATAAAATATGCAGATAAAACCACAACAATAATATAGTTTTATATATTAGATATAGTTATATTTTTATCGGGATATACAATCAAATCTTTAACAAGGGTGTAAAAAAATTTTTTAATAAAAAAAAAATCAGATTTTTTAAATTTAAATCAGATATTTTTTATTTTTTCCCCAGCGTTCAAATACTGTATATCTACCATGAGTTTTAGGCTTCTGAAACAATTAAACCACTAATTGCTAACATAATCTATATTTTAACACTTAAATTAATAAAATTATAATTATTAGTTAGTAATTACAGAAATTATAAAAACTGCAAATTAGTAGTTTCATTAGTTAGTATGATACAATAACGTTATATACATTAATATTGTAATAATTATGTAAAAGTTTACTAACACGTTGACGGACACTTGTGTCTATAGCCGTCAAAGCGAAGTTCACTATGTGGCATAATGATTGATTGACACCAGGATTTACATGAAAAAATATATGAAAATAAGTAAAAGCTTAACTTCACGTACATTAAATAATGCAAAATTTAGTTTTAAAATACTGGTGCCAATTTAGGAATTAAAATTAAGTGACCTTGATGGCTATAGACGCAAGTGACCGTCAACGTGTTAAATACTAGTGATATTTAACATTTATTAAAATTATTAATAACTGCATTTAACATTAAATAGTTAACACTACTTCTTCAAATTAATAATTATTAAACAATTAACTCTCTAATTAATGTACATATTATATGTACATTAATTACTTTAGTATGATAAGTAAAGAGTCCTAAATTTTTAATAATTTTATGAATCACAAATTGAAAAATACAATTAAGTAACATGTTTTAATAATATTCTGCTTTTTCTAAGAAATAAAGTTCTATTATTTTTGCAAGATCTTGGGCACATGAATTTAGAAATGCTGTTGAATGGGAAGTTTTTACAAGAAATCTCAGGCTACAACTACAGGTGAATTTAACTTTTTTTCTTTTTATGGCAGGGTGCATTTTGCCAATTTCAAAAAGGGACAGGGTGTGGCACGACACCCTTAAAACAAGTGGGTAAGTGTGATCACAGATCGCACAGAGGGTTTCGTTAAATATTCCTTTCAAACCACTTTCTCTTTTTGAAAAATCTGTTAGTTCCACATTCTGCAACCAGGGGACGCACTCGATTCTAAACAAACATCTATCCGAACGAAAACCCGTTTTACATACTTTCAGTAGATATATTAGTCGAGGAGATTGGGCCCATAGCACCCGAGATCAGTAGACACACCTGGCGATGGTAAAAAATGGAACTAAAATATGTAAGGCTATGGTGCATAATATGAAAGAATGGGTCAAAGGGGTGTCGGCAAAAGTTGGAAAATTCCTCCCTTGGTTAAAAGGACGGAGGTTAGAAAAATTACTTACAAAAATACACAAGTTAGAGCTGGGGGGGTAAATAATGTAAGACTTTTGAAGATTTTATAATTTGTTGTGTGGTCTGAGGTATTCAGCTATACGTATGCAAAATTTCATGTCTCCAACTTAAGGGTCCTGTCCCTGCCGGCGAAGACACTCACGAGCTAATGCTAATCCTATGGGGAGGGATTTTTCTAAAATCTCGTTTGCATTTCGACATTTTTAAATAATTCTTTTTGCATTGGATAGCCGAGGTCCGTCTCTACAGCGCACCTTGGTTACTTTTTTGATTTTGGTCGCAGATATTTTTAATAAAGTTACTTTCATTTTCAAAACCGGTTCTGAAAATGAAAGTGTCATTCTAAAAAATATCGCAAAAAAAAAAACGTGAATTTTCTCAAAGGATCGCTAGTTTCGTGAAAAAATGAACAAAACGCGGTCAAAAGGTAGAAAAAGCCTGTAAATTTCTACAAAAGATCGTGAAAAACAAGCGAATTCCACCCAAAGATCCCGAAAAACACGCGAGTTTTGCCAAAAGATCCCAAAAATATGCGATTTTAGTCAAAAAATTGCAAAAAACATGCAAATTTTGTCAAAAAATTGCAAAAATATGCGAATTCCGTCAAAAGATCTCAAAAAATGTGAATTTCGTCATAAGACCGCAAAAACACGCGAATTTCGATAAAAGATCGCGAAAAACAAGCGAATTTCGTCAAAAGACTGCAAAAATACGCGAATTTCGTCAAAAGATAGCGAACAATTAGCAAATTTCTTCGAAAGATTGTGAAAGTCACTCGAATTTCGGCAAAAGATCGCAAAAAACACTCAAATTTTGGCAAGAGATTGTGAAATCACGTTAACTTTGTCAAAGGATCACGAAAAACACTAATTTCGTGAAATGATTGCGCATATTTTGTTTATTTTATTTTACAATTTGCTAAAATTAGGCCACCAAAGGTTCCTTTTTATGTGAAATATATGGTCTTTTTTGGTCCCTTTTTTTGAAAAAAAAATGATCCCCTTTTACCACTTTTTACTATAAAAGTTGAGTGGGAGTCCTGTATGTTGTATTCATAGGCTTTCCTTTAATTAAAATTATTGCTCTAAAATAATATTTTTTAAAGCCAAATAAACTGATTTTTTTTTTCCTTCCTGCTGCTAATTCTTCATTATTGCAATCTGTACCCAATTGTCGTTTAGTTAGCCCAGAGTTAGCAAAATGTGTGCAGAAATTTTACAGTAATTATTCTTTCAAATGTGTATTTTCAAGATAGCAATCATTTTAATTTTTAGGAGTTTATTAGCATAAGAATTTGAGTCTGCTCCAAAAACAAATTTTATTTTTATTGCTACAAAATTAGATTTTTGCTGCTCCAAAGGTGCTCCAAAATGGCTTTAGTGCACTTTCACCCCTGCATCAGTTCTCTTTAATGGTGATACCTATGAATAGACCTCTTCCTATAAAATGTGATTAAGTTGTTTCAGAAGCAATGCCGTATTCTTTCTGTGAACAGAATGATTGGTATTTTGTGCAAATAGATATTAAGGATTGGGCTGTTTCTAAATGCATTGACAAAATAATTGATAAGATTTCCCCTTTTCTTATCATGGATTTTTAGCTTTATTATTTTTTTCAACTAAAATAATTATATTTTAATTAATATCGATTAATTTTTAATTTAAATGGAAACTACTTTAAAACTACTGTTTTTAATTAATATCGTCAAAATAATGCAACACATTATTTTATTAAACATTAATTTAATTTGCAGAAAGTTTTTGACCCAATATTTGCGTGCGCAGAAAGTTTTTGGTTTTATACAAGTCTGGCTATAAGTATGCAAAATTTCACGCCTCCAACATAATTAGGGGCTCACTTAGAAAGAATTGTTTAAAATACACATGTGGGAGCCCAAAGGGTTAAATGTACGACTTTTTCCAAAATTTTATCACTTGTTGTTTGATGTGAGGTGTCCAGCTATAAGTATGCAAAATTTCATGTCTCCAACATAATTGGGGACTCACTTAGAAAGAATTGTTTAAAATATACATGTGGGAGTTAACGACTCGTTTACCGACATTAATTCTTCTGCGAGTTAAACCGATTAATTAAATAATAATTAATATTTCAGCTTGTAATTAAGATAGGACTTAGAAATAGGTATCAATGAAATCAGCGAGAAATTGGACATCGGGATGCCAAAAAATTTAATATTTAAAAAATTAAAATTTCGTATTAAAATATGCTATCGTGAAAAACCGCAGCGTCGTCATGTCTACCTGCTTTCCCGCCGAATTTAAATCTTTTTAGGGTTTCGTTCATCTGACGAAACCCTATTCGCCTCGCTCCTTTGTCTGTCTGTCCGTCACAGAGCCCATTCTCAGAAACTATACATGTTAGAGACTTAAAATTTTGGGTACTTATAGCTGAACACCTCACATCAAACAACAAATCATAAAATTTTGAAGTTGGTTTTAACCTAATTACGGGCTAATTAAATTCTAAAATTAACCAATCAACCTTTTGAATGCAGCTTCGAACGCACTTTCTCCAAATCCTCCGGAGTTTCTCCTAAGGGTTGCCAGTAAATTCGGCAGATGCAGGGTTACCATGGAGTAATTTAAGCAATAAATGAAGTGGACATTTTAAAAAGTGAAATCTCATCTGCCGAAGTATCGGTCATACAAATTCGTAACAGGTATAGAAATACGCGGAAAAAATTCTACTTAATTTTGGTATGAATTTCAATTTTCTGCGTAGGGTAGAACGCAAAAAATCCACTAAAAATCGACCGATAAAAATTTAATTTCTGTATTTGAAAAGACAATGAAATGAGATTTCCTTTCAGTGGTACGCAGCTGCCGTCATCTTTCAGACATATCGGCACGGGAGAAATTTAAGCAGAGAACATTCTAATACGAAATTTAAACTTTTTAAATATTAAATTTTTCGATAAAATTTTTTGACATCCGGCCGGAAAACCTCTCGTAGATTTCATACATACCCGGTTCAAAGAGATAGCTTAATTACAAGCTGAGATATTAACTATTATTTAATTAATTCCTTTTATTTCCATCAAATGCGAGATTAAGATAAAGGCACGTGCTTTTTTAACGGAGATTTCATTTAAATTAGGAAATCTAACAATTTGCGTGGGTTTTTCGACGGCGCGCTATGAGATAAGTATTAATTATTCAATAAGGTTTATAAGTGTTCGTACCACTATCGTATAATTGTATATCGTTTCCGAATAGCAATTTCAGGAAATATCTTAAATTATTGGTTAAGACCGCCACTCGATGTGTTTGAAACTTTAAGATACTTTATAACACGTAAAAAAAAGTGTAAAAAAGAATGGAGTGTGATATTTCGAGGAGTGGATTGGGGGGGGGGGGGGGGGGGGGGGGGGGACGACTACATTTATTTATTAAATCTTAGCATTTGTTACCGCAGAAAATGCTTTAAATTCTTGGTTAAGACCGCACCGCCACCCTCCCGACGATGTATCTACAGAGAGGTTGCACAAAGGAGTTTCGTTCAGATATGCTTTTGTTAAGAATAGAGTGCGCTCCCTGGTGGTGGAATGCGGAACTAACGTAACGCGATTGTTAAAATTAGGAAATATAATAAGGCGATCTGTTTGCAACTTTAAGATACTTCATGACACATAATAAAAAGCTTATAAAATAATGGTGCATGCAATTTCCTGTGAGGGGAGAGCGGGGGAGGGACGTTCGATTTCTTTTTAAAAAATTAGCAGTTGACCTTTTTAGATGTCGTTTTTTGAGGACTATGATATACAGTGAAACCTCCTACAACGGTCACTCCGAACAACGGTAACCTCCGAATACCGGTCATGTATTACCGAATCTCTTCCATAGAAATAACATTACACTAAACCTCCGAACAACGAATTCCGAATAACGGCCACCACACAGCTTTTTTATTTTTTTTTTCTTAGCTATAACTGACATTGAAGACAATGTGGAGGTGGATTTTCTTATTTGGCGTCCTTATAATTTCCTTACTAATCTCTAGTGGTTGCTTAGCAAAATCTCGTTTGTAAATAGGTGTGGCGAGAGGGGGTGGGGGTGACGAAATTTAAGTTTATGTGTGAGGAAGCATTAGTCAAATGACTACTGTCAAATGTACTCTTTTTGAATCGCGTGATGATATTTCTTGTCTGTGTGTAGCATGTGTTTTTCACTAAAAAAATGAGTTCAAAGTGAAAAAAAATTTAACTTTAAGTGATAAGTTGAAAGTTATCCTGGACAGCAAAAAAGGTGTTAGTGCATGAGAATTAGCTGAAATGACATTTGCGGAAGGACTCAAACAGAGGCCATTTTGAAAAAAAGTGACTTTTATTTAGAAAAAACATTTCAAGGTGTAAATTTGGAATCTAAAACTAAACGTCAAAAGAACTAGTTATGATGAGATTGATAAGTTGTTTTTGGAATGGCTTTCGAACTCTCGAAAGAAAAATCTCCCAATTTCTGGACTATTGTTGCATGAAAGTGCTCGAGATATTGCAGAGAAACTGGGAAATTAAAAATTTTACACTCACTCAAAATGATAACGAATTCTACCACAAATCTGTGGAAATGATTATGCATTTAGAGAAAGAGATCCGCTAAAACAAAAAAAAAGTGCGAATAACTAGAGTAAAACCTCCCTAAAGCGACCACGTTCCGTTCAGATAAAAATTGGTTGCTCCGAGAGGTGATCTGTTAATTGAGGTCATGTTTAAATATAGATTTGAATTGTTGAAAAATGCTAACAATTAATGTTACTAAAGTTTGTTTTCCACATTAGGAGAAAATATGAAAATTTAAGTATCAGAACAAAAGTTAATTACATAAGTTAATTATTGCAGAATTTAAAAATCTGACATTTGCTTTGATTTTACGGTTTTATCTACTTTAACTTTTATTTCCAAGCCCTTTCGAAGTTCAGTAACTAAATGCAATTTTTTTTTTGGACGGGAACAAATAATGACAATTTCATTAATTTATCTATTTCTTTGGGAATTTCCTGACAGAATAGGACAGGGAGTTTATTGACCATCATTTTTACTTTGTCATCAGAGTTAAATTCCTTGCATAAAAGTGCACAAAGAGGTTTAAAAACTTTAAAATTACTGGAATAAATGAAAATTCAAAACTTAGTTTAGAAGTTTGATTAATAATGTACTCTCCGGAATTATTGTTGTAATAAAACCTTCTTCAAGTGACCAGAAAAAAATGGAATTTATTTCATTTTCTTCAAAGAAATGGGTCGCTCATGGAGGGAGTTCAACTGGGGTGGTCTCTGAATAGAGGTAAAATTAGTATTGAGCTTATGGGAATAAATTTTGTTCCTTGAAAAAATGGTCGTTCAGGGAGGTGGTCGCACAGGGAGGTTTCACTGTAATTTCTTTAGTGTAAAATTATAGTATATATTTTTTAACTGTAAAAATAAGATAATTTTGGTCTATTATTGTTATTTTAATGTAATGTAATTTTGAGGTTTTAAAATGTGGAACCTCTGAATAACGGCAACCTCCGTCACTTGACCGTGCTCCCAGTGGTGGCCGCTATTCAGAAGTTTTACTATACTCAGACATGTGCTACTTATGAAATATAAAAATGACAAAATTTTAGTTACCACTATTTCCGAATAGTACTTTCAGCAAATTTCTTAATTTCTCGCTTAAGACCGCCACCAACTCGAGTAACACATCCACTGATAGGTTGTTTAACAGAGTTTCGATCTGTTACACTTTTGTTATGAATAGTGTGCACTCCCTGGTGGTGGAATGTGGAACTAACATAACGCAATTTTGTTAAAATTAGGAAATCTAACAAGTTGATCTGCTTGAAACTTTGACATAGTTCATAACACATAATAAAAAGCTTATAAAAGAATGTTCTGTGCAATTTCCTGGGGCGCCTACCTATCTCGGGTGCTATAGACCTGATCCCGTTGACTAATATACCTACGGATAGGTTGTAAAACAGAGTTTCCTTCAGATAGAGGTTTGTGTAGAATAGAGTGTGCCCTTTGGTTGCAAAATGTGGAACTAACATATTTCGCAAAAGGATAAAGTGTTTTAAAGGAATATTAAACTAAACCCTCTATGTGATCTGTGATCACACTTACCCACTTGTTTCCTTGTCTTTCCAATTAAAGAAATTAAATTTTTATCGATCGATTTTTAGTAGATATTTTAACTTATACACATTGCAGAAATGTGAACTTTATACCAAATGAAAGTAGATTTCTTTCTGCGTCTGTCTATTCCATTTACAATTTTCTCGGACCAATATTTTCTGATATGCGATTTCGCTTTAAAATGTGCACTTCATGTTTCGGCTTAATTTCCTCCGTGGTAACCATGCATCGGCTGATTTTACTGGCAACCCTTAGGAGAAACATGGATGATTTGAGAAGGTCCGTTTGAACCTGCGTTAAAAAGGTGGATTGGTTGTGACTTTCTTCGAAAATATTATAGGAAATATAGGAATTGTTTTGAAGAAAATATAGGAATTTTATAGGAATTTTTTTTTATATGTAAATACACCTACACATTTTTTAATGCACTTACATATGTAATATCATAGACGTAAACATTGGACTATCAGGATAAAACTATAAGTTCACTCTTGACTATTTCAGGAATTTTTAACTCTTTTTAGGATTAATATATTAGCGTTTCAGTAGTTGTATGCAATTTTTTTATTAAAGCTATATTTTTCACAGTTATTTTCTGAATCGTACCCCTTATAGCATTTGCATATATCAATACTAACGTAAATGAAATAAAGGTTGCTTATTTACTTTCATTTTTTAAGAATAAATGATTTTTTTATAATAAATTTATATACAATGAATTACATTTATTTTATCCCTAGAGAGCAAAAGTTCATTATCAATATAATTGTGTGAAATTATGTGACCGATTGACTAATTATGTGATTTTTTTCAATAGCCAATCAAAAAATTTCAAAATTTTTTTCCGCAACCGAGTAAAGAAATTTACAATTTTTTGCAACAAATTGACAAAACTCTTGATTTTTTTTCTTTTATCAACAACCAACAGATGAAATCTAAGTTTTTTATTTTAACGACTGATTGATGTTCTTCTGAGATACATTGAAGAAATTGGCGATTTTTTTTGTGCACTTTTTTCGCAACCTGATGTCGAATTTTTTTAAGCAACAAACTGACAAATTAGATTTTTTTTTCCTTGACTGATTGTTAAAATCCAGGTTTTTTTTTTTTTTTACTGGCAGTGACTGCCGAAAATTATGATATCAAAGAACGGCCGACTCACGAAATCAGCAATATTTGGCCGCGACTGATTGAAGAAATTCAGGTTTTTTTTTTTTTTTTTTTTTACAGCGTGTGACAGCCAAAATTTATGACTTTTTATCAATAATGATTGACAAATTTTGTTATGCATTTCAATGGCCAATTGATAAAATCAGCCATTTTTTTTTACATGACTGACTGGTGAAATCTACGATTTATCAAGAAATGATCCACACATTTTGTAATGTATTTCAACGACCAACAGACAAAATCAGCGATTTTTTCTGCAACTGATTGATGAAATCTGAGTTTTTACCACAATTGAATTACGAAATTTTTTTTCGCGAGTGAATTCTAAAGTTTATGATTTTTATAAATGACCAATTGACAAATTTTAGTGTTGACTCTAAGCCACTTTAGCAGGGCGCAGTGCCCGGCTGCCCTTTTTAACACTTCCTATGCGCTCCTAACAATTCAATTGATCCCGGGAAAATATCGCAAATTCTAGGGACTCTAAACAAACCAGTTCAAAATATTTTTAACAAGGTACAATCGTGCCCTTTTTAAAATAGTGTTCCCTTTTTGAAAAAAAAAAAAAAATTACCTTTTTTTTAAAAAAATAGTGTTCCTTTTTTGAAAAATGTACCCTTTTTTTAGAATAGTGTTCCCTCTTTGAAAAATTCCCGCCTGGCGACCCTTTTTTTCTAGAGTCAACACTAAAATTTCGCGATATATTGCAGCAACAAATTGACGAAATCAGCAAATTTTTAATGCAGCTTACGAAATCAGTAAATTTTTAATGCGGCTTAAGAAATCAATGAATTTTTAATGTGATTTATTGAAGAAATTTGCTATTTTTTATTCCACACTTGACAGAAATAAGCTCGCTATTTTTATCAGCAACATATTAAAAAAAATTTTCAATGATCAATTGACGAAATCCACATTTTTTCCTTTCTTTTTTTTTAAACAACAGTTTGGCTAAATTCAAAATTTTTCTTCTGGGATCCATTGACGAAGATCACGATTTTTTTTTTTCCTTCAACCGAATGACGAAATTAGAGATATAGAATTGTTGAAATTTGCAATTTTTAAAAAAATTGCAGAATTCAGCAAAATTTTAAAAACATTCGCAGAAAAATCACATCTGGATTGCTGAACTTTGCTTTAAAAAATAATTGTGAGGGTGGAGGGCTGAAAAATACAGGAAAAAATAGGAAATAAAGGAAAAATAGGAACTTTTTCAAATTTATAGGAATTATAGGAAACATAGGAGCGCTGCTAGGTCTGATGTATAGTTTCTGAGAACGGGCTCTGTGACGGACAGACAGACAAAGGAATGAGACGAATAGGGTTTCGTCAGATGAACGAAACCCTAAAAATGGCCTAAAAGAAACAGTAAGCAATTATAGAATTAATAAAAACTGCAAATAAGTAATTTCATTAGTTAGTAGCATAAACAACAAAACTAACAAATATTATTTGCAGTTCATTTTGCATTTGTACCAGGGTGTCAACGATTTAAATCATTTGATTTAAATCAGTGATTTAAATCATGATTTTAATCAAGATTTTTTTTTAAAATCATTGATTAAAATCAAAAATTTTCTAAATGTTTAAAATAACATAAGAGTATTCAAATCTAAGATGAACATAATTTGGAAAGTTTCTACAGGTATTGTGACTTAGCTTTAAATAATTGTTTCGAAGCATAATTCCTAGTATTGTGAAAAATTTAAGTACCAATAAGTTTATAAAAAGCATGGTTTTTATCTAACAAACATAAAAAGCATTTAATTTTAAAATGATATTTAAATCTAATATAACTTACCATGTCATAATTTCCTTTTAATAATCAAGTTATTCATTCTTTTATATACAATAAACAAAGCAATAGAGTGTCAATGATTTTAATCAATTGATTTAAATCAGATGATAAAATCACATATTTTCTGATTTTATAAAATAGTGTGAAAAAGCATTATAATCAGTAATGAAAATTATCACTAAATCACTTGTAAAAAATTTAATATTTGTTATTGTTAATTATAACAATATTAAATTGCATAAAAAGAAGTATTATGCATTTAAAAAACATCTAACTAATTGTTAAATAACTTCAAAACATTATGATATTTTGTAACTATTCAAATATTTTAATGTTGTGGGGGGAAAAACCTGATTTAAATTTCAAAAATACAATTTTTGTAATCTATGAATTATGTGCGAGTTTACTGTATACATTGCTACAATTTTTGATCAATTTGATATACATACGCTTTAGAACCTGTGTAAAATTACTGGCTGCTTTATGAATTTATTAAACTATTATTTAACACCTTTTTTCAAACACTTTTTCAAATATGTAGATTGTGTTCTTAATTAAACAGTTAATTGTTTAATAATTACAAAATTTAATCTGTATCATCAATTTAAAATTAAATGCAATTTATCAATAACTTTAAAATGTAAGCAGTATTTAATACTGGTTTACAATTATATATACACTATATTATATATAATTGTATTACAATATATTAATGCATATAATGTTGTATGTTACTAAAGAAATTTTTAATTTGTAGTTTTTTGTAATTTTTATAATTACATAATTAAAATTTTATTAATTAAAGCAGAAAAACATAGATTATGTTAGTAATTGGAGGGTTATTCATTTTTGAAATGCTTAATTCTTGGTAGATGTTTAATATTTTAACACAGGGGAAAAAAAAAAAATCAGATTTAAATTTTAAAAAATCCAATTTAAATAAAAAAAAATCTGATTTTTTTTTTTTTTTTTTTTTTAAAAATCATGATTTATTTTACACTCTGATTTGTATTTAGAAAAATTATGGTTAATCAATAAATGTCTAAACTTAAACACATATACTACCATGCGTATGCCAGCCAAAAAAATTATGAAAATGAGTTAAACCCATTCATACACACATAGAATAAATATAAGGATAGCCAGTTATATCTGAAATCCTCAAAATATTTGTATAACAGGTTTTTACATTAGTATATTATATTTTTATATTTATATTACAATGGTGCTACAATCCATGTAGGATTTTGACCACCCTCAATATACTTCTCCAGACCTTCCGATCTCTAGCCTTTACTTTATAATTTGGTTTTCTGCAAGATCTTTCTCTATCTCTTTTATCCAACTCTTCCTGGATCTACCAATACATCTTTTCCCAATTAAATTACCACTATAATTTACATAGTTCAATTGGTAATTAAACAAATGTAACAGAAAAATCATTTCAACAGAGACATGATATAATAAACAATAGCGTTAAATAAAGCGAGAATGCTACTATGAAAATTCCGAGACTGAAAAACTAAACTTTTAAAAGCAGGCTATGTTGTTTTTTTTTTCTTTTGTAATGTAGTCATATATAGTGAAAATAATTTTCTTTTAGTGCGGACAAATGAAAAAAAAAAAATGTTTATTATTTAATATTCTCTATGAAAATATAATTTATTTGGGAGAAACATTTGTGAAAAATCAATTTTTCCAATTTTCCCAATTTCTTCCGAAAAAATCAGGTTTTTTTCTGCCACTTCAATTTTTCCGGAAATTTACATCTCAAACCCAAACTTCATTTTTTTTTCAATGGCAATACCCAATTTTAACAGGATATTTCGAATCTTTGGTTCAAACTATGCCTAGACAACAATTTCAAGTCATTTGAATGATAAGTTTTTGAATTATAAACATTCAAAATTTAGTGCTTCTAATGTTAAATTACATTTTCATATTTTTATTAATATTTCCTGAAATTACATCAGAATTTTTTTATATATATATACAGCTGCTACAGGGATGATTCCAAGTTTAAAAAAATAAATTCTGAAATTCATAGCAAATTTTCTGGAAGGTTGCAGCAGAGGCAGGGGGTGATTGTGATTCAGAATGAAAAACCCTAAAAATTAATTGATACAAAGTGAAAAACCCTGAAAATTATCAGTGCAAAATATACCAATATCAATTTACATAACAACTGATGCTGCAACATCATGACAATCAAATGACATTTCTATTGCTGTTTGAAATATACAATTACAGAAACACATAATTTGATAAACTTACATTAATTTCACTGAAAGCTAAATAACTTCATCAAATGGAGAGTACAGTTTATCTTGCTAACTATGCAAAGTTCGAATTCTATAATCAGTAAATAAAATTATTCCAAATACTCATGAAACAAGTACAAATTATGTGTTGTTAAGAGTGGAATCTCTTAATCTTTACAAGTCA
Source organism: Maratus speciosus (assembly GCA_963932465.1). NCBI lineage: Eukaryota > Metazoa > Arthropoda > Arachnida > Araneae > Salticidae > Maratus > Maratus speciosus. The sequence goes on from OZ010790.1 coordinate 466,504,674, forward strand.
ATACACCTAGTTATTTGAAAATAGTCAAAAAATGTCAAAACCAATCCAGTTTTACTTCTTTTAGAAATTTTCTTTGTTATTTTAGCTTTACACACAAGGTAAATTTCTCATCCTGCTTTCTTCCTGGGTATTACACATTACATATATGCAATTCTGGACATATTTGTACCGAGACTGAGATGGATGACACAATACCAGAGGGTTATTCTGAGTAAAAAAAAAAAAAAATGTATCTGAAATTCACGCCATCTTCTCTGAAAGATTACAGCAGAGGGGGAAATAACTCCTGGTTCTAATTATGTGTTTTTTCTGCAATCCTGTCACAAAATTCGCGATCTTTCAGCAAAATTTGCTTTTTTTTTGCGATTCTTTAAAAAAATTCATGTTTTTTCCCTGTGATCTTCTAACAAAATTTGTGTTTTTTCAACGATCCTTTGACGATATTTCCGTTTTTCCAGCGATCCTTTGACGATATTTCCGTTTTTCCAGCGATCCTTTGACAATATTCCATTTTTCCAGCGATCCTTTGACGAAAAATCGCATTTTTTCCGACGATCTATTGACGAAAATAGTGTTTTTATCATGATTCCGGAGGGGAGAAATCCCTCACGGTTTTAATTATGTGTCTTTCCTGCGATCGTTTGACGAAATTCACACTTTTTTTGCGATTCTTTAAAGAAATTGAGGTTTTTTCGTGATCCTTTAAATAAAATTTGCATTTCCTCCCCGATTCTTTGACGAGATTTCCGTTTTTCCGCGATCTTTGGACAAAAATAGTGTTTTTTTCGACAAATTTTTTTTTTTTTTTTTTTTTTTGCGATCTTTTGCAAAATTTGTGCTTTTTTGGGGGGGGGGATCCTTTGACGGAATTTGTGTTTATTTCATGATCATATTAGACGAAATTTGTTTTATTTCGAGATTCTTTGACGAAATTTCTGTTTTTTCCCGTGATCCTTTGGTGAAAATTGCATTTTTTCGCGATTCTTTAAAGAAATTCTTTTCTGTGATTCTTAAACGAAATTTACACTTTTCTCGCGATCCTTTGACGATATTCTTGTTTTTCTCGCGATCCTTTGATGAAATTAATTTTTTTCCCGTGACCCTTTAACGAAATTTGCGTTTTTCCAGCGATCTTTTGACAATATTTCAATTTTCCCGCTATCTGTGGACGATACCCGTTTTCCCTGCGATCTTTTGACGAAAATTGCATTTTTTCTGAAATCTTTTGATGAAAATCTTGTTTTTTTTTTTGCGATCCTTTGTGAAATCTGTGCTTTTTTCGCAATCCTTTGATGAATTTTCTGTTTATTTTTGCCATCATTTGACGAAATTTGTGTTTATTTTGAGATTCTTTGACGAAATTCGCATTTTTTTTTTTTTTGCAATCCTTTGACGAAATTGTCAATTTTTTTACAGCGAACGATTGATTTTTTTCGCCGACAATTTGCCGAAATTCGCAATATTTTTTAATGTCCGAATTCTCCATTAAACATAACAATCTCATACACCTGGAAGCATCAACTGAAAAACCCGGAAATCCCGGAACACAATCACCCCTGAGAGGGGGAGGAGGTGGAAATTCACTTCCAGCACTAACTACATTTTTTCCCATGGTCATTTGATGCTTTTACGCGGCCCTTTGACAAAATTTTCGTTTTTATTGCGATCCTCCGATGAAATTTGTGCTTTTCTCGCAACCTTTTGATGAAATTTGTAGTTTTTTGCGACCTTTTGACAAAATTTGAGGTTTTTTGCGACCTTCTTATGAAATTTGTGGGTTATTGCGACCTTCTGACAACCTTTTTATGAAATTTGTGGTTTTTTGCAACCTTTTTGCGAAAATTGAGATTTTTCGTATCCTTTTATAAAATTTGTGATTTTTCGCAACCTTTTTACGAAAATTGTGATTTTTCGCAACCTTTTTACGAAAATTGTGATTTTTTGCAACCTTTTTACGAAAATTGTGATTTTTCGCAACCTTTTTACGAAAATTGTGATTTTTTGCAACCTTTTGACAAAATATGCATGTTTTTTCACGATCTTTTGACGAAATTTGCGGGGTTTTCCATGATCTTTTGACGAAATTTGCTGGGTTTTCCATGATCTTTTGACGAAATTTGCTGGGTTTTTCACGATCTTTTGACAAAATTTGCTGTTTTTTTCATGATCTTTTGGCAAAATTTGCTGGGTTTTTCACGATCTTTTGACAAAATTTGCTGTTTTTTTCATGATCTTTTGGCAAAATTTGCTGGGTTTTTCACGATCTTTTGACAAAATTTGCTGTTTTTTTCATGATCTTTTGGCAAAATTTGCTGGGTTTTTCACGATCTTTTGACAAAATTTGCTGTTTTTTTCATGATCTTTTGGCAAAATTTGCTGGGTTTTTCACTATTTTTTGACAAAATTTGCAGGGTTTTTCATGATTGCAGGATTTTTCACAATTTTTTGACGAAATTTGTGTGTGTGTGGGGGGGGGGGGGGGGCGATTATTTGATATAATTTACGATCCTACATAAATTCGCGATCCTATGGCGAAATTCTGATGAGATCATGTGATGCCATCGGTTGAGATTGGAAAGAATTTTCTTTTTTCAAAAGTAAGTTTCTAGGAATTTTAAAATATGAGTGAAAAACGGGAGATTGTGCTAAAAAATGGTGTCTCCCACGAAAAATGGGAGAGTTGGCTGCTCTGTGTTTATCTGTACTTTAACACACCAAGTCCCTTGGAGTTGGATTACTATGCAATCAGGTTTACCATGGCATGAGTATTGAAAATGGAGTGTGTAGCATTTATAGTTTTTTTACAGGGACGCTCAAGGAATTACGTTGCATTAAGGTCTATGGGGATAAATCTTTTGCAGTGTACTTTAATGACAGAAAAATTCATAAAGTACATTTTAGCTTATTGACAGAAAATGATAAAGGAGGGGAATTTGTAACTTCTGTGTTATGTGTTTCCTAAACTGGAGTAAATTTTTGCATAGAACATATACAGGACTGCACAAAAGAACTTTAATATTTTTCTGACTATACTGCTAACTGCTACAATTGGGTTTTCAAATGAGTTATGTTTTCCAAACTGTTTACTTAGACATCTTTCACTTTCAACAGTCGTTAAAATATTCTGATGTTGGAAAGTTTTTATAAAGCTATGATTGATGTGTGAGTTTTCTTTGTTGTTCTTTCTAGAATGAACACTAAACAAGTAAAAATATTTCCCATACGACAATATTTCTAAATCTGCATATGAAAGCTTGCGAAAAGTATAAATTTCCCTGTTTCTTTAGGAAAAACACAGGAGAAATGGACATGTCCTAATTGTATTTTTGAAATTTATAATTCATAAAGTCATTCAAAATTATTGTTACTAAAATACATTGTCACAGAAAACTAAAACTTACCCATCATTTTTGTGGATGTCTCCATTCCTTAATAAATAACTGCTGTTGGGATACTCCGTTTTTATTTCACCCCTAAATTAAAAAAAAAGTATTACAAGTTATTACTAACAGTAATGGAATTCATAACTCATTGCATAATATAAATTTTTAATAATAATCCCTATATCAAATATTTTCACATTTTAAAAAGCATCAAACTCAGGAAAACCTGTACATATTTACATAGGGAAGGGGGGGGGGGGGGGGAGAGGAATGAGGTGTGAAATTTTTTTTTTAGTAATTTTAAAGAAACAGAGAAGACATATTTCAGGGGTCTGTTTAGGTAGAAATCTTTAAAGGATCCTTGAAATTTTTTCATTTCAAAAGAGAACCCTTCACAAAATTTTACTGCTTAAAATTGATAAGTGTAAAACACCTTACTCCTATCTTGACACTGTCCACAGATATCTCCTCTACATTTCATATATTTCTTTATTTAAATATCTTAACACTCTTTAAATATCTTTTATATCTTTAAATATCTATTTATCCTCTCTTACTACTTCTGTTATCCTGTTTGTAAAGTCCTTTATTTTTATTTACTTTCCGGCCATACTTTCACTTTTCAGCTATCAGCTTCCATGCATTCAAGAGAACGCATTTCATTCAAATGACCGCCACGATAATATTCCACGTCTGCCGCCAAATGGCTTCGTCCGTTTGAGTCTACGGCACATCGGATATACGATCTTTCGTCATTCTGGAACTGTCTGCAGCTGCTCCTTGAATTGCGTAATGAGTTCTTATTTGAACGCCCGGCTGATATAAATACAGATTCATTTTCTTTTCTCTTCACCTCCTTCTTCTTTACCCACTAACAGTGTTTTATCTCACTGGAGTTTCGATGGCTGAGGATGTCCATTTAGAAGTTCTGTTGGTTTTCAACAAATCGTCACTTTACCTGTTCTTGCTTTAACTTGTGTCAGCCATTTCCAGTTTTAATGTATGGACTCTGTTTTATCTCGACAACAAGTAAATGCCGAGCTGTGAGTCACGATTGGCGATTGTTAAAGTGAAGCTCAGAGTGAATTTATTTATCGACGGTTTAATACATCAACCTTAAGTGCTTTGTGATATTCTTCAGTAATACAATTTCATCTTTAAAGAAATGTTTTCCTAGTGTTATTCAGCATTGATATATATATATATATATATATATATATATATATATATATATATATATATATATATATATATGAATCGTGATAATTTAGTTTGTCGGCAGTTCATGGATATATCTAAAGCAACATGGAATGTTTGGGGAAGGACAGTCACTCAAGCGATTATATCGTTTATTTCTTTGTGTCATGAGGTAGGTTTTCCTTTTATTGTTAAATATGTATAATTCGATAATATAATGTGCTTAATGGAATTTAAAGATTTATTACTGTTGGAAATATATTTAATCATATTGTTTTATATTTTATTTAATAAACGTTTAGTTTGTTTTTAAACTTAATTTGTTTTCATTTCGCCACCATACATCTCTTATCTTTTTCATAACTGGCTGAATCCATATCAACTCAGGCAGGGGGGTTACCTTCATAGTCTCAGAAGTTTTTGAATTGAACATATGTTAAAATTTAAGAAAAAGTAAGATACTTGTATATTTTCATTTTGCCCAAAAAAATTCCTGGCCCGATATACAGGCCGCCAAAGATGACATCCCCGGCATCTTTTCTCATTCGCGATTTTCGATAAAAATTTTAAAGTGCTCTATCTCTAGAACAGTACAAGATATTTTGTTGCGGTTTATTTTATTTTAAAGATAATATTCTTCTGTTTAAAATGATATACCCAATTTTGAAAAATGTATTCAACTTTTCTTGTGGCAACCTTTTGAAAAAAAAAATTTTTTTTTCAAAAAAATTTTTTTTTTGGAAATGCCAATCCCAAAAATTTTAATTTTTTTGCTGTTGATCAATACCATTGGGAACTACCTTCACTGCAAAGGAGAACTTCCACTTTTGAGTTTAACAAATTTTAGAAACGTTTAAAAAATTCAGAAGTTTACAGGAACTTTATATATACAGTTCCAGTAAAAGTCACTGAATTTTTGCTTATTTGTATCATATTTGTAAGGATAAGCCTACTATATATCCTAAACAAGTTAGAAATTCCAATATCAAATGTGGCAAATGAGGTGTGTGCGTACTATAACTAGTTTTATAAATATTCAGATCTTGGGGCAATAAGTTACACTCTTGGGCAAAAAGGGCATGAATACAAAATTTATTATGATTCTACATATTAAATTCAGTAATACAGAAGTAATATGAATTCATCTTAAAAGGACTTAATCGCCATGGCAATCTAGAATCATTACCTATCATGGTATATCATTGAATCAATTATGTATTATAGGATTTTTAAATAGAATGAAGAAAACTTTTATTAATGTCTTTTATGTTTTAATTTGATTTTCATAGCATTTGAAGTGATACATACTTTATTTTCAATACCGAACATAGTAAAACAATCTCAATAACATATATCAATTACACAGCAATACAAATTATATTAATACAAGTTAGAGTTCAAACAGATGGGCAGACAAATCGAATCCATAAAGACTTTCAACTGTGTTGGAAATTGTTAAAAGCACATAAATAGGTCGGAATTTGACGTTTAGAAATTTATGTCAATAGACGGAAGCATACTTGAATACTTTCATACAACCCTGTATTTTACCTACTATCTTTATATACATGCCAATATTTAGCTAATATTTAATTAAGATTAAAACATCCTTAAAACCAGTGAAATCACACTTCCAGAGATTATCATCTATAGACGGCCATGTATCTAATTCTTTGCGTGGACCTGTATATCATTTTATCTATATTCTCCAAACATATCTTAGAATACTAAATGTAGTTCAGTGTAAAAATGCATAACTCATTTAAAAATCACCTTTAAGCTACTTTCATTCATACTCAGTAAACCCTTAAGATTTCTTTTGTGTAGCCCTGTATATGATCTACAGCATTTATGCACACAACGTAATATGGAAAAATTTAGTTAAACTTAAAAACTCAAACACAACTAAAAATGCACTTCCAGCAATACCCTTACGATTTCTTTTGTGTAGCCCTGTATATGATCTATAGCCTTTATACACACAACGTAATATGGAAATATTTAATTAAACTTAAAAACTCATATCGCAACTAAAAATGCACCTCTAGCAATCATTGCTTAATGTACAGTATTTCCAATAAGGTAAAGTATCCAAAATCTTTTGTGTGTCCCTGTAAACACTATGCACTTTCTATGACACAGGAAGTAATTTTTTGTAAACCTCTGCAATAAAGTATGTATCACTTCAAATGCTATGAAAATTAAATTAAAACATAAAAGACATTAATAAAAGTTTTCTTCATTCTATTTAAAAATCCTATAATACATAACTGATTCAATGATATACCATGATAGGCAATGATTCTAGGCTGCCATGGCGATTAAGTCCTTTTACGATGGATTCATATTACTTCCGTATTATCGAATTTAATATGTGGAATTACAGTAAATTTTGTATTCATGCCTTTTTGCCCAAGAGTGTAACACTTATTGCACCAAGATCTGAATATTTATAAAACTAGTTAATACTATGCACGCACCTCATTTGCCACATTTGATATTGCAATTTCTAACTTGTTTAGGATATATAGTAGGCTTATCCTTACAAATATGATACAAATAAACAAAAATTCAGTGACTTATTGGAACTGTATATATACAGTTCCTGTAAAATTCTCTGAATTTTTTAAATGTTTCTAAAATTTGTTAAACTCAAAAGTGGAAGTTCTCCTTTACAGTGAAGGTAGTTCCCAATGGTATTGATCAACAGCAAAAAAATCAAAATTTTTAGGATTGGCATTTTCGAAAAAAAAAATTTTTTTTTCAAAAGGTTGCCACAAGAAAAGTTGAATACATTTTTCAAAATTGGGTATATCATTTTAAACAGAAGAATATTATCTTTAAAATAAAAAAAAACCGCAACAAAATATCTTGCACCGTTCTAGAGATATAGCACTTTAAAATTTTTATCGAAAATGGCGAATTGGAAATTGTGCCTGGGATGCCATCTTTGGCGGCCTGTATCTCAGGCCAGGAATTTTTTTGGGCAAAACCAAATTTTATCGAAAATAGCAAATTGGAAATGGTGCCTGGGATGCCATCTTTGGCGGCCTGTATCTCGGGCCAGGAATTTTTTTGGGCAAAACCAAAATATACAAGTATCTTATTTTTTATTGAATTTTAACATATGTTCAATTCAAAAACTTCTGAGACTATGAAGGTAAGATTTTTTCTTTGGCTGCCTGAATTGACATGGATCATACCAACTATTTAAAACCCAAACGGGACATTTAGCTTTTGCTTTCATTGTGTATTATTCTAAACTCTGCTAATTTAAATCCTTGTCATTAATTTAATGACATCAAAAATAGGGACCTTTCACAAAATTCTGTGTCTTAAAAATAAGCCTTTTACAAAATTTTTCTATCTCTAAATTGAACATTTGAAAAATTTAGTCATTTAAAAATAAAATCTGACCTGTGTTTTTTACATGGGGTAGATGTGCCAGTATTGGACACCCTTCAATATTTTTGGTTTATAAAAAAATAACCAATAAAAATTTAGCTTTTATTATTTTTTTCATAACTCCCCCTTGCATATTTTATAATCTTGCATTATTGTTGACACTCTTAATCAAACCAATCGGGAAGCAGAAAATAATGTTTCGAAGTTTCACTGTTTTTTAGTGAAAATCTTAATGAACATGCTAAAACCTGGCTTCATTTAATAAATTTATATATTCTTTATTTTCTTGCAAAATTTGCAGCTTTTTGTTTTGGTACTAATAGAAAACTTTGAATTTTATATACTAACTTGATGATCGTACCCAGGCTACAGAATATAGGTGAAAACCTTATTTAAAAATTGAAATTTTTTTTTTTTTTTTTTACATGCAATAGATTGCCCACAAATAATAAAAAAGCATTTTCCCATGAAAAATATCAATTATACAATCAAATCATGGGTGCAAGTTTCAAATTTGGCCAAGCCTGAAAATATTTTGAATCCCCACCCCCCTTCCCCACTGAATGAGCACGTACGCACGCACCGAAGCATCACTTAGACAAAACCCAACACGTCAAACATTATACGCAGTAACATTGAATTATGTTGAAACGAATTTAAAAAAATAAGTGCATATGCATGCAAAACATTCATATTCATGGAAACAGTATTTGAAAAGTTTAATTCACAGAGGCTAGAGCTAAAACAATGAAGTTGACATGCTATGACACATAAAATTGGAAAATACTCAAGAACGTGCATGGGCATACTTATACACAATGTTTTTGTAATTTTAAAAATATCTACCCATAAATGGCATGAAAAAAAAAATATTACCTCAAATATCTGCAGATCAATCTTGTTAATTTCTAAGGTAGTTGTCATTTTCTTTCTTTTTTTTAAATGTTTGATTACATTACACAGTTTGAAAAATATCCCATTCATATCCACTTTTAGATTATAGTAAAACTAAGTTCACTACCTTAACAACTAGTAATTAACAATATGCAGTTTAACATATAAATTGCAGAAAAATGGGTATGAAGCAAAAATTTTACAGTTTACTACATGTGGAAGCAACAGTTTAAGAAAAAGTGCTCAATCATTTCAGGAATAAATATCAAAATAAATAAAAGTACCTTAAAAGAAAGTTTAAAAAAACTCAAAGAACACTAAAATACAAATTACATTGATGGTAGAAGTATAAATTACAGCAAATGAAATTATTCAAGTTTTATCATATTTTCATTTTATTTCTTCTAGCATTAACAATTTTTTTTTTTTTTTGCATGTTAAATTACCATCAATTTAACAAAATTCACCAGAGTTATAAAAGAAGAAAGTCAATTGGATATCTTCTCTTTATAAAAATAGGAAACATTCATTTGTTTTTCCCCGACCATTTGACGAAATTCACATTTCTATGCGATCTTTTTAATGAAATTCGCGTTTTTTCCACGGTCCTTTGACGAAATTCGCGTTTTTTCCTCGATCCTTTGACGAAATTTGTGTTTTTTCTTCGATCTTTAGCCGAAATTTGCGTTTTTTCAACGATCTTAAGCCGAAATTTGCGTTTTTGCCTCGACCTTTAGCCGAAATTTGTGTTTTTTCAACGATCTTTGTACGAAATCCGCATGTTTTCCCACGATCTTTTGACGAAATCCACGTATTTTACACGATCTTCTGACATAATTCGCATTTTTACACGACCTTCTGACATAATTCGCATTTTTACACGATCTTCTGACATAATTCGCATTTTTACACGATCTTCTGACATAATTCGCATTTTTACACGATCTTCTGACATAATTTGCATTTTTACACGATCTTCTGACATAATTCGCATTTTTACACGATCATTTGACGAAAATCGTGTTTAATCGCGTCTTTTTCGCGATCCTTCCGACGAAAATCGCGTCTTTTTGCGATCTTTCGGCGAAAATTGAGTCTTTTTCGCGATCGTTTGACGGAGATCGCGTCTATTTCGCGATTTTTTGACGGAGACCGCGTCATTTTTGCGATCCTTTGAAGGAAATAGCATCTTTCCCGCAATGCTTTGAAGGAAATTGCGTCTTTTTCGCGATCCTTTGACAGAAATAGCATTTTTTCTAGAATCATTTGACGAAAATAGCGGGGTTTTTTGCGATCCTTTGACGAAAATAGAGTCTTTTTAGCGATCCTTTAACGGAGATAGCGTCTTTTTTGCTATTCTTTGATGGAGACCGTGTCATTTTCGCGATTCTTTGACGGAGGCCGTGTCATTTTTGCGATTCTTTGATGGAGATCGCGTCCTTTTCGCGATCCTTTGATAGAGATAGCGTTTTTTTCTGAGATCATTTGATGAAAATAGTGGGGTTTTTTTGCGATCCTGTAACGAAAATCGCGTCTTTTTGTGATCTTTTGACGAAAACTGCGTCTTTTTGCGACCCTTGGACGAAAACCGCGTCTTTTTAGCGATCCTTTGATGGAGATAGCGTCTTTTTCGCTATTTTTTGACGGAGATCGTGTTATTTTCGCGAGTCTTTGACGGAGATAGTCTTTTTCGCGATCCTTTGACAGAAAGCGTTTTTTTCCGCGATCTTTAGACTTACCGCGTTGTTTCAGCGGAAAAGTAGATTGTCTGAAATAATATATATATATAAGCTAGGATTTTCAGATTGTAATCAAAATTTTAAACGGGTTGGTCAAAAAGTGGAGTTATTTTAAGCTCGAATCTTAAACATTTTGCGCAAATCCTGAAAAATCTAAAAACGGATTTTTTTTTTTTTGTCCGTTTTCGGAGATTTTTCCGTCCTCGGGAATTTTCAAAAGCCGGAATTCCGTCCTGTGGCCGGAAAACTTGCACCCATGAATCAAATAAATTTCTGAAATTTATCAAAAGCAATATTTTCGTATTAGCCGTATGCTAAGAGAGCCCAAGAGTTTTCTACTTACGGTATCCTTTTATATTCTGATAATTTCAGAGCTTTAAGCATGTAGTTCAATCATGTTTGTTAAATTTGAGTTTATTTATATTATTTTATTTATTTATTCATAGAGGAAGTTTTAATATTTCTTAAGGAATATTAGCCCAGGGCTTGAATTTCAAGGCGGGATAGCGGGATTTGCACCCAAAATTTTGAAATCCCATCCAAAAGAATATCATGCGCGGGAGGCTTCCCTCCAAAACATTTCACCCTTTTCTGAAAAAATTTTCATTTTGAAATTACGATAACGATTTGTGAATTTCATGATATTTTTGCACGACCGGTGACACATTGAGAGTTTTTAACCACGAAAGGTTGTTGAAATTCACGAATTTTTCACGTGATCGACAGACAATTTCATTTTTTTTTCGTGATCGGATGACAAGTTTCGCGTTATTTTCCGCGACTGATTAGCGAATTCAGGTGATTCTGTTCCGAATTTTCCGAAAATTATGAAAAATTGGACACCAATTCGGACATAAAAAAATGTAGTGAATTTCAACAAATGATACAAGAAAAAAATCAATTTTGTTAATTGTTCGCCAAAAATATCGCCAATTTCGTCAAAGGATCACGAATAAAACACAAATTTCGTCAAAGGATCGTGGGAAAAAAACGTGATTTTCGCCGGATTGCAAAAAAACTCACTTTATCAAAGGATCGGGGAAAAAAAACCTGCAAAATTTGGCAAAGGAACACGGAAAAATGTTAGTTTCGGCAACGGAGCGAGGGAAAAAGCTAATTTTATCAGAGGATCGCAAAAAATAAATTAAAAAAAAAAACTTGCAAAATTTGTCAGAGAATCCCGGAAAATCGCAAATTTCATCAGAGGATCACAGAAAAAACGCAAATTTCATCAAAGGATCATGGAATAAATGTGAATTCAGTCAAACGGCGCTGAAAAAAAAAAAAAAATGTGAATTTTATCAAAGCCGCACATTTTGTCAAAGGATCGCAGAAAAAACACATTTCATCAAAATATTGTGGGAAAATGCAAATTTCTACAAAGATTTGCGAAAGAATGCGAATTTCATTAAAAGCTCACAAAAAAAACTCAAATTTCGTCAAAGGATATTGGAAAAAAAAAAAAACATGAGTTTCGTCAAAGGATCGCGGAAAAAATGAGTTTTGTCAAAGGATCACGGAAAAAATGAGTTTCTTCAAAGGATTGCGGAAAAAATATAAGTTTCTTCAAAGGATCGCAGAAGAATGCGAGTTTCATCAAAGGACTGTTGAAAAAATACGAGTTTTGTCAAAGGATCGCAGAAAAAATACGAGTTTCGTCCGAAAGATCGTAGAAAAAAAAATTAAAAAACCCAAGAATTTAAAGAATTACAAAAAAAACGCGATCACAAAAATTTCGTCCAAAAATGGATATTGATGATTCCATCACAAATTTGCATTGTTCATGCAAGTAGTTAAAAATGAAGGCATATCAGATATTGCAAAGTTTTCTGAAAATATTTTAAGAGAGCATAACCATACATGTCCCATAATTTCCAAAGTTATAAATGTTGTGCTTGTGCTGCCTGTCACAAAATTTACCTTGTGAAACAGAATTCAGGACTCAAAATCGAATAAAATCTAAATTCTGAAATTCATTTAACAACACTATTTATTGTTAAGTACCCATGACATTTGGTTGAAAGTTGAAAAATAGATTGTATAAAAGCTTAACTTTCTTCCTTTTTTAAATAAAAAAAAACATTTTGCATAATTATTCTGAGTTGTTAATTTAAATTGCTTCAATGGTATTTTGTCATGTCTGTATTATTAATGTAATTCTAAAATAGCACGTAAAATAACAGTGGATTTTAGATTTTTCTCCCTCCCAAATAGCTCAAATCCCCTCCATTTATAAATGTTGGTAGGGAGACTACCCTCTTAGGAAAAATTGAATTTCAAGCCCTGTAGCCGTAAGAAAATGGTGAACTCTTTATGTTGTTTTAAGGGCAACGGATTAATCTTTCGTAATCGAGCTCCAAGCGATAGATAAATTAAAAAAATATTTCATGCTTGAAAATTGTTTTTAAATCCATAGACGATCAGTAAACTGAGATGAACTTAGCAAACAAATTCCATTTGAAATATTTTTTTCCCTATTTGGCTGCTGAACAATTGTTGCTTTATGGGCAAAATGTTTATTATTATTATTATTATGTATTGAAGCCAGCCTGTGATAAGATAAATTACAAAAGATCATGCTTGAAAATTATTTTAAAGAACATAATAAATCAGTCAGCTATGATACAGTTTTTAAACTAATTGCATTCAGATACGTAATCCGTAAAATATAATAAAGATTAGTTATTATGATGAAGTTATCAATTGAGGCTCTTATGCTTGGTATTCCGGAATGAAAAGCAGCAAAATGTATTCCACTTTTTCACAATCATAGAAATTTTTCCCTATGAAATCGAAACCCAACATCATTTTCTTCCTCTCAAGATTTACATGCACAGTTCTCATATCTATATTCACCCTTTTAAAAAAAATGGTATTTTAATTTTACCATTTTAATATAGGTGAAAACTGGGAAAATGAGTTAGTAGCCAGTGGCCGGTAGACTCAGTTTCATTAGTGGCCACTTTTTAAAGTTAGTGGCCACTATAATGTTTCAATTTTTCTTGACATCTACATAAACTATAATCGTTGTATATATACATATTATTCTATAAGTCAGAGTTTTATACCAGCCAACACTATTCATGATAAGATTAGGGAAGCAGTCAAAATTCAAGAAAATTACTTTAAAACCACATAATCTGTTATATTATTTTTTTTTAGAATATATATATATGTTCATAAACACTATTATCAATTAAATTACTATTACTTTCTTTATATAAAAAATAATTAAATCAAAATTCCAACAGTTAGGTATACAATAATAATAATAAAAAAAAAAATCAAATAAAGCACAATAAAATGTTATTTGGATTCTATTTAATAAGCAAATGTGTCATTAACATACTACACACATTGCATACAGTTGAAATCTAAGCTGATGAGTGTATTCCAAAGAAAAATAATCTAACTAGTGAGCATGTGGCAGGAGTCGAAATATTGAAAATATACTGCAATGTCCTTAAAATCCACTTGCATCCGGTGAAAAAAAAAAAAAAAAGGAATAAATTATTTGAAATGCATGTGGAAATCAAAGCTGATGAATATATTTTGCAGAATAAAACTGTATTTCTTGAAAAAATAATCCAACAAAAGAGCAATGGCGAAAAGCTAAAATATTGAACATACAGCTAAATTGTTGTAATCTGCTTGCATCCAGTAGGAAAAAGAATTAACCAGTTAGCTAATTAGATGTAACCAAAGTAGAGATGCATATTTTTATGAAAAACGCTATATTTTACTTGGCGATCGATAACAGATTTTTTATCGTCACTTGGCGAGTGGCGACTAGGGTGGCGATCGATGGCTGATTTTTTAATCGCCACTTTTACAACTTTAATCGCCACGTGGCGAGTGGCGACCGCTAATTTTCACCTATACATTTTAACTCAAAACTTGAAGCCGCGATTGTCAGCAATATCTTTGCATGTGAACACGAACAGTCGCACTCTTAACTCAAGATTCTAATGTCAGTACCGGAGAGTAAAAATTGACATAATTTATGTTTTTTAGATACATTGTAAAAATGTTTAGTTTTAGCTAAGAAAATAATCATTTTCTTTTAAATATGACGCCAATTTCACTTACTTAAGCATTTCGCTTAGTGTCTGAAACTTGGTATTAGTACACATGCAGAAGGAAACAAACAGGAAAACTTTGAGAAAAAATGCATGTTTTCAAAAGAAGTACGTCATTTTCCATTCAAAATATTATGCCTCTAATGGGATTTTGCACCACTAAACCCTATACAACAATTTGTATCAACAATTTTGAATTTTTATTAGAAAATGGCTTAAATAAAGATAAATAAACCTCATTTTTTTTCTCTCTTCTCTGCAATAATGAAAGCTATCCAATTGCCACCATTATGAAGAAATTTCATAAAACACAGTGAAACCTGTTTAAGACGCTCACTGTTAATATGCGATCACGCTTAATACGTGGATTTTTTTCCCGATCCCTTGAAACATGGACCAGTGGTCGATGCAGTTTTTTATTGTTTGGTCCCATTTTGTGAAAAGTAAAGGTTATGTTTGTGAATTTTATAATATTTTTGTGAAAAATAACATTTTGTAATGAAAGTTGAAATCCTGTTGCTCAAATTCGAACCAAGAATTTATTAACAAAAACTTCGCTAAAGATTGTTTTTCGTGGCCTGGTTTTATTTACAAATTACACATTTTAAAACAGTTTTTATGAAAAAGTATGTTACGAAAGGGCCCTATTTTATTAAAAGGAATTTTGTGAAGGGGCCCATTTTATTAAATTTATTTTTGTGAAGGGGGCCCATTTTATTAAATTTATTTTTGTGAAGGGGGCCCATTTTATTAAATTTATTTTTGTGAAAGGGGCCCATTTTATTAAATTTATTTTTGTGAAAGGGGCCCATTTTATTAAATTTATTTTTGTGAAAGGGGCCCATTTTATTAAATTTATTTTTGTGAAAGGGGCCCATTTTATTAAATTTATTTTCATGAAAGGGGCTCATTTTATTAAATAGATTTTTGTGAAAGGGCCATAGGCCCCAAATTTTGCCTGCATCGACCCCTGTAGGACCATAAGGATAATGCAAAAATATCACGTTTAATATGCGAACAGTTAATATGCGATAGATTTTCGCTCCTTTGAGGCAAAAATCACGCTCAAGATGCGAATTCATGGATCAAGATGAGAAATTCTGTTCTCTTCTCCAGTGTTACCAATTTACAGTATTTTCTATATTCAAATAAATTAAAGGTCAAGTGCGAGTATTACTCGCATAGTTCCATAGTTTACGAGTAAAATGGCTGTGACAGACCACAGACAGACAGGCACAAGAGAGATGTTACAATGGTTTCGTTTTTACTTTTTAAGTATGGAACCTTAAAAACTCTGTTTCTGAATAATAATATTTACTTTATTTAATAAAAGGTTCATTGAGGCAAACATTACTAATTGGAAATAGTGGTAGATATTTAAACTTAAAAAATCCCGCTAAATTAGCAACGTGGAAAATTCTTCTTTGATTTTGATCTTGCGTCCTAACATTCCATTTCTCCCGCTCAGTGTATGTTTTTATTGTAGTATGACAGAGATAGCTCATAAAAGTACCGTATTTTCGGGTGTATGAGTTTGAAAGTATAAAATATTCTAAGTGCGGCTCTTACGCCAGGGCGGCAGATACGGTGATTTTTTTTTTTTTTCTTTTACAGCAATGTCTTATGGCATTTTTTTTTTTTGGTCAAACCGATATTTTATGATGCCATCTCCCCCCCCCCCCCCTTTGATCAATAGTTTCATGCTCTCGAATTGGTATCAAAATATTAGAAAATGTCCCTCAACTGCAGATGTCCGAGAAATGTTATTTGTTTTGTTTATTTTTAAACAATCAGCGGGGTGAATAACGTTTGTCTCACCGGTTCTCAAGTTAAAAATGATTACATTTTCCGCCCATCCGTCAATAATTACTTTACCCTCCGGATACTGGAATGCACAGCTGTCGCGAGCTTTTCTTCTAATAAACCCCCTTTCCTTCCACTTGCAAAGCAAAACTGCTCACAGAGTGCTCACTCTGTGAAATTACTGGTCTCTAACTAGAGAAATCTCAAATCAAGGCATAGAACTTTTGTAGAATGGGTCTCCTAATACACAATAAAAACACTGAAGAGCAAGATTTTTTTCTTTCTTGCTTTCTTTTTTTTTTTTTTTTCAGTACCGGACTCTATAAACTCAGCCCCTAAAATAGAGGCTGTACCCGACTCGACCAGACAAAATGAATTCAAACTTTGAAACCGGCCGGGTCAGCAGAATTAGTACAGTTTTTTTGCTGAGCCAGGTCGGGCGATAAACAAAATAAACGGTCCTGACCAAATATAACAAATTAAGTGGGACGACTACCGTGATATAAATATTGGGCTATTTTGCTCACGCAAAAACACCGGCTCGGTAATGTAAATCCTAAGAAAGATATTTTTTTTTAAATATGCCGTTCGCATTCCATTATTTTTAAACAGGGGTCGATGCAGGTTTTTATTCTTGGGGCCCATTTTGTGAAAAGTAAAAGTTATTTTTGTGAATTTTATAATATTTTTGTGAAAAATAACATTTTGTAACGAAAGTTGAAATCCAGTTACTCAAATTCGAACCAAGAATTTATCAACAAAAACTTCTTTAAATCCCCTTGCTAAAGTTTTTGTTTTTCGTGACCTGGTTTTATTTACAAATTACTCATTTTAAAACAGTTTCTATAAAAAGAATGTTACGAAAGGGGCTTATTTTATTCAAAGGAGTTTGTGAAGATATCTGTTTTATTAAGTTCATTTTTGTGAAGGAGCCCATTTTACTAAATTTATTTTTGTGAAGGGGCCCATTTTACTAAATTTATTTTTGTGAAGGGGCCCATTTTATTAAATTTATTTTTGTGAAGGGGCCCATTTTACTAAATTTATTTTTGTGAAGGGGCCCATTTTATTAAATTTATTTTTGTGAAGGGGCCCATTTTATTAAATTTATTTTTGTGAAGGGGCCTATTTTATTAAATAGATTTTTGTGAAAGGGCCCTAAATAGGCCCCAAATTTTGCTTGGATCGACCCCTGTTAAATGATCTTTTTTGCATTGGATAGCTGAGGTCGGTCTCTACAAAGAGTCATTTTTACTTTTTCGATTGTGTTTAGAGGGGTTTTTTTTGTTTTGTTTTTTTACTAGAATACTTTCACTTATGAAACTGATTCTGCAAATCAAAGTATACTACGAAAAAACATCTGTAAACAAAATCGAAAAAGGGTTGAGATCGACCTCAGCTATTCGACGCAAAAAACAGAAAAAAAAATCATTTAAGCATATTGAAATGCGAAACATGTATTTTTTTAAAAATTCTTCCATAGGATTAACATTAGCAAATGGCCGTTTACCCTCGAGTGAAGTAGCCGATCCATAGGGGGAAAAAAATCGGCCCGGCCCATACAAAAAATAAATAAATAAATTAATGGCCCAGCATAAAAGCTAAAAGTTTGGCCTGGGCCGGAAACATTTAAAATCTCGTCCCGACCCGACTGAATTTCTTCAAAACATTGATTTTTACGCTGGTATGGTTAAAAATTGTTTCGTACAAAGAGTTCAACAAAAATACTTATTTTATCTTTTTTTTTAATGTTTATAATCTTTATTTTTAAAGAAGCGCCCAATAAAATCACTCAAGTACTCATTTATAACTAAAAAACAAACGTAATTTTGTTATCTCTTGACTCCACTAAAAGATAAGCACACTTGATTTCAAATTCACTCCATCTCCTCGCTCCTCGGACCGAACGTTCTGACACATTACCCTTTGACCTTGACGTGTAGTTGGCTAATAATTTCTGTTTCATTTCTTTGAAAAGAACTTTGAATGCAGTAGAAAAAAAGAGGTAACGAGATAAGAGATTTTTTTAATGCAAAGTGGATTCGTGAATTTTCTTCTCTTTCCTTAAACTTATGATATATATCTTCATAATAATTATCATCATAACTTATGATGAAAAGGAATGTCTAAATTCTGAGCAAGAAATATTTTTAAAACTTGAAAAATTATTTTAAAAAATGAACAAGAAAAGATGCGTATGTAGCAAATAAAAAATAAAATCTGCCACAAACAGAATCAATGAAACAGTTATCAATAAGTGAACTGCTAAAAAAAAAAAAAAGGAGCATTTCTAGTTATCCTAAAGCAGGGACGGCGAACCTATGGCACGCATGCCAAACTTGGCACGCGAGAGAATATTTTCGGCACGGCGGTGAAATCGTAAAACGAAATAGAATTAAGTTAAACAAAACACGCAAAGTTTTACGATCTGGGCTTTTCTTTTTTTTATATTAGAAAGCAACTAATTGCATTTATAAATTATTTCAGTGTCGGCTCAATAAGTTATCAAATTTAGAGAAGGTTTTGTAGCATATCAAAAAGAAAAATATGACGCATTATAAGCAAAATTCCTAGTCATGAAACTAAAGCAACTTGGTATAAAATATATAATCTTCACAACTGTTCGCTCTATTTATTCCTGAGGGTCATTATTTTAGGAAATGATACGAAAATCTTAAATACTAGAAACCCAAACCACTTGTTAGATAACCCAAATTCAGCTAGCATCCTATTAAAAGTGAGTAGGTTGAACACCGTATTAATATTTGGCATAACCGACATCACATTCAGCCTTTTATTACTTTAAAATATATGTTAGATATTAGATGTATATTGCTCCATATTTTTAAAACCCAATGAATAAAAATCTAGAAATTTTGATCTTCTAAATTACTTTTTGGTGCTTGGCACGTCATGGTCATGTAAAATCTTTTTTGAAAGAAAATGGGCACTGGGATGTAAAAAGGTTCGCCGACCCTGTCCTAAAGTGTTTTCAGCAGTGTGAGATCTGCACAGGGCAGCTTTTCGGCCCGAGCCATACTTTTTTCTGAAGGTTCTGTCCGGGCCGAGTTAGGGCATTACTTTTTTCCTGAAAGATCGGGCCGGGCCGGACCTAACTTATTTTTTCTGTACAGAGCCTGGACTGGTTTCATTCCTAGTCTTCACGATCCAAAATTTTCAGTCCTAGTTTTGACAAAGCCCGTATGAAAATCATTGTCTCGTCGTGGCCTGGTCCGTTCAAAGGTCAGTAAAATTAGGCCTGGACAAAAAATGTTTGCAAAAAATGCATACATTTTTAAATCGCCATTATTCTACAATTAAACATTAAAATTTATTATTTTTAAAGAGTAGTAGATTTCATACGCTTATTAAAATATAGCTAAATTAAAATATAGTAAAACGAGTGAAAAGAACAAATATTTAACTTTTAGGCGCATTTTACTCAAAAGAAAAAAAATTATTGCAGCATATAAGACTTAAATATTTATATTCTTTATAGGTCTAATTACAGATATCATTGAAAGAAAGATTTTTTTATGTAACAAGGGATAAATATTAAATTCGCCATTAGGCTTTTTAAAAAAATAAAATTTTCTTGTATTGCTCTATTAGCAAAATTTTGAATAGATTACGTTAGCTTATTACAGATACTTTTTGTACTTGTTGATACAGCATAAAAATTTTAACATGAATGATGAATGATAAATTACCGTCTTATATAAAAATGAATAGATAAAGCCAATTCACGGTATGAATGTTAAAGGGGAGAAAATGTGTTAATTTCAAATAAAATTTTCATTATACATGATGAAAATAAATTGTCAAATTAAAAAGTTTTACTGTGTAAATATAAAAACAATTTTTGCAGTATTATTCGGCCTTGGCCGAATAGTGGACTTTATATTCGGCAGGCAGGCTGAATGAGCCGATTATTCGGCTTCGGCCGAATAATCATTACACCTCTAGTTAAAAATTTTTTTTTTGACTTCCCAAAAAGTTTTTATTTCCCACTGCCACCTTTTACAAATGTTTGTAGAGAGAGAGATTTCTCTACTGGAAAAAACTGCATTTCAAGTCTTCATATTACTTTTAATAGATTTGATTATATGAAGACATACATGTCTTTGCTCAAATTTAACTTTCCCAACTGAAATCTAAGAAATTAATTTCTCCGCAACTTTCGGACCGAAACAGCACACTAGCATTTTTTTAAATTATTATTTAGTAAAATTTTGTCAACTTTTAGCTGAAAACTTACTTATACACAATCAAACAAAATAAAAACTATCCAATGATACATTTGAAATGCTCCAAGCGATACTGCTTTACCTCTGGTTTTCATTTTTATTATAGATGATTTCTTGAATTTCACATCTTATATTATTTTGTAAAGCATCAAAATTGATATAAATGCTCAACATGGTCTATAAATTGCAAAAGAAATCATTTGCGGCATCTTCCAAAATAACATTTTCTTCTAATCAACTATATTAACTAATAGTTTTTCAATGTAAATACTCTGTAAAAAATGCCAGCAAAGTTTAATTTATAATCAGTAAGCAAACCAACAAATGATGCTTGCGAGAGTTGACAAATCAATTATTTTCTCACATTGCATCAAAGATCATTAAACGCTGCAATAAATTATTGCAGCTTACCAACCACCTGTAAACACACCGATTATTTACAAAAAGGGTATTTAAAAAAATAATTTCACACGTTATATTAATATCAGAAACCATATTATTTATGCAGGTTAGTGACAAGAAAAATAAAAAATTACAGTGTGATCGAAATTATTTCAGCTCGTATAAGGCATAGTTCAAGCATTCACGGCCATTAACCGCTGAAGTAAACAACGCATCGTGCACATTTCAAACAACATTCAATGGATCATAAGCACATTTCCTAACACGTTGACATTTATAATATACTTTAATTAAACTAATAGACAAAGTTCTCTAGTAATTTTATCTAATGAATTAATTCAACACGTGCGATAGCGTCATCAAAACAACTTGTTGATAAATATAAAATGTAGAATGTTACGCAGAAATTAAAATAATAATAATAATTAATAACTGTTTATAGGCAACAGATAAAAGTACAAACCCATTCATTGCAGAACTTTGGTAATTAAAAGAAGAAAAATATATAAGTCAAATTTGTCAAGTCTTTGTTTCTTCAATATGGCGCGTTACTAAGATCAAAATATTCAATTTTTCCTCATCTGTGAGCAAGAAAATTTAAATCAAAATTTGTTTGGGAGGTCGATTAAAATAAGCACTTAATCTGACGATGTCGATTAATTGACGTTGCTAATTTTACGAGTTAATTAAAAGAAAATTATTTTCTCTTTCTTTTTTTTTTTTTTCACTGCAACAGGTTGAGTAGTAAAAAACGTTTTTTAGTTTAACGTTGCCATTTTCTCACATAAAAGAGAAAAGCAATGTAACGCAGAGAAAAATTTATCACAGGCAAAATAATTAATAATTTTTTTTCTAGAAAGCAGAATATTAGAATGATTATTAAAAAAGAAAAATTATATTTAATCAAATAAGCATATAATGTTACTCAAACTATTAGACCGGGAGGCGGCTGCACAGGCCATCACCCCATCGAGTTGACGGCTGAAATTCCAGGATTAGACAGAAATCGATTAGCATATTAAAATGCAACTGGTTTGCCAAGTTATATCTTGGGGGAAACCACATACAGACCTGATTGTATTGGTTGATCGGTAGGTTTACCATTGTGTTTTCCTGCACCCAAAGGTATGAAAACATGGAAGACCGGGAGCAGGAAAATGCCTACCAGTCAACCACTAAAATCGTGACCAACGAATTGTACAAGGCCACTTCATGGTGTGGCGTCACAACCATGAGAGCACTCGGTCGAAAACTACTGACAGTTGTTTACTTTATACTCTAAGATCTAAGGGCATTTGCAATTGATGTCATGCTGGAGGTCAACACTACAAATAGGCAGTTCTGATTGGTGAAACTATCCTGACCTCCACTTGAAATACAATGGCTATCAGCTGATTACAACTAGAGCTTCTAAATACACCAGCGCCCCCTAGAGAATTCTCTAGGGGGTGCTGAATACACAGGCTGGCTCGTCAGGCATTTTTTTCTCTGACGGACCGGTTTGCGTAATGTATTTCAATAGCGTTGAATTAGTTTCTGTCTATTTTTAGCTTTAAAAGCATAATGAAGGATATTCCATTACGTTTTCATCACGTGGTCAAGGTAAAAACTTCTAGCGTAAAGATGGGAAGGCTCCGTAGACGACCCTCGCCACCCTGGAAAACAGTAGTAGCCTCCCTTCTTATCAGTTAGAAGTTCTTTGGGTAAATTACCGGTATCACGTGACTTTTTTCAGCCTCGAACCCAAATTTGGAATAAAATCCATTCTGAGTATTTTTTCTGCTGTTGTTGAACAGGGGCGCCATTTCAGAACTTTCTTGAGTGAGGGGGGCTCAAACATTTTTTGAGGGATGCTATATATCTAAGGGTAGGATCCAGGGGGGTCTAACCCCCCCCCCCCCCCGGTATGAGAAACGTTTACTGACTTATGCTTACAATAACAGTAAAAACTTCGAATACGGAAACTCAGAACCAATGAATTATTTCGTTTTAGACATGTTTCCGTCTTAGAAGGTAAAATTTTAATATATTGGACATGATTTTTTTTTTCTTTTTGGAGAGGATTCTATTATAGACAGGTTTCATTTTTACAGGTATCCTCACTGACTGTTAAACCATCCGCTCTATAGTATAGCTCTGAAAAGAGATGTATTAGAGTAAAACTTGTGAAAACGAAACCTGTCTATAACAGATTTCTTTCTAGAAGGAGAAAAAATCAGATCTCGTTGAAAAAACTTCATACAATTATACTTGGTAAGACGAAAATCTGTTTAAATGGAGCTTTTTTCTAGTCTCTTTCGAAGTTTTACTTACAGGGGCGCTATTTCAGGAGCTTCCTGACAAAGGACAAAGAAAATTTTTCTTTGCAAAACAGGGAACGTGGAAAATTGCACAACTTGCAGAACTGCACAAATCACACAGAAAAAAATCCAGCACAATAAAACATGCTCTACGTGATTTTGTCTCCATAACTTCTTTCACAAGCATGTGATTATTCCAAATTTTTTTTTTAATTTTCGTGAAAGTCGGCAATTTTTCTTTCTTTCAAAATCCACAAAATCAATTCGTCAATGGGTCGCAGAAAAAAATCGCGAATCTTAGAAATTTTGAAAAAAAGTCTCAAAATGGTCGCTTAAAAAATCGCTAATTTCTTCAAACGACCGTGGAAAATATCGCTAATTTCATCAGAGATCGCGAAAAAAATACAGATTTCGTCAAATGATTGCACAAACAGAAATCTTGAATTTCATAAGAGGATTGAGGAAAAAATCGCGATTTTCGTCAAAAGATTGCGTAAAAAATCACAAAAATTTCGTCGAACAATCGCGCAATAAAATCGAGGAGAAATTCGTCAAACGATCGTGTAATAAGGTCCAAAATTTTGTCTAACTCACGCGCAAAAAAATCACAAATATTTTTAGTCGGTGGCAGAAACAAAATCACGAATTTCAATAAATGATAGTGATAAGGAATCGTGAATTTTGTCAAAAAAAACCCACGAAAACAAATATCAAATTTCGTCATTTGGTCGCGGAAAAATATTGTGAATTTCGGCAAGTGCTCGCGCGAAAAAAATCCATTTCGTATAACGCTTTCAGAAAAAAATCGTGAATTCCGTGAATCGATTGCAGAAAAAATCGCAAATTTCGTCAGATGATCGCGAAAAAAAAATCATGCAATTCAATCAGTCATGAGATAATCAGCCAACGAACGTCATGAATAGGACACAAAATTTGCAAACGTTGTGATTTGTAAGTATAAGAAAATTTTTGTTAGTGATTTTCTGCAAGTGAAGGTAAAGCGTTAATTTTTTCGGATTGTGTTTTCACTATTATGAGATGGTTTCATGCTAATCCGATTTTTCAAATAAATTCTGAATATTTTTCAGATAAAAAAAACTACATATTTGAACATTAATGAATACTATGTATATATCTTCATTTTCTACAGAAGAGATAAAATTTATAATTAATATTCATATAAAAAGCACAAATAAATGCACAAGAATTACCTTCATGTACATGCATATAATTTAAAATTATTTAAAGTACATTAGAAAAACTCAGAACGTTTTCAGTCATCACAAGATCGTCATCAGTGGGATTTAAATGTTATTGTTTTCTTTGCGCTTATTCGAGAATTGGCTAGATGAAAATCATTGTGATTGTTGTGTCAATGATTTTGACGAGTTTTTCAATGATCAATTGCACACAGGTGAGATTTAAAAAAATTCTCACATGTATTTTTAAAATTAACCAAAGTACTCATTAAAAATATATGTTTCACCTTGAGGGAGTTCGAATAGTAAGGCTTTAGGAAATTTTTTTGATAATTATTAATTTCTATGCATAAGCATTTATTTAATGCATATGTTTCTATTACAATAAAATCTGATAAGTTATTTTAGAGTTTGAGCAATTTTCTAATATTTGTTTGAGTCTGACATTTGATTGGGGATGCATCGAATATTAGGTATCTATTCGATATTCGGCCATACTACCGAACATTCGGTTAGGCCGAATATCAAAGTATTAGGTTTGCCGAATGCTGAAAAACCTCTTTGAAATATTTTTTAAAACGTTACACAACTTCTACTTTTAAGGCTGTTCTCAAATTCAAAAGGGCAACTTTCTGACATAAGTTTTAATTTATTTTTGTTCGAAAATGCATGAAACTAGCAGGTGTTGTTGTTCAGAAACTATGTAATTGAGCTGGGTTTTTTTTTTTTTTTTTCATTTTTTTGCAAACGCAACAGATCTTTCAGAAAAGAGTGTCAAAGTAGACGTTTTGAACTGAATTTCCGAGCGAAAGTAGAAAAATCATTCAAGAGCGGGCGAAAAACGGTTTTGTCAAGTGAGCGAAATCGCTTATAACTCAATGGGTAATTGATTGATCAAAAAATGGAAAAAAACAATTCAATTCCAAATCGCTTCCATGGCCAGGCTTTCCAATTTTATGTCATTCCGTTGAAAAATGAATTTGTAAATGTGCCAGAACTTTTTGCGCTTGTTGAGCAGAGCAGTTAAGAGCAGCCTTAACTGTCAATTAATAAAGATATTCAGAATAATTAGAATCTTTAAATAAAAGAGAATGTTTTTTTATTTATTTGTTGTTTTTAAAATGTCACTTAAAAAATTAATCATTAATGACATGTCATTTGTTCATGGGAATTAATAAATGTGGAAATGCAAGTTACTGAGCATTGTATGGTAAATAATCCGTTTCTTGCTTTTCCGCAAACAGGGTGTTTCTAAACAAAATAGAAGAAAATTCCAGGGGTAATAATAAGCATCAAAACAGGCAATTTTTTGTCCAGTAAATCAGGATTGCAATTCACTTATTCAGTCAGAAATACAGTGTATCCCCAAGTCAAACTTTAATTTTCTTTTGTTACTTTAACAATAATGAAGGTATTGCAACTATATTGCCAACAGAGTTACTTTAATTTCTGTGAAATATGATAGCATGACGAGAAGTGCTGGAAATAGCAACCGTTCATATCTAAACTAAACAGCACCAGGGCTTAATTTCTAACAAAAAAAAGTACCGGAGCCCTAATATTATGCGGTACTAAAACCATAGCGTGCCCCTCCGCCCTCCCTCCCCCCCGCCATCACTCAAATCCGCATATTTATATTTCATACATTATTTGCAAAAATTAATACACCTTTTTTCTCCTTAGCAAAATAAAAAAATTAAATATATCATAAAAATACCTGCATATACTTAACTGTCAACTACTTTTTAATGTATCACTCCTTCCTAATAGGAATTATTGCCTAATTTTAATCTTAATTAATCGCAGAATTCTGCAATAATTAAATACGGCAAGGATTATGATTCGGAAATAATGTTAACATAAAAAATGAATTTTTCGCGGCTATGCATATACATATATAATATATATAGTATGTCACGCAAGTGTTTTGATAGAATAGAATGCAGTAACTTGGAGATGGAAGGGAAAGGAAAGGGTAGTTTAAATTTCGGTTTTTCGGAATCGCTATTGCACTGGGCTCCGGAGCCCTCTATTTATGAGCTCCGGTGAATTCCGACCAATATTGAAATATTTACTAAAAACAGAGAAGTACCGGAGCTGAGCCGGTGGGCTCCGGCGCAAATTAAGCCCTGAACAGCACTGAGCTAGATATTATATTATTAAGAATGCAGCTAACAATACTTATACTGTACCACTGGCCAAAATCCAGTTTCTTCCAAGGATATCATCACATTCTATACAAGCAAATTAATGTGATGCAAATTTCGCTAAAATATCTTCATTTTTATACAGTTATAAACGAAAATTCTGCTTCGGCTTGTACACCTTTCATTTTTGATGAAAGAAGTGGAATGATATGTTGCTTCTTGTTCAATATGAGATAATTCTTTTCATTTGTTTGAATTAATTGAAGTCATGGAATTTAAATTTTGTTATTTAAAATTTTTTCAAACCATCCTCTTCTTAAATAATAACTCAAAACATACCTTTTTTAGTACAAAATTTACTTATAAAAATAGTTGTTTATAAAAATGGAAGTATCTGTGCTAAATATTATGAAAAATTGTTTAAAATTTAACTTTTTAACGTTAAATACTGAAATATAAAAGCCGAATATTCGGTATTCGACTGGCCTAATATTCGGTATTCAGCCTAACAGTTACTATTCGGCTGGTCGAATATTCGGTATTCGGTTTAAATGCAGGCCAAATATTCGGCATTCGGTATTCAGCCAAAATCACTATTGAGTACATCCCTACATTTGATAGTTGATAAATTTGCTGAAATATCAAATTCCTTGGGGGGGGGGGGGCTATTGCCCCACCTAGACCCCCTCAAATGGCGCCCCTGCTGTTGAATCATTCAATAAACGATTACTGCATGCTTCAATTTTCCCATAACATAAAAAATGGCCAAATTTTTGTTGATAAATTACTGTAATTATCAGAAGATCGATGCTTTAATTATTTTAGATGGATAGTTTAAAATACTAAATATCAGGCAATGGAGGATATTCCATCTGCGTTTTGATCACGTGATCAGGGTAAAAACGTCTAGCGTAAAGAAGGGAAGGCTCCGTAGACGTGTAATGTAAATCCCCGCTAGCCAATGAAACAGTTCATCAGGCAAAGCAGTAGCATCTTCTCTTCTTATCAGTTAGAAGTTTCTTGGGTAAATTACCGGTATCACGTGACTTTTTTCAGCCTCGAACCCATATTTGGAATATCCTCCATTACAAAATCTAAATTAATTGTAGATTTCATTCTTCGTGAATTTTTTTTTTCGCCAATTTTGGCGATAAGGACATATTTTAAAAGTACAGCGCCATCTAGTTCATTTTCGCGAAAACGATGATGATTTGTGATTTTTTATCCTATCGAACGGAAATAGAGTGAAATTATATGGGAAGCTAGTTTAAATTTTTCAGATAATTAATAACGATAACTCAAAATATTATATAGAGCTGTGTAAGGTGACGTCACGAACAGGTCTTTGCTGCTGCTGTAGGACAGCTATCGCTACCTTTATCAATGCTTTTTCTATTTGTGTGCCCTACAACTTTTTTCATTGTTCTCCTATAAAAGTCACGTAATGTGAACTGCTCTATATGATGAAATTTTTGGAAAAAATGGCGAAAGAACTAATGTGAAAATAGAATTTTTCAAGGAAATTTTATAATATAGATTTTTTTTTTTTTAATATTCATTTTCACAAAAAATAGGTTCTATTTTAAATTTTGGAAAAAAAAATTCCCCAAATTTGCTTAAGATAATTTTATTGTTAATATTTCATCATAAGACAGTAATATCAAAAAATATATAAATAAATATTTTTAACAATTTTCGTAAACCAGTATTATCAAAAAATAAAGCATATTTTTACTGTAACTTTCAGATACAAAACTGTTTAAAATATCGTGAGATACCTGCATACTATGAAGTCTCATTACAGATTCCTCTTAGAAAAGAACAGTTTTAATATTATTAAAGAAATGAAAATTTTCTACATATAAAAAAACTTTTTTAAAACAATTTTACTTCGTAGAAGTTTTTAAAAACTTTATCACAAAGTAAAAAAAAAAAAAAAAAAAAAACTAGAGAACAGGAATTCTGCTTTTTCAGAATTTAGTGTCGCCCCCGGCATTTCCATTACTTCATTTTCTTCAAATGGACTGATGGCTTCTATTATTATGAAACAGCCATTATAAATGAAGTGTTAGGTGAAGATGAAAGAGCAGCCGTAAAAAGTTAGAACTCTGATTTTCTGGTCAGAATGGGGGGGGGGGGATGTCCATAATTTTTTTTCTGTGAAAATATGATACCTAAAATTAAGAGGAATGTATTTTTGAGTTCAGCGTTACGAAAGCTTTCACAGGATACCCCACATGATATACAAAGAAAAGAATTTTTTTTCAAGTAGCATAATTAGCCCCTCTACATTTTTACTAAATATATTTATGAACTAAAAAGGAAAAAAAATCATTAAAATATTTTTTTTTTTTGGGGGGGGGGGGGTGAATGTACATTAGAAAAATTAATTTTGTTACACTAAGAAATTGCTGCTAATATTCAGCTAAATATATATAATCTTCATCATTTTAATTTTCCAAAATATGGAAAAATAAAATAAAACATTTGGAAATATGCGCGAATACAGTTTAAAAAGTTCTACTAAACGAATTTGGATGGAAGTTGCCTTAGTAGCTAAAAAATTATGAAGAAAAATAATAAACAATTAAATTTAAAAAATCAAAAAACCGACTGCGTAAAATGCGAACTAATTAATTATTTCTCATCAATGTGAAACTACTTTTTTCAATTCCTACTATTAGCTCACACTCTCGCTATATATATCTTGTTCAAATTTTCAATCGTTAATAAAATACTTATTATTCATCCAATCAAGCTCTAATAATTTTTTTTAACTTGTAGTGGATGACAGTTGATGTTAATCCAGTTTTTTCAAATATTAATTCATTAATTAAATTAAATTAATTAATTTTCAATAATCTAGAGAGCCCTCTTCTTGATCGAGGTATTTTAAGCGCCACTCAAGAAGAAAGAAGAATATGAGGGGAAAAAATTCTCTTATTGACTAAGTAGGAATTGACTTAAAATATTTTTTTTATATTACTTGTTTATATTACTTACCTATTTTTTTTATTATTTACTTGTATTGGTGACTTTTAAGTTGTGTTTAATTCTTAGTTCCTATCTATAAACACTGTTTTAATGAGGTCTATAGATTAGATTAATTTTAACACAATTATTCCAATTGGTAAATAAATCATATTAGATGTAAATTTCCAACTAGGCGAAAAATGTCCGGACCAGGATTCGAACCAGGGATCTCCTGGCTGAAGCCGCCAGTGCTCCGCCATCTGAGCTATCCCGGACGAATCTGGTGGAACTTTTTCACTGGATGGAAATTTTTCACTACACAACTTCCAGGTTGTATAATACTTTAACGGAGCTTCTGACTGTAAAATAGTCAATGAAACATCGCCTTCATTTTGAAAGACTTATCCAATGATAAGCCGCTCAATAGGGTGCGTATTTGTTTTTTCGTCTCTACCGCCATTTTTTACTTTACGACCGCCATTTTGAATTTATAAAAACAAAACCTAGCCCATAACCATCGGGCCGTTAAAACGAATTAATAGAGACCTCATTCATTAAAATCCATCCAGCCGTTGGGATGTTTCGAGGGTATAAAGAAATTCACATTTACGCGTGAAACACATAACCCTTCTTTTCAGTCGGGTAAAAAAAGAAATTTATATGTAAAATTCGTATTTTGAACTGTAAAACTTACACTCTGTGTGAGCGGAGCCAGTGGCATACCCAGGATTTTATTTCGGGGGGGGGGGGGGGCTGACTTAAATTTCCATAATGTTCTAAATCTTACGAAACACGTTGAATTGTGTTATAAACAGAAATCATTTTTTGCCAATAAGTCCGTAGCCGGGGGTGGGGGGGGGGGGGGGGAGGGGCAGGGGTGACTTTGTTCCAAATTTTCCGAAAATTTGAAAAATTTTGTCTAGTCCAAAAATTTGGACTTAAAAAAAGCCGTAGAAAATACGCAAATTTCGGCAAATGACCACAGAAAAAATGCGAATTTCGTCAAAGGGCCGCAGAAAAAACGGAAATTTCAACAAAGGATCGCTAAAAAAACAGGCATTCTGTCAAAGGGCAGCGGAAAAACGCGAATTTCGTTAAAGGATCGCAAAAAAAAAAGAAAAAGCAGTGTTACAAAGAAGGGCGACAGAAAAACGTGAATTTTGTCAAAAGGCTGCGGAAAAAAGCGAATTTCGTCAAAAAGCCGCGGAAAAAAACAAATTTCGACAAAGGATCTCGAAAAAAAACGCGAATTTCGCCAAAGGGTCGCAGAAAAAACGCGAATTTCATCAAAAAGTCGCGGGAAAAATACGAATTTCATCAAAAAGACGAGGAAAAAAATGCGTATTTCGTCAAAAATCCAAAGAAAAAATGCAAATTTCGACGAAGGATTGCGTAAAAAAACGCGAATTTAGGCAAATGACATCGGGAAAAAACGCGAATTTCGTCAAAAGGCCGCAGAAAAAACGCAAATTTCGACAAAGGATCGCTAAAAAACACACATTCCTTCAAAAGAAAGTGGAAAAACGCAAATTTCGTCAAAAGGACACAGAAAAAAACGTGAATTTCGTCAAAAGGCACAGAAAAATGCAAATTTCATCAAAAAGACGAGAAAAAAGTGCAAATTTCATCAAAAAGCCGTGGACAAAACGCAAATTTCGACGAAAAATTGCATGGAAAATGCGAATTTCGGCAAATGACCACAGAAAGAACGCGAATTTCGTCAAAGGGCCCCCAAAAAAAGCAAATTTTGACAAAGGATCGCTAAAAGCACACGCATTCCGTCAAAGGGAAGCGCAAAAAACGCGAATTTCGTTAAAGGGTCGCAAAAAGAAGAAAAAGCAGGGTCACAAAGAAGAGCCACAGAAAAACATGTTCATCAAAAGGCTGCGGAAAAAGCAAATTTCGACAAAGGATCTCGAAAAAACGCAAATTTCGTCAAAGGGTCGCAGAAGAAATGCGAACTTCATCAAAAGGTAGCGGAAAAACGCGAATTTCGAAAAAAGATCGCTTAAAACACGCATTCCGTCATATGGCTGCGAAAAAAAGCTTATTTCGTAAAGGATCGCAAAAAAAGACGATTTCATCAAAAAGACGAGAAAAAAAAACGGAAATTTCGTCAAAAATCCGCGGAAAAAACGTGAATTTCGACCAAGGGACGCAGAAAAAAACGCAAATTTCGACAAAGCATCATTAAAAAAACACGCATTCCGTCAAAGGGGAGCGGGAAAAACGCGAATTTCATTAAAGATCGCAAAAAAAAGAAAAAGCAGGGTCACAAAGAAGGGCCACAGTAAAACGTGAATTTCGTTAAAAGACTGCGCAAAAAAGCGAATTTCGTCAAACAGCCTCGAAAAAACGCTACTTTCGTCAAAGAAAACGCGAATTTCGTCAAAGAGCCATAGACAAAAAGCAAATTTCATCAAAAAGACGAGAAAAAAAATCGAATTTCGTCAAAAGAGCCGCGGAAAAAAAGCAAATTTCAACGAAGGATTTCGTAAAATAAAACGTGAATTTCGGCAAAAATCTGCGAAAAAACTTGAGTTTCATCAAAAACCCGTCGAAAAAACGCGGAAAAAACACAAAT
Organism: Maratus speciosus; assembly: GCA_963932465.1. Taxonomy (NCBI): domain Eukaryota; kingdom Metazoa; phylum Arthropoda; class Arachnida; order Araneae; family Salticidae; genus Maratus; species Maratus speciosus. The sequence goes on from OZ010790.1 coordinate 466,537,026, forward strand.
TTCGACAGGATCACGAAAAAAAAAACGCAAATTTCGACGAAGGAGTGCGTAAAAAAAACGCGAATTTCTTCAAAAGACTGCGGAAGAAACGCAAATTTCGTCAAAAAAAGTGAAAAAACACAAATTTTTTGCATGGAGATACGACTGAAAAATGAAAATTAATAAGCTACATTTAAGTACTTAAGTAAAGTCAACTCTTTCGCACCGGATTTCCGATTTAACCGAAATCGACTTGTGATTAGCTGTAGTGTTACTGTACATTAATATTCTTCCGCATTGACAATCTTGGCGTTCAAGAGAAACGAATTCGTGGCATGCCAGAAAATAAAACAAATTTATCTGAAAAAGAACGAATATCAGCCCTTTTTTCATTTCACTGCGATCTCTTCGGAGGCGGAATGGAGCTGTAACCTCATAACCCCCGTCGCCATCGACTTCTTTGGGTGTATGCTGGGACATCACTGTGCACTAGTATATGGGACTAACCAGAATAGCTGCGTCGCAGAAAAAAAAATTAAATTTTATCTCAAAAGAAAGAAAAAAAAAGAGGGATTTTTTTCATTTTTGATTACTTCGAAAGGACCCTATAACTCCATCAGCCCCCTTCCCCTCATTAAGTATACTGTGGTGTAACTATGCGCTGATGTGAGACTAGCCAGAAAGTCTAGTTCCTTGTATTGCTGAAAATAATTGCATTACAAATTTATCTCAAACAAAAAGAAAAAAAAACAGCACTTTTTTCATTTCATTTTCAACTATTTTGGGAGAGGTCTGTAACCCCATCACCCCCTTTCTTCTTCTTTGGGTGTAATGTGGCGTCACTGTGCACTAATATGGAACTAAACAGAAGAGTGTGGCTAGTCTGTTGAATGATAGGAGAAAAAAAATGCAAATTTATCTCAAACAGAAAGAAAAAAAGCAATTTTTTTTCGGCTATTTTGGCAGGAGGGGGCTGTAAGACCATCAGCCGCCTCTCCTTCTTTCGGTAAGATGTGATGTCAATGTGGACTAATATGGATTTAACGAAAATGGCTATTTCGCTGTATGGCAGAAGAAAAATTACAAATTTATCTCAAACAAGAAGAAAAAAATCAGCCTTTTTTTTTTTCATTTCATTTTAGACTATTTAGGAAGGGGGCACCCCATTAGCCCCTTTTACCTCTTTGGGCATAATGTGGTGCCACTGTGTACTAGTACGGAACTAAAGAGAAGAGAGCGGCTAGTCTGTTGAATGATAGGGGGGGAAATACAAATTTATCTCAAACAAAAATAAAAATATCAGCACTTTTTCATTTCATGTTCGACTTTTTGGGGAGAGGGCTGTAACCCCATTAGCCCACTTCTATATTCTTGGGTATAACGTGGTGTCACTGTACACTAATATGGAACTACAGTGAAGGGAGCGGCTAGTCTGTTGAATGATAGTGGAGAAAGTGCAAATTTATCTCAAGCAGACAGAAAAAAATCAGCGCTATTTTTTCATTTCATTTTCTACTATTTGGAGAGGAGCGGGGCTGTAATTCCAACAACCCCCTCCCCATCTTTGGGTATGCTGTGATGTCAATGTGGACTAATATGGAGTTAACGAGAATGGCTATTTTGCTGTATGACAGAAGAAAAAAATTACAGATTTATCTTAAAAAAGTAAGGAAAACCACTTTTTTCATTTAATTTTTCGACTATTTCTGGTTTGGGGGGGGGGGGCAGTAACCCCGTCAGCCCCCTTTTTCTTCTTTGGTGTCAATATGGACTACTATGGAACTATACGGTGAAGGAGGCTTATAGTCTGTTGAACGATAGGGGATAAAATGCAAATTTATCTTAAACAAGCAGAAAAAATTCAGCACTATTTTATCATTTCATTTTCGACCATTTCGAGAGGAGGGGGCTGAAATTCCATCAGCCCCCTCCCCATCTTTTGGTATGCTGTGATGTCAATGTGGACTAATATGGTGTTAACGAGAATGTCTATTTTGCTATATGACAGAAGAAAAAATTACAGATTTCTCTATTAAAAGTAAGGAAAAATTACTTTTCCATTTAATTTTTCGACTATTCCGGGTGGAGGGGGGGGGGGGGCTGTAACCCCTTCGGCCCCCTTTCCCTTCTTTGTTGTCAATGTGGACTAATATGGGACTAATGAGAATGGCTAGTCCACTGTATGACTGAAAAAAATTAAAACTTTCCAAAAAAGAAAGAGGAAAAAGCAGCACTTTTTCATATCACTTTCGAAAATTTCGGGGGGTGGGGGGAAGGGGCTGTAGCCCCATCACCCCCCCCCCCTTGGGTACGCCCATGAGCGGAGCCACAGTCAAAAGTTAAGTATTAATGATAAAAAATGATTCTATTAAAAATTAATGATTTATCTTCCCCTACTCTCTAAGAAATAAACTTGGTTTCGATTTTTTCTTTCCGGGAGGGATTTCTGAAGCTTTGCGGCCACTGAAATTCCGAAGAAAGGTGCACTTCTATACTATAATTAAAGATAAAATTCGTAATCTTCCCGTGGGTGGGGGGAGGGTTGTCAAACTGTGTATTCAGCACTGGATCCACTTTCAAAATGAATATCAATAAATAATAATTTTAATAAATAAAATAATAACTAAAAATGTAAGAAAATTTTTCTTTCCGAACGTAGAAAAAAGGGAAGGATTCAATTCCTCCGCATTTCAATGTAGTTTTCTTTCTTTTTCTTTTTTTTTTTTTTTTTATTTTAGGGCACATGAGCTATTCCAAAGAATTCGGTTTCAGGCAGATGTGCAGATGTTTAGTAACCACTGATACAGTTTTCTTTTTCTGCTATTTTTTACACATTAAATGTCCCCCCTCGCTGTTTCAATTTCACAATCGTAATTTTCTGGAAATTAATATTCGAAACCTTATATACATATACTCTCACAAATTTCGAATATATATTATATGTATATTAAATATTCCATACTATATATTAATTGTACGACTTGATTAATAAATAGTTAAAGCAATTAATTTTTATAAACATTTTATTATTTATTGATAATCCTAAAATATAAATTTATTTGAAATCAAGTTCTTTGGTTGTCGTCGTCTCAGGGGCGTAGCTACCGTGGAGCAGTTGGAGCAACCTGCTCCAGGCGCACGAATTCTAAGGGCGCAAAATTAGGTAGAGCAAAATGAAATTTTTTTTAAATATTTACATATTTTTATCATTATCAATCATATGTAATGGAGGAATCTTGTTACAATCAGCTTATTCCTATATGATATTTTACTTAGTATTTAACCTGTGCTATTTCTGTTTAAAATATATTTTTATACACAGCAAAAAGAAATTATTTTTATTCGCGAAGTTTTAATTCATTCCATATTTCAAGCTTAAGTAACTTCCCCAACACCGTTTCAGCATGTCTTATTTTTTTTTCTGTAACTTTTAAGTAGGCGACAGTTGAAGATTTTCAAATCTTAAAGTAATTGAAGCTTATTTATAGGGCTATCCCCGGTCACCTTATTGGCTACCACTGTTTCTGAACCATAATTCTCCTGGTACATTTATATTGAAAATGATTTAGAAATTTATCATGATGATTACAGTACGGGAAAAAATGGTAGCCAAAGAAGTCACCGCTGCTAAACTTATATTTACGATTGCAACAGCAATGCCTTAGCTATTTTAAGATTTAATTAGCTATTATTATTTTAAAATTTCCCAAAAAAGACAAACAATAGTTTGACAAGTTAAAGAAAATTACTGACCATTTTACAAAAAAAACAAAAAAACAAAAAAAAAATAACTTTTGAAGGGTTTTTTTTTTGTGTGTGTGTGTGCGTGTGTGTGTGTGGAAACTAAACATGCATCAATACAGATTACAAAACAATAAGAATTAGGCATATTTCGCATCAGTCCACAGCTACAAAATATAAAGGGGGGGGGGGGGAGCGGGCAGCGGCCAAATTATTTTTGAGATTTTGAAAAAAAAAGTAAATCTCAAATGCGGAATTGATAAGCATCTTCTTTTAAAGAGAGAGAGAAAGTTAAGTATCAAATTCAGTGTTCCTTAGGACCTGATTATCGCCCATGCAAATTTACACAACTTTTTTCTAAATGTATTTTTCCGCATTATATCTTATTTAATCGTAGAATTTTAGGATTAAATAAGCCAAAAGGTATTTTTCGAAGATAGTAATGTGAGATTTGCTTAAGCCGTAATCACAGGCTCTGATTCATCCGATATCGCATATTAGTGAACAATGAATTTTTGAATTATAAAATGAAAAAAAAAATCTTGAGTAACTCCATTCAACTTTCCGAACAGCTAACAAAATACTGTGTGTTCAAAACAGTATGATAATGAATAAAAACTTAGATCTTAGTTTTATAGACAGGTGAAATATTTCCACTGGTGATAAAGACCTCGTGATTTAAAGAAAACGTGCACTTCCAAGAGATAATTTTCAACAAATTTTCATTTCGCCCGTACTGAAACAAGACCCATAAATAAATAAAAAGAAGAATTTATTTTACATTTCACAGTCTGGTAGGCTCAGGCTGGCCCGCTGGACAATTGATCTGCGGGTCGGTGTGCCCTAAATCAGGTAAAATTGCGCACCCCCTTAGGTGAAGTTAATAGTTACAAAATATGCTACAAGTATTAGATTAATACAGCCTTAATTTATTTAATAATTTTTAAAAAAATCACTTTTTAGAAGCTTTTTGTTATTGATCATTTTTTTCCCTTGCAAAGCAGAAGAATTTAATTTTTTTTCTTGAAAGTTTCTTTGTTTCAGAGGACCATTTAAATCTTTTAAAACCTAATGTATATTCTATAATTCTGTCCGTTACCAATGGCGACATGATCTGACCCAACAATTTTCAGCCTGTCTAGCACCAAAGAGCTCTATTTCAAAAACACTTTTTATTAGTTTTTTGTAAAATCATCTATTAAGTATTTGTTTGAAATGTTTAGGCTTCGTGTATTCGTACATTGCTGTGATTGTAATTTCCCCTAAATGTTTATTATGCTGATTTTTGTGATTGTTGAACAAAAATATTTATAAAGAATATTTTCTGCAAAGAAAAGATAAGTCAAACATATTTTATGTTAAGAATTACATTTTAATATGAAAATGAGACTGTTTGAATATTATATATAAATGTGATAATCAGAACGGCGGTCAGCTATTTTCTTACGTTGAAACAGGACTGCTCAACGTGGCGCCTTTTCAAGGTTCTGTTTGCGCCCCTGTTGTTAGGGGTATTTTTATACATTCTGCCTAAAGCGGATTCTGCATAAGACGGAAATATGTCTAACACAGAGCTTTAGACAGAGTTTATTGCATAAAAATCTATTTTAAAAACACTTTGCTTTAAAATCAAATTAATAATATTTACACGTTTTATTAGCATCAATAAGAGTTTTTATCCTGACCGCTCCAGAAAAGGTTTAAAATAGGTTTTATTAATAACATTCCTATTTAGTACTATAAATTCTGTACACTTAGAATCCTAAACCAGCGACTCGCAAGCTAATGTTAAACAATGACAGCGATCATTACGAATTTCTCATTTACATTTCAATATTTTTTAAAGGTATTTTTAAATAGAAAGTTGAGGTTGACGTTTAAATGGTTATGTGTATACTGTTTCGATTTTTTTTTCTAAGGGCACTTTCAATTTCGGATTCAATTCAGAAGTTGAAAAAGCATCCCCCTCCCCGCAAAGAACTGGAATGATAATGGGTATTATTGGTTTCTACTAGTAAGTTGATAAAACAATGAGTTTCTAAAATGTTGCGCCTCCAAAAATCCAACGTCTGCGTATTTGGCAATGACCTAGTCCGTCCCTTCGTACACTAGCGGCTCTTCAAGGGTTCACGATCACTTTTATACCAGAATTTGTAAATAAAATTTGTTCTGTTTTTAATCGGGGAATTTTCAACGATTAAAAAATGAGAATTTTTTTTCTGAAATAACTGGTAGTGAGGTGATTGTGAACCCGTTGTCGAGCTACCTCTATCTGCGTGGTGAAACGTTGCCTGTATAGATATAAGATGAACGTGAGCAATAAAAATATTTTAATTGAGGTATAAGAGAAAGTGTCCATCAGTTATCGTCACTCAATGGTTCAAAAATAGTTTAGATACCAAAACCATCCGCCAATTTTTTGGAAAATATTACAATTCATACAGATTTATAACATAACCGCTCACATCTTTAAAAACACACCAAATCAAGCTCTGGGAATCTAAAAACGTGAGGAAATTTTAACATACACGTATACATACACACATACATCTTGAATGGTTATAAAAATTGTAAGAACAGATTCAGGTATTTGAAAATGCAAAAATATACCATTATTTTCATTTATTTTTATTATGAATACAATACTTTCCTATTTCCTTCTTTGCATTGTATGTGTATAAAAATTAAAAACTGCAGTCGTAAATAATTGGTGTCAATCAGGGTTCTCGCTGCCGATCGCCACTGCGCCAAAATGGTTCATTTGGCGAGAAAACTAAAGACTGAAATCGCCAAATTGCAAGAGATGTTTTTTTTTCTTTCGCTGACAATCTCAATGGTGTTATTGTACGATTAAACTTTTTCTGTGTCATTTGAATTTAGCTGGTTCAAAAGCCAGTGAGAAGCCCAACTTTTACCGCTGCCCATTGGCTAATTTTCTAAACCATTAGTTGTCGAAATATAGTTCTAATAGTAAAAGAGTTTCAACGTTGTTCTCAGTGCTGAATTCAGGGGTGGCTCGGGAGAGGGGACACTCCACTCGGAGGAATGAGATGGTCCTCGGAAGAACTGAGATTTTGTGTTTTCAATGGTCAAAAAGTGCAATCCCCCGCTCCCTTCGGAGCCACAGAAATCCTTCCTGGATAAAAGTGTCTTCATCCTTTTAAAAGTAATTTATGTCAAAATAGTTATTTTAAAAAAGTTACGAGATTTACATTTTTTTCGGTCCCTTGGCTACATACGTTATATCTAAAAAAATTTCCCCGTACTTTAGCAGATAAAATAATAAAGAATTCTCATTTGTACGACCAAAACTTACTGAGTTATTACATTTTGAATTTTATGAAATTTTAGTATTTTCTGGTACTAAAAATAGAAAACGTACTTCATCTATATGTAAAAAGTAATATATATATCGTGACAATAGTGTGTTTTCATATTGCCATATTGTTCAACAATGCTTCGAAACTTTTGAAAAGAAAAACAGATATTAAGGGCAGTAGATTGTACAGGCCCATTGGCGCATTTAAAATACCCCCCCCCCCCCACACACACACTGATTCGCAGAAAATATTGGTAGGTACTCCGGACTTAAACATTTCATTTTTTTTTTTACTTTTAATTATTTGTATTTAATACGTTGTTAAAATACTTTGACTTTTAAATAAAAGTAAATTTTAAATCGAATTAAGAATAGTATATGAATTTTAAATTTCAAAACAAAATTACGCAGAACTTTTTTAAGTGACAAAAGGGCGCACAAACTTAACTTGCTCCAGGGCGCTGAATCTGTAGCTACGCCACTGCGTCGTCTCCCCCCCCCCCCTTTCAACAAAGTACTTACAAACATCAGAATTCATTTATGCATTCACTAATAGTAAATAAATTTATTACTAATTTTAAAATTTGAAATCTTAAAAATGAAAGAGTACGTAATTAGTAATAATTCGAAACTTTCATTCAATAGCGTACTACACTGGCCTCCAAAAGTTAAGTTACGGGGACTGGATGCTTTTGATTGTACACGGTTTGTCGAATATCTACCAACATTATTAGCGAATTGTTCTTGAACTTCTAGGATGTAAAGAACATGTTTGATTTTATATTTCTCGGTGAAGATTTATCGAGGGGGGTACAATTAGGGGGTTAATAATAAATTTAATAATAAAATAATATTTGCGATCACCTACGTAACAGAAAAGGCTGGAAATGGTTTGTCACTGTGGTAAATGACTATTTGGGTCCTGTTCAACGTTTGTATGCATTTGTGTAAGCATAGCACTCATATTCGTGAAGATGTTAACGTTTTTGTGAAAAATTCAAAAGTTTTTTGTTTACAGTAGGGATGCACAACCTGTGGCCCGCGGGCCAAAAGTGGCCCGCGATGGGGTAACGTGTGGCCCGCGAACTTCGTCAATTTATAACTGGAAAAAATTGCAATTTTGCCGAAAAGTCGCAGAATCGTGAATTTCGTTAATTTGCTTCGGGAAAATTTGAAAATTATGTTAGTCAAATAAGAATCGCGAATTTCATTGATCGGGTGCAGGAAAATGGCGAATTTTGTCGATCATGCTCGGAAAAATCGCAAATTTCTTTGATCGGGCTCGGAAAAATCGCAAATTTCCTTGATCGGGCACGGAAAAATCGCGAATTTGGTCGATGAAGCACGGAAAAGAACCGCAAATTTCGCTGATCGGGGACGAAAAAAAATCATAAATTTTTTTGATGATGCGAAGAAAAATTGCAAATTTTCATGATCGACTGCGGAAAAATAGTGAGTTTCGTCAGTCACGAGAAAATATCGCGAATTTCGTAAATTTGCAGCTGGAAAAAATTGCCAATTTCATCAGTGAGTTAAGATTTGGGAATTTCGTAGATCGGGCGAGAAAAAATCGCAAATTTCGTTGATCGGATGCGGAAGAATAGCAAATTTTGTCGATAAGGGTCGGAAAAATTGCGAATTTCATTGATCGGACACGGAAAAATCGCGAATTTTGTCGGTCAGGCGCAGAAAAATCACAAATTTCTTGATCGGTCACCGAAAAATCGCGAATTTTGTAGTTGAAGCGTGGAAAAAATTCGCAAATTTTGTCGATCGGGCACGGAAAAGTCGGAGTAGGGAAAATCGCGAGTTTTGGCGAACGGGATCGGAAAAATCGCGAATTTCATTGATCGGGCACGGAAAAGTCGCGAATTTTGTCGATCAAGAGCGGAAAAATCGCAAATTTCGTTGATCGGACACGAAAAAATCGTCAATTTTGTTGATGATGCGCGAAAAAATTGCGAATTTTCTTGGTCGACTGCGGAAAAATATGTTTCGTAAGTCGCGCGAAAAAAATCGCGAATTTAGTCAATTTGCCGCGGGAAAGAATTGGAAATTTCGTCATTCAGTTAGGAATCGTGAATTTCGTCTATCGGGTGTGGAAAAATCGCAAAATTTGTCAATTAGGTGCGGAAAAACCGCGTGTTTCGTCTGTTTATCTTGAATTTCGTCAATTTGCCGCGGGAAAAATTGCGAATTTCGTCAGTCAGTTAAGAATCGCGAATTTCGTTGATCGGGCTCGGAAAAATCGCAAGCTTCGTCGAACGGACACCAAAAAATCGCAAGTTTTGTCAATCGGGGATGGGAAAATCGCAAATTTTGTTGGTTTCGCACGATAAAATAGCTAATTTGTCGATCTGGCCCGGAAAAATTGCAAATTTCGTTGTCAGGCACAGAAAAAATGCGACTTTTCTCGATAATGCGCGGAAAAATTGGAAATTTCATTGATTGGCTGCGGGAAAATTGCGACTTCCGTCAGATTATCGCGAAAACAAATCGCAAATTTCGTCAATTTACCGTTTGAAAAAATCGCAAATTTCGTCAAAGTCAGTTAAGAATCCCGAATTTCGTTGATCGTTCGCGGAAAAATCGCGAATCTCGTCGGTAGGAGGTGGAAAAATCGGAAATTTCGTAGTTCTTGCACGAAAAAAATCGTGAGTTTTTGTCGATCGGGATCCGAAAAATCGCGAATTTCGTTGGTCGGGCACGAAAAAATCGCACATTTTGTCGATCAGGCGCGGAAAAATCGCAAATATCGCCGATCAGGTGCAGATTAATAGGAATTTCGTCGACCAGGTGCGGCAAGATAGGGAATTTCGTCGATCCGGTGCGGAAAAATCGCTAATTTTGTCGATCAAGCGCGGGAAAATCACAAATTTCGTTGATCAGGCCCGTAAAAATCTCAAATGTTGTTGATCGGCTCTTCCTGCCCCCTTCGTTCATAAAGTTCGCATTTTTTTTCGGCACCAGCCATTTTCATGCCTATGTTTGTTTTTTAGCACTTTTAATAAAATAAAATTTACTCCCCCGAATAAAGTACAGGAATATTATCACCCTTTAAAATTAATCCTTGTTATATATACAAACGTAAACTGTTGATATATCCTTGCCAACTGAATTGGACATGTTGTCTGGGTAGAGGAACCTAGAGGGGTAACCCCCTCACACACACACACACACACACACCTCCCCGAAATAGAATTCTCTTCGTGTGACTGATGTGGCCCCCGACAACTCAGACATTTTTGAAAGTGGCCCTTCTCTTAAAAAGGTTGTGCACCCCTAGTTTACAGCATACAGAGTTTTCAACCATATTTAACACAACTTTCCAAAAACATAACAAAGAACAGTAGCAACAGTATACTGCAATTAAAACATGAATATATTGAATATTTGATGAGATATGGCCACTTGTATGAAATAATTTTTAACTGCGCATGCGTGTAAGATTTCAAAATTTTTATTTCATAATTTGGTAGCCAGCTATTTTGAGTAACTTCTGTAAAAAGTCCAGTCAAATATTGTGAAAAGTCAGAAAGATATAGTGAGTTGATTGAAAAGTTGTGGGAAAAAACCTTATGATAAAGCTATTTTTAGAAAGCAACTCACTATATCGCCCCTATCCAGGGGCCTCGCTAAGGAGGGGGAACGGGGAAGCCTCCCCTCCCCCCTAACATTCGCAAATGTTATTACACTTGGCAATTTTACAAACTTAGTTGGCAAATTTGTTTAAAATTTTAATAAAAACTATAATATATTTTCCATTTCTGGCGAAAATTACAAAATTAATTGGGAATATTATTAAACTTTTAACAAATAAGAACTATATTACATTTTCTAACTGTGGTAAGTTAGCAAAATTATAAAACGAGTTGGCAAATAATGAAATTTGACTTGGCAATTTAAGGTTCTCTGCCCCACCAATAAAAAGTCTTAGCGATGACACTGCCCCTATCTTTGTGAAATTTCTCGATATTTGAATGGACATTTTAGATAAGTTGCCCTAAATAGCTGACTACCAAATTATGAAATAAAAATTTTGAAATCTTCCACGCATGCGCAGTTAAAAATTATTTCATACAAGTGCCCATATCTCATCAAATATTCAATATATTCATGTTTTAATTGAAGTGTACTGTTGCTACTGTTCTTTGTCAGGTTTTCGGAAAGTTGTGCTAAATTTGGTTGAAAACTCTGTATGCTATAAACAAAAAACTTTTGAATTTTCACAAAAACGTTAACATCTTTACGAATATGAGTGATATGCTTACACAAATGCACACGAACATTGAACAGGACCCAAATAGTCATTTAACGCAGTGACAAATTATTTCCAGAATTTTCTGTTGCATAGCTGATCGCAAATATTATTTTATTATTAAATTTATTATTAGCCCCCTAATTGTCGGCCCGACTAAATCTTCATCGAGAAATATGAAATCAAACATGTTCTTTACATCCCAGATGTCGAAGAACAATTCATCAATAATGTTGGTAGATATTCGACAAACCGTGTGCAATCAAAAGCATCCAGTCCCTGTACCTTAACTTTTGGAGGCAAGTGTATTTGGTAAACTGAAGTCTATGACTGAAGGAAGTAACAAAGCCGCGGTAAATGCGCCAAACAGGTCAATCTAGCGCCAATGTATTCTCACCTGCGAATGCTATGGCAAACTGATGAGCCAGCTCTCCTATTTGGTAGCCTTAATTACAACTTCACTATAAAAAAATTAAAAAATAACTTTTTTTTTCGATTGTGCCTTTTTATAATAAAAATATATATTTATATATAATAGAATTCAAATAAAAAACTTATTAGAATGGAAGCAAATCTAATTTAAACTATCTGATGAGAACTAACAAATATATTAATATTTTAAGACATACCTGAACTGAGTCACGTAATCTTGTAGAACTGGTTAAGTGCGAACCAAAACATTGAGCTCAAACGCTTAAATATTCTGTCCGGTTCTGTCTGTTCCGAAAATCTGTCCGGAGAAGTGTCACTGAGGAATGTAATTTGTGATGTTAAAAATACTCAACATGCACTCTGTGAAGAATGTAATAATACACCTTGTTATCTTAATGCAAAAACATCCTTCCTATTCAAAGTTTAGTGTTGTTCTTATCAAAAACTGATATCTCACTTATTGATTAAAACTAAATTTTATATAAATCTGATGGTTGATTTTTTTTTTTTTTTTTTGTGGGAAATAGATTTTGTCCTATCCCCACAGAAACTGCATAATCTGTTAAAGAAAACAGAGACACCTTTCGAAGCAGAGAAACGGATCAGTTCTCCTCAAAATGAGTCTGATGAGGTAAAAATATGGTATTTTCAAAAGTCACTATTTAAAATTTCAAAAGAAACTAATGTTGTTATTTTATTATTGACAAATTTTTATTATTAGCAAAAGGAATTTTCAATATTTGAAAAATTATTTTATTATTAACGAAATGAATGTTTAATATTTGAAAAGTTATTATTATTTACAAAATGAATTTGTAAAGTAATTTTATTATTAACGAAATGAATTTTTAATATTTGAAAAGTTATTATTAGGCAAATGAATTTTTTAATGTTTGAAAAGTAATTTTATTATTGACGAAATTAATTTATAACATTTGAAACAGAATATTATTATTAGCGAAACTTTATTATTATACAATGATTTTATTATTAGCAGTAAAGTGAATTTGAAAAGTAATTTTATCATTAATAAATTTTTATTAACGAAATGAATTTTTAATATTTGAAAAGTTATTATTATTTACAAAATAAATTTGATAAGTAATTTTATTTTTATTATTAACGAAATGAATTTTTAATATTTGAAACGTAATTTTATTTTTATTATTATTGAATTATTCTTATTGACAAATGATTATTTGAAAAGTTATTATTAATAGTAAAATGAATTTTTAATATTTGAAAAGTAATTTTATTATTAATAAATTTTTATTAACGAAATGAATTTTTAATATTTGAAACGTTATTATTTACAAAATGAATTTGTAAAGTAACTTGATTTTTATTGAAATTAATTTTTAATATTTGAAACATAATTTTATTTTTATTATTGAGCAAATGATTTTTTTTTAATATTTTAAAAGTTATTAGTAAAATGAATTTTTAATATTCGAAAAGTAATTTTATTTTTAATATTTGAAAAGTAATTTTATTATTAATAAATTTTTATTATTGTAAAATGATTTTATTCTTATTAGGGAAATGAATTTTTAATATTTGAAAAGTTATTTTATTATTAACGAAATGAATTTTTAAGATTTATAAAGTAATTTTAATGTTAGCGAAACTTTATTATTCTAAAGTGAATTTATTATTAGTAGGCAAATGAATTTTTAACATTTGAAAAGTAATATTATTATTAGCGAAACTTTATTATTATAAAATGATTTTATTATTACTAGTAAAATGAATTTGAAAAGTGAATTTATTTTTAATATTTGAAAATTAATTTTATTTTTAATATTTGAAAAGTAATTTTATTATTAATAAATTTTTATTAACGAAATGAATTTTTAATATTTGAAACGCAATTTTTTATTAAAGAAATGAATTTTTAATATTTGAAATGTAATATTATTAGCAAAATTATTTTTAAATTTTATTTTTATTATTAACGAAATGAATTTTTAATATTTGTAAAGTAATTTTAAAATTAGCAAAATGAATTTTTAATAATTGAAAAGAAATATTATTAGCAAATTGAATTTTTAATATTTGTGAAGTTATTTTATTATTAACAAAATAAATTTTTAACATTTGAAAAGTAATATTATTATTATTAGCGAAACTTTATTATTATAAAATGATTTTATTAGTAGTAGCAAAATTAATTCTTAAACTGAAAAGTAATTTGATTATTAATAAATTTTTATATACGAAATAAGTTTTTAATATTTGAAGCGTAATTTAATAATGAACAAATTTTTATTATTATTTATCTATGATTTTTTTTTCTTCGATATACTATATATTTTTCTGTGTTTAGGTTTTTAACATTGTATGTTTTTCATATTTTCTCAAATGTTTTAAGCATATATTTGAATACTAATTTCTCCAAACTATTTACGGAATCTATATTTTAAAACTGTTTTTGAGATGTTTTTTATATACTTTTTAAAAGTCCATATAAAAAATTAAATGTATATTAGTGAAAATTCTTTTTTCAAAATTTTTAAAATGAAATGATTTGTCTATATTTAAAAAAATTGTTTGAAAACAATTTTTTTAATGTATATTAGCAAAAACTCTTTTTGATATATTTTTTAATGAAGTGTCACTATCATTTTTTCTATATGATTGTTTTATTTTTTTATACCATATATCTTTATGAATAGTTTTTCAGCATAAGCTGCTTTTTCATAAATGAATGGATGTAGTCTTTATTTTGAAAGTATGATGAAGTGATTTATGTTTATATTTTAAAACAACTATTCGAAGTTTTTGCTTAAAACTGCTTTAGCAAATTTATAGAGCTAATGATAAAGTCATGTCCTAACAAGTGTTCTTTATCAATGGATCATCGACTGCATGTGCTTTGAAAAAAAAAAAAAAAAAAAAAATATATATATATATATATATATATATATGTATATGTATATACATACATATATATGTATTCAGAATTTTTTTACAACATATTTTTCATAAGTAAAATGCTTTAAAGTTAAATTTTTATCGGAAGAAATTTGTTATGTAGATTAATTTTTTAAAGCTGTATAGAAAAACATTATTTTGACTGCGTGGTTTTGTCTATATTTGAATTAGTTTTTAGGTTATTTTTTAGGAATCAAATGTTAGAATGTAGTGAGCTGGCAGAAAGAAAACATAGCAGGTTTTTTTAAGAGTAGAATTTTTTTTTTACCATACTTCGATATAAGCAATTTACCAACGTAATGAATGGTGGTCCTGTTTTATTATACTCTAATAAGGATCTCTTATCAATGAGTCATCATGAGTTAGCGATTGTGTGGAAATCTCTGTAAGTCAGTACCTATTCACAGGAGAATAACTTTCTGAAAAAAAGTTTTATTAACTATAATTTTTTTTACGGTGAACTTTTCATAAGTTTTTGTATGATTAAATGATTGAAAAAGGCAGCTTTTCGTGTTTTATCAAATGGAATAGTGAATGGTGGATTAATAGTCCAAGAGCCGGCAGCACAAAAAGCTATGTTATCAAGCAGAAGAAAAAAAACCTTAATTTTATGGAAGAGTAGAAGTAGGGGAATCTAATGATTCATGTCTGCCGTAAGTGAAGTGGTGCATAAGCCAAAAATGAATACCACCAGTGGTTGACTCTTAGGTTTATCATTGTGTTTTCCTGCTCCCAGTCCTCCATGTTTTCATGTCTTTGTTTGTAGGACAAACACAATGATAAACCTACGAGTAAACCACTGGTGGTATTCATTTTTAGCTTATGCACCACTTCACTTCCGGCAGACATGGATCATTAGGTTCCCCTACTTCTACACTTCCATAAAATAAAGGTTTTTTTCTTGTGCTTGATAAAATAGGTTTTTGTGCTGTCGGCTCTTGGACTATAAGATATAAAATTGGAATCATTCAATATATTTACTATTTAAAATCGCGTAATATTTCGAGTGTTAAGTTAAATTAGATTTAAAAATATTTTTTCTTTTATATGTTCTAACATATTTTCACATTGAAATAAGGTGACTAAGTTTAGATAATAAAATTAAATATGCATTTTTAAACTTTTAAATTATACGTATTATGAATGTGATTAACTATGCTCAAATGATAATTGAATTACAGTGAAACCTCCATATGCGACCACCTCCATTAAGCGACCACCTCCCTGAACGACCATTTTTTCATGGAACAAAATTTATTCCCATAGGCTCAATACTAATTTTACCTCCATTCAGAGACCATCCCAGTTAAACTCCCTCCATGAGCTACCAATTTCTTTGAAGAAAATTCCGTTTTTTCCTGGTTGCTTGAAGAAGGTTCTATTAGAAAAATAATTCCGGAGAGTGCATTATTCATCAAACTTTTAAACTAAGTTTAGATTTTTTTTTTATCTCGGTAACTTTTAAGTGTTTAAACCCCTTTGTGCCTTTTTAGGCAATGAATTTAACTCTGATGACAAATTAAAAATGACGGTCAATAAACTCCTCTGCCCTGTTCTGTTGGAAAACTCTCAAAGAAATAGATAAAGTAATGAAATCGTCATTATATGTTCCCGTCCAAAAAAGTTGCATTTATTTACTGAACTTCAAAAAGACTTGGAAATAAAAATTATAAAAGATAAAACCGTAAAATCAAAGCAAACGTCAATGTATTCATTTTTTAAACTCTGCAGTAATTATGTAATTAACTTTTGTTTTGATACTTAAATTTTTATATTTTTTCCTAATGTGAAAAATAAGTTTTAGTAACATTAATTATTAACTTTTTTCAACAATTAAAATCTAGATTTTAACATGACCTCGATTAAGAGACCACCTCTCGGAGCGACCACTTTTTATCGGAACGGAACGTGGTCGCTTTAGGGAGGTTTTACTGTATTTAAGTTTCTTTAGTTTTAGTTATTAAATGGAGTTACTTAGGGGCTACGATAGGGTTGAAAAGTTATTTCATAATCCTTATCGCGATGAAATTTTCTCTAGTTAATGCATACGTTAATTTATGTATGTGTTATATATATATATATTTCATTCAGAAGTGTTTTCTTATAGAGGAGATTACTTTTCTTTAGACAAAATGTAAAAGTCTTTAAAATATTTTAAATGAATAAAGAATTGTTTTTCATCTTATGTATGTAAATGAAAGAAATATTTGTTTTGATATAGGATCTTAAAGTGTATGCAAGTACATCGTTTAATAAAATTGATTTTTGTTATTTTGAATTTTAAAGCATAAAACATTTTTTGGAATGTGGAGAATGCTTTGGGGCCTATAGCTACAATGGCTGTCGCCTCGAATGATCCTTATTTATACATAGAAACAACAACAAGTCACAACAATTTTTTTTTCCATTACATATATTATATTACTACATGGAACATTCACAATTACATCCATGTCTTACCCAGGGACTCGAACCCGGGCCCTCGGGGTGACAGCAGCCTCTGCTTACTGACCACGCCACCGGGCGACAAGAAGGGAAATGTTCTAAAAAAGGGCTTAAAATTTTTTAGTAGTAGGGTGCAGAGCTTAATTTCTAACGAAAAAAGTACCGGAGCCCTAATATTCTGCATTAACGGTACAACAACCATACCGTTCCCCCTCCCCCCACCCCCTGGCACTCCAATCTGCATATTTATATTTCGTACACTATTTCCAAAATTTAAAGCCTTTTTTTTGCTTTAGTAAAATAAAAATTTTAAATATATCAGCATATATACTTAGCTGTCAACTATTCCACGTTTTAGTTATCACTAGTTATCCTTATGAATAGTAATCTTTGCCTAATTTTAAAGTTAATTAATTAAAGAAATTTGCGATTAAGTATGGTAAGGATTATGATTAGTGTTAACACAAGAAAAGAGATAATTTGCAGCTATGCATTTTTAAGAAAAAATGAAATTTACAGAAATTAATATTTATATGCTGAAGAATGGAACAATGTTTTACAATTTCCTATAAAAGTTGCATATCTTAAATTATAATCGATTCCTTACGCATAACAATCTTTTGTGGTGAGTCCCTGAAAATCAGATTAAATTAAAAACTTACACCGTTATCGGAAAGAATCGATGCTTTTTTAGAAAAAGAGGAAACACTGCTCCATTGCTTTCTATCAGAATGGCAATACATAGCAATTATATCTAGATACAAATGAAAGTGACTTCGTAAATGTGCAGAACAGAGCCTTAGCATGGGTACCGTTCAGGATACAAAATAAGTCACTAACGTGATTTTTATACTCGTACGAAATAGAAGACAAAAAACCTCAAACAAACAAAACCTCAAACTGATGCTAGTTGGCTAAAACAGAAAATATTCTTTGCAGGTTAGATATCTTTAAAAAAAAAAATAAAAAATTAACCTACTGTCACAAAAGAAAATCGAACTGAAAGCAAATTCATTGTTCAGTATCTTGAGTGGCGCCGTATCAACACTTCGCGTCATCGCCGACATAAATTTGAAATAGAAAAACACGACTTCTGTTTCCCCTTCATTCTGATCAAAATAGCATTAAAATGATTTGAAATAAAATATAATACGTAATTTTAAAGGAGGAAAAGTTTTTTATTTTTTCTAAACATGAATAAATAAAATTTTAATGGTAATACACACTGAGCTCGAGTCAGTGCAAGCCCAAAAACTGATATAAAAATTGAATACGTTTTATCTCCATCTTCTACGTGTGCGACACATTAGACATTACGTCACATATAAGTGTTTTGGTAAAAAAAAAAAATGCAAAGGCTTGGAGATGGGAAGGAAAGGAAAATGTAATTTAGGCTTCGGTTTTTCGGAAGCACTATTGCACTGGGCTCCGGTGAAACCCGACCAATATTTAAATGTATACTAAAAACAGAGAAGTACCGGAGCCGGTCTCCAGTGGGCTCCGGCGCAAATTAAGCCCTCGAGGGTGTAAAGAACTGTATTTTAATTTTAGAAGGATTTAATTATGAAAAGGTATGTTTTTTTTTTTAAGATAGAGAAAACTAATATTGTGTTTTTTTTTTTTTTCAAAATACATACGTTTGTGAGACATGTCAGAAATCATTCTCTAAAAAAAGCAATTTCAAAAGGCATAAGAAGATACATGATATGGAGCGAGAAAGTTTCATTTGTAATTTCTGCAACTTACAGTTTCCTAGAGCAGATAATCGAAAGCAACATATGAAATCACATGAAAATCCACTTTACAATTGTAAAGAATGCGAATTAAAATTTGCTTCTAAACAAAATCTCATGTGCCACATGCGTTCAAGTCGTGGATATGGAAAGCACCTTTTCAAATGTCAAAAATGCGATTTGAAATTTGTGAAAAATCAAACCTCAAGTATCACATGCGTGTGATTCATGACTTTAATGTAAGGGAATATGTTTCAGTGAAAAAAGTAAGAACGGTACCAACCTCAAGCAGAAAAGCAAGGAAAAAACTGAAGCGCTTGGCGTTTTCAAAACCACCATGATAGAGCCTGAAGAGGAGACCATGTTCGATCTTACTACTTTTTATGAAGCTACTCGAGAAGAATTACGGGAAATCCTGGAAAAAACTGTAGAAGAGAAACAAGCAATTAAAGTGGTATCTACTAATAAAAGTGCTTTTAGAAAAGAGCTCCGTAGAAGGCGAAATGGAAGTCCTCGAAACTTACTTCCGTGGTGATACGTACCTACAATTTACCATCGACAGTACTGAAGAAAACTTAGAGGAGAGTCACGAAAAGATCGTTAAATTATTTGAAAAGTTTCTTCAAAGGGGATCTGGATGGCAACTGAAAGAAATACAGTATTACGAACTCAGGACTGCGAAGTACGCGCCATTGAGTGTTAGCAGCTAAAAAATATATAAAATAAAATAAATCATAATAAAAAAGTTCGTGTGTAAATAGGTTTGTGTGAATGTGTGTGTGTAAATATGTTTGTGTGAATGTGTGTGTGTGTGTAAATATGTTTGTGTGAATGTGTGTGTATAAATCTGCCTTTCACTCTTTAAAATTAGGAGTTTTAAACAGTGAATGCCGGTCCCAAGCCCGGATAAAATATGAGGGAACACTCTTCCAGGTATAAAATTCAAAAGAGTGAATTCCGTACCTGGAAGAGTGTTCCTTCGAAATATACGAGTATGAACTTTAGCCACGAATGGCAACAGCCACGCCTCTGCGGGGAAAAGCCCTCTGAAAAAGACTGTTTATTGGACAAAGGTGGAGCAGTGTTAAAATGTCCTTCACGCTTATTGGTGTTTTTCTTCTGTTTACCAACGGATGACGTCACATGGGTAAAGTCGAGGCTAACGAGAAAGACAGGCTACCGCGGTGGGTCCTATTCTTCTTTTTTACAGATCGCTGGGGGTCACGTGATGTTCTTTTCGCACACCTTCATTGGTGCATTCGAACATCACGTGACTCCAGCGGTCTGTAAAAAAAGAAGAATCGGACCCACCGCGGTAGCCTGTCTTTTTCGTTAGCCTTGGGTAAAGTCCATTAATGATAATTCTCAGAGAAGAAAAAAATCTTTAAATTTTTTTCTATCTCCCTGAAAATTAAAATTTTTTCTCAGTGAAAACTTTTCTCTCTTTTTGAAAATCAATCTCCTTTTTGTAAAAAAGTTTAAACTCTTAAAGTTTAAAGTAAGGAAACGAGTGGGGTTGGAGACGTGGCATGGTGTAATTAGCCGAACTACAAGTGGTGCATCCTGGGTAATGAGAGTTCTGAAAATTATTTTCAGTCTTAGCAGACGACCGCACATTGAGGTGTTGATTTAATTTTTAAGTCTAAATTATTATTATTCAAAATATAGAAGATTAAAAACCACTAGTAGTAAAATTAGGCACAGAAAAAAAGGAATGTAGGAGTTAAAAATTAATCATAAAAGCAGCGTAAAGCATTCTTTTCTTTCAGGTGATAAATTCTTATGGGAAATTTTTGTGTTGAAGCAAGTAATATATATATATATATGAAACGATAAAAGCTAAGCCCCTTTTTAAAATTCCCTTGTTGCCCCTTTTAAAATTTGAATAGAAATTAAAATTAAAACTTTTTAAAATTCTTTAGTAAATTGTGTCTCAATTGATTGAAGCTGCCATTGCCCCTGTTAAAGTAGTTTTCCCGCATCGCATCTTATAACTTTCAAAGATCATTTTGGCCCATTTCATAAGAATACTTTTGCTGAGGTAAGTGCAATTTTAAAGTCGAGAGGCGACCCGTTTGCCGATTTGAGTCAACGCCTTGGGCCCGGGCAATCAATCATTCAGTTACCGGCCAGTTATATTTTAGACGCCTCCTTTGACTTCAACGACCCCTAGCAGGAATAATGCCAAATACCTCATGCTTATACCGCTGCGCGGATCGCAAGAGAGGCTTTTTACCATCTAAAGAATGCACTAACTTCACGCCACTCTGCTCTCCAGGGATCGCTTTGCGATACACCTAAGTTCCCCTGTCCAGAAAGGGTTAAACTAACAGCTCTCATGTCAAAGGGGCCTAATTTCTCAAAAGGATCTTAACTTTGATGAATGGACAATTTCGGAATTTATCTTAAAATGTGAACTGGGTTTATCAATTTCAAAGGATACGTCAGAAAGTTGTTTTAAAATGGCGTAGGGGCCAGAATATGACGAAGTCAGTTTGAGGGTATCAGGACATTGAACATTTTGTAAAACACTGTCACACTTCTCAGATAAACAAAAAATGTAAGCAAAAAAGATTTGGCTTATTGCAATTAATGCATCCAACAGATAAACCTTTTGAATGTCTAGCAGTAGACTCTGTTGACGGATTTAATTATTACAATTCTACAAAAAAATATTTGCATTTAGTCGTTGACCATGCAACTCGCTATGTGTGGGGTTTTCCTTCAAAAAGTGTAACTACCGAAACTTATACAAACATTTTGAAACAATTATTTCAGATGCAAGTACCAGATAGATTGTTAACCGACAGAAATGGAGCATTTACAGCTTCCAGGTTTAAGAGATTTCTTCGTACTTACAATGTAAAACACAGATTGACGAGCAGCCATCACCCAGAGACGAATGGGAAAATTGAACGCCTAAATCAAACTATTGTCACTAGATTAAAATGTAAAGTCAATTCCACCTCCAAGAAAATACCATGTACTAAGCTTTTAGATGAAGTCTTATATGAATATAATAATACCCCTCATTCTATAACCCAGTTCACCCCTCGTTATTTATTGTTAGGAAAATTACCATATGATCCTTTTTTTACCAAATAATAGTTATTATCCCCTTGTGGATGAAGCTAGAAAATTGGCTAAAGAGAGAACAATTGCTTACCATAAAAAGAATAAAGTCCGTTATGATGCTCGTTTCCTTCCTATAAAGTTTAAAGTTGGTGACATTGTGATGTATGACGAATTTCATTATCCTAATACCCGCAAATTGACTTCTCCATATTCCGGCCCCTACATCATTTTAAAACAACTTTCTGACGTATCCTTTGAAATTGATAAACCCAGTTCACATTTTAAGAGAAATTCTGAAATTGTCCATTCATCAAAGTTAAGATACCTCCCTCCTCAAAATCTTAAACTCAACAATTAATAAAACCAATCTATCTCTTTCGTCTTTCATTTTTTTATTTTTGCTTTCCTGTCGTCCCCCTTGCTCGTAGCATTTGGTCGAGGACCCAGCTGGGCGTGTAACTCAACCCCCCAGCGGCGTAGAATGATGGTGACAGTTTAAAAGAACTGTTAGAATTTTTTTCTTTTTATAACTGTACTATTATGATGATTTTGTGACATATGAAGGGGTCTTCCGCTCCGTGGCCACCCATCTTTAGCCGGACTGTTTTCCCGGATTCTCTTTCCAGGTTGAACGGATAATCTGGCAAAACTGCTTCGCTTCCCCTCTGCAGGTGAGTATTGATGTACCCACCTTCCTTTTTCAGTCCTGCAAGTGGCACAATTTTTTGGGGATGATGTTCACCTCAGAGTATTAAAACCCATGTCACACTGAGCCTGGGCATGGTGAAAATTATAGCAAGTGTATATTTGTAAATTTTTTTAGCTATAGTTTTCCTTTTAAGACAACTTAGTTTTGTTTTTGATAAAGATAACCCTTGACTGCATCAAAGAAGTAGTAAAGTCCCTACCAAAACAGAAAGGTAGAATAAGAAGAAATCTAATATGTTTGTTGTTATTAGTATTATAGTGTATTTTACTTTTATTTTATCTCAGTGTGAAAATTCAGTATTTTTAGAAATGCAAATTTTCCAAATTGCATTTTGGTAGACAATATATTTGTGTTGGTAGTATTAGTACATATTTTATATTTTTGAACATTTTATATTATTGAACATTTTATATTATTGAATATTTTATATTTTTGAACATTTTGTAGTATGGAATATTTTATATTTTTGAATATTGTGTATTATTGAACATTTTTATATTTTTTAATATTTTGTATTTGTGAATATTTTTTACATTTGATTATGTTGTATAGTTTTCAGTGTGTTTATCTTTGAATATTTTAGTATACTCTATATTTTATGGTTGCAATTTGCAATTATACACAAAAAGATGTTTCCCAACAAACTGTACCAGAGACTCTAAACCAAAAACTGGAAAGAAAAGGGAACATCAAAAATGCTGTCGTTTTATCACAATTTTTTTTATAATCCAGATATGTCTCGAGACTGTCCCCTTATTATTTTGCTGCAGCACCATTGAAAGAATTCCCATGTTTTAGTGTAACCAATATTTTTATGTAAACTTGATATATAAATGTAAAAATAGGTCCACTTGACTCGAGAGCTGGAGAAAGTAAGAATCTAAAACCGATGCAAAAAAAAAATCACCCTGGGTTAAATGCACAAGATAAGACCCACAGGTCTTGCAGGCAAGCCCCGTCGCTCTTGTTTTAGTGGGGGGGGGGGGGGGATATGAATCGATAAAAGCTAAGCCCCTTTTTAAAATTCCCTTGTTGCCCCTTTTAAAATTTGAATAGAAATTAAAATTAAAACTTTTTCAAATTCTTTAGTAATTGTGTCCAAATTGATTGAAGCTGCCATTGCCCCTGTTAAAGTATTTTTCCCGCATCGCATCTTATAACTTTCAAAGATCGTTTTGGCCCATTTCATAAGAATACTTTTGCTGAGGTAAGTGCAATTTTAAAGTCGAGAGGCGACCCGTTTGCCGATTTGAGCCAACGCCTTGGGACCGGGCAATCAATCATTTAGTTAGTGGCCAATTATATTTTAAAGACGCCTCCTTTGACTTCAACGACCCCTAGCAGGAATAATGCCAAATACCTCATACTTATACCGCTGCACGGATCGCAAGAGAGGCTTTTTACCATTTAAAGAATGCCTTAACTTCACGCCACTCTGCTCTCTAGGGATCGCTTTGCGATACACCTAAGTTCCCCTGTCCAGAAAGGGTTAAACTAACAGCTCTCATGTCAAAGGGGCCACATTTCTCAAAAAGATGTACCAAAAGACCAATAAATCAGGTCCCCGAAAAAACTGTGTCTTCATTTAAACAGACACTCACTTAATCTGACTTTTATTAGCTCCCGGATCAACACTCACGGCCTGCGAGTATGATAGAAGCTCAGAGGGAGCGATCCGAAGTCGGCTCGGACGCGCCTGCCGTCCGCGCCCCTGCCCCCATCGGCACGATCGACACCGAAACAGGGGAAACACAACGGGAAGAGCGATAAAACATTACATATACAGTCGAACCCCGTTATAGCGAACCCGGTATATAACGAACTCCCGGATATAACGAACGAAAATTTTGGTCCCGTCGTTTTCCTATTTTATTTAATGCTAATTTATCCTTTTATAGCGAACCACCGAAATCTTAAGAATCGGCTATAACGAACATTTTTGTCCTGTCGACCATGTTTTTTTTTTTTTTTTTCACTTTTCCAAAGTTGTGAGAACAGGACTTCGACTCCAATTTCAAAAGAAAATGTATGCCAGCTAGTGAAGAATGGGACAAATCAGCGAGAAGTTTTTTTTTTTTTTTTTTTTTTTTTTTTTAATTTTAAGAAAGGGAGAAATAACTGCGCATTCTTTCGCTTTTATGAAAGCCACTCTCCAGGTGTGATCCCGCCTACCCGTCAGTCATTTTCCCTTATTCCTGATCACAGCTGTTTCCTCAATTTGTGATATGCAATTGTTTGAAACATGTGATGATGAAGTTATTACATGTGAAGATCCGACTGATGAAGAGATTGGGGAAGAAGTTAAAATGAATCATTCTGAAAGCGAAGATTCTGCATCTGATGGTGATGAAAAGAACCACATAAATGACGAAATCCCCACAATCTCAGATGCTACAGCAGCGATGCGTATAATTAATAAGTTTTTGTCTACACAAACACAAACAGTGGAAAAAAAAGTGTTGGAGTCATTTGATGTACTAGACAAAGAAATTCATAATATGCTTTTGAAATCGGCATCACGTCAGTAGAAAATTATCGATTATTTCTGTATCAAAACAGTGAGCAACAATTAAAGGTAAAATTAATTTATTCATGTTTGTCTTCATTGTTAGTTAATTTAATTAGTATTGTGTTAGTTTAATGTAATCGAATTTAGTCAATTTAATTCTTTAATGGCTATATTTAATAGATTTAACCTTTTTTTAATGCATCATTATTGAATATACACATAGCAACTAATGCGTTATACATTTTGTGAACTCTAACATTTTTCTTGACGGTTCGGATATTGCGAACCACCGGATATAGCGAACAAAACCTTCGGTCCCTTGAAGTTCGTTATAACGGGGTTCGACTGTATATATATATATATATTAGGTTGTAACGAAAGTTTTCCGCCAAATAAAGTTCTTAATAAAGTTAGAGAAAAAGCATGAAAGTGGTATCTTTAGTGCGGGTAGTAAACACCACCCGAATCTACTGTTTTCTGCCAACGTTTTGGTAGTTTTTCTAAGCCTTCGGCCCAGAAACTTGGGGGCCGCGAGTCCAAAAACAGATCAACCTCATTTCGGACGTCCCATGTAGAATTAAAGATAGCACCAGCAAGATGTAGTTGCAGGTGTGAAAAAAGGTAAAAGTCCGATGAAGAGATGTCGGTGCTATATGGTGCGTGTGGCAAAAGATCCCATTCGAGTCCATACAGAGTCAAATCAGTGAATGCAGACACATGTGATCTAGCATTATCATGATGAAATATTACCTTCTTGCGCCGGAACTCATTTTGACGTTTTGCCTTGATAGCAGCGTCAACATGGACTAGCATCTTGCTGTACACCTTACTGTCCATGATTTTACCTTTTTCTAGATACTCTTTGTAGATAAGACCACGGCAATCCCACCAGATACAAAGCATTATCTTTTTGTTAGTCAAATTGCGCTTTGCGATGCAGCCGACCGGTTCGCCGGGCGCAGACCAACCCCCTTTTCGGATTGTGTTGTTGAAGTAAATCCACTTTTCGTCACAAGTGACGATCCGGTGCAGAATTTTGTCCTTGCGCTGATATTCGAGCAGATTAGTGCAGGCCTGAACACGTCTTCCCTTATCTGCTTGATTCAACTCATGCGGCACCCAGCGATTGAACTTGTGTACGTCAAGTTTATGCGATGAATAGCGCGACTAATGGACATGGCACTAAGGTCTAACTTCTCTTGAGTGGCTGAATACTGATATTCTTCCACATGTTCTCGCAGGCGGGCCTCATCAACATCAGTAGGCCTGCCAGAGCGCTCTGCTTCTTGAATGTCATACTCCTTCTTTTTTAACTTTCGGTACCAAACCTTCACAGTGTCATATGATACAACAGTAGTACCTAAAGCTATACACATAATTCGGTGACATTCTGTAGTTGGCTTTTTGCAACAGAGCTGGAAGCAAATGCTGGTCATAATCTGATAGCGTGATAGTTCCATTTCAGACACCCTGTACTTAATGATAAATATATTTTTTTACAAATTTCAGAGCACAGTGTTATAAAGCAAGTCTCTTTCTTTAAAATGCTAAAAATCGTTTGACAAAATATGCGCAAACACGTGAACGCGAACTGTTTGAAAAGACGATATTAGCTATGGCGGGAAACTTTCGTTACAACCTGTATCTTAAGGAAGTAGTAGAGGAAAAGTGTCTCACATATATATTTTCTTATTTTTCTACCATAAACCTTTTTTGGGGGTTTCGTTCATCTGACGAAACCCAGGGGCCTCGCTAAGGGGGGATGGGGGGGGAGCCTCCCCCCCCCAAAAAACATTCGCGAATGTTATTACACCTGGCAAATTTACAAACTTAGTTGGCAAATTTCTTTTAAAACTTTAATAAAAACTACAATATATTTTCTATTTCTGATACACTTGACAAAAATTATAAAACTAATTAGGAATATTATTAAACTTTTAACAAATAAGAACTATATTACATTTTCTAACTGTGGTAAGTTGGCAAAATTGTAAAATGAGTTGGCAAATACTGAAATTTGACTTGGCAATTTGAGGTTTTCTCCCCCACCAATAAAAAGCCGTAGCAATGGCACTGACGAAACCCTATTCGTCTCGCTCCTCTGTCTGTCCGCCCGCCTGTCTGTCTGTCACAGAACCCGTTCTCAGGAACTATATATGTTGGAGACTTGAAATTTTGCATACTTATAGCTGAACACCCCACATCATACGACAAATCATAAAATTTTGAAAAAGTCGTACATTTAACTCTTTAGACTCCCACATGTGTATTTTAAACAATTCTTTCTAAATGAACCCCTAATTTGTTTGTAGGCGTGAAATTTTGCGTATTTATAGCTGGGCACCTCAGATCAAACGACAAATCATAAAATTTTGAAAAAGTCGCACATTTAATCCTTTGGACTCCCACATGTGTATTTTAAACAATTCTTTCTATGTGAGCCTCTAATTAGGTTGGAGGCGTGAAATTTTGCATACTTATAGCTGAACACCTCACATCAAGCGACAAATCATAAAATTTTCAAAAAAGTTGTAAATTTAACCCTTTGGGGTCTCACATGTGTATTTTAACCACTTAACCTACGATTTAAAATCAACAGCTCCACGATTTGGCAAATCCATAGCTACCACTAAAATTTAATAGAGATTTTCGCCTTGTTTAATCATGGAATTTCGACGATTAAATTAAACTATATTTACTGTAAAAAATTATTTGTAAGAAGAATTGACATTTGGCTCGATCATCGTACGCGGGCTATGCCCGTCATTGTAGGTTAAGGGGTTAAACAATCCTTTCTAAGTGAGCCCCTAATTAGGTTGGAGGCGTGAAATTTTACATACTTATAGCTGAACACCTCACATCAAACGACAAATCATAAAATTTTGAAAAAGTCGTACATTTAACCCTTCGGGCTGCCACATGTGTATTTTAAACAATTCTTTTTAAGTGAGCCCTAATTAGGTCGGAGGCGTAAAATTTTGCATACTTACAGCTGAACACCTCACATCAAACGAAAAATCATAAAATTTTGAAGAAGTTGTGCATTTAACCCTTTGGGCTCCCCCATGTATATTTTAAACAATTCTTTCAAAGTGAGCCCCTAATTATGTTGGAGGCGTGAAATTTTGCATACTTATAGCTGAACACCTCATCAAACGATAAATCATAAAATTTTCAAAAAGTCGTACATTTAACCCTTTGGGCTCCCACATGTATATTTTAAACAATTCTTTCTAAGTGAGCCCCTATTTAGGTTGGAGGCGTGAAATTTTGCATACTAATAGCTGAACACCTCGCATCAAACGACAAATCATAAAATTTTGAATAAGTCGTGCATTTAACCCTTTGGGCTACCACATGCGTATTTTAAGCAATTCTTTCTAACTGAGCCCCTTATTAAATTGGAGATTTGAAATTTTTCATATTTATAGCAGAACACCTGAGGCCAGGCAACAAATAATAAAATCTTGAAAAAGTCTTACGTTTAACCTTTTGAGCTACCACATATGTATTTTAAGCAATTATCTCTAAGAGAGCCCATAATTAAGTTGGAGATATGAATTTTTGCATACTTATAGCTGAATACCTCAGACCACACGACAAATCATAAAATTTTCAAAAAGTCTTATACTATTTACTCCTCCGGGCTCTAACTTGTGTATTTTAAGCAATTTTTCTAACCTCCGCTCTTTTCACCTGGGGAGCACTTTTCCAACTTTTGCCGATACCCCTTTGACCCTTCTTTCATATTATGCACCATAGCCTTACATATTTTAGTTCCACTTTTTACCGCCAGGGGCGCCTACTTATCTTGGGTGCTATGGGTCCAATCCCCTCGACTAATATATCTACGGATAGTATGTAAAACGGAGTTTCGTTCGGATAAAGATTTGTTTAGAATAGAGTGCGCCCCTGGTTGCGAAATGTGGAACTAACAGATTTTTCAAAAGGATAAAGTGTTTTGAAAGGAATATTAAACGAAACCCTCTGTGCGATCTGTGATCACACTTACCCACTTGTTTTAAATATTCTTTTATTTTCAAAATTATCGCAGTCGCATCGGGCGCGGAAATTGGGGGGGCGCTAAATGTATACTACAAATATCCTTTTTTTCTTCTTTTTAGTAAAAAAAATGCATATTTACATATTGGGAATTTCTTCCCCAATGGAAGTACGAACATATTCTTTTCAAAGTTATTGCATTGTCCTTTACCCCCCCCCCCCCCCCACTAAAATACAAATTTATGAATAAGGACTTCTTTTTTCAAAACTTGTTTTGGGTCTTTGTCTTAATCTCGTTTCGTTTGTCAACCTTCTCTTTTCTGAGTCTGTGCTTGTGACAAAAGCATATATCCTCAAAATAGTATTGGGATTCTTTCTTGGAATATAAAAGATTTCCAAACTGTTATACTGTACTGTTTGATACATTTTTTCTACCCCCATTTTCCAGATCCCGTTTGCCAAAATATAAGTACAATTTTCTCTCATATTATTTAGTTTTTTGAAATTTCTAAATTAAAATTAAACCTAAAGTTTCAAAATAAACGCGAAATATGTATTCAGTAAAAAATTTTTCTGTTTTTGCACCTTTTAATTTTGTGACACTGTGGCAAAGAAAAGTTGGGAAAGTTTCGGGGGGGGGGGGGGGGTGCGCCAAATTGAAACTTTGCCCCGGGCGCAGTTTTCTCTTCGCACGCTGCTGAAGGACAATGGGATTATGGAATGGGTTGCCCTCCGTGGCGGGACTTTTCGAAGAAACCCGACCAGCGACCAGCATTCGCTCGGGGTTCGAAAGAAACCACTGAAAACTTCGAACGGTTGGGCCGACCGAAGTCTACCCGAGGAGCCGCGAGTGGGGCCAGCTCGCGAACGAAAACGAGAATACAGATTTTTCGGTAAATGCGAGAAAAGAAATCGCGCTTCGAATCGATTCGCCCGATACGAGGAAAAAAACAAATTCTTCTCTGTTCGTGCTAGATTGAGTGAAAAAAAAAGGACACGATCCACCGAGGGAGAGCCAAACGTTTTTTATTGACCTGGGAAAATTTTTTTTTCGCTCTGCTCCCGCCCGATGGATGTTTTTTCTGTTTGCGTCGGGTGAAAGAAAAAATGACACGACTCGAATAAAGAGACGCGGACACTTTTTTTTAAACTTTATAAACTTCACTTACCTTTTTCCCGCGGAAAATCTCCACCAGTTCAGCTCCTGTTTTCCTCGCTCACTCACCCCAAGTTTTTCCACTCGTCTTCGGCGGAACGGGTGATTCCCGGTGGAAAATTCTCTCATCCAAAAAGTCCCAGACCCGCCCAACGAGGCTTATTTTGCATGGGGTACCGTCGTTGACGGTTTACGACTAGAGCATCCGTCGACTACCAGACACATATTTACCAAGCGGGTTAAGCTTCAATTTCAAGAAGAATGGTCGGAAACGGCGACTAGCCTTTACCATACAGAATGTCACCTTTACGCCACTCGATGTGTAAAAAATAAAAAAAAACGCCGTCACAACTGGGATTAGATTTTACACGGCGACATCTATGGAGCTCGATGGAAAACTTTCTCCCGGACTTTTTTTGGCACCGGCGAAGCGTGAAAATTTCGAGGTTCTTTCTCAAACCTCGCCGAGAGACAAAAGAATCCTTCGGAGTTCGCGGCTTGGTGTTCGGGGCACTCTTTTTCCAGAAATTTCACACGCGAGAGCCCGAACCTGCGTCCGACGACCCTGTAAAACAGGGGCGAAGAGAAAGAAAAAACAGGAACCATTTTCACGATAAAAAAATTTCGAAAGACCTTTCGAGCCTCAAACCCTCGAAAACTCTCCGCCGCGTCGAACGAACGATTGACCAACGCAGTCTCTGAAGGCACTACACGTTTCCTCGCTTGTTCGAAGACAGAGGCGTGGCTCGAGTCGGATCCCAAAACAAAAAAATTATCGTTACTAGAAAAACTTCGAGTTCAAATTTCTTTGAGAAAACTCTTTCCTAAACCAACGCGTATTTGCGCGGTTAACAAATAATAACTGTTTCCCGAGGCAAATTTTGCCTTCCAAGTCCAGGACCAAGGAAGGACTTTTTCCACTCGTGAAACTGGTTTTGTGTGCGTGTAAATTCGAGAATAAAAAACGAATTGAACGCGCGCTGACAAACTGTCTTCACCACAAAACCAGGATCGAGTAGACTAACCTAACAATTCGACGTCTGGCTGTTTGTGTAGCGATTTAAAAAGATAAAACGATAAATGAATTTGAACGCGCACTAAACTCAAAGAAATTTGAACTCAGAGGAAAAAAAATAGGGATAAATGAAATAAAATTTACCTTTTTTTTCCCGAAGACCGTCCACCCCGCAGCGATCGGAAAGCGAGCCGCCTCGCGTAACTCGTGAGATTTTCAGGGGAAACAGATTTAACGAATTCGTTTCCTCACTTTTAGAGCGACGGACAAAAACACGAAAAACATGCGACCAAAAAAAGGAAAAAGCGTGGAAGCGATCGAGACACTTTTAGTTAACACCGCAAGGTTTCCAGTGCCTCAAAGGAGCGGAAATGATAGAAACACGAAAAAGAAAAAGCGTTGAAGGGATCGGAGCACTTTTCGTTAACACCGCAAGGTTTCCAGTGCACCGAACGAGCGGAAATGATAGAGCGACGGACAAAAACACGAAAAACATGCGACAAAAAAAGAAAAAGCGTGGAAGGGATCGAGACACTTTTAGTTAACATCGCAAGGTTTCCAGTGCCTCGAACGAGCGGAAAAGATAGAAACACGAAAAAGAAAAAGCGTTGAAGGGATCGGAGCACTTTACGTTAACACCGCAAGGTTTCCAGTGCACCGAACGAGCGGAAAAGATAGAGTGGAAAGCTGACGAATTTGTTCATCCAAAGCTTTATATCTTCTGAGTTAAAAAGCTCGAGGGTTACTTCTGAAAAAAAAAGAAATATCGAGGTCACAGGATATTGCACAACAAGATTACAGAAACGGGTCGAAGGTCATAACGTGCTTTTATCGAACGATTTCGTAATAGCGATGCAAACTTTGCAACATTACAACTGTAACAATAACACTTTTATACACTTAACTTTTCCAACACTTAAACATCCGATTAACCAAAGTTTTATAAGTTCTAAAACCTAAAAAAAAATAGTTTATAATACATCTCTTTTGAAAATGTTAAAATTTTTACAAGTCCAAAACGCCTCGGCAACGTGAAATCTTTAAAAAAATTTTACAAGTCCTTTGTAAAGCTAACTAGGTACTGCACCGAGCCACTACTGGCCATCGCAACTGATTACCGAAATCCGGTCACTGCTCTGAGCTACGACACTTGGCTTTTCATCCGACCGCTGCCTTGCCTTCCTAGTCTATAAAGGTCTGCTAAGGAAATCTTTGAAATTTCCAGAAGTCCAGAAATTCTTGGTAACGTGAAACCTTTGAAAATTTTTACAAGTCCAGAACGTTTTCGTAAAGAGAAAATCTGAAAATTTTTACAAGTCCAGAACGCCTTCGTAAAAAATAAAAAATCTTTGAAAATTTTACAAGTCCACCGTGGCTGTATAAAGGTAAATCTTAAACTGCAAAATATCGAGAACGGTTATGTACGCCGGACAGATATCTAACATTTCAAATCGTAATTTTTTTTTTACTATTTGAAATGCTATATATCTGTGGGAAAATATTTTATTAGAAAACTTGGGGGGTCCATCAGTCGAGTGTCCGACACCCGTCCGGCATCCTTACGAGTCTCTGAGACCGTTTTCTATCGGTCGACCTGGGGGTACGACGCTCCCTCACGTCGACATTTCCAGCACTCGATCGGCGACACTTTAAAAAAAATACTGAGTCCCCAGTTCGATCCTAACACGATTCTCGAGCGAAACTCGACTCGTGATATTTCATCATGGGGGGGGGGGGGGGTGGTCCAAGACCTTCCGACACAAACTTCGGTCGAATACGGTTCTGCATGCAAAATTTGGACCCTGTCGGACAATTCGGGCTCGAAATACGAGATTTAAAAGTTTCAAGGCCATTCAAGGTCAATCCATGGGAGGCCCATCGGTCAAGTATCCGACCCCAGACCGGCGTCCGGACGAGTTTTCCTCTCGCTCCGACCGTTTTCTATCGGTCGACCTGAGGATAAGACCCTCCCCAGCACCGCCATTTTCGATACTCGCGAATCGAGTGTCGCGACACTTTAAAAAAAATTCCGAGCACCCGGGTCGATCGGATCGGGAGTCGCGAGCAATGCGAGACTCTTGATGTTTCACCATGGGGGTTCGAGACCCCAAGAACGGGACAAACTGGTCCGATTTTATGTAAAGTTTCAGACGACGTAAAAAATAAGATTTCAAATCTATTCGAAAAAAATTTTTATCTCGTCGACATATAATTAAATAAATAATAATGAATAATTAACGCTAGTATTCATGAATAACTTCGACCGAGGGTCAAACCACGGGTTCAGTAACCCCAGGTTGGTATTTTCAACCGGGAGTTGAAAACTCGTATTCACCGTTTACTTCGGATGAAAAGTTACCCAACTCGGGGTTTCTCGACCTAGGTTGAACGAAATGTGTTTATTGGTTTAAAAAATCACATGCCTTGTTCGGTTTCGCGTCGAGACTTCGTTTGTTTATGTTTTGAAAGAAAAACGCCGATTAAAAAAAAAAAAAGAAAGAAAGAAAGAAATGAACGATTCAATGTAGTTTATTTTATTTATTTATTGTTTTATCCCCACAAAATGTATGGACAAAATAAAAACCTGTAATCACTAAATATGGATCAACTTAATTTAATTTCTTGAAAGTTTTAATATTTTTTAAACAATTATTTTTTTTTAAATTTATTAATGAGTTAGGTTAATGATATGAAACGTGTCAACTGCTAAAATAAATGTTAAAAGGTTCTTTTTCAAAATAAATTTTCGCATAGTTGCTAAAAAATGGAACTTGATTTGGGCCAAAACTAATGAAACTTGATTTGAATAAAAACTAAAATTTTATTTCAACAGCAATTATGATGATTTCTATTATTAATAGCTCTAGTTAGCAATTAAACAATTTCTGATAATGAAAATATTAAAATGGAGAAAAAGGAAAAAAAATTAAGAAAGTAGTCTGTTGTACTTTATATATACTATTTTTTTTTTATTAGTATAGATGGTATCCCAGATGTATTAATTTTATTGTTTGGATTTTCAGCGAGCTAATTAAAATGTTTAATTCTAATTAAATTAGATAGTAATTAATATTCCAGGTTGACAGGAAAAAGTAGTGAAATAATATTAACAGAACTGCAGAAAAAGCGGAACAGGTGATCCTAGCGGTGCCCTGGCACCAGGTACCAAGCCGCAGAGGCGCTCCATAGACGCATATATTTATCACTTCCGAGCGATTGATAAACATTTTTCATTTAGCTAGTCGCTAAATAAAACTCTACACTTCCTTTAAGTTTAAACTGTGTGCAGTGGAGATATTTTATAAGATATTATTTTAAGGAACACAAATATTTTAAACTTTTTAAGACTACTAGTGTATAGTGTATGAATTTCCATTCAACACATATAATCGAATAAGGCCTTTCCTAAATCATGATAAATGTATTCTGAATACTATCTGGACAAATAAATGTGAAATATTACAGAAACTTGAATTTTTATCGACCAGCTTTTAGGACCTATCCCCACCTCTTCCCCTCCAGCCATTTGTATGAGAATATTTCTATTATCACATTTACAAGATCAAAGCTATTCACTTGATTATCTTTGACTATTTTTTGATAAATTAGCTTAATAATTACGAAATATTATTACATGCACGAAGACACTTGTTTTTGGTTGCAGTGTTGCATTTGAAAAAATGTATTTATTTAGAAAATGTTATTTTATTTTCTATATTTTTCCAGCTTCTTAATTTCATATTTTTAACTCATTTAGATATCACTTCATTAGATGTAATAAGAATCTAATTTAGTATAGAAATTAAAAGTGGGATTCTTTATTTTATTTTATTTTTTTATGACTGATTAATGATAGATTTCTAGACTAAATAGGCAGAATAATGATAGTTTGTAATCTAACAAAACAACTCAAATTAATTATTAATAATTTCATATAATTTTACATTATCTAATAAATGAAATAGCTGTCTGTTGTTTGTGAATCAGTGGAGAAAAACAAGTTCCCATTTGTACCACCTTACCCATTCCCTCTATTTTTTTCTCTTTTTTTGGTGTCATTCTTTAATTTAAGTAAATTAAACGTTTCTCAAGATGCTGTGTAAGATATAGAAATAAAAAGAAAGTTTAAAGTACATATTACCAAAAATAGAAGAATATATGTAATCTCATACATACACACATATATATATATTATCTATACATTTTTTGACTGGTTTGTTTATATTTATACATTATATCTCCTTCATTACATCTTGAATTGTTTGCTTTCATAAATACTCATGATCACGAAGAATTTATTTACCTTAAAAATAGTCATCATAATAGTCATAATGCAAGGGCTGATAAAAATATTTTTGGTGTGGGGTTATTTTAAAAAAAGGATTTTTTTTTTTTTTTTTTTTTTTTTTTTACCAGCGTATTTCAACCCTTTAGTAATTTATTTTAATTTAGCTGTCAATTAAGAAGCAAAAATTGTAAGTGATCTCTAACAAAAGTCACAATTTCAGGAGGTAACATTGAAAAGTTATTCATTTTAGGATTTATTATTACTATTATTATTTTCGTATAAAATAGTACTAATGCAATATTTTATATTATGTATAATTTTGAAATTAAAATACAGTTGAAAAATAAATGTAATAAAAATAAATATTTCAAATTCCACAAAAATTGGGGAACATACGTAGAAGCTTACAAACAATCGTAAAAAAAAATCAATAAAGAAATAAAACTCAAATTGTTTAAATTTTAAGTTAAAATATCTAATTTATAGATCTGATTTCTATTTATCTCAGTTTGTACATAAACAATAATATATCTTTTACACAATAGACCCAAAATTTAATTTTAAAATATTCTATAAGTACTGATCAAACATCTACAGAGAATCTATGGATATTCTAAGATAATCTGTGTGTTTCTTTACTTAAACAAAAATGCAAATTAGCCTGAGTCTCACATTTTAATCAGAACTTATGCAAGTATGACGTTTATTTCGGTCCTGTTAAAATACATTTGTGAATTTTTTAACATCAAAATTGCAAAAAATAAATGACCTTCAACGCGACAGTTGTTACTTTAGAAGCAATTATTCGGCTGTTTAAGTAATATTGGCTATTTTTAAGGCAAATAAATTTTTCGCGACCACGCGTATTTATGTAAACAAACAATTCAACATGTATTCAATATATAAGTGGCTATATACATAAATATAAAAATATTGAAGATAATTACATATATATGAGATTACATACCTTTGCATAATGTTATTCCGTTTTATTTAATAGTAGAACTTCTATATTTTACACAGCACATTCTATCAGCCATTGTAAAATGGCGGTCCTCTCCCTTTCTTTCCTCACTCTCACCGCTTGTTTTTCGTTAAATACGCATGCTCGGTTGAAAAATCCTGGGTTGAACCACCTGTAGACCAAGGTTGGGTTACTGAACCCGGCGTTAGATTTCAACCTCGAACCGGTTCAGTGGGGTTGACGGTGAATGCCATTTGAGCTTTCAATCCGGGTTTTCTGCATAACTCCGGGTCGAAGTTATTCGTGAATACGAGCGTAAATGAATCAACTTACCCCCGAGTCCATCCGGCAGAATGTCTGCTAGCGAGTCCTGTCCGCGCCGCCGACCGAATGGACGAGTGGAGCTCGGACGCCAGTATTTATACCCTGGGATTACGTAATATTCCACAGAAATTGCGTCAGAAACTCGAACCGAAACTTGGACTCGATTCTGGAAACACGACCGTATTTGAGCACGTGGAAGGAAAGTTCTAAAAATATCCGATGCCACGCTGCTGCGAGAGGAAACGCAATGAGCGTTGCTGCGAGAGGAAACGCAATGAGCGTTGCTGCGAGAGGAAACGCAATGAGCGTTGCTGCGAGAGGAAACGCAATGAGCGTTGCTGCGAGAGGAAACGCAATGAGCGTTGCTGCGAGAGGAAACGCAATGAGCGTTGCTGCGAGAGGAAACGCAATGAGCGTCGGAAACTCGAACCGCGCCCTTCGTACGCGTGTGAGGAAAGTTCTAGAATCGTCCGAGGTCACGTAAAAGGAAATTGCGCAATTTTTGGTACGTGCGCCGTGTTCCTCGAGCTATTTTTAACACGAATTCCAGAATATTCGAAGGTTATTACCATATGAGGTTTCAGTTTTTCTTGAAAATGTTAAATTTTTAAGTCCAGAACGCCTTGGTAAATGGAAACCTTTGAAAATTTTTACAAGTCCAGAACGCTAGGGAAAATCTGAAAATTTTTACAAGTCCGCCGTGTCTTTATAATGTGAAATCTTTGAAAATTTTTACAAGTCCAGAACGCTTTCGTAAAGGGAAACCTTTGAAAATTTTTACAAGTCCAGAACGCTAAGGAAAATCTGAAAATTTTTACAAGTCCACCGTGGGTTCATAAAGGTAAATCTTTAAGTTTTGTTTCAAATGGTTAATATTCCCCCAGACAAATCTCCAACATTTCAAAAAAAATTCTTTTTTTACATTTATGATTTGTATGAGTATGACTCGGAAAATTTTTACAAGTCCAGAACGCCTCGGTAAAGGGAAACCTTTGAAAAGTTTTACAAGTCCTGCACCTCCCGTTTCATCTCCAGTTGCAAGTCATTCTATGCCTCCTTTAACTTTTCAAACGATTTTTTCTGCCGTCTCGTACACCGTCTCCTGCTCGATCTCCTGCACCCCCCGTTTCATCTCCAATTTTAATTTTTTTTTCGTTTTTTCCGAATGATTTCGGCTCGGCGAAAAATATTTTTTACGTAAATTCCATCGTCATATGTGGGCGACGTGGTCGAAAAATATTTCGAAAACCTCCGAGAGCAGGGACACGGCGATCCACCTGTGACAATTTACGGACCGACAGTAAACGCATTCCGCGTCTGCGTACTTCAGGGTCTTCTGCCTCTTCACTATCAGTTTTCCCAACAGGTACGGGTACGATTGTCAGAGATCGTCCACTTTTTTCCGGGTCCTCTCGTCGCAGACGTAATGTTTCCTGACGCCGCGTTTCGCGATTTCCCGGAAAGCCCGGAGTCGCTCAGGCCTCCGTCGTGGACTACGCTGAACACGTCCGTTCCCTGCCACCGCCAGGGAGGCCGCCACGCACCTGGAATGCTCGTGCTCAGTCCTCGCGGGGGTTTGGTTTCGGAGGAAGAACGAACCATCGCTAGTTCGCGAGCGGGAACCAGAATCCTCGTCGAGTTTGAATAATTATTCGTGATCTTCACGTTCATGTTTCCGCCGAAGTTCACGATATTCACGGACATGCCTTCGCTCGCCGGGTTTCGTCGCAAACACACACTACTGTCTCGAGTTTTCCGCGCAAGCATTTTATCGAGCGGAACGAAATCAGACGCCGCGGAAAAAATCTATTTTTAGAAACAATGACGTCATCTCATAACGCATAAACCCGATGCGACACTCACTCTTGTTTTTTCATCTTGCACGTGTATTTAAAAAACACTTGTAAACATTTGAACTGAGGATTCTCGACTTGTACTCGTTTTACCAGAGGATTCTTGACATGTACTCGTTTTATCAGAGGATTCTTGACTTGTACTCGTTTTACCAGAGGATTCTCGACTTGTGCTCGTTTTACAAGAGGATTCTCGACTTGTGCTCGTTTTACCAGAGGATTCTCGACTTGTACTCGTTTTACCAGAGGATTCTCGACTCGATACAATCATTTCAGCAGAAATTTCTTGACTCGATACAATCATTTCAGCAAAAATTTCTTGACTCGATACAATTATTTTTTCACAGTTTTCTTGATTTGATACACTTTCTGTTTGGCTCTCTGAAGTTCTTTTTCTGGAAATAACCGTCGAATCCCTCTGTGATTTTGACATTCCTTGAAGAGGGATTCCTTTAACTGAAAGCCCATCGTACTCTCGATGACTATTTACGGGAAAACGCGTTCGAATGTAATCCTTGAGCATGTTGAAAAAAATGTTAACCGAATGTATTTTAGATTATTTGTCATTCCCCGAAGACCCGTCGTACTCTCGACGAGTATTTACTGAATTTATGGGAAAAAAGTGTTCGAATGTAATCTTTGCCCTTGTTTGAAAACATGTTTACCGAATATATTTTAGACTTTTTGCCATTCCCGATGAATCGAAACACGTAAACCCGATACGATACTCACTCTTTGTTTCTTTTTTTACAATATTGGACGAATTGAAAAAATATTTGAAACAACTACAAACCCCGCACTGAATTTCACAGTGTTAAAGTTTTCCAAAAACTTCTATTAGTATTTTGCTTCTTTGAACGATGGCAACGCACATGAAAAATAATAAAAGTAACGATAATTTAACTAAAGCGATAAGTATCTAATTCGTTTACATTACTTTTTCGCCAATCCGGAAACATGTTTGTTCATCTGACTGTTGACGTTTACCCGCAAGAAATCGTATAACAAATATCGGTTATCCGATACCTAAACGCGTTATTACGACGTTTTTGAGCCGACATCTATAACGGTATGTACCAGTAATAAAGCTCGTTATCGAATCGTTTGTCGCACGGAATCGAATTCCAATAAAAAATATTCAATGCTGAAATTGTTTTATGAAATATAATTAATGTTTATTTTCGAATTTGATCTTCGATATTAGATGTCTTTTTAATATTTACAGAATTTTGTCGAGTCATTTCAAATTTTATGAAAAATCGAATGTATAGATTTTACAGAGACACTCGAAAGAATTCCGTTACATTACGTTCGATGGAGGGGGAATATAAAACTTAAATATTGGTTATCCGATGCCGAAACGCGTTATTACGACGTTTCTGAACCGACTTCTATAACAGTATGTACCAATAATTTTAATGTAAAGCTCGTTGTCGAATTCCAATAAAAAATATTCAGTGCTGAAATTGTTTTATGAAATATAATTAATGTTTATTTTCGAATTGGATCTTCGATACTAAATGTCGTCGTCTTTTTAATATTTACAGAATTTTTATCGAGTCATTTCAAATTTTATGAAAAATCGAATGTATCTATTTTACAGGGACACTCGAAAGAATTTCGTTACGTTACGGTTGATGGAGAGGGAAATAGTTTTTTACAGGGACGCTCGAAAGAATTCCGTTACGTTAGGGTTTTTAGTCGACCGAGTACAAGTTTTATTTTTAAGAATTTACCAATATTGGTACTATATCTGACGCAAAAAACTTTGGTGTTTATAAATTTTACACTAAGTTGGGTAATGAAAACAGTTACGATTTTTTGTTCAACTTGGGGGGAAAGGCCAAGTGTTCGCATGGCAAAATATTATCAAATATGTTTTTATAACACTTTGTTTCGAAATGTACAAGTTTTATTTTTAAGAATTTACCAATATTGGTAATACATCTGAAGTAAAAAAAACGGACCGAACGAAGTGTGTATGGACAAAGAAGTAAAGTCTTTCCTTACACACACCTCGTTCGACCCGTTTTTTTTCTTTTTTTTTTAAACAAAATATTTAATACAATCTTTATTCGAATATTTCTTCTCCGAAATGTATCATTCCAACAAACACAGAACTTATGGGCTGCTGATGGTTACGTTAGCCTTGGCCTTAAATGTTTGATTGGGGCTCGCTATCATTTTCCGTTACGGCTCCGTCAAAAAAGTGCTACACCGGACATAATGTGGCCACAAGAGAATTGGCCGTAAATACAAGAAGATGCCCACAATCATGCCACAAACATTTTATCAAAAGTGCTATATAGCCTCAAACTGGTCACATTCACTTTTTTAAAGGCCATAAAAAGTCAAAGCTAGCCAGAAGCTCGCCATCTCTCTGCCATTCCTGTTTGTCAAGAATTAAATTTAACCCAAAGCTGCCCATAAAAATGCCTTTTAAGGTTATTAAATGATGTAAACTAGCCTAAAGCTAGCCACTGACATGCCACGAAGATTATTTAGGCATAAACCAAAATTTATTCAATAAAAGAAAATACTTTAGAAGTTTAATTAAATGATAAAATGTTTTTGTATGAAAAAAAAAACTAATGTTCACTCAAGGTACATTTAAAAAAAACTATAAATCCACTCACGATGAACTTTTAAAAATGTCCAAAACATAATATTTGACATAGTGAACTAATTATTTTTTTTCAGTTATACATTTTTAAAATTCATATGCAATGTCTTTTTAAATATTTGCATGTCAAGCAAATTTTAAAAGTATATTATTGAAAAATAAATTAATTTATTAATTCACTATATCATGTACAGTCCCTGGCCAAATTATTAGACGCACCGTTGTTTTTTTACGAAATACATGTTTTCGACGAAGTTTATATGCAGTTGTGTTATATTTAAACATAGATTTAATTAATTTTTATTCAGGAGATTTGTTATATACTTCCTATTGGTATTTAGTTTTAACGTATGGCAACACAATGTGAACCAATGGATACACGGACGTAAACAAGTGGAAACCGGTTATAGCCAGTTCAAATCGGCGTTCGCTAGTGCGTCAGTTGAGGACGTGTTTCTGTGGCGTTATGCGCTTGGTTTATTTGTTTCAAAGCTGTATGGTACGTAGTTAGTTGATTTTTGTGTGTGCAGTGTTTAAATAAGCACGTGGAACATTTTCAGCATGGGTTAAAACAGGTGATCTGTCACCTCGTAAAAAAGCTGAAGTGAAGGCCCTCGTGGATGCTAAAAGTTTTTCAAACCGCGAAATATCACGAAGATTGAAGGTCCCTGAAGCTAGTGTACTACGCATAAAGAATAAAATTGAGGCAGGGGACGATTTGAGCACAAAATGAAAGCAAAGACGTGGCAGAAAGCCCATTTTCACTCCAAGGTCAGGGAGATATTTAAAGAACATTTGTGTGGAAAACAGATGGGCTACCACAAAAATTATAAAATAGCAACTCCAAGATGCTAACGTGAATGTTTCTGAGCGCACTGTGCGCAAAAAAGTAACAGAAATAGGTTTTAAGGCCTGCCGCCCCGCCGAGAAGCCCAAGTTAACAGCTGCAATGAAAGCAAAGCGTCTGAAGTAGGTCAAACAGTGGTGTGATAAAGATGTGGACTTCTGGAGATCGGTAAGTTATTATAATTTCATCACTATTCATACGTTCAATATCATTTTCTATGCAATGACGCAAGATCCGCAGAGATGTTTGTATTTTTTTTTTTTTTTTTTGACAGGTTTGCTTCAGTGATGAAAGCACATTTGAAATTTTGGAGAATAAAACTCAGTTTGTGCGTCGTCGTCCTGGTGAAAAGTTCCATCCTGACTGTGTCGTTCAGACTGTTAAACATCCTACATAAATCATGAATTGGTCTGTCATCAGCAGCAAGGGTACTGGACGTCTGTACGTGGTAA
This sequence comes from Maratus speciosus, assembly GCA_963932465.1. Classification (NCBI taxonomy): domain Eukaryota; kingdom Metazoa; phylum Arthropoda; class Arachnida; order Araneae; family Salticidae; genus Maratus; species Maratus speciosus. The sequence continues at coordinate 466,579,684 of OZ010790.1, forward strand.
AAGGTACAATAATGCAAGATCAGTACAAAGACGTCTTACAAAATCGGTTGATTCCGCAGCACAAAGAATGGTTTCCAAATGGGAACCATTCATTTCCATACAAGATTGAGCTCCCTGCCATACAGCACGGTCTGTTAAACCCTTTTTACTACAGCAAAGTATCCCTCTGTTGAATTGGCCGGGTAATAGCCCAGATATGAACCCAATTGAAAACGTGCGGGAACTCATGAAAAGAGAAGTGGCTAATGTTGTGATTATAAACAAAACTCAGCTCTTAGAACAGAACATTCATGTGTGGAATCATCATCCTCAAATGCAGAAGACAGTGCAGTCTTGCATTGATAGCATGCCACGCAGAATTAAAGCTCTCATAGCAGCTAAAGGTGGATCAACAAAATATTAACTTTTCATTACATTTTCTTCATTTTTGTTCAAGAGTTAATAAATACATATTTTTTCTATAATGACGATGTTTTATTAGTGTTACAGATACTTACGTGATTAAAAATATAGTAAATATACATTGTTTCTCGTAAAAAACAATACAGCTGTACAGTATCACCTGATAATTAACGTTTTCTATAAAATCTTATGGTGTGTCTAATAATTTGGCCAGGGACTGTATTGTGTTTTTGAAAAAATTTAAAAAGTTTAAGCTAAATGAACTTAAATTTTCTTGAAAAGTGTATGTAAATGAACTTTTTTTTCTTTTTTCATACAAAAGCATTTTATCATTTTAATAACCTTCCAACAAGTACCTTTATTTATAGAATAAATTTTGAATTTTTGCCCAAATAATGAAAATCGTCTTAACATGATCTAATATATAAAATATGTTATGAATTAAAATGTGTTCGTGATAGATCTTTGTTCACTGCTTTTTATACATTTATTTGCAAGTCTTACTAAAGAATTATTCAGTTATTTTATTATAATTCATTTTTTATACATTTTGATTTTATTTTGTAAGAAATGTTAAAACACTTTCATTTCGGTAAATGTAAGATAATATTTACTTTGCATTGCCTGATTCACCGATATTCTAATATATTAAAATTTTATTAAACTTAGAAAATAGTTAAAGCTTTTTTTAATAAAGTTTTATGCCACAGTCGAAGATGATATATATGTTGTAGGCTAATTGAGAAATCAGCCTACGACATGCATATTATTTTAACTTTTTCTAAATCCCCGACTTTTTTTTTTAATAATTTGAAATGTCACCAATATTTTAATGATTTTTCAAAATTTTATTAAATTCAATTTTATTCTGATTTTCTAAATTTTACTAATCTTTATTCAATTTTTTTACTATACAAACTATACTATTAAATTTCTTCACTCAAAAAAAAAAAAAAAAAAAAGAAAAAAAGGTTTTACTCAAAGTCGCATTTTTTTATAATTCCACTAAAACAAACTATTTTAAAGAATCTCAAATGATACCGATAAATATAACATTTAAACAAAATGTAATCAGTCCTCAACAAAAAGAAAACAAATCATAAAACAATTATCTATTGAATTAAATTTTACAATATTTTACACTATATGAAATTTCACACTATTTAAAGAAATAGAATGGGAACACAAAGTACTTTTTACCAATAAGAGTAAACTTTATTTAAATTAAATTATCCAAGCTTTCGCGATGCAATCAAAACTTTGAAAGTTGATAAAGTTCCAAACTTTGAGAGAAAACTTTATATAAAAAAGGTCTCATTATTTCCTAATTTAAACAAAATTTTAATGTAACAGAACATCGGTAAATCACGTAATTTAAAGTAAACATTACCCTACATTTGCCGAAATGAAAATGTGAAAAAAATTCTTAAATCTAATATATAAATATCCTGTATTGCACAAAATAAAATCAAATGTACAATAAACACAGATTAATTTAAATTAATAATTTTTTAATGAATAAACAAAAATTAATAAGACTTACTGAGAATTTTTATGTGCACGTACATGTCAATGTATACAGTTGTTACTGGTACAATCGTTATGATCTATAAACAACCGTCTATTCGATTAGTACGATGTGAAATGAATGAAGGTGGGAGACGATGACTACGCAATGTTGAAGAGGGCAGAATCGACAGAAAGCCGAATTCTGAGAACTTTTCCTGCACCCCTCTGACCTTGAGTGTCTTCCTCTAGGAAAGACATCGCGGGATGTTTTTATCATAGAACTTATAACAGATATACAAAGAACTTATAATTCTTTGATTTTATGAAGAAATGCATAATTCTAATAAATAAAAAATGCTCTTTTTTCCTCAATCATATATATTTTTCTTTTAATGTTTATTTATTTATAACATTTTTTTTGTTTTCTGAAAGAGGAAAAAGAAATCGATAAAATTTCGACAAGGGGAAAAGGGCAGAAGGATTTTCAAGTTCATTTTCTCCAGAAATTTGTTGATATTGAATCTGTCCTTTGTTTTACTAGGTTGAGCAAAAAGTTCTGGGAAATTTGTGAAAGTTGAGTTGTTATGCGCAAATTAACAATAAAAGCAACAAGGACTATTCTGAAAGTAGAGACCATCATAGTCCACGACTTTATGCCATCGTTCTGCCAGATTCCGGGTTTGCTGGAAGTCCCATGGCGACTCATATGACTCAAAAAGCTCTTGACATGCTTCTTCAACTTCATTAAAGGATTCAAATCAACGGCCTTTGAAAAAGAGTTGCATTGATCGAAAGAGGCCATAATCGAATTCCTGAACTCCTATTATAGATATACCACTAGTACTCATATATACAATACAAATTCTGGTAACTATTAGATTAAAAATTTCCCAGAACTTTTTGCTGAACCTTGTAATTTTTCTTTCTTTATTTATAAACCTTGATTCATCATATTTATAACTTATAACAAATGTATCAAATAAATTATGTTTGCCCTTTTCTTTCCATTTGATAAATTAATATTCTGGTAATTAAAAATTATATAAAATAATCATTAAATATATTCATTTTTATTCCGATGTACTCTAAAAAATAACAATATATTTATTTAAAATATTAATGCGTATTTTATAGCGTGTTTTTGGTTTTTTTCATATAAAATCTTTCATTTAAAATAGGGAATTTATATCACTCCATAATTATATATTATATATATTGTATTATACAATTATATATTACTCCAAACATCTAAAAACCAATCTCTTTTACATGATTACCTCAAAGGAGCAAGAAAGAAAGATAGAAGAGAAATTCCTTGGATAGATGAAGCGAAAAAACAGTTTCATCAATGCAAAGATGATTTAGCCAATACTGCACTCTTATCATTTCCGAATTCTGAACTACCTCTGTCACTATGTACAGGCGCTTCAGATTCAACGATTGAAGCAGTACTTCAACAATATGAAGATAAAGGATGGAAACCTATCGCATTTTATTCTAAGAAGCTAAATGATGCACAAAAGAACTACAGTGCTTACGATAGAGAATTACTCGGTATTTATCTCTCTATCAAATATTTCAAGTTCAAGCATTTATTAGAAGGAAGAAAATTCACGATATACACAGATTACAAACCCATAACCTTTGCATTCCTACAAAAGCCTGAGAAAGCATCTCTTCGCCAACTTCGTCACTTACACTACATTTCACAATTTTCAACTGACATCCAACATATTAAAGGTCAAGACAATATTATTGCCGATACCTTATCCAGAGTTGAAGAAATTTCTTTTATCGATTATGATAAAATAGCAGGTGAGCAAGATCAAGATGAAGAATTGGCGATTCAAGCGCTCGAATACGCCATCTGGTGGAGAAAAGATGTAACTTCTGGCTTCAGGATAGTACTGTGCAAGCGCATTGCATTACATGTATTTTAAATTTGTTCAGAATGATTATTCTTTTGCACAATTTCAGATTTCCTGTGACATTTGTGTTCTGTCTTATATGACAAAGTAAAAATTATCCGATTTTGAATATCTGAAACTTTCAAATGCATTTACAATAAAGAATTATTTCAACGACACTTTAGCATTAGTTAAAGGAAAATTATAGGGACAATTTTCCTGTACCGAAGGCTGCAAGCAGCGCCTCTATAGTCCGTTTTAATTCCCAATTCCGAAACTTGAAGACATCCAAAACTTCCCTGAATTTCAAGCAGTATCCGCTACCTTCTGGAAAGTCTTTGTGGTGTGAAACTTCAACAAGTAATATAAGACCATATATTCCTAAATCCTATCGCATGAAAATATTTCATCAAATGCATGGAATGTCTCATCCTGGGGTTGAATCATATGTAAAACTCCTGACATCAAAATTTATCTCACCAAGTATACGAAAAGATGTACAACTATGGACCTGGTCATGCATGGCCTGCCAAAAGAGCAAAATCAATCGACATACCAAATCAAGCTTCGGTGAATTTCAACCTCCATCGGAAAGGTTCAGTGATGTTTATATTGACCTGATAGGACCTTTACCACCATCAAACTGTAATATCTACTGCCTGACCTGCATAGATCGGTATACTAACTGGATGGAAGTGATTCCGCTGAACAACATGTCAGCCCACACAGTTGTCAAAGCATTTTACGGTAATTGGATTTCTAGATTTGGAACTCCATGTCGACTCGTCACGGATCGTAGTTCACAGTTTGGATCAGAGCTTAAACATCCTGACAAAAATGTGTGGGATAAAATTGCAGCACACGACTGCCTACCACTCTCAAGGCAATGGAAAAATCGAACGATTGCACAGAACTCCAAAGACCGCACTAATGGCACACAATAACCTGGCCCGGAGTGAAACACTGCCAACTGTTCTTCTTGGCACTGCCATGCAGGAAGATTCTGAATATACTATAGCCCAGATGGTCTATGGACAAAACATACGTTTACCTGGAGAATTTTTCCATGAAAGTACAACTCCTACACCACCTGATAATTTTGCCAAACAACTTCAAATAGTGATGGAAGAAGTCGGACCAAGAACTGTGTCAAAAAAGTATGTACAAAAAATATTTGTTCCTAAAGAGTTAAAAACCACGTCGCATGTGTTTGTTTGCAAAGACAGAGTTAAAAAGCAACTGGAACCCCCATACGAAGGTCCATTTCCAGTCGTTGATACAAACGAAAAATATTTCACGCTCAAAATCAAAGACAAATCTGTAACTGTGTCTATTGGTAGATTAAAGCCTGCATACTTCTTGCAAACACTAGACTTTGCTACAAAACAACCAACACAGAAAATACAACCTACAAAAGCATCACATGACTCACATATTCAAGACCAAAAACTTCCTGAAAAACAGTCACGTTCGGGACGAACGATTAAACTTCCTGTGCGATTTCGAGATTAGCACATATATATTTATTTTTAAGTAATTTTTAAATTTCAGTGCATTGTTACTTTTGTAATGGAGGATATTCCATCTTCGTCTTGATCACGTGATCAAGGTAAAAACTTCTAGCGTAAAGAAGGGAAGCCTCTGTAGACGTGTAATGCAAATCCCCGCTAGCCAATGAAACAGTTCATGAGGCAAAGCAGTAGTACCTTCTCTTCGTATCAGTTAGAAGTTCCTTGGGTAAATTACCGGTATCACGTGGCTTTTTTCAGCCCTTGAACCCATACTTGGAATATCCTCCATTAACAATTTTTTGGTATATATTGTAACGTAACTTCGTTACTGGGAGGAGAGTACTGTTATGGCTTAAATTTAGTTAGTTTGTTGAGTTGACAACAGCTCAAAAGTTTCAGTTTTTGTTTTGTAAAAAATAAAAGATGTTCGACGAATAAATAAGTGGGAGTTATGAGTCATTTTAAATATATTTAATAGTAATATTTATAATATCTGAAAATTAGAATATAGTTTAAACATTCATATAAAAAGCAGTGCCCCAACATCTGCTTCTACTTCGTTTTAGGAAAGAATAGATATTCAAAACATAGAGCGTAAACATATTTCATCCACATAGGTAAATTTCGGAGGCGTGTTAATGGACTTTACCCACGAATGGCAACAGCCATGCCTATGCGGGGATTTTTCCCTCTGAAAAAGACTGTTTACTGGACGAAAGGGAAGGAGTGTTAAAATGTTCTTCGCCCCTATAAGGAAAGGGCAGCTAACGTCACTGTTGGTTGAATTACTGTTGGTTCAGCAAGAAAACCTGTCCGTTCTTTATGACTCCTACCTGTACGCATGAGCTAGGGAAATTTGATTGGTCTACGTTTAACACGTCTCTGATATGATTGGCCTACGTCGCCAAGACTATTCCAGCAATGATCTTTATGGCAAAAATATAGTTGGTAGATTGGTTGACGGAAGTGTTTGTTTGTAAACATGCCCTTTCCTTATTGGTGTTTTCCTTCTGTTTACCCGTGGTTGACGTCACATGGGTAAAGTCCATTCTTCCCCGTTGTCGGTAGTGACGCTAGTACTGTTGCCATTACAGATTTTGCCGTAAATGTCCCATCTTGTATGTTAATCTATGCGCTAGGTAAACCTACATTCCAGGACTTGGCGATACTCGCCTAGACGAATTCGATTAACGGGTGAGAAAAGTTAACAAGCATTTGTTTGATAATGCTAAAAAGCATTGGCTTGACAAGCAGCATGCCAAAATGCTTGGCGAGTCACTTTTATCCATAAACGTTTCAACCAATCAAATTTTATAACCCATACATCGCCACTACCCTGATACAGTGTCTAGAAGTATATAGTGTGGAGATCGCTAATACCGGTATAGCTTTCGAACGCATCCAAAAAATTACATTTTCTTAGGTGGCGCTGCCGTCAAATTTATTGCGTGAATGCGTAGGTTTTGTTTTGGCTTTCTTTTTATTGTAAACATTTTTAGCGCTATATACAGTGTCTACAATTATTAGAAATTTATGTGAAAACATGTAAATGTATCGAAAATGATGTAAAAACGAGATTCTCATAGTTTTGTTCCTGGTTGTGTTACATAATACAAGAACAGCAAACTTGTTTATTTTCGGTGTACCTAAAAATCAGTATGTTTTGCTTTGGTTCTCTTTTTGTTATAAACACTTTTAGCCTTAGGTATAGCGTTTACAAATATTGCAAATTTATGTGAAAATATGTAAAATTTATCGAAAAGGATGAAAAAACGAGATTATCATTGTTTTCTTCCCGGCTGTGTTACGCAATACAAGAACACCAAGCTGTCTATTTTCGGTGTACCTAAACATCAAAATCTTTTTGAAAAATGGAAAAAAAAATAACTAATATAATTAACTAATAACTAGTATGTTGTGGCCATCACAAAACTTTCTTCTATATAAATCACGTCAATTAAATCATTTAAACAGTACAAGAAATTACATCGATTTAGCACCCATTCATATCAAAGTGTATCTGAATTTGAAGTTGGATGAAAATTCGTGCCTTAGTTCTTGAGATAGAGCTATAGCGGAAAGTCTGAAAAATGTCGCATAGCAGCGCCACCTGTTGAGAGATTTGCACCAATACATAAACAACAATAATTGATATCCAGGTGTACAAGGATCTGAAGTTCATTGAAAATCCAAGCATTAGTTCTTGAGATAGAGCTATTGCGGAAATCACAAAAACAGCATAGCAGCGCCACCTATTGAGCGATTTACACCAAACTGTATAAAATGTCAAGAACTAACTGATTCTAAAGTTTGATGAAAATTCGTGCATTAGCTCTTGAGATACACCTATAGTGGAAATTCTGAAAAATACAGCATAGCAGCGTCACCTGTTGAGCGATTTACACCAAAATGTCAATTCATGTCAAGAACTAACCGATTCTCAAGTTTGGTGAAAATTATTGCATTAGTTCTTGAGATACAGCTATAATGGAAATCGCAAAAAATGCAGTATAGCAGCGCCATCTATTGAGCGATTTACACCAAAATGTACAAAACTTCAATTCATGTCAAGGACTAACCGAATCTGAAGTTTGATGAAAATCCGTGCATTAGTTCTGGAGATTGAGCTATTGTAAAATCGTGAAAAAGGCTGCATAGCAGCGCTACCTGTTGAGCGATTTACACCAATACCTAATCAGCACCAATTTATATCAGGGACTAACTGAATATAAATTTTTATTGAATTCCGTGCATTAGTTCTTGAGATAGAGCGCCCACAAAATTTGTGTCACATGCAGACAGACAGACTGACAGACAGACATTTTGTAAAAACATGTTTTTTGGAATCTCTGACCCCTAAAACGTGTAAAACCGTCGAAAACCGAAAGTCGAAAATTTTCATGAATCCACTACTTTCTTCTTGTAAAGATAGAAGAAAGTAAAAATTTACTAATATAAACAAAAATATATTTAATACAAAAAAGAGCTTATTCAAAATGCAAACGATAAAATTACTTCATATCATTTATATACATAAGCATAAATTATTTTTTATAATTTCAACATATATATAATAAAATACTTGTACTATAATAAATCTATAGGCTAAAAAAAAAATAGTATGCACGGCGATCACATGAAATATTAAATCGGTTTATAACAGAGCAATCTGAAAATAAAGTGTTCTGCAATTCGTACAAATGTGAAATGCATATAAAATATATGCCTGAATTTTCGTTCATTCTTAATATATCGCGTAGTACAAGCTATTTTTTTTTTTTACTCTGTTTTTCAAAAAAATTATGTTTCAAAAAATAAGTTTTCCGCATCAAAAGCATCTAATACACATAGGATTTCTATACATTCGTTGCAATGAACTTGATCTTAGCGCCCTCTGGCGAAATTGTAATTTTTTGGATATGGTTTCGCTTGTTGATTTCCATACTATATACTTCTAGACACTGTAACCCTGGTCTCTGGGTCTTTGTTTTCTTTTGACGCACAGCAATCACTTACACCTCAACTCCTGTGCGTCAAATTTTATTTACGAAAATAATATGTGCCTTAATTTAAACTTCCCACCTGCAAATGGAAAAGTATCATATTCGCTTGAGTTTTGAAAAATGACAGATGACACAGCGGTCAAGGTAGTAGTGAGGTGTGTATTGGTAGATATTTTACTTATTTCCTGATGTCTGTACTTGGATATTTTTTCTTGATCCTTTTTTCTAGATGATCACCAAAGTATCATGCTCTGCTGACACAATTTTCTTATTTATGTAGGCGGTGAAATGATACCTTTGAAAGAAAGACCGATTTATAATTAAAGAAAGGTCAATTTTTAAAGCGTACGATTTTCATTTATGTATATCAGCCAGTAAATAAAAAAATAAACATTATCTTCTAATTTTAATCATCTTGTTTTCTTACTGATTTGATTTTCACTTGAAGGAAGGAAATGTTTAATTATTTCTAGAAAATTCTGTCATTATTTTTTTCTGCCGAAAATATTTGACTTTCTTTATTTTTCTTCAAAAAAGGAAGAAAAAGAGTTTATTTATTGATCTTCAAATCAGTTCGATTAATGCTTAAATGTTTTTAATTGACTCGTTTGTTCATTCTCGATCCAGGCAGCGTTTCATAACTTATTGCATCTCTTTCTTTAAATTTTTTTTTTCTATTTATAGTTATTTTTAAAAGAGATTTTATTTTAAAGTTATTTACATTTAGATCGTTCTTTTTTATTAAAGTTGTTTAGACTTGGAGTGTATATGAATCTTCATTTGTAAGTTAGCTTTTTTGCTGACATTTGCAAATTAGTATAAATGTTCGAGTATAGCCACACTTAACCTTTTTCTGCATGATTTTTTTCCTGCATGCAAAATTTTTTTAAAGTTTGCTAAATAATAATATAACATGATCAAAAATCACTCAAAATTCGAAATTTTCAAATCCACCTTAAATTAAGGCCGATTTAAGTTCGTGCCATATATGTCACACCATGCATTAGCAACTACGTTTCCATAGTAATGAAATCAGCAATAAAAGTTGCATGCAACTCTTAAAACTTCAAACTATATAGAGAAAGAACGTATGAAATCTATTTGAGTATGTGTGTTTCAGTCTACATTAATTGATACATATATCGTTTATTGAAAAATGAAATCACTGTACAAGTGATACAATTGATACAAGTATCAATTATTGAAAAGCTACATTCTATAGTACCTGATACATGTTTGGTTTAAAACTACAGGCTACAGTAACTGATACACATTTTTGACTGAGAACTACAGTCTACAGTAACTGACACAATGTTGTTGAAAACTACAGTTACTCGGTGACCCAGGGCCGAAACTAGCCTTTTTTGCACCTGAGGTAAACATGGATTTTGGTGCCCCCCTCCTCTGCAAAGTATATTTATAAAGATAATGTTCTAATAGCCAACTTATTTTAAAATTTAAAATATGTAATACTGAACTACGTAATCTGCTTTGTAAAATATTGACTCATTAAAATCTTGTAAACGGAATCGAAAAAGAAATTCCGCTTTATACAGGATCCTTATGCCACATCATCTTTAGATTCTTCTTTGCTTTGGCATACCTCAGACAGGATGATTTTAACTAGTGATGTACCGAATATTCGGTGTGTATTCGGTATTCGGCCATGTTACCGAATATTCGGTTTGGCCGAATGTCAAACTATTCGGTATACCGAATATTCGGCTTGGCCGAATAGCAAACTATTCGGCCTGCCGAATATCGAAATATTCGGCCAACCGAATACTTAAAAAAACTTTTAAAACATATTTTTAAAAATCTTATACCAGTTATACGTTTAACAGTCAACTTATAAAGATATTCAGAATAATTAGAAACAGAATCATATATTTAAATAAAAGAGAATGTTTTTACATTATTTATTTGCTGTTTGTTAAGCATTATTTAAGAAAATTAACCAATCACGAGGGTTTTCATAGGAATTAATTATGTACAAATGCAAGTTCCTGAACATTGTCCAGTAAATAATCTGTTTCTTGCTAAGATTTTAAGAACAACATTTACAATCTCTGAAGAAGATTGTCCATTCCAGACACCGATCTAGGATGTATTTAAAAACTTCTTTGCTTAATAAAAGGGGAGTACAGCACTTTTTGCTGAGTTACCACCTTATAAAATTTGAATAGATTGTATTATTTATTTACTTTAGTCTCTTCCTGACCAGGGTTGTAAAAAACCCGGGTTTTTTATAAAAAACCCAGCCCGGGCAGGTAGTTGGGTGGGTACCCGGGCAGTTACCCACTACAACCCTTATAGGATGAACTTCCAGTAATTGACCACATACCAGTAATTGACCAAAAACACATTTATGTGTTAAAAACAAGAATCAATGTGTTGATAAAGTATTTTTGAATGCTGAATAAAAATATCTAACATCCAATGAATTGCATAGGAAAAAAATTACTTTTGCTATCTATATTCTGATTGAATGTAAAAAATTAAAGAAAATGCACCTTCTAACAATATCAAAAATGAATACATTCTGTAATAGTAGTGTTGTTTTGTGAGTTGTTTTATTAATCTTGCATCATCAAGTTTAATTTAGTTCCATTGGTTCATCAAATGAGGTGTGTAGTTCATTTTTGTTTGTTTTAAGTTAATCATTATGCATTTAATATTAAATTCATAAATTAAATGACGTTAAGGGGGGTGGTCAACTACTAGATGTGTGAATGTTGAAAGCATTCAGTAATTGACCAAAGTGGTCAACTACTGACTTTTTGCTTGTTTGCATCCATTCCTTTTGATACTTAAAAAAATACACAGATTTCTATTATGAAAGCAATATTCACCAATTTTTTAGTTAAAAAATGAGTTCTTTCAGTAGTGGACCAGGGTGGTTAATAACTAAATATGCTTGGTCAATTACTGATCAAGCAAGCACACATTTGTTATGTTAAGAGGGTCATAACACATTTATATAATAATAATGTAAGAAAAGTGTAATTAAAATGTAAAGATAACAAAATTTGTATACCGTAATTTCTGGAAGAAACGCCGCAGCGGCGTAAACGCCGCATCGCGAAAATTCCTACAAAAAAAATAAAGAAATGGTCGTAAACGCCGCATCGTCGTAAACGCCGCAGGTGAAATTTCCGCGGTAATCGCGATTGACATGCTAAACAGAATACGGCAGTTCACTCTCCGAAATTATTCACTAGTGTTGCCAAATAAATTTCCTAAAAGCCATTGAATGGGACGAACCGGAATTTGTCTTGGAACTTTTCTATACATTGAAAAGCGTTATATGAACGAGAACATTCCTAAGTCAAAAATCTTAAGATTGGGTTTTAGCAGACTCAACTTTAACTCAAGTATCTTAAAAAACGTGTTTGAACGGAATAAAATGACATTTATTTTCACGTGCCATATATTAAAATTATTTACAAATAGATAATAAACGTATTAATTTTAATATTTACCACTACGTACAAATAAAATAACGTTATCACATCCTATTTCATCAATTGAATAAGATATAAAATTTATCTTTTTAATCATTTCTAAAAGAATCTGTAGATCAGGAATGGAGGCGGGATTTTTTTCTTTTTTTTCAAAAAAAAAAAAAAAAAAAGAATTAAAAAGCAAACTCGCTCAATAAATAATTCATCGAGGTCCGGTAATTTAATACGGAAAAGCGTGGAATCTGCTGGCATATCTATCAAAGTGATTTGAAATTGAATACGTTTTTCCGTTTTCGATAAATGTATTGTAGCTTAAATTATAAGCTATTGCTATTTAATGATGACCTTCCCCGAGCTGTCTCACCCGGAAATTCAGCTCGAAAAATCAATTTTATCATTTTCTAAATGTTTGTTTTTTCCCTTATCAAAAACTGGAAAACGCTATTCGGTTTCGTAAAAAATTAATAAATGCACCAATAATTTTATGCTACTAATATTAAAAATGATTTATAATGAATGCAGCCGTTATTTATGTGTGTATGCGTGTTTTATAATAAAAATAAAGTTCTCAAAAACAAACTTTTTATTTAATTCCTATCGGTCTATCTGCAAGAAATATCATGACGACCTACTTTTATTATTTCTCTGCACGTGGAGCGTTAAGGATTATAAACATTATGCTAACTGCGACGAAAAGACATCACGTGCGGTCCTAAAACTATCTTCTCCCCCTCCCCACCTTCTTCTATCGCTCTGTTTGGAACATTTTAGCTGTCACAAACTCAAAGGAATAAATATAGATTTCAATTAGAAGATTTTGTTTTAAAAGACACACGAAATGATAACTAAAAAGGAAAAAAATATACTTACCAGCACTGTGCTGTTTCTTAAATGCAAGATACAGTACAAAGTCTAAAATCCGGACATCCGAAATTCTCCAAAATCCGGACGTTTTGCTAACCAACTTCTTTTTTTAATTTTTATATAAAATAAAAGTATTATAAATTTGGAATTCTTAAAACCGGATCGAAAACCTCTCCACTCTTTTAACATTTTTTAAAGAACAAAGATATTCATACTCTTTTCATTCCACTAGTTTCGGCAAAATGATCTTACGATCTGTTTTTCCATAATGCTTTTCCAGATGGCTTTTTAAAAAGCCCTGATGACTCAAAACTATTAATTTTTTTTCTCATTTTTTGCGCGAGAAAAAACTATTCAAATTCTATTCTTTTAAATATAAAAAGGACTTCTTGAATGTGTCAACAAGTTTGCGTTGCTTAAGTGCAGAAAAAAAATATTGAGATGCAAGCAAATAAAAAAGAAAAAGAATGAAAACCGAAACTCTTATAATCCTTACTGTTAGAAAAAAAAAAATAATAATAATAATCCTTATCTCCTATGTAAATTAAATTGACAGATTTCTTTCAAATTTTCAACAAGTTGAAATAATAGTAAATTAGGCTGCGTAACAAATTTTTATTAAAATATAACCAGTTATTAGAAAGTTAGAACGGCTGCCCACTTTATAGAAACTGCGCAGAAAAAGTAACATTTGCGGTTTGTTTTCGTTTATTCACTTCGCTCCGTGAAATCAGAATCAATGTTTACACAATCGGATCATCAACGTTGGGTGGATGTTTTGCTATGCAGAAAGAAACCGTGAATAGATTTTTTCCCTTTTTAACTAAAGATTAAAAAAAAAAAATACAAAATACAAAAGCATACCATCCAAAATAAGACGTTTATATTTTAATTTACAAAGCTTAGAAAATCAATAACGAAACTTTCTCGAAAAATGAAATTTGTTGAAAATTGGAGAGGGGGGAGAAAAAGAAAAGGGGGAAATTTGAGAGAAAAAGTGCTCAGTTTATTAGATGTTATTATCAGTTTATTAGCAAAGGATTGGAGCAGCGGAACGTCGTTACAGGAGAGGAACTGGTGTCCGTTTATGGAATACAGGAGAAGGTTATTGTCGAAAAATCTTAATTGATGAACCAGCGCCAAATAACGGACATGTTCAGTAAAAAAGCATTGAGAAAAATGCTCAGGCAGGGCCAATATATTTCGTTCGCCTGGGTCTGAAAATTTCGGTTCGTCCACATTATTTTAAAATTTCATTAATATGAGATTTATGTCATCAACAAAAAATGCGCGTAAACGCCGCATCGGTAGAAACGCCGCATCGCTTGAAATTTTAATTTAAAGCACGTAAACGCCGCGGCGTTTCTTCCGAAAATTACGGTAGTAAGGCTCTAAATATCGTTAGGGTTTGTCACACAAATCTTATAAAAAAAAGTTTTACCACCATCAGCTCCAAACATAGTTTGTGATAGATTTCTATTACAATTGTTGTGAAAGTTTGCTGTTAAAATTGCTATATAAAATGTTCTTTATGCTAATTTTATCCATGACAAAGTTCAACCCTAATTAACTGCAGTTGTATAATAACAAAACATAATAACAATACAGAATTTACATTAATATTACAGTAAGTTTTGAGGGACAAAAGTAGAGTGTTGATTGCCAAGTGCTTCAGAAATGTATGCATAACTGTAGCACAAATAGGACTACAACTGAAAAAAAAAACTTTTCACTAAACGAAAAGGGCATTTAGAATATTTAAACATAATTTAAAATTAATTATAAATAAAATGACAGATTTTGTCTTCCCACAAAAATATAAAGCAATAGGGAAAATCTTAAATATATTTTATGCATATATCAATTTTATAAATAGAGATTAATGATTATGTATCTCGGGCCACAAGTAATAAGATTACTGGGCCATATGTGGCCTGCAGGTTGAGCATGGCTGCTTTAAAGCATGACTAAATTATTGGGAAAGTAAAGAAGAGAAACAGAAGAAAGAAGACAGGAAGTAAGGCAAGTTAAAAAATTAAAGAAAACAAAACAACAACAACAAAAAAAAGGTGAAAAAGCAGCAATAAAGACTTCAACATATAAGCAAAGTCTGATAAATGATTGGGTGTGAAAGGCATGTGAAGAAATCTAGATGGAAGAAGATATGATAGGAATAAAAGAAATCTGGTATGAGCCCTATCATACTAAAATGTGCGTCTACGAGACACAGGCAGCAATTTGCATTGGATGACAGAGTGACAAAGAAGTTGACTTCATGTGTGTCAGTTGTTTTGGTGAAACAGATGAGGATTAAGTTTCATTTTTGTGTTAACTTTAAATTAATGGATTTTTTTTATGAATAAATTTCGAAGTAGTAACTATTCTTTTCTTGTCTATATTTAGATATAAATATCACGTTTTACCACTAATCAGTGGCGTACCCAAGGGGGGGACTGATGGGGCTACAGCCCCCCCCCCCGAAATTTTCGAAAGTAATATAGAAAGGTGCTGATTTTTCGTCTTTCTTTTATGGAATTTTTTTAAATTTTTTTCCATTATACAGCGGACAAGCCATTCTCATTAGTCCCATATTAGTCCACATTGACAATAAAGAAGAGAAAGGGGGGCTGACGGGATTATAGCCCCCCCCCCTACTCCTCCCGAAATAGTCAAAAAATTAAATGAAAAAGTGTTTTTTTCTTACTTTTTAAAGATAAATCTGTAATTTTTTCTTCTGCCATACAGCAAAATAGCCATTCTCGTTAACACCATATTAGTCCAGGTTATATTAGTTAGGGGGCTGATGGAATTTCAGCCCCCTCCTCTCGAAATGGTCGAAAATGAAATGAAAAAATAGTGCTGAATTTTTTCTGTCTGTTTAAGATAAATTTGCATTTTTCCCCTATCGTTCAACAGACTGTGCGCTTCCTTCGCTTTGGTTCCATATTAGTCCATATTGACACCAAAGAAGAGAAAGGGGGTTGATGGGGTTACAGCTCCCCCCCCCCAACCAGAAATCGCGAAAAATTAAATAAAAAAGTGTTTTTTCTTTACTTTTTAAAGATAAATCTGTAATTTTTTCTTCTGTCATAGGGCGATTCCACAGTCACGTGTGGGACATTTAGATGAAATTTTCAGCTGTATTTTTCTATTTACCAATTTTTTGAGGCTGAATTTTTTAAATGTGCAATTGCGTGATGAAAGTACACAACTTACTTAATTATTAGAAAGTAATCAATTTCTCCAAAAAAAATTTCATTATTAAGATTTTTAATTAAATCTATCTGTCATGTGCGGGACATGCAAAAGGACACAACTTTTCACTTTTCCTCCTTGTAACTAAAAAATCTGTGAACTTTTTACAACACTGTCAACGTAGTATTTTTTTATCATAACTTCATGATTGCTATCATCTGTTTTTATATAGTTTAGGGAAAAAAAATTAAACATAAACCAATAACAATTTTTTAGACAAATGTCACGTGTGGGACACCAGTGTCACGTGCGGGACATCGTGTGATTTTCTTAGACATTTTATCAAATTCGATTGTTAAATATTGAGTTATACAATGTTCACTCTCTTTTAACTATGAAATTATTCAATCATGTACTGATTACATGTCAGATAAATGATAAATAGGCATTTTTTCCATATTTAGTATTTTTATTACTAACATATGTAAGTAGTATAGATACAAACATACATGAGTAAAGGTACACCTTTTAAAGTTAAACTAAAGCAATAGAGTAACACAAATAATATAATTAAAGTCTTGTAGTTGTAACGTTTTTGTTTTGGCCAGCTTTTAAAAGACTAAAAACTTGTAATAGCCTCGACTATTGACAACAACTGGTGCTGAGATACATTTTATGATTTCCTCTCGTTTGTATGGAATTGCGTCAGGAGATTTGGGCCACCTAAAATAGCCTTTGATCTTTGATTCTTCTATGACATTGACAGTAATTTGATCAATACCATCTATTTTGGTTATTTCACCAGGATATAGGGTGCCTTCATAATTTACGGCAACCCACTTTCCACATTCAAGATTTTCTGCAGGAGGAACTATATTTCCAAATTTGATGATATCTGTTGAAAGGGAATGGGTCCGACAGCTAATGATATCACCCTCTTTTATCTCAATCATATGAAAGCCTGATATACCAGGGATTGAAATTACACAATCTCAAGGATTTTTCTGTGTTATTATCTCTTGTATGCGTTGTTCTCCGATATAGAAAATTTTTGTACTAGGCACAAGTTGGCTTGCAAGATCTGCAAAATTCTTTGCTGACTGAACAATGTGCTTCTCACCCTGGCTCATCATCTTTTGGCGCACAAGTCTCTTTACATTCCCTCCGACCCCATCAACGACACCTTTACCATGGGCAGTAGCAAAATATTTCCATGAAAATTGTAATTCAGGGTACTTTTTAGACAAGTAACATAGAACTTTTGTCATAAACTTATTTTTAAATTCAGAAGCAGGTCCATCGCTCCAGATGACTTCTTTCTTTATTTTTATGTCACCATTTTCAGATGAACGAAAAATTTCTTCATAAAGAAACTCTATGAAAACAAATATGGTGTCTTTATCTTTATGTGATGTATCAGAACATATGAGGTATGTTTGGCATTTTCCTCTTTGAAATACTGCTGCTGTAAATAAGAGTACACTTGATCTTGACCATAGTGCACTTTGCACTTCATTTTGGTATTCACATCCAAAAGACATGGCAAAATCTATCTGTAAAATTCGAGTAGATTCTTCTTTTTTGTCTTTTTCAAAATCTGAATGTTGTATTCTTTTCAGATTAACGTGAGACATCATTTTAGGCAAATCCTGAATCAACATTTCAAAAAGTTCTCCCACTTCACATTCTTTAGTTACAAGTTAAAGTCTGTTGTCCCTCTTTTCCCACATCTTCCATATTACAAGATTTTCTGGGTTGTCAGGAGTTGGTAGTAACTTACCATCGCAACAACTACTGCAATTATTTTGCCAGCATTCTGAATTAAGAGTAATATCACATAGGATGTTTTTCCAAAATTCATTTGAATATTCGTAGTGTAAGGCTTTAAGTTTATAAAATATATTTTCATGTATTATGCACTTGCACTGTTCTGTTGGGGTACTTTTAAGTAAAAGAACATTCTTTGGTCTAAGGGAACAGAACTTTGAAAATCCAATTTCAAAGTCTGGATTTTCCTCTTTAAAAATAAAAAAAGCTTCCTTTAAAAACATAGTCAGATAATGTTTTTGTAGGACTGACTTTTTTCCTTCCTGCCACACAGTCATGCTATCTTTCATACCTGGACAAGTATAAACTATATCTGAACGCAAGTAAAAATCAACTACTTTGGAAAAATCTTTACGATCTGATATGTTTCTGTTCATTTCATCAACTAATGGAAGACCTACACGCTTAGCCAATCCACTCACAACTGCCTGTTGTTTGCGAGGGGATTTTGGAAGTGACTTAACCGTCCTCCAAATTGCCTTGCCAAGGGACTGAGGACACAAATATGGGGAATAAGTAGCATCCGGGCCAGTTGAAGAGCTAGGACTGCACGTAGGTGTAGTGTCTTTTGTGTTTTTCTTATTTTTTTTCTTTTCCCTTTGAAGTTTTTTTCTTTCTCGTTCATACCTTCTAAGATCTTCTAGCTCTTTGTCAGACATGTGCTGCTTCTTATATTTTCTTAGCTCTGATATGCGTCTATTTTCTTCCTTTTGATAGTCTGGATTTTCCTTCTTTAACTTTTCTCTCATTTTCTTCATTCTGGTAGCACTGGAAGTATGGCTTACTTTGTCAGACATTTTTTCTTACTGAAACAAAATAGAAAATCTACAGCTTAATTTTATAAAATATGTAAGTGGGTTTTATTATAAAACATAATTAGTGAACATGTGATGAAGCCAAATGACAAAAAAGATTACATTACATCCTCCTGCATAATACATAATGTGGGGTTTATTTACTATCAAACCTTTCTAAGCCTAATCATTAGTCTGCTATTTTAAAAGTTACAATACAGAAATTTAATTGTAAACATATTTATTAAAAATGATGATTGTTTATTTTCTTTTTAATGATAAAAATTCATGAGTTTTAGGTGGTTAAATGGTTATTCTACACCTGATGTCCCACACGTGACGTCACGTGTGGGACATAATAAAATGGGCTATAGGAACTTCTAAAATAGTAAAAATTATTTTTTTAAATTGAAAATAGTTTATTTACGTTTAGGTAACTTATAATCTTGCATAGCTACAAGCTAAATTGCTTGGTTCAATAATAAATATTAAAAAAACACTAAATGGTGTCACGTGTGGGACAATAATTTTTAATAACTTTAGTATATTTAATTTAGCAGTTTTTATTGAGAATTAAATATTGAAAGAATATGTTTAATAGATGAGATACTTACATTTCACACTGCAATAGCAATAAAGTCTTCAACTGTAACAGTAAAATAATATGAAGCTTTCAAAAATGACAACTTTTCAACCACATGTGAGCAAGTTGATGGTGGCCATATTGGATTCAGTGTTGCCACTCATATGGTGACAAATTCTGAAAAATACTCATGGATACTAGAAATTTAGACTCTTAAGAAAATATATTAGAAGTTTTGAGAGAAAAATTAAATTTCTTTTTTTTTTCATGAAATGTCCTGTTTTTCATGGAATGCCCCCATACAGTTAAATAGCCATTCTCGTTAACACCATATTAGTCCACATTGACATCACAGCATACCCTAAGATGGGAGGGGGCTGATGGAATTACAACCTCCTCCTCTGGAAATAGTCGAAAATGAAATGAAAAAGTAGAGCTGATTTTTTTCTGTCTATTTGAGATAAATTTGCATTTTCTCCCCTATCATTTAACAGACTAGCCGCTCCCTTCGCTGTAGTTCCATATTAGTGTACAGTGACATCACATTATACCCGAAGAGATAGAAGGGGGTTAATGGAGTTACAGCCCTCTCCCAAAAATTCGAACATGAAATGAAAAAGTTCTGATATTTTCCTTTTTGTTTGAGATAAATTTGTATTTTTCCTCTATCATTCAACAGACTAGCCGCTCTCTTCTCTTTAGTTCCATACTAGTGCACAGTGATACCACATTATACCCGAAGAGATAGAAGGGGGTTAATGGAGTTACAGCCCTCTCCCAAAAATTCGAACATGAAATGAAAAAGTTCTGATATTTTCCTTTTTGTTTGAGATAAATTTGTATTTTTCCTCTATCATTCAACAGACTAGCCGCTCTCTTCTCTTTAGTTCCATACTAGTGCACAGTGATACCACATTATACCCAAAGAGGTGAAAGGGCCATATTAGTCCACATTGACATCACAGCTTACCCAAAGATGGGGAGGGGGCTGATGGAATTACAGCCCCCTCCTCCCGAAATAGTCGAAAATGAAATAAAAAAATATTACTTTTTTTCTTTCTGTTTGAGATAAATTTGTATTTTTTTTCTCCTATCATTCAACAGACTAGCCACTCTCTTCTCTTTAGTTCCATATTAGTGCACAGTGACACCACATTATACCGAAAGAAGTAGAAAGGGGGTGATGGGTTACAGCCCCTTCCCAAAATAGTCGAAAATGAAATGAAAAAAGGGCTGATATTTTTCTTTTTGTTCGAGATGAATTTGTAATGCACTTGTTTTCTGCAATACAATGAACTACACGTTCTGGCTAGTCTCATATCAACGCACAGTTATACCACAGTATACCCAATGAGGGGAAGGGGCTGATGGGGTTACTTACTCTTCCGAAATAATCAAATATGAAATGAAAAAAAAATTCCAGTTTTTTTTCTTTCTTTTGAGATTAATTTTTAATTTTTTTCTGTGACGCAGCTATTCTGGTTAGTCCCATATATTAGTGCACAGTGATGCCCCAGCATACACCAAAGGATTCGATGGGGACGGGGGTTATGACGTTACAGCTCCATTCCACCTCTGAAGAGATCGCAGTGAAATGAAAAAAGGGCTGATATTCCTTCTTTTTCAGATAAATTTGTTTTATTTTCTGGCATGCCACGAATTTGTTTTTCCTGTTAATGCAATATATCCTCCTCAGTCCTGCGACCAAATTTACTTGAGACCACAAAATCCATTTTCAAATGACTGAAATCACTGTTTTACCCGATAAATGAAAACATATATACTGAATTCAAGAGACCTACAAATACATTCGACAAATCTAAAAGTAGTTTAATTTAAGGATTTTTTTAATTTTTCCCATAGTCGGCGGGTGCCAAGATTGTCAATGCGGGGGTATGTTAATGCTCAGTAACACCACAGCTAATCTCAAGTCGATTTCGTCTAAATCGGAAATCCGTTGCGGAAGAGTTGACTGTAAAAGTAGCTTATTAACTTTCATTTTTCAGTCGCATCTCCATGCCACACCGAAATATGGGGGTGCGGAGGGTTGAAGGGACTAAACCTCTTTTACCTGTCAAAACGGTCAGATTAAATGGTAAAAAAAGTTTACTTCTTAATTTTTAGATCAATTCAATTATATATATATTTGTCATGCATCGCACTTGTCTTTCTTGTTAGTCCCATATTAGTGCATAATGACACCTTAGCTAATCCCTTCAGAATTTTGGCTAAGTCGGAAGTCAGGCACACTATATATGTGCGGAAGCGCTGACTGTGAATGTTATTCATTAACTTTTGTTTTTAACACTCGATTACTTCCTCGTATCTGTAAGATACACAGTGACTTCTTGTTTGACTGCAAAGACATCTTTGGAGTTCGGTAATGTCCCCTCCCCCCACTTATCTTCCTATTCTGTCTTAACTTTGCAGCCAGTATTTTTCATCTGGAACGGTTTAAAGTCCTTCTTATTACTTGTGCAATGCACAAATAATAAACAAAGTCTTTATTTTATATATGTGTATGAAAATATTTTGTGTATACAAAAAATATTTTGTGTTTGTTACAATGTTAATTTATTGTTAAACAAGAACCGTAGCCAGAATTTAGTTTCGGGGATTGGAAGAACAATTTTATAGATTTTAAGTTATAATGACTTTCTTTTAAATGAAAGTATATATAAAAAAAAACCAGTAACACTTTTCAACAGATTTCGACGTGGGGCGGTCTCAGGATCGGACCCGTGCCCTCCCCCCTTCCCCCCAGATTTGAGTCTGAGTTAAAAAAAAAAAAAAAATCTGAAATTCTCAGCAAATTTTCTGAAAGGTTACAGCAGAGGAGGAAAGGAGAGGTAATCCCTTCCTGCTGCTAATTATTTTTGTTGTAGTTTGGGTTAACTCTGTTTATATTCAGGTCAATTTCAGGCTGAGTGGGTTCGGGTTAACCAGATTTCTAAAAAGTTCGGCATATTATTTCAGTTTAAAAACTATACATATAATAATAAACACAGATATTTGTATGTGTTTTTAACGCGATCCTTTGATGAAATACAGGTTTTTATCACGACGCTTTGACGAAATTTGCATTTTCCCCGAACTTTTGACAAAATTAGCTTTTTTCCGCGACCCTTTGACGAAATTCGCGTTTTTTTTTTTTCGTGATCCTTTGTCAAAATTGGAGTTTTTTCCGCGAGTTTTTGATGAAATTCGAGTTTTTTTCGTGAACTTTTGCCGAAATTCGTGTTTTTTACGAAACCCTTGGTCGAAATTTGCGCTTTTTTCGCGGCTTTTTTGACGAAATTCGCTTTTTTCTCGTCTTTTTGATGAATTTCGCGGCTCTTTGACGAAATTCGCGTTTTTTATGGAAATGGTCGTGTTTTTTTGTTTTTTCGCTGCTGTTTGACGAAATTCGCTTCTTTCCGCAGTCTTTTGTCGAAAGTCACGTTTCTCTGTGGCCCTTCTTTGTGACCATGTTTTTTTTTTTTTTTGCGATCCTTTAACGAAATTCGCGTTTTTTCCGCTTCCCTTTGATGGAATGCATGCTCTTTTTAGCAATCCTTTGCCAAAATTTGCGTTTTTTCCGCAGCCCTTTGAGGAAATTTGCGTTTTTTCTGCGGCCCTTTGAGAAAATGTGCGTTTTTTTCTGAGGTCATTTGCCGAAATTCACGTTTTTTTACGCAATCCTTCGTCGAAATTCACGTTTTTCCGCGGCCTTTTGATGAAATTCGCTTTTTTTCTGCGGCCTCTTGAAGAAACTCTCGTTTTTTTCCAGATCCTTTGTCGAAATTTGCTTTTTTCCGCGGGGTTTTGACGAAATTAGTGTTTTTTCCGCAGCCTTTTGACGAAATTCACGTTTTTCTGTGGCCCTTCTTTGTGACCCTGCTTTTTCTTTTTTTTGCGATCCTTTAACGAAATTCGCGTTGTTTCAGCTTCCATTTGACGAAATGCGTTTTTTTTAGCGATCCTTTGTCGAAATTCGCGTTTTGTTTCTGTGGTCATTTGCTGAAATTCGTTTTTTTAATGAAATCCTTCGTCGAAATTTGCGTTTTTTCCGCGGCTCTTTGACGAAATTTGCGTTTTTTTCGTCTTTTTTGATGAAATTTGCGTTTTTCTGCGGCCTTTTTGACGAAATTCACATTTTTCTGTTTCCCTTTGACGAAATTCGTGTTTTTTCAGCTTTCCTTTGACGGAATGCCTGTTTTTTTAGCATGCTTTGTCGAAATTTGCAGTTTTCTCTGGTCCTTTGACGAAATTCGCGTTTTTTCTGTGGTCATTTGACAAAATTCGCGTTTTTGCGCAATCCTTCCTCGAAATTTGCGTTTTTTCGCGGCTTTTTGTCGAAATTCGCGCCTTTTCTCGTCTTTTTGATGAAATTTGCGTTTTTCCATGGCCTTTTGACGAAATTCACGTTTTCCCGTGTCCCTTTGACGAAATTCGCGTTTTTTGCGATCCTTTACGAAATTAGCTTCTTTTTCGCAGCCCTTTGACAGAATGCCTGTTTTTAGCGATCTTTTTTTCGAAATTCGCGTTTTTTCCGCGACTTTTTGATGAAATTCACGTTTTTTCTGCGGCCTTCTGACGAAATTCGGGTTTTTTCTGTGCTCATTTTGACGAAATTAGCGTTTCCTCTAGAATAATTTGACGAAATTCACGTTTTCTCCGCTATCATTTGACGAAATTTGACTTTTTTTTGCGATCCTTTGATAAACTTCGCATTTTATCTGCGGCCGTATGACATAATTCCGGTTTTTTCCTTGATCCTTTAAAGAAATTGGAGATTTTTTTTTGCGAACGATTGACGAAATTGATTTTTTTCGGCGACCATTTGTCCAAAATCGCGATAATTTTTTAAGTCCAAATTTTCGGACTGATGACAGAATTTTTCAAATTTTCGGAAAATTCGGAACAAAGTCACCCTTGCACCCCCCCCCCCCCCTGGCTATAGCCTTACTGACAAAAATGATTTCTGTTTATAACACAATGCAACGTGTTTCGTAAGATTTAGAACATTATGAAAATTTAAGTCAGCCCCCCCCCGAAATAAAATCCTGGGTACGCCACTGCCACTAATTTCAATCTTACAAAACATTGTGAAAATTCACTAATATGTTTTCTGTTCAGAAACAGTTTTAATTTTTTTACAAAAAGTCTCTTGACTAGTTTTTTAAAATCAGATCATAATGTGCTCTATATAGAATGTACATCTATGTTTTCCATACAGAGTGACTGACTAGCCAAGTTCAGTGATGAATTTCCTTTACTTTTCTAGGTTTTCCATGCCAATAAAAACAATTGGTACTTTTTGATTAGCCAGGTGGCAACAATTTTTCAGGTGTCGAGATTGTGTGATGTTACATACCAAAAACCTTAATAATTGCCAAGGAGAGTAAAAGAGGATAAGCAAAAAAAAAAAAAAATCTATAAGAGGTTCAAACAGTCCTTATAAAGAGCACAGCAACATATTTTTCTACTACTGCAATTTGAAAATCCTTGGCTTTATGATTGAAATTCATTTTCTAAAAAATTTCTCAGAAATTTCAAATTCGTCAGTTTTTTTAGAAATTTGAAATTTCCCCGATTTTTTTCTGGCTGTCCAGGAGGCTAGACATCCAGTTTCTGTAGAATAAAACTTGACAAACTTCCCCATTTTTTCATATGATTAATTTTAAGAAGGTTTATCAGTTCAACTTCAGAGTGGTCAATTACTGACACAGTGATGGTCATTTTCTAGCATTAAGTGGTCAATTAATGGCAAAATCTCACTTGACAACTATTATATTTAATAAAATAAAATTGCAAAAAAGTAGACAAAAAATGTTTATTTATTATTGATCCTTATAAGTGATTGTTGCTTTAAAAAAAAAGTTTCAAGAAATATCTCCTTAAATTTAGCACAGAAAAAAAAATTGTGAAGAAACTTTCACTAAATGGTCAATTACTGGGTAGTTCACCCTAGTTGTAAAAACCCAGCCCAGGTGGGTAGCTGGGTGGGTACCCGGGCAGCTACCCACTACAACCCTGTTCCTGACAAACAAATAATATATGATCCTGTACAATTTTCTCACAATTTCTCTTTGGTTTTAAAATGTTTGTTTTAGAATTTAAGAAAATTTTATTCATTTGTTTTAATTCACAGAAGAAGCCATGAAATTTAAAATTTTATTAATTAAAAAAATTTTTATAACTATCCTCTTCTTAAGTAATTCAAAGCAGATTTTTTTCAGCATAAAGTTTACTTGAAAAAAGCTCTTGATTATCAAAATGGAAGTTTCTATTTTAAATATTATGTAAAACTGTATTAAAATTTAACATTTTAATGCCTTTAAACTTTGAAATATAAAATTATTTGACAAGCCGAATACTCGGTATTCGGCCTAGCAGTTACTATTCGGCTAGCCAAATATTCGGTATTCAGTTCGCCTGTAGGCCGAATATTCGGCATTCGGCCAAAATCACTATTTGCTGCATCCCTAATTTTAACAATACACCATGCTAAACATAGATGTGAGAAAAATTGTCAAACAAAATCTTCATTTGGTATCCCTTTGTTCTGGCACCCGGGGCACATGTCCCCTCTGCCCCCTCTTAGTTTCGGCCCTGATTGACCCTTCACTCAATGTGGAACTTGGCAAAGCATTTTCGGTCATTGTTCAGACAAAGTGACACTTTTCGCATTTTTGATGGTGAATAAACAAATACACTTTTCAACCGATATTGAAAAATACAAGCTGTCAATGCATGGTGTGACATATGTAGCACATACCGATTTTTACGTACTACATATGCTAGCATTTAGTCTACAATGTATTACCATCATGATATATTATTCACAAGATACTTACTAACACAGCTGAATTTTTTTCAGTCCAGTCTTTTTTTTTCCACACAAAAACAACTAAAATATTCTCTATCGATCAACGCAAAGTAATAACTATAAATTTCTCACCGTTCGCCTCTTTTTTGGTGCCAAAATCCGCTCGAAAAGAAGCAGCTTCTGTTGAAATCGCATGCCCCATCCACTGACATATTGAACAAAGAAGAATGGAACCTCTGCGATTAAAAACAATTGCAGAACTACAGTAAATTCAGTATGTGTGCCATATATGTCACAGTATGCACGAAGGGGTTAAGGAGTTTTTTGAAGACGTAAGACATTCTTCTGCCAGGCCAAGGAAATTCATGATTTCTGATAATATGTGTGTGTGTGTGTGGGGGGGGGGGGGGGGGATTGTCCTTTCTGGCACCGAAAATCATGTCTCTCTCAAAGTCTCTCAAGACTCAAATCTCTTGTTTTTCCCATGAGTAGGCAAAATGCAAAGTTCATTTGTACTTCTGATCAAAGACTAACTTTTTAACAGAAAATCCTATTCATTGCAACTGCACACATGATGTATGCAAGTAGGGAAGAGTGGTAATGAATGGGCCAATTTTTGGTTTTTAATTTTTGTAATTTTTTCTAATAATTTTTTTTGGCTCTTCAGTTACTATATTTATTTGGTTATATAAAAAAGTCATAAAAATTGGATTAGAAAATGTCTATAATGAATGATAATAGAAAATAAAAATATAGAAATTTGGCCCATTCATCCCCACCCATGGGGTTGAATGGGCCATTGAAGGTAATGAATGGGCCACTAAATGAATTCAATGAAAAAATGTGGAATTAATCTTTTATTCACCAAATATGACAAAATGAATGGTACTTGACATGATATGATCAAAGCATACTGAAATAGTAAGTAATACACAAAGCTTATCAAAATTTACGAACATCAAAAGGGATATTATTAAATCACATAATTGTAGCAGAAAAAGGACAAAATAATGAGATTATATGAAAGAAATAACATAAAAATAATAGATAATACACATTATGATTTAACAAAATTTATGTTAAACAACATGGTTGTAACAGGGTTGGAACTGCCCATTAATTGACTAGTTAGTGTAAATTTCTGGTATTATTTATTCTACCCATCAGATTCAGAAAATAAACAATTATTCTAGTTTTATATCAAATGGAAAAATACTGGTAGGTGTGGTCAACAACTGGATAGTTCACCTTAATCATTTATACAATTTAACTTATGTTTCTAATAAATAGGGTGTAAAAAAATCATGATTTTTTTTTTTAATAAAAAAAAATCAGATTTTTTTTATTTAAATCAGATTTTTTTGATTTAAATCGGATTTTTATGATTTTTTTCCCAGCGTTCAACTACAGAATAGCTACCAAGAGTTTTAGGTTTCCAAAACAATTAAACCACTAATTGCTAACATAATCTATGTTTTTACACTTTAATTAATAAAATTATAATTATTAGTTAGTAATTACAGAAATTATAAAAACTGCAAATTAGTAGTTTCATTAGGTAGCATCATACAATGATATTATATATTCATTAATATTGTAATAATTATGTAAAACTTTATAAATACTAGTGATATTTAACATTTATTAAAATTATTAACTGCATTTTATATTAAATAGTTAACACTACTTCAAATTAATAATTATTAAACAATTAACTCTCTAATTAGGAACATATTATACATTTTTAAGACTTAATTATTAAAATGATAATAATGTAGTATTCATTTTAGAAAGGAAAAGGGACAGGATGCTAGTTCTAAAAAAGGGCACTATTTCATGAGGAAATATATTAGTAATGATATAAGAAAAAAAAAAAAAAAAAATTAGTATGATGAATAAAGTGTCCTTAATTTTTAATAATTTTATGAATAACAAATTGAAAAATACAATTAAATAACATATTTTAATAATATCCTGTATTTTCTAAAGAAATAAAGGTCTATGTTTTTGCGAGATCTTGGCCACATGAATTTAGAAATAACCATTGAATGGGGAAGTTTTTTACAAGAAATCTCTGGTTACAACTACAGGTGAATTTCAACTATTTTTTTTAAGGCACGGTGCATTTTGCCAATTTCAAAAGGAGCATGGTGCAGCACCATTTAAAAAAGTCCTACAAGAAATAGCATAAGTAATTACAGGATTAATAAAAACTGCAAATAATTCATTCATTAGTTAGTAACACAAATAACAAAACTATCAAATTATTTGCAGCTCGTTTTGCATTTGTATTTAAGAAAATTACTGTAAACCACCAAAATCTAAACTTACACACATGTATGTGTATGATAACCAAAAGAATTATGAAAATGAGTTAAACCCATTCATCTAGGATAAAGTTAGCCACTTATATCTGAAATCCACAAAATATTTAAGTTACAGCATTATAACCTTTCAGTGTGGATTATTAGCTTTCAATGGTTCAATTTTTTTGTCTTTTTAAGAAAAATTTTGCTGCCTTTTCAATCCCTAATCATTATTTTTTATTTAGTATTATGTGAGTTACAAAGTTAAAAACATTTATTCAACCTATACCTAAGAAGTTCTTGGTGAGCTTAGCATTTTTATACCAATTATTTCTTTTTCTCTTATGTATTCATTTACAATTTAGCTTTGAAAAGATGTCATTCTTTCATTCTTCTTTAACTTGAGATTGCTACTAATTACTATTTATTCTTTTACTTGTAGAAATGTATTACACTTGCTATGTGTATTTTATATAAAATAATGCATAAATTGATTATCTAAAGGAAATTATGACATTGCAAATTATATTAGATTTAAATATCATTTTTAAATTAAACTGTTTTAATTTGGAAAAAAAACTTAAAAACAATGCTTTTTATAAACTCAACTGTTTATAATTTTTTACAATACTCATGAATTAAGCTTAGAAACAATTATTTAAAGCTCTTTTTTATTTATTCATAAGTCAAAATACCTGTAGAAACTTTCAAATTATGTTTATGTTAGATTTTAATATGTTTTTTGACATTTTAAACATTTAGAAAATTTTTGATTTAAATTAGTGATTTTTTTTTAAAAATCGGTTGATTAAAATCATGGTTTTAATCGCTGATTTAAATCAACTGATTAAAATCGTTGACACCCTACTAATAAATAACTGATATTTCTTAGGGTGAAAATGTGCAAATTATTTTTTAGGCATCACTATAAACCTCTTCTAACTAGACAGTAATTTAATCTAAATCCTTTACACTTTTCATATTAAAGAGAAAATCAGAAAAAAAGAAAGAAAAACCATATTTTCTTGATCAGGGCAGAGGTTCACACATTCATGCCCATGATATAGTGGCCCATTCAGCCCCACCTATACTTCTGGAATATTTTCAGGTTTTTTTTTAATACATTAAATTCAAATAACATCTAAATACATTCTAAAATTAGTTTACAGATATGCAAAGACTTGCTAATACACATATCTGTAATGAAATAATAGATACTTTTTAGCTTATTTATTTTACTGAAAAGGGAAAAAATTTACTTTTCAATCAAATTCTTGACCATCCTACTCTAGTGGGAAAATGGCTTCTCCCAAACAATGGAAAATTTGATGAGTTTGGTAGAACAACTAGCTTCATCTATTGGTGGCATCTAAAATAATTTTATGCAAATACTTTTTCATATTTCGTTAATGGCCCATCCACTCTTCCCTACAAGTCTAAGTTTCAGTTAGGAGCAGGGCTTGATATGGAAAAATCCATGAACCGGAATGCTGTTTAATAATTATTGTCGACTATTTTTTTTTTTAAAGTGCAGTAAAGTCCCGATTATCCGAGTCTCGTTTAACAGAGTTTCCGCTTTAACCGAGTTATTTTCTTCCGATGGACTGATGGCTTCTATTATTATGAAACTGCCATTATAAATGAAGTGTTAGGTGTAGATGAAAGAGCAGTTGTAAAAAGTTAGAATTCTGATTTTCTGGCCAGAATGGGAAAAAAATGGCCATAAATTAAAAAAAAAAAAAAAAAAATTACGGCCATTTTTTTTTTTTTGCCTTTCTGACCAGAAAATCAGAGTTCTAACTTTTTACGGCTGCTCTTTCATCTACACCTAACACTTCATTTATAATGGCTGTTTCATAACAATAGAAGCCATCAATCCATCAGAAGAAAATGATCCATTCCAAAGGTATAAGTTCGATTGAAAAAACTATTTAATATTTTGAGCAGACAGAAGAGGCTGCGATTTTCATGACAGTAATAGAATCATATAGTTGCCAATTTGTACGGTTTTGTTACCTCTAAAATTGAATACAAATTTTTGCCATATTTAATCGTTGACAATTGTTAGATTTTGGCGATTGAATTACGAAAAATTCACTGGAAAGTTTTAGAGGTAAGAAAAAAAATCTTAGAAATTGGTAGTTATGCAGTAGCGTAATACTGCAGCCAAAAAAACTGCAGCAAAATTGACATTTAACAAACAAAAAACTTTTAAGGGCTTTTTCAAATAAACAATTTCATTCCCTGTATTTATTAAAAGTAACGGAAATGTACAAAATGTACATTAAAAAAATGTTAGTAGTACCATAAAAATGAATGAATTAGGTGAAAATTTATGTTTCATTTCCTTAGTGAGTGACGATTTGTGTCTATCCAGTTTATACGAGTTTTTTGCTTATCCGAGGTAAGCTTGGTCCATATTAACTCAGATAAGCGGGACTTTACTGTATAGCAAATTTATATTTAACCGTAGAAAAAACAATAAAAAAAAAATACATTCAAGATTCTAAATAATTAGAAAAAACGCTACAGAAAGCATAAGCTACATGTATGAAACTGTAATAATGTTTTTTTAATAATTCCACGAACCGGAACAATATTTTCCATACTTTCACGATCCGAAACAATATTTGTCACAATTTCACGTGCCGGAACATCGTTCCGGTTTCCTCCGGTGCATTTTGAGCCCTGGTTAGGAGCAGGGATGTAGTGGAGGGTATATGGTGGTATACGCCGTATTACCTTCTGGATTTTTTTAAGGAACACCAAATACCCCCTGTTTCTCAAAAAAACTGTAGGGTATACCCTCTGCCTTGAGCGTATTACCCTCAGCTTAGAGCCTATGCCCTCTGCTTTTTTTACAGCTACACCACTGGTTAGGAGTGGTCAATATTTTGGCCACTTGGTTATAACTGGAAATATGTTTTATAATATATAGACACATATTTTGTATTAATAGATTAGGTATAGCATGCATATATAAAAGTAAAGATATAATAGTGTTTTAAAAAATCCCCATTTTTTTTTTTTTAAAGTAATTTTGCCTTTTATGTGTGGTTGGTGGTTTTTTTTTTGGCTTTTTAAAATAAATTTACTGTTTTAATCATAGCAAACACGGTAGCGTTAAGCTATAATATGATTAAGAAATTGAAAATGCAAACGACTTTCTTAAATTCCTGGCGAACCAGTTGACATACGACAATGATTTTTCTTTTGAAAGATAGATCTCGACGAGACGAATAAACTGGTAGCATTAAAAAAAAGTTCTGTAGCTTTCAGTAGTTTTTTATTTAACCTTAAATGAAAAAATGAAGACACAAAATTCAACAAAGTGTAGCTAACGTTCCAGTGGGTGGATTAATTCCGTTTTTGTTTTATTTTGATCCTCTTGTTCAAACTTAAAATAGATTTTTTTTTCATCTTTGTATGTTTGACGGTCGCTGAGAAAATCGAAATTTCTTTTATAATGTCTCCATAAAATTATAGCAATCTCTCCTTTTCATTTTTTAATTTTCTAATTCAATAATTTCTTTCGTGTTGCCACTCCCTAAAAAGCAGTACAATAATTAAAAAAATAAGATAACACATGTACTT
Organism: Maratus speciosus; assembly: GCA_963932465.1. NCBI lineage: Eukaryota > Metazoa > Arthropoda > Arachnida > Araneae > Salticidae > Maratus > Maratus speciosus. The sequence goes on from OZ010790.1 coordinate 466,611,954, forward strand.
TTGTTTTTATAAGTCAATAAAAATTGAAATTCAATGGATAGGTTTTTGTATTTTTGAAACTGACGTCAACCTTTAAGCAGATAATGCATAATTTTCATAAATATAAACTTTCTTGATTAACATTTTGAACTGGAGTTATAGACACAATGGAGCACAAACGAGTTGATAGGGAAAAAAAGAGTAAATCCCAAGCTTCTGTACAAGAGCTAAATGTAAGTTTTTTTTAATTATCATCATAACATCCTGACTTACACAAGCGATAGGTATGCAGTAATATAAATACTTCACATGCATACGTTAACCTCTTGAGGGGCAAGCAATTGCGTTTGTGAAATGCTGAATTCCCACCGGAAAATTAGAAAGATTTTATTTCAAAATAAGTAAAAGCAATTTTACGACTTTTTTCCAACAAAGTTAGAAAGGTAAAATTTAATAAAATTTTTCTGGTGTAAAACTTCATTAATCGTAGGTGGTATATAATATATACTGCCGCCTCTCAAGGGTTAAAAAATAGCATTCCATCTATTTTAAATAAGGAAGAGATGTCATATACGCACCAGAGTACATAACAGGCGTGATAATGGCGTTATTTTTCCTGATACGGTAACTGAGCTATTGTTGTTTATTTATTATTTTTTTTATTTACTTTTATTTTATTTTTTAAAATTATATAAATTGTTTTGTTCTATAGTTATTAATTAAACTTTTCATTATTTATTGTTATTTCCTTTTTAAAATAATAGAAAGTAATTTAAAAATATATATGTAACTGCTATTCGAAAACGAGGTTTTCGTCAAATTGGCGTCAGAAAGAAACCTGCGCCAAACCCGTTGTGTATATGACATCTGTGCCTTAAATAATTAGGGTTTCGTTTAACTTTAGGTACTTTTGCTTGAGATATTGTCGAAAATGTACAGCAAAAATATTCGGTACTACTTGATTATCCCGTCGACCTATTTTGCCAAACTATTCGCCAAATGATACAAACTGACAATTTTTATTTTAAATAACGAAAGAATAAATAAATTAGTAAAACATTAATAAAAATACTAATAAAAACTTGGGCACAGATGTCATATACGCTCCATATTGGCGTGAATTTTCCGACGCCAATTTGGCGAAAACCTCATTAATATATCATCTATATCTGGGTTACCATATCAAGCAAAATAACGATACTTTGGTGCCAGTTAAGTACCCGATGCGTATATGACATTGGCGTCAAAAAAATCACGCCAATATGTGACATCTGTGCCAAAACTTGAATTAAAAATCACTTGATGACGTAACAAACACGTGTATCGTGTTTAATGTCAAGTGAATGTAACATTTACTACCATCCATTAATGTCATTTAATCTTATAGTGTGGCGATAATTTTTTGGTCGATAGGATAATCAAGTTGTATCAAGTACGGTACAGATGTCATATACACACCACATTGGCGCGATATTTTTCTAACACCAATTTGGCGAAAACCTCGTTTTCGAATACCAGTTACATATATATTTTTTAAAAGGGATTAACAATAAATTCAAAAAAGTTTAATTAATAACAATGGAACAAAACGATTTATATAATTTAAAAAAAGAAAATGAAAGTAAATAAACAATTTATTAATAAATAAACATCAACATCCGGGTTATCATATCAAGCAAAATAACAAAACTTTGGCGCAAGTTAAGTACCCCGGTGTGTATATAACATTGGCGTCAGAAAAAAATCACGTCAACGTGATGCGTGTATGACATCTGTGGCGGTTCAAGTACACTGAAATTGGTGAGTTTCATCGCCAAAATCGCAAAGATGCTTAATGATCATCGCCATTGAATATTTAAATAATGCCATATTTGCAAACTTATAGGTCAAAATATAAGTATATATATATTACGTTATCGTATGTGTCACAGAAATCGCGATTATTTGTTAATTATTTAATGGCAATGCTCGAATGAAATGCATATCATTGGTTATAGAACAGCATTTAATGCAGCTCCATACATATAATGGGGGTTACCATAGGCGGGACCCTGTTCTGCCACCAAATACCGCCAAGTTAGTCACCAACTTAGCAATATATCGCCAAATTCCTATAGATTTCCATTGTAAACCAATAGGGTTTACTTGTTTAGAGAGAATCAACAAATTGAGATTTTTTAATGCAACAAAAACTAATAACAGTTTAAGGAATTATATTAAATATATATTTAAGGAAGCCCAAGTAAATTATATTATGAATAAAAATAACGTGAATTTGATTAAAAAACCTTGAACCTCTTAAAACAGTGTGCATTACTTTGTTAAATAGTGCATTACTGTGCGAAATAAGAAAAAAGTATTGGGAATATTTAAAAGCAACTCAGATTTATTTATATTCAATATATAATTATCAAAAAATTTAAATGACTAGTATTAAAAAATGCTTTGACGAGCATCAAAAAAGGCTAATATGTTTTTAAGTATGAAAAAGGGTTTGACAAGGGCTTCTAATTGAGCATGAAAAAGGACAAGGGGTCCCTCCTTGGCTGCAGCTCACTGTCAATGCCAACTTTGAAAAAATCATGTTTGCACTTTTTTCATATAAAAAAAATCAGCCACAGTTACGATAAAAATGTGTAGTATAAAGACACAGCCAGTAAAGACGCAGCCTGATTAAACATGAATGTAAGGCGACATAGTACCAAAAACCTTAGTTCCTGCAGCGTATCACACTCATGCAGGGCCAGAGAAAACTGATTTGTAGTGCAGTGCAGACTGTTGCAGCACTCTGCACAGGAACAATTCCAGATGTGCACGCATAGCAGTATAATGTATTCATTGATTGTTGAAATAAATTATATGCAAGTGGCTGTGGCTGTACAATGTACTATGCAGTACAGCAATGCATGTAAATTTTAAACGAACATTAGATGCATACACCTTTAATACGGAAGTACAAAAGAACAGTGTGAGTGTGCGCTGAGGTTCAAAAATCAAAAGCATAATAGGAATGTACAGTGTAGTATAATTTATAGAGAAATAATGGTACACAGTGCACTGTACAAAGTTGCATTGCAGACGCATGCACTGTACGAAGTTGCATTGCAGACGCATGCACTGTACAAAGTTGCATTGCAGACGCATGCACAGTACAACACTGCAACAGTGCAGTTAACATGTAAAGCACGACGGAAAGTTTTACTAAAGTACCGCAAATTTATTTTATATGGAAAAAGCGCAAATATGATTTTTTCAAAGTTGGCATTGACAGCGAGCTGCAGCCAAGGAGGGACTCCTTGTCCTTTTTCATGCTCAATTAGAAGCCCTTGTCAAACCCTTTTTCATACTTAAAAACATATTAGCCTTTTTTGGTGCTCGTCAGAGCATTTTTTAATACTAGTTTAAATATTATTTGCCTTTTAGAAAATGTACTTATTTACAAAGAAGTTTTAATATGCAAAAATAGTTGAAAGTACAAATATTTCAAATATTTCTGATGCTAAGGAATTCTGACTACATTTGATAGAATGTGTTGATCTTGGAATGCATAAAAGTAATGTTCAAGGAAGAATGAATTAAACTTCTTTGCCAATTCATTATCTAGCAAGTATGATGAATTCAAAATATGTAGAGAAATTCTTATCTTCTGATAAACAAAAAAAGCTGAGTCTTGGCTGACTGACAAGCAAATATCCTTAAATGCCTGTTGGGTGATGTAATAAAATATTTTAGCTCTGCACACTGGTGGAGTATTTTGAAAAAATGCTCAACAAGTGCATTAAAGCATTCTGTAACTTATTGAATGGTCTGACTAGTTGTCCAGCTATTTCAGCCTGAAATGAAAGAGTATTTTAAATCTTTGGATTAGCATGGCCAAAATTGTCTAACCCTTTAAGACCGGGAGTTTTTTTGGTAGAAATTGAAAGTTGGGGTGGTTTCCCCTTATCGATAGGGCCGTATTTGATTGAAAAAAATACCCAATGTCAGGTTATGCCAAGGGAAGACCCACACAATTGTGCGGGTTCGGTCTTAATGCAACCGTTTTTAGGCTAAATCTACACAATTGTATAGTTTGGGATTATGTGTGCAAATATCTAAAGATAAAAGTTGTTGTTTATTGAGATAATTTTCATCAGCCACAATGAAAGTGTTTGAAACAATTTTTGTTTTTGGACAGACTACTACAATTTCATTTTCTGAGACGTGCTCAATGCTCGCACCCCTCTTAAGAGCTGTTGACAAATGGTATGCCCTTCACTCCGTTTGGATTGTGCCTGATCCTTCAAATTTCTTTTTTTTTAGTTTTTCCAGCAGGGGTATTTTGTTGAAATACCGATCGAAGTACATGAAACTAGGTCTGAACCAGACTAAGGACTACAACAGGTCCTAAGCCTAAATCCTTGTGGACCATGTCTGTACTTAACCACTGTTATACTACAAAATTTAAAACTATCCCAGGTGATACACTGTTACAACAGAGTGTGGTATTTGTTTTTTATATACTGCTTTACTGGAACACATCCTAAGAAAAGGAATCGTCTGCTCATCTATGGAAAATTTTCTCTGATCTCCTGGTAAATTCAAGCAGACACTACGGAATCTGTCGAGCATTTGCTGAATTTCCATAATTTATTATTTATTCCTGGTGGTTTACTTGCTGTGTCGAAAAAATTTAATGAATTTATCAAACTTAAAAATCTATCTCGTGATATGCATATAACTCATATAAAACTTATAAATCATATATGACATCTATAACTCAGAGCAGAAACATACAGTTCGTTACATGTGCATATTATATATCTAATACTACCAATTTTAAATAGAAATCATGAATAGTACAAACCTATTAATTTAAAATTAATCTGATTTAAAAATATAATTAATAAAAAATAAATTGCTAAAAACATAAGTTTAAAAAAAATCACTTAAAAATAAAAAATTTATATATTAGGAATTGTGTCCATTTTGGAAGGGGTAAAAGCCGGACCCGCACAATTGTGCAGGTCATTTATTTTTCAACATTTGTAAAGCCTAATTAAATTTATCAAAGACAAAATCAATTAAAATCATGAATAAAGTATATATGAAAAGAAAAATTAAATCTAAGCGCAAACACTAAAAATCATATTTAAAAGAAATTACGACAGTACATAATTTTTGTCTATTGCTGTCAGATGATATAGTCATTTTAAAAGCAGAATATCTAACCCTGCCTGTATTGTAGTTGGTGCCCCCTAGTTGTGTTTTATCAAAACATCTGAAGTTCTGAAGCCAATTAACTCATATAAATGTGCAGATTTGGTTTTAAATCTCACAAAAACAGGAAATAGTCATTCTCTTTTACTTCAGTATCACCCACACAATTGTGCGGGTCAGGGCTTAAAGGTATAACAAGTTAGGAGCTGTGCATATATAACATTATCAACTTTTTCTATTTTTGGACCCCTCTCTCCCTTACGATATCATATGTTATCATCCCCTGAACCCCCTCCACTCCCTACTGATATTATTATCAATGTTTAAAAACTACTTTGATTTTTTTCACAATTTTTTTTTTGTTTGCTGCATTGATATAGAGATATGGTTATGCATTTATTATTCGCACACTTTATTGATTCAAATGAAGATAAGTCAATAAAATATCACTATTATGCATGAAATAACTTTATATCAAATAACATAAATAGCTGCTATTTAAAAGTGTATTTTTTGATAATTAACCGAGATATTGATTAAAAACCTTAGTGAATGAGCTTCAATTTTTGGCAGTTCACTAGTATGAAAATGGCTTCCAAGCATGTCTAGAGAATGTCTGGTTTTTCAAGCAAAGGATGAAGGTTTTTGCTTTTTCTGCATTTTGAAACTGCCACCCCAGTTTCCCGGATGAAAGTACAAAAAAAAAAAAAAAAAAAAATTCAGTGTATTTCACTGGTTCTGACGGTATCTTTTGCTTAAAAAATTGGTACTACTTGATTATCCCATCAACCAAAAAACTATTGCCAAACTGTAATATTAAATGACAATAATGGTTGATCGCAAATGTCACAATCTCTTGACCTTAAACCAGGGTTGGCAAGTTTCTTCCACAGTGGAAAAAACCATGGAAAAAACCGGCCGGAAGAAATAGGTTTCTTCCAAGTGGAAGAAACTGTTATTCTTTAAGAATTTAGCATATAACTTTCAACTTTGTACAATACAATAAATGTCTTCTTGCTACAACCTTAAGTAAATTAATTCCATCAGACCTATGCAAATTTAATTAATTATGTATGCTAAATTAATAATTTCATCAGTTTTCTAGCCAAGATCACACAAAAAACTTGTCTAAAGATCTTCAACCATTGGCTAAATGAAGAAAAGAAATTTTATCCAAAATGCTCAAAATCAATTGTCAATTTAAAAAGCATATTTTTTAATTATTTTAATTTTTGAAACTGGTAGTAAATGATACATGGATCATTCTTCACCAATGGTAGAATGAAACTCACTTAAATAAAAGACAGTGCTTTTAATTTACACCAATTTAATTAAGGTAAATAATATAGTACAATGATTACTGTATTAAAAGAATCATTAAAATCCTCACTTTACTTACTACAATGCAGCATAGTATAACAAAAAGTCTCTTTTATCAGTTTCTCAACTTAGAATGGATGAATGAAAAAGTCCTACAGAAAACTTCATTAAAGTTTAAAAGCATTTCGACATACCCATTGATATTTTAAGAACATTAGTCTTTTAAAATCAGTATTGAGATATGTATGCTAGATGCTAGTATAAATAATTACAAATTTGTTTGTTTTCTGTGCTGTGCAGTTCAAAATAATGCATTTTTATAAGAAAATAATGTATTTTTATATGAAAAATAAACATTTTGTAGATAGATTTTTTTCTCTTTTTACATAAATGGCATAATTAATAATAATAATAATAATCCTTATACCTCTAAAGTTGTAAAATCCATCAACTGTAAATGTCTGCTGAACCTGAAGTATGTTATTAAAAATATAACTTATTTTTCCAAAAATAATAGTATTTTTAATATTAATTAAATTTTCCAATTTAGGGGTCATATAATTATACTTTGAGTTTAATTTTTTTACATAGATAATATACTTTAATTTTGAGCATCTATTTTGTTTTCCGTTGGTTTCTTCCAGTTTTTTCCATTACTTCCAGTTTTTTCCAGTTTCTTCCACTGTCCTGGAAGAAACTGGTTTCTTCTGGAAGAAACCCAACCCTGCCTTAAACCCAATACACGTGTTTTTTACATCATCAAGTGATTTTTAATTCGACTTTGTATTTTTATTAATGTTTTAATAATTTATTTGTTCTTTCGTTAATTAAAATAAAGATTATGTCAATTTGTATATTTGGCGAAATTGGTCGACGGGATAACCAAATAGTACCAAAATAGGACCAAAAAATTTAATTATTTAAAAATGATAGTAATATAATGAAAAAATTCAGAGGTTGATTTCTTGTTTTGTTTTTTTTGCCTTTTGAAACTATCACCTAAGTTTCACAGATGGAAAAGAAAAGAAAAATATAAAATGTATATATATATATATATATACACATCAACTCATTCACAATACCTTCTCGGTTGTAACAATATCTTTTGTTTTTTTAAAAATATATTTATTATTTTAAAAATATATTTTCATGAGGTTGATTTCATAAAACCCTCTCCTTGAACGCATATGTTGAATGAACTTATGAATTTGCTCTTGTGCCAGTGATTGCTTCTGCACATACCCAGGGAGTGGCCTTGGGGGGTGGGGGGGGGTGGACATTCCCCCCTGGAGCAATGAGATCTCCCCCCCCCCCCCCCCCCCCCCCCCGAGGATTTGAGATTTTATATTTTCAGTGGATAAAAAGTGTAATTTCCCTCCCAGATTCGCAGAAATCCCTCCCGGAGAAAAGTATCTGAATTCAAGACTGTGTCCAGGTCCAGGGAATCCCATCCATCTTCAACTTCAGAGATAATCATTTCGTGTCTTAAAAGGAGGAGCTTTCTATTCTACCGATGATTGCTTCTGTCCATGTCTGAGAAATCTTCTGGAAATATCACTTCACATTTTAAAAGAGAGTGAGGGTTTGACAGGGGGATTATTTTTTCTCTCCATGTTAAAAATGTTATAATTTATTAACTTTGCAGCTAACTGACTGATCTTGATGATTTATTTGCCAATTTTCTTTATTTAAAGAGATATATTTCTATTGAAAGATTTTCATTAAAAATATAAAATCATACTTTTTTTTTTTTATTGCTTTGCAAAAACAGACTGCTAGTCGTAGCATTCCTGGTTGTGTGTCGCCAAAGACAGTAGGACCCCAGCTAGTGATGTAACGAATAGTGATTTGGCCGAATACCGAATATTCGGCCAAGTTTTAGGTCGAATATTCGGCGGCTGAATACTGACTTTAATATAAATGACTTTTATTTTAATTGTTTAATTTTTTTTTTTCAATTTAAAAATAAAAAATTAAATTAAGGACTAATTGAAATTAATTTTTTGTTTGAGTTTTCAAAAATCATAACAGCTGAATGTATTTTTTGTTATACTTTAAATGTCTTAAAAAATACTTTAAAGATAACATATGACTTTTAAAAATGTAAATAATAATTTAATTCATAATTTTTTATTTAAACCATAGATAGTTCTAGTAATTTATATATATATACTATCTAAAATAGAACTCATTACCTCTGTAAAAATGAAACTTTTTTTATTTTAGTAAAATCCTTTCACCCCCTAAAAATAAGAACTTGCATGTGTCCTCTGTCTTTTTATATCCTTTTTCATGCAACTTAAACTTAGTAAATTTACACTCTGTATGTCAAAAAAAAAAAAAAAAAAAAAAAAAAAAAAAAAAGGTTATTTTCTTAAAATATAATTATTCATTCCATTAAAATATTATATATTCTTTTCTGCTACCAAGATATACTTTTCTTTTTTCTTTCTCTCAAAATTAACAAGCCCCTCATAATACTTCCTCCACCCCATATTTCAGAATGAGATCTTTTTCTTATAATAATTAATGTATTTAGGTATAATTTTTTAATATTGTTTGTCGAAAATATTTAAAATCATATTTTGTTTTGATTTTCTGGAACATATCTAACCAAATATCTTAAAATATTCGGCCAAATATGCTACTATTCGGCTACAGGTATTTGGTCAAATGTCCTACTATTCGGCCACAGGTATTCGACTGAATATCTGTTCAATATTCGGCAAAAGGGCCGAATAACGAATAGTGGCCGAATATTCATTACATCCCTAACTCCAACTCTAGATTTGTTTGAATGGATGTTTGTTTCTCTCTATTGTAAAGAGAAGTAACTAGATTTCGCCTCTACTGTAATTGAAGTTATTGTGACTGGGGCTTTTTCTTGACTTAATATTAAACTATTGCATATAAAAATATGAAAACTGGTAGTTTTATGTAGAAAGGTATGTTAAACAAGCTGAAGTAGACAGTTTTTAAATTGAAGAATTAATTTAAGTTCTTTTTAATGTTAAAATTGGTCAAAATAGTTTATTTAAAGTTTTATAGGATAAAAAACTGTGCATAGTAATTTAATTATCTTTTGCAGGCACCTAAGTAAATAGATTAAGCACAGTGTCTAATAAATTATTATGTGTGAAAAGCATTTAATTATGAAAATTTACATCCTATTTAAAAATCAAAATAATGACTATATATTTCTAAAAAAATTTCCATTGAAAAAATACTTGCATGTGAATGTTAAAAGAGAAAGAAAACTTTAAATTAACATTAACTTATGTCAAAAACACATTAAATAAGGAAAATTGTCATATTTAAAATGATTTTCTTATAGCGTATAAAAAGAAAACTTTTCTTCTAGATATTATTGTAAAAGACCAAGAAAGAGTAACATTTTTTACTTAAACCATTTTATACAAGCTCATTTTCAAATGTGTGACAAGTCTTATTTAATGAGTAACAAAATAAATCACCAACTGTCACAACAGTGGTGGACATGACCTTGGTAACTAAAAAATCACCTGGACAAAATTAAATGAATGGCAACCCGGTTATAGTAGATCATTATTGGTCTTGATAATTGATAATATCATTCAATCTTCCGTAATTGGATAATCTTTTTTTAAACAGAGCAGATTAGCCACTTTTTAGAGTCCGCAGGATCTGGTTGAGGGTTGGCGAGTGTAGCTCGTAGGGGGCAGAGGCCTATTACTTTTATATAGTAATAATATAAAATCATACAAATTCAAGGGTGTATGCAGTTCAAAGGCAGTGGATCTTCCAATTCAAAAAATCTCCTGAAAGATGTCAGAATTCAACACCGATTCTAGGTATATTTAAGTTTATTATCCCTGGTCTGGGCAATGCCAGGTGTCTTAGCTGGTATTTCGATATTTTATAGATATATTTTTTTAGCCATTTCATATTATATGATAAATTACTTATGACTACTGAGAACTTTGATTTTCTTTTTCAGAATCCGTCCTCAGATACCACGAGACATATTTGATTTATGCCATGTTTGTACTACAACCATTCCAAATGAGCCTCAAATTTGGATCGGTAGTGATAAATCATATACCTTTGACAGGGTATTTGATATGCCTACTACACAAACTGAAATATTTGATACCTGTGTCAAAGATCTTGTTGATGGGTAATGTAAAAAACTGTTTAAGTTTTTCCTGTTAATTACATGAAGTGTTGTAATGATGAATATTTTCATTATAAATTGTTGTTGGAATATAATTTTAAATTACATTAACCCGTCATTATATCATGCCTTGTTACATTGACCTGCTTTTCTTCTCCCTTGCTTCTTTTCCCCTTTTTTATTCCTACTCTTTTTAACAATTGCATATGTAAATGCAGAAGATCATTCACAACTTATGGAAGCAATTTTCATAGTTAATTTTCATGCATAAACACCATACTCTTTCTGACAATTTAACTCTTTTGGACAGTGTTGTACAGTCAGAAAAAAAATCATAGTGTATATGCTATAGGTCAGGGATGGCGAACCTTTTGACATACATCTGCCAAATTTTTCCAAAAATATATTTTACGTGATCATGATGTGCCAACAATAAAAAAAAAAAAATTAACGGATCAAACAATAATGAATCAAAATTACTTGAAATTTTGTTTTTAGCATTAAAAAAAAAAAGGGGGGTAATATTTGACATTATATTTTAAAAATTTATTTAAAAAATATTTTTTTCTGCTGTATCACCTTAGATGCCAAATAATTTATATCAGCTTCATACTTAGTTATTTTTAAAAGAATGCAAGTTGGATTGGACTCATTGTACAAGATGTTTTACTTGAAATTTTCATACTATTTATTTCTGAAAGGTCTTGCAGAAAAAACTATCAAAATAACAAGCGCCAGAACCTACAGCTTTTAGTGTCTGGAATTGAATTCCAAGTTGTTATAATTTTACGATCGGCATTTTTGCTTATACAGGTAATTCCTTTTAATCTTTCTTTTGCGATAATCTCCTAATTCTCACTTATTCTTAAAATTTTGTAAGCCAATATTGAGCTAGATTTGGATACATTAAGTTATATTTCAGTTCCTTCAATCTGTATGACAACGACAATCAGCCGAACTAATCAAATTCAGATAAATAGAGACAACATCTAGATTAATTGATGCATTTTGTGAAATTCTACTATATTTTGATCTAGAACCTGAATCTATGATGTGCCAAAAATAATCTACAGCATGCCATATCTTCGCTGTCCCTGCTATAGCTATAATAGTATTATTTGTGAAACAGAGGGTGTACGGAATTTGTTTTTAAAATATTTAGAAGTTACATGGCATATATACCATGCATACCATCCACTACATCATTGCTTTTGGATAGCCTTTATTCTTAGTTATATAGCTTTAGCTTAAAATTTCCATGATAGTAAAATTTTCCTTATAGTCATTTGAAATTTCTTGTAGCAGTTGATAAATCACCACCATTCTCATTACATTAGTTTTATTTAAAATATAAACCTTTTTCTCATATCTATATAAAATACATAAATCTATATATTAAATAGGGATTGGACAGATATTCGACCACTATTCGGTATTCGGCCCTTTCGCCGAATATCCGGTTGGCCGAATGTTGAAGGCTTATTGACCAAATGCTTCAGTTGAATACTTGTGGCCGAATATTTAGAGATATCTCACCGAATATTGCTCAAATCTCGCGGAATAGTAAAAAATATCTTGCCAAATTAATTCAGGATAATTTTTTTTTTCATTTCTTGCAATTTTTTTTTCTCTAATCCAAATTGTCTACTTTCTGGCACATTCATGAAGTCATTCTCATTCTTACTTACACAAAATGTACAGTTATTCAGATACTAAAAAATATACAGCCTTTCTGTATTTCAAAGTTGGGGATCTTTTAGAAAATGCTGCCCAAATTGGAGATTCAATTGTGCAGGAAATGTCTTCATCAGAGAATGATAGATTACAACTCAGGCTGTAAAAACTCGTATAGAAAAAAAGAAAATTGTTGCCTTATTCTAAAACACTTGAATATTCATTAATGTCTGCAAATTCCATGTACAAATAAAAAGGCTCTTATGAAATTTTTTATAACTTACTTTCTATTTTCTATAAAATAAGACATGTAAAAATTCATTCACTAGGTGTATTAGCTAAGATTCATTTTCAAGATGGAATATCAAATATCACTCCAAGTACAACAGTACATCTGAAAACAGAACTGGTGTCAAACTAGATACTCATTAGATAGCACAACTTGCTTTATGAAGATGGTTTTATAAATATTTAAATATAAATTCTAAAATTGAATAAAATAATTTTTTTATTCTATAGTTTTCAATTTTAAGTAATTATTTGCACGATTATTTAAATATTTATAATGTGTAACATTATTATGGATATATTTTTTAATTTACATTTTCCTTCATTCATGTTGTTATCAGTTTCTGTTTATGCTTTTAGTGCTTCTTGAGAAAGTGGAATTGTATGTGCTGGTTCAAATGTTAAAGATTTTATTAATATATGTATTCTACTTTAACCATACCTTTTGATTTAATGTAATTTGTAATTTAAGTCTTGAAAACTGATTTCAATACAGACTCATTTATCGTTAGGGACACAAATTCTCAATGATAAAATTTACTTGATTAAAGGTTATTTCAGAAAATATCTCCTCACGAGTTATGAGAGTGTAAGTGTATTATTGATTTTGAATGCAAGAAAGGATAAAAATATCATTTAATAGTAAAAGTGAAGTAAATTCTTTTTATTTTAATGGAAATAACTTACCATCCTGACTTACTAAAAATCAATTTGATATACCTTAGAACAGGGATGGCCAAACCGTGGCACGCGTGCCACAGTGTGGCACGGCAGAGTTTTAATGGTGGCACGCGAAGACTTATTGAAAAATTAAAAAATTGAGAAAATGATAGGCAGAAATCCAGATGTAAAAATTTTTGCAATAAACTTAAAAGAAATCTCTACATTAATCTAATAAGCGCCTGAAATCGTTAATCAAAAAGCATTAACAGCGCTGCAGTAAATTCAATCTAAAAATATACAGGCACTCTATTCCACTAATCATCCGTTTCGTCTGAATTCAATGTATTTCTTCCTCCGCACTCTTGAGTCAACGAAACGGCAAACAGAAGAATCAGTTTTTCTACCTGAAATACAAACCGATATTATTGACCAACAGTACCATACTACACTGAAAAGCAAATGTAAGGAACTTGTTCCAACTGCAAGTGATCCAAATTATATTGAATATTGGAAATTTGTACCAGCAAGCAATTTTCCAAATTTACATGATTTGGCTGTCAGATATTGTTGTAGGTTTGGATCAACATATATTTGTGAATAAATGTTTTCTACTATGAACATAATAAAATCAAAATATCGTTCAAGATTAACTGATATGCATCTAAAACACCTAACTTTGTTAGCATCTTCAAAAACTAATCCTAATATAGATGACATAGTAAAAAAGTTAAAAATTCGAAAGCCACATTAAAAACTGTACTGACTGTTTGTTTAATAATTATTTAGAATTAAATGTTTCAAGTTATTCATTTTTATTTTACACATAATCTGGCAGAACCTTTAAAAATCTTTATTAACAATAAAACCTAAGTTTATATTTTTGTTTTATTTATTGTATTATTTTTAAATCTCCACTACTCAGACTTACAGGGAAAAAATGATCAATTTGTGTAAAAGTCACATAATTAGTCTATAAATAACATGTTTTCGCCTCTTTATTATTTTCAGTATGTTGGAAAAATTAGAAGTGGCACGCATAATTTTTTTTTTCTTCAGATAGTGGCACTCTTCCCAAAAAGGTTGGCCACCTCTGCCTTAGAATAAAAGGATGTAATGCAAATTCATAATTTTTTGTACTAAAATAAGTTTATCAAATTAAAAAATGAATTTAAAAGTACATTTAAGAGTAGAAATGATTAATGAGTTCCTATTTTTTAAATTATATATAATCAAAAGTTATTTTCTTTATTGGAAAAAAAGTTGGTATTCGGCCTAAAATTTGACCGAATATTCAGCTATTCGGCCAAATCACTATTCGTCCCATCCCTAATATTAAATAAATTAAAAATACATGCCTTTTGCTTATTTCATTTAAAATACAAAGAAAAAATATAAGAAATACCATAAGCCAAAACATTTGATTTCCACATTAAAGCATTGTTTCTAATTTACACTCATGAAAAATAAATGCTGCTAATCTTGGGAAAAAAAAAAAAAAAAAGCTATAAGCGAGATTTGCATTTGACTAGAATGTAAAAGTGTACTGAAATTTCTAACACACCTCTTAGACTAGGGATGCACAACCTGTAGCCCGCGATCGGTTGGCATGTGGCCTGCGAATTTCATCAATTTATAACTGGAAAAAATCACAATTTTTGGTCCATAAGTTGCAGGAAAAATCATAAATTTTGCAAATTTATCGTGAGAATTTCATCATTTTGCTGCGAGAAAAAATTGCAAACTTCGTCAGTCAGTTCAGAATTTCAAATTTCATTGAATGGGTGCGGAAAAACAGCAAATTTTGTTGATCAGGCACAGAAAAATCGAAAATTTTGTTGATTGTCAGCAGAAAAATCACAAGTTTCGCCAATTGAGCATGGAAAAATCGCAAGCTCCGTCGATCGAGCGTGGAGAAATCGCGAGTTCCGAAGATCGGGCCTGGAAAAATCAGGAACTTCATTGATCATTCAGGGAAAAAATCATAAACTTCGTTGATCAGGCATGGAAAAATTGCGAATGTTTTGGATCAGGAGCTAAACAATCTTAAATATTTTCGATCAGATGCGAAAATATCGCAAATTTCGTTGATCGGGCTCGGAAAAATCATGAAGTTTGTTGAAAAGGTGCAGAAAAATTCAAAATTTCGTTCATAGATTATGGAAAAATTGCAAAAAAAAATCACATATTTCGTCCATCTGTCGCAGGACAAAATTGCAAATTCACCAGTCAGTTAAAAATCATGAATTTCGTTGATCGGGCTTTAAAAAAGCGCAAATTTTGTCAATCAGGTGCAGAAAAATCTTAAATGTTGTTTATTGCCAGCAGAAAAATCACAAGTTTCGTCAGTTTATCGCAAGAAAAAAAATCGCGAATTTCGTCAATTTGCCAAGGGAAAAAATGGCAAATTTCACCAGCCAGCTAAGAATCGCGAATTTCGTTGATCGAGTGTGGAAAAATCACGAGTTTTGTCATTTTATTGCGAAAAAAAAATCGCGAATTTCATCGATCTATCGCGGTAAAAAGTCATGAATTTCGACAATTGATAAAAAAAAAATACAAATTTTGTCAACTGGTTGCAAAAAGTTTCACAAAATTGGTTAATCGCCTGAGGAAAAAAATTGTTAATTTCGTCAAAAGTTCACAAATTTCATGAATCACTCATGGAAAAAAATTACGAATTTTGTCTGTCGGTCGCAAACCATTGGTCGCAGGAAAAAATCATGAATTTTGTCGATCGTGCACTGAAAAGAAATCGCGACTTTCTTCAAGTTATCGCAGGAAAAAAATCACAAATTACATCAATGTATATCAGAAAAAAAATCACAAAATAAAATATGCTTCTCTTTCTTTCCTCCCTTTGTTCATAAAGTTTTTTTTTTTTTCAGCACTAACCCCATGCCTATGTTTATTTTTTAGCACTTTTAATAAAGCAAAACTGATTACTCCGTATAAATTCAATGTCCCACCAGTGGCTGAGAGGTTCTGCTCTCCAAACTGGTAGACGGGAGGTGCTGGGTTCGAACCCAATCGTGCCCGTTGGCCTAATCGTTCAGAGTTTCTGTGGTTTTCTTCGAGCCATGGATTTCCATGTGTAAATACGGGTTAGGTTCCCTTAGAAAGACCCCCACGAAGGGCACTCGCCCCTCGGGCCTACATCCCTAGAGTAGATAATCGGCCGTCAAAAACCAACCAACCAACCGTATAAATTCAAGGAATATTTTCACTCATTGAAAATAATCTTTACTATATTTCTGTTATATATACAAATATAAACTGTTAATATATCCTTGCCAATTGAATTGGGTATGTTGACTGGGAAGGGAACCTAGAGAAGTAAAACTGCCCCCTCTGAAACAATATTTTTATCTGATTATAGCCTGCAGTTCCCCCCTACCACCTCCCCGAAATAGAATTATTTCTGTCCTACTGATGTGGCCCTCGACAACCCAGACATTTTTTTAAGTGGCCCTTCTCTGAAAAACGTTGTGCACCCCTATCTTAGACGCTTTACAAAGTTTTTTCATTGTTCATGGATGATTCTTCAAAACACTTTTTTAACAAGCACATAGCCATTGATAAATGAAAATTTGTGGTGTCATTAGATTAAACATGGCTTTAGTTAAGTGGTTGTAACATCAACAACAAAACCTTTTAAAATCAATCTATGGTAGAAAAATTCGATCAAAATGGATTTGTGAGCGTAAAGAAAAGATTTGAAAAGAATGCATGATTGCTGCTGGATTTTGTTATGCAGATAAATTAGAACTTAGAAGAGTATCAAGTAAATTCACTCTATTATCAGCAAAATATTTCAGAACCTAATTTGAAGAAGAAATTTCACTTTTATAGGAAAAATTCATCAATCCCAATTTCTATGGACTAGCTTCCAGTTATACACCAGTCAACTACCACACATTTAGCAAAAAAAAAAAAAAAAAAAAAAATCATATACAAGAATAAAATGTGGCCCATTTGAAAAAAATACTTGTAAAATCACCTGGCATTTTCTCCATGTACTTCTGTACTTTAGCTTGTTAAAATAAGCATTAGGAAGATATCATTTACAATATTGAATATTGTTGAATATATTCAATCCTATTGGCATATTGGCAGTGAAATTTAATGTGAAAAGATTTTAGAAAGCCATCGAAGAAATGTTAAAATGGATTTTAACCACTGAAAAAAGGGTCAAAACTATGTTAAATAACTTAAGCATACATAAATTGTTACAAATGCATATTTAAGTGAATATTAATATCATATATAATATATTTTTATGCTCTTTTATTTAACTCAATCAGGTTTTGTATGTAAAGATGAAATTTTGTAATCTATTTTTAACCCACAACCTGATATGCTAGAATTATATAAATTATGTAAAAAAGGTGTGTTTCCGATGACAATACAAATTTAAATATTATTACAACTTAATTATTAATTAATACATTAATTTTAAGCTATTTTTCCATTAACAGCCCCCCCCCCCCCCCCCCCAAAAAAAAAAAGTTCAATCTGCCTGATTTACATTGTGATATAAAATATTTTAATACGTATCACATACTTAGAGAAATTGAGATTTTAATAGATTATAATTTTTATTTTCAGTTGCTTTGATGGATATAATGCAACAGTTCTGGCATATGGGCAAGTATGTAAGATTTAATAAATAACTAGAATTGAGATTATTAAAAAGTATATTATTTCTCTAGTAGCAGATCAGAGTTAATTATATTGGAGCTCAATATTATACCAATATTGCTTTCATCAGAAATATTTCCAATGAAATATTGATGCTGTTAAATATTAAAAAGATTTTCAATGCCAATTTTGGAATAGTTGCGAAGGATGTCATCATAGAGATCACAAACAACAAAAAGGCAGTTCTGATTTATGGAACTGCATTGACTACCTCCATCAAAGTACAACAGTTGATCAGCTGATTATTGCAACTTCCCTATATTGGTTTTACATTTGAAAATATGTGCAATGAAATGACAATACATTCTGTGAAAAAGTACCTGGAGTTATAAAATAAAACACAAAAAATTTATTTCATCGATATTTATTTTGCTGTCTTCAAAATAAGTGACCCATCGAGTCTTATACTGCGTCAGCATTTAATAAATTTTTTGTAGGCTGATTGAGGTATGCCCTTCAGTGAATTTTCTTTTACGGCCTTAATTGACTCAAAATGCCTTCCTTGAAGTGGCAGTTATAGCTTCGGGAACAATAAAAGGCACACCTGGCCATATCAGACAAATACAATACTTGTTCGATGACAGTTGTGTTTTTTGGCCCAACATTCTTGCACAACGATAGTTTGTGCGATGATGCATTATTGTGGTACAAAATCCATGAATTGTCCTTATACAAATCTAGCTGTTTTTGGCAGAAATTCTCGCACAAACCGAAGTCTAAATAGTATTTCTTATTCACTGTTTTTTCCTGTTGAAGGAGTTTGGAGTGCACCTACCATGCTAATAAAAAAAAAAACAGTCAGCATTACCTTGATTTTCCAGCGACTTTGACATTTTTGGCGTTTTCTGTCTCGTCTTCGAGACGCCATTCTGAAGATTGTTGGTTTGTTTGCGTTTCGTACTCGTAAACCTATTTCTCACCGGTTATGATGCATATAATGAAGGTGAGGTTTGTAGGAGCTCTGGTAATCATATCTTCAGCAACTTCCTTTTGATGCTCTTTTTGGTCAAAATTGAGCTTTTTTGAAACCAGTTGTTCTGTGATGTGTTTCATGTCCAAAATAACAATCAGAATATTATGAACTGACTTTAATGCTATGTTCACTTCATGAGCCAACTCTCTAAGACACTCATATGATGATTTTCAAGCAGTCTTCTTGATTTTATCGATGTTTGAATTGTTTATCATCTGTACACATTGAAACTTAACCAGAATGGGCCAAATTAACTATCACTTCTCTGCCCTCTTTGAATGCTTTGTCATTCATATGCCTGTGTTTTTGAAATGCACGATTCATTGTAGTTCATCTACATCATTTTTAGTGATTTGGCATTCAAAATTTGAGGCAAGCTCTTTGTTCAGCTAATTTTTTTATTGTAAAAACTGCAGAGCACTCAGAAGTATGACTTAAAACACATCACATCTGTTGTTATCTCACTAAGTCACAGATGGCATTCAAACTCCTCTGCATTGTAACTGAATACAGTTGTAGCAACTGTAAAGAAAAAAGTTGTGATATTTTTTATGTGCCTCTTTTAAATGATAAATTCCAGGTATTTGTTACACAATGTATTGTAGTATTATTGATAATATTGTCAGTGAAATGGTGTAATACTTCTTCTCAATATTGGCATAATATGAACATCCCAATGTTGTTAAGATATACTAGCCACTGTGAACAATATTGCTCTAATATTGTTTTGTTGCTAATGTATGAAATATTATCTAATCTAATTAATATATTTAGAAAATGGCATACATTTTTTATAATATATGTTATTTAACTTAAAAGTTAATTAAATATTTTTATGCTGTATGCCTTTCAGGCAATATTAAAATTTTATTATTTTAAAATTTCAGACTGGATCTGGTAAAACATATACTATGGGTACTGGCTTTGATCACAGCTTTCAACAGGATGAAAGAGGAATCATTCCCCGTGCAGTGGAGTATTTGTTTCAGAAAATTTCTGAAGTTCAAGAGAAAGAAAAGGAGAAGGGTGGTACG
This sequence comes from Maratus speciosus, assembly GCA_963932465.1. Classification (NCBI taxonomy): domain Eukaryota; kingdom Metazoa; phylum Arthropoda; class Arachnida; order Araneae; family Salticidae; genus Maratus; species Maratus speciosus. The sequence continues at coordinate 466,631,935 of OZ010790.1, forward strand.
TCTCCTGAATTTAAAATTAATGCCCAGTTTATGGAGGTAAATGAAATATATTTTTATTTTGTCATTTGTTTGTTAATATATTTGAAATAGTTTATATATGATTTTCATATCAAGAATATTATTTTTACTCGCATAAGTTATGTCCTCTGCATATTTTTTTGCACCTTCCACTACTGTAACTGCTACTACAATAAATAAATAATAATAATAATAAAAGACAGCAGTGTATAGATGTAATAAATAGTATTTGAGCAAATAGCTGAATATTCAGCCAAATATTCGATGTTCGGTGGCCAAATAGTAGCATTTTTATTATATATGTTTTATTTTAATTATATATTCATATAAATTTAAATAGTATATATATTAATTGCATGTACATATTAATTTAAAAATAAAAATTAGATTAAATAAAAATAAAAATTTATTTTTTTTGTTATTTATATGTCTAAAAATCTTAACAGAATGATGTGTCTTTGTAAATATTCCAAACATTTCAGTGATGTCACTAGGCTTTTGATATCCTGAGATCCTGGAACCCAGACACTTCCAAAAAACTGAGTTCTCTTTCGCAAATAAAACATTTAATATAAAATATGCCTCTTTTGCTATTTTTTAAGAGAAAAATTATGCATTCCTTTTCCAATTTTTTGCTTACATGATGCACTATAACCTATAACGTATCCCTGACAAAACTGCATCTTAAGGCTAATAATAAAACATAACTTTTACAAAGTTCAAATTACTAGTAGCATAATTTTATCTATAGACACTTGCAAAAAACACTTGTGTCTTTATTACTACAAATCGCTTGTGTCTTTATGTTACTACAAACTGCCTGTGTCTTTACATTACTACAAACTGCTCGCCCATGTCTTTATGGTACTACAAACCACCCGTGTCTTTTGTTGCAAAATTTTTATTATTTCTTTATCTAATTTCAGCTTTATAATGAAGATGTCATTGACCTTTTGGATACAACTAGAGACTTAGACAACAAAGTAAGAATTCTTATAATTAGATTTATACTGTTTAAAATAAAAATAAATATTCTTTCAATAAAATTGGTGGTTAGGTATTCACATTATTCATTCTTAGAGGACTGTTTATTTTTTTTAATTTATGAATTATAAATATAAAAATACATAAAATTTTATTTGTGATTAATCAAGAACTGTTCTAAATTTTAAATTTCTAAATCATTGATAAAATATTAGTGAAAGTATTTTAATTTGGCCAGTACTCGGCTTATATAAAGCCATAAAATTGCCATATATATATATATATATATATATATATATATATATATATATATATATAAGTATATTTTCCATAGTGTCGATACATGATTTTTCAGAAACTCGCAAATTCTTGACAGTGCAGATAAAATTGATTAAAAAAAAATCTTTTAGGATAAATGGAAGAAAGGGGGAAAAAATGAAAGAAACCAAAAAGGATTCCCAGTATTAAAATGCATTAATTATGTAAAATGTTTTCAAATAAATCACAATGCTGTCAAATAGTATAACTTTGCTAATCTAATTAAATATTAATTTTGGAAATGTGAGTTATTTTTTAGTAATGAACAACTATACAATAAATTTCCAATCAATTTAAACTAAATTAGATTCAGGAACAACCCTTATTATTTCTCTCCATCCCCATCCTTTAAAGTGCCTCTTGCAACTGTCAGTAAACCTTTATTCTCTCTCATAGTAGCAGATTACAATATCTTACTGCCTAAAAAATTTTTTTAATAGTGTTTTGCACTCTGGGGGTCATAAAGAGAATAATTTAGTTTGAGTGCCTTAGAAAAGTTAGCCCCACTTTATTTGACTTTTGTAGAAGCCTGCATCGTGGGCGTCAGCTTTCATTGTCTCTGATTTATTTGGCTGCGACACATAACAAGTTAGTCTGATTTAACGGGTGTTAACAGTTTCTTTAATTATTTTTCGATAAACATTCGGTGTCAAAAGTGACAAAGCTGTTAACGTACCTAAATCTAGATAATTGTTGAAGTGTCCTGTATTTCGTGAACCAAAACAATTAACATTAGACTGTCATCTTTGATGAACATATGAAAAAGTTATGAAACATTATTTTTGGGTTCAATTTAACTTAAAATCTGACAGTTGGAATCTGGTACACACTATTTCTAAAATATCTAAATCTGTTGATGATACAATTAAAAGTGTATTGCTGAGACCTTCAATTCTAACGGTTTCTGATACACAAATCATAAAAAATGATTAGAGACTAGTGCGAGAAATGTCAAAATTTGAAGAAAAATATTAAGATTAGAAAGAATAATCCTACATCCAATATAAAATTGCAAAATGTTAGGTAATCCTGTAAAAAACATTTCTTTGTGTAAAAGCACTAAATATTATCGTGTATCAGAACAAGAACGTCACTTTCTCAAAGACCAAAGAGAGATGGGGTGATGACAATAGGATCAATAGATATAAAAACTACAAAAAATGTGTAGCAAGACTGGAAATGGAAATATCAAGGAAAAAAGTTATTTTAAAACAAAAAAATGATGTTTTGATTGAATGATCGTCAAGTGTAAAAAACAGTTCGGAAGGAAATAGTTCAATCGGTTGTTTTTCTAAACCTGAATTTGATAATCAACACGGTGAAAGAACCGGAGTATTATACTATGTTCACACTACGATACTTAAGATATCTTAGGCCGCCGAACTCTCTTAATTTTGAGGTGGTACCCTCCCGGAATTGGAAACTTGTTCACATGGAAAAACTCACTTAAGATAACTCAGTGAACGTCACTGTGTTCTTTGCGCATGCGCTTAAGATAAAACCACCCGCAACACCCAATCAGTTAATGCGAAGCTTTACAGCCAGCGAGAGTGAATGGTCGTGACTGTCTCTAGCCCGAAGAAAGTTGAAACTCTCTCAGAGAGTTTGTGGAACTCCCTCAGAGAATTCGGAGGTTTAAGAAAGTTCCGATAACGCAGTGTGAACAGGGTATTAGACAGAACTGCAAATATTATTGCAAATGGCACCTTTGAAGATATGGGTATTTCTGATGATAATAAAGAAAAGGTAACTGAAAGAAGGACTTGAAGACGACAAAGAGAAAAGAAAAGGAAGAATTTGAAAGAACAGGAAAGACGAAATGAGTTAATTTTAGAAGGTTAGTATTTTTATGGCAGAAAGGATAACGTTATGATAACTGAAGCAGAGGGAAAAAAGTATAAAGAATCATTAAAGACGAACATCTGGTCTCAGTTCAAAAACCAGGATAAAAATATATTGGTCATATTTCATTGACATCTTCTTCTTATATTAATATAGCCACTGCAATTTTGGTATATTTTCAAAATAATAACACAGACATTTCAAGTTTGAGAGTTATTAGGTGAAACAGAAACGCCTTTAATGCAGGATGCAAATCTGGAGTTGTTAAAACATCGGAAGCAATACCCTAAAAACTTTATAATGGATAACTAGCTGGCTTCGCCCGCTAGCGGGCCCCTCCTTTTCATGAACCCCTCCTTTTTTATAAAATCTCGAAAGAACGAACCCCTATTTTTATCGGAGCCCCTCCTTTTTATGAACCTCTAATAATATGAAATCTCGAAGTGAACGAACCTCGAACCGGGTCCCCGCTGCCTACGGCACCATATAGCAGGCGTGCTGCGCACGCACTGCAAACTCTTTTAAAAACCTTTCGTTATAACGAAAGTCGAACCTGGTCCTCGCTGCCTACGGCACCGTATAGCAGCCGTGCTGCGCACGCACTGCAAACTCTTTTTAAAAAGCCTTTCGCGCTCGAACGAAAGTCGAACCGAGTCTCCGCTGCCTAAGGCACAGTATAACATGCGTGCTACGCACGCACTGCAAACTATTTAAAAAAAGAGTATCGCGCTCGAACAAAAGTCGAACCGGGTTCCCGATGCCTTCGGCACCGTATTGCAGACATGCTGCGCACGCACTTCAAAAAATTTAAAAAAAGTCTTTCGCTATAATGAATGTCGAATGCCTAATTTTAACAAAATCGCGTTATGTTAGTTCCGTATTCCACCACCTGGGATCGCACTGTATTCTTAACAAAAACATATCTGAACGAAACGCGTTCACCCAACCTTTCAGTAGATACATGGGTCGGGATGGTGGCGGTCTTAACCAAGATTTCTGTTAGTTCCACTTTCCACCACCAGAAAGCGCACTCTATTCATAACAAAAGTGTGTCGGAAGGAAAGTCCGTTAAACAACCGATCAGTAGATATGTTACTCGAGGTGGTGGCGGTCTTAAGCAAGAATTTAAGATATTTGCACAAATTACTATTCGGAAATAGTGGTGACTAAACTTTTGACATTTTTATATTTAATAAGTAGCATATATATCAATGTGTTATGAACTATCTTAAAGTTTCAAGCAGATCGCCTTGTTATATTTCCTAAATTTAACAAAATCGCGTTATGTTAGTTCCACATTCTACCACCAGGGAGCGCACACTATTCATAACAAAACTGGAGCGGAAGGAAAGCCCGTTGAACAACCTATCAGTAGATATATTACTCGAGGTGGTGGCGGTCTTAAGCAAGGATTTAAGATATTTGCACAAATTACTATTCGGAAATAGTGGTAACTAAACTTTTGACATTTTTATATTTAATAAGAAGCATATATCTCAATGTGTTATGAACTATCTTAATGTTTCAAGCAGATCGCCTTGTTATATTTCCTAAAGTTAATTAAATCGCGTTATGTTAGTTCAACATTCTACCACCAGGGAGCGCACTCTATTCATAACAAAACTGTATCGGAAGGAAAGTCCATTAAACAACCTATCAGTAGATATGTTAAACAGATCGCCTTGTTAGATTGCTTAATTTTAACAAAATCGCGTTATGTTAGTTCCGTATTCCACCAACAGGGAGCGCACTGTTTTCTTAACAAAAACATATCTGAACGAAACGCCTTCACGCACCCTTTCCGTAGATACATGCGTCGGGATGGTGGTGGTCTTAACCAAGAACTCTGTTAGTTCCACATTCCACCACCAGGGAGCGCACTCTATTCATAACAAAACTGTGTCGGAAGGAAAGTCCGTTAAACAACCTATCAGTAGATATGTTACTCGAGGTGGTGGCGGTCTTAAACAAGAATTTAAGATATTTGCACAAATTACTATTCGGAAATAGTGGTAACTAAACTTTTGACATTTTTATATTTAATAAGTAGCATATATCTCAATGTGTTATGAACTATCTTAAAGTCGCAAGCAGATCGCCTTGTTATATTTCCTAAATTTAACAAAATCGCGTTATGTTAGTTCCACATTCTACCACCAGGGAGCGCACTCTATTAATAACAAAACTGGAGCGGAAGGAAAGTCCGTTAAACAACCTATCAGTAGATATGTTACTCGAGGTGGTGGCGGTCTTAAGCAAGAATTTAAGATATTTGCACATATTACTATTCGGAAATAGTGGTAACTAATCTTTTGACATTTTTATAATTAATAAGTAGCATATATCTCAATGTGTTATGAACTATCTTAAAGTCACAAGCAGATCGCCTTGTTATATTTCCTAAAATTAATTAAATCGCGTTATGTTAGTTCCACATTCTACCACCAGGGAGCGCACTCTATTAATAACAAAACTGGAGCGGAAGGAAAGTCCGTTAAACAACCTATCAGTAGATATGTTACTCGAAGTGGTGGCGGTCTTAAGCAAGAATTTAAGATATTTGCACATATTACTATTCGGAAATAGTGGTAACTAATCTTTTGACATTTTTATAATTAATAAGTAGCATATATCTCAATGTGTTATGAACTATCTTAAAGTCACAAGCAGATCGCCTTGTTATATTTCCTAAATTTAACAAAATCGCGTTATGTTAGTTCCACATTCTACCACCAGGGAGCGCACTCTATTAATAACAAAACTGGAGCGGAAGGAAAGTCCGTTAAACAACCTATCAGTAGATATGTTACTCGAGGTGGTGGCGGTCTTAAGCAAGAATTTAAGATATTTGCACATATTACTATTCGGAAATAGTGGTAACTAATCTTTTGACATTTTTATAATTAATAAGTAGCATATATCTCAATGTGTTATGAACTATCTTAAAGTCACAAGCAGATCGCCTTGTTATATTTCCTAAAATTAATTAAATCGCGTTATGTTAGTTCCACATTCTACCACCAGGGAGCGCACTCTATCCATAACAAAACTGTTTCGGAAGGAAAGTCCATTAAACAACCTATCAGTAGATATGTTAAACAGATCGCCTTGTTAAATTGCCTAATTTTAACAAAATCGCGTTATGTTAGTTCCGTATTCCACCACCAGGGACCGCACTGTATTCTTAAAAAAAACATGTGTCAACGAAACGCCTTTACGCAACCTTTCCGTAGATACATGGGTCGGGATTGTGGCGGTCTTAACAAAGAATTCTGTTAGTTCCACATTCCACCACCAGGGAGCGCACTCTATTCATAACAAAAGCGTATCTGAACGAAACTGTGTTAAAAAACCTATCAGTGGATATGTTACTCGAGTTGGTGGCGGTCTTAAGCTAGAAATTAAGAAACTTGCTAAAATTACTATTCGGAAATAGTGGTAACTAAAAATTTGACATTTTTATATTTAATGAGTAGCATATATCTGAGGCCTGCTGCGCACGACTGCACAGTCTTGTAAAAAAGGCAATCTCGCTCGAACGAACCTCGAACCGGGTCCTTGCTGAAAATTTTAACAAAATCGAGCTATGTTAGTTCCACATTCTACCACCAGGGCGCACACTCTATTCATAACAAAACTGTATCGGAAGGAAAGTCCGTTAAACAACCTATCAGTAGATATGTTAAACAGATCGCCTTGTTAGATTGCTTAATTTTAACAAAATCGCGGTATGTTAGTTCCGGATTCCACCACCAGGGAGCGCACTGTATTCTTAACAAATACATATCTGAACGAAACGCCTTCATGCAACATTTCCATAGATAAATGTGTCGGGAAGGTGGTGGTCTTAACAAAAAATTCTGTTAGTTCCACATTCCACCACCAGGGAGGAGCGCACTCTATTCATAACAAAACTGTCTCGGAAGGAAAGTTCGTTAAACAACCTATCAATAGATATGTTAAACAGATCGCCTTGTTAGATTGCTTAATTTTAACAAAATCGCGTTATGTTAGTTCCGGATTCCACCACCAGGGAGCGCACTGTATTCTTAACAAATATATATCTGAACGAAACGCCTTCACGCAACATTTCCATAGATAAATGTGTCGGGAAGGTGGCGGTCTTAACAAAAAATTCTGTTAGTTCGACATTCCACCACCAGGGAGCGCACTCTATTTATAACAAAACTGTCTCGGAAGGAAAGTCCGGTAAACAACCTGTCAGTAGATATGCTACTCAAGGTGGTGGCGGTCTTAAGCAAGAATTTAAGATGTTTTCAGAAATTACTATTCAGAAATAGTGGTGACTAAACTTTTGACATTTCTATATTTAACAAGTAGTATGTATATCAACGTGTTATGAACTATTTTAAAGTTTCAAGCAGATCGCATTGTTATATTTCCTGAATTTAACAAAATCGCGTTATGTTAGTTCCACATTCTACCACCAGGGAGCGCACTCTATTCTTAACAAAAACATATCTGAACGAAACACCTTCACGCAAACTTTCCGTAGATACATGGGTCGGGAATGTGGCGGTCTTAACCAAGAATTCTGTTAGTTCCACATTCCACCACCAGGGAGCGCACATTATTCATAACAAAACTGTATCGAAAGGAAAGTCCGTTAAACTGCTGGCTGGTTGTCGGCCCAGTTAGCTTAAACGGAAAAGCATTGGCCTTGTAAGCCAAGGATCTGGGTTCGATTTCCGGCCTGGGCATTTTTTCGCTCAGTTGGAAATATTCAAATTCGTATGAAAACTATCACTAGATATGTGAAACAGATCGCCTTGTTAGATTGCTTAATTTTAACAAAATAGCGTTATGTTAGTTCCGTATTCCACCACCAGGGAGCGCACTGTATTCTTAACAAAAACATTTCTCAACGAAACGCCTTCACGCAACCTTTCCGTAGGTACATGGGTCGGGATGGTGGCGGTCTTAACCAAGAATTCTATTAGTTCCACATTCCACCACCAGGGAGCACTCTCTATTCATAACAAAACTGTGTCGAAAGGAAAGTCCGTTAAACAACCTACCAGTAGATATGTTACTCGAGGTGGTGGCAGTCTTAAGCAAGAATTTAAGATATTTGCACAAATTGCTATTCGGAAATAGTAGTTACTAAACTTTTGGCATTTTTATATCTAATAAGTAGCATATATCTCAATATGTTATGAACTATCTTAAAGTTTCAAGACACATCTACGCGCTCCCTGGTGGTGGAATGTGGAACTAACATAACACGATATAGTTAAAATTAGAAATCTAACAATGCGATCTGTTTGAAACTTTGAGATAGTTCATAACATTTAACAAAAAGAACTTTCCGTAGATACATGGGTCGGGAAGGTGGCGGTCCTAACCAATATTTCAAGAAATTTAGAAAAGTGCCCCTCTAGGGGGGTGAAAAGGAGGGGATGAAAACCGAAGATGCATAACTTGAATCAACCTTCACAGACCTTTTCTATGATATATCACATGACGGGTAACAGATAAATACAGAAAAGTGGGGGGGGGATTGGGGGGATGGAAACCGGAGATGCATAAACATGGTAGCAAGAGGGGGGACAAACTGGGCTCCTGATGTCCAACAGTTTGATATGAAACACCGCTGAGTTAAGTCAAAACCAGAAGAAGTTGCAAAAGTTAACCCTTTATGGGCACGCTGAGAGGGGGGGAGGCAGAAGAGAAAGATGGGGACAAACTGGGCTCGTGATGCCCAGCAGTTTGATTAGAACTTTTTCTAAGGCGGAACTTCCTACTTATAGGGGCAAAAATTACCGAGTTATTGTCTTTTGAAAAAAAAATTTTGGAGAAATTTGCTTTTCTTGGCCATAACTTTCTGGAAAGAACCCGTAAAGCTTATTTAACATGATTTTCAGTTCGGAAATTTTAATACCTTTAATTTAAGGTGTATTATGTAAGGGGTAGTGGCTTAAATTAAAAAGTTCAATAAAAACGGTCATAACTTTATGGTTGTGCCTCGTAAATCTAAGCTTGTATGTTATTCAGTTCGGAATTTACTTTACCTTTATTTTAAGGTGTATATTGAGGGGTTGGGAAGGAAATTTAATGGTGTTGAGTCTCAGATTCAATTTTGAAAGGATTTTCCATCGATAATGAGTTGTTAATTAGCTAATGACGTCCGTAATTACGGCGGGATTTTCTCGAAACCACAAAGTCCGTTTTTCTCGGAAAATGGCGGACCGAATCGACATATTATAAGACCCTTTACGTCGCCTGTGAGAAAAGTAGTTCCGGCGACACGGGCGAGTGTTACCAACATACAGACAGACGATTACGGACATTAATAGTAGTAGAGACAATACTGGAGCGGAAGGAAAGTCCGTTAAACTACCTATTAGTAGATATGTTACTCGAGGTGGTGGTGATCTTAAGCAAGAATTTAAGATGTTTGCAGAAAGTACTATTCGGAAATAGCGGTAACTAAACTTTTGACATTTTTATATTTAATAAGTAGCATATATCTCAATGTGTTATGAACTATCTTAAAGTTTCTAGCAGATCGCCTTGTTATATTTTCGGAAATAGTGGTAACTAAATTTTGACATTTTTATATTTAATAAGTAGCATATATCTCAATGTGTTATGAACTATCTTAAAGTTTCAAGCAGATCGTCTTGTTATATTTCCTAAATTTAACAAAATCGCGTTATGTTAGTTCCACATTCTTCCACCAGGGAGCGCACTCTATTAATAACAATAATGGAGCGGAAGGAAAGTCCGTTAAACTACCTATCAGTAGATATGTTACTCGAGGTGGTGGCGGTCTTAAGCATGAATTTAAGATTTTGCACAAACTACTATTCGGAAATAGTGGTAACTAAAGTTTTGACATTTTTATATTTAATAAGTTGCATATATCTCAATGTGTTATGAACTATCTTAAAGTTTCAAGACACATCTACTTGTTATTTTTCCTAATTTTAACAAAATTGCGTTACGTTAGTTCCATTTGATAAGAGTAAATACCTTATTTCCTGTCTTGACACTGTCCAGATGTATATCTCCTCTGCATTCCTCTATATTTATTTAACACTGCATATTTCTTTTATATTTATTTAACACTTAGAATATATCTCCTTTATTAAAATATATTTCCTTTATTATTATTTCCTTTATTAACAGTATACAAAGTCATTTCACTTACCTTTTTATTCATTCCTGTTATTCTATCTTTAATTCCTTTTTACGATGTTTATCTTTCTTTGCCGTTCATATTCATGTTTTTCAATTGTCTGCTTCCGTGCAAACATGAGCACGCATTTCGTTTGAATGATGATCATAGATTAGTTTCTCGATCGCCGCCAGATGGCGTCGCTCGTTTGAGTTTACGACACATCGGCTCTGCGTTCCTTCGTCATGATGATCTCATTCTGGAACTGTCTGCAGCTGCTCCTTGCATTGCATAATGAGGCGTTATTCGAACGCCCGGCTGATATAAATTGAAATACGTTTCTCTCCTTCTTCGCCTGCTGCCTGTCTGTCTGCACTCGTTGCTTTCTTGTCCTGTGTTTGTCTACATGTTTCGTCTCGTCCTTTTACTAACAGTGTTGGTTTTTCCACGACATTTTAATAGTGCTATTATGGCTGGAGATGTCTTCTTGAGTTGCTGTGTGCTTTTAATAAGTTGATGTTTTTACTTACTTTTTACTTCATCGTTCGTCGGCCATTTTATAAGATGATTGTTATGAGTTCGATAGTTTATGACTTCGTCTCTGCTATTTAAGGATGGACTCTGCATACATCGTGTTTAAATAGATACACTGATGTGAGTCAAGATGGCTATTGTTGTGTTGAAGTATAGAGAAGTTTTACTCGCTATTTGTTATCGGCATCTACATTTTGACGTTTCATCTAATGGCTATTTACAAAGCATCTTCATCTATAAAGAAGTATTTTTCCCGGAGTTGTTTCGGCATGTGATTCACTGTATTTCAGTTTAATATTTATCGGCATATTAGATGTTTGTGAACAACATGGAACTTTGAGGAGGACCGGTCATTCTGTGATCTTTTTCATTTCTTTATTGCTATGAGTTCAGTTTTCTTTTATTGTCAGATGGTTTCCTGGATATATATATTTATATTTAATTTGACAGCTTAAATGTATTTATTGAATTTAAAGATTTGATTTATTGTTTGAATTATATTTAAACTTAATATAAAACTTAATATAAACTTAATATATTTAAACGCGAAATAAAAACAAAGTAAGTTTAAAAACAAACTAACGTTTATTAACTAAAATATAAAATAAGTTTAAATATAATTCAAACAATAAATCAAATCTTTAAATTCAATAAATACATTTAAGCTGTCAAATTAAATATAAATATATATATCCAGGAAACCATCTGACAATAAAAGAAAACTGAACTCATAGCAATAAAGAAATGAAAAAGATCACAGAATGACCGGTCCTCCTCAAAGTTCCATGTTGTTCACAAACATCTAATATGCCGATAAATATTAAACTGAAATACAGTGAATCACATGCCGAAACAACTCCGGGAAAAATACTTCTTTATAGATGAAGATGCTTTGTAAATAGCCATTAGATGAAACGTCAAAATGTAGATGCCGATAACAAATAGCGAGTAAAACTTCTCTATACTTCAACACAACAATAGCCATCTTGACTCACATCAGTGTATCTATTTAAACACGATGTATGCAGAGTCCATCCTTAAATAGCAGAGACGAAGTCATAAACTATCGAACTCATAACAATCATCTTATAAAATGGCCGACGAACGATGAAGTAAAAAGTAAGTAAAAACATCAACTTATTAAAAGCACACAGCAACTCAAGAAGACATCTCCAGCCATAATAGCACTATTAAAATGTCGTGGAAAAACCAACACTGTTAGTAAAAGGACGAGACGAAACATGTAGACAAACACAGGACAAGAAAGCAACGAGTGCAGACAGACAGGCAGCAGGCGAAGAAGGAGAGAAACGTATTTCAATTTATATCAGCCGGGCGTTCGAATAACGCCTCATTATGCAATGCAAGGAGCAGCTGCAGACAGTTCCAGAATGAGATCATCATGACGAAGGAACGCAGAGCCGATGTGTCGTAAACTCAAACGAGCGACGCCATCTGGCGGCGATCGAGAAACTAATCTATGATCATCATTCAAACGAAATGCGTGCTCATGTTTGCACGGAAGCAGACAATTGAAAAACATGAATATGAACGGCAAAGAAAGATAAACATCGTAAAAAGGAATTAAAGATAGAATAACAGGAATGAATAAAAAGGTAAGTGAAATGACTTTGTATACTGTTAATAAAGGAAATAATAATAAAGGAAATATATTTTAATAAAGGAGATATATTCTAAGTGTTAAATAAATATAAAAGAAATATGCAGTGTTAAATAAATATAGAGGAATGCAGAGGAGATATACATCTGGACAGTGTCAAGACAGGAAATAAGGTATTTACTCTTATCAAATGCCCCCCCTCTTGACACTGGGACAGAGCAAAAAAAGTAAAAGTTCAAAGAACTACTATAAACATGACTTTACACCAGATATACATGTTAGTGTCCACTTGAACTAGAACCCAACTACTAAAACCAGAAGAACTCAATCTCACTCCATGAAATCCAAGAAAACTGAAAGCTGTGAAAACCGATAAAGTACTAAAAGCTGTAAAATAAAGGATGACCAGCCACTCAGTGATTTAACATAAATTAATAAACTTATAATATACATAACAAAGATATACATAACAAATATATATAAATATATAACACAAAAATACACATAAATATTAGTAATGACAAAACACATTTTTCCCAGACCCCCCTGTGCTCAATCACAATGATATTCAATCAGTTCAATTCTCACATGATTGATTTAAAATTACAATATATTCAAAATCAGTATCTAAAGTTACAATATATTGAAGTAAAGGCATTTGGTAACAAAACAATTTCTTAAAAACTTTAAAACTTGAAATTGTAAGTGAAAAATGACCATCCAACATATGTCCACCTCACAATTTTCCCCCCTAAAAGAATTCAAAAATGTACTAAGATATGTATTAAAAGTAATTCAGCAGAATCTAAAGGAAATGAGGTAGCCCTACCCAAACTCAGCAAAACTCTTTACCCAAGTTGACAGAGTATACCGCTTCATCATAATTCATCCCACATGACATCACCGCATTCCCCCGCCAGGGAGCGCACTCTATTCGTACCAAAAGCGTATCTGAAGGAAACTCCTTCACGCAACCTTTCAGTAGATACATGAGTCGTAATGGTGGCATTATTAACCAAGAATTCTGTTAGTTCCGCATTCCACCACCAGGGAGCGCACACTATTCATAACAAAAGTGTATCTGAACGAAACTGTGTTAAAAAACCTATCAGTGCATATGTTACTCGAGTTGGTGGCGGTCTTAAGCTAGAAATTAAGAAACTTGCTAAAATTACTATTCAGAAATAGAGGTAACTAAAAATTGGACATTTTTATATTTAATAAGTAGCATATATCTGAGGACTCCCTCAAGAAACGGTATCTAAAAAGGTCATAAAAGCTAATTTTTTAAAAAAGAAATCCAGCGCCCCTCCCCGTCTGCCAAAAAAGGATAAAAAACGCACCTCATTGTCCACTACACATACAGATTCATTAAATAATAATTAATATCGCAAATTATAAATAAGCTATCACGCACAGAAATTATCCGATAACGGGCGAAGCACTCTGGTCTTTGTCATAATAATATCTGTAATGCGATTTAATTGGGATATTTAATCAAAAGTATTACCCCCCCCCCCCTTCCGAATAGACAGCGGGCGAAGCACGCTTTTTCTCACCTCGAATATACTTAGCTGATAGCGCTGAACCTCATGCAAATTGTTATATTTCCTAATTTAAATTATTTCGTGGTTAAAAAAGCACGTGCCACCCGCATTTGATGAAAATGAAACCTAATAAATTAAATAATAATTAATATCTCCGCTTGTAATTAAGCTAGTAGTTTGAACTGGGTATGTTTGAAATCAGCGAAGAATTTCTAATCAGGATGCCAAAAAATTATATCGAAAAATTTAATATTTAAAAAGTTTAAATTTGGTATTAAAATAAAAACCGCGAGCGCGACGTCATGTCTGGGATAAAAAACACGTGGAAAGGAAAGTTTCAAAGCAATGATCCAATTAATGAAATAATAATTAATATCTCGGCTCGTAATTAAGCTACGAGTTTGAACTGCGTATGTATGAAATCGGCGAAATTTTTTACGTCGGGATGTAAAAAAATTTAATCTAAAAATTCAATATTTAAAAAGTTTAAATTTCGTACTCTGAAAGACTGGAGGACAGGTGCCGATGTGTCTGGCGAGAAAGAATAATCCCTGCAGTCGATAATGAAATTCATGAACACCTGGCTTTGATAAAAAGATTAAATTTTGAAAGGATTTATCGATTTTTAGTGGATTTTTTAAGTTCTACACATCGTACAAACATGAAATTTATATCAAAATAAAGTAGATTTTTTTCCGCGTGTTTCTACACCTTTTACGAATCTAGGATCCTTAGTTCCGGAGATTCGATTGGGAATTCCCTTTATCTCCCAGTAGCTAGCCTCGTAAAATAAAATCAGGGTCCCGGTTTCTTGAATCCTCCAATGATACTGCTCCGAAGCGAGCCTCGACGAAGGGTCCCAATGTACTCAGACTGCTGCTTTTGGATAAAAAAGATTCATTTTACCTTCGACAATGAGTCGTTAATTAGCTAATTGCGTCCGTAATTACGGCGGGATTTTTTCGAAACCGCAAACACCGGGTGTCCGAGAAAACGGCGGTGCGAATCGACATATCATAAGACGCTCTGTGTGGCCAGGGAGCGAAGGAGTTCCGGTCACAAGGGCGAATGTTACACACGTACATACAGACAGACAGACGTTTACGGACATTAATAGTATTGATTTGATTATTACATGCAAATGAACTTTTTTCTTAGATACTTATTTAACATCTTGCTGAAAAACTACGGGTACAAAAGGATTTTCTGGACCAGTAGGAAAGCGACTTGAAAAAATGCAAACATATTGAAATTATAGACTATAAAAACATTGATCCTATCTTGACGGTCTGATCGGATGAAGAACTTAAAAAAAGTACAAACAGGGGATACACCTGAATTTTAGATTTTCCTTGTCATACTCAAACAGTGGAAATGTGTGTCAAAATTGTCCCGCGAGCTGCGTCAACCCTCTTTAAATATTAAGCAAAAGACAGCTTAATCTTGGGAAAGTTGAATTCCCACAATGTAATGACAAAGTTTGCCTAAAAAGACAGTAGGTTGAATATCCAATTTAATTAATTCATAACAAAGGGAGGTAAGGAGGGTGGAAGTCGATATTTAACCACCTCCTCGTGGTGACTTCTGGATAGTATTTGCTAAATAAAAGTAGATATGAGCTAACAGCTATGTTGTTTACTTTCAGTTACTTTATACTGAAATTTCAAAACTTTGACCTCCTTGAGGAACCGGAAAACAACTTAATTTAAAAAAACCTTTTCAGCCAAAAGTTTAGACACCCAAAAAGGAAAAAAGTTTTCACTATTACACATTAAAATAAAAAAGTTTTTTTTTTACCCTATACTTAAGTTCCACCCTAGTGTACATTTTCTTTAATATACACCTTAGATATACAGATATGAACTCTGATGTACTTATTTGATGTGTATATTAGAGAAAATACATATTAAATAAATTTAAATTTAAAAAAACTAATGTAGAAGTAGGGTGTCAACGATTTTAATCAACTGATTTTTTTAAAAAAAATCTGATTTAAATCAAAAATTTTCTAAATGTTTAAAATGTTAAAAAATGTATTAAAATCTAACATGAACATAATTTGAAAGTTTCTACAGGTATTTTGACTTATGAATAAACAAAAAAAGAGCTTTAAATAATTGTTTCTAAGCTTAATTCATGAGTATTGCAAAAAATTAAAAACAGTTGAGTTTGTAAAAAGCATTGTTTTTAAGTTTTTATCCAAATTAAAACAGTTTCATTTAAAAATTATATTTAAATCTAATATAATTTGCAATGTCATAATTTCCTTTAGATAATCAATTTATGCATTATTTTATATAAAATACACATAGCAAGTGTAATACATTTCTACAAGTAAAAGAATAAATAGTAATTAATAGCAACCTCAAGTTAAAGAAGAATGAAAGAATGACATCTACTCAACAGCTAAATTGTAAATGAATGCATAAGAGAAAAGAAATAATTGGTATAAAAATGCTAAGCACAGCAAGAGCTTCTTCAGTATAAGTTGATTAAATGTTTTTTAGCTTTGTAACTCATATATATTAAATTAAAAAAAAAAAAAAAAAGGATTGAAAAGGCAGCCAAACTTAAAAAAAAAAAAAAAAAAGAACCATTGAGAGCTAATAATCCACACTGAGAGATAATAATGCTGTTACTTAAATATTTTGAGGATTTCAGATATAAGTGGCTAACTTATATTTATTCTATATGAATGGGCTTAATTCATTTTTATAATTTTTTTTATTAGCATACACATACATGTGTGTAGGTTTAGATTTTGGTGGTTTACTGTAATTTTCCTAAATACAAATGCAAAGCAAGCTGCAAATAATATTTGTTAGTTTTGTTATTTGTGCTACTAACTAATGAAATTACTTATTTGCAGTTTTTATTAATTCTGTAATTACTTATACTGTTTCTTCTAGGCCATTTTTTTAATGTTACCGCCCTTTTGAAATTGGCAATTTCACCCTGCCTTAAAAAAATAGTTGAAATTCACCTCTAGTTGTAGCCAGAGATTTCTTGTAAAACACTTCCCCATTCAACAGTATTTCAAAATTCATGTGGCCAAGATCTTGCAAAAATAATAGAACTTTATTTCTTTAGAAAAAACAGGATATTATTAAAATATATTATTTAATTGTATTTTTCAATTTGTTATTCATAAAATTATTAAAAATTAAGGGCACTTTATTTATCATACTAAAAATTCTTTTTTTTTCTTATATCATTACTAAACACATTACTAATATATTTCCTCATGAAATAGTGCCCTTTTTTGGAACTAGCATCCTGTCCCTTTTTCTTTCTAAAATGAATACTGCAATATTATCATTTTAATAATTAAGGCTTAAAAATGTATTATGTTCCTAATTAGAGAATTGTTTAATAATTATTAATTTAAAGTAGTGTTAACTATTTATATAAAATGCAGTTAATAGTTTTAATAAATGTTAAATATCTCTAGTATTTATAAAGTTTTACATAATTATTACAATATTAATATATATAACATTATTGTATAATACTACCCAATGAAACTACTAATTTGCAGTTTTTATAATTTCTGTAATTACTAACTAATAATTATAATTTTATTAATTAAAGTGTAAAGACATAGATTATGTTAGCAATTAGTGGTTTAAGTGTTTTGGAAACCTAAAACTCTTGGTAGCTATTCAGTATTTGAACGCTGGGGAAAAAATCATAAAAATCTGATTTAAATTTAAAAAATCAGATTTTTTTGATTAAAAAAAAAAATCATGATTTTTTTACACTCTATGTAGAAGTAAATAAAATTAAATGATAAGGGAAAAATGTGCATCTTCCTTACTTTTTTTTTCTCTGTTGTAGACTGTTGTTTTGATTTTGCATCTATGTAGACTATTTTAGAAAGAAAAAAGTAGTTTTTTTTAAAATAAAAAATGGCCTTTGACTTGTTTTTTGCAGTGCAGCTGAACTCTGATCTCATGCACATGATATTGAAACTCATTATTTAGCCTGTTCTACTGCTAAGTAAAAGAGAATTCTTCTACTTCTAAGAAAATACTTATCTGCAATTATTCAGCCGAATACTTAAGCCGAATATTCGGTTTTCCTGCCGAACCACCGTATACCGAATCAACTATTCGGTATTCGGTCAATCCCTAGCAACAATCCATTAGCTACTGCTTCAATAAGGGTGTTAGATTGAGGGGTGCGGGATGGGAGAATGAATGCCTTTGTTAAACATAAAGAACAATGTAAAAGAGTAAAGTAAAGAACTCAGCATTGAAAGATAAACTAGGAATCACTGAAGAAAAATTGATTCCATGTGGTTTTGAAGTTTTTTCTCAACAAATGGAAAAAACTTTGAAAAAAGTCCATTATGTGGAGTTAGATATTTCACTATATGAAGATTATTTTTTATGTAATCATGCAAAAAGTGACCGTTCTTACTAAAAATTCATTATATAGAGAAATTTATTTTATGGAAGTTCATTTGTTTTGTAAAGTGTTAAAAAAATGATGATTCTCTTGATGCCTTTTAATATTGTACTTCTTATGTATTAGTTCTCTAAGTTTCTTAAGTAAAATGGATACAAATCTATAATACTATCTTTATTAAAATTATTTGTAAAATTATTTTTCAGTAAAATAAAGAGATCTTTGGTGTTTAATACCAGTAATGAAAAAAGTTAAAGATAATAATTATAATTGTATAACTTTTTAAATGGCTTATATGATTTGAATAAAATTTCTATCAGGACATAATGAAAAGTTTTGGGTATGTGTGTGAGTGACCTTAGTATTAGATTCATGTAAATATTAATTTTGCATATATACTTACTTAAACTGTTCATGGCATAATTAAAATTATTTAATGTTATTTATAATAAAAATACATTTACTACATTACAAATATAGGTTTTAACATGGGTAGTAAATTATTAAAGAAAATTTTTTTCTAATATTTTTTCCACTAGTGGAAGTAACCTATGTCTTCCATCTGGTTTTTTCTATGATATTTTTCTTGGAAGAAACTTGTCAGCCCTGTGTACAAGATGTTTTATGTATCTACAAATCTAAAAGTATTTATTAATGTCAATACAAGTTGTTTCATAAACCTCTAAAACTCCAGTCTCAGTACTATGTGATTAATAAACATGTAAAGAATTTAATTTTATCTTATGAAAATAAAAACAGGTAAAAAAAAAAAAAGGACCACTCTTCTGTGGTTATAATTCGTTTATATGGGGATTATAAAAATAAACAATTAAAAAATGGCTTTGCAGAATAGACTAAACATTGACCCCCTGCAGATAATTAAATTAATGCTTTTATTTATCAAATTATTACCCATTCTAAAACAAAGCCAACAATCTTCTGATAAATCAACATCTGCTTTCTCCATTTTATCTTTATTTTTGGTCTGGTAGAAATTTTCTACCATCATTTCCTGGACAGGCAGAAAGCTAATCAAAGACTAATTTCTATTTTGTGAATTTCATATCAATTATAACTTTAAATGGCAAAGATTTGATTTCAAAGTCATTTAATAATAATCAAAGACATCATTTTTGGCAAAAAAAAAAAAAAAAGTCTTTAAAAAATTTGAATGAAAAATTGCTGTATATACTCCAAGTAAAGTTTATTGAAACAAGGACAAATTGACTATGTTGTAAGTGTTAAAAGACTGAATTAAGATTGGTTTTACAACTATCTCAAAATCATTGACAAAGTAAAAAAAAAAAAAAAAAAAAAAAAAGTCTCTTCGATATAAAATAACAAATAATGTATAGTCTTCAAAATTAAAAGAAAAAAAATGTAAATAAAAGCGTGTGCATATTGGCAGATTGTGTGATTGTTGCTTTACATAAAAAAACAAATAATTCAATTTGTCAAATTAAATGTTTAATTTTTGTATTTAATGTATGAACTAAATGTAATTGTAATTCTTCTTAATTAAATTTTAAACATGAAATATTTGCTAACAAATTTTTTTAATAATTTTTAAAAAACAAGTATTACTTTTTATAAAATCACCAAATGAGCGAAAAAAGTATAAAACAAAACTCTGGTGTAAATTAGCAACCCTTATGTTTATTTAAATTCCTTTTAATTTTGAATATGCTATAATAAAAATCTGAGTACCAGATGCATTGAAATCTATTTCCATTTATCCAAAACCAAATTTACTTCTATGTACAATAGATTTCTCTAGCCACTGACAACACACAAAAATAAACATTTTCTTTTGTTAATACAAGGTGATAAACCCAGGCTTCCTGGGTTACAGAATATAGGTGATGTTAACACCTTTTTTCTCTTCTCATATTAAAGGCACACCGATGAATGAGGTATCTTTCAGTCGGTCTTGTATGCAGCTTTTGACATGGTATACTTATATATTGTTAAAACATGTCATTTGATTTTTTTTTTTTTTTTTTAAATTGCTGTTAATAAAAAATGATTGACAAAATGTATCAGCAAGTAATCTCAAAGATTGCAGTGAGAAAGCCTTGCACTGGTCTACTTTTTTTTTTATTTTTTATTTTTTTTTTGATAACTCTAATAGATTTTTTACATTTAATATATTTTTTAGAATGTCCCCTAACAATACTAATAATCATATTTATATATATAAAAAAAAATAGCAATAATGCATTCAAATAAAGTTTTGAAATGTATTAAAAGCAATATTTTTGTATTGGCCTCATGTCAGGAGTTAACAGCCAAATAAATTTCCAAAGATTGCTATTTAACAATCCTCCTTTTTGATTCTGTTCATTTCAGTGGATTAAGCACAAAATTAGATTACATGTCTTAAATTTGTATTTTATATATATTTTATTGTTTTCTTTATTGATTGATGAATGTTTTAATTTTGTTATGGAATATAAGCTGGAAACAAATGATGAGCTATTTATATTAATTTGAGTGCAAATGGATTTATCTTTTGTAATCTTCTGCACACGATAGAAATATATTTGGAAAAAAAAAAAAAAAAAAGTTTAAAAACAATAAAAATTGAGTAAATTGTGATACAGTTTTCAAATAAACTGCGATATAGTTTTCAAACAAATTAAATTTGAAAGTACATTTTTTTCTCTATTCGACAGTGTAAAAATTGAGAACTTGTATTTAGAAGCTAATAAAAGTTAAATTTATCGTCTGCTGTTGCCACCGTCAAAATGACACCAGCCTTACACATAGACACGTTTATCCTCTATAATATAATATAGTTCTATATGTGGGATATTTAATTAACAATTTCTCATGCTTCATCCTCATTAATGCATGATATAATAGAAAATGTATGTAAATGATTTCATATGTTTATGAAAGTAAATACAGTAATAAAGGGGCAGGGAAGGGGGGGGGCAAAAGGTTATTAATCTATATTATTATTATAGAAAAGTATTACTGTATTACTTTTAAGGATTTCTGTATTAATTTTATTTTCTTAAATGTTATTTCGTTTTTTTAGAATAAGAAAGCTGTTAAAATTCATGAAGATTCAGGAGGCAATATCTTTGCTCATGGTATTATAGCACAGTGTGTGACTAATGTGCAAGAGGCAAGTACTTTTTAAAATTGTTTAAATTAAATTATTTACAAATTCTAAGAACTGATGTTTAGTTAATAGCGTGTTTCATTTTTATACAGTTTTTAAGTATTTTTATTCTTATTGTTTATAAAAAGTTTTCACATTGTACTTATTTCTTGTTGAAATAATTTAATATTAAAGAAAATTCATATTTGGTGTAAAATGCTAAAATCATCAATTGTTTTTATGTACTAAAATTAATATGAATGAGTATATGCTGGTTTCAATAGTGTAATCAGTTATTGTCATTGGTACATTTGATGCTGAAATTCTGGCTTAGTTGTTATAAGAGGAATGAGAAATTCAGCATAATCAGGGGTGAGGAAGCTGACCAATAGAAAAATAGGAAGTCTGTAATGAGAGAAAGATCTATTTGACTTAATAGTCATTTTTTTTTTATAAACTTTATTCCTGTTAACAGTGATGCCACGGGTGAGGTGTAGTGCCTCATTTAAGCAAAGAATTGGAGAAGGGATCCAAAAAAAAAAAAAAAAATTGTGATGAATACTACGGTATGCTGAATTTTCTCTTAAAAGATCACAAAGAGGCGTACAGTCTTTCCTCAAAGCAGAATACTTTGCAGTGTTCTGTGGGAATACAAAAGAAAGACACACAGGGGGATTTTCGTATATATGAAGAAGTGCAACTGCATCTTTTATAGAAATGTAAAAGACATTTTGTAAAACTGTAGCATACACGCACGAAAGAATCTACTGCCGAATTTTGCGATTTTACCCCGATCAAATGATGAATTATGCTGTTTTTTCTGACAATCGACTGACGATTTTCTCAATATTTCAGATTTTTCTCTCTGTCGACAGGCAATTTTTTTTTTTTTTTTTTTTTTTTTTTCTCTGACACAATTGTTGAATTTTGCAGTTTTTTTTCTCTCGGCTGATTGAAGAATTTCAAGGTATTTTCTGCAATTCACAGAAGAATTTCACGTTCTTTTTTTTAAAATTGCGACCAATAGGTGAATTTTGGAATTTAGTGTTTTTTACCGACGACTGATTGGCAAATGCTCCAGCTTTTTCTTGTGACAGATTGGAAAAAAGCATAAACTTTTTCCACAACGGATCGAATAATTTCCTGATTTTTCGAACAATCTTCTAATTTTATACATAACTGATAGGTGAATTTCATTATATTTTCTTTTTACTGATTGGCAGTTTTTTTCTCTTTCTTGTGGCTGATTGAACCGACAAATTTCCGATTTTTTCCTACAATCCTCTAAAAGATTTTGCAATATTTTAGCCACAAATGATGATCGAATTTAACGTTATTTACTTTCTACCATTTGGTAAACTGTCGTTTTTTTGCAACCAATTGAAAAAAAAATTGTGGATTTTTTCCACGGCTGATCGACGAAGTTTCGATTTTTTTTCCGACATTACACTGACAAATTTCACTTTTTTTTCTCATGACCAATCTGGGAATTTTGCGAAATTTTCCTTGTACCGATAAGCAAATTTTGCAGCAGCTTCTTGCGACTGATTGTAGAAAATAGTGCGTATTTTTCCACTACTGATCGACGAATTCCGTGATATTTTCTTTCTTTTGATAAGCAAATTTTGATTGATAAAAATCCTGCTTTTTTCTACAGCCGATCGATTAATTATGCATTTTACCCACAACCAATCGGTGAACTTCACGATATTTTCTTTCTGTTAGTTAAAAAACTTTGGCGCTTTTTTGCAACCAATTGGCCAAATCTGTTTTTTTTGTTTGTTTTTTTTACGATTGATCGACGAATTTCCGATTTTTTCCCTGATTGATCCACTGACAAATTTAACTTTTTTTTTTTTTTTTACCTATGACCAATTTTAAAATTTCGTGATGTTTTTCTTACCAATAGGCAAATTTTTGCTTTTCTTGAGACAGTGGAGAAAAACATGAGTTTTTTTCTGCTACTGATCGACAAATTTCGCAGTTTCCTCAGATGATCGACTGACGAATTTCATGATTTTTTAACTGTGACAGATTTGCAAATTTCCTGATTTCTTCCTTGAATTGTAAGCAAATTTTGAGCCCTTTTCTTGTGAACGATTAGAGAAAATCATGGGTTTTTTCACAGTTTCTTATAGCGATACTCTGACGAATTTAGCTTTAAAAAAAAATTATTTTACCTGTTACTGATTGGTGATACTCGTACATTTTTTTCTGTGACTGTTCATTGAATTTTGTATGTTTTTCCACAACAGGCTAAAGAATTTCACAATTTCTTCATCATGATTGAGTGAAGAATTGCGAGTTTTTCTCGCGACCAATTGATGAATTTTACAATCTTTTTAAATGGACAATTAAAGAATTTTGCGATTTTTTTCCCCCCCCGGCCATTGAGTGATGAATTTTGAGATTTTTCCTTCGATTGAATGGTGAATTTTCTTAAAAATAAGAATTTAAAATGTTCTGCAGAGAAGTCTGTTGTTCTGCGACATACGTTGCATTTTTAAGCATATTCTGCTTTAGAGCAGTCTTTCTCAAAAGTTTAGACGCGAAAACGAGAAAATGCTGTTTATTAAATAACAATACAAAGTTAAACAAAAACGTAACTTAGTAATTATATTTTATAAAATAATTAAAATAAATCATATCAAAATGAATAAATGGGTACATTAGCATAACTTTGATAAAATATAAAATTCTGTAACAATCCAATGTCTTAAAAGTTTAGGCACAGTAGAAAAAAATACATCATTTAACACTTTTGCATGATGTTATTTATGTCAATAAGTGGTTTGGGATAACATTAAATAATTATGTTTCCTTTGAATCAATTAGTTTTCTGAATATTATTAGTGGCAGAGAATACCATGCTTTTTGAATGGCCACTTTTAGTTCTTTAGTAGAGTTATATTGCTTTTATTCTCGTAGAAATACCCCAAATGTTCCCAATTTGGTTTGAGTCCTGGCTTGTTGGCCAATCTAAAACGTTAACATTTCAGGTAAAAAGCCACTGTTTTATACAATGTGAGTTTTAGATTGAAGCAATTGCCATGCTGTAATAGCCATTCATGACCCCGTCACCTCTCTTAAGGTATCACCAAATGGAAGTATATATTGCTCTAGTGTTTCTTGATACTTCATTGAATTTTGTTATCCATGGAGAAATGCTAGGCAGGTTTGACCGTTAGAGTCAATTCAGCCACCAGACCATCAAAGATTTACCATCTTGTCTACTGAAAAAAGTGTGTGGCTCTTTCCTGGGGTCATACCAATAACATTTCCAGGTAAGGACCATCCAGATTCCACTTCTTTCGTCTTTGAATAATAAGGTGGGCCACTTGTCTCCATACAACAGGTATTTTTGAGGCCAATATATTCTAGTCTCAGAAATTTTTATGATTATGATGTGATTTTAAGCACAGTTTGCAGTTTATTTTCAATGGTCTTATTTTTTGGTTTCAACTTAAACAGCTTTAAAATTTCCTCTTTTGTGAATTCCATAGCATTCAACATCTTAAATTACCAATGGAAGTTGAATATTTACTGCTTACGGGAAATGGTTCACTGGTCGGGACGGTTGTTTGTTGAAACTAGTGGTTACTTGGTTGAAACCAATCGAGCATTTGTCAATGTTTGCATAATGTGCGTCAACTTTCAGGACACTGGTTTTTTAGCAAAAATATGAAGAGGTGTATTTTTCAAATAAATAATCCTGATGAAACCATTATAATATTTCTACTATACTTCATTTCAGTTATATTTTGAATATTTATTGCAAAATTATTCCATATATTTCTCCTTCTAGTTTTATCATATTTTAGTGTGTGCCCAAACTTTTGAGACAGACTGTATTTTTTATTAAATGCATTGTATGTGTCTTATTTCTAAAAGACACACTTTTGTAAAAAAAAGTCCAAATCTTTGAAAAGCGTCTGGGTCCCGGGGGCTTTTGAAAACCACGCCTTATGCACCAAAAAGAAGGAAGAACCTAAATGCCTGAGGGCAAAACAAAACTGCCATTCATGGCAAAAAATGCCATACGTGCAACATAAAAAAGGATGCTTCGACTGGTAGAAAAAGCTGTAGAACATACAAACGACAAACAGAATGCTGATTCTCCAAAAAGGAATGTGAGATCCCTCGCAAAGTATATTTTTGATTTTGATGTCTTAGTTTTATAGCTAGATATTGCTATCTATAAAAGATTGGCTGTATATAGTGGGGATGGTAGCATGGCAACAGGCGATCTCAGCACTTTCCCACGAGCCTATCCCTGTGATGTACATAACCTTGCCACAAAGTAAGGAAACATCTCAGCAGATTTAAGACCTGAGAATTAAAATGTTAATGTAAGTGTGAAAGAGTTGTTCACAGGCTTTCAGAGAAGACAGACCTCCCAGCCACGGAATAAGTACGATGTAATCTTATAAGTTCGGCTAGAATGCTGCAAGTTCTGTAATCATAATTCTGTATATAATTGTTTGTAACTCATCATATAGTCAAGATTCTGCATTAAATATTATTAGAGTTCCATTATGACTCTTCAATACACCTGAAGTACTGTCTCTGTACTTCTTAACGTGCAACATAAAAAAGGATGCTTCGACTGGTGGAAAAAGCTGTAGAACATACAAACAACAAACAGAATGCTGATTTGTGAAAAAGCAATGTGACATTCCTTACAAAGTGTATTTGTGATTTTGATTCATAAAAGCCATTGAGTTTTATAACTAGAAATCACTGTTTACAAAAGACTGACTGTATATATGTCATATTTATTTTGTGTGAATTTTTGAAACATTCAACTTACACAGTGTGAACATTTTTTACTTATCAATTTACTTAATATATATGTAGTAAATAAATATGTATATATATATATACATATATATATATATATAGAGAGAGGTGTATTTTCTATATATAAAATTTGACTCGACATCATATCTAACAATTTTATTCTCTTAGGCATTGCATTGTTTGAAAATTGGCTCTTTATCTCGAACAACAGCTAGTACAGGCATGAACACACAGTCTTCCAGATCTCATGCAATTTTTACTTTGCATATCAAACAACAGAGAGTTGTAAAATTGGGAAAGGTAATATAAATACATTTTTGTTTTTTCATATCTATTTATCACACATGCTTTCACAATTTTTTTTTTAAAGGGTATATAAATATACAGAATAAATGAGAATTATTTTTACATATAATTTTGGTTCTCAAAATAAAATCTGTAGGAAATAAGATAGCAGAGTTAGTTATGTTGCTTGTACATGTAAGAGCAAAACACAAAATTTTATTTGTAAGCAAAGTACGTTTTCTTTTAAAGACAAGAGTCACATTTGCAATTACAAATATTCATGTACTCAAGTAATGCTATAACATGTTGCTTTGAAAGAATTTCATGTTTGCTAAGATATTTTGCACATTTTCAATGTTTCTGATCATATTATTTCTGTTGTCAATATCCCCTTTTCTATCTCTTTACAAAACACAGAACAATGAATGAGATAAAATTCAAAAGGTTTTTGAAGTGGCTTCTGACATAGTACATTCACATTTTGTTGATACACGTTTTTGTTTAAAAATCATACTTAAATTAAAGTTAAATCAGCATTGTTTTCATAAATGAAATGAACGTTTTCTCAAATGAATGTTGCCACAAAAGTAAAATACTGCATTATATCAATGATTATAAAAAAAATGCAAAAAATATTTATATGTATTCATTTTTTTTTTTTCTTTGTCTCATGTTTTTTCCAAAGCAGTTACATCATCCTTTAATGCAGTTAATATATGATTGTTAATTTTTTCTTCCACATGTTTTTTGCTATATTCAATCATATTTTACTGTAACTTTGATTGAATAAATGAGATATTCTGACTTGACTAATGTTGTTTGCTAATTTTTATCTTTAATTTTTCTTTAAAAGTTTAAACCTGCATCAAAAAAATATTAGACTGAAGTGGGAAGGCTTCACACATGTCCACTGATATATAATTTATTGCTGATGTGCATAGAAAATGTACATACGAAATGGACAAATATGAACGTGTTATCATATGACAAGTTTTTAAACAGTTTTTTGAAACAGTACACTTAAGTATCATTAAAAAGTGTTGCTTGATTTAAAAAAAAAAAAAAAAAAAAAAAAAAAAAAAAGACTACTTTTGATTAAAAATTAATGATTAAAAAGTATCAGCAAAAAATTTCAAAGATTGCACTGTGAAAGTGTTGCACATATCCGCTAGTTTTAAATTATTTGTACTACATAAAATTTAATTATAATTTTGATTGCGGATCTGTCTTAAAGTTTTTATTTTTATGAATATAGTTATTTAAAAAAAAACTCTTTGTGCAAAAATAAAATTTTGTGTTGTTTTTATAGATATTATGTTATGAATATTAATTTTGTTTTCCAGTATTTTTAATCTTGAATTTATTCACTTAAATAAGTAGGTAAGCAAAAAATATCCTTTTTATTTATGTTAATCCAATCCAGCTACACCTTAAATGTCAATGCATATAAAACATATCCATAGCCACTTGGCACAGGACACAAGTTATTCAGGTGACACATTTATTAAGCTAATTGAAAAGTATGAAATATGACATGGCTACCTTTAAGAAGTAAATGTTCATTAAGAGCAGATTTAAAAAACATTAAAATTTAAAAGTGGGAATTGAAAATGTTCTAAAAACTTAATTAATGATTCCTTTGCAATTTTTTGGGGGAAATGTCAGATTCAACATTGTAGTTACTTTTAAGACATACACACTTGCTCAGAACAGTTTCTAAAATTTAAAAAGTTTAAATCGACAGAAAACTTTCTAAAATCATGATTACTTTGTAACTGCTGAACTGATTTCAAATCTTCCTTCAGAATAATAATTTTGGCAGTCTGTGGTTAAGAATAGGCTATATTATCTCTGTACAAACTGCCCTCAAGGGTTTGTAAGACCGAAAATCTTTCTAAAATTTGGATTTAATTGATTCTCTTGAGGCTAAAACATAAAATTTGCTATTGTGATTACTTTTAAGATGTGGGTGCTCGCTAAAAATGTTTGTTAAAATATTCAAGATAAAAAAGGATAAAATGATTCCAAAGTATCCTATAATCATGATTACTCTGAAAATATCAGGGCTAGAAATTTTTAATTTGACCAGCAGATTTCTCTTTTGATGTGATCCCTGCAAGGAAAAATTAAAAATTTTTAAAAATTTTAAATGGATGAAATGAGAAGAAAACATTCTACAAAAGTAAGCTTATTCAAAAAAGTTAAACTTATTCAGTAAGATCTGTAAAGGCAGAATCGCTAAGGACAATAACAAAATTCTGTTTTGATAGATGTCTTATAGGATATAATTGTATGATATTACTCGTATTTTTCCTGTATAGTGGACCTTGTCGAGATAGAGAAAATGGGCTTGTTGAGAGAAGGAAATTTTTCATACATATTTTCTAGCAACCTGTTCACTGTTTCATATACACAAGCAATTTATTCCATATTTATACAGTTTATTTAATATAAATAAGACATTTATCTATTTTTATGTACAAGCAGAAGTAAATTATATAAAACAATAATAATAATCGTTATAAATAAGTAAAATGTTTATGTATATATATATATATATATATATATATAAGCGAGCATAAAAGTTCATCAGGTTTGTTTTCATAGCTGTTATTATCATTTGGAAAAAAAATCTCACTTTCTGAAGCCTAATTTGTGCCAAGCTTTTAAAAAAAGTGTCAAGGCCCCTATACTGGAAAAGTACCATATTACTTCCGTAGTGACTATGAAATTTTTTCGTTTAAGATAAGATTCCATTATAAACAAGTCCCGTTTTCACCAGGTTTTATTGAAAAAAGTGCAGTAAAACTTGTGAAAACATAATTGCTAGGAACGAGAAAAAAAATTCCATTTTAAACAGACTTCCGTCTTAGCAGTTTGATTGTAGGATATTCCATTCGGTCGGGAAATAAAAATTCTCCAATAGATTTCGTTTTCACAGGTTTTTGGCATTATGTTCGACTCGAAATGAAAAGAAACTTAAAAGAATTTGTGTATCATAAAAATAAAAATTGGGACTTTGGTGCAGTGATTCAGTGGGACGGGCCTTATAATACCTGAAAATAGGGACACATGAGAACACTACTTGCACCTCAATTTTTTAATTTTTTGGGAAAAATCATGCCACATACATAAAAAAAAAGAAGGTACCTCACCTATCTTTTTGTTTGAATATAAGTCTTGTCATAAATTTAATTTTTTGAAATAAAGAATTTTATTAAGTTATTAATTGTAATTTAAGCTCTTTTTAATGAGGTCTTTTTTATTAACAGTCTACTCCAGATGAGACTTGCAATTCTTCTGTACATGACCATGTTGAATCACTGAATGAGTTTGAAACTGTTACAGCTAAATTTCATTTTGTGGATCTAGCTGGCTCAGAGAGATTAAAACGAACTGGAGCCACTGGAGATCGACAAAAAGAAAGCATTTGCATTAATTCTGGCCTTGTATGTAATTTTAAATTCTTATTTTTGTATTTCAAAATTATGTAATTTTGATTGTGACTTTTTTATATTTTTTTCTGTTGTATTCAAATTTTTATGTAAACTGTTGTGCATATTAAATATATTCTGTTCATTAGTTTTTCAAATCTTAATTTTCCTTTCAAAGGATTTATTTGATTTATTATGTATTTTTAAATAACTGTCAAATGTATTTTAATATTATAGTTTTTCCTCCTTGAGAATAGGTGTATGCTTTGATGTTATAGATTATGATAGTCTAGGTCAGGGTTGGCAAACCTTTTTATAGTCGCATGCCAATTAAAAAAAAAAAAAAAAAAATCTTACATGACCTTGACATGCCAACTAAAAAACAAATTTAGTGGATTGAAAAATAATGAATCATAACTACTTGAAAATTATATATTAAGATTTTTTCTAAAATGGATAACATAAATGTAAGACAATTATATTTTAGAAATAAATTTAAAAAAGAACGTGATTAATTGTGTTGTTTCTTGGATGAAAAATAATTAATATCATGTTCATTCTCAGTTAACTTTAACAGAATGCAAACTAAAATGTATTTAACTGGCAACTGCTTTCTATTTGATTTTTTATAATATTAATTTGCGAAAATAATGATTCACAGATATAAATAGTAGGAAAAATGATTAAAATGGAAAAAGGCAGTTTATTTAAATAGTTCTGAAATTAATTTCCAAGTTGCCATAATTTACCATCGATATTTCTATTAATACTATATAATAATCCATCTCTTCTGATAGTTTTCAAATATTTTCTTTGTTTGGTATATTTTCGAAACCATATTGAATAAGATTAAAATTTTTGAATTTCCAATTAATCGAATTTATAATCGAATCAGATAATCTAAGTTCATGTATTTTGTGTAAAACTACTGTATCCTGATTTAGAGACACAGTCAATGCCTCACAGTGCCAAAATTATTCTTTCGCATGCCGACCCTGGTTTAGGTCAACCAAACACTGCCTTTTCTGCCATCTGGTCATGCATCTCTTTAAGGAGCTTTTCAGTCTTTACCCTTTGCGACCTCACGAATTTAGAGATTGAACACACCAACCCTTGTTCAAACTCCATCGGCTCTGAAAACATGTAAATTTGCTCTGTTTTAAAGGAGGTAGGGGGAAAAAAAAAAAAAAAAGAAAAAAAAGGCTGCAGATATAAAAATTCGGAAGACATTCAAAGATAAATATTTATTGAAGAAATGTCCTCAGTGAATGAAATAAGCATTAAAGCTTTCAAATTAATTGATTTTCTTTTAAATTTTTGCTCAATTTCTTTTTAAAATATGGCAACAGAAAATTAAATAACACAGTTTATTTACTATATCGCTCACTTGTAAGAAAAGTGACACATCTCATGAAAATTCATTTTGCGTTTTAGTCCACTAGGTCTGTCATAGCTGTGTCTTGTGTGAAAGTTTCATAAGTGCAGTTATCTGGAAAATTGCTTTATTACGCTATATGTCCATTCGTGACCACAGAAGGAGGGTGGATTGTGTGGGGAGGTAAAATTACTCAACCCTTCAGACCTCATCTGTGTCTTCATTCTTAAAGGCTTTAATTTTTTATGCATGTTTTTACAGTGCATGCAGTATTTTCATGTTACAGTAAAAACATCCAAGTCTTCTTTTGCCTCTTTTGCGAAATTTACTTTTGTCGAGATGTGTCACTTTTCTTGCGGGTGAGCAATATTTGCTTCTAACACATCGGCTGATAAGTTCCGGTCTAATGAAGAGAACACAACTTTTTTGGTCAAATTCGATTTATTTCATCAACATAGTCTCCTTTAAGAGCGATACAATCATTCCAGCGCCTCTCCAACATTTCAATACCTTTCTTGAAGAACGAATTATCTTTGGCCTCAAAATAGGCGTTTGTTTCGGTGATCACCTCTTCTTTCGAACCAAATCTCTTGCCGGTGAGCATTTTTTTTCAGGTCTGTGAACATGCAAAAGTCGCTGGGAGCCAAATCTGCAGAATAGGGAGGGTGCAGAAACAATTTGAAGTGTAATTCGTGCAATTTTGCCATCATAGGGTGCATTGTCCTGATGAAATATCACTTTCTTTCTTTGCATATGGGGCCGTTTCTTCGAAATTTCCTCGTTTGATCCAGTTGGCCCCTGTAGCAATCGCTATTGACTGTCTTGCCTTTTTCAAGGTAGTCAATAAACAAGATTCCATGTGCATCCCAAAATACGGACGCCATAATCTGCCAGCACTCTGTTGCACTTTCGGCCGCTTTGGGCAAGGTTCACCGGCTGCTGTCCACTCAGCTGACTGCTGCTTCGACTCTGGCGTGTAATGGTGGATCCAAGTTTCGTTCATCATAACATTTTGATGCAAAAAGTCTTTTTTACTTCGCCGAAACAGTTTCAAACAGCCCTCGGAATCATCGACTCCTCGTTGTTTTTGGTCTACTGTTAGCACACATGACACCCACTTCGAAAACAGCTTTCTCATAGACAAATGTTCATGCAAAATAAAGCCTACACATTCTTTTGATATGTTTAGAGTGTCAGCTATCTCCTGCAACTTCACTTTACGGTTTTCTAAAACTATTTTGTGGACTTTATTCATGTTTTCCGGTATAACCACCTCTTTTGGACGACCAGAGCATTGTGCATCATCGATGTTTGTATGACCATGTTTAAATTCAGCAAACCAGTCAATAATGGTCGATTTTCCTAGTGCAGAGTCTGGATAACATTTATCAAGCCAAGCTTTTGTTTCCATGGTGTTTTTCCCCATCAAATAGCAATGTTTTATCAAAACATCAAAAATTTTTTTTGCCATTGTGTTAAAAATACAAAAAGTTGTTTCACTAAAACCATCCTCATAAAATGTTTACAGCTACCTTTTTAAGGTTAGTATTTACTAAACAGAATATTAATTCTGTATTTGTAGCACCATCTGTGTGTCAGACCGGGAACTTATCAGTCAGTGTGTTATATAGTCTTCAGCTTTCATTTTCGACATCTTATCGGTGGATGAGGCTTATTTTGAATGTTTTAGCTCAAAAATTTGTTATTTCATTGTATTAAGCAGGCATGGAAGAGTTCCTCCTAAAGGAGGAATTCCACCTTTTTCAAATGAAATTTGGACATTCTGTGGATCGATGCAAAAATGCAAAGAAAATATTAGATGCATATGGGAGGGGGGGGGGGGTTCTAGAAAACTTAATAATTAGACATTTTGTCTACTCAAATCCTTGGAGTTTGTTTCTGAATTGCTGTGCTATCAAATATAAGGCGAGCTTTTATTATAAGCATCTAAAAGTCATGTAAATTAAGTTCTTTAACTAGGGAAAGAAAGTTTCCATAATGTTCTTTTTGAAATAGAATAATTTATTCTGCTTATAAAAGCATCAGTGTTCATCATCACAAGTTCAGTGATGCATTTTTGGAAATGTATTTCTGGAGTATTGTATGTATTCCATTATAAATGTATTTCAATTTGGCGTGCATATATTTAGCATAGGTTTTTAAGTAAAATCTTAAACAGTCAAATCCTTCAAAATAATACATTTATTTTGAAAAATTAATCTCTGTACTTTGACATAAGTTCATCAGATACTTTTGGATGGATTTATGCTTTTAGCAAACTGTTTCTAATTTTCTTTTTTAATTTAATGAATTTATACATTTATTGTTATTTTTTTTTATACTTTCTAAGTTACAAAAAGAAAATAACAATCATATGTACAATTATAGTTCATTTTATTGTATGAATAACTGTTAAAATGTGTCTAAATTATAAGAGTTTGGCCTTATTGTATAGATGGGAAAATTTTTCCACCTTTTTTCCTATTTCCGACTTTCATGCCTGATTAAGGCACATCTCATTTTTAAGGGCCGTCTTATACACTAAAAAATACTATAATTTTGCCTGACAAGCTGCCAAATTAATTTTGTTTTGGCACATTTGTAAAACTAAAGAAAACTGAAGTTATCATGTATACAGTCGAATTTGGATAATTCGAACTTCAAGGGACCAAAAGAAAAGTTCAAAATATCCAAAAATTCGAATTAAATATATTCACTCAAAAAGAAGAGATAGATAAAAAAAGATTAACTCCACAATGAAATATTTAACACATAAACTTTATCTAAGGATACTGCTACATTTTTTTTCATTAAATCAAACATTTAGCTTAATTATTCATTACTTTTATTGGTTGTTTTCTGCCAGTTGAGCAACAATGTCAGCATCAGTTACCTCACCACACACAGCCAAATTTTGGTCCACGTTGACGTAGTCTTCATACAAGATTGATGGATCCGATTTTACATCTTCCCAATTATCGACAGTAAGTTCAGGATCAATTTCGTCAAAGTTTTCCACTACATTTACTCCTTCTGTTTCTTTCTTTACAAATCCCGCCTTACGAAAGCATTTCATAATCGCTCGCTTACTGACCTTGTCCCATGCCTGCCTACACATTCTTGAAGCATGAAGAACGTTGAGATTCTTAATGTCAAAATCTCCGATGAGGATGCTTTCAACCAACAGACGCCTGTAGAAATGTTTAAGGTTTTTGATGATTCCTTGGTCCATTGGCTGAACCACAGATGTCATGTTGGCCTGGAAAAAAATGACTTCCACATTTTTCATTTTGAGAATGCTGTTGTGAGCCGAACAATT
This sequence comes from Maratus speciosus, assembly GCA_963932465.1. Classification (NCBI taxonomy): domain Eukaryota; kingdom Metazoa; phylum Arthropoda; class Arachnida; order Araneae; family Salticidae; genus Maratus; species Maratus speciosus. The sequence continues at coordinate 466,666,672 of OZ010790.1, forward strand.
GTCAATAAAAAGGACAATCTGTCGTTTTTGTTTTTCAAATTTCTTGTTTATATTTAAAAGCCATTTTTGAAAAATTTCGGACGTCATCCATGCCTTTGTATTTGAATCGTAGGACACAGACTTAGACTTAACATTTTTAAAGCAACGTGGATTAGCCGATTTGCCAATCATTAATAATGGCAACTTTTCGGACCCATCCATATTTGCTCCAACAAGCAACGTTACTCGCTCTTTACTTAGTTTTCCACCACTGCATGTTTCTCCTTTGAAAGCAAGAGTTTTATTTGGAGTACACTTATAAAAGTCCAGTCTCGTCGACGTTAAAAATATTTTTTGGTTCCTTATTCTGAATAATTTCTCTTAAATGTTTTTTCCACTCATCAGCTGCTTGAATATCCACTGCACCACTTTCACCATACACTGCTTTGAAAGAAATATCGTTTCGATCTTTGAAACCATTCAGTCAACCTGTGCTGGCTTTGAAATCTTGAATGCCTAATGCAGCGGCAAACTGTTCAGCTTTGGCTCTCATAATAGGGCCACTAATTGGAATGTTCTTATCTCGTGCTTGTTTAAACCATTTAAGAACATGGGTTATCAGGTCCTCTCGCTCTTTTCCTATTTTTTCCTGTGTCATTTTCGCTATTCAAAATTTTATCTTTGTTTTTCAAATATGTCGATAATGTGTTGGATGGAATTCCAAATTCCTTGGCAATTTCCGATTTCTTTTTAAGGCCCTTTTCCACTTCATTAATCACTGCTACCTTTTGAGCTAATGTTAATGACTTATAAGGAGTTTTAGCTTTTGACAATGCCATAGTAAGAGAACATAGAAACAATACTTAAAGCACACGCACAAAAACTTACAAATGCATTAAATCATTCACTCACATGAAAGTGCACGTGACTCTAAGATAGAAAGAAATGTAGCTGCGCTTCTGGAGAAAAAAAAAAGGGGGGAGGAGAAGGATTGGCGAAAATCTGCGATTACAACACCTAAGCTGCGACCCTTTCAATGCGCAGTGAAATAGATTCCCCAGATGAAAGGGTGCGGCTAAGTCTTGGAATTTTGCCAAATAGAAAGAAGACAATTAAAATAAACTGTTTTACTATTTTGAACCATAGCTGAAAAAAGTCTCAGGATTAATATTTACTGCAAAATTCGAAAGGCAATCCTACGAAAAATTCGAATTATCCAATCTAAAATTCGAAATATCCACATTTTTTTTACATTATTTTAATACAGAATTCTAGGGACCAAGCAAAAAATTCGAATTAGCCAGAATTTCGAATTAAACAAGTTCGAATTATCCAAGTTTCACTGTATTAGAATTGACAGTAAAAGCAAAATTTTCAGTACTTCTCCATTATCCCATCGACCACTTTCCATTAAAAAAAAAATATCTACAAGTTATTGGATTTTAGGCCAAAAATGCATGATCGTAGCGTCACATGTACTTGACTTCATATGTTTATATGTGTTTGTTATGTCATCAAGTGATTTTTAATTCACCATTTATCTGTATTTTTACTGATTTATTAGTTATTTTGTTAATTAAAATAATTACATCCTTAAAGGGCAACACTGTGATATTAAAAAGAAAAAGCAGTGAAAAAATGTTGCAATGTGTGGTTACATACATTAGATAAGTTTCAACTGACGTCACAAACATCCACCAACCTATAAATATGAAAAATAATGTAATTATATATCCAGTAGCAGAAACTGTCCAGCATAGCAGTGGGTGCTGCAGATTATTTTAAACCTTGCAGATTAATCCACCAGCTTAAAAAGAAAGGCTGGACTTTTTTTTAAAAAACTGAAATTTGCTTTAAGTCTCTAGATTTATGGTATTTGTTTCATAATTTTATTATATTTTCTTTATAAGGGCAAATTTTTCTTATTTATTAGGATATTGTTGTTTCAGTAGGCTTAGTCTTGCACTATTGGGTCGCAGATCAATTTTAGTATGCTGCAGACTGACACAGAAAATTCTGCTTCTGGGATTTATATAAATATCCAATAATTTTTTTTTCTGTTTGTTTTAATATATTATGAATTTTAATTTTTCAAGTTACTGTTCTCTATTCTAGTACTGACTCTAGTGAGTGGGGCTTTTCCTTTTTTTTTTTTTTTTAAATTCCAATAACATTTTTTTATTTGATTATTGGGCGTTATAGTTTGGCGATAGTTTTTTTTATGAAATGTGGTCGATGGGATAATGGCGAAGTACCAAATTTTCTATATCTTTAGAATAAATGGTCAAAAATTGTGGATTTATCAATAATAATAATAAAATTTTAGTTTATTTTCTATCAGAACTACACCCCCCTATTTTTTAATAAGTATTACCTTTCTATCTTTAATATTTTTCATATTCTTCTCATGAATAAAATTATCTTCTTTAATATGTATAATTTCTTGTTCTGGTAATTCAGTGAGAATTCTAATCCCAAGTTTCTCGATTTAGCTTGCTCTTGGTAATGTTATTTCTGCTCTTGGTGACAGATCAAAGAAAGCTACCCATGTTCCATATAGAGATTCGAAGTTAACTAGACTTCTTCAAGATTCCCTTGGAGGAAACAGGTAATGCAGACTTACTGAATGGTATTGAAAAATTAGTATTTATGGATAATCATATATTTTTTGTATTAAATCTACCATGCTTCCCGGAAAATAAGACCAGCTCTTATAAATTTTGTCCTAGACCAGGGATGGCGAACCTATGGCACGCGTGCCGAACTTGGCACGTAAGAAAACTTCTCTGGCACACGAAAAAAGTTATAGATTATATTCTGTTTATGGAGAACAATCCCTTTTACGTTTTTTTTTCTTCAAAAAGTTTCGACGTTCAAAGTTTCCAAAAGTTTTCAACAGTTATATAACTTAGTACTTTAAAATAATTCGTTATTTTTGAATGACCTAAGATATTATCAATTTCAGTGAAAGAGTCCTGTAGTGTCATTTTCTCGCCGAACCTTTCAACATGAAGAGTTTTACAAATCATTTCGCTCCTTTATCAAAGTTCAAAGGTTTTATTTTTTAAAATTGAATATTAAGAGATAGTTTGCATATTAATATATACCTAACTGGCACACTTTCTATTTTAGATTAGATTTTATTTTATTTAGGTTCAGAGTTATTTTAGGTTTTAGTATTATAATTGAGTTTTAATTTTGAAAATTGAATTATAATTGTTAGTGTAAATAATTATGTATCTATTGAACCTGCTTCTTCCTGAAGAATTAAAAATGACCTGTGTGTATAAAGTGTAAATCATTGTATTAGTATAAGTGTAAAAATATTTAAGTAAAAATTCTATAAATATTAATTAGTGATTTTATCTACGTTAAAATGTTTCTGGCACGTTGGAATGTTGGTACATAATAATTTTGAAATTTTTGGCACACATACTCAAAAAGGTTCACCATCCCTGTCCTAGACCATGCATTATGACCCAATTTTAAGGGACGTTTTATTTTTTTCATGCACAGCCATTTACATTTATGCATTTACAATGATCTAAATTTTTTCATACATTCATGCTCAAGAATTTACATTTATTCTTATAACCATGTATAACTGTATTAAAATGACAAAATTTGTAGCGACTATTTATATCCCCAGCACTGAAATTAAAGCCAAAGGTGTCTTAATCTTTTATTTTGTTTAGTCTACAACTATGGGTTGCTAATCAAAAAAGGCAGAACATTTTTTGTCAGTTCTTAAAAAAATAACATGCACACACACACACACATATTTTCATCCCTTTCATATTTACATTCACATTTTGATACATTGCATCAAAAGGAAATTTTTCTATAACTAGGAGGCTGTGTTCCCTAGGAGCTATGCTCGTCAACACCAGTTCAGACACTGGCTGAGTTATATAATATAGACGCACGCCGTGCATGGAAAATTTTCCGCAAAAATCGGAAGTTTGCGGAAAATTTCTTAGGAAAAAAAACGTAATTTTTGTTCGTGTATTATTTTTTCTTTTTTTTTTTAAATACCGAAAAATTAAAAATGTTTCCCAATTTTATGTACGATTTATTTATTGTTTGCCAGAAGTGATTCTGCTCAGAATTTTCCGAAAATTTAAGCCATTCGGTTCCGAAAATTAAAAAAAAATATCCAGTCCGGCCATCAGTCCGAAAATTCAGACAAAAAAATATCCCTCAAATATATTGCAAAAGGATCACGAAAAAAAACACGAATTTCGTCAAAAGGCCATAGAAAAAGCAAATTTCGTTGAAAAAGAGCAGGAACAAAACCCATTTCATAAAAGGGTAGCGGAAAAAGCATGAACGTTGTCAAAAAACACGAATTTAGTCAAAACGCCGCAAATAAAGCGTGATTTTCGTCAAAAGATCGCGAAAATGCAAATTTCGTCTAAGGATAAAGGAGAAAAGTGCACTCTGTCAATTGATTGTGAAAAAAAGCGCTTATTTCGTCAAAGAATCGCGAAAAAAAGTGTCAATTTCGTCAAAAAATCGTGGAAAAACGAAAATTTCACCAAGTGATCGCGGAAAAAACGAGAATTTTAGTCAAAGGGCCGCCATAAAAACTCATCGGTCTCTTTAATGATGATACCTGTGAATGGACCTCTCTTTACAAAATGTGATTCAGTTTCAGAAACATTTTCCATTATTTCTGTGAACAGAGTGACAATATTAAGGATTGGGCTGTTTCTAAATGCATTGACAAAATAATTGATAAGAATTCACCCCTTCTTATCATGGATTTTTAGCTTTATTATTTTTTTAGCCAACACAATTATTCTGTAATTAATATTAATTAATTTTTAAATTAAATTGTAATTATTTTAAAACTACTGTTTAAAATTCATACCGTCAAAGTAATATAACATGTTATTTTATTAAACATTAAATTAATTTGCAGAAAGTTTTTGGCCCAATATTTATGTGCGCAGAAAGTTTTTGGTTTTATACAAGTCTGGACACTGGAGGCCCTAAACACACGCTAATTTGATCAGCTTTAAAAGAATTATAAAAGATTGAATTATAATTTAAAAAGTGCCAATTTAGCTGTAAATGAGTTTCCATTCATTTCCCTTTTATTGGAGGAATGTTGAGGCCGAATCAGCAGCTGTTAAGACATCTAATGGCTGCTTTCGTATTTGATTAAATAAGATAAGTTAAACATTTGAAAATAAGCTAATATAAAATGAACTAATTGACCATGCACACTGAGTGGAGCTCGCAATGTTTCCCACAAGCATTGGGGTATTTGATTGGCTTGGTGAGCGCTTGTGGGAAAAATCGAGAAGCTGATTAGCTATAATCCATCGTGACATTGTATGACGTCAGTAATACTTGTGGTCCATTAAACAGAGTGTTTCGCTCCCAGTATTTTTTAACAATGCTATAAGAAAATTGTTTTAAATAAAACATTTTAAATGTATCGTTTTTAATATGATGTAATTTTTGCAAAAGTTTTCTTTCCCTTTTTAATATCCACATGAAAATACTTTTATTTTTAAAAAGGAAATATTATTTGTGCTGTCTTAGAAGTGGCAACGATAATTAAAAAGAAAATCTTGAAATATGAAATAAAAGCCTTGTGTAAATATATTTTTTAATTTAAACTGTTTGACATTATTATTATTTGGCCATTTTAAATATGACACAATTTCTCCCATTTACTGCTTTTAATGCATATTAAGGAATTTAATATTAATTTAATTTCATAAATAAATAATTTAACTTCACTTTTAATATTCACATATAAATACTATTTTTGACATAATTTTCAGTATTTTCCTGCTTTTAACACATAATCATTTAATTCTAGCTTAAAAGTTTTTTTTTTTTTTCTGATTTTAATTATGAAAAAAGTCTCTTGAAATTGAAATAATTTGAAAAGAAAATTGAAAAAATCCCTCAGAAAATTAGTCATTGAAAAAATAAATGCAGTCTGCAAACTGTGAGTTTGTAATGAATATTCTTAGAAAAAATTATTAAATTTCTATGTATAGATTTTGCTCTTATAAATTTTTTGTAATGGAACAATTTTGACCAACTTTAACATTAAATATCTCTTAAAATAATTCTTTGATTTAAAACTGTCTGCTTCTGGGTGTTTATCAAACTTTTTTCTATAGTAATACCAATTTTCATATTTTTAGATGCAGTAGTTTTTTTAATATTAGCAAAGAAAAACCTCCGCTCACAAAATATTAATTTACGGCGGCGATGGCGATGACAGTTGTTACTTTTTTAATAGGGAGATTTAATATTTTGCTGTAACTAAGATTGAGACCAGTAGTGCCAGGTCCATTGTCACAAAAAGCAGGACAGCGGTTTCTAAATCAGGACATAAAAATATGATAAATCCTATGAAAATGGTACCTGTTTATATTGAAATCTTATCTTAAGTGGAAATATTTGTGGTCCCTGCTGAAGAAATACTACACAAATATACTTGCAAAGACAAAAATTTGCCTAAAACAGAATTTTTCTCTGGTCACTTTAGATTTTGTCTTAGAATGTTTTACTGTAGTAAATAAACACAATAATCTTATATAGTAAAATCGATAAAATCAGAATCCTAGGGATAAAAACAAAATTCTATTTTGGAGAAATTTCAGATTGAGCAGCTATAATTATATTATATTGCTTCTGCATGTACTATGAAATTTTTACATTTCAGTCAGGTTTCCCTTATACACAGGTACCGTTTTCACAAGTTTTGCTAAACAAATAACAGTAAAACCTCAGTCCTTTCAGCAAAATAATAAAATTGTTCGGTTAGAAACAGATTGTGTTTTCACAGGTTTTATTGTATTAAATTCCTTTTGATGTGTTTTTACAGGTTTTATTGTATTAAATTCCACTTGATACAGACCAACAAATAACATGGCCCTAAAAGAAATTTATGCATTGTGAAAAATTTGGACATCCAGTATCCCATGCATGGGTTCTGCGAGACAGGTCATTTAGCGGCTGAAATTCAGGACACCTGACAACATTAATTTGAACCCTAATCTCAGAAAGATGCGATGCTGCCACCTGTGAAAATGATGTTATGTTTAAAGAAAACATGTATTTTCATTTATAACGTTTGAAGTAAAAATTGAAAAAAGCAGATTTTTTTGCTTTTATTAATGCTATTTTCTGTAAAAAAATATAAAGTAGATTTTAAAGTCATTACTTTAAACTTAATATATACAGTCGAACATGGTTAAGACGCATTTCAAGGGGCTGAATAAAAGTTGCGTATTAAGCAGGATCACATATTAAGTGCAATTTGCATAATATTGCAGAAACTGAGCTTATTTACACATCTAACCATCTAAAGGAACCTTATAACTTTAATTGATATATTTACAGTTGAAAATTGTTCCTTTTGCACATATTTAGATTAAAATTTAACTATATTCAAGTTTAACTCATGGTTTATTTTTATAGGACTGACTAAAATAACAACTGAAGAAAAAATATTTAAAAATATGAGTTTATTGTCGATTTACACTTTACAACCAAAAATAATTTTTCTGCTAGCCCAATTTTTTTTTTTAACACAAACCAAAAAAATTAAATCTTTATCTTTTTTTTTTCAGTCGTACCTTGATGATTGCTTGTGTGTCACCTTCTGATCGTGATTTTGTTGAAACACTGAGCACTTTAAAATATGCCAATCGGGCAAAAAATATTCGAAATAAAGTGATAGCTAATAAAGACAAATCCAGTCAGACCATTAGTGCTCTTATCAAACAAGTTGAAAATTTAAAGATTGAATTGATGGAATTTAAACAGGTATATTTTTTCTCTATATTATTTTGTGTAAATAATTCATTTTTGCATTTTATTAATTAAGAAAAGATTTATTAACATTCTATAATAATGGGTGATAGTTTTTGAAATACTTTATCTATGCTATCACAAAAAATATTTCCTTAACTCTGTCTGTTTGTGTGCACGACTGTGAAACTGCTTGCTAAGTCATTTGGTCAAAATAAATTTGGAAACACATGAAATTCTGATTTTAGTTCTTTACTACTAATTTTAAGAAATAAAATTAAAATAGGCATATAAAAACACTAACAAACAACTATGTATACCTTTTGGATGAAAATCTTCATCCCTCTTCAGTACAATTTAGAAAAAAATCACTAAAGATAACAAAAAGACAATTAAGCAAATAATGAGAGAAAATGTTAAATGCTCCCTCTTTTCTAGTGTTCAAAAGAGGTCAAAAACTGATCTCTGAAACCCCCAAGGTTAGTCGGGTAACATTGATTGCGTTATTTAGTTTTCAAAAAATAAAAAATCAAAATGTATTTTAGAAAATCTTTTCCCAGAAGGAACATTTTATAACCAGTTTTCTTCATTGTCATTAAATGATTTTGAATCATTATTATATTTTAGGGCAAAAGAATTATTCGGGAGGATGGTGTGGAATGTATTAATGACATGTATCATGAAAACACTATGTTGCAGTCTGAAAACAATTCCTTAAAGACAAGAATAAAAGCACTCCAAGAAACAATAGAGAGATTAACAGCAAAAAATACAGCTCTATTAGTAGAAAAACAGAGTGGAGAATGGATAACATCCAGTAATTTAATTTAATTATTTCTGTATTCTTTTCCTTTTTTTATGCTTTAGATATTGATTTTTTGTGTTTGCAGGAGCCGAAATAAAGCTGAAATTGTAAAATTATGTTTGAAGCAACCTTTTCCCCCCTAAGCTGTGGAACTTGAATTAATGTTAAAATAGCAAAATTGTCATCTTTATTTTACTTTATTTTCCTTGGAATTTTTCAGGTCTTGGGGTTCTGAAATAACTTTGAAATTGTAAAATTTTCATTTCCGAGCCTACGATTTTTTTTCCTTCTTTCGATTTCTATATTTGAATTCTTCAGGACCCAGAATTGTAAAAATAATGATATGAAAAATTTAAAATTTTTGCCCCTTTTTTTAAGTTTGTATGACCCAAAATAAAGCTAAAATTGTAAATTTTAAGCCTTTGAGCCCATAGCATCTGAAACAACACTGAATTAATAAAATTTTCAGTTTTCTTTTTTCCTTTTTCAAAGAATTTTTGGTATGTCGAAATGGTACATTTTTCTCTGATCAGCATGTGTAGATTTATGCAATTGCAATAATTTTTACAAAGTACAAGTGCAAAACAAGCTGTCACGATATCTCCTTGATTTGTTATATGTGCTATTAACTAGTAAAATTAGTTATTTGCATTTTTAATTATTTCTACAATTGATAATTATAAATTTATTAAGAAATAGCATTAAAAATGTAAATTTTGTCCTTTAATATCATTTAGTTAGAGGTTTAATTGTATTGGAAGCCTAGCATTCTTAGAAATTCAATGCTTTAACGCAGTGGAAAAAAAAGATTTAAATTAAAAAAATTCTGATAGTTTTTTAGATTAAAAAATTAATAAAACATGATTTTTTTTGCACCTATTTTCGTATTTCTATTAATAAAGTATTAAAGTGCATGTATATATACACCGAAGAGCTAAAACATTATGACCTTTCCCATAGTTTGCAATGAAGTCGCCTGGATGACGTGGAGGGCACGTAATCAGGTGGGGTATTTAACTGCTGCTAGGAAGTCTGAGGAATCATTTTTGCAATTACTTCCTTCTGTGATGGGCAAGGCTTCTGATCTAAGCGACTTTGATAGAGAGCAGAATTTAATGGCCTGACGTGTCAGAACGAGTGTCTCGAAAGCTCATGACTCGTTGGTTCTTCGTGACATATCATTGTTAGTACTTATGCTAAGTAGATGAATGATGCTGAAACCAGCATTAGACATCATGGCATTGGACGTCCACGCGTTATCAAGGAAAAAGGATGTCGGAGACTCTCCTTCTTGTTAAAGCAAAATCAGTGCCAGACACTGACTCAGCTGACAGTACAATACAATACAGGTCCAGGTAGAAGTGTTTTGGAGCACACAGTTCATCTTACACTGTTGGATATGAGACTATGCAGAAAACGACCTGCTCATGTACCTCTGTTGACGAAACATCATCACCAACTACTTTTAAACTCGGCCCGTGAACATCGTGACTGGACCATAGATCATTGGAAGAGAGTTGCCTGGTCAGATGAATCATGATTTATCCTTCAACACATTATTGGCCATGTCTGTGTACGCCGTCTCCCAGGCAAACTGTTGCTCCCCCTTATACAGCAGGTCATACTCAAGCTGATGGTGGTGATATTATGCTTTGGGAAACATTCTCATGTGCATCTCTGGGATCTGTCGCTGTAGTAGAACGACCATGAAGACTGCTGACTTTCTGAACATCACTGCGGACCAGTTGCATCCTTACTATCTGTCTTCAGGCAAACTGTTGCTCCCCCTTATGCAGCAGGTCATACTCAAGCTGGTGGTGGCGATATTATGCTTTGGGAAACGTTCTCATGTGCATCTCTGGGATCTGTCGCTGTAGTAGAACAACCATGAAGACCGCTGACTATCTGAACATCACTGCGGACCAGTTGCACCCTTACTACAATCTGTCTCCGGCCATCTACCAAGGACTTGTGGTATGCATTCCAAGGTGGGTGGCAGCAGTTTTGCAGACCAAAGGTGGGCCAACGCATTATTAGATAGGTGGTCATAATGTTTTGGCTCTTCAGTGTATATTTAGTGTGTGTATATATTTAGATGATTTAACACTTTATTTGCAGAGGATGGTACCAAGCCTGATATTTCGACTGTTATTCAAGAATATGTTGCAGAAATTGAAAGTTTAAGGTAAGGTTATCAAAAATATGTGTATTAGTTATCTCTTTTGATATTTTATTGCAATGTTATATTTTTATTTTTAGATAATTTATCAACGTGATTTATCTGTGTAATAAGGTTTTCTGCAACTTTTTGTGATGTGCAGGACATTTTTTTCACTGTCAATATACATGAGTATTATTATTCATCTGTACACCTCTAAACATTTTTTAAAACTAATGAGAAACAATGAAAAATTTCAAATTTTGGTCTAATTTTGGTAAAATTTCCTGCTGAATCAATTAAAAAAATATTGCAGATGTTTATGTGATTTGTTAAGTTCTATTTGTATTTTGTTGACAACAAAGATGTTTGTATTTAAACACACTCTCAGATTTTTTTTAATGAAATATTTTTTGTTATTAAACATCCTGCTGACATTGATTGCACAATCTGTGGTGGTTAAAGGGCATTGATACTGACAAATCTGGGAGCACAGCAGCGTGTCCACCAGGTTCACACAGGCTGTATTACCTTTTCTTGCCCCGTTTTGGCATACTTTTCACCCTTTCATAACTTCATTTTGGAGAGAGCTACAGAGTTTCCCTTTTTTACACATTTTAATATAATCAAACTGAACCAGGTTCCATGATTTCATGTTTATTTAATAGTTTTCGAAATATGTGAATCCGAAAAAGGGCTTTTTTGTTACTGACTGACTCACTCACACACTGGTGATCACCAAATAACTAAGGTACTCCTAACAGTTGTAGAATCATGAAATTTGACAAATAAGTAGGTTTTGTAGCACAATTAACCAGACAGGTCTGAAAACATGAATTTATGCCTTTAAACTCTTTAGAAACAGGAGGTACTGATTTGATTGTATACAGTTCTGTAATATATTCAATTGTCAAATTTTAGCAAATGTAGTTTGGCACAAAACTAATTGCATTGTTGCAACCATGTATGTTTTTTTGTGTGATAAACATTAAAACAATAATTACCCCATAGACGATCATTTACTTGCTCATATTTGACGGCAATGTTTGATTATGGTCAAAATTTGGTCGCCAATTCTGATTACAAACCATTAGCTTAAGTTTTGAAGGTGTTATATGATTTCCAGCTGAATGAAATTTTTATATGCTTTTCTAAAAATGTTACAGTTTGTCTATCTTTCTCTCTTTTACTTCATTAAAATAAATTCCATTACAAATGTCAAGATTCTAATCCCCATAACACCAGTCAATATGGCAAAAATCTGCTACTAATATGGTTTGTTATTCCTTTAAGTGCATTTTAACGATGTTAATGAACTTTATATATAGTTCATTTATAATATAAGGCAACATAAAAGTGTATGAAATATACTGTACTATCTGTGGACTATAATTCTTTGAGGTATGTTTTAAGGAGAATTCTGTTTAATTGGTTTCTCAGCTAATTGTGAATTTTAGTGAAAGTGGTTTGGCACAAAATTTATTACATTGTTTACCATGTATGTTTTTTTTGTTGCATGTTAAACCTTTAAATTAAGTCCTATAGTTGATCATTTCCTTGATCATATTTGAGGCCAATGTTAGATTAAGATCAACATTAGGAACCAAAAATTTTTATAAGGCAATTCTTTCAGTTGCGCATCTTTTTGCCTTTTACTTCCATAAAATAAATTCCATTACAAATATCAGGATTTTCTAATCTCACTAGTACTAAATATTAGTTGTAAGAAATTTTACTTTCTAGATGCTTTTATGTTGTCTGATAAATTGCCAAATATTGTTCCTATCACCATCCTTATTTTTTATGCATTCATTTTATTTAAAATACAAAGAAAAAATCATGGTTATTGTTATCAATCGCTTAATGTTATTGAAATCAACTGTGACTGATTGCCTATATTCTATTCCACACTAAAATAATCGTTTTGTGTGATCAATTTTTAGTTCCTTCTTTGTAAAGATGAAAATATTGTAGTCTAAATTTTTTCCGATGGTTTTATGAGTTTTAGGGATTAGAGATCCCCCCAAAACATGTTCATACAAAATGTCTGTCTGCCTGCCCATGTGTATGTATGTCCATTTTGTATCACCAAAAAGTGTATGAAAATTGTTAGCATAGAATTGAACCAAACATTTTATGTATGTTTTTGGTTATGGCCAACAGGTCTTTCTTGAATTTGGAAATATTCAACTAGAAGGCGGTGATGTAATGGCGATTTTTGTGCCATTTTCATTATTCTACCATTGAAAAGTGTATGAAGTTATGCATAGGATTGAACAAAATTTTTTGTGAATGTTTTTGGCCATGGCCAGCAAGTCCTCCCTAAATTTGGAAATATTCAGTCAGAAGGTACACTGTAATAGCAATTTTTGTGCCATATTCATTATTGTACCACCGAAAAGTGTATGAAGTTATGTGTAAAATTGAACAAAATTTTTTGTGTCTGATTTTGGCTATGGCCAGCAAGGTCCTCATTGAGTTTGGAAATATTCAGCTGGAAGGGGGTGCTGTAATAGCAAGTTTTGTGCCATTTTCATTATTGTACCATCAAAAAGTGTATGAAGTTAGGCATAGAATTGAACCAAATTTCATATATGTAACAAGATGGGGCTCCCATTGTGGATCCTCTGTCTCGGCATTGCTAGCATGTCTTTGTAGCCGCAGTGAGTGGTATCCGGGAATTAATAGAAGACAGAGAAAATGCGTGTCTGATTAAATGAAGACACAGTTTTTTCGGGGACCTGATTTATCGGTCTTCGTTACATCCTTTTGAAATATCAGGTCCCTTTGACATGAGAGCTGTTAGTTTAACCCTTTCTGGACATGGGAACTTGGGTGTATTGCAAAGCGATCCCTGGAGAGCAGGGTGGCGTGAAGTTAGTGCATTATTTGGATGTTAAAAAGCCCTGTCTTGCAGCCTGTGCAGCGGTATAAATATGAGGCATTTGGCGTTATTCCTGCTAGGGGTCGTTGAAGTCAAAGGAGACGTCTATAAAATATAATTGGCTGCTAACTGAATGATTGATTGCCCGGGCCAAAGGCGTTGGCTCAAATCGGCCGATTGGATGCAGCACGACTTTAAAATCGCACTTACCTGAGCAAAAGTATTCTTATGAAATTTGACAAAACGATCTTTGAAAGCTATAAAAAGCGATGCTGAAAAACTGACTTAACAGGAGCAACTGCAGTTTCAATCAATTCAGACAATTACTAAAGCATTATTAGTTAAACCTTTAGAATTTTAAAACTTTATTTTAAAGTTCTTTTTTTTTAGTCTCAAAAAAAAAAAAAAAATATATATATATATATATATATATATATATATATATATATTAAATTTGAATTTAATTTAGATTTCAAACCATTTTTTACAAATATTGTGTTGCAATTTTTTTTGAAAAATATTCCATTTTTATTCTTATGTGTTTTAATTGTGCATTATATTTTTGTGTAATCCTGTGATATTTTGTATTCCAACATGAGTTCCCCACCCCCTCCCAAAGAGTTGAATGACTTAGAAAACAAATCAGAGGACTCTGAGAAAGAGAAAAATCAGCTTCCGAGTAATGATGGAACGCCAGTTCAGAGTCCTGAAGAGAAAGATAGTCAGAAGTCTAGTCAGGAGTCCAAGGGTGCACCACAGACACATAATGTAACAAGATTAGGTGAACAGACCCTGTCAGCTCAAGCTGGGTCTGGTCACAATTCAGTAACTGCTGGCCCGAAAATGTCAAAAGAACCTGATATTATTGCGTTTTCGCCAATAGCGGGTATGGCTTGGGTATCGTGGTTACCCTATTTCGAGAGTGTCTGTATAGAACAGGAAAAAAATGACTGCTAGAAAATTAGGCACATACCGAAATACTTAAAGGACAGTGCACTTACATTGTACATTAATAATTATCTAAATGTGCTGCATCGGTCCGAATTTGCCACTTTGTTCAATGAACATTACAAAATTCCTGACACTCTTTCTTTAACTGATTTTTCCCGTATTAAATACAAAGTTGGAGAGGACCTGAACGAATATTATCAAAAAAAAGACTAAAATAGGGAGAACCTTAGGTTTAGAACAGAAACTCATCTTAGAAGGGCTAACGGAGGGCTTGCTGTTGGAAATGCAAAAGTTAGTTATTGCAAGCAACCCCTCAACTACACATTCATGGCATGAATTAGTATTCAGAATTTGCAAACTGCAACTGGACAGAAAGGGAAATGAGAGCAAAGTTGACGCAAGCCCACAAAACGCCAATCAATACCAACAATGGTGACCCTTTCGCCCCCCATATGAGACAGGACAGAATTATAACTGGCAGTGGAACTGCAGAGTTCCCTATCAAAACCCCCCAATTCGACCTTTTCCGTTTAATCAAACACGAAATCCCCAAAATACGTTTCGACCAACTTTGAATGTTCAACCAAGACCGAATGTACATCACCAGACTACTTTGCCACCCTCCCCATGCAAAGTTTGCCTTAATATAGGAATACCAAATGCGTATCATTGGGTGGGAGACTGCCCTTTTCAACAACAAATTTTAGCAGTTCCAACCCCCAGTCCCAATATGACTTTTGCGAACCCCAATCAAGATCATGTAGCTAATGAGTCATCCGAAAATACATCTAGTAATCAATGATGGTTTCTTATGCCCGGACATATACAAAAAGAAAAAGCTAGCTATAAAAAATTAAATAGAAATTGTCAAAAAGTTGCTTATGTAAAATGTGAAGACCCACTACCTTGTTTGATTGATACAGGGAGTTCAATCAGTGTTATTCCTTGTCATTTAGCCCACAAACTTAACCTAAAAATATGTAAAGTTCAGCAGATTATATTGATCACACAAACACAAGGTGTTCTTGCTTTGAAAGAAAAATGCCTTGTTAGTTTGAAATTAGGACATATCTCTAAGATTATTGAACTTTTTATAATTAATTATCAGTTACCTTATGCTTTGATTGGGCTACCCCATTGTAAATTGTTTAAATTAAATATTAACTGTGTTAAAATTCAAATCACTCGAGAATAAAAAAGTACCTCTCATGGACAATATTTCAACAACTTCATCTCATCATACTTTACATTTATCAGAAGCATATACTAGCCAGCCAGAAATTGAAAATGCAGAGATATTCGAAGAAAATTTTGAGCCAGAGTTGTTCAAGACCACTGAACATGTGATAAATGTTCAGACTGTCAAGGAACAATTACCTGCTCTTCTAGCCAAATATGTCTGTATTTTCGCTAAAGATAAATATGATGTAGGCTGTGTAAACATTGAACCCCAGAGAATACAGTTAACATCAGACCTCCCTGTTTCTTTAAGAGCATATCGCACTTCCCCTAAGGAAGAAGAGGAAATTAAAGAAGAAATTCAAAATTTATTGCGAGCCGGCATCATTAAAGAAAGTTATTCCCCTTATTCATCACCCGTAACTTTGGTGTATAAACATGAAGAAGGGAAGAAAACCCGGTTATGTATTGACTTTCGTAAATAAAATGCCATTAAAAAAACAGATGCAGAACCCTTACCTAGAATAGACACCCTGTTAGATAAATTGGCGCATGCTAAAGTTTTTTCCACTCTTGATTTGGCCAGTGGATATTGGCACATTCCTATCCACCCTCGAGACACTGAGAAACTGGCATTTGCCACCACCTTTGGATTATATGAGTGGAATCATTTACCATTCGGATGGAAAAACGCGCCTGCTTGGTTTAACCGTACCCTCAGAAGAATTCTTAATAAATACAAAATTGACTTTGCCTGTAGTTACTTTGATGATGTTATTGTATTCTCCCAAAATGAAGAGGAACATTTGTGTCATTTAGAGACATTATTTAATATCTGTGTCCAAGGAAACCTTAAACTCAAATTGTCAAAGTGTAATTTTGTTAAATCCAAAATTAATTTTCTAGGATATGAAGTCTCGAACGGTTGTACCACACCTGACAACCCTAATATAGAGACAATTAAGAAATTAATACCACCTATGAATGTAAAGGAATTACAACTTTTTTTGGATCTATAAATGTTTATCACAAATTTATTCCAAAATGTGCTAACATTCAATACCCTCTCAACAATTTGTTGAAGAAAAATGTCCCTTATGTGTGGGATTAAAATTGTCAAAATTCTTTCGAAAAGTTAAAAAATGGTTTAATTGAAAAACCTATATTAAAATTGTTTGATCCCAAAACACCTTGTCATTTGTTTGTAGATGCATCAAGTCATGGAGTGGAATGTGTTGTGAAACAAGTTGATGAAAAAGGAACATTACATCCTATAGCATATCACTCTAGAAATCTTCGCGATTATGAAAAAAATATGCAATTACTGAAATAGAATGTTTGGCGATTGTGGATGCTTTAGATAAATTTTATCCTTATTTACACGGTCAAAAATTTGTCATACATACAGATCATGTGGCACTTACCTGGCTCAAAAGTGTTAAAAATTTAAGAGGACTTTCCGCTGGTCCCTAAAACTTAGTATGTTTGACTATGAAATTAAATACCAAAAAGGCTCCACTAATGTTGAAGCTAATATGCTTATCTAGACAGCCTGTTTCAGAAAATTTACCCCATATTATACATCTCCTTGACTTGAATGAAGTAAGAGACAATCAGAAAAAGGAAAATGTAACAGTTGATGGTAAAAAGTACACTGAGATAAATGATGTTGTTGTAATTAAAAAGAAAAGTTTGTATAAGATTGTGGTCCCCATGTCTTTACGTCTACCCCTCCTAGAAAAAACCCACACACAATTTGGTCACCCTGGAATTTATAAGATGATAAATTTAATCTCTCTGCAGTATTATTGGCCTAACATTAATCAGGACATTGAAAATTTTGTAAAACACTGTCACACTTGTCAGATAAACAAAAAATGTAGGCAAAAAAGATTTGGCTTATTGCAATTAATGCCCCCAACAGATATACCTTTTGAATGTTTAGCAGTAGACTCTGTTGGCGGATTTAATTATTACAATTCTACAAAAAAATATTTGCATTTAGTCGTTGACCATGCAACTCGCTATGTGTGGGGTTTTCCTTCAAAAAGTGTAACTACCGAAACTTATACAAACATTTTGAAACAATTATTTCAGATACAAGTACCAGACAGATTGTTAACCGACAGAAATGGAGCATTTACAGCTTCCAGATTTAAGAGATTTCTTCGTACTTACAATGTAAAACACAGATTGACAAGCAGCCATCACCCAGAAACGAACGGGAAAATTGAACGCCTAAATCAGACTATTGTCACTAGATTAAAATGTAAAGTCAATTCCACAACCAAGAAAATACCCTGGACTAAGCTTTTAGATGAAGTCTTATATGAATATAATAATACCCCTCATTCTGTAACGAGATGGGGCTCCCGTTGTGGATCCTCTGTCTTGGCGTTGCTAGCATATCTTTGTAGCCGCAGTGAGTGGTATCCGGGAATTAATAGAAGACAGAGAAAATGCGTGTCTGATTAAATGAAGACACAGTTTTTTCGGGGACCTGATTTATTGGTCTTCGTTACATCCTTTTGAGAAATCAGGTCCCTTTGACATGAGAGCTGTTAGTTTAACCCTTTCTGGACATGGAAACTTAGGTGTATCGCAAAGCGATCCCTGGAGAGCAGAGTGGCATGAAGTTAGTGCATTATTTGGATGGTAAAAAGCCCTGTCATGCAGCCCGTGCAGCGGTATAAGTATGAGGTATTTGGCATTATTCCTGCTAGGGGCCGTTGAAGTCAAAGGAGGCGTCTTTAAAATATAATTGGCCGCTAACTGAATGATTGATTGTCCGGGCCAAAGGCATTGGCTCAAATCGGCCGATTGGATGCAGCACGATTTAAAAATCGCACTTACCTGAGCAAAAGTATTCTTATGAAATGTGACAAAACGATCTTTGAAAGTTATAAGATGCGATGCTGAAAAACTGACTTAACAGGGGCAACTGCAGTTTCAATCAATTGAGACAATTACTAAAGCAATTAAAAAGTTTTAATTTTAATTTCTAAATTTTAATTTCTATTTTTTAAAATGGAGATTTAAAATTTTACAAGGGGCAAAAAGGGGATTTTAAATTTTAAAAAGGGGCTTAGCTTTTATCGTTTCATATATATACATGTTTTTGTCTATGACAAGCAGATCCTCCTTGAATTCGGAAATATTCCATCAGAAGGGGGTAACAGTGATTTGTCTCGATTTTTCATAGTTCTCTTGTACATTGGCTGTTCATGAAGCAACGGACAGTTTGCATCCAGCTATCCCGGCAATTCTCAAGCAGCTGATGTACAACAGAATAAATATGATTTGATGCAATATTGATTTTAATAAATATTATAATCGAGATTAACTCATTTTTACACTGATTAGTAAAATGAAGCAGAAACTTATGATGAAAATCAAAGTTGGTGTAGTATTGACGTAATAAAACTGAAGGATTAACATGTGTAACAACTTTTTGAAATGTTAACATGTATGAAAAAGAAGAAAGTTTTGGCATTGGCACATCTGACTAATTATGCTTAATGTTATTACTTTTTCAGCAGATCTTTTTCTGAAAAATATGTTCTTAAACGAAAAGTTCTGTTTTTTAATTTATTCAAAACTGTACTTTTGAGAAGAATATAGAATATAGCAGTCTTTCTATTCTGTTTTGTACTTCCATTGCAGCTGCAAGGAGATACGTAACCAACCAAGAAGTTAAAGAAAGTAGTGATAATAACGTCTGGGATTTTAAATGCAACAGAAAAAAAATCTGTATTTTATATCATTGTGATGATTTATCTCAAATTATCCAACGCAGCACTATGGTTAATAAGAAAATAAGTTTTAGTAGAATCATATGATAAACAATACATCAATGCAAATGAATTAGCCAAGAAGAAAAAAGCAAGGAAACATTGCATTTTCTGCTACATTTAAAAATTACCTTGTTAGTGCAGTATTCTGTGACGGTGAAAAAGATGAACTGAAAATTTCTTAATGAGTCTCTGATGATATGACAAAAGAATATTTTAAGGCCTGGAAGATGGTTGACTGTGACATGACTGTAGCTGCAAAGCTCAAAGAAACTGAAATTTGGCAAAATGTTTGAGAAGGAATACAAAATAATGATGATGATCAGGAAGATGACAAGAATAAATTTATCTAAAAACTACTTGAAAATGTGGAAGTGTGAAGCATGTTAAAAATTTTTAAATATTGGTGTGGCCCCTATAATTAAAAAAATAATTTGAATGAAAAAAATTCACCAGGGAAATTTTAAGCAAACAAAAATTATCAAATACGTTCAATAGAGGTTTTCTTCCTTTTTAAAAAGTTACAAGTATTATTTCATCAAGGGTAAAGCACTTATTTTCTTAGTAGTATTAAATGCTACCATTAAATATTTTCCTAAATCGCTTATTATTATCAATCTGATATTGTTATCAAAAACTCGTGTTCCTGAGGTGATCACATTAAGTTGCATCTACTGTATTAGAAAAATGTTTTGTGTCATAAGCATTTCTTAATTCCATGATTATTATTTTTTTTTCAAATTTGTATAGTTATGAATTGTGAGATGGATGTCTTTTAATTTTTACTGGTAATGATAAAACAATATTTTCTATTTTAACAACTGTTTTATATTTATTGTATTATCTTTTGGCTCTTATTAAGTAAATATGTGAAGTAAAAGATAGACATGCATCATCATCCGCTTTATTAAAAAGTAATCTGAAATATTGACTTTTCCTGTTCTACAACTTCCATATCATTGACATGATAAATGATTTTGAATATTGTGGAGTCACTTTAATAAATTAAATTGATTGTCAATAAAGGTTAATAAACTAGTAAATATGTAAGATGTTTGCTTAAAGATGGTTACCTCTCTATTTAATTTATCACTTACATTTTGTTTTACTTTAATATTACTTCCTATTATCTGATTATTATTTTTATTGCGGCTGTTAATAGTATCAAATTCATGGTTTTTTTTGGTTTTCAGTATAGTTTGTGATGCAACAAAGGTAACATTATCAAAAATATTATATGTTGTTGCATATGGCTAAAATTTTAACATAACAAAAGACAATTTCTTTTTGAAAACTTTCAATATTTCCTGTGCTTATATTTTATTGTTTTGTGAAAAATAATAATGATTATAAAACTTTGATTTTTATGATTAAAACATTTTTATGGAAAATTTTCTTTTCCTCTCCTGAACAGAGCAAAACTGATTGAATATGAAGAATCATGTGCCTTGTTACGTAAAAATGCCCAGAAGGTTTCTCCTCGATGTGCCTTTAGTCCGACTTCTACTGTAGCTATTACTGGTCAATATGATATCAGAGTAGATGCTTCTCAGTCAGTTACAGAAATTTTGGAAGAGGCAAGGAAGAATGTACAAAAATTAAAGCGTAAAGAAAAGAAGCTAAAAGGGTAAATTCAATAGTCCCCTGTCCTCTCCCCCCCTCTCTCTCTCTTTTTAAAGACAGATGTTTTATAACTTGTTAGGCTAATGAATCAATATTGAATGTGATTTATGAACTAATTTAAAGGTCTTTTTCTATGTAGAATTATTAAGTTGTGGTAAAGTTAATTTTTAATAATTTTATTCATATTTCATCCTTTCTCTATATTTTTAACACTTTCAAACATAGATGAAAATTGTTTATGACTTTGGTTTGTTTGTTTGCCATTTATTCATGCTTCAACACTCATGAAGATACTCAGTTTGCCAGATAACTGATATACACTATATGGTTCTAATTCACCAGACACTTTCAATTTTAGACATTTTGTCGAATATCAAAAGAAATACTTGAATAATTCTTCTGGAACTTCAGGAGTATAAAGAGCATGTCTGACCCCATACTTTTCACAGAAGTTTTAATCACTAGGGCAGTAAGATGACCAACAAAAAATTCAATTGAAAAATATTCGCAATCATCATGTAAAATAAAATACTCAATGCCTTGCAGCTGTAGCGTATGACTATGTAGATGTTGTACAATATTTGTGTTATAATGTACTATTTTACATATGCATATAGTACTTTACATACATTATTTACAACATATGTACTTCAATATTTTTAGGATATTTGAGTTTTTATCAAAGTCCAGTTTGCTGTGTGGCAAACATATATTTTGTTTTGTTTAAATTGAGTAGGAAATTTCTACACTAAAGACAAGAATCAAGCTTAGAAAACCTTAAAAATAAATAAAATACAATATTTTATGGCTGCTTGAAATCTTAAATGCAAAAATAACTTTTTAACACATTTTTAGAGCTTATAAGGATATTATTCATTTAAGATTAAATAAAATAAAATTTTTCTGTGATTTCTCTTTGCCATTCAATACAGACTACTCAATTAAATCCACATGGAAAAAAAAAAATCAAGTTTTTATTATTTGAAACTTTTTTTCTTTGAAGAATATCTAAAAATATACAAAGATCATACATACAGTTAAAATGATGTTAAAAAAAAAAAACTTAATCTATAACTACTAACAATAAAAATACAGAAAAAAAATTCCTTTATTGAAATGTTAACATGCATGCACACACACACACACATATATATATATAACATATTTTTAATAATTAACCTATCTTTAAATTATTCAAAAATTTTCTTTCTTAATTTTATTAAATTTCATCTTTAAAAATACTTATTCTGTTTCCCCTTTCAAAAAATCCTAAACATTTTCAACTCGTCATACTTTTTTAAAATTTCTTCTTTCACTTTCCAAAATTTTCCTTTTTGGTATTCTTAAATTTTTCTCTTACAGTGCTTTCAATATATTCGATTAAAAATTTTCTATTTGGGCCAAGCTTTCTGGATATTTCTAGAAGCTTTATTTCCTCGTTTTCGGAACCGCTTTATTTCATTAAAAAAAATCCTTGTTCTTATCACTGAATGAAGATTTTTAATTGGTTGGAACTCAATCTATGTAGTACTTTTTATCTACCCACGCATTGCCTTTAAATTTTTTTACATGAATCTCGGAGGTCAGATTTTTGTGTTTTTTATCTACTGAAAATAATTCCAGTACATCAGCAAAGCATTTGTCTTATAATCTATAATGAATAGGGTGACCCAACTAGTAGTTGATCAAATAAAGTCAGTGTTATGAGGTTTTTTATTCTGTTTCCTTCCTTTTAAGTTTTAGAAGTAAACTCACATGATTGCTACAATTCTAAATGTCCTATAATGGATAAACATGAAATCTGCTGAAATTAAATAGCTACAAAATTATAAATAAATAGTTTTTTTAATTGTCATTTTCCCAGTGGGTAATCAAACGAAAGAAGTCAGTTGAAAATCTAAAAATTAATCTTTAAAATATCATTCTTAGACTGTGATTAACAATAATTCTTACAAAAACTAGCCGCCTCTGGCGACCAGTTTGGTCGCTCTTATATGTAATGCTAAGAATTGCAACATGTTACTTTTAATTATAATTTAATTTATTTACTTAATCTTTCATCAAAACGGAAGATTCTCACCGAGAAATGAAAAATTCTTTAAGATCATGGCAGCATTTCGTAATTTTTTGATGTTATGATTTCATCTTGTCAAAAAAACACTTAACACATTTAGGCATTTTATTTTATATCCATCTGCATATCAATTGTAATATGTTCACTAATGCAGAGATTTTAACATATTAAGTAATCTTCTGTAATTGGGTCATCTGCCTATTGGGGCATTTCAGCTAATACGACACCAAAGGGATCCAGCGCCAGGGTCAACAAAACTACTGTGAATTTATCATCTAAATTGCAAAATTTTTCTCAGAAATGTTCGTAGCCTGCATCTCAAAGAAACTATTTATGTATAATTCCATGTTAAAATTTTGATGCAGTTCTTTCATCATCAAATAAGCACTAAATTGTAATATCCACCTCAGAATCAACGGGAAATGTAAGTTATAGTGCAAACAAATAGTATATTTTCGAAATATAGCAAATAAATTGTTTTAATACGATTAAATAATAATAAAAAACGATTCACGTTCAATGAATAGAGAGCTCAATTTTAAATCTAAAATTTATTTCGTTGGTTCATAGGCGAATGGCGCCACAAACAAAGCTGCATTCTGCCTCATGATTTGACAGCTATAAAAATCACAATTTGGTTAATTATTTAAAATTCCTCTCTCGAGAACTCGCTTTATACGAATGATTACCTTCATGGCTTAATATTTTTAATCGCCAAAATGAACGAATCGCTATTGTTTGTTTACTTTGGTGGAATGAGATATTGAGTTGTCAGCCTATTTCAACTGATGTTGTCTCAGAATATATCCATATTTTAATGTAATTTATCGCTTAAACATCAATTCTTTTTGGTACTACTTAGTTATCCCATTGATCAATTTCGCTAAATTATATAAACCACCAAATTATACAAAATTGGCATAATTTTATTTTTAAATAATGAAAGAACAAATAAATTAGTATAACATTAATAAATATAGAAATAAAACGTCGAAATAAAATCAGTTGGTGACGTAAATACGTGTAATCTGCTTAAAGTGAAGTGAATGTGACATTTACGATCAACCATTATAGACATTTAATCTTATAGTTTGGCGATAGATTTTTGGTCGACGGATAACCAAGTAATAGTAATTTGAACAATCTTTCGAAAAATTTAACTTTTGTGCAGTTTTACTGGAAAAAATAATTTTTATTAAAATTGGCTGCTTATCATATAAAAATTGAAGCTGTCAGCCCATATTTGGAGATAACAGTGTCACAGATATCATATACGACCCATATTGGTGCGATTTGTTTCTGATGCCAATGTCATATACGCAACGGGTTCTTAACTGGCTCCAAAGTGTCGTTATTTTGTTTGATATGGTAATCCGGATGTTGTTGTTTATGCTGTTGATGTTTTCGCCAAATTGGCGTCGTAAAAAAATCACGATATGACATCTGTGCCATAACAGTCACACGAGTTAAACTTTTATTATTAGAGATGAAGGAAATGTAGTTTAAATTAGTTTGATATATGTGTTTTAAATGAAAGTTATGTATTTTAAATGAAATGAGTGATAAGTTTATATTTCAAATGAAAGGATGGCAATGTCGAGCAATATTTGGCGATATATCACCTGCATCCTTTTAACATAAAAGTATCGAAATGGCTGTTTGGCGTATAAGAAGTGAAGCGGTCATCCCGGAACTATCGATGACAGTCAAATGCTTTGCACTTTTATTATATAGATATTAGTTGAAATAAGCAAGATGTAAGTGGATTATTTTAACTTACCGTAATTGTCTCCAACTCATCAAAAACTAAATGTTTTCACTTTCTAATAAAAAAATTTCATAAAATGGCTTCTTTTACAGCAGATAGCTGACAACAATGTGATAACAGGTGCACTAACATACAAACAAAAATATGTCTAGTGCCACATATAAAACTCATTTCTGCCTGAAAGGGTGCAATATTTAGAAAATTTGATCAACTACTGGCGGGGTCACCCTATAATTAATTCATTGCTTCTGCACTAAGGTAAAGCTCAAAAGTTTTGTTTTAACATTGCCCATATTCTGAATTTACTAGTCGTCAGAGTTGATGAACAATTATAGAATGTTATGATAGTAGAAAAGAGAGGTCTCTGTGAATATGTGTAAAGTGACTGCAAGAATAAGCAAGCTTTGTTAGATACTTTTTATTGTTTATTTATTTCTGGGAAAATTCCTTGGAATCAAGCTAGCTGACTGCAATGATATTGTTTGAAATTCTTCCGAATTTTGCATTAGTGAAGGTAATTTTGTGGACAGGCAGGTAGTGAATTTCACCTGAAATTAGACAGTGAATTTCTCCAATATTTGTGCTATTTTTCCTAGTTAACACTTGAGTTATCTTCTTTGATGTTTTTAAAATCTCCTAGTAGTAGTATGAAAGTTACTACCGCACCTAAAATGCTGAATTTTTTGTCAACAATAGTGACCCAGTAAGAATTGGTTACCAGATCTACGATAATGTTTCATATATATTGTACAGTATGCCAAAATTTGGTTCAGTTAAGAAACTCACAACGCAGTTAAAAATTCCACTTTAGCAATTTCCGGCAATAAGCGGAAATGTATTTGAATTCTTTTGTGCAGCGCTGTCTATGAAGTGTACAAAAGTGTTTCATAATCTATACTTGATGTATGATTTTACTTTCTTTAATTTTTACGTACAATTTGGCAGAAATCTTTTACATTATCCTGTGTAGGTGTGTTCTCCTTTTTAATGCCTCAACTGTGCTTCCTTCAATAAAAATAAATATATAAAGGATTGTTTATTTGTTGATTTTTATTAAAGTTAATACTTTAAAAAGTACATTTGAATGTTTGTTTGCTTGTAGAAAAGAAAAAGATCTTGGGGTCGAGGATGTTGAGGAAGATAAAGATGCTGGTGATGATAATGAGGTATGAATACATTCTTTCTAAAAGAATAGATTAACAAAAAAAGTTTTTTACATATTTAACTTGGTGTGTGTATCTTTAATTTAAACAAAATAATAATAATAATAGTGATTATATATATTTTTTAGACTAACGATGGAGATTCTCATGATGGCGATGGAAGTAGTTCTGATTCTGATACTGAAAAGACTGATCAAGATGGTAAATTATTAAAGATTTATTTTTAATTTCTTGTAGTTTTAGGATGAGCTAAGTAGAGATATTTATTGTTATACAATAAAATTGCTTTTATATATATTTTTAGAAACCATTTAGTAACAGTTATTTATTCAAATGTATTTCTAATATATATAAATATTTAATTAAAAACAAGCAGCAGGTCAGTGCTAGTTATAGGTATTGCAAAGACCTATTTCTAGAGACAGATGCACTTAACCCTAAACAGAAAACATGAAGTAGCACACACAAACAATAATTTACTGTACTATCTGTAAAGTTGCAAATTTCTAGAAACTGCTATAAAAAAGAAAGTGGGAAACTTGAAATTTGTGCAACTTGTGGCTAGATCTTGTATGGATTTTAAGAAAATAGCAAATAAGCCAATACAATAAGAAAAACTCACAAAAATAATTTAAACATGATATGTAATACATGAATGTAAACTTCTGGTGAAGATCAGCAAGAACATCAAGGATGATAAAACTAAAAGTCAAGCAGGATGTTATACAGACAATCAGACATAGTAAGCTTAGATTGTATGGGCATGTTCACAGAATTAAAGAAATGTGCCTTCCAAAAATACCTTTAGACTGGAGCCTGGAAAAAAAGAGGAAAGAGGGGAAAACCAAGAATGACTTGGAAAAATACTATTGAAGAGCCATTGAAAGCTTATGAATTAAATGATGTTACTGCCCTGGGATAGGGAGAAATTGAAAAAAGTCTCAACAAAATTTTTTTGTTGGTCAGGGAAGCCCATTGCTTAGCTGGTTTCCTTGATCTTCCATAGCGCACCCTTCCACCCCATAAATAATGTTTTGTTTCTTTTTTAGAAAATTTTCACTATATTAAATACACTATTGTAAAATTATTATTGTATAGTGAATGTGTATTGTATTACTAATAATAAATACAGTCAACTCTGTGAAATCGGCACACTTAGGGACCAAGTGTTTTGCAGATTATAGATTTTTGCGGATTACAGATCATCACTTTGTTTACATTTTATTTTTTAAAGTCTGGCTACAAATTAGGAACAATTTCACAAAAATTACAATAGAAAAGGAAAATATAGTGCAATATTGGTTTAATATATGCAATAACTAAGTTAATTTAAAGAAAAGTTATTTACAATGCCAATTTTATTGATTATTCATTTTTTTAAACATTAACACAACACAATGGTAGTTTAAGTTTTGATTTGTTGTCAATTTTTTTTCTGTAGTCTATGAACGCTCATACTTCTTGCTCTGAGATAAAATTTTGTTCAAGGAAATTAAAATATTTATATCCCATTTATATTTAAATATTTATTCCTGCATTTGGATTGTTTTCCACGTGATATTGTAATATTTTATTTTTATGTCATAAACAGTTCTCAGACTTATGCCAAATTTTTTCACAAGAAAATTCACTGATAATCCGGCATCCAATTTTTGGATCACTTGTTCTTTTAGAAGAATCGAAATCGCTATATGAATCATGGTTACTTGTTATTCCGGGCATAATTCATAAGAAGAATCACATGTAGCATGCAAAAGTAGATATAAATACACTTATGGAAATTTTATTGAACGAAATATTCATGTGTATTGTAAAATAAGCAAAAGCAATGTTGAGATAAACTCAGTTGATGATGCCGTTTCATCGGCACTTGGGTGAAATGTACATTTGCATTTACATGTAATTAACCAACCAAACATCGATGTGTATTTAAAATAAAACTTTCTATTTTAATTTAGTTATTCCTTTTACTTAGCTCAAATTTTTATTTTCGAATGCAAGGTACAAATATATGAATTTTCTTAAATCGCAATTTATTTCATTGGAAAACTGTTAATTCATGGAAAAAAACTCAGCATATTTAACTAAATGATAAAGACTCTTATATAACTCTTAAATGATAAAGAGTTTAGTTATTTATTTATTTTGGTATGCTCAGTTGCCAAATTCTCTTTTCTTAATGCCTTTGGAGGCAGTATGGTAGAATCTGAAAATGGTGGGGTGCTGTGAAAAGTTAAATATATTCAGAAAAAATTATTGACAATTAATAATATGATGATAATTTTGTTAGCAAAGCTATATTTCATTTTGCTGCATTTAAAAATATCAAACAAGAATTTTTTCAACAAAGCTAAACAATTTTCTTATTTCTTTGTAACATGTAAGTTTTAGTACATAATTTTTTAATATATATTTCAATTCAATCATGGTCTGTTTTCACTCATTTGTATTCTAGTTTGAGAAAAAAATAAATCCTCCCAAAATGTGAACATATTTCTCAAATTGACCACAATATTTTCTTTCATGAAAATGGTCAACATAACTTATTTCTGTCTTGCCTTTTTACGGACCTTCTCCCAAATAAACAGGATTATTATCTTTGGGCAGCTGCTGCTTTAAAAAATATATAGTATTACGTCAAAGGTTCAAAAATAAAATAATTTATATGTCACTCTTATAAGATTCTGTTTACTTAGTGCAGACATTTTCTTAATATCTATTTTATAAAATTATGACTTTGTGTAAGAGCAATGTTTTTTCCAATTGAATATTTATTATCAGGGAAATTTTAGCACTAACAGGGTGTTATCAGCATATTTTTATGTAAAGTATTTGCGATTTCTCTGAATAATGACTGTATGTATCAGAGTAGTCTTGCGAAAGGAACTACTTATTATAAAAAATTTCATTACTTTAAAGATTACCTAGAAATAACAGGAAAATTTAAATTAAGATATTTGTGATTATCCTGTTGGTGGAAACCAGTATATCTTGATCACGTGACAACCAATAAGGGTAGAAGTATTGCAGCCTGTCTCTTTCATGGCTTCGATATCTTCATGGATATTGTGAGTAAAGGTTAATACAAGGACTTTTATCATTCCCTTGCTGCTCATATAACCGAGTTCGCATTTTCTAAACCTTTAAACATGTTGTATCCAACCTCGGTCGAGGGTTGAATGGGTTATGATTTTTAAACTACAGTACAGGATTTTTACACTTACGATACAGGATGAGTGGGATAATACAGGATATTTAAACTTCATTTCTAAGTTTAGTATTATGTGTTTTAAGATTGCAAGTTTTAATGCTTATAAATAAAAAGTACAGTAAACTTTGTCTAAGGTGGAATCAATCGGGACAAAGAAAATTTTCCGCAGTAGGTAATATTCCACCTTAGACAAATTTTACT
This sequence comes from Maratus speciosus, assembly GCA_963932465.1. Taxonomy (NCBI): domain Eukaryota; kingdom Metazoa; phylum Arthropoda; class Arachnida; order Araneae; family Salticidae; genus Maratus; species Maratus speciosus. Next base: position 466,696,244 of record OZ010790.1, read on the forward strand.
TTATGTCTATGGATTCGCAGGGACTTGAAAATCTTTCCGAGTTAGTCAGATTTCCGTTTTACATAGAGCCTGCCTTACAGAGAGTTTACTATATTTGTTTCCAAACTAATTGAATAAGTAACCTCATTATACATTTATTAAATTGATTATATTATCTATATGTCCAAATTTACATGTATGGGATGAGACTCTATTTATAAATCATAACTCACTTCTGAGACGAACACTGACATTTATTAAGACGAAGAAAAAACAAAAATACAGTTAAAAGCACTCTTTTCAATCTATATTTAGCTTAAAAAGCAACAACTTAGGCTTCATTTATTTAGCACCGTCGAATATTTCTAAGATTTTCTTACGTTGTTTAAATCTTCTATCTAATTTCGTCGTAAATATTCTGTTCCTTTTAACAAAACCCGTGTTGTCTGAACTCTTTCTCGTTCTATTTACTTTTTCTGCATTTCCACTTCACGCAGCTTCATTACCTTTTTAATCTCAAAGCGGAAATATGGAGTCGGAGACATTCAGTCTGATGCAAGTGTTCTTACGAAATTTCCCACATGCAGACTTCCTGACATCTGGAGCTGCCGCAGCGACATGTGCTAAAAATAGAATCTGAAAAAGAAACAAAAACCAGTAACTGTTCTTAAGGGGAAAAGAAAAGAAAAAAAATTAATCTTCACGTCAAATAGATCACTGTCTATTTGAAGTGGCGTAACATCATATGGAAATTTCTTTAAAAGTATTGACTTATAAAATTTTCATAACACACAAGAAGGAAAGATTTTTTAAAAAAATGTTTTTTTGAAGCTTCAGTTTTCGCCAGGCCAAGGTTTCATGTACTCAGCACACGAGCTAGTATTTATCGCTCCTTTGGTTTATGAGATTTTTGCTATGCCGTAGGTGTCGTTAGACTTCACTTTGGTTATTTTATATGGACCTAAGAATTTAGATTTCAACTTTAAACCTGGTCCTTGCTGTGTTCTCTTAATTGCTACGAGGTCACCAATCTTGTACTTCCGGGGTTTCTTATGTCGTAAATTATAGTGCTTGCGATTTTCTTGTCAAATTTCCAGAATATTCTTCTTGACTTCTTTATGGAGCTCTTCTCTGTCTTTCATGAATTGTTCTTCGACTGCACTGTTTAAGAGGTCAATAATTTGTACATCTTCTTTCTGTTTCATTTTTGTACCAAATAATATTTCAAACGGTGTTTTCTTAATGCTTCGTTGGTAAGTTGAATTAATGACTTGTTGAACTTTAGAAACATGTTTAAACCATTTGGTTGGTTCGTCTTTGGACATTTTTGAGATTACAGAAATTATGGTGGAATTAAGTCGCTCTACTTGACCATTGGCACGGGAAGACCATTTGTAATTGTCTCGTGCTTTATATTTTCATCTTGACAATAATCAGCAAATTCTTTGCTTGTGAAGGCAGGACCTTTATCGCTAATGATGGTGGAAGGATTGCCAAAAGTGTAACTTTGTTGTCGTAGTTTTGATATAACTTCGGTAGCAGATGTGGTTTTACAGGGATACAACCAGACGAATTTAGTAAATGCATCTATTAAAGACAAAATATGTTTGTAATTTTTGTTAGTTGTTTCAAGAGCGCCTAAATGATCAATGTGGTAGGTTTGGAGAGAAGTCTCTTCTTTAGGTAAGGGATGTAATTCACCTTCTTGTTTTCCACGTTTGCAATTATACAAAAGGCATGTTACACAATTTGCTATAATTTTATCAATTTTATTTGACATATTAGGGACGAGAAATTCTTCATTAAGGAGTTCTTCACAACATTTACGGCCAAAATGTCCTTTGTTATGAACGTGTTTAATGACATTTAGCTGCATTTCATCCGGCACAACTACCAGATCGATACCTTTATGATTTTTATAGAGAACGTTATTTTTAAGGAAATAGTTGTCATATGGCTTTGTTTTCAAAATTTCTTTGATGGCCTGTATATGTTCGTCAGTGTTCTGTGATTGTATGATTTTGGAAGTAAAACTATCTTGAATGATCATACATATTGGATTTCTACTTAAAGCGTCGACATGGCGCATGCGTGTACCTTGTCTGTGTTCGATTGTATAGTTATAGTCAGCTAACATTAAAGCCCATTGAGCAATCTTGGTGCAAAGATCTTTTTTATTCATAGTAAGGGCGAATGCGTTGCAATCTGTGACTATCTTGAAAGGAATACCTAGAATGTAAACACGAAATTTTTTAAGGGCTTCTATGACAGCTAAAACTTCTAATTCATAACTCGAATATTTACGTTCGGCATCTGTGGTTTTTTTGCTCATAAAGTAGACAGGGTGAAATTGATTGTCAATAGATGACTTTTGAAGGAGGACTGCTCCGTAGCCATCAATAGATGCATCACAGTGAACTTCTGTTTCAACACTAGGGTTATAAATGCTTAAAACAGGACCTGAAGAAAGGGTGTGTTTCAGCTGATTAAATGCATTTCGTTGCTGGTCACCAAAGTGAAATTTTGTGTCCTTTCTAAGGAGATCTGTTATTAAAGAGTCTATTAAAGAGTAATCTTGAATGAATTTACGAAAATATGAAGTTAGTCTGACAAATGAATGTACGTCTTTTATACTTTTAGGTTCTGGGAAATTGAGGACAGCTTTAGTTTTTAAGGGAGATGGATGCAGTTGACCATTTTTAATGTGGTAACCCAAAAAATCAATTTCTCTCTGTAAAAAGTGGCATTTTTTAAGATTCAACTCTAAACCATATTCGGATGCAGTTGTAAAGACGCGTTGTAACTTCTGGAGTCCTTCGACTTCATTTTCAGCTGGTATTATGAAGTCATCCATATAGACAATAAGTACTTTTTCATTAATGAGGTCTCGAAAAACGTTATAAATATATCTTTGAAACACTAAGGGTGCATCGTTAAGGCCACAATTCATATATAAGAATTCAAATTGACCAGAATGTGTTGCGAAAGAAGTATATTTTCTACTATTTTCTTCTACTTCGACATGAAAAAATGCATTTTTAAGATCAAGAGTAGTAAATACTTTTGCAGAATGCAACTGATCAATAATGTTATCAATAACTGGGAGGGGGAAATGTTATTTATGTGTTTTAGAATTTAATTTCCTATAGTCAACACACAATCTATATGAGCCATCTTTCTTTTTTACTAGGACAATAGGTGATGAAAAATTACTAGTGCTTTTACGAATAATTCCCTTTTCGAGCCAGTCAGAAATCTGTTTTTCGACGAAGTTTTTCTCTGTTGGAGCCAAGCATCTGGGAGGACAAATGACAAGTGTTTCGTTTTCCAGATGAATTGATAATTTAACATCAGTTGTCTTTATTTTTCTTGGAGAATAATTTTGAATAAGTTCTGAAATCTTTGAACGTATTGTTTCATCGGTAATATGAGATAAATCAAGATTAAGATCGTCTAACACATGAGCAACATTAATCAAAAGATTATTGGACGTATTGTCATTTTTCTTGATTTTTTGCATTGAAATATTATTTCCAGAAATTGTTAAAATACTTCGTTGCATAACATCTGTACCAATAATGAGATCAAAAGATATGGAATAATCTGGGACTACATAAACATTAGTTGTATAATTAAAATCATCTATCATAATGTCCATAGAGAAAAAACCCAGGGGTTTGATTATAGTATTTCCTAATCCAGTTAATGTGATAGTTGAATGTTCAAGGTTCGAGATTGTAGGGAGTTTGAGGTAAATACTTTCCTTTAGCAAACTTCTTTCACTACCCGTGTCTACCAATGATGTAACATTTACAGACGAAATAATGACTTGTTTGGTCATGAAAGTGTTCGACGTGACTGTGGAAACATTGGAGTGTTCGGGCTTAGCTCTAGGCCTCCTTGGTTGATCACACTGAGCCGATTTATGGCCAAAATTTGAACAATTGAAACAACGAGGGCCTTTGTCTTTATGTCTGCATTGGCTACTTTTATGATTTGACAAACCACAATTAAAGCAAAAAAGATCACATTTTGGTCGAAAGGATTTGTCTTTCACGGGCATTTCAGGTTTGACTTTACAAAATTTAGTGTTCTCCAAGTCATGTAGAATTTTGTCATAAATTTTGAGCTTTTGCTTGAATTCTACAATGGCATCCATATAACATTGATTTTCTGAAAACAGGGACGTGTATACCATTTATGATATATTGCATTAATGCGGAATCTTCAATGTTACCACGCGAGCATAATTGTTTCATTATAAGAAAATATTCTTCTATTGATTCATTTTCTTGCAGTTGTCATTTATTTAATATATCATGTAACTCGGCAGAATTATAAGTAGTACTGAATTCTGAAATTAAGAGTTGTTTAAGTTTGTCATATGAATTGATATGAAATTCTGCCTGTACTAACAACTGGGCTTTTCCTCTTAAGGATCTTTTACAAAATATGAATTTATGAAAGTCAGATAAATTAAACATATTAGTGACATCGTCAAAATTATTGAGATTTTATCACTAAAAGAAGTTCCGTCAAAAGGAGGTACAATACTTTCAACATCGGTGAAACTAATAGACGATGGCACAAAACTTTGAACTGGAAGTTGCTTCTGTTTGTCAAAATTTGATAATTCAGTGTTATTACTTGAAGTCATATTATTTGAAGGCAATTCGGGTTCCGAGTCAGTGTTACTTTCATTTTGTATAATATTAGTTTGTAGTAAGCTGAAGTCTGAAAGGTATGTAACTAATCGGGTTGCAAGATCATTTAGAGATCCTTCGTTAGCAATATAAAGTAGATTTCACACTGTAATCAGATCATTTAATGAAAAATCAGTTTGAACTTTAGTTATTTTATTTTTGAACTCCGTGCTGTCGGTTTGAAAACCGAAATCAGCAAAATCACGTATTCTCTTTCCATTAGATCGATCACCTTCAGCATCAAATAGGAATTTATGTAGTAATTTAATTTTATTTGTTCGCTCATTTTTAAATGCAAGTTCCAGTTCAGGTATGTCAACTAACTTCATAATAAAATAATAACAATGAACTCATCGCTAGAATAATATCCGGCTTGAATCTTGACAAATGGATAATATTGGTGTGTTAACTGGCACTTCTGAACACCACTTTATGGGATGAGACTCTATTTATAAATCATAACTCACTTCTGAGACGAACACTGACATTTATTAAGATGAAGACAAAACAAAAATACAGTTAAAGGCACTCTTTGCAATCTATATTTAGCTTAAAAAGCAACAACTTAGGCTTCATTTACTTAGCACCATCGAATATTTCTAAGATTTTCTTACGTCGTTTAATTTTCTATCTTATTCCGTCGTAAATATTCTGTTCCTTTTAACAAAACCCACGTCGTCCGAACTCTTTCTCATTCTATTTACCTTTTCTGCATTTCCACTTCACGCAGCTTCATTACCTTTTCAATTTCGAAGCGGAAATACGGAGTCGGGGACATTCAGTCTGATGCAAGTGTTCTTACGGAATTTCCCACGCATGTATATGTGGTTTAGAATAACTTTTAATTTTCTTTAATACATATATAGAGGAGAAGGTGCAAGTACCAACTACCACTGTTATTTTCATAGTTCCTACAATTTCGAAAATTAGTAAAGGAAAAAGTCACAGCAAGGTACCTTGATATGTTTTACACCTGTTTAGAGGAGGGGGATCAGTTTAAAAGGTGTTTTCTGTTTATAAAAAGCAAAATTCCAAAAGTCTGCAAATTTTGAGTTTTGAGAAAATGGGATCTCAATGTCAGCTACCTAAGTTTTTTTCCAAAAGAATCACACAAACAGTGTTAATTTCAATTATTAAGCGATAAGGACGTTGTTTTAATAAATTTTGATGATTAATAACATGTATGGAAAAAAATATGTAATTTTGAATAAACAAGCATTTTTGTCAAATTTATAAAAATCTTAATGACTATCTCTGACAGTCTTCTTTCCATTCTGTTTCTAGCTTTGTTTTTAACTTGTAAAACAAAATAAAACAAAAAAGTTTGCCGCTTAAAATGTAGATTACCTTATCTGCAAAAATCACAAATATAATCATTACTCTCTGCATTGGTGCAGTCGCTGTTGGCCATCATATCATATTCTAAACATTGAACCCAGAGTTCCCCTTTGTTATCCACAGAGAAAACACCCTCGCAGAAGACACAAAGTGCATCATCTTCCTCTGTTGGATATCTTTCTTTTTTACTTTTTTAAAATCCAATTTCTGTCCCTTTCGCCTGTTTTTCCTCTGTCATTTTTCTTCTTTCTCTTCACATTTGTTGCAGGCGATTTTGGAGTATCCAAGTGCTTTTCTGTGGTGATCCGGTAACCAGTGTCGCTCCTGAAGAGTTGCGGCCACAGTTGCTTTTTGTTCATATTATGAAATGGGACTGGAACTATTTCCTGATGATTCACTAACTTTGAAGTTGTAGAGTGAGCCTCAGGAACTCCATTAGAGATGCATGATGGTCCAGGGATATCTTCCAGTAATTGCATTGTCGGAGTATCGGAATGTGGCGAGTCCATAAACTGCTGCATGTCTTTTCTATCTCAATCTGAGTGGCTAAGAAATCAGCATCAATAAAGATGTTCTTGTTTAAAGGATAAATTCCAGTCACTCTGAAACTTTACAGCGATCTCTCCTGTTTGATCTCTCAGGTAGGCTTTTCCAAATAGTTTCATCACATCATATGCTGTAACATGTTTGCCTGTATGGTGTAAATACTGCCAATTTCTTTGCTCTGGTAGACTTTAAGCGGACCATAAAGGTTTTATCAGGCGAGATGATTGTCACAGTGTTTATTCTAGCCGTGTCAATTATTTTGACATTCCGGACATGACTGTATCCGAAATAAGCAAAACGGGTGTGTCTTCTGTCAGCTTGACTTTTTCAATTAAATGAGCAAACTATTTTTCGAACAGGTTGCTTTGTATTCAGCCAGAAGGGTTAGCCTTTCCAACTGACCGTGGAGGCGAAGAACCCTTCATCAGAATGTTGCTCTTGTTTTTCCGAGGAAAGGTCACAAAAGATGGAACAAAATTTCCATCAGCTCTCATACGGGCAGTTATCATAATACTAGCTTCCCTTCCCACTGAAGTTAAAGTTGCAATTTGTCTCTTGCCTTTCCGTCCAATAACATGAACGACTTTGCTTTGGATGATGGATAAACCTGTTTCATCTATGTTGTAGATTCTATCTGGCATAAATTTTTTGTCTTTGTAGGCTGCTTCCAAGAGTTTAAAGGAATTATGGACATTTTCCTTCACAAAACCTTTGGCCCTAACAAAAGATGTTCCAGTTGGCTTGCGAATCGACCGTGGTTCTTTGTGTTGGTTTAAGAAAAGATCTACTCAGGAGCGTCTGGCTCCATCTCGCTTAAATGGAGTTTTAACCTTATTTCAAACCACAAGTTGATCAGCCGTACATTTCATATCATTACGAGTGCATCCATAAAACTCTTTTTTCATAGACAAAAGATATTAAACTAGCTCTTCTTTAAGTTCTTGTGGCAGACATGGTTTTCTTCCTAATTTAGGCCGTGTCATCTCAGCCAGAGTTAGGTGCGTTTATTTTGTTAAATCTAGAAGTGTTGATCATGGCATATGAAACATTTTTGAAGCCTTCAGTGTCTCCATATTCTTCTCTCTCACAACTGTGATGGCATTTTTCATCTCCTCATCATCTCATATCAGTTTTGCCTTTTTTGAGATGTATTTAGGTTTCAAACAAGGCATTCTGTGGAAAAAAGAAAATCAATTTTAACAACTGATTTACGCCATCAGCAAATTCTAAATCGCATGCAGTGGAGCCTGAAATAATGTCACCACTTGGGATGAAAAAGGAAATTATCCGAGGTTCCAAGTCTGTACACATATTGCCCTCTTACCCACCAACAAATTAGCACAAATACTGGTTTAAAAAATACACAAACAAACTCAAGTTATTTTGTGAGTAACATTAAATAAGTTACTCATATTTACATTTGTTTATGCTTTACAAGTAATGAAAGTTTCTAAGTTATGTTTGCAAAGATCTAAGCCCACATCAAACTAACCTGGAAGTATAGGTTCACGAATTTAAAAATATTCAAATTGTAGGAAAATGTCAATTATTTCCTATATGTGTTACTAGATGGTGTTACTCCTTCCATTTAATTGAACTGTACATGTTATGGTGTTTGTTTTTCGAATAAACCCAACTCTATTTCTTGTTGAATAGATGTTGAATGTTAGACTGTTTTGAGTCTTACTTTGAATTCTCTTCTTTTTGTACATAAATAACTTCTAGAGATTCAAATAAGGTAAAAAACATTTTCTGTTTAAGCGATACATTGTAACAGTTAAATGACGCAGCAAAGCGATACAGCATCCGTGACCCCATAAATTAATTTAATTTCCTCCCCTTCAACCAGAGCAAACCTAGAGAGGTCTACACTCTAGGTAGCCAGTATTCGGTGCTATGTTTGCTATGCTTAACTGCTATGTTTAAGTTAAAACTGGTATTACTCATTCACATAGTAAAATACCAATAGCACGCAGGCGACATTTGAGAGCTAAATATGCCTAGAAAATAATTTAATAAATTCCCAATATACAACCAATACTTAAAAACAGTTTTCACCATTTTGACACTTCTTCTCGTACTGTTTGTAAATGAAACCGATTTCAGCAATGTACTTCTCATAACTTTCTTCTTTCAATTAAAGGTACAAACTTTGCCTATCTCCACTAGGCTGTGCTGTGCTCAGTTCTCAGAACATCTAGTAAGCGGTATTTGGACCTTCTCTAATAATAATAATGTCTTAATCAACCCCTCAAAATTAATCCCATTTATTCCCAATGCACATGGTTACACAAAAATAGTCCTAAATACCAAGTATGACAAAAGCATAAAAATCTGACAGCATTAATTTGTAGCCGTCTTAAATCATATTCTTACTAAATCATACCTTGATAAATTTCTTTTGACATGTATAATTTGTAACATAAAATTAATGATAAATAACTTCAAAAAATTTATTTTGGACTAGTCAAAATACAAATTCTTTTCTAGCTGAGAACCAAAACAAACATTCAAATAGTAAATTTGAAAATTTGAGCTGCATCAGTAGTGGCATTTATTTACAAATTGTAAACTACAAAGTGGCTGTAATTAAATTAATAGCACTCAGCATGTTTCTGTAGCACAAGCTAATTTTATGAATGGAGCCAAATTTTGTAGGATGATTATACTAGACAAGAGACAAAAGATTCCATTTAAAAAAAAAAAAAAAAAAAAAAAAAAAAAGAGCCACAGTGGCTTTTAGAACTATTTTTTTTTAACTGCTGAATCCTTTGTCCCCCATTTTGTTTTGTCATCCTACAAAATTTGCCGTTATTCTCCCAATTAGATCATGTTACAGAACACTCTGAGTACTTTTAGTTTAATTATGGCCGCCTTGTATTTACTTTACACATTTTAATCAATGGGTAACAATGACCTATTTATCCCCACTTTTACCTAATTGTAAACTTTTAAAATATGTTTACTAAATGATAATTATTTCTTTATCTTTCTATTTCCAGAGAAACTGAGTGAGAACTTGGCTGATTTAACCTGTGATATATCTCTTAAAGAAAAACTTATTCGTCAGCTAGAAATCAGTCAGAAACGGCTACAAAACATGAGACAACATTATGAAGAGAAAATTACTCAGTTGCAAACAAAAATACTAGAGACTGAAAGAGAAAGGGACAAAATTTTATCTAATTTAAGCAGTAAGATCATTCTTCATCTTTTTTAATACAGCAATAATTTTTTCCTATTTCTATTTTTGTGTTACACAATGCATATCATTGAATTGTATTTTATTAAAATCCCCCCCCCCCCCCCCCCACACCAAACCTCTCAATCTGAATTTTTAATGCTATTATCTGTTTTTTAATTTCATAATGTTTGGAATACAGTTATTAAAAGTAAAATATTTCTTGCTATGAATAAGTAAATAAACTTTTTGGTTTACTTTCTGTGTTTTGAAGGGCTTGAAAATTATTAGTATACTGCTAAAATATATCGTAAAATCTTGACTGCAAGTTTTCTCATTGAAAGTAAGCCCTCATCCAATTTTTAAGCATTTTTGATTTTCTTTTCCATTTCCAAATATAAGTCCTCCCCCCTTCCCAAAGAATTTTTTAAAAATAATTTATTTAAAAATTGCAGTGGAGAAAATCTGTTTTGTCAGATTTTCACTATTTGTTTTATAATTGTTGTATCCCCCCCCCCCCCTTCCGAAATTCCAATCTCCATTCTCTGCCGCTCCAGCCCCAAAAGTTTAAAATCTTGATAATTTAAAAATACATATATTTTCTTATTTGTGTATCAATAAGTAAATAAAATCAATCTTCCCCTAAATTACAACCCACCTCCCAACAAAATTTACATTTCCTCCTCAGGATACAAAGTAAGTTTAAAATCTCCAAACTATTTAAAAAGAAAATTGTACTATTTTTTTTTTTCTAGTAATAATAAATAATCAGCCATTTAAATTATTCTTGTGCCCTCGAAATGTCTGCTTCCCCCATTTGCCACCCCTCTCCCAAAAATTTTGAAATCTTTAAAAGCCTATATTAAAAATTCTGTTCTATTTGATGCTCTCTAGTAACATTGATTAAATATTCTGCCACCTAAATTGTTTCTCCCCACCCCCCCCCAAAAAGTTGCTTTCCCCCCTTTACAACTCCCAGCTTGCAAATTTTAAAATCTTTAAAATTCTATTGCAGAAAAATTGTCTGCTGTATTTTTTGCTTTCTAGATACAATAAATAAATAAATAATCAGTCTAAATTATCTTCCTCTCCCCCAAAAGTTCCACTTTTCCCTCTCCCTCTGATGTAAACAGAGCTAAAAAATAATTTTTTTTTTTACTACCTATTTGTCTCTTTTTGGTGCGAAAATGACGACTTTTTGCCTAATGTGGCAACTCTGTATACCAGATTGTGTGTATTAATTGAAACCCTCTGGTCTGGTATTAATAGCTAAGCTAGTTGTATTCTTTACATTCTGTGTGTTGTAATATTAAACTAAACATTGTGTGTGTTTTATAATAAGTTAAACATCATGTGTGTTTTATAATAACAATTGTGTCTGTTTATAATAAAAAATGTGTTTTCCATAATAAAATAAATATGTATGATTTATAATAAAATAAATGTGTAGTTTTATAATAAAATTGTGTGTGTTTCATAATGAAATAATATTAACATGCTATTTCCATACATTATACCTAACAGGTATTCTAAAACAGAACTTTCTCTCCAAAATGGTACAAAAGAAAATCATGCCAACCCTGGTGCATCTGCGACATTTGTTAAATTATTTCTTTATCTCCCAATTATATACCCCCCCCCCCCCTTTACTGTCCCCCAGCATACAAATTTTAAAGTTTTTTTAATTCTATTAAAAAAATGCTGTATCTATTGCTATCTAGAAACAATAAATAAAAAATCTAAAAAACTAGACCTGTGGCTTTACGATCCATTCAGTATCAAGAACTACGGTGCCCAACCTTGTTTTCTGGACCCTTGGCCCCAAGGTGCTATACAGCATATACCCCAGTCAGGTGGTCAGTCTAATGTGGGGCCCTCAGAGTTTAATTCTGTGGTAGCCAGACATGCTGATCACTACACCACTTGCCAAATAAATAATCAATCATTTAAATAACCCTCTTCTCCGACAAAAGTTCCACTTTCCTTTTTCTCCCCTTCCACCCTCCAGTATACAAATTTAAAAAGTTTACTAAAACAAAATCTTCTGCCCTATTTGTTGCTATCTAGTAACAATAAATAGATAACTCTGTCACTTAAATCTGCCATTTAAATTATTTCTTTATTCTCAAAATGTATACTTCCCTTTTTACCCTTCCCCAGTAAACAACTTTTAAAATCTTTAAAATTCTACTCAAGAAAAATCTTCTGCTGTATTTGTTGCTATCTATTCCGTCATTTTTACGAGCTATCTAACTACTAAATATATAATCAGTTGTCTAAATTACCCTCCTCTCCCACATAAGTTCCACTTCTCCCTCTGCTCCCCTTCCAGTATATAAAGTTTTAAAATTTTTAAACATTTTACTAAATCAAAATCTTTTTTCCTATTTGTTGTCCTTTTCATTAGGTATTTTAACCAGTTTATGTAATAAATAACTCATGTTCCAGGACTAATGTATTGCATAACTTATGCTGGACAATGAGAGACAAATGCACTAATTTCCCTTTATTATCAGGCTGAGGTTGCTGATCTATCAATCTGGAATATGTCAAGTGTTGCCACTAGATTCATCGCCAATGTTTTGTAAAATTTTTGCTTCTTTTCTTGACTCACAAATTTTCAATTCCTCTAAGTAATGTGGCTGTCTCAGTTTGATCTCAGTTACAGGAGTCATTTATGTAGTAATCTCATGGAGGTAATTTCCAGAGAAAAAACAATCTCAATCAATCTGTGTAAAAATCAGGGTTCGCACAGACTCCTTAGACTCCTTGGAAACTCCTTAGAAATAAAAACACTCCCAAGTAGTACTTAGAACTACTTAGATAAGCAAACCACTACTTAGAAACTCCTTATATTCTATTGCGGCTTCGGACGCAAGCGATATTGCTGCCGAGGAAAAAAAATCGTGATTGAAAAACGCACGGTAAATCCTTTATGCACGTCATTCAATCTGAAGCACAACATTGATTGGGTAGGGTAATCTTAATAGCAGGGCTCCCACAAGGTCCGTTTTTCAATTATTAAGTTCGCAAAGACCGTTTTTCGACACTGTTAGCTGACCTTTATTTTAAATTTTATCGGTATTTGGCATTTAGCCAAGAATCGGAAAAATCGCATTTTTCGCAAATATGTTCCAAAAAAAAAAATACCGTCAAATTTTGTCAATCGATCGCAGAAAAAATTCGTAAATTTTGTCAAAGGATCGTGAAAAAACGCGAATTTCTCCAACAGATCGCGGGAAAACTCGGATTTCTTAAAAAGACTATAATTTCTTAAAAGACAGCGAAAAACGTGAATTTACTCAAAGGATCACGAAAAAACGCGAATTTCGTTACAGATCGAGAAAAAAGCAGATTTCCTCAAAAGATTGCATAAAACGCGAATTTCCTAAAAAATCGCAAAAAAATGCGAATTTCCTCAAAAGTTCACGAAAAACACGCAAATTTCCTCAAAAGATCGCTAAAAACACGCGAATTTCCTCAAAGGATCGCGAAAAACACACGGTTTCCATCAAAAGATCGCGAAAAAAACGTTAGTTTCGTGAAACGATCAAAATAAAAGGCGAATTTCTCCAGAAGATCGCGAAAAACACGTGAATTTTGATAAGAGTAAATACCTTATTTCCTGTCTTGACACTGTCCAGATATGTCTCCTCTGCATCCCTCTATATTTAACACTGCATATTTCCCTTATATTTATTTAGCACTTAAAGTATTTCCTTTATTAAAATATATCTCCTTTATTAAAATATATTTCCTTTATTAATATTTCCTTTATTAAAATATTTCTTTTATTAACAGTATACAAAGTCATTTCACTTACCTTTTTATTCATTCCTGTTATTCTATCTTTAATTCCTTTTTACGATGTTTATCTTTCTTTGCCGTTCATATTCACGTTTTTCAATTGTCTGCTTCCGTGCAAACATGAGCACGCATTTCGTTTGAATGATGATCATAGATTAGTTTCTCGATCGCCGCCAGATGGCGTCGCTCGTTTGAGTTTACGACGCATCGGCTCTGCGTTCCTTCGTCATGATGATCTCATTCTGGAGCTGTCTGCAGCTGCTCCTTGCATTGCGTAATGAGGCGTTATTCGAACGCCTGGCTGATATAAATTGAAATACGTTTCTCTCCTTCTCACCCCTGCTCACCTGCCTGTCTGTCTGCACTCGCTGCTTTCTTGTCCTGTGTTTGTCTACGTGTTTCGTCTCGTCCTTTTACTAACAGTGTTGGTTTTTCACGACATTTTAATGGTGCTATTATGGCTGGAGATGTCTTCTTGAGTTGCTGTGTGCTTTTAATAAGTTGATGTTTTTACTTACTTTTTACTTCATCGTTCGTCGGCCATTTTATAAGATGATTGATATGAGTTCGATAGTTTATGACTTCGACTCTGCTCTTTAAAGATGGACTCTGCATACATCGTGTTTAAATAGATACACTGATGTGAGTCGAGATGGCTATTGTTATGTTGAAGTTAGAGAAGTTTTACTCGCTATTTATTATCGGCATCTACATTTTGACGTTTCATCTAATGGCTGTTTACTATGCATCTTCATCTATAAAGAAGTATTTTTTCTTGAAGTTGTTTCGGCACGAATATATGATTTACGGTATTTCAGTTTAGATCCATCGGCATATTAGATGTTTGTGAACAACATGAAACTTTGAGGAGGACCAGTCATTCTGTGATCTTTTCCATTTCTTTATTGCTATGAGTTCAGTTTTCTTTTATTGTCAAATGGTTTTCTGGATATTTAATTTGACAGCTTAAATGTATTTATTGAATTTAAAGATTTGATTTATTGTTTGAATTATATTTAAACTTATTTTATATTTTAGTTAATAAACGTTAGTTTGTTTTTAAACTTACTTTGTTTTTATTTCGCCACCATATGTTTCTTTTCTTTTTCATAAACTATTTAATACTTTATTGGGACTATTAGCGTTAGCTTTCATCGTGCTTTTAATTAAACTCTGCTAATCTAATTTAATTTAATCCTTGTCATTAATTTAATGACATCACGGTTATGGGCCCTTCCCTAACTGTGTTAATGGTTTAAAAATTTAATAGAAACTTTATTTAAAAACAAAAAAAAAAAAAAAAAAAATTTTTTTTGTTATAATAGTTTAATAAAACGTAATCTATGTGATTTATGTGATTTTATGATTTTTTAATAGATATATATATCGTTTTATTTTATAATTACCGTATTTAACCCTTATGGGTACGGCATTATGGTGGTGAACGCTGACCCCATTAGCTATTTAGCGATGCTTTGCGATGGGGGGGCGGTTAGTTTACAATATTTTTAAGTTTATAAATTGAATTTTTCTGATAATTTTGAGTTTTTTTGAAGTAATATACAAGTTCTATGATATCTTTGAAAATTTTTTTTTATAGTTAAAAGTTTTTCTATAAAGTAAATAGTTTGAGGTTTTTTTTGAACTCATGGCATATTTACAATAATATCCTGTTGAAGACAGTGTTCAAGTTGTGAATATTGAAAGAAGTGTCATCTTATAAAAAGAAGTTGACTGAGTCCTTTCCTATCTCCTTGTGAGTTGTTCTACGCATTTTAAATCTACTTTATGAATCTACACGTTTTTGAGTAATTAAATCAGCATGTTTTCAAGTGATAAAATATGCATATTTTGAAGTGGATGGAACTGCATGATTGTGATCCTGCACTAATTTGCATATTTTTGATTCATATCTTTCAAGTAAAGCTGAATTTTAATGTCTGAAAAGTAAGTCTGGTGCTTCTAAGATTCGAGATGTTTAGTAATGCCTACGTTTTTGTCAAGTTTTTCATGAAAGTAAGTCATCTACCATAGTTTAAGAATGGTTAATGCATTTCTTTTCAAGAACTGTTAATGGTGCCTTCCCCAGTATCGCAATGGTCGCGTGCTGGGCGGTGATGATTGAAAGTAGCATAAGTGAACCTGATCAGAAGTCATTACAAGTTTTCTGGTTTTTTTTGGAAACTTTTGACTTTTATCATTTAACATGTGACTATTATCTGTATGCAGAACTTTTTGTGAGACATTTAGTGACCAAGAAGTTGAACATTTTATTGTTCCTGAGTCATCTAGCCAATAGCGGTTCATGATCTCCGTGGACAACACATTCAATTTTTTTTGGATCCCTGTGTGATTCAAATGTGATTTTTGAAATTTTTAATGAAGTTTTAGGTACTTAAAGTGCATGCCATCATTGTTTTTCTGCAATTGTCTCCTATTAATTTTTAATGTGTGCTAAAGAATTTTATGAGTCTTTTGAAATTTCGGGATCTCTAAGCTGTAGATCAGTTTTTGTTAAATTTTGAATTTTTAAGATAGAAATTTTAAAGAAGAAAGTTTGTCTTCATATTTTTAAATAGTTAAATGCTTGTTATAGTTCTTTATAAATATTTAAATAGAGATTGGGAGTTGTTGATTGGGGTAAAAATCCTTTAATAAATTTGTTTAAAATTTTCTTATGAAGATGTAAAATTTTGTCAGGTTAGAATTTGTAATGGGGGCAATGTTTTTAAATGTCAATTTCTGTTAAACAGATTGTGATTGCCTATCTGCCTGACCCGGTTAATTTTTAATTTCTACAGTTTGTTCTATTTTACAGTTAATCTTTTGATCCTCTTATTTAATCTTTTCAATAGTTTAAATGTTAATTCTTATACTTAATAGCTTTATCAACAGTTAATCAAATTTCTTTTGATTTTTGTTAATAGTATGGATTTTTAACTATCGGTATATTTTTGGAAGTTCGACTTTTTAATGGGATATGTTCGATTACCTAAAAGTTTACTTTGATAGTTTTTATAAATATAATTTCTTACTTTCAGTAAATGTTAAGATTTTTATTTTTTTGAACTTAAATTTTTTTTAAGCTTTAACTTTAATAGAGGGTCATGTAAGATATATTTATGAATTTTTCTTTTGACTATTTAATCTAAGTTTTTGTCGCTGAGTTATATTGAATTTTTAAATATGACTTATCAATTTTTAAATAGTCATATGCACAGCTGGGCTATATTGGAAGTCAGTTGGTCAGGATGTTTTAATTCAGTGACTTATTTATTGTTTTATGTTTAATATATATTCTGTGAATAAAGATGAATTTGTTTTAATTTATTCATTTTTGATTTGTTTGCCCCGATTGATAATCTCTTATAAATGCATATTTTTGAAATGTTTTCTTACAGCCGTATCTTGGATGAGAACCTTTTTAAAAGTAGAACTCTAATGAAGTTCTTATGGGTTCATGTTTGAAATTGGAGATTTGTGGCCATTTATTGGGATTATTTGTTTAGTTAAGTTTTTAATACTTCTATAGGCAGTTTTTGATTATTAATATAAGAGATTGTAAATTTAAATTTTTTTTTTATTTTTATCATTGTCTGTAATTTAACAAGTTTCTTTTCTTTAAGATCTTTTGAATTTTTAAATTAGGTGTAATGACGTGTAATTTGAGTCTACACTTAAATATTAGACCCCTTAATTAGGTGGGATTTGTTTAAAGAAACTGTATTAAGACAATGTTTAATTTTTATTTTGTTTTCTTTAGTTGTCATCTGTTAAAATTAAACTTAAGTAATCTTTGCTGGCCATATAAGTTCCTCTACTCATTTAAATGTTTTCTTGGTTTAGATTGACTACCTTGTGTCAAATATTATTTTTAAGGCACTGTGGTTTTTCAATTAATTCCTGAGGGAAGCTTTTTGAGGGAGGGACTTCAGGTTGTAGCTATCAAATATATTATATAATGAGCTATTTTATTGTTTAAGTTTTTATAGGTTTTTATTAAATATGTTAAAGTTTAAAGTTTTTAAAGATGTTTTATTTAAAATCATTTAGTTTAACTTTTTCCCATTTTGGCCTATATGTTCCTCATGGTAAAGGGACAGATTTATGTTGCTGTAAGATTAACTTTTAATCAACTCTGTTTGGATTTTAACTTTGAAGAGATTCTGGAATTCATTTTTAAAATTAAAGTTTCAGTATTTGTATTGTTCAGAATTTAAACCCTGGGAAATTGTGAGTATGTTGCAGATCTGACTGATATCTCTTGTAATCTGGAATATCTTGGATTAACTTGTCAATCTCTTCACATATTTTTAGAATTGAATCAAATGTTAGAGTTTAATTGATTCAAATTCACTCTTTTTGGATTGACTATGTTTAAAGGTCTGATAGAGAGATGGAGGTTTTTAATGAGTTTCCTGTTTTTAAGAGTCAGTTCAAAGATGGATTTGGAATACCTGGTGTGTTCAAAGATGATTCTTGTTTAAGTAGGAAAGTTCTGTTATTGGTGGACTTTCTGTAAGCTGTTTTTATCCTTTTTCCCGGTGGTTTACAAAGTTTTTGTTGATGGTAGCTATTGCCCGGATTTTATGCTGTATCTTTTTAATTAGAGAAGGTTTGGAATGCAACTAATGCAAAATGAGAAGAGTTGCTGTTTTTGGAGGTATTTTCTATTAGATCAAGATAGCAAGTTAAGATAGTGGTTCATATTTTTAAGGGAAACCTGGTCATTTCTTGCACTTGTGAATCTACCATATACCTTCCGTGATTTTCTACCACTGATGACGTCATGATGAGAAATTGCTTTTTATGGTTTTTAAGATGTGAAATGCTCCTTGATTACTGGATTTTTAATAGGATCATTGATTATTATTGAGTTTTGGTTTATCTTCTGGGGTTTTTCCTGTTTGATCATATATATACCTGCGTGTCAATGTGGAATGAATCGGCGCGAATGAAGACCATTGGCCAATGGCAAATTTACTTTCTGTTTCAGCTAGTCTGATGCAGCTTTAAAGAATGAGTCCGTGCTTCGGCATTTGTGCTGTCAGGGAATGTTGATATACTAGTTTTCAGCATGTTGATAGGTTTTTGTGAGGTGTCATGCTTCAACAATTTATTCTTCTTTTGTTATATATTAGGTTTTTATTTGGCAGGATTCTCAGGTATATTGTACAGTGATCGGAGGGGGAATCCGTGGAGGTGAATCTGTTTTTGAAGAATAGAATTTTATTTTATTAAACCCTGAAAATAGTTTTTATTGAATTATTATCTGGGAGTGTTTTTATCGTCCTTTAACCTTTGTCGATTGGCAACCTTTAGTGGCCACGGGGTTTGCCTGCTTGAGACAATGTCTGTTTTTCTCTGATGTCATGTGGGATGAATTATGATGAAGCGGTATATTCTGTCAACATGGAGAGAGTTTTGCTGAGTTTGGGTAGGGCTACCTCGTTTCCTTTAGATTCTGCCGAATTACTTTTAATACATATCTTGGTACATTTTTGAATTCTTTTAGGGGGGCAAATTGTGAGGTGGACATATGTTAGATGGTCATTTTCACTTACAATTTCAATTTTTAAAGTTTTTAAGAAATTGTTTTGTTACTAAAGGCCTTCACTTCAATTCATTGTAACTTTAGATATTGATTTTCTATATATTGTAATTTTAAATCAATCATGTAAGAATTGAGCTGATTGAATACCATTGTGATTGATCACAGGGGGTCTGGGAAAATGTGTTTTGTCTTTACTAATATTTATGTGTATTTTGTGTTATATGTGTATTTTGTGTTATATATGTATATTATATTATGTATATTATAAGTTTATTAATTTATATGTTAAATCACTGAGTGGCTGGTCATCTTTTATTTTACAGCTTTTAGTACTTTATCGGTCTTCACAGCTTTCAGTTTTCTTGGATTTCATGGAGTGAGATTGAGTTCTTCTGGTTTTAGTAGTTGGGTTCTAGTTCAAGTGGACACTAACATGTATATCTGGTGTAAAGTCATGTTTATAGTAGTTCTTTGAACTTTTCCCTTTTTTTTGCTCTGTCCCAGTGTCAAGAGGGGGGGCATTTGATAAGAGTAAATACCTTATTTCCTGTCTTGACACTGTCCAGATATGTCTCCTCTGCATCCCTCTATATTTAACACTGCATATTTCCCTTATATTTATTTAGCACTTAAAGTATTTCCTTTATTAAAATATATCTCCTTTATTAAAATATATTTCCTTTATTAATATTTCCTTTATTAAAATATTTCTTTTATTAACAGTATACAAAGTCATTTCACTTACTTTTTTATTCATTCCTGTTATTCTATCTTTAATTCCTTTTTACGATGTTTATCTTTCTTTGCCGTTCATATTCACGTTTTTCAATTGTCTGCTTCCGTGCAAACATGAGCACGCATTTCGTTTGAATGATGATCATAGATTAGTTTCTCGATCGCCGCCAGATGGCGTCGCTCGTTTGAGTTTACGACGCATCGGCTCTGCGTTCCTTCGTCATGATGATCTCATTCTGGAACTGTCTGCAGCTGCTCCTTGCATTGCGTAATGAGGCGTTATTCGAACGCCCGGCTGATATAAATTGAAATACGTTTCTCTCCTTCTCACCCCTGCTCACCTGCCTGTCTGTCTGCACTCGCTGCTTTCTTGTCCTGTGTTTGTCTACGTGTTTCGTCTCGTCCTTTTACTAACAGTGTTGGTTTTTCACGACATTTTAATGGTGCTATTATGGCTGGAGATGTCTTCTTGAGTTGCTGTGTGCTTTTAATAAGTTGATGTTTTTACTTACTTTTTACTTCATCGTTCGTCGGCCATTTTATAAGATGATTGATATGAGTTCGATAGTTTATGACTTCGACTCTGCTCTTTAAAGATGGACTCTGCATACATCGTGTTTAAATAGATACACTGATGTGAGTCGAGATGGCTATTGTTATGTTGAAGTTAGAGAAGTTTTACTCGCTATTTATTATCGGCATCTACATTTTGACGTTTCATCTAATGGCTGTTTACTATGCATCTTCATCTATAAAGAAGTATTTTTTCTTGAAGTTGTTTCGGCACGAATATATGATTTACGGTATTTCAGTTTAGATCCATCGGCATATTAGATGTTTGTGAACAACATGAAACTTTGAGGAGGACCAGTCATTCTGTGATCTTTTCCATTTCTTTATTGCTATGAGTTCAGTTTTCTTTTATTGTCAAATGGTTTTCTGGATATTTAATTTGACAGCTTAAATGTATTTATTGAATTTAAAGATTTGATTTATTGTTTGAATTATATTTAAACTTATTTTATATTTTAGTTAATAAACGTTAGTTTGTTTTTAAACTTACTTTGTTTTTATTTCGCCACCATATGTTTCTTTTCTTTTTCATAAACTATTTAATACTTTATTGGGACTATTAGCGTTAGCTTTCATCGTGCTTTTAATTAAACTCTGCTAATCTAATTTAATTTAATCCTTGTCATTAATTTAATGACATCAAATTTCCTCAAAAGATCGGCAACAACACGCGAATTTCCTCAAATGATCGCGAAAAACACGCAAATTTCGTCAAAGGATCGCAAAAAACACCCAAAAGTTGTCTAAGGATCGCGAAAAACACGCGATTTCCATCAAAAGATCGCGAAAGAAACTCAGATTCGTTAAACAATCGAAAAAAAAAAAGCGAATTACCCAGAAGGTCGCGAGAAAAAACGCGAATTTCTCCCAGAAGATCGCGAAAGCAACGCGAATTTCCCCCAGAAGATCGCGGAAAAAAAACGCGAATTTCATCATAAGATCCCGAAAACAATGCGAATTCGACAAAATTTCACCTTCAAAGAAAGCGATTACCGCTGTTCTAAAAGAATAAATTCAAAACTTGTTATATTTTTTCTTGTATGTTGCATTTAGCATTTTTTTTTTTTTTTTTTTGCCTTTTAAAATTTTCTTTAAGATGTATCATGTATGTGAATTACATAACTGTTTGTGGTATCTCTATTTATATGACCTAGGGGTGTTTCTAGTCCGAATTTTCCGAAAATGTAAGGCATTCATTTCCGAAAACTTTAAAAAATCGGTCACCAATCCGAAAATTCGAACATATCACGTCATAAACACGTCAAAAGATCGCGAAAAAAATAAAATTTGTCAATCGTTTGCAGAAAAATCGTCAATTTCGTCAAAGAATCACGGGGAAAACGCAAATTTCGTCAAAGAACCGCGAAAAAACGCAAATTTCGTCAAATAATCGCCAAAACCCCGCAAATTTTGTCAAAAGATCGCGAGTAAACGGCAAATTTCGTCAAAAGATTGCGAGTAAACAGCAAATTTCATCAAAAGATCGTGAGTAAACAGCAGATTTCGTCAAAAGATCGCGAGTAAACAGCAAATTTCGTCAAAAGATCGCGAAAAAACGGCAAATTTCGTCAAAGAGCCACGGAGAAAACGCATAGCTAGTGTCGGAAGTGGATTTCTCCCTCTCGCCCTCTCTGGTGTAACTTTTCAGAAGATTTCCTGTGAATTTCAGATTTTTTTTTTTTTTACTCAAAATCACCCCTGTGACATGACCACTGGTCACTGCATAAAAAAGTAGATTGTCAATTTTGTATTTAAACTTACGAAATCAATAAGCAATATATTGCGAATACTGTGCAATTTCAGCCCTAACAATTAGATTGTAATAGAGTAAAATTTGTTTTTGAAATGTTCTTTTCACCAAATTGGGCATTAAAAATTGGAGTGTGCATACCACATAACGGTGCAGCAAATAAAAACATCGACAACGAAATAAAATGGCAAATCCTTAAAATTTTTTAGACTCCTTGGATTTTTTGGGTACTCCTTGGATTTTTTCTTCCCAACTCTGTATGAACCCTGAAAAATGCATGGGCTGCAGTAGTAGTCTCACTAATAGAGTTTTTTCATTTATCTAGGCTTGACTGTATATAATAAAAATATTCTGTTATTTATAGCTTTTTAAAAAGTCATTCTGTGACTATATTTGATCTTTTAAGTTTCGAATGCAATACTAGCAAATTTGAAAAGTTTCAGAATACAGTGTTAAAAACGATAAAGCAAAGTGATATACAAGTCGCAAGTATTAATTTTAATTTCATATTTTCAGGCCCATCTCTTCCATTATTTTTATTTTCTACTGTTTTGTACATTTACTTTTTCTTGTGGTTTTGGTATATTTTTGTCAGAAAATCTTTTTAATGCAATTTTTTTCTCTTATCTAAATAGTTTGAAACTGTCTTTATTTAGATTAATTGAATTCATATTATAGGAAAAAATTAAATTTTTTAAAAACATTTCACAGAAACTGCTGAAAGTAAAAATGAAGAGAAGCGAATTCGTGCTGACTATGAGAAAAAAATTTCATCTTTAAAGAATGATGTAAAAACTATGGAAAATGCTAGACGGCAACATGTACACCTACTCAGTACTAGTTCAAATGAAGCTCAACTGAAGAAGTTGAAACAAGAGGTTGCAGATATGAAAAGAGCCAAGGTATGAATGAAAAGTGTTTAAAATTTGTAGGTTCAGAAATTTGCTTATTTTTATGTCTTAAGCAAAATGTATTATTGCTTCACGCATTAGTCAGGAGAGAGGCTCAGGAGGCTGGAACCCTTTTTGAAAATTAAGAAAAATATTCTAAGTTATAATAAATAATAACATTTCC
Source organism: Maratus speciosus (assembly GCA_963932465.1). Classification (NCBI taxonomy): domain Eukaryota; kingdom Metazoa; phylum Arthropoda; class Arachnida; order Araneae; family Salticidae; genus Maratus; species Maratus speciosus. The sequence goes on from OZ010790.1 coordinate 466,719,484, forward strand.
CTTTTGCTTTCAATCTTCACTAAAGTAAAAATTAGGTATAAATTTATTTCATTATTTACTTCAGATTTTTTACAAGTATTTTTAAACCCCTTCCTTTTTGGATTGTTTGTTATTTCATTTTATTACATCTAAAATCGGTTACCTGTAGCACAATCATCTTGTTACACCAGGCCTCCAATTAGAAGCCTATGTCTAAAACTGTACTGAGTAATAATAATACACTATAATTTGAAGTTTGTTTCTATCTTGTATTGATGAACCAATTAATATTTGTTCATAGCTCATTGGTACAATAATGGCCAATTATGAATTTTACAAACTATATATTTCATAGAAGAAAAAAAAAAGTTTGGTTGGATATGGATCTTTTCCAGGCAAAAGACATAAAGTCATTCCTCCAGTATCTCAAACAAGTGAGATCTTGAAATATACAAAAACCAATCTGTATGAAAAACACAGGCAAAAGTGCATGCATTAACACTTTAATTGTTGCATAATTTTCAGGAAAATCGTAGATTTTTTTTATTCACACACATTTATCATCTACTACAGATTCTTAACATTAAGCATTCTGATCTTAAAATCAGGTTTGTCAATTCAGTGCTGCCATCTAATGAGTGCTTAAGCATTTAAAATAATCCCACAAGCGACAAATCAAAGAAGAAACTGTAATATATTGGCTAAAGTTATGAGGAGTTCAGCCCGTGAGGGTCACAGGCACAACAAAATTTGTTCACAAATGATTTTAAATTGAAATCGTATTGTAATAAATTGAAATCACAAAAAAAAAAAAAAAAAAAAAACAGGGGAAAATTTTCTATTTTGAAAAGAGCTCATGCCATTTTTGTTTTCACTTAAAATAATATAACTAGTTTGTATTTGTTTCTGGCAAATATTCCATAAGAAAATTAAAACTTCATCAATAAATAAAACACTGAATAAAATACTGAAATATCATTATACAAACTAAATACAGTAGAAGCTCTTTCATCCAGCATTCTATGGTTCGGCATATTCTATAATCCGGCATGCTAGCCCACATTTTTTTTCTACGATATCTCTTTACCTTGACACTAGGTCGCGCTACTGTGTGCTTAGTGTTTATCATGACTGGTTGTACTTTTAGTACTGCATATCCTGTTTTCTGGAGTGATTGTTTGAAGTGATGAACAAAATATAGTGCTAGATTTGGTAGAAGCTGTGCCAAACAATCCTTTTAGAGATATACCTGTGAGGAAGTTATAGACTGGATTGAAATTGAATCGACGACAGCGTGCCTGTGGTCAAAGAAATCAGTGATGCACTAATTTTACAAAGTGTTTTGAAACCACAAGAAGTCCAGATTCAGGAGGTGGAATCGGATGAAGAAGGAGTCATGGCAGATGAATCTAAAGTCTCGTGGAAACAGGCTTAGATACATTCATAAAATTTGCCAAATCAAACAAAAGCTGCAACTCTGCAGAACACATATCTGTGTATAATCTGTAACGATTTTTTGAAGAAGAAATCCGAATCGCGGAAATAACGTGATATCAGAGACTTTTTAAAAATGTAATGTTCATATTAATTTTTTACTACATGTACAAAGTAATGTACATATACAATATATATTAAATAATTGAAATTTAATTTTGTATTCTATGTTTTTCTTTAATTTTCACAGTTGTTGAAATGAAAAAATGCAGAGCAGTATTTGTCAGATATTCATACAATTTACACAGATTCATAATGTAAATAAACACAAAAAGTGCATTGACCTTCGATAATCTGGCAAAATCACTAATTCGGCACGAGTATGGTCCCGAACGTGCTGGAATAAAAAGCTTCTACTGTAACTAAATAAATAACGAACTAAATAAGATACTGAAATAATCAAAATTAAGAAGGTGTGTGCTGTAAATGTTTAGCTATTAACTGTTGACATGCGACTGATATGAAAATACTATTTTTAATAAATAATGTGCATTGGAAAAAGGTGTTAAGTGCATTAAAATGATGTAGTATCTCTATTTAAATGTTTTTGGAGTTAAAACATCTACTATAATACAGATATTTCAATTTCAAGAGAATATTCTGGGGAAAAAGTAATCTCGTAAGTATGACGTCACTTTCTACAGGGGCTTTCAGAGTGAGGATAAACTGATTCTAAATAAACGATTGCTATCCTTCTGGTTGAAAAGGGAATGCAGACTAAAACGAAAGTACTTTAAAGTATAATAAAATAAGATGATGGTTAAGGGAGGTTGGGCACCCCTGATAAAAATAATTCCTAGTTTTTCTTTTAAGGCTTAATTGTTTTAAACCATTTGAGAATAATATATATATATATATTTTCCAAAGTCATGGGAGGGAAAGAAAATTTTCTTTTGATCATACTTGGTATATGTGTGTATAAAGACATATTTATTTGATTTTAAAAAAAATAAATAAAAATGTGTCCTTGTTTGGTCTGTGCACTGCCATATACTATGATATGATATGATATAGTTTTCATATATGATGTAGCTTTCAGAATTTACTTGATACAGCATGTTTCAAGAAATTCTAAATTTGCAAGTAATATACATGAATTCTTTGTATGCGTTCTGATATTTTAAAGTAAAATTACATATGTTTAAAATATATTATGGTTTTAAATCTAAAAATAGATTTTTTGTTTTTTAATTTACATTTAAGAATGAAATTTGTATATTTTTATGTAGAGTTCCACTGTGCATATATTTGCATCACCCTGATCTGTCTCTATTCACATCTTATACTGTAGTGAATAAATTGTGAAATATATTTTAGTATAATTTTTCATTTTGTTCATGAGATTTCTAAATTTAATTTTTATTAATATCTACTACATTATTATCATAATTTTTCATGGAATAATACATAAAATATTTAAATATTTTATGTTTTATTATTTATTTGAATATATTTATAGGTTGCTCTTATCAACAAAATGAAGGAAGAATCAAAAAAATATAAAGATGCAGAGTATAAAAGAAATCGAGAAATTGCACTATTGAAAAAAGAGAAGCAAAACAAAGAGAATCAAATTAAAACTCTGGAAGCCGAAAAGAAACGAAAAGACTACATGCTGCAGAAAAGAAATGAAGAAATAATAAGCCTGAAGAAAAAAACTGTTGTGAAATATGTTTCTCCAAGATCTGCTGGCAGGTGGAAAGCAGGTAAATTTAGTTTTTGTGAAAAGAACTAAGTATCTGATTGAAATGTGATATTTATCTGATAAAGTAAATCATTTATATAGTACAGCATAATCTCGAAAATCTGGTATCGTCATGATCAAGACTAAGCCGGATTTTTGAAATTTTATCAAAAGTTCTTTCGATGTTCTTAATGGTGCATTTATTCATAATTTAATTCAAAGCCAAGTGATATTTATGTAATAAAAAGGGAATATTAAATATTTTTAAAAAGTTTACCTTGATTGATATTTTCTATGTTACAAAACAAATTCTAACAAACAGTAAAGTAATTTCATCTAGTATAATTTCCGAAATATCAATGCCAATTTTTTTTTGTTTTGTTTTTTCGACCGTTTTTTAACAAGTTTTTCATCAATTTTATGCGAGTGAAGAATATTGATTTCAGAAATACAGTCTTGTTTTTCTGCAGCAGAATTAATTTTCGAGTCAAATTTTTGCATTTTTCCACTGACACCTGTTCTTCTCCTGACTCCTTGTCCTCTGAGCTGCTACCAGTGTTATCAACTGCTCTATTTAACACAGCGTCAGCGATCTCGCTGTTTGCTAATCCATCGCTTTTGATCTCGAAGTTTTTATTAATTTGTAAACAACTGCTGTTTTTCTTTCCCCCTAAGTTGGAAGTGTTAAAAAAAAAGGGGTGGGGGAGATGACTTTGATGCTGGATTTTTTAAATCATTAATGTATTAATGAAAAGCTTTTTTTTTTCTCTCCTTACCTCTTAATTCTTTAACACTTTCGTGGGCAGTGACATTGTCAGCCAATGTGCTTGATATGGTAAGAGATGAGATTACCAGTATTTTCTAGAAAACATTCTCATTCTGAAGAACTATATGAAATCAGACTTTTCCTAAAATAAAAATTAAAAAGAACAAAGGAAAAAAAAAATAGAAAACCACTATTATGCTTTGCACTATAAGTCTGCAGAGGCCTGAGGCCAGCAGTGACATCTTCAGCCAATGTGCTTGATATGGTAAGAGATGAGATTACCAGTATTTTCTAGAAAACATTCTCATTCCGAAGAACTATATGAAATCAGACTTTTCTTAAAATGAAAAAGAACAAAGAAGAAAAAAATAGAAAACCACTATTATTCTTTGCACTATAGGTCTACAGAGGCCTAGCTCAGTCTTCACTCTCTCTGGTCTTTTTTCTGCAAACTTGGGCCGAGCTGGGCTTGGACTTTTCTTCCTAGGTCGAAATTTTCAGACTCATTACTAGAGATGGAAATACTCAGAAAAAATCCAGAATTTTTTTTCCCGTGGGGGGGGGGGGATGTTATTATTTTTTTAAAGGTAAAGGAAATTTATTTAAATTTCGAAATCCAAGAAGGGCATATCCTACCAGTGAATATGCTAGTTTAAAAAAAAAAAAAAAAAAAAAAAAGATTTCAAAAAATCTTAATCTTAATACTCTACAAAAATAAAGTAAATAAAAAATTGTTCCTGTAATTTATTAAATCAAATTAAATTTAAATATAGCAGAGTATTAGTATTGTTATCGAAAAGATTCATTAAAGAAATATCACAGATTTTTATCTTCTATTTTTATGGTATAGTATGTTACTGATATCTTACATGGCCCGGAATAATGAACCAAACCTTCAGAAAAAATAAAATTCAGATCTGGCCTGTCTCGGGAATAATGAAGTCTAGTCCTGGCCTGGCTCGAGTCCAATTAAATAAATCTGGCCCGGGCCAAACTCTGGTTTCAAGACAGACCCAGGCTCTCTGGCCTCTAAATTCTTCCGTAAAAAAAGGATCCTTTATTTATAAGAAGATCATTCAAGTGTGTGTGTCCTGTCTGTCGCAGCCATTTTTCTCGAAAACCATGAAACATGAAAAGTTCAAACATGCCAGAGTTATAAAGGCACCCATATGTTTATAGATTATTAGACATTCACAGATATTCTTAGGAAAAATTTAGGGGACTAATTAAATTACTTGAATATATATATATATATTTTTTTTGTATGCAGTGTTCAGAGAATCTTCTAACACTAAAGTAAAAAATAAATGTACTGCAAAAAATATGCCCTCCCCCCCTTCTGAATCTACTGAAACTAAAATTATGAAAAAATTAGGGGTCATAGGGGTTTATTTAAACCTTGTATGAAAACTATAGCAATTATCCTTTTGGTAACATAGTTGTTGAGAATGTCTCATTTTTTCATTACACACAAACTTTACTTTACGAGTGCTCAGTGTGGGAGTTGAGGGTTGCTTGAGATACCTATCGTCGCATAATCATCCAAGGATTGTTGATTATTTGTTTAGAAAAAAATTCTTGGTAATTAGCCAAGATATTAATTAAAAACCTATCTAGAAAACAACAGCACGGACCAAGATGGCATTGAAACTTTGGGACCTCCTTTCAAAGTGTTCTTGCCTTCGAAAGAAGGTCGGTTTAAACTTCTGTGTGCAAGTAAAACTCACACTTGACTGAATATTTCAATCAGTGTTTATGTACGTATTTGCCTAAGTTGTAATTAATATAGTTGATATTTTGTGTTCCATGCATTGCAAACTTAATTTGAAAATAAAATCTATGCATGGGTATGAGTGTTTTTTGAAAGATTTTAATTCTAGGATAAAAGTTGCTTCAGAAATATGGGCATTTTTTGTAGAAATTCAGTTGGGCCAGGCTAGTTAAGTTTTTGTACAGGGCCGTCTGGGCTTGGGCCGAACTTTTAGCTTTTGTACTGTGCCAGTCTAGGTTTGTGCAGAACTTTTAGGTTTTATGCTGGGCCAGGTCAAAAAAATTTTCTTTTGTATGTACCAGGCTGGGCCCTGACCTGGAAATTTTGGGCTGTACAGATCTCTACTTTGTACCATGTTTCAAGTTATGGCATAAAAATGGATATTTTATTATTTTATCTGTTTTGCAAGATTTTTCTTAGAATAAATTATTATTCCTATTTAGCTTGTGTACAGTTTTTTTTTTTTTTTTTTTTTTTTTTTTTACTGTTATATTGTATTTAATTTTTACTTGTGTGTGTGAGCAACATATGCATTGTTAGTTTTAGGTTATTTTTCATATTTGTAAAATTGCAGCTTTTGCATGGTTTTGTAAATTGCATGGTTTTGTAAACATATAATCTTTTATTCACATTTCTAATATATTACTAGATAAATTTAAAACATTTATCTTACTGAAAATAAACCTTTCCTAACACTCAGAATTTTAATTGAAACTTGCAAAAAACCAAACCAAACCTTTGGTTAGTCTTTAGTTGAATGCTTAAATTTTGCAAAAAAAAAAAAAAAAGTTACACGATGAACCGTTGCTTATTTTTTGGCACCTTCCTCCATACATTGTCTAAAACCTTTCCTTTTTCAATTCCTACTATTAGTTCACACTCTCCCTATATTTGTTTATTTATATATTTATTAATTTATATATTTATCTTGTTCAAATTTTCAATCATTAATAAAATACTCATTATTCATCCTATCAAGTTGAAATAATTTTTTTTTTGAACTTGTACTGGATGACAATTGATGTTAATACAGTTTTTTCAAATATTAATTAATTAATTAAATTTTAATTAATTAATTTTAGTTTTGCATGGGAAACAAAATGGCGGCCATTGGTTATCGAAGGTCAATGAAAGTATTTTCAATAAGGAGTTACCATAGGGGGGACCTTGTTCTGTCGCCAAATACCGCCAAGTTTGTCGCCAACTTGGCGATGTATTGCCAAATTTGGCGTCAAAAATAAGTCGCCAAAAGTGATGCCAACTTGGCGATATTTTTAATATTTCGCCAAATTCCCATAGAATTCCATTGTAAACCTACTTGCTTATAGAAAATCAACAAATTGAGATATTTTAATGCAACAAAAACTAATATTAGCTTAAGAGATTATATTAAATTTTTCTTTGGTGACCTAAGTAGGAATTGACTTAAAAAACAAAATTTTTATATTACTTGTTTATTTTCAATTAAAACATGTTAAGATAGTGTGACGGGGACACTGAAATTCTTTTCATTTGCTGCAAAGTGGTGAAAACTTTGTAAACAGTATTGTTTTACCCAGAAACATTGAAATTCCATCATAGGAACAATAGTCATGGTTGATTAAGGATAAAAGTAACTTTTTAAAAAAACCTATTATTAGATTGTTGCAGATGAAATATTGAATTTGGTAGATAAACTTCAAACAACAATAACTATGGAATTTGACTTTTACTAATCAAAATAGGCACCATTAGATGCAATGCATCTGTCCAATTGAGATACCAGAGTATTATGCCAATTACATAAAAGTATGGCATTCTGCACCAAGGAAACTCCTTGTGAGAAAATTCTCACATTGTTTTTATTCATTTGCAATTTCTCATCATTTTAATTCTCCATTTTGTTATTTCTAGACATTGGTTTAATGGCAATCACACAGTTCTCTTTTTAATGTACCGTACCGATCCTTTGTCGATCTTTGTCTGGCATGCATTTCAGGGTTCCCAGCAACATGGAAAATCTGAAAAGTCAGGGAATTTCAAAAAAGTCAGAGAAATTTTAAAATATATAGAAAAAGTCTGGGAATTTACAAATATTTCCTAAAAAGTCATGGAAAAGTCTGAGGTAAAAAAGATTTGGAAGATTAAAATTTGAAATTATTTGTAAATTGACATGTGCTTAATTTTTCATTTTCTAATGTTTAAATTAATATAGAAATGCTAAGTGGGAAGAGAAAAACATATGTTAAACAACCCACAAAAATGTTTGTTTTCATGAGATCATTTTTTCTTTGGGAGATCAAAATACTGTACATTTGTACTTTGCTGTGTTCCCTTAAACATGCATTCTCGGATTAAGTTGACTCTTGTCAGGGTGCAAGACAAAAAAATGCCTCCAAATTGATTGCAACTCTGGGACTCCTGAGTTCTGACAGGCGCCTGCTAGAAAATCATCATTAGCAATTAATTGACGCAATTCTAATGCTCTTAAAGTGATTGGTGACCTTCATTAGGATGTACAAAGAGAGAATATTTCAAATTTAAATGAAGAAAACCTCGTTTATTACACTCAAAGTAAGTAACCCTGCATGCTCTTGTGGCGGAGAGGAGAACGGAAATAACTGTGCTGTGCCTGTCAGGCCTATTGTGACCGACGGAGGGTTAAACGTGTTTTTGCTGAATTAAATTTCAGCAATATGTGGTGTGTATTAAAAACATGTAGGTAATATACAGGTCTGTAAAAAAAAATAATCTGTTATGTTTCTATCTATCGTTAGAAATTGCTAAAAGTGAATTTTGAATTGTGTTATGCGTTTTCTAACTAAACTAAATTTTATTGTTCTATGTAGAATGTATACAAATCTATTTATCATATACAGAGCTGCACAAAAGTAACTGAGTACCTTTCTGGCTATGTGCAGTAATTCCCGAAATTGGGCTTTTAAATGTGTTATGCATTTTCTAAAATGTTTACTTAGATATTTTCTTTAGCTTATTAAATGGCTTTTGTTAAAATAATCTGGAAGTATTGGAAAATGTTGCATAATCTATGCTTGATGCATGAATTTCCTTTCTTGTTTATTTTACCAAGTGTGCTCAAGTTATTAGAAACTGTTGAATATTGCACACTTAATTTCTCTGCCATATCCCTACAGTTTGGCAAGGGTAAGACCCAACTAGAGTTTGCGTTCTTTGTTGGTGCTGCATGTCCATGTTTTTCATTTTATGGATATTACTTGATCACAATTTTTAGAATAATTACTGTGTGGCACTGTGATATCTCCAAATGTCCATGTTGTGTCTATAATCTAAGACAACCAGCTAGCACTCTAATGATTCCTTATTTTGGCAGGGATATTATCTTCATGATCAACACCACTTGCACTGTCTGGTAATAATTACAAATATGAAAACTACTTCATCCCAAAATCCAACATTTCATCTGTAACAACATAATGTTATGGAAAAAAAGTAAACAAAACAATCAAAGTGTATAAGTAAAATCAGTATATTGTTTTAAACTTTTTAATTGTGATTTGAATTTTGTGTTTGTAGTGAACTTGTTGTGAATTTTATTAGTGAATTTAAAACTTTATTTATTTTTAATGTTGTTTTTATTTTATTTTAAATTTTTTGCTTAAAATTATTATTTCACTTTTTTGAAATTCTTTTTGATTATTAATTATTCATTCCTGCATTTCATTTTAGCTCCATTTTCTCCTAAGATGGCAAAACAAAAATGGCAAACTTTAGAGAAGAAGGTAATTGTTTTCTGCTGTTTTATTTTAAATTTATAAAGGAATCATTCAGAATATAGCCCTGTATCATTTTTCTTATCTTTATCAAAATAATAATAATGCAAATATTTGTTATTTTAGAGTAATATAAATTAATAAATTTTGTTTATATTATGATTCACTGTTATAATATTGATTTGTATAATATTGATGTGTGTTTATTTACTAGTGGCGGGAAACGATTAAAAGTTTTAACTGGTTTAATCAACGTTTCTTGTTTGATTAATCATATTTTGAACTGGTTTCTATTTTGTTTTACAGTTTTAATTTTCATTTATCTAATTAAACCTTCATAAAAAATAAAGATAACTATCTTTCTTTCTAGTAAATGCCAAGATATTTTAAATATTTAGGTGATATCCGAGAGGCAACAGCAAAAAAGCCTTATGTTATTGAGCATTTGAAAACCAAGGATTTTATTTTATATTTTAATACATTTCATTGAATTTTCTTAGATTACTTGATTACATAGTATTTCATGCAGTTGTCTTTTGACTGTTGGTATATAATCATTCAAAACATCCAATGGTCATACACATATCATTCAAAACATACAGTCAAGCCCCGATTTAACAAATTTTTTTAGGTCCCGATGAAAATGAAACAAAAATAATTCGATTTAACGAATTTATAATCCTGATTTAACAAATAACTTTTGGTGTAAAAAAAAAAAAAAAAAAAAATGAAAAATTGATTATCAATTTTCTGAATATGTATCTTGTGACGCAGAAATATCTGCATGTGGAAACATATATTACAGCGAGGTTATTCATTGCAGTAGTAACAGATCGCATGAAGAATATGGAATAGAAATGAAGCATGCAACATTCAAAGGCACAGTTAGCAGTTTGGTTTCTTTGAAATGGTATTTGATAGCTCATGGTGTTGATGACAGACACCGTTTTCACAGCTTCAGGAAAAAATCGATAAATAAGTTTGGAATACGAAATTGAAATAAAACAAACAAACATCTATAAAATATATCTTATAATTTATTTACAAAATTTGAATAAATGAGATTTTTTTCTTAATTGCAATGCCTGTGATTTATAGTAGTACATAAAAAAAGAATAAATTTTTATACAGTATTTTTTCTTAAAGCAACAGCAACAAATGTTTAACATTATTATTAAGGTAATTGAGCATTGTTAATTTTATTTATAGTCATTTTCCAACTTGTTCTGTTGTATAAAAAAAATTTATTTGATCATCCCGTTTTAATGAACAAAGTTGCTAGCCTTGAACAATTCGTTAAATTGGAGTTTGACTATACCACCCTTTTAAAAAATTTTATGAATATTACGTGAAATTGACCTAAAAATTATATACATATATAAACGAGATTAAATAGTTAATTAAATTATTCAGAATTAAGTTCACCTACATGTTTATTTTCAGGTAGTATAGTGCAGGCCACAAAAACGATATAAGATTTTAACCAGCCCCATTAGCAAATGAGCACATTTGTATTTTTCGAATCTAAGATCAATCTAAATTTATTTTCAACAAAACCAATCAAAACAAAACAGTGATAAACCAACAGAGAGATATCATTTGGGAAAATGCTTCACAAAAGATGAAACAATTTGTGAATGCTACTCAGTTTCCAAATGCACAAAATAATAATGAAGTGAAATGAAGAAAACTATGTTTTGATTTTTTTCAGAGTGATATGTTAGTGTTGACTCTAAGCCGCTTTAGCAGGGTGCAGTGCCCGGCGGCCCTTTTTATTTCTATTTTGTGCCCGGCGGCTCTTTTAAATCCTTCTGATGCACCCGGTTGCCTTTTTAATACTTCCTATGCGCCCCGTGGCAATTCAGTAGATCCCGGGAAAATATCGCAAATTCTAGGGACTCTAAACAAACCAGTTCAAAATATTTTTTGTGAACAAGGTAGAAGTGTGCCCCTTTTTTAGAATAGTGTTCCTTTTTTGAAAAAATGTACCCTTTTTTAGAATAGTGTCCCCTTTTTTGAAAAATTCACGCCCGGTGGCCTTTTTTTTCTAGAGTCAACACTATGTGTAGAAACTCATCAAAATTCATGCCTTTATAACACTGAACTAAAGTTATACAAATGAATGATTGAACTGGCTGATGATTTTTTTACTGAGCATCCAAAAACTAAGGATTTTATTTTATTAAATACTTTTCATTGAATTTACATGACGTTACTTGATTGCATAGTATTTCATACTGTCGCCTCTTGACTCTTAGTACTCTAACTACCCTTTTTACTGATACATATGTTGCAGTCATGCATAACATTGTTTTTGCTAATAATGACAATTTGGTACTTGGTATTTCCACCAGTTGAGAGGATTAATAAAATAATCAGTCAGTTCAATAATTTATTTGTATAACTTGGGTTCATTGTCATAAGGGCATGAATTTTGATGAGTTTCTATGTATATATTGTTCTGCAAAGAGTCAAAACATAATTCTTTTCCTTTCATTTGATTATCATTTTGTACATACAGTAAAAGGGCTGTAGAAAGTTGTTCTTTAGAAACTTGATATTTTCAGGAGATTTTCTTATGTTAAAAATTATTGTGTTCCAATATGTTAATGAAATTAGATATTGTCGTTATTCTTAAACTGGGTTCTGATTACTACAAAGATGGTACCTTCTTAAGAAGAGTAGTATTTTTTATTTAAGAAGGTATTGAACTTGTGCATTTTTCTTCTGGAGCAGTGTTGTAGGAGAGGGAATTCAAAATTGTCCGAGGGAAAGGTGGGGGTGGGTGGGATGATTTGATCCAAATGTCCAGCATCAAAAGGACATTTTGATGCTGTGGAGTTCAAGTCCATCTACTGATTTTTCTATTGTTATAAGCACCATCTCTATTCCTATTTTTCTAAAAGAGTTATGTTTTTACGTTTTCTTTATGAAAACTACCAGAAATAAAATACAGTTTAACTCTTATTAAGCATTTTATTTTATGAAATTCTCTATTTAATGGAATTTCCCTTGAAACTTTGATTTTGTACAAAAATAATAAGGAAAAGTTCTCTAAACAACGAAAATGAATTTCTATCAAACAAATATATTTCAGATCAAATTTCAAAGTTTTAACTGTTTTCAATCTACAAAGGAAGCCATTTTTGAAAAATTCTTTCATTTTTTTTTTTTTTTTTTGCCAATTATCATAATACACCATGTGAAGTCCCACAAAATGTGATAAAAATTAGCAATGAAAAAACAGTAAATGTTAATGAAGCAAGTTTTATCAATATCTCAATTTACATTTTCTGGTACAATCACAGTTTCAGATATCTGTAAATACTGAAAAAAATAAATTAATAAAGTTACATCTTTTTTTTATTTACATTTAACTTTCTAAAACTTGTGGATCCCCCAAGTTTTAGGGTTCATGGTATCTTCTACCACAGCTATCCTGTAGTTATAGCATTGTCATAAAAGTACTTTTAGATAACCTTGTGGTAGTGTAAATTCATTTTTTTAAGGCACTTGCTGAATACTTATGCTGTACTTACTAAAAATGTACTTTAATAATTAAAATTTCCTGTTATTTCCTTTCCTGATTCATATTTTGGTTTGATTTGCTATGGATTACATTATTTTGAATATTAATTACCAATATGAACATAATAAGAGTTATCAATTTGATCATTTGTTTGTGTTTTCTTTTTTGCATTTTTAACAAAATTGAATGTGTTTGTGATTGCTATTTAAAAAGAGACATAGATTGCACCTAGCCTCTATCCTGCTTTTAGATTGTGAGCAAGCATTCTAAATTTCTGAAAGTTTGTGTAACTCAACAATGATCATTTTCCTCCTACACCTTTTCTTATATATTTTATTAGGGCAGATTTTTATCCTTTTCAGAAGACCTAATAAATGGTGAAGATTCTGATAACAAAAAGCTTATCCAAAAAAATTAAATAGCTTCATATTGCATGTCTGACAATTCTCTGCTTTCTGGTGTAAATACAATCAAAGTTTGAAAATTGGAAATAAAAAAGTCAGAATTTTAAATTCCATTTATTTACCTATTTTAAATGAATTTCTGCTGTGACACATGTGTATATGTATGGTGGAGGGGGAAAATGTACTTTGAAAGCTTAATATAATATTTTTTCTCTCATTCATAAAAGTAGCCTAATACAAGCATGTAATTAGATTTAATTTATATTTAATTTTGTTTAATTGCAAAATTAGTTCTTCATATAGGCATATCAATTTATTTGTTTAATATGTATTAGTGATTTGCTGTCTAATGCATTTTGTAGATAAACAAATTAGTTTTAAATAAACTAAGCATGGCTGCCATAGAAAAGGATATGGATCGGTGGTTAAAGGTATGTTAATTTTTATGCTTATATGAGTTCTTGTATGCTTTTAGTGATTTTTTTAATTTTTAAGATTGCTTATTTTATGTATTTTCATTACATTATATGATTTTGTCTTTCTTTAAAAGGAGCGAGAAAAACTTGGTCGATGCTTAGATAGAGTTACTAGAAAACGTGACAAGGCTATCATAGAAAGAAAGGTAAGAATAGAATATGCCTAAAATATTTTTCTTCAAAAATTTTTAAACAATTATTAATAAAATATTTAATTTATTGTCTAACATTTTATAAATCTGGATTTGAATAATCTTGATTATTTAGCATTCTTCATTATTTAGCTATACTGCTGAGTGGACTAGGCTTAATTTTCAGTTTCTTACTATTAAATCTGTTTGCATTGTAGAATAAAATCCTTAGTATTTTTTGTATTTATATAATAAAATTCTTGGTATTTTTATATATTTATATAACTAATTGGTTCATTTGAACAATTATGTTTGAACTTTTGACTGTAGACTGTTTATTTAATATATGCATGTAAAAGTCATCCTGCTTCAGTTTGTTTCCATAGTGTTGTAGATCACTAGTTCTTGAACTTTCTTTTTTTCTATGTACTTTTGTTACAAGTACATCAAATTCTTCTTTGCATCCAACAAATGGGTAACTCTCAAACGTAGTGAGAAAAATTATTTTAACCTTTTCATTGAGTATAGCATTGCCATAGTTACTGTTGTGGTTACAGATGTTCTATCTCAATAACAAAGAACCAAATATGACTGGAGCAGATTGGCTTTATTCATGCTACTGGCATTGCAGCTGGTAAAAGCCTAGCCATTAGCTGCTCAGAAATATAAAAAAATCACTAGTTGCCAGTATCATCATCTCTCTGCCAGATACAATTCATTTATAACATTCTCTGCCCACATTAAATTAAAATTATAAAATTTTACTTAAATTCCAGCATTCTTCATCCTCGTTAAATTTAATCGTGAAGAGTTTAGGAAAGAAAAAAATAAACAATAGTTTTACAAAATTAGACTTTTAGTTTCATGCTTATGCTTAGTTCTTGTCAACCATCAGAATGATCAGTGTTGTCGCTGGCTTTTGAACAACATTAGCAATTTGGCGAATAAGAAATAAAAAACAGTAGCCAAGTGAAAAGAAACGTTAGCAAAATAGATTCGGCCTGAAACATTTAAATATTTGTCTTTAACCCCTTATTGTATCTCTTTTTTTAAATATGTTCTAAAATAACCTATTCTTTTGTAATTTCTTATAAAATAGAAATTTGACTATCCGCTACAGAAACTATTAAAAATAACTATAGTTTAAATGTGTAAATGTATCAGACATTGTTTTAGCAGTCTCAATAAAAATTAAAAACAGCTATCTTGATTTTCCTTTATGAAAATATACATTAAAAATTGTTATAAAATTTTGACACTATCAAGCTAAGTTACAAACATTAGCTACAAACAACATAGTACATTAGCTACAAACTAATAAATAGTAGGGTAAATGGCTAATTTCAACACTGTTTCCAGCAAACATTTTTTCTCTCTTTTGGCGCTTGATGCTAGTAATTATGTTTGTGTTTTTGCCGGCCCATAGATAGTGATTAACTGACAATAGAGAAATACCTATCGCATAACCCTTTTCGTATCTTTGGCTGTTGCTAAACTGAATTGGTGTTGAGTCATTATCTCTATAAATAGCGCAATGTAAATGGCGCGGAGCGATTGAACATGTAAAGTGACATCAATCGTTCAGTAAAGCGGAAAAGAATCTCGACTGTATTGGCACACCAGACACACAAACATACAAAAAAATGCAAAAATTCAGCACTCGTAATTTGGCGAGTTTTATTGTTCGTTTACTCGCCAAATAAAACATTTAGTCGCGATTTGGCACAATGGCGAGCAGCAGCGAGAACATTGGGAATGATAAATTGTATTTAGCTGTTGGAGGTTGATACTCACTTGCAACTAGTATATCCAATTGGGGAGACAGCTCTGGAGAATTGGAAACTGACTTGGACAAATCTCTTGAAATAGCTTCATCATCTTGGGGAGAAAGCTGTGGGTAGAGATTGGAATCTGACAACTTTCCCGGTTCATTTGAAGAATACGACCGAATGTCTGCATATACTGAGACAGGGACAGTTGATTCCAGTAGCAGAAACAGTGCAGCATGGCAGTGAGTGCTGCATGGATTATTTTAGGCCTGGCAAATTAATCTAATAGTTTGAAAAAAAGTCTTGGCTTTAAAAAAAAGTTAAAATTTCTTAAAATTTATAGATTATTGTATCTTTTTATTATAGTTTCTTTGTAAATGCAAATTTTGCTTATTTTATAAGTTACTATTATTTCTTATGATACAATACGATGTGAATTTTTTTGAGGATTTCTTGAATTATAATTTTAGTTAATAAAATTAATATTTCAAGATATATTATAAAATCCCTAAAAGTATGGATACTTTGATTTAAAATATCAGTTTTTTTCATGATTGTCAACGAATTATTGTGTAAAAATTCCAAACGAGAAAAGCCCTTAAAAGCAATACTTTGTTTTTCTTTTCTTTTTTTAAAAACAAAATCCTTGGTCGACTTCTTTAAAGCTTTCTGATTTCTATTGTACCGACAAATATTTTCTCTTAGTTATCTTGGAGCTAAAGATGAAACAGTTTACTTCTTATTCTCAGAATAACTGTTTTTTCCCCTTTCAATGATTTTTCTTTGCAAGCATTGCCCACATTCCAGCAAACACGCACACATATTCTTCAGCTGACAAAAATGATTGGAGGCAGACCAGTACTATTCAGGGTCTACTGGTTGTGATGATAATAAATAGATTGTGATCGTCGTTAAGGTGGTTAAAGTACATATTGTGAAGTTCTTTTAATAAAACTATTGATCGTTAAAGAAATAATAAAAATGGAGAATTCTTACTTTACAGGAAAACAGTGAAAAGGCAACTTGATGAAATAAATAAAATTCTTTATTTTCTGATGTTAGTAATAGAAGATTACGATGATTCTTGCTTCTGGTCATCATTTCAAAATAAAAGAACAGAATCTCTTAAAATAGGAAAAATAACAGCAAACGTGAAATTGTTCCATGAGATTCCTTTTGATGAGAGCAGCACATCTTTAAAAATTAAATTATGGCATGACAAAAAGTATCCACAAAAATACGACCCATTATACGGACGTTTTCATTCAGCAAACTTAGCGGCATTCGACGGCAGGCAAGGCCCGCGCCGCAAAAAACAAACATTGAAAAACTAAATTTTTTAGCACAACATCAAACCAAATTCTGATTTAAAAATTAACGAGTTTTAGTATTTAAATGATGAATACGGTGTTGACAAAGTAATTAAAAGGCAGAATTTAAATTGATTAGCTACATTAAAATTTACGGGAAATTAATGAAAATCGAATTACAAACTGCAGAATTCAAAATGTTTTCACTGATTGGAAAACTAAACCAAAAAATCCTCCTGTCAGCAAAGCGTGCAATGAATACGTCAAAAGAGGGCGGTGCTAAGCATTTCAATGACATCATCATAATGCAAGATGACTTTGGTGATACCAGAGCTCCAGAGATGTGCTCCGGAAAAAAAAACGGCGTGCGCGCATGTGCAAGACTGCCGACTCGCTCCCAAAGCAACGATGAATATCGGCGGCAAAAAACAGACTCGCTTTACGGTGAGAGATAAAAACGTCGACAATGCGGTACAATGATTGAATTCAAATAGACATCGATGCAAAAAATAGCTGAAAGAGAATAAAAATAAACCAAATTTAAATACTGTGAGAAGTATTCTCACACTGGTAAACAAGTTAAAATTTTCACCTTACCTTTGAATAGGAATATTTGCAATCTAAAAGAAGAGCGAAGAATTTTTAGAAAAAATAATTTATTATAGGGGTCCTAAACTAAAAAGTTTGCTAAATAGAAAATAGGTTTCCTGAATGAAAGTTTTAATTAATGCAAAATACCCCTGAGTTTAAAATCCTGCAGAAATATTTATTATTTAGAAAATATAGTTAAATGGAAATTCACTAAATGGATACATCACTTTTAGTATTAAGAATAAAAAAATATATATATTATTTTATGGTAATTTGAAAAAGATAATAGAAAAGTAATTAATAGATCAAACTTATATTTAAAACATATATATATATAGTAAAAATTCCGTAACTGGTACTTTATAATTAGTGGACACTTCTATTTAGTGAACATTTTCTCAATTCCCAACACCTATATATCTATGCTAGCTGAGCTACCCGGCGTTGCCTGGCCCCATGATAATAACATTAAATAAACCTCAAATTTGTATCACTTTATATCTTTAAACTCGATTTTGTTATACTTTTAGATGGAAATCTTTCTGAACGAAACTTGTATCGAGAGTCTTGCAATAATTATATATTTTTAAACTAATGAGCCATATGGGTCATAAATATAACAGTTTTGAAGCCTGTATGAAAAATTTGTGAACAAATATTAGTATTTAGTGGTAAAGGTCAGGTATCTGTTTTAGGAAGAAATTGGGTCCTTTAAAGGACCCTTCACAAAAATTTTAATTTCAAAACAGGATCCTTCACAAATTTTTACTTTCTTCTATCTTTACAAGAAGAAAGTATTGGATTCATGAAAATTTTCGAATTCCGGTTTTCGACGGATTTACACGTTTTAGGGGTCAGAGATTCCAAAAAACATGTTTTTACAAAATGTCTGTCTGTGACTCTGTGAGTCTGTCTGCCTGTCTGTCTGTCTGTCTGTGTGTATGTGACACAAATTTTGTGGGCGCTCTATCTCAAGAACTAATGCACGGAATTTAATAAAAATTCATATTCAGTGAGTCCCTAATACAAATTGATGCTGATTAGTTTTTGGTGTAAATCGCTCAACAGGTGGCGCTGCTATACTGCATTTTTCACGATTTTCGCAATACCTCTATCTCAAGAACTAATGCACGGATTTTGATCAAACTTCAGATTTAGTTAGTCCTTGATATGAATTGATGCTGATTACGTTTTGGTGTAAATCGCCCAACAGGTGACGCTGTTATGATGAATTTTGTAGGATTTACACGATTTCCCCAATAGCTCTATCTTAAGAACTGACGCACGGATTTTCATCAAACTTCCGATTCAGTTAGTCCTTGATATGACTTGCTACTGATTATGTGTTGGTGTAAATCGCCCAGCAGGTGGGGCTTCTGTGCTGCCTTTTTCACGATTGCCTCAATAGCTCTATCTATAGAACTAATGGACGAATTTTTATCTAACTTCATATTTAGTTGTATGTTGACACAAGTTGTTGTTAATTAGGTTTTGGTGTTAATCACCCAATAGGTGGCGCTGCTATGCAGGAATTTTCCCGATTTTCGCTATAGCTCTATCTCAAAAACTAATGCACGGATTTTCTCCAAACTTCAGATTCAGTCAGACGCTGACATAAATTGTTGCTGATTAGGATTTGGTATAAATCATCTAATAGATGGCGCTGCTAGGCAGCATTTTGCTGGATTTAGACGATTTCAGCGATAGTCATATCTCAAGAACTAATGCACGGAATTTCATATCTTTAGAATCCTCATGAGATGCATAGATTGCCATTTAATTTTGGCAGTGTGATAGCGAATTTTGAAGTATTAACATGTATGAGATAGAAGAAAGTTTTAGGATTGGTACATCCGACTAGTTTTATCTCAAAACAGGACACTTCTTAAAACTTTTCACCATAAAAAAGGACCCTTCACAAAATTCCTTGTCTTAAAAATATTGCCTTTTACAAAAAATTTCCATCACCATCCCTAGTCTAAACTTTTCACAAATTTAATCATTTAAAAGTAAAATCTGACCTGTCACTTTTACATATATAAAGAAAATATATGTATTTTACATACATATATTTTCTTTAAAATATATAAAAAAGAATCGGAGTATAACGATAATTTCAAATTCACAAAATTACGACTAGAGTTTTCACAAATGTAAAACAGCTGTTCACAATTTCACAAAAACAGGACACAGAGAGAAAAATCTGGGCAGACCCCTGAAGGTGCTTGTAAGAAAACTTTTTTTTTCAGTTTGGGTCATCTAATAGTTTTTTTTAAAAAAAGTTCTTATTGTCCAAACTCTTTTAACATTGTTTTCAGTTATAAATATAATGTTTTTGAAACTTGCATAAAAATGTTGTGAAGAAAAATTAATATTTAGTTGTAAAAGGGCTTTTTTTGCGTTGAGTTTTTTAATGTTAAAAACAAGATAGTTCTTACCGTCTGAACTCTTTGAAATTTTTATGAGTTATAAATATAATGTTTTGGATGTCTACATATAATTTTCCTGAGAAAATATGGAAATTTAGATATAAAAACATAAGCAAAAGTCTTTCTTATTCTCGTTTTTAGCGAAAATGTTGCAGAATTAAAAAAAAAATACTTTACTGAATGTCATCTGAAACTTTCAAGATTTTTATACGTGATACAAAGAACATGTAAAAAAATTGTGTTAAAATACTGGCATTTAGTTAATTTTAGCATAGAAAAAAAAATGTCTCCATGAAGTGCAAAGTGACTTCCACTCATAAATTTTAACAAAGGGTTAATATTCGTATTTTTTAAAATGAATTGCACCATCATAGAGAAGAAAGTTCCTGGATTAAGTGGGTATTTTTTTCTTTTTTCATATGTCTAAATTTAAGTCCGATGTGAGCTTTGAAAAAAAGGAGGTAAAACCTCACAAAATCGAACTATATATATATACAAAACTTTGTTTTGAAAAACTGAAAAAAAGAACCCTTGGTTCTTCTCTCAATTTTGTCATTTTTTTAAATTGCAGTATTTAATTAATATCTCGTCTCATTAGTGACAGATGGAAAATCTGAGCCTCAAATGCATCAGCACATGCTTTGATCTATCCTCACAACAAATTTTTAGATAGCTACTTGTGGTAGATATCTTTAGTCATCACACACACACAGCCAAACACACTCTCTTCTTTTATTAGTATATATAGTTTTACCTCTAAATAGTGGGAAAACTATGTGGAACCAGAACCAGTATTCAGGAGCTTCTGTGCTATATGGGAGATAACACTGTTTGTTTTAAAGGGGTTAAGGAAATTTGTAACCATAATTTTTTGTAGCATATATTAATGTGAACATTTTTAACCATAATGTAACACTGTTTGTTTTAAAGGGGTTAAGGAAATTTGTAACCATAATTTTTTGTAGCATATATTAATGTGAACATTTTTAACCATAATGTTTGCAGCATGTGATCAAATACATACAAAGTATGAAACACATGGAATCTAAAATATATTTACATTTAGGAACCTGAAGTAATTGCTGAATTGGATGATGAAATAGAAAGCTTAAAAGCCAATATAGAATACATTCATGAAAATTTATCTGATTGCCAGACTAGTATAATGCAGATGGAGGAAGCAAAGGTAAGAGATAAAATTCCATTATACAATATTTTAAAGAAATTATATCACAAAGAGTAATTGTACACTAAGCTCTAAATTAATTAGACTTTTTTATCATAATTCTTTATGCATTAAAATTTTTTTATGTAATTAATAAATTTTCTTTTTTAATATTTTCAATTTCCTTAAATGTTAATTGTTTGTTTCAGGAACATGCAGATCCAGCAGATATTATAAGTACATTAAATAATATGCAGTTAGCCGAGTCTCAGTATTTGATAGAAAAAATTGTGCACATGGCTATTAATCAGGTAAGATTTTATGATTTTATTTCAGAAATTACCGAATTTTCTCTGATAATTTATTGCATTTAAATAATAAGAATGTATAACAATAACGTAATTTTATGATTTCTTTCTAATATAAAAGATTATTTTGTTATAATGGTTAGAGATTTAATCTATATAGATACCTTTTGACTAAAATAGCCTGGTCTTGTTACTTTGGGGAATGTTAATGAATTAGAAATATTGGCACAGGGGGATAAAGTTTTCTTTATTTTCTGTTTGAAGATTATAAAGATAAAATTCTGTAATTATAATGGCATTTTTATAGCAGAGTATAAATATGAATCGAAAATTTCCTTTCATGCTAGGCTTTTTGTAACAAGAATTCAAATTTCATAAATGCAGTATATTGACAAATATGAATATCAGCATATATTTGCACTAACCAAAAAAATGTTATAGAGGCATGAAACAAATTAATTTTCAAAATGTATTTTATTTGAATTCCGAATCTAAAATAGAAAAATAAATGCTCTTGGATTTTTCTTAATTTTTAAATTTGTTTTTCAAAGGCACTCATATCTTCACTGTTGCTTTCTTGTAGATTAATTAAACATTTGAGAAAACAAAAAACAAAGTTTTAATGACATTTTTACTTTTGATAGTTTGATATGTTTTGCTTCTAAAGTAAAACCTCTGAGTAGCAGACATCTTAGTACTATGGAATGTGCCTTTTAGAGATATCTGCAATTCAGAGGTAAAAACAGTGTTCAATTCAGGGGGTGGTCCAAGAGTAACATACAGAAATCCCTTCTGAAGAAAAATGTCTGAATTCAACACTGGGTAAAATATACAATTTTATAGGTATTTTGGATTGGAAAAAAGTACAGGCATCCCCCGATTTACGTAAGTAATGCGTTCCATAAAGTTTTACGTAACTTGAATTTTATGTAAGTCAAATTTGTAAGCTGCTTAGGTAAAATTTTGTAATAAACTGCAATATTTATTATGTATATATATGTATATTATTTACACCGTATTATTTTATAAATAAAGCATCATGCAACAGTATTTACTCATATATAAACTATAAACATATGAAAAAATATAAAAATAAACTTAAGGAACACTTTTCAAATATCTGGTGGAATACAGGATTTATAAATCTAACATTGATGAATTGATTTATAACAATTTTGAATCTACATCAAATGACTATAAAAATAAGAAATTGTTAAAGAAGACTAATTTAACCTATTCTCCATGAATTTCTAATGGCAAGACAAATGAATAGCACTCATAAAATAAAATAATCCTTGATAAGCATAAACTGTATTTATTATAAATTAGATGACTACTATGAATAACTAACAATAAAGATTCAGTTGTTTTGTTATTGATTTAATTGTATATACCAATAAAAATATAACTATCTGATATATAAACTATATTATAGTTGTGGTTTATATCTATATATTTTATTTATAAAATAAATATCGGAAGTATACAACTGCGTATCAAACGTGCTAATATGTTCACAAATGTTATTTTCGAGATTTATTACGTAACTGCGAATTTACGTAAGTCGCGTAAGACGTAAGTCACGTAATATGTAAGTCGCATAATGCGTAAGTCGGAGGATGCCTGCACCTTCTGAATAGAGGGGTCTGTTATTCTCAAATGTCTGTTATGGAGGTTTTTCTGTATTACACATAATTAAGCACCAAATGTAGCAAACTTATGTTTCACATGTCAATATGTATTTTTTCCATTGTGTTAGTTATTTAAAAAACTATTTAAAACATTATTTTTAATATTCTATTTTAACTTCAATAATTTTTAAAGAATTTTACTATATTCTATATTTTAGTTGTAATTCAACTATATTTAAGTGTAACACATGTTTCCTTGATAATTTTTTCTTTCAAATTAACTGCTTTTGGATTTTATTTATTTAATTTTTAAAATGTCGACTATTTTTTGTGACAACTTTAATTTTATGTCAAATCTTCACTTAAATGATGAAAAACAAGCACTTTCATTCCTAAAGTTTAAGCTTTTCAAGATTGGCTAGGAAAATATACATTTCTATGTTGATTTTTGATAGGTTCTTGACAAAAAGTATATATGATTATTTTTGAAAAGGAAAGTTTTGTGTTCTATTTGTACAATATATTTAAATTTCATAGTAAGTTTAGCCTTTTTTCAGAATTAGTACATGCCAATATATTCAAAATTTTGGTGTCTTATAAAAAAAATACCATGAAAGTTATAACTATTTCCAAAATGGAAAATGCTGCTGTTTAGCTTATACATACATTTTATGGAAGTTTAACATCAAGCAGTTTGGCAAACATTCCATTTTCAGATCTTAACCTATAGGCATCAGCAGGTACATATGGCCGTACCCTAAATCAGATATTCCCAAAGAATGATTAGGATTCAACACTTGTATAATAACAGTTGCTTTTCTCTTTTTCAAGCAAGTATTATCAACTACCTGTCATCTCAGCTTTTCAAAGGGAATGATAATCCCAGCATCCACTTGCAAAGAAATTTCTTTGGCTTTGGAGTTGAATAACGAGTTTTCCTATAGGCAATATAAGGGAATGTAGGATATAAGGGAATGTATATCCCTAAGGGAATGTAGTCTTTTGTTTCTCTGACTTTCTTTAAAATGCTTTTGTAAAAACATAAAAAGTTCTTTCAAAAATTTTAAAAATGAAAAAAATTAGCATGACTCATCAACGTAAACTCAAGGTTAAAGAGAATTTCTATAACAAAACATATTGTTCATTAATATTTGGCACTATATTATGATGGGGTTTCATTCCAGTTCCAAAAAATGACGGCTTCAAAAACTGTTAAGTATAAATTTTAATTAATGCATTCTGATTTCACCTAAAGCTTTGGGATTTTTTGCATGCAACCTCTTACATTTGATTTGAAAAGCATCATACCTGCATCATGAGACCACATTTGTTCTTTCTCTTTACCTTTGTACTTTTCAGCAGCAGTTCTGAATTTTTGCTTCTTAGTTTTCATTTTTTCCTTAATTTCCTTGTTATTTTTTATTTTTCTTGTGGATTTTTTCTAACACGTTGCCAATTCTTTAAAACATTATTTTCACATCAGAAGTATTAATAAACAAGAAAGAAAAAATCGTGTGTCAGGTATAGATTATGAAACTCTTTCCAACACATTCAGAATAATGTAACAAAACTGCACCATTTAATAAGTTAAAATATTATGCCTAATTCAAGCATATGGAAATGCATATTACATTTGAAAATCAAATTTCAGCTGTTCCCATCTACAATAAGAAAATTATACAAATTCTTTGAGCAGCCCTGTATATGATATATAGATTTCTATCTGTTAACTACATGCATGCAAAAATTTAGTTCAGTTAAGAAATGCATATTTCAGTTGAAAATTCCCCTTCTGCTAATAAGGAGAATGGTACATGAATTCTTTTGTGCAGCCCTGTATATGAGATAGAGAATTTATATACAACAAGTAACATGCAAAATATTAATTAAATTTAAAGGCGCATACCGAAATTGAAAACTCACTCCCAGCAATAATTGCTCAAGGCAATAATTGCACTGTAACTGATTTCTTTTGTGCATCCCTGTAAATGAATGACAAATGCTATAAATGCCCTATTCTATCATAATCACCGTATAGTGAAATTCAGTGATCTTTATCAGTTTCAATACATTTGAAATAGCGTAATGTTATTAAAATGCTCTGCAAATGATTTTTCTCCATGTACCATAATGTAATGGAATTCTTTTGAGTGCCCCTGTAAATGAACTATTAATGCTACACACTTCATATGCAATACCAAACATGCCATGGTAAGCATCATCAACATTATGAAAATCAATTGCATGAAAATCCAAGTATATTTACGTGAGTTAGAGTATAGACAGACAAACAAACCAAATTCATAAACACTTTTCAACTTTGTTGGAAAGGGTTAAAATGGATTTGCCTTATATTCTTTTGGTTAAGCTTAAATTTGAAAATTTCAAAAATTCAAGCTCAAGCTTGAAAATTTCTTTAACAGGCAGTGGCACCTAAAAGTAGCTGATGGTATATCATAAGGGCGCCTCATTCAAAGTTGAGAAAAAATAATCTAAAAAATACATTAAGTAGGCATAGAAAAGCATAGATTTTTTATCCACCGGTAGGATAAATTTTTCCTTCTTTTCTCTTAGATAGTTTTTTTATAGTCATAATAATATACTTTAGCATCTGTATTTATTACCTCTTTGATTTTTGTTTGAGGATTGTCTAAATGTGTTATGCAAGATTAGAAACATAGTTTTTTGTGGCAAATTTTAATGTATTTCAATTACATTAATTATTTATTTATTTTTTGTATGAAGCACTGTTACCACCATCATCGTTTTTACACATGTTTTACATAATTATTCACATATTGAAAAAAAAAAAATCATTGACACCACTGAAACACATTAAAAGTTGCTTAGATAAACCCATATTTTTGACCTTATATCACATATATTATATTTAAACATCCAGAGAGACAATAAATATACATCCTGAATTATATTAAAACAATCATAGAAAAAATATGTATCAAGGGAGGTGGGGTATCAATGTTTACCTGCCTACCTCCTTTCATTTAAAACTATTTTTTGACATTTTCTTAATAAATTCTAAGACTGCTTATTTGAAAAGTGTAATTTCTATGTCGTGGAATCATGAGTGTTCTTTCTCTTTATTAGAGAGCTTTCCCTTCAATCACTGTTTACATTAATATCTGGGCCACATTAAAGTCTGTAAATATCCTAAAAAAGTAATAAGCATAAATTATGTTAATACAATTAGCATTTATGTACATGGTCATCGTTTATTTATTTATTTTATTTTTTTAGTTTGGACTTTGAACATAAAAACACTTAGTTTCACTTCAACATCAAACAATCTTTATCATAATTTCTGTCTAGTTTGTACTTTGTTTCTTTTATTATTATTTCATAAAGTTCTGTACTGTTTTATCACTTCATGTTATTTTTTTATTTATTAATAGTTTTTTTTCTGCTATAGCTCTCTCTCTCTCACTATGTTTGTATATCATAAAATCTTGATTGTAAGCCCCCTTTTTCAAACCAAAAACAATTAAATTTGGGAGAAAGATTATAATCAAGATTTAAAAAAAAAAAATTCATTATCGTTAATTTAGGATGACTAAAGAGGGGAGAATCTTCTGTACTTCGGCAGTTTTTTTTTTTTGTTTTTTTTTTGTTTTTTTTTTTTTTTAATAGTGTAAAACACTAAAAGAAGCATCTAAATTCCTCACCATACAAAATTGTAAATCTTTGAAAATCTTTAATTTTTTTTAAATTTTTTTCTTCTTTACTAAACAAAATAGTTGTTGCTATCCAAAATACACTTTATTCACTAATCAAAAGAAGATATAAAATAAACACATAAATAAAATAAATCTGAATGTTTTGGTTTAATCTTTAAAACCATCATCAAGAGTGAAATTTTCTAAAATATAAATCGGCAGGAAAGAATTTATATGCTACATCTTAAAAATTAAATTCAAACTGGAAAAGTTCAACAGAAACGTTCAAAATCCATAAAAACAACTCAGTGGCACCATCTGTTATTCAAAGTAAAAAAGAAGAATAACAAGCTGGAACAAACATGGAAATTTCATAGTTTTTTTAAAATAGAAAGCCAGATTTCAGGAATGCAAAAGGAAACATCATCGTTTCTTGGTTCCTTAAACGAATTTCCAAAGATTCATGAATGACGGTTTTAAATGGAACAACTTGTTTCAAAATGATCTTAGCTTGGTCGAAGTCAATAAATGAAATACGTCTGTATGGAGGTGTTCTAAATTAAAAGAGAAATTAGCGGACTGTAATACATAAAAGGTTTAATGACGACTAATGGCGACTTGTTGCCGCAGAGGTTGTTCCTCTTACACTGATGCGTACTAAACCTGTGATCCAGGTTCAACGAAAGGGTTACATTAAAATGATTGCCAGTTGGCATAGATGCGGGGGTAGTGTTCCATCGCCAAAGGCGAATTACAATGTTTGTTACAGGTACGGAACATCCTGCCCGGCGTTGAAATATTATATTTCAATATGTATAAATGCAATACAGATAAAAAAGAACACACAACATAGTACAGGTTATAGGCAAAAAAAAAAAAATAAACACAATGAAACACAATTACAGTTGAGATTGTTGTCAATTATTGTCATTTATGGGTAATATGCTTATTTGGTTAACAGAACATTTAAAATTGCCCTTAGCGGTGCGTAGTTCTACTACTCTGACCATTCCGTCAGCACCTGGGATTACCTTAGTAATGCAACCTAGAGACCAGGTGCAAAGTGGGAGTTGAGTGTCCTTTAATAAGGCCAACATGCCTGGCAGAATATTTGGTTTTTTCCACATCCATTTGCTTCTCTCCTGTAAATTACTGAGATAATTATTTTGCCAGCGTTTCCAAATCGTTTGGGTTAATTGAGTCCTTTGCCATTTGTTAAGCAAGTTATCCTTTACCTCCATCAAATTAGGTTCAGGAATTAAATTAAGGGGCCTGCCTATGAGAAAGTGGCCTGGAGTTAACACCTGAAGATCGTCAGCATCTGTGGACAAGGGACAAAGCGGTCTCAAATTTAAAATCGCTTCGATCTGTGTTATTACGGTTAGAAATTCTTCAATCGTGAGATGAGCTGAACCTACTGCTCCTTTTAAATGGTATTTGAAGGCCTTAACTCCTGCCTCCAAAAGGCCACCAAAGTTGGGTGCTCTAGGAGGGGAGAATTTCCACTTAAAGTCTTCTGAAGCTAAAAGTTACAAACTTCATCACTGGCTACAAGTTTACGCAAACTCTTCAGTTCTGCTGAAGCCCCAACAAAATTTGTAGCGTTATCGCTAAAAATTACCGAGCTCCTCCAACGACGAGCGAAGAATCTCTTTAGCGTTGCTATTATCGCCTCGCATGTCAAGTCGGAGACAAAATCCAAGTGTACAGCTTTAGAGGCCATACACACGAAAATGGCAACGTATATTTTTTGGAAGGTACCCTTTCTCTGACTCAGGATTGGGTTTTTGACATGACAAGCATCAAAAACTGGTTTAAACTGTCATAAACAGGTTTAAACCATCAAAAACTGCTAAATGCATGTAACACACTAAAACATTTTAACAACAATAGGTAAACATTAAATAAGTCAATGATTTATGTGATCTTTTATTTAAATTTATTGTAATTTAATAATTAAAAAAAAATTAAATTGTTAATTGCCATAAAATATTTTTATTTTTTTACATTTTCAATCAGAAGAAAATCCTTTCGTACAATTAAATAATCTGGATCAATTTTACCCCCAGCATGCTGCAGCACACAACGTGTTCACATTTATTTACACCCAGATGATTTCTGAGTTTAGAGTGTATGAAGCATTAGAAAATAGCCTGTCTCTTAATTGATGCTGAACTAGTAGGACTTGATAGCAAAAACATTGCTAAATGAGCAAGTTTTGTAATAGGCTCAAAAAGCTATTGCATTTAATGATACCTTTCCACCAAATAATGGGGTCCTCCTTATAGCACTGAAATAACAAGACGGGAAAGGGGATTCCTTAGCTTCATACACAATCAGTTATGGGTAAGCATCCATAAATTCTCTCTATAGCTCAAACACAAGCTGAATCAACTGATACATCAACTGAATCCCTTGCCCCTGATGGTTGGGATGCAAAATATAAGCCAAACAATGATATGGTTTCATGACTTGATCCCTTCTATTAAGCACTTTTTCAATATGGGGCTTAAGTGAATTTTCTTTTAGAAGACCGAGCCAATTTTGTTCAGTTTTAAAATTGAAAACATATTTTTATATATTTAAAAGAAAGCTGTTTAAAAAGAATTTTGACTTTAAGCTTTTTTTTTATTATTATTACTTCTCTTATTTTGTAAATGTTTAAGATTAATAATCCAATTTCAATTTTGAATGGAATGGTTATTGCTTAGACTAGAATAACATTGATGCACATTATCTTGTTATATATATAAAAAAATCTGCACTTTTCTAAGTTTTTATTTCTTATTTAAAAAAAAAAAAAAAAACCTAGCTAGTGCTTTAAGCTCTCAAAAGTAAGAGAAATTAAAACGATGTTAAGTACCGTATTTTATGGAAGAAACGCTGTGGCGTTAACGGGTTTAAAAGTTAATTTTCTTTCAAGTGCGGCATTTACACCATGTGCGGTGTTTACGATTTTTTTTTTTTCCGCACGTGTAAAATTGGGATAAAATAAAAATTCCTTTAGACTGCTTTCAAGTCCCCTGCCCAAAAACTTTCTGACTTTGCTGATAATGAAAACTGTGACATTTCTGATGATGATAGCGAACCATACAGCGTGGAAAAAGAAAATTTGCAACTCATGCATTCTGATATTGAAGACTCAGATTTTTAGGGCTTCGAATAGAAACTAAAGATCGCCTAAAGTAGATATGACCCACTCGTAAAAAGCATGCCAAGTTGCGCTGGCCACTTAAAAAAAATATGGAACGCCTAAGGAGAGGGTCTGAGTCCCGTGCTCTGGGTGGTTTAAATACAAACTGACATCTCCTTAATTTAAAAATTACATAAAAATATTTTAAACACGATTTAAATATTTTAAATAAAATTTTAGATATTTTAAGATATTAAAAATGAGGCACCCTACACTTACACTGTTCAGAAAACTTTGATTAAAGTTAGGTCAATGTGACGCTGTCGACAAAAGTAGCGTTGCCACAAGTGTGGCGATTATGATATTTTTAATCTTATTCAGGCCAGTTTTCAGTAGAGCGGCGTTTCTTCTATAAATTGCGGTAAGAGAAAAAATTTATAGCTCAGGTGAGCTTAATGTCTACTTTTTAAAAAAACACAATTTTACAAAAAAAAAAAAAAAAAAAAAAAAAAAAAAAAAAATTAAATGAAAATTTTACCCTGTTAAAAAATTGCACTTAACAATAATACTTAACTATGTACTAATTATTGATATACAATAATGTGGATTTAAAATATCACATGTAATGTTGTAATATGTGACATTTAATGTGAATTTTTACAGATCACTATAGTATTTTAGGTTTTTGACAAGAGGTTTTTGACATGACGGTTTAAACCATGGTTTAAACTGTCATAAACTGACACATGTCAAAAACCTGCCAACCCTGCTCTGACCCTTATATTTTATTTCAAAGGGGCCACACAGATCTAATCCTACTCTGGAAAATGGTGAACTGGGCGTTATTCTTTCAGGAGGGAGATCTCCCATTACTTGATTAGCCAGTATAGGCTTAGTTTTAAAACATTGTACACATTCATGTACTACCTTGCGAGCTGTGTTTCTACCGCTAAGAGGCCAATATTTTTGGCGCACAGTGTTCAAAAGAGCCTGGGGGCCGACATGAAAATCTCGTACATGATAATACTGGAAAATGATTCTCGTTAAGCGACAGCTCGCTGGTAGCACTATAGGAAATTTGTGATCAAAGGGTAAGTTAGATTTAGCCAATCTACCCCCCACCCTTATCAAGCCATTCAAATCAATAAAGGGATTCAAAAATTTTAACTTACTTGAACCATGCACCGAAGATCCCCCTTTCAGGGCGGTGATTTCCTTGGCAAAATACATTACCTGCACATGCTTAATCAAGCACACTTCTGCCCCCATCGATTCCTCCAGTAACAGAGGGCCTGTTGCAGTTGCTACCTTTTTACACTTTAAGCAAAACCTAAAAATATATGCTACAATTCTAATTAATTCAGAAAAATTATTTGTTAAAGTCAACAAATTATCAAAAAAATTAATGTCCATATTGTTGATTAAAGTTAATTGTCTACTGGCTTTAAGTTCATTAGAATAATAACTGTTCGAGCAGTCAGTAAGACTAGAAGTAGGTTTCTCTATTGCTTCTTTAAGAATTTGAGGTGGCGGCCCATTCCACCATAGTTCACTGGAGGCAAGGTTTTTCACATCCATTCCTCTGGATATCAGGTCTGCTGGATTATGCTCCAAGATGGTATATGGTGCCATGGAATGTTCCTTGAAATGTCCTTTATTTGCACTACACGGTTGCCGATAAAAGTTTTCAATAAATGTGGAGCAGTGTCCATCCAAGCTAAGGCAATGGTTGAGTCTGAAAATAGTCACACAGCATTCACCTGTTGGTTTAAAGCATGTAAGACCTTACAGGTTAATTTTGCAAGAAGAAGACACGCTGTTAATTCCAAGCGGGATACGGTTATCACCTTTGTGGGGGCCACTCGTGACTTGCTGCAAAGAAGGTAACTAACCGTTTCGTTGGAGTTAGATATAGTTTGCACATAAATAACTGCACTGTATGCCTTTGAAGAAACATCAGCGAAGCCATTAAGTACCACTGATTGGACGTGCACCTTTAAGAAGCATCTCGGTACGTTGATGGACTCGAGCTCTGGTAATGTTGCGATAAAGGTTTTCCATTGTTTGGAAATTTGCGAAGGTAAAGTATCATTCCATTGTAATTTAAGCGACCACAATTGTTGCATGAATATCTTTGCCTTTGCAATCACTGGCCCTAAGAGACCAAGAGGGTCATAAAGCCGGGCAATTTGTGATAGCACCTCTCGTTTGGTGAAAGTACTTGTTACTTTAACTTTGACTTTGTATGTAAATGTATCGCTAGAGCTGTTCCAAAGCATGGCTAAAGTTTTAACTGTTATTTCTTCTGAATTTCTATCCAAGGGAAATATCTGATTGTCAGTAGATTGGACCTTATTAGTACACCATTTATGCAAAATCATTCCCCCTCTCTGAAGGAGTTGTGTTAACTCTGCTTTCATTAAATTAAATTCCTCTAAATTGGATGACCCTGACAAGCAATCATCCATATAGAAATCCTTCAGTACAATATTGGAAGCTAACGGTAAAGCCCTTTGCTCATCTAAGGTGAGTTGTTGCAAGACCTTGGTGGCCAAAAATGGGGCACACGCCGTACCATATGTTACCGTTGATAATTGAAAGACCTTAACCGGGGATGATGCATTGTCTTTCCACAGAATTTTTAGGAATTTGTATTGCGACGGATTTATCTCTATCATTCGAAACATTTGTTTGATGTCGGCGGTAAATGCATAAATGTGCTTTCTAAATCGAACTAATATCGAAAAGAGATCGTCTTGTAGCACACCACCCTTGCACAATAAATCATTCAATGAATATCCATTACTACTTTTTGCGCTTGCGTCATATACGACGCGCAATTTAGTTGTTGCGCTAGATGGTTGTAAAATTCCGTGATGGGGTAAATAATAGCCGTCCTCAAATTCATTAGTTTCCTTTATTTCATGCATGTGATTAAGAAACTTATATACATTAAGAAATTGTGTATATAAATTCCGCATTATAGGGTCATGATCTAGACGTTGCCATAGATAATTTAATCTTTTCAATGCAACGATTTTTGAATTTCCTAAATTGGGCTCAGAAAATTCTGGTTTGAAAGGCATTTCTACGACGTATCTGCCATCTGAATTTCTAAAATGCGTTTTATCGAAGTGTCTGTTGCAATATTCTAAATCTTTACTATCACAAGGTTTTAAATTTACACCTCTTCTATTTCCCAGAAAGATTTTAATGTGTGATCTAAAGCTTCTAAATTTTTCGTTAAGAAACAATACTTTTTTTGTATTGTTTACTACATTGTTATATACACAACCAGAAATTAGATAACCAAACACACTTTCTTGTAAATATAAGTGCTTTCGTAACTTTATTTTGTCTGCCTTTAAGAATTCAAAGAACAGTTCCGCGCCTAATAAAAGTTCAATCTTATTTGGAATAAAAAACTGTGGGTCAGCTAAACAGATGTTCGAAGGAATGTTTAATTTATTTATGTTTATTTCCTTTCCAGGAGTGAAATATGTGATTTTCGGGATGATCAATAAGTCCAAATTCCACCGCAAATCGCCTCTTTTATTATTAGAGACACACACCTTCACTTTAGATTTCAAGGACATCGGTGAATTATTAAGACCTGCAACGGGAATGTTAATTGATTCTTTTTTCAAACCTAAAGTTTCAGCTGCTCTTAAACTTATAAAATTAGTCTGTGAGGCACTATCCAGGATTGTACGAAAAGGCTGATTTATACCATTAATGTCTGCTATATAAACAATCGCAGTATTTATTAAAACAGATTTATGGCTCTTTTCATATGAAAAAAATGAATGAACTGCATTTTCATTTTGCGGAGTGAGCTAAAGGTGTCATCTGAAGTTAGTAAACCTTTCGGTTCACCCGTTAATGCTCCTTGGAGATAAAACAGTTTTTCGTTGTCTTTTAAATGAGGATTGCTATTGATCAATTCGTTGAAGGTGGTCTTAAATGTAGACCATTCTTCAAATTTGCCACTAAAAATCGAGAGTGGAATTTTAGGGAGCTTTATGCTGACCCCTCTGGCAATAACTTGATCATTAACATGGGATTTTGATTCAGACGTGCTGTCTCTTTTACTATTTTTTTCTTCATTTTGTTTGTGAAAAGATGATTTAAAGCTTACCTCTAATTTCTGTATCTCTTCATCCAATTGCGAGAGTTGTTCTTCCGCTTCCTCAATCTTTTCTTCGTCCATGATTTTATAGTATTCCTGTTTGATCACTTCGAATTTTTCTTTGATTTTGTGAAGGAGCTCTAATTGAGCCTTGGTTCCCACAATTGTGAAGCTTTTTCCCTCAGTGGTGTTTACGATCTTCGTTAGCTGGGCCTTGATGTTGCCACGCTTCCAATTTAGTGCTGTAATGTCCGAGTCTGCCATCCTTTCGTCTTGTTGACGAAATTGACATAAATTAAATTCGTTTGCGCTGGTTTTACCTCCGGGTCGCTAGGACCAAAATGTACGGAGGTGTTCTAAATTAAAAGAGAAATTAGCGGACTGTAATACATAAAAGGTTTAATGACGACTAATTGCGACTTGTTGCCGCAGAGGTTGTTCCTCTTACACTGATGCATACTCAACCCGTGATCCAGGTTCAACGAAAGGGTTACATTAAAAGGATTGTCAATTGGCATAGATGCGGGGGTGGTGTTCCGTCGCCAAAGGCAAATTACAATGTTTGTTACAGGTATGGAACAATGTCCTTTAAGGAAATTCCTTGAGAGAGCTGTAGAAAATTTATTAAAGTTCAAATCAGTTTTGTGTTCTTTTAACCTTTCAAAAAAATGACGTTTAGTCATTCCAATATATGAGGACATTGTCCCATCTGTAAACTTAAAGGGGATTTCATAAACCCCAGAGAAAGATGTATATGGAATTGGATCTATTTTCTCACTCATTAAATTAAATAAAGTCATTGAATTAGATGCTACTAGTTGAATGTTGCACTTCTTGAAAATCTTTTTAAATCTTTCAAATAGGATTGGAACATATGGAACCTTTCTGTAAATGTGATTTAATTTGGGGGGAAGTGATTAACAGAAAC
The DNA here is from genome assembly GCA_963932465.1 of Maratus speciosus. NCBI lineage: Eukaryota > Metazoa > Arthropoda > Arachnida > Araneae > Salticidae > Maratus > Maratus speciosus. Next base: position 466,754,516 of record OZ010790.1, read on the forward strand.
TTTATATTTATCAATCAATTTACGGATAAGATTTGAATTATAACTGTGTCGTAAACCAATATTAATGATGATTTGAGTTCATCATCCAAAAACTCTTCTGAACAAACCAGAAAGGCATGCTGGATAAATGACCTAAATGCTGCCATCTTATAATTCCATGGGGCAGTCGCTGTAACTGAAATAACGCTGTCTAATTTCATTGTTTTTTGGTAAACTTTCCGTTTTAAGCAGTTGTTTTCTTTAACCAGGAACTCAGTATGGTTTAATTTAATTTTAACTTTAATCATTTGAAGCCATTTACCATTTCTGATAATTCTTGGGTTTTACGAAAGAGCTTAGGATTTGGATCTTTATCAAGTATGGAGCATGACAATTGTTGGATACATTCATCCATCTTTAAAAAATACCGTTCTTGATCTATAACGGCATTTTTTCCAGATTTATCCGTTTTCATAAAGAAAATGTCTGTATCTTTCTTTAATTTTGAAATGACATATGGAATTCTACAATTAGGAATTTTACTGTTTACAAACTTCATGCTAATATTACAAACTTGATGTCTGGCCATTTCTATTTCCGAATCTGATATAACTTGAATATACTTTCTAAATATGAACAAAAGTCCCTCTTATTTATTACTGCTGGAATTGAATATTTACCTCCTAAAGAAATCATATGTTCTTCTTTTTATTTGTTATTTTGTTGTAACAGAAAATAATCAGTCATCAAAATCCACTCTCTCTGGTAACCAAACACGCGTAGTTTAACCTTTATAACTGTTTCATTTAAATTTCTTTTCTATACTATTTGATACTCTGTCTATTGCAACATTAGATAAATAATCTATCACCTAAATTACCAATCCTTCCAAAATCTCTGCTTCTCTCATAAAGTTTAAAGTCTTAAAAAAAAATTATTTTTCTCTGCTCTATTTGTAATTTGTAACAATATTTAAGTAAACATCTAAATTACCCCCCCCCCTCTCTTCCCCCCAAAAAAATCCTTTTTTTTGTTCTTTTCTCCCTCCCAAGCACACACATTTTAAAAATCTTAACATTTATTTATTATTATTATTTTAAATTTATAACTTTCCATAACATTAATTAAATAAATGAATCATCTGAAAAAATTCCGCCCCCCGCCCCCCCCCACCCTGCACCACTACCACACAAACTTTATCTTCGAAACTCCATTTTTAGGGTTTCGTTCATCTGACGAAACCCTATTCGTCTCGCTCCTCTGTCTGTCTGTCTGTCCGTCACAGAGCCCGTTCTCAGAAACTATTCATGTTGGAGACTTGAAATTTTGCATACGTATAGCTGAATACAACACATCATACGACAAATCATAAAATTTTGAAAAAGTCATACACTTAACCCTTTGGGCTCCCACATGTGTATTTTAAACAATTCTTTTTAAGTGAGCCCCTAATTAGGTTGAAGGCGTGAAATTTTGAGTACTTATAGCTGGGCACCTCAGATCAAACGACAAATCATAAAATTTTGAAAAAGTCGTACATTTAACCCTTTGGGCTCCCACATGCGTATTTTAAGCAATTCTTTCTAACTGAGCCCCTTATTAAATTGGAGATTTGAAGTTTTGCATATTTATAGCAGAACACCTGAGGCCAGGCGACAAATAATAAAATCTTGAAAAAGTCTTACGTTTAACCCTTTGAGCTACCACATATGTATTTTAAGCAATTCTTTCTAAGAGAGCCCCTAATTAAGTTGGAGACATGAATTTTTGCATATGTATAGCTGAATACCTCAGACCACACGACAAATCATAAAATTTTAAAAAAGTCTTATATTATTTACTCCTCCGGGCTCTAACTTGTGTATTTTAAGCAGTTTTTCTAACCTCCGCCCTTTTCATTTGGGGAGCACTTTTCAAACTTTTGTCGACACCCCTTTGACCATTCTTTCATATCATGCACCATAGCCTTACATATTTTAGTTCCACTTTTTACCGCCAGAGGCGCCTACTTATCTCGGGTGCTATGGACCCAATCCCCTCAACTAATATATCTTATGGATAGTATGTAAAACGGAGTTTCGTTCAGATAGAGGTTTGTTTAGAATAGAGTGCGTCCCTGGTTGCGAAATGTGGAACTAACAGACTTTTCAAAAGTATAAAGTGTTTTGAAAGGAATATTAAATGAAACCCTCTGTGCGATCTGTGATCACACTTACCCACTTGTTTTTAAGAATTTCCAACATAATAGAAAAGTGTTTATCCATTCAGTTTGTCTGTCTGCTCTAACTCATGTAAATATACTTAGATTCCCATGTAAATGATATACGTTATTATGGTTTATTACAGTATGTTCGGTATTGTAAATGAAGTGTGTAGTATTTATAGTTCATGTACAGGGGCATTCAAAAGAATGTCGTTGGCAAAAGTGTCAGTTAGTACTATGTCCAAAATTCTTACATATATTCATTCCATTATATAAAAGATTTTGCTTTTTTGTATCACAAATTCATAATTTATCCAAGTCTCTGTGTGTCCCTCACAGTTCCAGTAAGACCGCCTCATTGTAATGAGGTGGTCTTACTGGAAAATTACTAATAAATAAACTGTTAATTATTTATTAGTAATTTTCCTGTTAATTATTGGTAATTTTTATTAAATTAAAAAAATTACTAATAAATAAATAAACTGTTGAAAATTACTAATGCAAGGTTACCACAGTAGTACCAAATGTTGACAAATTTGGAGACAAAAATAAGTTGTCATATATATGAAGCCAACTTGGCGATAGCGAGCTAATTTGGCGAAATTCTCATTTAAAATCATTAATATTTCATAATTGAGGTCGCCACAATTTAATTTAAAAATCTCATTTTTAAGGGTTTTTTTTCAAAATCTATGGGTGAGAATTTAAAGTGTAATATTATACGAAAATGGACGTCTTTACATCTTCATCCCTATACTGCTAATAACATAACAGCCAATAGATGGCACTGTACTGTCTGAGCTCCTAACTGTCCGATTTTAATGTGCTTTAGATACTTTTCTAGTATAGGGGCCTTGGCTAAATAGAGAAAATGAAATTTGGCAACATATTTTCTAGCAACTTATTCACTGTTTCATACTCAAGTAATTTTTCAATATTTATACAATTTATTTAATATAAAGAAGCCATATATCTAAATTTATAATATAGACATTATAATATAGACCTGTAATCTGCAAAAAGCCTCAAATCCGCACAACACTTGGAACCAACAGGGGTGTAGTGGAGGGTATACGGAAGTATACGCCGTATACCTTCTGGATTTTTTAAAGGAACACCGTATACCCTCTGTTTCTCAAGATAGCTATAGTATATACACTCTAGGGTATACGCTCTACCTTGAGCGTATACCCTCTGCTTTGAGCGTATACCCTCTGTGTTTTTTACGACTACATCACTGGGAACCAACCTCTGCGGTTTAGTGGTCTTCTTCTGTATTACAGTTTTTCTTTTTCACAAATGGGTTTCGTTTTTGAAATCTGTTATTTTCATCTATCACTGTGGAACAAGCGAGAAAAACTCATATTCTTGCACATGTGTTGTATATGTCTTTATATCTCATATTCCGTTATTTTTGACGGGCTATCTTTCTAGTCTATATTATAATTCCGTTAAATGGATATTTTATGTTCATTAGGATTAATATATCTTGGTTTTAATTAAAATTTTATTGTTTTGAATGATGCATTTGTAAAATATGTATTTTGTTTTCTTTTTTCCTTATTAATATTATTTATTATTATTATTTAAAGAGTTTCCAAGCTGCACAGAAGGAATCAACTATTAAAGACCTTGAGTCTCAGTTGAAACAAGTTATAGAAAATAATGCAGTGCAGGAACAATTGTTATTGCATGTAGTTCAACAGACTACTGAACATTTATCAGGTTTTATTGAGCTTACAACTGCAACTAATGAAGAAGCAGGTATTATTTACATTTTCTGTCATATTTGCTTTTGTTATTTATATTCAAATTTACAATTAAAGTAATATTTTTTAAATTGATCACTTTTTGTAATTTCTTCTTTCATTTTCTGTATTGTCATGTAATATACATTAAGTATAACTTGTTGCTTTAAAAGAAATAGAATTATTTGTTGTTCATTTTTAGAGATTTGTGATGTGTATTTATCTTAGAACATTTTTCTCAAATATGCAAATTTAATTTTATTTACACTCAAAAGAAATCCCTAGCAACTATAATGGGAATCTGGGTAAATTAATTTTGAAACTATTTAAAAATGTTATTAATTTTTTACTGCATACTTTTGGTATCAAGTTTGGGTTATTCTTGGGCACTTTTTAGCTTATTTGACCCTTTTGACTTTAAGTTATTTGAATTTTATTATATTCTAAAACAAGGATAGAACCCCTTATTCCAAAATTATAAAATTTCAATATTGATTTAAATGGGAGATCTAAATAAAAATCAGAGTAATTTAAATCGTGATTTTAATTATAATTTTAACCAACATGATTTAAATCAGTGTACAGTTTAAATAGTACAATTAATCAGCAATTTAAATAAAATATTTTTTGTGGTAATTCTTGATTTTTTTTTATTATTATTGTTACAGAGCATCATAGAAGCAATTCCTCATCGTCTTCTTCTAGATCTGCTTCTCCTGTTAATAGGTAATATTTGGTTTGATTTATTAGATTATGCAGTACTTTTATCAACATATAGTTAATTGTGATTTAAGTATTTTTTTCTCATATGGTATATGTTTTCTTTTAATAACAATAATAAAATGTTGTTTAATAATGAGTTTGTGATTTCATCTGATTTAATTAAATCAATCATAATCTGAAACTGTTTTTGCAGTGTATGCATACTTCTCGTAATAGCATATTTTTTTCTTATTGGCTTATACAGTAACATTCTACATCAGGCTTGAACTGGCCTACCATCCCAAAAGCCGGTACGCTCTCATAATTTTGATTTGTATACTAATTTTCGAGGATTCCTTTAAAGGTCATTGTTAATTTTAACAGATAGATACTTTTATAAGATAGAAATTTTTATTAGAAACAAATTGAAGATAAGTTGAAGGAAAATGCAAAAGAAAAACTCAAGTTTTCTAAGTTTGCAAATGATCCAGGGTGGAAACATGCACCTCTTATTTCAACTGTGCTATTTGAAAAACAACTTGCGAAAAGAAAAGGATGGAAGGTGAGAAACAGGATCTTGCTTTTTGGAGAAAATTAAGGGTGTCTGCTACTTTGATTACTCTTTTCTCAATATGGAAACTTAAACATTTCTCTTGTTTTCTAATTATGAAAAAAAAAAAAAAAAAAAAAAAAATTACAAATCTGTTGAAAGTGTGACTAAGAGTGAATTTACTCAATTGTTTTAATGATTTTTAGCTTCTAAAATAAATTTTTTTCAGTGTTGTCAGCCTCCTTTTTTATCCAAAAAAGTACCAGAATTTTCCAAATAGTAATTTTCTCGTTATTTAATGACAGACATTTCATTATTAAATAAAGCAAAAATTACTGTTAGAAATTTTGATATATATATGTAATAAAACTTTGCTAAATTGGAAATATTACTATTTTTTTACTTTTTCTGTAGGAACCTTGTTTATACAATATCGAATCAGTATTTTAAGAATATATAACGCATAGCTGCCAACTTTTATAATTTTTTGTTACTACTAAAATTTTATTTTTATTAAATTTAAGTGGCAACAAAAAAGCATAAAAATTGACAGCACGATAAAGTAATTTTTCTTGAGACAAAACATATTTTTCCCTCCTTCCTTTCCTTATACCCGAATATTTCAAATATTTTGATCTGAACATTTAATTACTACTATAGTATGTGTTACTTTTATAAAAAGAAAAACAAGCATGAAATAAAAATTTCTATTTCTAAGTCGAAAATACTTTTTTTCCAGTTAGAAATGTTTTTTGAATGAATTTTGCATACTGATATGTGTGTGGTGATAGAGACGTCATTTAAGGGTGCTATTTTGCTTACCAAAAAAGAAAAAAAAAAACGTAGTTTATAAACAGAATTTACTTGTCAGATGTTAATAGAAATTGCATCTCTCATATTTGTAACTAACACATATTAGGTTAAATGAGAGTATTTTTTAATAAAGAGGTTGAAACTTTAACACTCATATTTCTCTATCTTAAATGTTTTAAAGAAAAATTATTTGTAAAGTAGTATTATAAGTATTTGTTAAAATACAAACAACCACTGAAATATTTTTTTTAATTATAGTAGCCAAATTATTAGCTATTTTAATTGAAAATTATAAATGCATCGCTAATTTTAAGAAAATTTTCCCTGTGTTTATGCTTATAATCATGAATGAGGATGTATCAAGTTATATCTAATGTGTTAATTTATTTTGATAAGTGATAAAAAAGAAATAAATAGGAAGTTCTTGTGTTGGTATCTGTCAATCTACTACAACTTAATCTCTGTTAAATTATTTTCTGGAATTTTGAAAACCGGAGTGTATATTATAGAAATTGTGTATCGCATTGATTCGATGGAGTTTCAAAAATGCACGGCTAATATAACAGAATTTGCTATCCAAACTCAGAGATATATCAAGCCATATTTATACTTGTGTGCTATGTGCATGTGCACCCTATAATGTCAGGTACACACAGAAGCAGATAAAATGACTTAAGGCTGTTCTGAAATCCAAAGAAGCTACTTTCTGACACATTTCTGAATTAATTTTTGTTCAGAAATGCACAAAATTGGCAGGTATTCTTATTGAGAAACTAATCTTGTGTCGTTTTCCATTTTTGGGTAAAAGGCAGAAGAACTGTCAGAAAATACTGTCAAAGTGGGCATTTTGAATTGAATTTCTGACACTGCCACACCTTAAATTCATTTTCTTTTTGAGAAAGCGGAAAAACTTGTAGTCATCTGACAAGAATCGCTTATAACTCAATAAGTAATTTTTTAATGAAAAAATGGGAAACTGTTTTCGATTCTAATCACTTCAATAGTCAGGCCTGCCAATTTTATGCCTTTAAAAATGGGTCAGAAAGTTTTGTGTTGTTCAGCAGGAAATTTGAGAACCACCTTAAGTTGGTTAAAATATTTGCACCCTCTGATAATCCAAAGTCGTGCCCCTTTTTTTGGCCTAATCTGATGCTGGCTGTGCCACCTGGAAAATCTGAAAAATCACACAAAATAATGAGGAATTTTGAAATTAAAAATCTGGAAAATATGAGGAATTTTACATATTTTAGTTTTTTATATTTCAGAATTTCCGGTCTCTTTAATCCTTGTAAGGAGAACATTGTTGTAGCTGTAGTGTTTCTTCTTAAGTTGTGTATTTTCTTGGTGTGTATACATAAGAGGAAAATGCTTCTCCCCATCTCCCTCTGTCAGGTTTGAGTGGCAAAAAAAAAAAAAAAAAAATCTTAAAACAAGAAAAAGTTTGTAATGATTAAAAATTAATTTTATATTATTTATTTAACTTGTATGTCAGATTATTTATTATATGAAAAAAGTATCTTATTGGCACTTTTAAATGTGCAGTAGAGAGTGGCTGGTTTGTGATCCTGTAATTCATCAACGTCTGTAGTCTGTCCCGTGTATAGGAATACAAATAAAGAAATTTTATTCTTAAAAATTCAGAATACCTTTATATTAAGAAGCTATTAGTTATTAGCTATTTTTATACCTTTATATTATTTCTTTTATGGAAAAACTTTGCATAAATTTTAGTGATTATAGAGAATATAGCCACAGTCTTTAAAACAAAAAAATAAAAGAATAGAAATGGAGATAAAAATACTATTAGTAATTTATGAAATAAGAATAGTTTTTTGTGAAGTTAATTTTTTGTGCTTTTTAAAAATATTCAAAACTTTACTCTTTTCTATGTCTTGGTCTTGGAACTTTGTTTTTACTTCAAATCAAAAACATAAAATGTAAACTGAAATTGTTTGATTTTTTTTTTCAACTAGTCTTAATAAATTTATGAAATGAAATTCTAAATGTGAATTTAAAAGGAGCAAGAATGCAAACTGACTTCCCGATAGGGGGGGGGGGGGATGAAGTTTCGATTTTCAAATCCTAACCCAAATTTTAAGCAGGATCTATAAATATATTGCATGGATTGTGTGATCTTGCATTCTAGGCAAACTATACGAAAGTAATGTTTTAAACTATTCTTATTTGTCATTATATTGGAGAGATATTACTTTTTAAAGCATGTTCCTCAATGCATTATATTTGTTTTCTCTTGTTTACATTTTACTGGTGTATTGCTTTAAATGTTATTCACTTTTAGACAGAATATTTGGATAAATAAATTTACAATAATTACACATTTTCAAATAGTAGTTTTGATATATTTATACTATTTTTTGTGTGTGTTTTATAATTTTACCTTTTGGTTTAAATTTATTATTTTGGCTATTACTATTGAATTTAACATTGTTATTTATTATATTACTTCTATAATGTCTAACATGATTTTTCTTTTTATTTTTCTTCTTGCTCTCCATCTGCTGCTCTTCCATGGAAAAATGTAATTTTGTATCTTCAATTCTCTCCTAATCACTCTTATTAAAATCTGAAGCAATATTTTAGTATTTTTTGTTGCTTTATTTAGTATTTATATTTGGATGCTTTTTTTCAACAACCATGATGATAGTTGACTAATTCTACTTTTGCATGAAAAAAATGCTTTTAAAATACTATTCTTGCAATATGATATTGCTTATTCATACAATTAATGCGACTTTTACATTTAGTCTTTTTCAAGATAACAGGTGAAAGCATGCTTTTTTCTTTATTACATAGTGTATTTCATTGCTTTAAATTTTTATCTATTTTAAACGTGTTCTTAGTACATTTTCATTTTGTGTTATTCTGTATTTTGTTTTTGCTTTATTTCTTATTTTAATATTTTTTATTCTGTATAACAACGTTCTTGTTTATTGATGCATGCAGCTAGCTTAAATATGTTTTCTTTTCTCTTTTTATATATGTTCTGTCAATGCTTTAAAATCCTTTTAGTAGTAATTCAATTTCCCGAGAAGCCTCTTTTGTATCCGAGAAGCCTAGAAGAAGGAAGGTATGTTTTTGTTGTATGATTACTATTTTTAATTTCATTTGTAAAATAGTAGAGATGTTTCATTCTGTAACATATATATATTTACTTATAAGTACATGCTATCCATAAATTAACATTCAGTTAAGTACTGTAATTTCTTTCTGATATTTCTTACTTCATGTAAGTCCCTGAATGGTACTAAAATTGTTTATTCTACTGTCCAGGTTTTTTTTTTTTTTGGGGGGGGGGGGGTGACAACCTTAGATGCAGGGTAAAAAAGTGGACGGTACTTTTTTGTATTTTTATAAAATTTTTATTTGTTTGTCTTAAATCACTACCATGTTTATTTAAAATTTTCAAGAAGCAAAATTTTTATTAATTTTTTTTTTTTTTTGGGGGGGGGGGGGTGTCTTTATTTTGTTATTATTCTTATACATATGTTGCATGTGCATATGTCTTTATGATGATTATTAACTGCTAATATACATTTTTTTTTTTTTTTTTTTTTTTTTTTTTTTTTAAGTAACAGCTTATTCTGAAAAATATTATGTAAAGGTGTTTTTTCTGGTGTCTATAATATTTAAAAGATAATCTGGGGAAAAAAAGTGGTAGTCCTATGAAAAGTTGATACAAAGAACATGGAATAAATGATTAAAGAAAAAAAAAAATCTTGATAGATTTTATTTTGTAATTCAAAGTTTTCTTATTTATTGGTTTTCAACATTAAAAGTATGTACACTTCAATATTAGCCCATTAGTTGTTTAAAGAATTTGTTGCTCATTCTAATCTGTTGAACAATTTGTAATTTATATACAGTGAGTTACACCTGTTCTTGAGCAACTTTATGTATTATTTACTCAGGAATTCTTAATTGAAGATCAGCATGTGAACAGTTTTGATGGGACTGTAACTAAACCTTTTCCCTATGGCAGAATCATTCACTTCACTCACACTTGACCTACCTATACCTTTTTGTTGCAAAACACATCTAGTATCTTGAAATTATTTAATTCATCATTTGATTGACTTCCATTGGAGAATCTTTATGAGTCACCTTAGAAATGTCTTTTGTATTTTTTTTTACTGTAGCCAGAATATACATGTAGTTTTTCACTAAGCAGGGATGCCGCGGACGCGCTATAGCGCGTAAATTACGCGAAAAATCGGATACGGGACGCAAAAAAATAGCTCTTACGCGTCCCGTGGGACGCGTAATTTCATGAAAAAATCGCGGAAAACAGACGATTTTCGTCAAAGAATCGCGAAGAAAGCGTAAATCTCATCAAAATATCGCGCAAAAGCAGCAATTTTCGTAAAAGGGCCGCGAAAAAATAGCGTATTTCGTCAAAGCATCGCGAAATAAAAAGCGAATTTCGTCAAAAAATCGCGGAAATAAGCGCAAATTTCATGAAAATGTCACTGAAATAAGCGCAAATTTCATCAAAATATTGCGAAAAACGCGATTTTCGTAAAAGGGCCGCGACAAATTAGCGTATTTCGTTAAAAGATCGCGAAAAAATAGCGAATTTCGTCAAAAAAATCGCGGAAAAAGCCGAATTTTTCAAAGGATCGCGAAAAAAGCGCAAATTTCATTAAAAAATCGCGGAAAAAAGCCGATTTTCGTCAAAGGATCGCGAAAAAATAGTTGTTTTTCATCAAAGGATCCCCCAAAAATAGCAAATGTCGTCAAAAAATAACGTAAAAAAGCCGATTTTCGTCAAAGGATCGCGAAAAAAGCACAAATTTCGTGAAAATATAGCGGAAAAAACGCTATTTTCGTAAAAGGGCTGAGACAAAATAGTGTATTTCGACAAAAGATTGCGAAAAAATAGCAAATTTCGTCAAAAAATCGCGGAATAAAGCCGAATTTTGTCAAAGTATCGCGGAAAAAAACACGATTTTCGTGACAGACTCGCGAAAAAATAGCGAATTTCAACAAAATGATCGCGGAAAAACGCGAATTTCGTCAAAGTAACGCGGAAAAAACGTGAATTTAGTCAAAGCACCAAAAAAAAGATGTGCAAACTAAACTTATAGGTAGAAAATTCATAAAATGCGATTTAATTTCTTTTTTATAAGATTCTTAAAAATACAGCATGATTTCAGTGTACTTTGATAATATTTATATTCATTAGGTGGACCAGTAAAAATCACCCCCCCCCCTCGTTCTTACTGCATTGAAATGTCTCCCGCCTTCAGAACATTTAAGATTTGATGCTTATTAGTGATTTAGATATAAATTTCCCTTCCAAGAAAAATGTCTGATTCCAACACAGATCTATGCTGACAAATAATTCAATGGGAAGTATAATAATGAAAGTACCCATTCATTCAACGAAAAGTACACCTTTACTTAACATAAGTGTTCTTTTTTTCAGCAAAAATATCTTTTTCAATAAACCCGCCTTGCCTCTTTTTAAAAGAATGCGAACATTAGTGATACTTGTTAGTGGAACTTGGTATCTTCTACTCTCAAATAAACATTATTTTACAATTAAAATTGTATCTTGCATTTTTACTTTTAAAAAAGTAAAGAAAATTTCTCTTAATATTTTTTAAAAATATCTTATTTGAGTGCAAATAATGCTGGTTTTAATTCATTATTTAATTATTGTTAAAACAACAATTAATGCATTTCATTTATCTTAATAAACAACTTTCATTTATTCCTTTAAAATATAAATTATTATTGATGGGGACCCGCTTTTGTAAAAAAGGGACCCAGATTTTTGGAAATCCTGGGTCCCGGGGACTCAGGTTTTTTCAAGTACAGCGGCATCACTAAGCAATACAATTAAAGGCAAATCTTTGCTCTTACTATGCACAGTAATAAAATTCCTTGAACTAAAGAATCTATTCATATAATTATTTCCCACATTACTTTGAAAAATGTAGTGTTAATGGAATTTTTTTATTCAGTAAATAATTTGCGTACACTCTGTATGTATATCCAGATTTGTTGTCTTGCATTAACCCTTTAAGACCGGGCAGCTTTTTGAGTTTTTTTTTAAACAATGATATAACTGAAATTTGTACCTGATAATTCACTATCTGTTGATAAAATTTATATAATGTAGTTTCTGTTAACCAGCACAATCACTCGATTCTGGCATTTGTGGATCAGATAACTCAGGAAGATAGAATTTTAGTTATTGCCTAACCTGCACGATCGTGCGGGTCCGGTATTAAAGTGTTATCACACAGTACAGTAGAACCTCTTTTATCCGAAACTCTCGATTAGCCGAAATCCCGTTTTAAAGCTTTTTTTTTTTTTTTTTTTAACTGTCACATTCCTTGTGTGCAAAATCCATTTTGAAAGCTTTTTTTTTTTCTTTTTTTTAAGCGGTCCTTTCCAAACTACGAGTACATATAAATATTTTCAATCCCCTTTCTTACAGTTCCTTTGAATTTAACTGGAACTCCCGTAAGTTGCGGAGTAGAATGAAGAAAACAAACAGATTAGCAATTCTGAAGCTTTTGATTGTTTTGCAAAAGGTTTGGCATGTCTGGAGCAGCAGAAAGACTGTGATACTTGTGATCTCATAATATCAAAAAACTCTGTGATAGAGCTTCAAAGCAAAAGCAATCAAAACTGCGACAAACAAATTTTTTCAAACCCTTGTGATACATGTAAAAGGTACTTAATTTCAAAATTAAAATTCAGGTTAATTTATTCTTGTTTGTATTTTGCTATTGCTTTATTTTTAATACGAAATATTGCATATATTTCTCCTTAATCTTAAAATTGAAGGCATTCTCGATTATCCGAAAATTTGGATTTTCCGAAAGAGGGTTGGTCCCAATTACTTCTGATAATCAAAGTTCTACTGTATTTTTAAATGGAGTATCTAATGTTCTTCCTAAATATTACACACAATTCAAAAGTACTGTGCAATAGGTATGCTGGCAACTCTGAATGAAATTTTTTAGAGAGTGGTATAGATTTTTTATCCATTTAAAAATACTGTTCATTATTGTGAACGGCTACTTTGTCTATGCTATGAATCTACTTATTGATTAGGCATTCTTAAAACAATATGCAGAATAATCAACTTGCTCAGGCAATCTGATTAATCTCTCTCTATTCTGAAAAATACAAGAGTAACAAATGCTGTTACCGTAATTGAATTTATTGTGACCTTTTCATTTTCTATGCAAGAACTATTACTTATAAAAGTATGAAAACTGGTAGTTTTATAAAGAAATGTATCAGAAACTTGTTGAAGCAGGCAGTTTTTAAACAAAAGAATTTTTTAACACATTAGGATAGTTTAGTTCAATAACTTTTACAGAATCAAAAATTATGCATAGCGATTTAACCATTTTTTCCAGGCACATACTTGCAAAAAGCATTTAATGGTAAAATATACGTCATATTTAAAACAAAATTTTTTTATAGCTTTGTTCTGAAAGTCCAGGAGACGATCTTTTTTTACTTAATTGTTTTATATAAGCTGATTTTTAATGGTGTAATTAATCTGACTTAACCAATCACAAAACAGCCATCAGCTGTCACAATAGCGGTTGATTTGGCCTTAAGAAACCAAAAATCTCTCAATCAAAGAGAAGTGAATGGCAACCCAATTACAGAAGATCGCCACTGGTCGTGTTAAAATTAAACTTTTAAACTTTCAATATTAATACCTGATTTTGACATCATAGTTTGATTCTTCGGTAAATTTTACCTTCAGATTCCAAATGGAATTTAAGACTTTTTCAGGTTTAAAGTTTAGAACTCTGTGATGAAAATAAAATATGTGTAAGGTGCTTAAATAAAAGATGTAAATGAGCCAGGATCGTATATGGAATACAGTAGCATCAAAGAACTTTCTAAAAAGTGCATTCATATTTTTATAGAATAATTTGCAGCAGAATTAGTACAGGTGGTGCATTTTTTTCCCTCCAAATGCTGTATATTTTTGACAATGAAACACTATGCCATTATTATTTAACATAAAACCATTTTAGGTTTCAAATAACATGATAAACATAGAATTTGCTAAATTAACAAAACTTAAAACTAATTTAGAAAAGAATGGCAAATCAATGATTGCACTAATGTGTTTGTTTTAAAAATTGCATGGACGATTCTTCTATCCTTTTATATTTTCCTATGCCCAAAGTTTCATGTAAAGTGATCTTTTTATTTCATTTGAAGATTAAAAATTAAATTTTCATTTGAAATTTTGATTGTTTTTTTCTTTGTTTTTTTTAAACACTTGTGTAAGTAATAGAATGAAAATTTTAATTGCTATGCATTAGCGATAATATTGCGTTTTAAGCATTTGCATAGAACTATTTCTATATTAAAAGTTTTTAAATGTCAAAAAAATAATGACGAAATTGTCTCTATATGGCTAGTATATACTTTGAATCTAGCTTCTTTCTAATGACTGAACTACCTATTTAAAATTTAAGGCATAAAAATAGCATCTGAGGAACTTTTCTAACAAATGATTGAAAAATTCTTACACCGTCTGTTCTAAATCTTATCGATTAAACAGATAAGAAATAACCAAAGGAGGCAGGTATAAAAGAATTATTTTTGCCCCCCCCCCCCCAATAAAAAAAGGCCCCCAATAATTTTAAAAAATTGACCTGATAAGTTAAAATCCCCCCCCCCCCCCTTAAGATGTTTTGGTTGTTTTAGTATAATTTAGGATGTATATTTACTGCCTCTCTTATTTTTTGTTTGGCGATTTTTTTAAATGTGTTATATAAGACCAGGAACATGGTTTTTTTTGGCAATTTTTTTCAGTATGAAGCTCTTATAACTTCATCGTACATATGTTTTACTATTATTCATACAAGGGGATAAACCTGGGGTTTTCGGGCTACAGAATATAAGTGAAAAAATCATATATTATTTCTGACGTTAACACCTTTTTTCTCTTCACATACTAAAGGTACAGCGATGAATGAGGTACTTTTCAAAAGGTCTTGCAAGTGGCTTTTGGCATAATATACTTACATATCGCAAGTTTTTCAAACATACTTTATATACGTACTTTTATGCTTAACCATACTGTATTCAAACAAAAATATATTTTCTGTTTAATTGTAATGAAAAAAGTAATAAAGTCATAATGCATAAAGATAAAATAAACCCAATAGATAATATTCTTGTGATGTCACAATAAATATGAATTATTATTCACTTGTAAAAATAATGTATACATGCGTATGCGTAATTTTTTGTACCAAAAATAACTGGCACATGAAAAAGAATGTCCAATAAGCCACGTGTCTGAATATTTTTCATTATTTTTCTTTTCTCTTTTATCTGAAAGAATGGAAGCAACCCGATTGCCACCATTTTGAAGAAATTTCTTAAAATTACTTTTAAAATTAAATATAAAAATGGGAATATTTTTAAAAATAGCTAGTACGGGGCACATCTACAAATGAATAGCTATCTTTTAAAAAACTAATTAGCAAAATCAGTTCAGTAGAAAGCTTTATGGCAGATGACTAAAAAAAACGGCATTGTGTTTTAAATATATAGATGGCACAATTCGCCCTGGAATGATTCCAACACTTTTGTGCACTTGGATTTTATATAAGGCGATAGCCCCACCTCCGCCCCTCGCCATTCTCCATCATGACTTGCATTCGATAGGATATCGATTTTTATATTTTTACTACAAACTGTGATAGATGTTTACTACAAAAAATTCAAAATTTCCACTGTTTAAAAATGTTTTTTGAAGAATAAGCATTGTTGTGTTATATAATTGCCGAAACGTCAGTGAAGGTTTACTGTGGAGACACGAAAAGTTTTGGTTTCCGTTAGTCTGTCTGTTCCGCGATAACTGCCGTAAAAAGCATCCGATTATCTTAAAATTAAGGATGCATGTTGGTAAAATCCCCGGATTTAGCTGTATAGTTTTTGGTTAAATTTGGTTCATTCATTCGAAATATATAGAACATTTTATTTTGCGACTTAATGATTTCCTATAGCAATTCAGACGATTTTTCCATTTTTATTTGTTGAAAAGAAATGGCTCGTTTGATTGAAGGATTTAAATGCTAAATTAAGGATGATGAAATTTCCTAATTAGAACCATACATTATTCATATTAGTTTGAAATTTTGTGTATACATTTGTGAGAGTTTTTAAATTCGGTGTATAACTTTTATGGAGATATATTATATATGTGTTTCAATAATATAAAATATTTTTTTAATATAAATTTTCTTTTTATGCACATATTTAACTGTTTTTATTATCTTTTAACTGTTACCTAGCAGCGAACTACACCTAAAAATATCGTAAATGTGAAAGTATGTGTAATTGTTTGAAGTTAAATCAAAGTCAAAAGGGTCGAATTAATGCCTTTGAGTCTTTACATATAGATGGAATTTATCACAGAACTAAAGAAAGACTATGTTCTATTTATTTTGTTCAAATATTTTTCTTTTAAATTAAAAAGTTCATTATTTTCATAAGGAATAAATCGACATTTTGCTATGAAATTTAACAATCTTTTTTTTTTTTTTTTTTTTTTTTTTTTTTTTTTTTTTTGCCGTAGCCACGAAAATTCAATCCTGGAATAAAAATTTATCCTAAACAGTTAATTTTGATTTGAAAGAATTTTATGTGCGAGAGGAAGATGACATAAAAAATAGACATGAATACGCCTTCATATTAGAAATAAAGTGAAAATACGAAAAGAAGGTGAATTTGATCTCATATATCAAAAATAAAATTAATACGCTTTGAGGTTGAAATAAAAGGGGCTTATGTTATGATATTAATTCTTATTATTAAAAAAAAAAAAATGTTACTAATATCTCATGGTTTATCGTCTGCACACAGCTAACAGAAATGTTAATTCTCAATCGAAAATTCCAATGAGAAAAAAAAAAATCTTTTGAAAAGCAAATATATAGTAAATATCAAAATTATGCACCGCAAAATTATCGCTGTCGAAAATGACGTCATTGTATCGACAAATAAATATTTTCATCCTTAAAAACCAAGCATTAACTAGATTGCCTGAAAAAATGTTTTTTGACGGGTGTTACTTCTTAATGCCGCCTCATTTCAGAAAATAGGAATGAAAATTATTTTATATTTAAAGGAAATTACATTTTCATTCATAAAACATAAACGTTTAATATAATTGCATCAATGTAAATCATTTTCTGTGTTACCAGTAATGAAAAATAAGGCTCGGAAGTGTAAAAATAAATCTAAGATTTGCGCTAACCATTAGCGCAATCAATAAAAAGTTACGTATGTAAATTATTAAGAGCACGGGGGGTTCAGGGGGGGGGGGGGGTGGAGCCCCCCCTGAAGAAATCTACTTTATTATTTAAAAAATATACCAGAATTAACAGCTCATGAAAATTTCGAAATATCCTTCCATAACGTTTTTAATTTAATGCTTCTAATGTCTGAAAACTTCGTATTTTTTATTCTTATAAATAATTACATAATTTGAAAACTTTAAATTGCGGTTTGTAGGAAACTGAATATTACCAAAGTGAGTCTAAAAACAATGAATTGCAGAGCTGACGTTGAGGCTCCTGATCTGCAGATTTACTAGTTATTTATGTTTTCTTTGTCATTTTGTTGTGTTTGTAAAAAGTGTGTATGCTTCTTATAGGCAAGAAATATTGCAGCAACAACAGAACAGCTGTTATTTTCATCAGAAGTTCAACCTGAAGCTGAGCAATCTCGGGTCCCAGGAGTGGGTGAGAAAAATGTTTCAGAGTCACCTGCATGTATAGTGAATCAAAATACAAATGGAGACTTGGGGTAATCTATGAATTTATTTTTAAATAATAATGTAACTTGTGTAAAATCTTTTTTTCAGGAAAACAGAAGATTATCCTAATAAATGTGGGTTTTTTTCCCCTGTTATATTACTTGTTTACATGGTAGGGGGGAAAAGGTAATTTTAGTATTTTACATTAATTTGCTCCTTAAATCAATTTCACTGAGATATAAAAATCTGAAAAATAACAGATATTATGCAAAGATGTAAATGTAAAGTTTCATAAATGACTGAAGTGATGCATTATTCTTTTAAATGTAAATATTATTTGTTTTGTTTTTTAATTTTTCTCATAAAAAAGAATTTTTTTTGCAGTTAATCAATGTAGAGTTGCCTTTTTATTTATATATTTTTTACTTATTTACGTTTTTTTAAACTTTTTAACCAGTTTGTAATTAGTGCTGTTCATTTATTATTATTATTTAAGTTAGAATAATTGTCAGTTTTTATACCTTTGAGTTTGAAATTCAACAAAACATTGGATTCGTGTTATTTTACTTAAGTTGTAAAATCTCTTCTATTATACTTTTCATACATGCTCATGGAATTAACCAAAATTTGACCTTTTCCTTTTTTCAATGTAACTTTTGGATGATTTTTATTGATAGGGAAATTTGTTTACTTACTTGTGGCATATTTATGATGAAATTGAATACTGCAGAACCTAGGCAACAGACTAAAGTAAACAAATTTCCGTATCAATAAAAATCATCCAAAAGTTACATTGAAAAAAGGAAAAGGTTACAAATTTTGGTTAATTCCATGAGCATGTATGAAAAGTATAATAGAAGAGATTTTACAACTCAAGTAAAATAACACGAATCCTATATATATATATATATATATAGAGAGAGAGAGAGAGAGAGACAGACAGTTGAAAAAAAAAATTAAAAATGTTAAACTTTCCCCCGTTATATTTAATGGAAAGTCTTTGAAGGTAATGTATAAGCATAATAAAAATATTACTAAAAGAAATGCCATTTTATTTTGAATTCATATAATACATTTGTTTCAAAGATACCAAAAATATTTTTAAATTAAATTTTAATGTGTTGATATGTATGTTTTATTGTTCTTATCTCTAGTTAAATTCCACAGAAATAATTGCATTTCTCCATAGATGGCTCTTATTAATTAAGCTAAAATTATGATTGTATGTAAAATATAATTGCATTAAATATTATTTCTCAATAAACAGTTATGATAATTATAACTTTATTGTACTTTTCTGTATAGTGTATTTTTTCTATCTGTTTGTAAAAATTGGAGTATGAAAAAAAAACAGCGATAAAAATTGTTGCAGCTCTTGAATTGGTTGTAGGGGGGGGGGGGAACTAAAATATCTGTCAAGTATTTAGCATTTATTGCAATAGATATTGTACAAATACTGAATATGGTGTTAACGATAATGTAATAGATTTTAGAAACATTTAATATCAGCTAAATCAAACCACAGTAGTACCTCGCTAATCCAAAATTCCGTTTAATCCAAACTGATTTTATTTTAGAAAATGATACGTAAGAGATTAACTGAAAATATTGAATTACCATACTAAAAGCAAAAAAGTACTTTTTAGACATTTTACTAAAAAATTTTCCATATTACAGGATGAATGTTGGGGAAAACGTGTAGAAGTTAGAATTAAGCAAAAAATACCAGTAAAGCATGTTTTTTATTCTTTAAACAGCTTGAATAGAAAAAAAAATTCAATAATGTAAAAGTACAACATATGTACACCATTATAAAATGAAAACATGGACTGTAGGCCTACTTGTAGAAGCCACCTTAAAAAAAAAAATCTTGAATATCAGTTTGTTTGTCAGTCACTATAAAATTATTTTTTTAAATACAAAAAGCATTTAATTCATATGATACAAATTTATTTTTCTTTTCAACAGCTTGATTTCGCAAATTATCTTCAGAAATTTTCAATACTATAGGCAAAATGAAAGGAGAAGGGCCCCATCTGACTCTAACATGCCATTTAAATTTAAACGGCGTCCATTTCCTGTTCGCTTAGCTTTCTCAATGATGATCAACAAGTCACAGCTCCAAACTTTTGATAAATGCATTTTTATTTATATTTTCAACAAAATTTTCAATTACTTTTTTATGAATTAAAATATTTGTAAATTTCATATGTTGCTTGCTCGGATCACATAGCGGCCCAACTAAAAATATTTTTTATTGTGTTTTCACTAAGGTTTTTAATTTATTCTGTTTCCAAGGTACGTTTTTATTTGCATTTTCAACAGTTTTCCATTACTTTTTTATACAATAAAAATATTTGTAAATTTAATATGTTGTAATGATTTATGATAGCACTCATTCTGGCTAGAGTTGACATAAATAGTGGCGAGCGAGCAAAGCAAGCTGGGATCGTGTATCGATCCCAATATGAATTGCGTAGCAATTCGTGGGGGTTGGTGAGTGTTAGCGAGCAGGGGGCTGAGCCCCCTAGTATTTTCATAATAATTTTAAAATCTAAAATTCAAATTTACCACATAACGATCTTTGATTGAAACTTCTATTACTCTGTGTGGCATCGATTTTAAATCAGCCAATCAACGACGTTCGTGCCTAACGGCAGCTTTTTGGTAGCGTCCTTTTGGGATAGCGTCTCTCTCTTCCTGCCTGGATTCTAGCGCGAGCGGACGTGCTCCGTGCTCGGCGATTGCGCCTATTTCTTTTTAGGCATATCGGCGTTGGACTAAACGGGTCCTTCGCTCGATATCACCATTTCTTTTAATTGCTAATTTACTATGAAATAGTTTAAAGTTTTATTCCTCCATCAACTCAATCCTTTAAAAGAAATATCGAAAGGTTTTGCTATCATTGGCATTCCGACGTTGACGGCTACGCAGTTTTGAATCACAAAAATGATATGATGAATACAGACATCGATTTCGTTGCAAGAGTTCTTTTGGTAAAGCAAATTAATCATCTTTTACATGATTTATTGTTGCCAAGCAAATCTTCTATCATTATAAATAAATAACAGAATCTGTCAAAGTGAAAATGATCAGTGCTCAACGATCTGAAATCTTTGTTTTCTGGGCGTAGTTCAGTGTAACTACTTACTTGTGAGTTTTCAACTGTTGTAAACTTTTACTGTGCATATTTGGAGAAATTAGAGACTTTATTAGTTCTACGAACTGTAAGCTAATTTGTGTGGAAATACCCTGACTGTAGTGATTGAATGACCTGTGTTAATTATAACAGACTGAAACAGTTAACAGAATCCAATACTCAATATTTAATAATTCAAAATGTTTACTCATATATAATTAAGAATCTAAATCTGATGAATATCCTTTCGAATCATATATGATAATGTTGGTTTCCATGCTAAACAAATGTGTGTTTCATTATTTGAATATCTATATATATAAAAGAAAGTCTGGATTTTGTATTAATCAACGCGCAGCCAAAACTACTCAACCTAAAATCTTGAAAATCGGGGTAAAAATACTTCTTATGATATAGAGTGCCGCTAAGAAAGGATTTTCCAAAATTCCACCCCTAAGGGGGGTAAAAAAGAGAACGAACTTTAAAAAAATTCCTTAAAAATCTGATTTTATAGTTATTTTTCAACTGATAACATATTTTGGTGTATTTTTGTATGCTGAATCGAAGGGTACTAACTAAATTCTTTTAAGCCCAATAGTTCGAGAGATATTTCATATTTTTCTAATTTGGCACTATCTTTGGCGCCAAAACCTGAATTTTTCAAGTGATAATTTCTAAAAACTCATTCTTTTCATTCTGTTACTACAGCAAGGGAAAAAATTCAAATTGAATAATTTTTTAATCAATCCTTTTGGTTAAATAAAAATAACTTTGTCAATTAGAAAAAACAATTCAAACGCCTCAAAAACTAAAAAACTAAAAAAAAAAAGAAAAAAAAAAAAAACTGGTAATTTTTCGTTCTAATTTTCGTCGCGATACCATGCCAAAATGTATGGTATCGCGCCTTTTATTTCAACCCTAATCGTGCAAACGATTTTTATTGCAAACCCTGCCACACATTAACATTTGCTAATTATTGAACGTGAATATTTTTCTGCAGGAAATTTTAATGATGGAATTTATTTTATTCCATCATAATCTCGCAAAACTTTTTAATTTGTTATTTTTTGAATAGAAAATATTTATTACTGATACTGATATAGATTTTACCATTTCGCAGTTATCTGATGATGAGGAAGCTACAATAAAATTATTTTAGAAGTTAGGAATTATACATATAAAATTTTTTTTTTCAAAAAAACCATGAATGTCTTCATTGAAAGAATGAAATGTTTACCGCAGTGTGAGACATACATATTACGTACGCCATGCTTCAGTAGTAAAATACATTTACAATTTCAAGACTGCAGTTTAAATTGACTATATTTTATTACTTGCAAAATATTTATTTATTCTTATATTATAAGTATTTATTTTGGTACCCGTCGACCAATTTCGCCAAATTATATAAATCGCCAAACCACTCGCCAAATTATACAAATTGACATAATTTTTATTTTAAATAACGAAAGAACAAATAAATTAGTATAACATTAATAAAAATACATTTAAAACGTCGAAATAAAAATCACCTGATGACGTAAATACGTGTAACTTGCTTAAAGTCAAGTGAATGCGACATTTACGATCAACCATTAGTGGCATTTAATCTTATAGTTTGGTAATACATTTTTGGTCGACGGGATAAGAAAGTAGTACCATTATTTTTATTGATTTAAAAAAATGGTAGGTCAAAGTCTGTAATTTTCAAAAGTTATATTTTTTAAATGCTCATTTTTTTTTTATCAACAAAATTATTATTTTTTTTCAAATGTATCATTTCATTTTTGTGCCAACTATTACGCTTGGTGACAATGGTGTTGGCATAACAGGGAAATACCAAAACAGTTACTGATTTTATTTCAAAAAGTTGCTACGGGAATTCTAAAATTAGGTGAACTCGATTATGAAAGATTTCAAGTCAACTAATTAAATGCACACACGGAAAAAACTGTTTTGTTGAAATTACTAAATTTTGTTCATATAGCTCCATCCAAATATTTTGGTTGGAATGATTAAATTTTGGTTAGATTAACCAAATTATTTTGTTAATTCAACAAATCGTTTGGTTAGTCCACCTAAAATTTGGTCATTCCAACCAAAATATTTGGATGGGGCTATATGAACCAAAATTTAGTAATTTCAACAAAACAGTTTTTTCCGTGAGTAAGTTAGATAATATTTCAGGGATTTTTTCAATATTTATCATATAATTCTGTGTTGTTTAGTTACGGAGCTATGCGAAAAAATTCTCAGTGGTACAATAAAGAAAATTGGAAGCTATACGCTACAGAGATAGGGTATACTAGAGAGTATATATGCTATAGTTATGGAAGTTGAGCTGAGTTCTTTAAAAAATTCACAAGTGATGCAGTATATACCTACCCCTACCTCCCAGAGAGTTCTATAATCAGGTTAACGTGATTATGAAAGTTATATTTAACTATCTCAATATATATGTAATGCAAAGAGAAATTTCATTCCGGCCGCTTATAACTTGAGTTCTTCTGAATAGATTTTGCGGGACTTACATTGTTAGTTAGATAATTTTTCAGAAAAGATGTTAGTATAAAACATAACGTTCTACGTTGCTTGGTTAAATAATTATGGGGAAAGTTCTAAATCAGATGAACCCAATTTTGAAAGTTTTGCTTTTTTTAAAGGTTCCACTGAATGAATTTTAATGAGATTTAAACCGTTAATTAGATCATTTTGGGGGAAGGTTTCGGTATATTTTCCAGTTTAAAAGATTCTACTAAGTGGATTTCGATGGAACTTGGTTGGTTAGTTAATTTTTCAGTGAATGTTTTAGTATAAAGCTCATATCATTTGCTGTTGCTTGGTTGTTAGGTTGCTTGATTGTACATTTATAGATGGAAGTTCTAGAATCAGGCGAACCCAATTATTATGAACGATCAGCCTTTTCAGTAAGTCCAATTAACAGATTCTGATGAGACTTGCATTGATAATTTTTCAAGAACGCTTTTAGTAAATTACATATTGTTCTATTGTTCTTTACCAAATCCTACACTAACAGATCAACTGAAGAAATTTGTCCTTAACAGTCTAAATTTTGTATGACTCAATAAAAGATATAATAGCGTAATGACATTCATATTGCTTTTAGCAATTCGGTTGGATACACCAGCTAAATGTTCATATTGCTTTAAAACGCATGATCAAATTCACAGATATAGTTTGTTTCATTCAAGATTTCGTTAGAAAAACCGACCAGCGTAGCGGGCAAAGGCGGCTAGTCTATTTATAAAAGAAAATCTGCTCATATTTCAGGTCCGAAAATGATAAATAAATATACAATAAAGATTTTCTTTTGTATATATATATATAGTGTTATTTTTGTGTTTTAAATTTATTTAATGAATTTTATGTGTAAAAATATTATCACATCATGAAGAAAAAAAGGGTAAGATTTACAAGCAAAAGCGACTTGGGTTTTCTCATTTTTAACGTCACATTTTAAAGAGTTCAGGTAAGAAGTTTCTATTAAATATTTCACCATGGGGAAGTTTCTTTATAGTTAATTTAAACAGGCAATGTACGATCTTTTGGCCAATAATCAATAGTAAACTTTCTCTTTTCTAATTCATACTAAATTTACATAATATGTTCATAAACTCCTATTTTTAATAATTTAAATTTAAAATCCTTCTTTCCCTTTATTTTCTATAATTTCTTTTCTTCTACCTAGCATTTTCCATGGAAAACAAATATAGATTTGTGTAATATATTTTGTATATTAGTTAGTCAACTATACTTTGTACCCATTCCTGCCCACCATTTTTTATTTTAAAAATTAATAAAAAAGGTTTTAAATCTATTAATTACAGTTTTTATTTATCTGAAGAATAGCTAGACTGATGCTTTGACAAACTGACACCACAACAAATTGATATTATAAATTTTTTTTCCATAGTAACAGATGAAAAAATTGTCCCAGCTTAAAAATTTTTGAATTTTGTATCATAAGCAACAAATATGAAGCGAAAATGGTCTTAAACAAAAAAAGTGCACTGCTAGTTATTGTATCTGAAGCTTGTTTTATTAAACTAATAAACCCACAAAATAAAATTTTGAATTACTTATTTGTGTGTTTAAAAGAAAAAAAAAAAATACTTCATGTTTAGTGCAAAATACTTGATTGACCCATATAACACTGGAACAACAAAAAATTTATAACAATAAAAATATAGTTAAATAAATCTTTCCTTTTGCAAAAATTTATCTCTTATAATCTAATGGAATAAAATTTGAAACTGCTGCTGTGTATTACAAGGGAGTTCATTGCTGTGTTATTATGTTGAATTCCACTGGCTTTTAGTTGGTTATATTTGGGCGTGAAAACCTTGATCATTATGGTCATCATACCTGAGACTTATTCTGTGTTATTTGTCTCTTGGATACTATTAAATCATCAATTTGATGCACACTCTAAGAAACAGTTAAAAAAAAGTTTTGTCCAATGTCTTTATTTTTTCTAATGCTTACACCAAATTCTCAAGTTTTAATAATTTTGCTGTGAGGGCAAATAAATGTTATAGATTTAGAGAAAAGCATAGATAATATAAACATACATATAAATGATTATCTATATATATAGAAATTTTTTAGGAAATCATGTCATGGGAATTTACTGAAGTGTGCATAAATTGGCTATGGCGTGCGAGGGAGAATGCAAATCTTAGAACTGAAAGGATGTGAAAGACAAAACTAAAACTGAAGAGAAAGTGATATGAAGACAAAAATATAAATAAATGTGGAATTATATTGCTTGTATATTTTTTAAATGTTAATATAATGGTATCACATACAGTTAAACTTGGATAATTCGAAGTTGAAGGGACCTGAGAAAAGTTCGAGATATCCAAAAATTCGAATTACATATATTCTCTCTCAAAAAAAAAAAAAAAAAAGTAACTCCACGATGAAAGATTTAACACATAAATTTTATCTAAGAATACTGCTGCATTTTTTATTCATTAAATCAAACATTTTTTACTAGATTAATTATTCATCACTTTTAAGAAAAATGTCAGATATTTTTGACTGCTTCTTTGAATGCAATATTTGAGTCATGTCATATGATTACAACCTAGCAATTGATACAAAAATAGAATCTTTTACATTAGACTGACCTTCAAAAAAGCATTGAAGTTCATTATGTACCAGTGTTGAATTCAGACACTTTTCTCTGGGAGGGATTTTTACGGCTCCATGGGGGAGGAGGGATTACACTTTTTGACCATTCAAAGCACAAAATCCCAAATCTTCCGAGGGGACATCTCATTTCTCCAGGGAGGAATGTTCCCCCGGGCCACCCCCTGAACTCAACAATGATATGCAGCATAGCTTCTGACGACTGATGAACTACATAGGGGCTTTCGCCATCGCCCATCATTTCCTTAGAAAGATTGTCAAAATAAACTGTTAAAATATTTTGCACCGTAGCTGAAAAAAAGTCTCAGGAACAAATTTAATGCAAAATTTTAAGGGCAATCATACAAAAAATTCGAATTACCCAAAATAAAATTCGAAATATCCACGATTTTTTTACATTATTGTAATACAGAATTCTAGGGACCGGGCAAAAAATTCGAATTATCCAGAATTTCGAATTACACAAGTTCAAATTATACAAGTTTCACTGTATAGTGTTCTTCCGAGTGCTGTTAGATTTGATGAATCATTAACCTAATCAATCTCCATTGCGCGCATTCTCCATTATGAAAGAATAATAACCCATTTTCACTTTAAACAGTATAAATAGTTCAGCTTTTCTCTTCGGCTAATTTTCCATAATGAAATTAAAACTTCATCAATAAATAAATTATACAAAGTAAAATGAAACACAAATTTAACATGTAATCAAACAATTCAATTTTTATACTGCTGAATAGAAAAAACATATACTCTTTCAAATATAATTTGTTTGAAGGCTGTATCTCAGTTTAATGATTGTTTATGATTTTAAAAATAATTTTCACACGTGAGTTATTTTTAAATTTATCATGTACAGCCCAATTATGAAGGATTAATCCTTTTGCACTTAAAATGCAATTCAGCATTTGTTTCCAGCTAGTATTACATAACAAAATTTAAACTTCATTAATATGTATATAAATAAAACACAAATTTAACAGACATTTAATTGAACCACATGTTTAAAACGTTGAAATTATCAGAATTTATTTTTTTGACTATTAACTCCTGGAATGTGGCTAATATGAAGTATTGCTTTTAATAAATTTCAAAACTTTATTTGAATACATTATTGCTAATTTTGATGTAAAAATGTATTTTGGTGTTGTTAATGAGCAATCTAATAAAATGTATTAAATTATTAAAGTGAAAAATCTATTAAATAAAATTATAAAAAGTTTTTCACCTATGTTCTGTAACTCGGGTAGACCAGGTATCTCCTAGTATCTATAACATTAACAGCCTTAGTTCAAAATATGCATTATGTGACAATGTTTTTATTTTAATTATTTATTCTAATAATTTTTTGAAAAGTCTTTTATTCTATTCCAGAAACAAGTCAATATCTTATGTTGTCATACCATCAGCTAATAATGATGCAAAACTGAATACATATTCAAAATTGCTTTCTTCTTTAGAAGACCCCATTCCGATAGTTTCGTGAGTATAAGTTTATTTGTCATTTATTTTTTAAATTCATATTAAGAAATGCATGAAAATGTTTTCTATTTTTGCTGATTATTTTGATTTTGATTGCGTTTTAAATGCAGTGTTTCATGTTTGTAGTTTATTTGCAAAAAATGTCTTTCCATCAGGATTAAGATTTTTTTTTCTGTTTAAGGCAGAATCTTTTTTCACAGGTTTTACTGTATTTTGCAAAATCTCCACCTCCAAAATAAATCTAGAGAATTTTCATGTGCTAAAAAAATACCAAAATACCAGCAATTTCTTTCATTTTCATGTTTAGATATAATTATGTATATAGACAATTTTAAAATTTCTGACATCTTCCCCCTGCACGAATTTTTGAGATAGGCTTCTTGTAGAAAAATGTATTACAGTAGAGCGCCGATTATCCGAACAAGTCGGGACCGACCCTAGTTCGGATAAGCAAAAGTTCAGATAAATAGACAGACAATTTAAGAGATAGTCCTGACTATACTAAAACCTTCACTCTTTACCCAGGCTTAGGACTGCATGCATTAGTTGTTGCTGTCGTGTATTTAAAAATTGTTTTTTATTTATTTATTTATTTTTATTTATTTTTTTGTCAATTTTTTTTTTTTTTTACTTTTTTATCATTTAAATTTTTTTTCTTCTCTTTTTATCATTTTCTGAACTCCAGAGATTATAATTTAAGCAAAAAAACTTTCGATTGATGCTTGCTTTAAAGAAGACATTTTTAATGATGCCATATCTCGGAATTCTCCTTAAATGCGTTAGTTGAATAGAATCAGCGTTCTTCTGCCGTTCGAGCCATTTCATATCTGTTTCCAAACATTTAAAGGTTTCGTTTTGTGATGGACATGGGTCATTTTCAGAGCATCCGTTTTCATCTTGAATCTCATCCACAATCTCATCATGATTTAAAATCTGATATCTAGGGTCATGTACGTCACTATTTAACCACTCGTTAATTTCATTTTCTTCATAGCTTAGGATTCTGCCTATCTCTTTTACTGTTTTACATTCCTCATTTTCTGATCCACTATCAGTTTTTTCTTTATTTAAAATTTTATTCCAAGCCTTTTTTAATGTTGAGGATTTTTCTAGATCCTAGGAATCGGCAGCCATTATTCAACAATCTTTCAAATCAATTTTTATAGTATCTTGGAAATCAGGCTCTTCTGTTTCTTCTGATAAAAGGAGTATTCTTAACGTTTGCTTTCTATAAAGTCATTTCAATGTCTCTATCGCACTTTCATCCATAGGTTGGATTGCAGATGTAACATTAGGTGGAAAGAACTTTACCCGAAAAATGAAAACAAATAGAGTGTCTGGATAATTGAAAGTTTAGTTTAAAAAAATTTTTGAGAGAAATAGGCTGTTTGGATAATTGGAAGTTCGGTTAAAAAGATTTTTTGAGAGAAATTTGCTGTTCGGATAATCGGCACTCTACTGTATTCTAAATTTACTGAGATACATTTTTTTTTTTTTTTTTTTTTTTTTTTAATACATGGAGCACTTGAACCAGGGGGGTCTTATGTCTACCTCTGTGTGATATGTTTTTGCATCGTATAGGGCAAGCATTAATGTGTATTGCTACTAATACTGTGAGATATTATTCTCACATGTTTTGAGTCATATAAATAATAGCACCTTCAATGTTTACCAAGAGCCAAGGTGCTCCCCTGCTTGCGGAAAGGTTGGACAGGTCTGCCATAGGGTACTTCAAGAGGGGTGCAGGAACAAAAGATATTCTAAAATTGTAATTTCTGTGATATTGTTAGGCTAGAAACTTGAAATTTGGCATGGTGGTTACTTTTAAGATATCAATGCTTGCTAAGAATAGTTTCTAAAAAATTCAAAAACATAAAGGTGAATGTTAAGCAAGGTGACACTGAGCTGTTTGGTTAAAAGAGAGAGATATATAAATAATTGCTATCAAATAAGATAGAGAAAGATTTAACTTTTACGATTGAGAAGGTAATACAAAATTTTGAATAAGGAGCACTATATTGCATTTTGAAGTTCAAACCACTCCATCTAATATTTAGGAGAAACGCTTTAAGTTTAACCCATTCTATCCTAATATCTAGAGCAGTTGTGTTTCATGTAAATCCAGTTTCAACATCAATACAATGCAAAAAGGAGGCTAATAAAAGCCTACTTTTCTTCCTACTGTTTTTGCTAATGCGATTGGCAATGCACAGTGAAGAAAGGATCTTTCCTCCACTGGTTCAGTCAGTCTACTTTTTCTCCACATGTGTGTGTTGGGTTACTAAAATTATGAAATTTACTTTTCAAGCTATCTTTTAGTGGTTTGATGTTGTAGCATCGATTATGAATTATTGCATCTAATTCAGGATAATTTTGAGAAACTTTTATAAGTGCTTGACTGGAGCTTTTTTACAGAGAAATATGCCTGCTGATAAAATAAGGGATGTCCGGAATTAGCTCTAGGAATAGTTAATTAGGAAAACAGTGATCTCACAGTGAGATGTTTAAAGATTTAGGCTGATAAGAAAGGAACTAATATTTCCGCATGCAGAGAACACTTAATTAACAAACTGTAGAACTCTTGGATCTGAAACATGAAAGTAAAGTGAATAAATATGCATAATTAATATACGGCAAGAATCTGTAATTCCCAGTCTTTAACCCTTTGAGGGGCGCAACGTTAAAATTATTAATTATTTTTGAAAAAACATGCAGAAGGGGATACACTGGTCCTATAGACCACATAAATGTCATTAAAAAATTTTTAGCAGTCCCCGTTACAGAAAGGGGGCCGTTTGCAGACTGCAAACAGCGCCCGTGTAGGTCATTTAAGTTCGAACACTCACTTACCTTGCTTTAATGGAGAAAATATTTTAAAAACTGCGCTTATAGTGTTATAGTGATAAATATTTTACAAAATCATTTTCAATAAACACAAATTTCGATTGTATACTAAAAATTTTAAAACTTAGGAAACATAAGATTTATGTGAAAATTTTAAAAATATAAAAATAACTGAACTCAAAGCATTAGAATAATAATTCTTTTATCAAACAATTTTTAAATATTTTCAACAAATATTTTAATTATTATTTTCAACAAATATTTTAATTATTTACTTTAATTTTTAAAAAAGGGGCTAACTTAAAAATATAAGAATTTTAAAAATAAAAGAAAAAAAATTAAAAAACAGAAAATTATAAATATTTAGCAGAAAAAAAAAATAACTGAACTCATATTGTTATAATAATTATTATTTTATTTAACTATTTTAATCAAATATATGTTTAATTATATACTTAATTTTTTTTTAATTTGAAAGTGAGAATATTTAGAAAATATGAGGAATTTTAAAAATATCAGGAAAATTCAAAAAGGAAATAAAAAAAAAAAAAAATGTAAGAAATAGTTTATTAGTAAAATGCAAAATTTAAGAAAGAACTAAGAAAAGTATAAAATGAATGAAAAAATATATCAATAATACAATTAACACGAGCTATTTTCAGAACACATTTCGCTGAAGCCAGGAAAAAAAAAAAAAAAAAAGAAAAGTTAATGTCCCCCTTTTTTAAAAAACACCATCAACTTCAGATGGTCATCAAATTTTTATTCCCTTTTACCCCAAAATATCAAAACATATAGGATAGAAAACATAAATGCTGTGTAACATAAGAAATAGTGATGTTTTTCATTTGTCCCGTGAAGCCTGCATTTTAAAGTCGTACAGGGGCGCTGTTTGCAGTCTGCAAACGCTATATATAAACGTAAAAATAGAAAACAATAAAACCTTTTTTTAAAGAATAAAGGACGTATCAATAGTCATTGGGGTCTATTTATAAAATTTAATGTAAAAAATTGGAAAATTTTAAGTTTTTAATCCTTGAATTAATTAAAAATAGAACCATGTGTAGAACAACCTGGAATTGCTTCCATTTCTTTCAATGTAAATGATCACATAAACTATAGTGCTGCCATCTTTTATCAAATCAAAGATATAAAATGCATTTTCCCACCGTAAGCAGCCCAAAATTCCAAGATTTTATTACTTAAAAAAATTCCTGAAAATGCGTTTGCAGTCTGCAAACGGCGCCCCTGAAAGGGTTAATGCATTTGAATATTAATTGAGAAATTTGTTAAATAAATATTAATCAAGAAATGCAACTTTTTGGTAAGTCTTCTCTTGTTTTTTCTACCAAGCATTTATTTATTAGCTACATGAACTTTATCTGGTGGTATTTTTATTTGTTTTCAAATATGACATTATGCTATATGCTATTCATATGCTATATGAATTTTATACAATTTAATATGCTTAGAATTTAAAGTAAGTTCATCCATATGATTGCTAAAATAATGTTTAACCTCCAGTTAAATCCATGGAGATTTCAGGCCATTGTCTCTTTAAATATTTAATTAAATATTCGAGATTTTTTCCCAAATTGATTATTTGTTTGCTTCTGAGACTTTGTCTCACCTTTATTTTCCAATTTCAAGTACATCCATTTTTATTAATCCACTAAATAACACTTATAAGTTTTCTTTGTAAATAATTTAAATTTTCATACAAAAGTTTGTTAATACATCTGAATAAATGATCTTAAAAAGCAATAAATTGAGCCGAAATTCAATGAAGTCACTTTCTTGCCAATAACTTTCTTTATTATATAGAATGAAAACATCAAGAAACAAAGTTTTCTTTTTACTGTAATCTTTAAAAATTATGTTAAAATAAATTTAATCCAAATTTCGTAGGAATTTCTAAGGCCAGGAAATTTCAAATCAATGCGTCACTTCACAAAAAATAAGAAATTGTATTTTTTAAAAAAGAGCACATACATCATCTTAGAGCATTCTATCAACCATTAACTGCTGTAAAAAATGGATGGTTAACCCCTTAACCCCCATATTACAGGGGTTCCAAACTGAGAGCATAAAAAGTTTTTAATTTAATTGAGACAAATGAACGTGCAAAAATTTAAAGCACAAATGTAAAATAATCCCACTTTAAAAGCGACACAAAATGTAATCAAAGCACAATGAAGCCCATCCTTCATTAAATGAAAAGAGGGAGAGAACAGATACGTAGGGAGTGATGTAACATGGCATTGAAGATTAACCAACCTGTTCTACAGAGGTGGGATGCAACTAACTAGGATGGAAAGTCTGAACCACCGCACATCAGGAAAAGAATCAATTCATGTCTGTTGGAAATAGTTTGCTCACTCGGTAAACTGGATGCCATAACGAGTCCTGGCATAAAATAATTTAGATTGGTGAAAACGAAATGCTGAGTCACAAAAAATTAGTGAGAAATAAAAAAATAAGCAATTTATTCCTCACAAAGCTGCTGGAATTACATATGTGAGATATGCTGGTGGTTACTTTTTCTTCATATCTTCAGCTTGGATTTTAAGTGTACCGTGTAACCGATAGCTAATAATTGCACAAAGTTTGTTGGGACATTACTTTATTCCTTTTACGTTACATAATTATCTTTTAAATCAGGACCAGAGTCCAGAGTGACATAGTGACTATTACAAAAGCATTTTACCAAAAAAGCATGTAATTTCATGTGTATGTCAATTTTATTCTGTACTTCTGATTTTTCACAGTAGGGAGCAAAAGTGCCAAATAAAGATAGAAATTTAATTGGTTTAAGCATTTTTGGTTGATATCCAGGCTCCTGAGGACAACAGAACTCGACGCCAGTCTGATTGCATCACAAACTGCAAATAAAGTAAAATTGCACTAAGCTCAGCACTTTCTATCTTGAAATTAATTCGAATTAGAAGCTTGGATCAATAAATGTCAGACTAAGGAACAAACTTAACAGGGGCACATTTGGTTTTGAATGTTGGATTTAAAAGTTATAAAAAAGAAACTAGGAATTTAAAATTTTGATTTTTAAACAGGCTTTATTTTTATTTTTTCATATGTACAATAGTTTATGCTGAAATTTCCGTGTTATTTTATATTGTTTTTATATAGCTGCATCAAACCATATGTTGAAAAAGTAGAATTACAGAATCCTTACATTGTATGTTCCCATATTGTTGAAGGCCATACTAATGCTGTTTTGTGTGTTGAATGTACAGATGATGTCCTTTTTACAGGATCACAAGGTCAGTGTTTCTTATTTTGTTTAAAGTTTTTTATATATATTTATAGTCTTTTAATTTATGCAGGGAGTTATGTCATAGTGATATATGCAGTAAGATCCAAAATCCACTCTCACATATAGGAAATTGTTTGGCAATAAATTCCTCTTGCAGACATGTCGTGAAAAAAAAAAAAAAAAAAAATATTTGGCAATAAATTCATCTTGAAAACATATAGTGATGAAAAATTCTTTTCGAATCTATTTTTCTTCCAGACATGTAGTGATAAATTGGGAGTGGGAAGTTACACCAATCTACTCACTATTGGTGACTTTTAGGCAATCTTTTATAAACTGCAGTATGGAAAATATACTAAAAACTTATACATGTTTGTTTGCATTATTTTGCACTTCTCCCAATAGCTGCTATGTAAAACAGCACTATATTAAATTAAATATTAAGTTTTACTTTTACTGAGTAAAATGAAACCCAGTTTCTTCTTATTTTTAACACTTTCCAACATATTTGAAAAGTGTTTATGACTTTTGTTTGACTGGCTGCTATCTGTTTGTGCTCTAACTACCATGAGTGTATTTGGATTGCCATGTAATTGGTATATATTATTCAGGTTTACTATAGCATGATCATTATTGAAAATAAAGTATGTAGCATTTATAGTTCATTTACAGGGACTCTCAAAAGTATTCCATTACATTATGGTCAATGAGATTTATTCAAACATTATGAGATTATTTAAAACATTATGAGATTATTTCAAACATTATGAGATTATTTCAAACATAATGAAATTGCTATGCATTTCTTAGGTGCAATAAAATATGTTCTCTGTCGAATATGAGTGCAAAGCATTTATCATTCCTTTATAAGGTCACACAAAGGAATTCCATTACATAATGGTCTACGCGAAATATTTGTTGTGTAGTTTAATGATGTCACACTATTTCATCATATCACATAATGAAATTGATATACATTACTAAGATGCACTATAAGATGCTTACTGTAAAATGTATCATTTATTGTTCATTTACCGGGAACACACAAAAAAATTTGGTTAGAATACTGTCTAAGAGCAATAATTCCTGGAAGTGCACTTTCAGGTTGTAGTATGCGTTTTTAAGTTTAAATAACTGTTTGGATCTTGCATGGTGTGTATAAGTTCTATTGATCATGTACAGGACTATACAAAAAAAAAAGTTGTAAGTATTACTGCCCATGAGCATGAATTGCTTAAAGGCAGTTTTTAATTGTGTTATGCATTTACCTTCTAAACTATATTTAGCATATTAGGAGAAGGTTTGTGGAATATAAATATATTCTTATACAGGGCTATGCAAAGAACTGGAATCATTGCTGTTTATTGTTGGTAATTGCAGGAAGTACATATTTAGACGTACCATGGTTTTTTTTTTTTACCTGTATTAAATTTTATTTTAATTTGTGGTGCGTATAAAAGCATGTAGATAATAAATAGGGCTGTGCAAAAGAATTCTGAGTGCATTATCATCTATCAGCAAAAATTGCTAAAAGTGATTTTTCTACTATGGTATGTGTTTTCTAACTGAACTAAACTTTAGCATGCTATGTGATATGTATTCAAATGTATAAATCATGCACAAGGTTTCTAAAAATAATTCAACTACTTTTCTGATTATGGGCACTAATTGTTAAAACAGTTTATTTAAATATGTTATGTGTTCTCTAAACTGTATCTTCTTTCACCTTATTTAATGGTGAAGTTTTGTTACAATTTTCTGGATGCATTGGAAAATGTTTTGTAATCTATGCTTGATGCATGATTTTTTTGTTCTTGTTTTAAAATTGAGCTGTAACTCTGTCTAAAGTATTTAAAGAATAAAAAATTTTCATTAAAACTATTGGTAGAATGGGTTGACAAAAAATATAACCCCAAGTTTTGACTATTTTATATTTGAAAAACTTTTATTTGGCATATTGTTTTTACCAATATCATATACAGTCGAGTCTCTATATAACGAAATCCATTGTTCTGGTAAAAAATTCGTTATATAGAGAAATTCGTTATATAGAAAATGAGTAAAAATTCCTATTTAATGTGTAAATTTTGAACAAAAATTGTTTTTGAGGTGTTTAATTAAGAATTTGAAATGTTTAACTATAAATATTAACTTAATATTGTATTTTTTAATTATTTAAACAGTTTCAAAAAAAGAGAACAGACATTTATTTGAAAGCATAGTAAAAATCACATAAGGAAAACTTACATTAATTTTAGAGGAAGAAATCCGTAATTTTTTGCTGCTTTGATTTCAAAATTGTTACACTCTTGAAAAAATGTTCACGCTTTAGCAAGGAATGAAAAATTGTATCGAGAACATTTGAAGTCCTCCCATTATAAGATCAAAAGAACTCATCATTTCACTGCGTGATGGTTTTTTCTCTTGTTGCACGTTTTCGTTTTCATGCTCATTGTCATTTTCACCATCATTGTTCATAACGCTGCTTAAAATATCACTATCAGTAGGATACTGCGCAATAGTGAGATTGTCATCCACTTCCAAAAAATCAGAGAGAGCAACATTTTTTTTTTTACATTTCCGCATTCCTTAATTAATTTGCATTTCTCTTTTAAGTCTGTTAAAGCCACATATTTTTCGTCTTCAGAATCTGCATTATTCTCCAGTTTAGAAAAACCGGCCTTTTTGAAGCAATTGTAAATTGTTTTTTCAGTTACATCAAATTTCCAAGCTTTATAAAATTCTGCAATACACTTTCTAAGACTAATGATGTCTTGGGTGGAATCATTTTTTTCAGTAGCTATGATAAGAATTTCCTTAAGAATTCTTTTCTTATAATTCGATGTGCAATTGGGTGGTAAGAAAATAACTTCAACATTTTGCAGTTTTCCTCCTCAGTTTTGTGAATGAGCTGGACAATTATCAATAAGCAAAGCTATTTTTCGGCGTTGTTTTCTTATTTTATTTTTAAGTGCTTTTAACGATTTGTCAAAAATTTCAGTGGTCATCCAGGACTTTTTATTAAAATCATAGTCCACTTCTAAGGACTTCACGCCTTTAAAACACCGAGGAGATTTACTTTTCACAATGACTAGCATCTTTAATTTTTCTTTCCCTGTCATGTTAGCACACAACAGAATAGAAATCCTTAGTTTGCCGCCAAAACATTTATCTTCTTTAAACGCCAGAGTCTTGTTTGGGAGAGACTTGTAAAAGAGACCTGTTTCGTCAGCAATGAAAATGTTCTCAGGAGCGAATTCTTTAAGAATTTCTGCTACTTTAAGACTCCAGTTTTCACATGCTGTCACTGGAGCATCTGCAGTTTCACCGCAGATAGTTTTCTGGAATAACCCATGTCTCTTCTTGAACTTTTCTAGCCAACCAATGCTGGCTTGGAAGTAAGAGTGCCCAAGAGAAGAAGCATATTATAGAGCTTTTTCTAAAATCATTGGTACCAAAAGTGGTAGATTCTGGTCCCTTATACCTTTAATCCACTTAAACATTTCTTCGTCTAAGTCCTCGTATTGGCACGTTCTCTTTCTTTTTCGCGCTGAACCAAAATCCGAATTCTGCTTGGTTATTGACTCATTTTTTATGATTGTTGACAGAGAGCTTGCAGGAATCGCAAACTTTTTTGCCACATCTTTTTTTTCAATCCCTTATCGATTTTTTTCAAAATCTTCACTGTATCACAGAGAGTTATGCAGTTCCTAGGAGACATTTTTTGCAGAAGCAGTAAAAAAACACACTCAAACAGATTAAGTTTTGCGAATCTTTCAATCTAAAGAAAGCCAGAAACAATAAACATACTCTAACTATAAGAGTTGAGAGCTTTAGTTTGGATAGGTGAAAACGTGTTCTAAATGGCAACAGTGATCTGCTCTCATGGCTTCAGCTGTCGACGGAGAATTTTCCATTCGACCAATAGCGTACTTGTGCCTTCTTTCCCGCCCGCTTTTTTGTGGAGTGCATCAGGTCACGTGTCATTACAGTGGATCTTGGGAGCTTTCTGACAGTGAATATTACGAATATCAATCTGTTGTGCTTGATTAAAAGAGAATTTATTCTTCTAATTTAACCTTCTGAATAATCTTCGATCTCATTCACCTTAAACTTCAATTACCTTTCTGATCCTGATCTTATATGTGTAACAATCCAATTGACACTATTTTAAGAAGGATGTTGGAAGGTGTGTTGGAGGGGGGGGAGGGGAGATGAATTCGTTGGACATAAAGAACAAGGAGATTCAAGGAAGAAAAGTAAGATAAAAAACTCAGCACTGAACGATAAATCAGGAATCAGTGATGTAAAATTGATTCCATGTGATTTGGAAGCTTTTCTAAAACTTCAAAACTGAATAAATAAAGAACATTTTATGAAAAAATTCGTTATATGGAGATAGATATTTCGCTATGTGGAAACTGTTTTTAATGAGATCATGGGAAAGGGGGACCATTCCTACTAAAAATTCGTTATATAGAGAAATTCGATGTATGGAGTTTCGCTATAAAGAGACTCAACTGTATTTTCCGTTTGTTGTCATTATTACAGTGAAAAGTAAAAAAAAATCATTTATTTTCTTTGATTTATCATATGTGCAATGTTTTCCTGCCAAATTTCAAACCTACAATTGTTAGATTTAAAAATAAGCTTTCCTTTGCTGCACATCTTTGTTAATTGTGTACTAAAATTGTATAAAAATGTTACTGCAAAAAATGTATTGTAATGTATTATTTTTGCAGTTGCATAAATTTTATTATGACAGTTTTTTATTGTATGTTGCATATATTGCTAGCTAGCTGTTTAAAAAAAAAAAAATCCTTGACTGATAAGTTTTTTTTTTTAAATTCCCCAATCCTGGTAACAATTTATTTTTTTTATTTTATTTTTTAATGAATTCTTCTTGCCGACTTGTAGTAGTAACATTAAATAAGTAAATTTGAGAGTTTTGTTTGTGAAATTGTTTGAGTTCTTTTTGTACTCTTTAGTGAGTGAAATGATGTGCTAATTTTTAAAAAATGTTTTTAAATTAACGTTCTGTGATTAAATTTTCTGTTTGAAAAGGTCTAAACCCCAAAGAAATATAACAGTGGTTCAGTCATGTTTATGGTTATTCATCTCCTTCCTTTTGTTTATGGTAAAAGAATTATCAAAACATTTTTATATGGACTAAGAATCATGGTTGATAGTTTTCATCAAGGTTGATCTTTAGAGAGATTGACATTAGGAAGAATTCCTCTTGTCAAGAAGAAATTATCAAGTGATAGGAGAGTAAAGATCCAAAAGATAGCAGTAGGATCTATCTAAAACAATTGTTCTCTACATTAGACAAACACATATTTGCATTAACGATGAAAAAGTTTCTGCAGGATGAATACTCCCCAACTTCTCTCTATGTTTGGAAAGTTCTAGCTTTTACGAAAGAAATAGTACAGAAATTCAGATTTTAAGAGCTTGGCCACCCATTTTATAGTCCAGATTTAGCTTCAATTGATTATTACCTCTCTCTGAAACTCGAATCTGAGTGATGCAGCCCTAGCAGCGCTCCAATATTTCTTATAATTCCTATAAATTTGAAAAAGTTCCTATTTTTCCTATGTTTTCTATTTTCCTATATTTTTCAGCCCTCCACCCTCGCAATTATTTTTTAAAGCCGAATTCAGTAATCCAGATGGGATTTTTCTCCGAATATATTTTTAAAATTTTGCCGAATTCTGCAATTTTTTTCTAATCACGAATTTTGACAATTCTATACAAAAAAAAAAAACAAATTTCTTAGGTTTGTCATGGTACTAAAAATTTCATCATTTGATTGCGAAAATAATCTGTAATTTTGTCAATTGGTTGAAGAAAAAAAAAAAAGTGATCTTCGTCAATGGATCCCAGAAGAAAAATTTTCAATTTTGCCAAACTGATGTTTTTTTTTTTTTTTTTTTTTTTTTTAAATATGGATTTCGTTAATCGATTATTGAAAAAAATGTAAATTTTTTTAATATGTTGCTGATAAAAATCGTGAACTTATTTCTATCAAGTATGGAATAAAAAAAAAGAAAATTTCTTCAATAAATCACGCTAAAAATTCATCGATTTTGTAAGCCGTATTAAAAATTTGCTAATTTCGTCAATTTGTTGCTGAATTGAGAAATTTGTCAATTGGTCATTTATGAAAATCATAAATTTCGGAATTCACTCGTGACAAACAATTTCGTAATTCAATTGTGGTAAAAACTCGCAGATTTCTTCAATCAGTCGCAGCAAAAAACACTGATTTTGTCTGTCGGCCGTTGAAATATATTACAAAATGTGTGGATCATTTGTTGATAAAAATCGTAATTTTCGGTAGTCACTCGTGGTAAAAAAAAATCGTAGATGTCAAGTTGCATAAAAAAAAAAAAAAAAAAATAGCTGATTTCGTCAATCGGCCATTGAAATGTATAACAAAATTTGTCAATCATTTTTGATAAAAAATCATAAATTTCGGCTGTCACACACTGTAAAAAAAAATCTGAGATTTCATCAATCAGTTGTGGCAAACGGAATCCTGAATTTCTTCAATCGGTCGCGGCCAAACATTGCTGATTTTGTGAGTCAGTCGTTCTTTGATATCACAATTTGTGGCAGTCACTACTAGTAAAAAAAAAAAAAAAAATCCTGGATTTCAACAATCAGACACGGAAAAAATCTCTAATTTGTCAGTTTGTCGCTTAAAAATATTCAACATCAGTCGGTTGCGAAAAAGGTGCAGGAAAAAAATCGCTAATTTCCTTAATGTATCTCAGAACATCATCAATCGATCATTAAAATAAAAAAATTAGATTTCATCTGTTGGTTGTAGAGAAAAAAAAAAAAAAAAATCGAGTTTGGTCAATTTGTGGCAAAAAACTGTAAATTTCTTTACTCAGTCGCGGCAAAACATTATGAAATTTCTCGATTGGTCATTGATAAAAATCTTTTGCCAATCGGTTGCAAGGAAAAAAAAATTGCATAATTAGTTAATCGGTCACTTAATTTCACACAATTATATTGATCGCGAACTTTTGCTCTCTAGGGATAAAACAAATGTAATTCATTTTATATAAATTTATTACAAAAAAATCATTTATGTTTAAAAAATAAAAGTAAATAAATAACCTTTATTTCAATTATGTTTGCATTGATGTATGCAAATGCTATAAGGGTATGATTCAGAAAATAATTGTAAAAAATATTTTAAAATATAGCTTAATAAAAAAAATTGCATACAACTACTGATATGCTAATATAATGCTAATCCTAAAGAGAGTTAAAAATTCCTGAGATAGTCAGGAGTGAACTATCGTGATAGTCCAATGTTTACATCTATGATATTACATATGCAAGTGTATTAAAACATGTGTAGGTGTATTTACATATAAATAAAAATTCCTATAAAATTCTTATATTTTCTTCAAAACAATTCCTATATTTCCTATAATATTTTTGAAGAAAGTCACTTCTAGGCCTGGTAATGTAAAATAATGGTTTATGATGATTGTTATCACTGCAGCAGAATTGAAACTTTTTTCTAAAAAATCTTCATATTATATTTCAAGGGTCTTGAAGTGTTAAGTAAAACGTAAGAAGTCTTTGAAAAATAAAAGGTATTAATAGAATATCTCTCTATATGTTTCAGAAGTATTTGAGGTTGGAACCTTTTGGATCTGCCTACATAGCACACAAGCGTATGTTGTTATTTATTTCAGGATATGCATTGCCAAGTATAATTTATTATGAACAGCTTAATTTTTTAGTGCTAATCACCTTGATTTATTAAATCAGTTGGTGATATTTCTAAATTTTATCATACATACATATATACACAATGGTTCTACTATGTGTGAAGGATTTTGACCTCCTTTAATATACCTCACCAGACTTTCTGACCTTGTTCTTTAATTTGCATTTAGTTTTGTGCTATGTCTTTCTCTACCTCTTCCTATCATCTCTTCTTGGGTCTACCAGCATTTCTTTGTCCGATTAATTTTCCATTATGCATCTTCTTTATGCTTCTGTCGTCCCTCATTCTGATTAAGTAGCCTAGCCGTTACATTTTTCTCATTTTGATGCTATTTATAATGT
The DNA here is from genome assembly GCA_963932465.1 of Maratus speciosus. Taxonomy (NCBI): domain Eukaryota; kingdom Metazoa; phylum Arthropoda; class Arachnida; order Araneae; family Salticidae; genus Maratus; species Maratus speciosus. The sequence goes on from OZ010790.1 coordinate 466,796,301, forward strand.
CTTTTTTGTTACATAGCTGTTGTGTTCAATCTTCATATTTGATCTGATTTGCCATGTATTACTTTCCTTAACTGGCCCAAAAATTGGCGTTAAGATCTTCCTTTCCCAAAAACTTTAGTTGCTTGGGAAATTAAAAATGATTTCGGAACATTTTGAAGAGGAAAATAACATCTGTTTCCTGCTGTAAGTTTATTTTTAATCTGTGTTTCCACCATATTATCACAAGTGATCATAAATCGTAGATATTTAAACTCTGATACTTCTTTAAATCGTAGTTCATTATTTATGACTAACATTGCTGTTGTCTATGAATTCTTTCTGTTCATTTTCATGTCTCTTATTTTTTCTCTGTAAAATTCAAGGCCTAGTTTTTCCTTTTTATTTCCAGCTTATTGAATATTTCAATCAAGGTTTCCTTATTTCTGACAATTATGTCAACATCATCAGTGCTACATAATAGTACCTCCTCTGTTGTTGTTGATGATGCTTCTAATTACTTTCTCCAGACATAAGTTAAAAAGTATTGTCGAGATAATATCACCTTGTTTTAAACCTAATTTCACTGTAAATTCTCTTGAAATCCTTCCCTGTACTTTAACTTCAGCATTTGTGTTTTCAAGTGTCAATTTACCAAATTTAACAATTTTATCAGTATTTTAAATTCCATTAATATTCATTCACAAGCTGTTTCTGCTTATACTGTCAGTTTAAAATCACCAAATAACTGGTGTACATTAATATTTCGTTCATAGAATTTTTCAAGGATGTTTCTAACTGAACTAAACCTTGTGGCTGTACGATCCATGAAGGATCAAGGCCTACAGTGCCCAATCCTGTTTACTTGACCCTGGGTCCCGAGATGCTATACATCATATGTCCTGGTGAAGTGGTCAGCATAATGCAGGACCCTCTATTTTTAGTTCCTAAGCAAGCTTGGTACTCATTTTATTGACCCCGAAGGGTTGAAAGGTTGAGTGAACCTTGCAAAGACAGAAGTCGAACTTGCGACCTGTAGCATGGCAGACATGAATGCTGAGGCTGACCACTATGCTACTGGGCTTCCAAGGGTGTTCCTAATACAGGGTTGGTTAAAATTAAACTGGTTGTACTCAGAGGCTCATAGCTCTGGTTCTACTGAATGGATCTGAAGGAAACTTCAAATACATGTTATGTAGATCATGCAACCGAGGTTTTCGTAAAAAAAAGTTTGAATTTTCACCATCAGATGGCACTGTACTGCTAAAACCATGTCCAAATGAGTAGCTAATGCAATTTCGCTATAAAAGCTGTACTTATGGTTTAAAAAAATCATTTGTCTGCAGTGAAAATGCTGCTGAACAAGAAGGAATGCAGCTTGATCGTAAAACCTTTTTATAAAAATGAGAGCAATGCTTCGACAGCCCTCCATTCTTATCGACAGATGAAAAACTGAAGAAGAGGACCCATGTCCGTAAATGCAGTTAAATGCATGATTTGTAAGTTTGAAAAAACTGGTTCTCTGGATGTTGCACGGGAAGAGGACGACGGGCAACTGAGCCGGCGATTGTGGAGGAAGTTGCAATTGCAACAGCTGAAGCATCTGCAAATTCTTCAAATGCCACTCGTAAGTGGCCACTCAATAGCACGAGCATTCATTGGAAATTCCATGGGCAACCGTGCACATGATTTTACACAAAATTCTGAAGCTCTACCCTTACAAGATGCATATCGTGCAACAGTTGAAACTGCAAGACCACTCTGCACATCCTGATTTTGCATTGCATTTTCTAGCGAGGATGCAAGTGGATGAGTACTGGCCATCGCATATCTCATGGATAGACGATGCTCATTTTCACTTAGATGGTGCTGTGAACACACAGAACCGCCGCATATGGGGTTCCACCAATCCTTATGCTATGCAACAACAGCCGCTATATTCCCCATACATCACGACTTGGTGTGGATTCACAGCAAATTTCATTTTGGGTGGGTCTGTATTTTTTCGAGGAAGTCCCAATAAACGGGTTTGTTAGGCATACAGTAACAGGTGACCAATACAGCAGACTCCTGGAGAATCATGTTGTCCCAGTGTTAGGACAAAGAGACTGTTTGACTACCACAATATTCATGCAAGATGGAGCAATTGCTCATATGGCAAGATGTGTAAAGAATGTGATTCAAGCCACCTTCTCTGATGAACGTGTCATTTCATGTACTTTCCCAGATTTTCAGGCCAGCAAGGTCACCAGATCTAAAACCTTGTGACTTCTGGCTGTGGGGTTTTCTCAAAGATCATGTTTATCAAGGACATGTAACTAATTTAGCAGACTTGAAAGCTAGCATCGTATGCCATGTTTCCCTCATTCCTACTGATATGTTGCGTGTAGCTGTTGATAACACAGTGGTATGCTTTCATCATATTGTTGACCAACAAGGTATGCACATAGAGCACACAGGTGTGTAAAATAAAATATTCCATTATTCTTTGATTTTTGAATTGTTATCTTTCATTTTACATTGTTAAAATGCTGCCTGTTGGTGAAATTTGAAACTTTTTTCTACTGAAAACCTTTGCCGCATGATCTATATAACATACATCTGAAGTTTCATTCGGATCCGTTCAGTAGAACCGGAGTTATGAGCCTCTGAGTATGGTCAGTTTAATTTTAACCATCCTGTACTAAAAATTTGATCCACCATTGATTGCCCTCTTCTAAAACATACTGATTGTCACCTAATAAAATATCAACATATGGCTGAAATCACTTTGCAATTATCTTTGCCAACACTTTATATGTAACATTTAATAAGGCTATGCTGCTAAAATTCTGGCAGTGTAATATATTTCCCTTTTTCTCTTCATTTGGCATATTTTCATTGTGCCAAATTTCTACTATTAAATCATGCAACATTTGTACAACTTCTCGACTCCATATTTCAAAAGTTCTGCACTTATCAAATCTTCATCATTGCTTTTCCATTGCTTAATTTTGCAGTAGCATCCATTATATCATCTACTGTTGGTGGTTCCGAGTTTTTTTCATTCACATCACATTCATCATTTTAAAACTGTGTTTCTCTTTTATTACTTGTCTCTGTGGTCAACAATTCTTCAAAATATTCTGCCCATCAATGTATCACTATCCTCCAATAAGTTTATCATTTCTATCTTTACAAAAAAGTGTCTGGTTTGTAGCCCTTTTTGATTGCTTTAAGCTTTGAATACATTAGGCTTACATCCCCTATCTAGGTCTTAAGCCTTTTTGAATTTTGCAGTGCTCCATAGCTTGTTTTTCTGTACGTAACAACTTTTGTGCACTTCTTCTGATTATTTTATAGTGATTTTCACTCTGTCTTTTTCTATGTTTCAGCATTTTTTGCATCTTGCCTTATTCTTTTTTTCAGTCAGTTGCCAGCACTCTTCATCAAACCATTCATTGTTCTCCCTCTTATCTTCCTTTCCAATAACTTCCTCAGCAGTTTTAATATATTTTTCTATTTATCCCATTTACTATTGATTATATATCTTCCTCATTAAATTCAACATATTCACTAGCTATTCTTTTGTATTTTACTCTGGAAAACCTTTCTTCTCAGCCTTTTCAGTAAATCTTTTACTTTAAATTTTATTTGTTTGGTTTTTTTCACATCTCAAAATCTTGTAATTCTCTGTCTATGTTTCATAATAACAAGGAAATGATCAGAATCTAAATCAGTGCCTCTATAACTTTGCACATCTGTAACATCTCTAGCATGTCTTTTGTCAATTATTATATAATAATTTTTGTTTTTTTCTTTCCATCGAGAGAAATCCAAGTCTCTTTATGTATATTTTTTTGTTTAAAACATCTACTACTTATGATTAGGTCATTTGAAGCAGCGAAATCTACAGCTCTTATTCCGTTTTTGTTACACAAATCATGTAAACTAAATTTTCCAATTGTTGGTATAAAGGTGTTTTCTTTACCAGTTTTAGCATTAAAATCACCTATTACAATTTTAACACCATTTCTTGGTATCTTATCAAATTCTTCATTCTGCAGCTTCCCATAAAAGATATCTTTTTGTTTGTCCTCAGCATCTTCTGTTGGTGCATGGATACATACTATTGAAATGTTAAAAACTTTGCTCTCCACCTAAAGATACATATTCTTTCATTCACATTGTGGAAATCAGTAATATTTTCACTAAGGTATTTTCATATCTTGAATCCAGTTGTGTGTTTTTTCTAGTGATTGCAACTGTTAAAAATTTTTAAATTACTAATATTTCTTATCCCACTGTTTTTCAATCTTTCTGTAAGGCCAATATATCCAGTCTATAAATATCTATCTGCATTTGCTTCACTGCACCTGTTTGGTATAAACTCAAAATATTCCAAGTTCCAATTCTAAAATTCAAAAGCCTTTTTCTAATTCCAGTTGGTTTTGTCAAGATCAGTTGGTCCATCTAACATTTGTTTTTATGGGCTTTGCAAGTGGGTTTTTTTAACAGGGAAAGGTTGTCATCCTTTTGCCCATCCCATTTTAGTTGCCTTTTACAACGTTGCGTGTATTGCACTGGAACTATTCTCCAAAGCTGGTCATCTAAATTTTAACATGGAGGGAAAAACAGTGAGCAATTTTTATAGCATAAATAATTGAAGGGTCATATTTGTAGTGAATAAAATGAGTTTTTAGTTATCAATTAAAAAAGCATTTTTTAATAATCATTCATATTTTTAGACAAGTCTGTTAAGATATGGGACTTATCTACTGGTACTGAAATACAAGCACTTACTGACCACTCATGCAGTGTAAAGAAAGTTCGTTATTGTGAATATACAAGGAGAGCATTTACTGTGTCATCCTCTGTTGTTAAAATTTGGGATGTTCGTCAGAATCCTGCATCTTGTATTCATTCATTATGGTATTTAAAATTTTATCATTTCTATAAATTTTTTATAGCATTTTTATACATTTAATTTAATTTTCACTTTGTGACAATTATTTGTTTAAAAGATATCTAGATTGCAGATATTTGTATTTGTTAATATTAGTCTAATTTCAATTACTGTGTCAACATAGTGGCTTATGCACAGTCATGTTTTAATTGTAGAATAGATATGGTCACTTTTTCATACATGGAAAATTACTCATTTACTAGTTGCAGTTATACTGAAGAACTTGCTATTTCAGTTTCTAAAACTTAAGTTACAGAAGAAAATTTTTTAAAGTAGAGATATTTGGAACACTGCCTCCAATTTTTAAAAGTAAAAAATAGAGTTGTAGAAAATAATTAATGTTTTCAAAATAATAACACTCAAAGTAGCAAAGAGCATGCAAACAAAATCATGCATCAGAGTTACAATATTTTTATCAATACTTTTTCTGTTACATTTTTACCATCTCTAAATAATTTGTGATATTTTCTCTTACTTTATCTTCCATAGGGAATTTATTGGATTATAAATGCACTAAACATTTAAAGTAATTAAATAAGCTTATGATACCTAAATTTGCGATTGAAAGAAGAGATTTATTCATTAGAACATATGGAAGGCAAAGAAACAAATTGTATGTGTGGAAAATTGTATTGAATTTCAAAAATTGAAATTTGGTAGCCAACTTGAGTATATTCTCAGTCAGTAATAAAAATAAAAATTTAATTTATTATAAAATTTAAATGTATAAAGTTAAATCCATTGCTTTGGGAACTTTCAGAAATACCTTTAATTAATACCAATAATTTATTAAAATAAACTATTGTACTAAAAAATGTTTTTAAGTGTTTTAAAAGCTGATAGTATTCCATTAATTTTTGTTTGAATAGCATCAATGAATGCTTACCTCCAAAAAATGTTTTAATTTAACTGTTTGTTTTTTTTCCTCTACTGAAAATATACATATATATATATATATGTGTGTGTGTGTTTTATTTTTCTTTGTCAGGTCATCAGGTCAGACAAGAATGACTAAAGATCCCTTTTTAGATTCAGAATATTTGATTAACGATATATCTTTGAATCAGTATGGAACCTTACTATATAGTGCCACTTCTCGTGCTGTTCAGATATGGGATTTAAGAATGTAAGTGCATAAATATATATCTGTATATACATAATTTATAATGATATTTATGTTTCCTTAATTTATTTTTAAGTTATATTATTTGAGAAGAACTGGTATAAAACATTGTAGCTGGCATTTTTTAATTTTTATGATTTTCAAGAAGAAAGTATTGGATTTGTGAAAATTTTCAACTTTCAGTTTTCGACGAATGTACACGTTTTAGAGGTCAGAGATTCCGAAAAACATGTTTTTACAAAATGTCTGTCTGTATGTGACACAAATTTTGTGAGTGCTCTATCTCAAGAACTAATGCACCGAATTTAATAAAAATTTATATTCAGTTAGTCCCTGATATAAATTGGTGCTGATTAGTTTTTTGTGTAAATCGCTCAACAGGTGGTGCTGCTATGCACAATTTTTAACGATTTCCACAATAGCTCAATCTCCAGAACTAATGCACAGATTTTCATCAAACTTCAGATTCCATTAGTCCTTAACATGAATTGACTTTTTATTCATTTTGGTGTAAATCACTCAGCAGGTGGCGCTGCTATGCTGCATTTTTTGTAATTTCCGCTATAGCTCTATCTCAAGAACTAATGCTTAAATTTTCAAGAAACTTCAGATTGAGGTATACCTGGATATGAGTTAGTGCTGTTTAGTTTTTGGTGTAAATCGCTCAACAGGGTGTGCTGCTCTGCAGTATTTTTCACGATTTCTACAACAGCTCAGTCTCCAGAACTAATGCACGGATTTACATCAAACTTCAGATTCAATTAGTCCTTGACATGAATTGACATTGTATAGATTTTGGTGTAAATTGTTTAACAGGTGGCGTTGTTATGCTGCATTGTTCGCTATTTCCGCAATAGCTCTATCTGAAGAACTAATGCTTGGATTTTCAACAAACTTCAGATTCAGGTATACCTTGATATGAATTAATGCTGTTTATGTTTTGGTGTGAATTGCTCAACAGGTGATGCTGCTGTGCTGCATTTTTCAGAATTTCCACCATAGCTCTATCTCGATAACTAATACACGAATTTTCATCAAATTTCAAATTCCGATATACTTTGATATCAATTGGTGCTAAATTGTTGTAATTTCTTGTACTATTTAAATGATTTAATTGACATGATTTATATAGAAGAAAGTTTTGTGATGGCCACAACATACTAGTTAAAACTTAAAACTACCAAGTTAAATGCATGTTTGTTTAGTACAAAATAAATTGTTACTATAATTAAATGATTAATGATAAAATTGTCTATTCATTTAAAAATATTATTGAAAATGATTTTATATGACAGTAAGAACTATATTTATTTATCTAATTTCTTTAACTAGTATTAGACAATAAAATTCTTGTTCCACATAAAACAACAATTTGCATTTGTTTTCTCACTATTTGCTTTGGATATAAATAAAAAATTTGCCATTTTAAACAGATTTTTAAGGACATGAAAATAAAGAAATTTTGACATGAGGAAGTAGTTAGGATTAATACTTAATGTAAAAAGAGATTTTTAAATGAGAAAATTAATCTTGAAACAATTTCAAATTGTATTAACAATTGTTTTACTGCATAATTTCTGTATATGACTCGGGCTTTGATGACACAAAATATTTTGGGTTCTGGCGGTGGAAAAAAGAGAGCCCAGACTCATCTCTAGTGCCTACGTCTTATGTTTATAAAGTATCTCCAAAGGAGTCAGGGGTCTGCCCAGACTTTTCTCTCAGGGTCCTGTTTTTGTGAAATTGTGAAAAGCTTTTTTACATTTGCGAAAAATCTAGTCCTAATTTTGTGAATTAAAAATTATCGTTATATTCATGTACTTTTTTATATGTTTTTAAGAAGATATATGTATGTAAAGTACACATATTTTCTTTATATATATAAAAGTGACAGGCCAGATTTCACTTTTAAATGATTAAATTTGTGAAAGGTTTAGTTTTCAGCTGAAAATGTTTGTAGAAGGTCTATTTTTAAGACAGAGAATTTTGTGAAGGGTCCTTTTTTTAAGGCGAAAAGTTTAGTGAAGGGTCCTGTTTTGATTTGAAAAATTTTGTGAAGGATCCTGTTTTGATATGAAAAATTTTGTGAAGAGTCCTTTAACCCTCTCGTCACCCTGAGCCTCATATGAGGCTCCTGCTTCAAACTGCAATATTTGAAAGAAAAAAATTAATTTTGTTAATTCCAGCACTTAATAGTGATAGCACATGTCGATACATTTACTATTATGACTTTACTTATGTTTCAGCATTTGTAAACCGTTGGCGTTTCTTTTAATTTAAACGTATTAATATGTTTCACTCTTTAAATTTAAATTAGGGACTCCTTTTCCGAATTAGTAATTTGTGATAAAAGATAAAAAATACTACTAATTTTTTTATGTTTGTTTAATCTGGTTGTAATACGACATTTTTCAAATGTCTTAAAAAATTCTTCCTTAGGCTATTTTTATATGAAAAACATGCAACATAACTACATTCGTTAGGTTTCTGTAAAGAACACATTCGTTAAATTTCAGTAATTTGTAACTTCTGTGATTTTGATTGCTACTTTTAATTTAGTTAGTGTAAAAGTAATTTTTCCCAAAACTGGAAAAAAAAATTCAGTGCCGAGAGGGTTAAAGGACCCAATTTCTTCCTAAACAGATCCCTAGGACGTTAAATTATTTTTTTATAATCTTTAAAACATAAAAGATTTTTTTAAGTCCTTTTATAGGGACATGCTACACCACACTTTTTTTTTTTTTTTTTAAATCTTTAAAAATGAAAGAGGCTCTGGAATATACCAGAAAGAAATTGTAAAATAATTCTTTAGTGACGATTCAGAATCACTAAAATTTTATGAGATTATAATATTTTAGTGACTCATGATTTCTTTACCAGTTGGTATGATTAAGTGGGCAATATTCATTTATTTTTTCTAATACGCCTGAGGTACATGGAAATTCTTTTACTTATGCTTAGATTATTTTTATTTTAAATTGGGTTATAATAGTTTAATTATTTTTCATTTAATTTAACATACTGTTTGTTGCATTAGTGTTCTGTAAGTAAGGGAATTTTTTCTTTTTTCAGGTTACAAAGTCTTGGAGCTCTTAATGTTGGTTACAAATCAAATGTACTCAGTTTAGCTGTGACTGACATTGAATTCGAGAAAAATATGATAATATGTGGATCAGAAGATAAGTCAATCAAGGTATTAAGGTATACTTTAACTTTCATGCATGGATTAGGAGTAAATGAAATACACTAAGAAATATTTACTCTGAAACACAAATCTACAAACTAGTAAACGTTTTTCTCTAGGAACATATGCAAATGTTTTTTTTTTTTCTTCTGTAAATTGTATTTCTTTATTGTAATGTTTTTCTTATAATGTTTATTATAGTAGTGTTATAATATTTATTCTATATGAAATCTAATGTACTAGCTTATCAAGCTATGGCGATCAGTCTCACCAAACTTGAATCTACACTATTTTTAACACTGAGAATGTTGTCATTTTTTAGAAATTTTCTGTCACTCTTAAATACATTACAGTAGAGTCTCACTTTCTCAGCTGAGTTGCTGGAAAAAAAAATTATGGTCATTTTTCCCCATTCTGACCAGAAATCAGAATTCTAAATTTTTTCAACTGTTGTAATGCATCCAGTACCTTGGATGTTGAAACCCATGTTCATTGTAAAGTCAAAGAAATCTAAAGTATTCAAGAACGCCATCATCTTGTGTCATTCTGTGTATTCCAGAAACAAGAAAAGTGCATGGATGAGTGCTGAAACTTTTAAGAAATGGTTTTATGAAAATTTTGTCCCGAAAGTGGAAAAATATTTAGGGTGTTAGAAGCTAAACAGAAAAACAATCTTGTTTTCAGACAATGCCCCACACCATCCAGTTGAGGAGCAACTGGCAAGTGAGAAGATTAAAGCATATTGTTTTTCCAACAAAGTGACTCCACTAATACCGCTAATACAGGGTTCGTACGCGACTGGAAAACCGGGAATTGTCAGGGAAAATGACAAATGCTCAAAAAGTCATGGAAAAGTCAGGGAAAATTGCAATTTTTTTCTAAAACCTGGAAAAGTCAGGGATTTTTTTATGAGGTATCATGTCTCAAGATTTTGCCAAATTCCGAGGTTCGTCCGCAAAAAAGTTCTTATTTTTCACTTGGAAGTAGAATTTTCGCTAAATATTTTACTAAATTCGCATTTTGACAGGCAGAAGTTTTAGCTATACAAATTTGTCGCCAAATGGGCAATATCTTTGCCAATGATGGGACTCTGTAAAAGAGCGAACTGCGCAATAGAATAGAGTTATTTTCCGGTTTCTTTTGCCAGCTTTAAAGTTGAATGTCGCCAAATAATTTTGTTTGTTATTTAATGCAACCCTTTTTCATGAAGAGTGAAATAGGCGGAAGCTGAAGGGCTGGTTAAAGCGAACGGAGAGCCGCGATCTTCTTGTCTTCTGCTGACTCTGCTGCTGAGTGAGAAGGTGATTTAATTTCGTTTTGGTGACGGCATGATTCTTTTCTGAAACCGAAAGTTCTGTTAATTGCAGGTAAGTAATCTTAATTAAAAGTATTCTTTAATAGCCCTAGTTTTTTAATAATAAATAATATATAACAACTAAACAATTTTTTCAGAAACGAGATTGTTATTATTAAATATCTATTCTGAAGATATGTTTTTATCCCCTTTTATCACATTATTATATACAACTTTGCTAGTAAAAAAATAAAAAAGTTGAATCCTGGAAAAATTTAATTTGGTTGCACTATTCTAAAGCTAACGTAATGCAAATATTTCGCATGAACTCATCTATTATTCTTCACTCATATGTGTGTCATTTTTCAAAAATTTAGATTTAAATATATTTTTAACATATAGTACAGGATATATTATCCGGAACGCTAAACGATCCAAAACCGAAACTTAGTGAAAGCTTTCATTTAAGAAAAATTTGCAGTTTTTTTTTCCATATTTTATTGAAGAGTTAACATGTTTTATAAATCGATATTTTGAATATTTTAAACTTTTTCTCATACATCTCAAGGTACCGTTATATCGGATTAATTCCCCCCAACCCCCAAACATGGCAAAAAATCGTAAAGTAATCGGAGAGGACTTTTACAGGGATTAAAAGCAGCTATCGAAATCTACCGCCTGTAGAGATCCAAAAATGTGTATAAGAATAGACCAAAGCCTATCCTGATATTCATTTTTTTTTTTTTTTTTTTTTTTTTTTTTTTGTTAACCGAGATAATTAATAGTCAGAACCTAAAAAGCACAAAATATGCGCTCTCCCTGCGACACTCTGAGCCTACTTATGACGCTCCTATGAAAGATAAGAATTGAATGTACGCGATCGTCGCACATAAGTTTCTTTTGGATCATTTTTATGACTTCTCATTGGCGTAACTTTTAGAAATATGGGAAAACTAACTACATATTTTTAAATTTCGTATTTTTCTGTTTCAAACGCTAAAATCCATTGTATAAAAATTTAATTTTTAACCTTTTGAAAAAAAAATTCGAAACATCACTTAGAATTTGAACATGTTTTCCGCGATCGAAAATCTGTCGGCAAGCCTCTGGTCTGAAAATTCCGAAAAATTAAGGTGATCATTTCCGAAAATTAAAAAAACGGTCATAAATCTTAAAATTCAGGCATAAAATTTATCGCAAAATTTGACGAATGATCGCCAAAAAACATCAATTTCGTCCATCGTTTGAAGAAAAATTGCTAATTTTGTCAAAGGAGCGCAGGAAAATGCGAATTTCATCAAAAAAACGTGAAAATTGGCAAATTTCGTAAAAGGATCGTGAAAAAATGGCAAATTTCGTCAAAGAATCGCAGAAAAACGGCAAAAATCGTCAACAGATTGCAAAAAAACCCCTCTAATTTCTTCAAAGAGGCGCAGGAAAAAAAAAAACACTTAGTGCCGGGAGTTTACTCCTTTCAGAAAATTTCCTTTGTTTGTTTTCTTTCCTTGTTTAACCAGAATAATTATTCTCTAATTAATATTAATTAGTTTTTAATTTTTTATGGTAATTATTTTAAACCACTGTTTTTAATTCATAACGTAAAAATAATATACGTAATTTTTTAAGATTAATTTGCAGAAAGTTTTTGACCAAATATTTATTTCTGCAGAAAGTTTTTGGTTTTATACAAGTCTGGGGTAGTGTTGCCAGTGGGTTACTTTTTTTTTTTAATTCAAATTTCTTGATTGGCAACACTTTTTTGAAATGATAAAATTTCTTCTCTTAAATCTGTTGTTTAATATTTTCAGCATTCTAAAGAGCATTTTTAAGCAGGTTCATGTGCAGTTATTTATTTAATTAAAGAAATATGTAATTTAATATCTAGCATTAAAAAGGAATCTGGCAACATAGTATAAATAAAAAAAGTACTGTTATTATAATTTATTTTGCCCCACCTAACCCTAAATTAAGATTTTATAAATTAAAACTAGAATAGATTCAGATTTTTTTCCCTTTTGCATTAATTGTTTTGGAGCTACTTTTGATAGAATGTAATAAATGTACAAAATCAGTTTTTTAAAAATGATTGCAGTATAATTGTGTATTTTCTTCTTTTAGGAAAAAGTATATATAATATGTCTAAGAAAAGAATATTATTTAATCCAGAGTGGACAGACAAGGAAATAAATCCAGAATGGTGCTCTTGGTTAAAAGAAGTAAAGAGTGATCCATTCTCTGCCCATTGTTCTATTTGTCGAAGATCATTTCAACTCAGTAATATGGGTAGAACAGCCATTACCAGTCATGAGGAAGGTTATAAACATCAGAGAAACGCAAATTCTGCTAAGGGTTCTTTGCCATTGGAAAAAGTGTTTCAGACTGATAAATCTACGAAAGAAAATACAATTAATGAAAATAAAAAGTCCATATCTGAAGAAAAAATCATAGCAGAAACGAATGATACTTCTACTGCAACATGTGTTAAACCTTATTGTAGTAATAAACTTTCTTTAGAGAATCATGTTTCAAAAGAAGCTGTTTTAAGAGCTGAAATTCTCTGGGCCATGAAACTTGTCATGTCCCATAGTTCGTATAATTCCTTTCATGATGCTTCCAGTTTGTTCAAAGCAATGTTTCCAGACAGTAAAATAGGACAAGCAGTTACTTGTAGTAGTTCAAAAATGTCTTACATGATTTGTTTTGGCTTATCACCATACTTCTCTGAACATTTAAGAAGGGACATAGGGAATTCAAAGTTTGTTATTTGCTTCAACGAAGCTTTAAATAAAGTAGTTCAAAAAGGTCAGATGGATATTGTAATTAGGTATTGGTCAGAATCATTTAAAAGAATAAAAACTCGATATCTGGATTCTGTTTTCCTTGGCCATTCCACAGCACTAGATTTAATAGCTAAACTTCATGAAGGAACCGAAGGCCTTGACCTTAGCAAACTATTACAGTTGTCAATGGATGGCCCCAATGTAAATGTCAAAATGGCCAGACTATTGACAGATGAACTTGCCACTGAACATTTATGTGAAGTTCTGGATATAGGGACTTGTGGGTTGCATGTAGTTCACGGTGCATTTCGTACGGGCCACAAAGCTGCAAATTGGTCTTTAAATACTGTGTTCAGAGCTATGTATCAATTATTTAAAAATTCACCTGCAAGATGAGCAGATTATATTGAAATTACAGGCAGCAACAAATTTCCTCAAAAGTTTTGTGAAGTACGGTGGGTAGAAAATGCAGCTGTTGCTGGAAGAGCTATTGAAGTTTTCAATTTTGTAAAAACGTATGTTCAGCAATCGACACTTTTTAAAACACAAACTGTTGAAGTATTACAAGAAGCGTGCAATAATAAATTGATCTTGCCACAGATGGCCTTTTATTCATCCATTGCTACACTTTTGCAACCATTTCTTAAAAAATACCAATCTAGTGATCCACTTTGCCCATTTATGCATCAAGACTTGCATTTTATAATTTACCAACTTATGAAAATATTCATTAAATCTGATGTTATGAGATTAGCAGACACTGCCCAGAAGTGTATGAAAGTAGATATCAATGATAAAGACAATTTATGCAGTCTTCAGGCTCTTGATGTAGGAGTAGCTGCATCAGGTCTTCTTGCAAAATGTGGTGCCACAGAAAATGAAAAAAAACGATTCCGGCTTGATTGCCAAAATTTTTTTAAAGCAATAACATCAAAAATATTTGAACGTTCTCCGCTGACATATTCTTTAGTTAGATATATCTCATGTTTAGATCCTAAGCTAATTCTATCCAATTCCAATACTTCAGAACTGAGAATGAGTAAATTATTAGAAGTTTTATACACAAAGCAGCATGTGACATCTGCTGAAGCAGACAGAGCTAAACAACAATTTAGTAAGCTTTGCTTTGATGCAAAAGCTGAGAAAAAAGAATATTTTGAAAAGTATTCTTATGAAAATGAAAGTTTAGATGCATTTTATTGCAACATTATTCCTGAAGATAGCTTTAAGGATTTATGGAAAGTTTTAAAAATTGTTTTAGTTCTTTCAAATGGGAATGCATCTGTGGAAAGCGGTTTTTCAATTAACAAAGATGTATTAATAGAGAACTTAGCAGAAAGATCTGTGTGTGCCCTTAGGACTGTTTATGATGCTGTTAAAGCAGCTGGTGGAGTTGAAAAAGTAGATATTAGTAAAGAAATGTTGAGCCATGTTAAGGTGGCTAGAATGAGATACCATGACTATTTAAATGAAAAAAAAAAAAAGAAAATCATGAAGCAAGCAAAAAAGAAACAGAAAAAAGAAAAGCTGTAGCAGAAATTAAACTGTTAAAAGAAAAAAAAATTAAACTGACACAACAAACTGCTTCTGAAACAGTACATATAAACAATATGATTGCAGAACTGTCCAAAAAAATTTGAATTTTTAATATGCATAATGCAAATTTTGTTATAGAAGTAAAAAGTTACTTTGAATCCTTCTGAGTTGTATTTTAGTGTTTTTTTTCTTTCTTTTTTTAATTATTATAAGTTATTTTCACTTTCAGAGGTAAGTTTACATTTTATTCTTATTAATGTACCTCTTATGCTGTACAAATTTAATCATTAAAATGTAAAATTGAAATTCATATTTCTAAAAAAATGTCGTAAATTGTGGTCAGGGAATTTTAAGAAATATGACCTGGAAAACCTGGAAAAGTCAGGGAATTTTGTAATTCAAAAAGAGTATGAACCCTGTAATAGGTTAAGGTATTCTTAAGAACTTGAGAAAAAGTATAAAAAGAAGCTGTTAGGAAAACTGATTAATGGTCTTGAAGAATAAGGAATGCCTAAAACAGGTCAAATTGAGGAATGTTGTGTATTGGATTGCCGAAGCAATAAAAGAAGTTAAACCATGACTCTACAGAAATTGTGGTGGAAGATTATGGCACCAGAACAGCCAAATGATGAAAATGAAGATGGTAATGATGAATCTTTGTTTAGCCTGACACAAAGTTTTCCTGTTTCTAAAACTTTTGCCAAGGAAGATATTGCTCAATGGATGAGTGCAGATTAGCAGGAAAAAATTACATGATTGCAGACATAGATGAAAACTGTGAACAAGAGAGCAGTTATGATGAAAATGATGACCATCAGAAGAAAATGACACATTTCAAAAGTCTAAGTTCAAACGAAAAAATTATTGAATACATTGAGCAGCAAGATGTTACAACTGCAATTCTGATTACACTAATACATTGGCGTAATATTGCAGAAAAAAAACATTTATCAACCAACAAACAAAAAACTGTCAAGGACTTCTTCAAATGAACCATTTCATTTCACATTTTTTTAAAAGCATTGAAAGTCTACATCATAAATACTATATGCAGTACCATAAAAATTACTAAATTGTGTGTAAATTTATATTTCATGTCCTTGGTGATGATTTATCTAAATTCAGTTTATTCAAGGTGTGCTTGGTCCATATTAACTCAGATAGTTCGGATTCTACTGTACTTTATGCAAATTTGTTTATTTTGCCACATATACAGAGCTGAAAAATCTAACAAAATTTTAAGCGACAACAGATTATATACCTGTAAAAACGAGGATGCCAAAAAGTACCTGAACAATAATTCTGAAATGATTAGTTAATTAATTGATGACAAAATTTGGGAAACAAATGAATGAATTTTAGAATTTAGAAATAATTTTGATATGAGTGCTGATACAAAATCACGCCTTCATAAAAGCAAGAGCCGAAAGCAAAACACATGTGATTGGCAAACATGTCAACTGGTGCATGTGCATATCAAACAGTGATGAGACTTCAGTGAAGCAGGTTCACTGGAAAGGCGAGGTAGGCTTAGCTATGAATGGATGCCAGGAAGGAGAAGAAGCCATGCCAAACATGATCTATGAAGAGTTGATCAGAAAATAAGTGCACAAATAATAAAAGCAATGTGAGAGTTTTCTCACAGACCAGTGATCTTGCAGGATTTAAATAAAATATGGTTGATGATATCCAAGGGAAAGCATCGATTGTTGGCAACTGCTTTGATATAATTAATTTCACTATTAAATAATTCTGAATTCAAACAAGTGTTATGAGCACGTAAAATAAGAATATTGAAAGCTGCTAACTTTTGTTTCGGGGGATGGTTGGATCTAAAATTAAGGAGCAAACTAACTGCAAAAGGTTTATGAAAGACTGTCATCAAAAACTCAGAATTATGTCGAATTCCCACGACATCAAGAAAAGCAAGACGTTGTTGACTTTTATTTTCAAATGTAAAGTGGATTCATGGATCCTATTGAATTCAATATATTAAGTACAATGTTAATATTATGTTGTGACAAATCAAGCAGGGCAAAAGAATCATGCATATAATGAGTATAAAACAGTAATTTAAACAATTTAACTTCAAAGTAGTGCATATATATATTATTTAAGATGGGGCTTAAGGTTTACCCATAGCTAAACTATCAGACATTTTGTAAAACTCTTGGAAAACAAAAGTGTTCTGAGACAAGCAAATGCTGGTTAAAGAAATCAGATTATCGATCTCAAATTGAAAAAAAATAAACTCATTCAATCTATTTCGTAAACAATCCAAAATACCTTGTATGTAGTTGCATTTGTAAATAGAGATTTAACATCGAACGAAACCATAGTATAACCTGTTGGATTAAAGTTACAATTCTATTAGCAATATTACTTCAATCCTAATCAAATAAATATTCTCATACCTGTTGTATTGTAATTCTAATCGTATCCGGTTAGCAGTCGTCTGCCGGCTGCGTCTACTTTTCTTGAGAAAACAACACAAAATTCTAAATAAATCCAAGCGACTGCATCTTGAGAAATAATTCCCTTATTTTCAAACTTGGAAGCACAAAAATAATTAAAAAGATTTACTAAAAGACATATACTACATATAAACGCTTTTAAAACATTAAATAAAAGTTTAAAAGTTTAAAAACCAACAAGTTTCAGTCACCCTGTGGCCTTCATCAGGGTCATATTTCAGTGTAGGAGAGAAAGAAAGTCCGTAAAAGTCAAAAGATAAACATACTTTGTTTGCTAAGTATACTAAACATACAATTGGGAATTTAACAAAGAGGGGGGGAAATCCTAAAAACTAAATGTTTAGCTTGTTTGTAAGATGCAGTACCAATGTGCCAAACAATAGTCCGAAATAGGACATTGGGTTTATGTACCTTAGGTAAGACCTATAAATGAGCACAGTTAACAACAGAAGGTATAAGAGAATGTTTAAACAAATCACATATTGGGAAATGATTTTACCTCAGATTTTATTTTATTAAGTTTAGAGCTAGACAGATTTATTTTTAGTATTGATGCAAGGATTTCCATTAATTAATTTCAAAATGTTATCTAGTTCTGAACTTAATAAAATAAAATCTGCAGTAAAATCATCTCGCATTATATGTGACTCCTTTAATCATTCTCTTATACCTTCTGTTGTTAACTGTGATTGTTTATATGCTTTACCTAAGGTACATAAACTCAATATTACATTTTGCTCTATCGTTTCAAGTTTCAAACATTGATACTGCACCTTACAAACTCTCATCAGGGTATTGAAGGATTCGGGGTAAAATCAGGGGAATCTCATGGCATAATGCAAAAAATTCCTCAAACCTGGCAAAACAATTGGCTACATTGGGAAATAAGGGCAATCACTCCTATTCGCATGCTTTGTGATGTCATAATGAAATCAAACTAAGACACGCCTTCTAACATTGTGAGATATAGAATCGGAAACTAGCCACTCTTTCTCACAGATTAAATATAACATATGATATATTTAATCTGTGCTCCTTCTAATGTCTGGCGACATCCATTCAGACACTAGAAACACCTTCTAACATTGTAAGTTTATTAAATGTGTGCCTCCTTCCTTCAAGACACTCTTTGAATGGTTCTGTAAATTTGGGTTTATCAAATCTGTTATAAATTAGCCTTAATTTGCCTAATGTTCATTTAAAATTTATATTGGCACTTGTAGCCAAAATAAATTGTAAACCAATTTTGAACCATGTTATTCATAATGCTTTCAAAGAGGTAATAAAATCACGAAGTGGAAATTAAATTCTTGCAACAATCTATTAAATTTTTAAGGACAAGCTCTCCAAGGCATGCAGACTTCATCTGTGTTACACAAATTAACGTTTTTTTCCTTTAAAATTCTGCTCATATTTATTTATTTTTTTTTTAGGTTTCCTCCCATCTTGGTTAATAATATTTACATGCTAAAAAACTCAATTCAATTAGCCAATAGAATTTGTAACTTTTTACCAACAGGTTATGATTTCGTTTAATGTTAAATCTCTGTTTACAAATGTATCCGCACAAGATATTTTAGACTGTTTAAGAAATAGATTGATTCAATTTCATTTTTTCCAGTTCAAGATTGATAACCTGATTTCTTCAGTCAGCATTTGTTTTTGTTAAAATACTTTTGTTTTCCAAGAAAAGTTTTACAAAATGTGCAATGGTTTAGCTATAGGCAACCCTTTAACTCTTAAGTGATATATATACAGTCATTCATAGTTTCTTATATTACATACTGGTTTCATATGTTCATTTCTAAATCATCTTTAGAACTTTATCAATTTCTTCATATATTTGTGATTTCAAATTTATTATATATATATATATATATATATATATCCACTACTTTGAAGTGAGTTGTTTAAATTACTACAGTTTCCATTTTATACTCATTATGAAGAGGATCCTTTTGCCTTGCTTGATTTGTCACAACATAATATTAATGTTTTACTTAATTTATTGAATTCAATTGATCCATTCATCCAGTCTACCTTTGAAATTGAAAGTCAACAACGTCTTACGTTTCTTGATGTCTTGGTAATTTGACATGATACTGAGTTTTTTATAACAGTTTTTTTTTTTTTGTAAACTTTTTGCACTTACCTTGCCTCCTCATTTTAGATTCAACCATCAAAACAGATGATAACTACTTTCAATACTCTTATTTTCCGAGCTCGTAACATGTGTTCAAATTCAGAATTATTTAATAATAAAATCAATTATATCAAAGTGGTTGCCATCGATCAAGGCTTTTCCTTGGATATCATTAATCATATTATTTTTAAATTCTCCAAGGTTCTCCTGTTTCTGCTAATAAGGAATTTTAAAGTGTTATTGTGTTACCTTATTTTCCAATAATTAGTGCTCAAATTGTGCATATTCTCAATGACTTTAGTTTCAAGGTTATTTTCTACCCCGTTAATAAAGTTGCTTTCTACAATCTCAAAAATCAGGTCAGTCAAAATAGTTGGGGTACTTATATAATTTTTTATGAATGTGGACTCTCCTATATCGGGTAGACGAAACGGGTGCTTAGATTTAGGTTTAAGGAACAGGAAGATTATGTTAGGAAACAAGAATTGGATAAATCCACAGTTGCAAAGCATTGTTGGAATTCCAACCATGAGTTTAATTTTTCTGGGGCTAAAATTGTTCAAAAATGCATTTTGCTTTTTAATTTAGATTTTTATGAGGCTTTTTATATTCATAAATATACAAATTCCATGGCTAGCATCCTTTTTCTCTCCCTTGTGTAGAGGGATCCTGCACCTGTTTTTCAGTATTTTCCTCTCAGGTGTGTCACTCCTACTTTACCTAGTATATAAACTCTTATCTTTACCATTTTGGTCAGTCCATCAGCCAGTACTCTGAGCTGTAGCTGAGGGGGTTCTTTGAACCCTTTTTAATGTTTTTATTTTTATTTTCTGTGTTATTTTTTCTACATTGGTGAAGAGGATCAAGTATCCTTGAAATGGCCGTATGTAGTTTAATGTTATGGTAGTTTATTTTGTGTGTTTTAATGTTATGGTAGTTGATTTTGTGTGTTTTAATGTTGTAAGTCTGCGGCTCATATCTTCGATTAACTTCATGGTTTAATATTTTTATCGTGCATGATGGACGAATCTCTTGTGTTTGTTTACTTTGATCAAATGAGATATTTGGCTGTCAACCTAATTTCAACTGGAGTTATCCCAGAATATATACATATTTAAATGTAACTCATCTCTGAAACATTTTTTTTTTTTTAACGATCTTTCTAAATATGCCACTATTTTTTAGCTTTATTTGAAAAAATAATCTAATATATAAAAATAAAAATTTGTCTATTTGTCTGTCTGTAATGCTATACAAATCCACAGTTTGGAAGCCAGAATTGTGAAATGTATATACATGTGTATTAAAACACGGCCGAGGTAACTAAAGTAACCTGGAATCAAAATAACTTATAGTTCATTTTTAATTAATAAAAAACCACCAATTATAGTCCATTTTTAATTAATAAAAAATCACCAATTATAGTCCATTTTTAATTAATAAAAAAGCACCAATTATAGTTCATTTTTAATTAATAAAAAAACACCAATTTAACAGAAATTTCCAATCAAATTGAAACATTTTTCATTATAGCTGTTGCCAACAATTAAAAATCCACAATAAAATTTTTAACGCAACAATTACTTTTCTAATGCAAGATATCCATGTGAAAAATGAATAATATAATGAATACATAATTTAGAAAATTTTATTTGTTGTTCCATAAAAGCAAATTTTGTTAAAATTGGGAAATTTCTTGACTCTTGCCTATAAAATTCTTTTGGTCTGGATTTTATGTTTGAATCCTGCATCCCTGCCCTGAATTTCAGACTCTGGTGTATAATATTTTAATTTTCTTATTACTGCTTTCTAAATGATTGTTACATCTTTTAGAGTGTATTTGATATACTCTTTTATTTATTTATTTATTATTAGGTTTTTCTGATAAGAGAAGATGAATGTGGCATTCATGAACCCAAGTTCACTTTGTCTCCACCTCATTACGATAGTGTCCAATCTTTAGCTATATATGACAATCACTTGATTTCTGGATCAAGAGATATGTCAATAAGAAAATGGGATCTAAATGCCAAATGTATAGAAAGTGTAAGTATTAGAAATTCAATTTTATGTATGAACTTGGTTATGAGGTGAAGAGAATGTTGATTATGGCAAAACTCTCGCAGTAAACTGAATATCATTCTTCGTAGGAGGAATTTAACTTCTAAGTAGAGAATTTTTGTAGAGACATTTTAAATTAACTTAGTGCCTTTATAGAGACATTTTTTAATTCATAGCAGGAAATTAAATTGCTAATTATAATTTAATATTATTTTCTTATTTTTTGGGTACTATAATTCATAAATGTGAAAAAATGCTTCTAAAGTTGTAAAAGGAAGAAAGGCATTGCATTGTCTCATTATGACAGAACCAGACCTGCTAACTGCTATGAAAAAATCATATTTTCTATGATTTGGAGCTAAAAACTACGATGCTACGAAAATCGGTCTAAAACTACGATTGTTTGCAAAACACACACACACACCAAAAAAAATCAATTTCGTCAATCATTCGCAGAATGCAATTTCGTCGTCAAAGGATCAGGAAAAAGCACAAATTTCGTGAAAGGATCGCGAAAAAAATTGCAAATTTGTTCAACGGATCACGAAAAACCTACAAATTTCATCAAAGAATCGCGAAAAAACACAAGTTTCATCAAATGATTGCAAAAAAAGCAAATTTCGCCAAAGGATCCCAGAAAAAGTGCGAATCTCGGAAAAACGTGAATTTCGTCTAAGGACCATGAAAAGACACATTATTCCACGGGATCGCGAACAAAATGTGAATTTTGTCACAGGATCATGAAAAAAAAAATGCGGATTTCGTAAAGAATCGGGGGGGGGGGGGATCCAAATTTCGTCAAAGTATGGTGGGAAAAAAAACCTAAGTTTTCTCAAAGGATCACGAAAAACCCCTAAATTTTGTCAAAGGATCGCGGAAAATACGCGAATTTGGTCAAAGGATCGCTGAAAAACATGAATTTCGTCAAAGGATCACAGTAAAAAAGATAATTTCGGCAAAGCATCACGTGAAAAAAAAAACGTGAATTTCGCGAAAGGGCTAAGGAATGTGATTTTCTGATTTTTATTTTTTAATCAGAATCACCCCTGCTCTGTGCTCCTTTCAGGGAAGATCACACACAGACAAAAATCTATGTTTATTATTATGATACATATAGTTTTTAATCTGAAAGATACAGAATTAACTTTTGAAAAATCGGGCTAACTCGAACCCAACATGCAGGAATCTGAACTCGGTCTGATCTGAAAGCAATCAGAGTTAACCTGATTTGCA
Source organism: Maratus speciosus (assembly GCA_963932465.1). Taxonomy (NCBI): domain Eukaryota; kingdom Metazoa; phylum Arthropoda; class Arachnida; order Araneae; family Salticidae; genus Maratus; species Maratus speciosus. The sequence continues at coordinate 466,819,050 of OZ010790.1, forward strand.
GCATAAAAAACATTAACCAACCAACCAACTAATCTGTAGATTAATTTGAATTTTGAGTGCTACTATCAGTGTTGAATTCAGAAACTTTTCTCCAGGAGGGATTTCTGTGACTCCAGGGGGAGGGACATTATAGAGTTCATGGGGGGTGGGGGTGGGGGATTGCACTTTTTGACCATTGAAAACACAAAATCTCAAACCTTCCGAGGGGACATCCCCCCGGGCCACCCCCTGAAATCAACACTGGCTACTATTTATCATTTTCAAAGATTGGCAGGTCTGCAGAACTCTCACAGCAATCTGGTTTTAAATTTTGTATTATGAAATTAAGTAAAATTTAAAAACATTAAAATGTTCTGAATATCATTCTTTGTAGGGGCAATTTTTAAGCTGCCTGTCACATAAGAAAAAAATTATCACATAAGAAACATATTTGCATCTGTTATGAGTAAACACTTTTACAATATTTTCCCTGTTTAGCCACTAAGGAATTATTAATTAATATTAATGATATATATTTATTATTTTAGATTGGAGCTAAATATTATTTATTCAATTAAAAAAAACGATCCCTCATCTAGCTAACATCATTCCCACAAAATAACAAAAATTTTAACAATTTATTCGATAAAAATATATATTTCCTTTTCAGAAATTATAATTAATTTCCCTCATCTCCCTGATCCATTGTAAGTATTAACGTAGAAAAATAAAGAATTAAAAGAAGAAAAAAAATCTCATTCGCATATTTTCATATCGCCAACATTACTTTTATAAATATGCTACTGGCCATTTTTTCTACTCTCTTTCCTCAGTCAAAAGTACAACTTTAGAGCCCTGTTGCATCCTTTAGAACGCCATCTGGAATTGAATTCATTGACCCACACCAATTGCGATCTTGTTCTGATTGGTTAAGCGATGTTTCCCACCAAAACTCGTCTGGAGATCCAAAGCTTCTCAGCAAAGGTCTCTACCTCAAGACACTGGTGTATAATAAGCATGTACTGGCGCTCTTCAATTAAAATCTAACGGATCGACTGCTGTCTAAACAGGCATGCAATTGATAGCGTAGTGATTTTTACTTAAAATTAACTTTTGTGTTAAAGCAGTAATATTTAAATAATAAATAATCAAAGTGTATTTGCAAACTGAAGTAACCACTAAAGAAACCAGTTTCTGTAGCAGCTAACATCGTATGTTCAAGGATATCCTGTTCAAGAGATATACAGGTCTACCCTGTAATAATTGTATCATTATGATAGTAATTCAAAAGGAAATGTTTTATATGTGATTGGGATTGCTTGTAATAACCCATGTAAAATGGAATTTGCTGCTTCTTCCTTGCAACTTGGCATGTTTATTGACACTTCAGGTAATATAACTCGTAATTTATTTCCATCTGCCATTTGTCTCGGAAATTTAACAAGATAAGTACGAATTCTGAGATTATAGACATTACTGCTACTTCATTTTTGGAACTGTGTACTTCAATTTTTGAAACTTTTAGTCGCAAACTACAGTGTAACTTGATATTTAATGGAATTACTACCAAGCTAATTACACTCTGTTGCTCTTATGATTGAAAATAAAGGAACAAGTGTTTCCATTTTTTTATTCAACACCCTCCCTACCCCCCCTTGATCCCTAAAATGCCCATAATTTTTATTTTTCATTGTTCTGTTGTATGCCAGCTCTTTGCAAATTGCCGTGTGTATAATTTCAGTTTCACACTGTAATAGACTGTACACTGATACTTTAATAACACAAAATGAATCGCAAGTTATGTCTTAACACACATCCAAGTGAAAATTTTGCAACTCGGAAAGAAATTTTTTTCCTACTCATGGGGATTTTGTTATCACGGCAATGCAACGATATCTATATTTAAAAAAGGTAACTCAATTAAAGCATGCAATGAATATTTTTAGAATATCAGTATCAAACACTGGAGTATCTGGATGTGAAGTATCGTGCCTTTCGTTGTACAACAACTCAGTAAAACTCGTCCTTTTTCTGGAAATTTAGCATAAATATATTAGATATATTAGTACGAGTTATTTATTATGTCAGTGTACTTTGATATTAGTAACTCTTACATAATTTTATATTAGTAATTTTATTCCCATTTAAATTGTAAGAGTTAGTGGCCAGTCACCTGTCTTATTTATTTTAAAGGTTAGAATAGAATGTGCATGTAATTTCTTGTATTTGGTGTAAGAAAAAAAATTGTTTAGAAATTTTGTATCTTTTTTAGTCACAGTATCAAGCTCATTCAGATTGGATCTGTGCTCTGAATGTTCTTCAAGGAGGAAATGAATTTGTCAGTGGTTGTCGGTCTGGATCACTGAAGTTATGGTCTATGGATAGATGTCGTATGTTAACACAAATTTTTGCACATGCCTCTTCTGTCAATAGCATTGCTTCAAATAGCTCCCTTGTTTTCACTGCTTCTAGGTAAGTGCAAAAGTCCTTATAAAAAATTTATTTTGTTAAGATTTGTAGATTTTTTGGTAGTGTTATGTTGATAATTTGGGTTTTCCTAAATAAGTAATTAAATATGTGAAAAAAAAAAGAAAAGAAATGCTATCTTTTAAGCTGTTTTATATAAATAATAGTTGTTATTCTAACTTTAGAATAGCTCTCTTTTTGTCAGTCAATAGTTACAAATTACTCCATATTATATCTAAAATAGATTATTGTAATGCTCAATAACATTTTGAGGAAGTTTTTTTTTATGTTGGCTTAGCGCCTGCCACTGTAGAGACTTTTTCCTCGGAAATTTATGAATATTTATGAATATTTTATGTGTAAAATATAAGTTTATAATGTTTCAAAATGTCTGTAAAAAATATTTAAAGTTACAGCTAATTCATAATTTAATCTTGAAAATATGTATTCAAATGTCAAAATATTATTATTTTAAAAGTTTTTAGAGTTATTCTATTTGAAAATATATAAGCTTAATTTATTATTTCATTTTTACAAAACACGTGGTTCCGAAACGGCGATGTTGGTACTCATCCGCAGCAATCGGACCACGTTTTACAAGCCATTAATACTCCTTTTTAAATTGGAAAAATACTGTTAAAAAATATATATTAAGTGTAATTTAAGCATCGATTAATTCATTTCTAAAAAGACTGTAAATAAATAGTAAAGCATAACACTGATATACGGCGCGCAATTGGACTTTATAAAGAAAGAGGTGACGAAGCAGTGACGGTCGAAAGAGGTGACGAAGCGAAGGGATAAAGGAAGCGGGTTTTCGCCGAAAACGGCTTCTGCTTGGAGACTTCTTCTCGTGGTGAGACGTTGAGTGGTTTGAAAAGTTGTGGAGTGGGAAACATCTAACGCCCGGAGGTTGGAAGATGGAGAAGCCGTAAGGATCGATGGATTTGGGAGACAAGCGTATTATGGTATGAATTCAGCCAACGGAAGAAAAACCCCGTCGACTGTCCTGGAAATGCAGCAAAATGTTTCATAGAAATTAGTCTTAATTTTTTTTAGAGGTACCTCTTTAATTTAATACTCCGGAGTAACTTAATTTTTCATGCATGAGTAACCTCCAATTTATCTTTGTTAATATTAAAAGGAATAAGAAAATGATGAGAGTAATAACATTGTAAATTTACTTCAGAAAGTGTATCTAAATTTAATTTTAAAGGCTTATCCTATTTTTATTAAATAAATGTTAATTTAATTCAGCATAATATCTCTGTAATTATTTTTATTTCTTTTCCACAGCAGCACTGATTTTCCTTTTAGGTTTTTGATATAATGTAATGAAATGCTATATGATCGTAATTTATTTTCTCTGGGTAGTTTTACCACCCATGTGTTTGTGTCTACTTAGAAATGTTTTAGGTACGACACAACAGTAGTATTTTTTGGTAGGGTTTTTTCTCCCAGCTAATTTGTAGTTGAAATTTAATGGATAAGTTTTGTACATTTGAATATTTAAGGCTCTTTTGAGCGTAGTAAATAATATAACAAATGCACAGCAATTAAAAGTAATGAAACAGTAAAATATATTGTTAATATCAAAAAATTATAAAATTCTTGTTTCTTTAGAAAACTTTTTAAAGAGAAAAATAAAAAACACTAACCCACATTAATTTTTTCAAAATTTTAAGTAAGAACCTTTGAATATTCTTCCTAATTATATGTTGTTTACAACACATTTAATTTATTTATTAAAAAATAAATTATCGTCCCTAAAAACAAAATTTTGAGATATACTTTACATTATTGTTTCATGATTCACAAACTGAATTTGAATAAAAAATTTTAAAAAATGTTTTTTATACTTTAAAATAAAAAATACATTGCTTATAATATTCATATATTTCCATTCATGTTAATGATTAATGAAGCCTTTTGAATAAAATAATAATTTTCTCATATTTTTGCCCATATTATTTTTTTGCCAAATATTTTCTAATTTTTTTTCTTATGCATCAGATGAATAGAATATTTTAGTATACTCTTTAATACTGTTTCTTCTTTGTGTTTATTTTTCTCAAACAGTTAATGTTTAAATGTTCTTAAGTATAATCTGGAACACATACTGTCAATTCAACAGTTTCACATTATATGAAACTAACCAGGTTTTGATGCTATGGTGTTCTAACTCACTGTCTAGCTTAAAATCAGTTGATTTAACTAAAGCTTTTGAGAAGAGAGAGGAAAATAGACATATTTAACTGAGCCCCATGAGTGCACCATAGGGGCTTGCTGCATTCAGTAACGTATAGACCAGCTTTACTTTTTCGAAAGCAAAACATATTGATGGGATCATTAATGCTTTCTCATACCACAAAAATTCATCTTAAAGAACTTTATACAACCCTAGATATAGTTTTGACCCCACCCTCTCAGAGGTAAAATTTTTAATTAAGAACCCCTCTACCCGTACATATATTTAAAAATTTATTATCCTACAAACTTTTATCTTAAAGAATGTTATAGAACTGAAGATATATTCCCCGCCTCCCTCCCCCCCCCCCCCCCCCAAAAAAAAAAAATCGTCTTTTAGGGCCTAACAGATTCCATGATATGATTTTGCATTGTGGCGGGGAGGGGCAGACAAAAACAATTTTTGATTACAATTCTCTTTACCCATGCATATGTTAAAAAAATTATCATCTCACCAAAGTTTAATCTTAAAGTGCACAATAGAGAACCTGTGATGTATTTTTGCATCCCTGGGGGAGGGGGGAGAGAGGGACAGCAAAAAAGGTACAATTTTCATTAATGAATCCCTTTATCCATACATGGAGTTTTTTAATTAAGAACCTCTTTACCTGTGCATATGTTTAAAAAATTATCACTGTATAAAATTTCATCTTAAAGAACGTTGTACTGTAGTTCTGGATAAAATGATCTGATAACTAATTTAAGTAAATAAGTTAATTACTGGAATTTGGACAATTATTTTAAATTCTCAAATCTTGTATCCAGAATCTACAATACTGCCCTGATCCTGATGTATAATGGCTGACATTTATTGCAATGTTGAAAACTGATGAAATATTGAATTTTAAATGATAACTTATTATCATAAATAAAGATAATAAGTAAAATATCAAAATTTATGTTAGGTAAAAAAAAAGAAAATAAAGGGAAAAGATAAAATGATTTTAGATTAATTAAAATTTAGGAGTTATAAATATCTTGTGTGATTTTTAATATGAATTAGAGAAAAGATAGGTTTACTATTAAATATGGCCAGTGATCGTTAGTGGTTAATGATAAACATTGCATGTGAAGGAAGTAAATAAATATAACTTGGTAACTTCATGGTAAAATATAAATAATAAATTCTAGACTCACCTGAACTGAGAAAATACTTCTTGCTTGAAAATTGTATATGTTGAACATATTTAAATTGTGCTAAGTGTTAAATATTTACTTTAGAACCTTTATAATTAATAATTCTTTAGTATATAATTGTAATAAATTAATTTGGCACTTTATGATAATATTAAGAGACACGTAAATCAAAACACAGAAAAATACATAAATATATTTAAATAAACAATTTTCTTTATTAAAGTATTATTTTAATTAAATGGGGGGAATGGGGAGAGAAAAGAGAAAACGAGATGCATCTGTTTTTTACAATTATAATATCAAAATGTTTCATTATTATATTCGAATATATTTAAATTTTTACTCTATAAAATATTGAAGGTGCATAGAATTTACTTCAAAAAAATAAAAGATAAATTGATACTGATCATTCCAACATCGTTAAGATTACTGCTGTAAGAGTTCCACCACATAGTTCGCTTTTTAGTTTATAGAGACGATAAATCCTACATTTCATGTCGTAATATACAATAAGACTATTACAAGATTTATATATCCAAAAAGAAAAATCATTTCGGAAATCTTGATAGGTCACGCCCAGAAAAACTGTAACCTTCATACCTGTTCATATATCACAAACTGGTAGATCTAAATTTATCTTCATAGATGCATGTTCACAATATAAAGGACGTATGGCGTAGGACGGCCCATTTTGAATTCTTCATGCCGATCGTTGAAACACATCCCGAGATTTTTCTACTTCGTCATCTCATTTTGAAGAAACCATTTTAAGATGTTGGTGACAACAGAACTGTACATAACGAGGTTGTGAAACCAATTTAACCAATACCATTACAAATTTTACTTTGATGTAAGATTTAACTTTAAGATTATTTTTAAGTAGAATATTAAAGTGGCAATATCAAGCGAAGGACCCGTTTAGTCCAACGCCGATATGCAATGAAAAAGAAAAAGGCGGAGCCGCCGAGAGCAGAATACGTCCGCTCACCGTAGAATCCAGGCAGGGAGAGAGCGATGCTATTCCCAAACAGACGCTACAAAAACCTGCCGTTAGGAACGGACGTCGTTGATTGGCTGATTTAAAATTGACGATGCCACACAGAGTAATAAAAGTGTTTGAATAAAATAACGTTAAATGATGAATTTTAGATTTGAAAATTATTATAAAAATATTCTATTACGGTAGAAAGTATTAATTTTAAGATTTATTATTTTATTATTGATAATTTTTGACGATCTTTTATGGCAATTAAATTAAAATTGTTTTTAAGTGAAATTTAACTGAAAAACGAACTTAACGAAAATTAATGAATATTTAAAAGTAGAATTTAAATTTTGAAAGTAAAGAAGTTTTTTGATTTAATTTAAATATTTTAAAATAGTTTTTTAAATTAATTTTAATTGGAAAGGATGTTATTATATAACAATTTATATTTATTTTACTAGGGGGCTCTGCCCCTTATGAGCTACGCTCGTAAACTCCTGTTCAGACACCGCAGACTCTAACAGCACGCTAATTTGATCGGCTTTAAAAAGATTTCAGAAGATTGAATTGTAATTTGAATCTGACAATTACAATCTGGCGTAATTTTCACCAAACTTTTCTTTCTCTTTTTAATATTCATGTAAAAATACTTTTGTTAGAAATGAAATATTATGATCATCTTAAAATATCAAATAAATGTCTCGCGCAATTTTTAAATTTAAACTGTTTTGCAATATTATTTTTTGTTCATTTTACGTAATAAGTGAAATGTGACGTAAATTCTCCTATTTAAGACGTCTAACGCATGTTAATGAATTTATTATTTTACAATATTCTTTCTCTTTTAAAATTCACGTGTAACTATAGTTTTTATGACATAATTTTCAATGAGTATATTTTTATATTTTCTGTTTATAATAGTCACGTGTAAAATAAATTTTTAATTTGAAGCAAACATTATTGTTTGTGCTGTTTATACAGTTGGCAACAGTTTAAATTAATACAATCTTCTAAAATATGTAAAAATTATCTGTCGAAATGCTGAAAATTTGAATTTAAAATAGAAATAAAACCTCATAAAATGAGTCAAATTAAAAAACTAAATGCAGTCTGCACACCGGGAAATTCTGATGCATAAAATGATCTAAAAATGATTAAATTCCTATGTACAGTTTTTGCTCCTATAAAACTTTTTTAATGGAACGATTTTGTCCAACTTTGGCATTAAATATCTCTTAAAATGATTCTTCGATTTGAAAACTGTCTGCATCAGCGTGTTTATCAAACATTTCTCTATAATACTACCGATTTTCATATTTTTGTATGCAACAGTTTTTTTAATATTAACGAAGAAAGGCCATGCTTAAGCATTCAAATTGGATGCCAATCTACCCGGAATATCTATGCAGATTTTTATTTGTTCATTTCCAAATCAAAACTTTTTTTTATATATAGAAGGATTATTAAAAATCAAATTAAATGTTGAATTTTGTCATTATTTGTAATATTCACATGTAATAAATATTTAATTATTTTCATTTATATAAAATTAATTATATATTATATTGTCAAAAATCTAAAAATCAAAATAAGAGATTGATACTCACCCAGTGACTTAAAATAATAAATCCAAAGCTTAGATAACACAAAGTTTTTTATTTTAAAACACAAAACATCAAAAGGGGTGGGGGGTGGGGGGGATAGGATACCTGGATCCAGAAAAACTTTGATAAAATGGCAAACTAGACTAGTTTAAAACTTGTATTTACAAAAATGAAACCCTTTATTAAAAAATGCATATTATGATTTATTAGTTTATTTAATTTATAGGTCCTTGTATTTTTCTGGAGTTTTTTTCTTTTAAATATATTGTGCAGTTCAGTTTCATGGTTTTATATTATGCACTGAAAGATTGATTCTATTAAGAAAATGGAGTTATTAGAGACGATAAATTGAAATAGAACAGAAGTTTTGTGCGAAATTAAGTTCTCCAAAACAGAAAGATTGTTGAATGCTCCGTATGAGAAATTAACGGCAGATTAAATGGTTACTTTTTTATGATAATCAAATCACAGTGGGATAACTTCACGATGGCATGAAATCTCATTCATGCAATTAAATATGAAATGATGAATTCTAAACCAGAAGTTGATGAACATTTAATTAGCACTAAGCAGAGTTGTTTGGTTTAAACCATGGTTTAAACCAAATGTTTTTTTTTTTTAAACCATGCTGGGTTTTTTTCAATCTGTTTTTTCACTTTTTCCCTAACGTTTTCATTTATTTTACACATTATTGAAAAATGCAAAATACAAGTTATGCAGAAGCTACAAGCAAAGCTTTAGAAAAATGATGAATTAATAAATTTGTAAAGTGACAAACATTTTTAATCAATCAAACTTTTCTTATAAGCATGGCAGACTAACTAATTTTTCTAAAATTAGCTGAGAAGAAAAAACAAGTAGTTAGATTTCTTTCTTCTTCTTTTTTTTAAATCCTTTATTTTTAAAAAATAGCCAAAATGGTAGATTTGAGTTAAAAATACACTTTTACTACTTAGATTGCTTGATTAGTTAAGATTTAGTAAGGATTACATTATGCCCCAATGATGATACAATCAGAGTCAGATAATATAGACGAACATGCGAACGCCGTTCGCAGAAAATTTTAAGAGTTTGCAGACAGTTTTGATGGTTTTTTTTTTTTTTAATTGCTTTATAAAAAATTTTAAAAAATTATCAAGACCCCGGGCGGAAAATCGGTGCGATGCACATCGCAGATTCTTGAGAAAGTTTGCAGACTATTTTTCAACTGGAGGAAAAAAAAAAGTTTGCTAGAAATTATTTGCCATGTACCATGGTACAGTATTTTTTGGAAGAAGCGCCGCAGCACATATTAGTTTAAAACTTAAAAATATTGTAAGTGCGGCGCTTATGTGGAAACGGCGGGTACAATACTTTTTTTTTCTCCTGCCAGGGCTGGTATTAGAAACAGTACAGCACCGAAGCGGGTGCTGCAGATTATTTTAGGCGTTGCAGATTAATTTAACAGATTAAAAATAAATTTTGTGTTAAAAAATAAATGTTAAATGTTGATCTCTTTTAAATAAGGTTTTTTGGTTGGAAATTTTAGCGAATGTTTATACGTTTTGTTTAGCATTTTTTCGCAGTTTGCTGCGATTTTTTTACATTCGAAAGGGGAATTCGGTTTTAATATCTTAGTAAATATTATCCTCTTTTCAATAAAGTCTAATTCAGAAAACGGGAGTGGGGTGGGGTTTAGTGCATGTAACGTAATGTGAGGGATTGGAAAGAGAGCTTTTTCATTTTTGATGTTAGCGGCGAAATAGCACTCGGGAGGGGCGCAGCGTTTTTTTGCAGAAAATTTTTAAGACATTATTTGAGTTCGCAGACAGTTTAAAATTTTATCTAAGTCTGGACACAATCATAAGTAATTCTCTCCATTGGTTACTCTTTGTTCTGCATGCTAATGAATGATTGGCTGCGAGTTTTCTCTGCTGTATCATGGCTATTGGGTTTAGCAAGCCTTTGTTTTTCATACATTTCTACATTGGGATTGGGGTTTTGCATTATGATTTTATTCTGTTACCAGCAGGGTTGACACGGTTTAAATCACTTGGTTAACCAACTGGTTTTTTAGAAAAAAACCTAATATAATATTTTCTCATTTTTGTAATTTAAGTGTTTCAAATTATTGGATATAAATAATTTCTATTTTTAACAGTCTTATCCCAGCAGTCACTGGGAAACATAGTGAGTCTAGGTTATATTTGTATGCATGTAGAATGCAAATTGCATGTGTTGATGAACATATCTGAAGTTCTAAAGTGAAAATTTAAAACATGAATTTAACAAAGATAAAATTGATTAAAAATATTCAATATTTTGAATAAAATATTTTCCTCTGAGAAAACGCAGATTATTTACAACTAATAACATAAAATGACCTTCAAGATTTCAGACAAGCTGTAAAAGAAAATTTTCTTGATCGGGGAGATTATCTTTTAAGGCAACAACTGCAATTATCTCAACAAGTGCAAAACGCCTTGACACATTTACAAATTCATTTTTTTATGGAAAGATATAAAATCAGGAGCACCGACTATGGAAGCGATTTGGAATCGAACTGTGTTTTCCATTTTTGATAAATAAATTACTTGTTGAGTTATAAGCAATTTGATCACATGGTAAAGATGTTTTTAAACTTCCTTGAGTGGTTATTGTTCTTTTGAGTGGGAGTTCGGTTCAAAACACCGCTTTGACAATATTTTCTGAACGATCTATTGCGTTTGCAAAAACAAAACGGAAAACACAGTTCCATTATATAGTTTCTGAACAACAGCATCTGCTAGTTTCATGCATTTCCAAACAAAAATAAATTAAAACTTAGGTCATAAAGTTGCCCTTTCGGATTTGAGATCAGCCTTAAGAATAAAAAAGAAACTCAAGATATGAAGTCGAATAAGAGGACATTGAAAAATTGTATACTAGTGAAGCACGTGTTTACTTTTAACGAAAATATGCAATAAGATATATTTAAATCATCTATTGCGTAATCGAATCCACTATTTAGATTTGACAAAAAAAATTGGAGAAATCGAGATAAGGTTCGCTTGAGACATAATAGAAAAAAGTCTCATAAAAATGCCTAAAAAGATATATTATTAATTTTTAGTTTAGACATTTAAAAGTAATATGTATTATAACATAGCTTAGAAAAAAAAGCTTGTGTAACACTAGCTTAGTAAAACAGTCTGATGGCTGTTTAAATGTTTCAGTGGGTGACAACTTTTATAAATCTAATTTCCATTTTAAAATCAATGTTTTCAGAAGTCTAAAAAGCTGGTAAATAGGTATTTCTGTTTATTTAACTATTGCCTTTTTTTTTACCTGACAGTTTCTCAGAAGAAGTGTCAAACGGCAATACACAATACTTCTTGAAACGTGTAAAGACTCTACTGCTAAATTCAAATCACTCCAGGAATTTCTTTATAAAAAGCTTTACTTTCAATAAAAGATAATAATTGTTAAGGTAGTGTTCTAACAGAAAAATCAGATATCTCAATTGCAAATATTTCAAAGAAATTACTTTGAATAGCCATGGGAAGTATATTACATTTATGAAACTACACCATATATTTATTTATAGTACTAGTAATCAAAAGATTGTTTATTAAGGTTTTCAAGGTATCAATGTTTCACTATGTATAGCATTTTATTCATGGAACATATTTAAGACATAGCTTTTACTAAAAATGTTTAAGTTCTAAATGATTTCAATTTTCTACATAATTCATTGTAATTATTTAATTTAAATTATTTTTAAATGAAGTTATATTACTTATATATCCAACAATGTTTATTTTTATCAATAAATGTGCATGTATATGTAATAGGAAAATATATTTATAAAAACCCGGTTTAAACCAAAAAAACCCAGTTTTTTTGTTTTTTTGAAAAAAAAAAAACGGGTTTTTTACCAACCCTGGCACCACTAAGGTAATTTGTGAAAGTTGGAAAATCGTAAATATTCCATGAAGAATTCAAGACAGATTGATAATGTATAAACCATCTTGGCTATTATCGGTACAGGGATATATCGTGAATTCTTTTAATCTTGATTAATCAAAAATATATGATGGAGAAATTTACTCCCCAAACTCGAACGTAAATACTGCTAAGAAGTTGAGTAGATGTTTTTCTCTTATGTTCAGAGATTATGGCATCAGATACTTCCACATCTAGCATTCCCATGAATCTCTTACTTTCTGCCGTCAGGCGACGCAAGAGGCCTCACAGCCTGAAGAGCACAACCGCTAGATTTTAATCCTCAGCTACGACTGATAGAATCCAGCACTGAAGTTTGAAACTGAAAAATCCATTACCAGCCGTTTTATCCAATCGCCTCTCTCCACGCTGTAGCCTCTGACGTCATGGATTCGTAGAACATAGCGTTCAAAAAATTTAAATCACATGACGATGTGTAACTTGGATCCCGTTTTGAGAGAATTGGTGTCTGTTTTGAATGCTAAAACAAGATGTCAAACAGATACTTCAGATCGCGTAACGCGGGCTGATTTAAAAGTGAAAAATGTAGAAAATACGTTTTTGAGTTTTCTGAAAAGATTGATCTATCAGAAAAGATTGATTGGTAGTATTGAAATTAAAACTAGCACTCAATTTTTGCAAGTTGTTATTCAACTTCATTTCTTAAGTTACTCTTTTAAATTCTTTCAGGATAATCTTCCCTAATCCGGAAAATTTTCTTTTACAACTTGACCAAAATCTTAAAGATCATTGTATTCTGTTTTTAACTACTGTAAAAAATCTGCTTTTTTAAATGAAAATATTTTATGCTAAATATTGAATATTATATTGTCTATTTCATCTTTTCTAATTTCACGTTTTAAGATAAATCTTTAGGGTACCAGACATGTTCATCACCACATGCTAATTATTTTCATTCTACATGCATAGAAACATGAACTAGGTTCATGTTGACTGCTGAGATGAAGTGTGAAAAGTAGAAATTCTATCAATAATTTAAAATACTTAAAATACAAAAAAGAAAAAATATTATGTTAGATTGGTTGTAAAAAATCTGAATGTTTTTTGACAAAAAAACCAATTGGTTTAAATCGTGCCAACCCTGATTTCAATTATCATTTAACCCGTGCCAGTGTCAAAAATTTATCATCCCACAAAAATTTCTCTTTTAGGACCTGATAGATCACAAGGTGTGCTACTTCCCTCAGAAAGAGTGATATAATTTTCATTTAAAAAAACCATTACTTGTGCATATGTTAAATAATTTACCATTACTTAAAATTTCATCCCAAATGGCTTTAGAATGCTAGATATAGTTTCCTTCCTGGGAGAGGGATACAGGTGTCAAATTTTTAATCTAGAATCTTTTTATCTGTTGCATATGTTAAAAACTTAATCTGTCTACAAAATTTCATGTTATAGGGCCTGATATATCGCAAAATGTAATTTTTGCCTTATTAGGGAAAAAGGAGGCAGGTTGGTATAATTTTCAGTTAAAATTCCCTTTGACTGTGCTGGTTACCCCACTCCCCATAGTAAATACTTTGATATTTTTAATACATATTTTGAAATAATCATTTGCAATCAGCCAGACAAAATTTTTTCTCTCTGCTAAATTGAAACAAAATCTGTATGTTACAGTTTCTTTAATTCTTTTGGTTTTTGTTAACTTAAGCTGATTATTGAAGTTCACAGACTAAATGTAAAACATTATGTCTAAAAATATTTCATAGTAATATAATTTTAATATTAAAAAATCACAAAACACGAGGCGATTTGAAATGAGATAAAAACATTATGGTTTCATAAATTAGCATCACAGAATAGAGAGTTCGGGCTCTTTTTTGGAGCCTAGGCCTGCCTGGGCTTGTAAATTTACATACAATCTTATCAAAAAAAAAAAGTTTGGTATCAAATAAAAGTTACTTCATATTTAAAAGGTCAATTTTTTTCTCCCTCAACAAGCAAATCTGATGGACACATTAATAAAGTGCACTTTATGAATAAATGCATGAAAATGTTAGAAGTTATTATTTATATGCCGAAGAATCAAAATACTCTTTTCTATTTCCTATAAAAGGTGTACATCTTAAACTATAATAGATTCCTTCCTCATAACACTCTTTTGTGATTATCCTGTCCCTAAAAATCAGCTTAAATTAAAAATTTTATGCTTTTTTTTTTTTTTTTTTTTTTTGAGAGATCTGATGTTTTTATAGGAAAAGAGGAAACACTGCCCTGTTGCTTTCTATTGGAATACATGCCAATTAATATACTTACAAATTAAAGTGACTGCATAACTGTGCAGAGCAGAGCCGCAGCATGAGCAGAGTTTATGATGAAAAATAGATACAGGGCATTCTCACAATCTTTTGACTTTTCAGGAATAAAAATCTGGTGAAATTAAGCTTACTAAAATAACATTTTAAACTTATAGGTGAATGCCTTAATGATTCAAAATAAAGAAAAAATGGTCAGCAGCGAAATTTTTTTTTATTTAACTGAGGTTTAAGTTAAACTTCGAAGTTTAATTTTACTTACCATTTTACCGCTATAACCTTTTATTTTCTTCTAAATTTTTACTTATAGTGAATTTGCATAGTACCCACAGGACATTCAAATAAGAAACAACAACAATGTAGTATTTTTAGTGCAAAATTTTAGTATAACATTGTCTTAAAGGGGTGTTAAAGAAGGGGCGGTAAGGGAAAAAAAGGGGGGCAATATAGAAAAAAAAGAAAAGATGGTATGGATGGGACGGTAAGGAAAATTACCACCTATTTTTAGGCAAATCATGTTAAGACTAAGTGATAGCCACAATGTTCATTGATTTTTAGAAACAGTTATTTACATTGGATTAAATAAATAATAAAAAAAATAATTAATTTATCTTGAAAAGTGCAGGAATAAAGCTTGGGGATGGTAAGACTACCAATAAAGCCATGATGCTTGAAATTGTTATTTAAATGCTGATTTAAATTCTGCAGTAAATTTCATGTCAAAAAATATTAGCCATTCTTTCTCTGGCATACTTCTGCACGAGAAAAAAGTTGAAAAAAATTCTGTGGCTGCACCTGAAGTGATTTTCTGTGTAAGTTTAGCAAGAGGGACGGTAAGGAATCTGAAACCCATGGACGGAGTTTTAAAAATAACAACAATAAAAATGCGTCAGGTTAATTTTTTGCTACATATTTATATAAAACAATACTCCCAGTTACACAAAACAGTAAACACTACACAAAACTCAAGCTAATTCTGGTTGACTAAAAATATTGATCTCTAAATAAAAAATAAATAAAAAAAGATCCAATTAAAAATTACGCTACATCCTTACCGTCATAAACAAAAATCGAACTAAAAGCAACTTTGTTGCAATTGGTGCCATTTCAGCAAGTCGTCGCCATCAATGTCAGACATAAATCTGCAAATATCAGAAATTTTCTTTTAAAATAGCATCCTAATACTAGAATAGGAAAACGCTATTTCTGTTTCCTCTTCATTCCGATCAAAATAGCATTAATATGACTTGAAAGGAAATAAGTAATTATTGAGAAAAAACAAAACAAAATTTATTTTTATTTTTTCTACATGTGAATAAATAAAATTTTCAGTTTCAGAAACAATGGGCCTGAGCCGATGTTGGGCCCTGGCTTGGGCTGTACCTGTCTCATCTCTGTCACAGAACACTTTTAATCAAGAAGTATTTTCATCTGGGGAGGGGGAAGGCAGAACAAAAAATGCAATAAAAAATAAACACAGATTTTTTATGTTTTATTGACTAAAATGAATTTGCATATTGAAATTTTTGTTTTGAAAACTTTTATTGAATTTTGAAGTTAATTATTTATTTTCATACTTGAAATATTTTCTTTTTTTAAATACATTTATTTAATAAAACAAACAAATATTTGAACTTCAATAATCAGATTAATAAATTAAAAAGACTGAAAGAATGCAAACAATTGTAGCCGAAATAACAAACTTCAAAATTCAATAAACTTTGTTTTTAAAACATTGGTTAAATGTAAACAAACTTTACTTACACATAAATTGCAAAATACAACTCTCAATAGAAGATATTCATTTTTCAAAGAACTCTACATATACATTGACAGACTTCAAATTATAAACAATAAAGTTTTCTGAGCCATGGCTAGAATATTAAATAGAATTTAGAGCACCCAAATTTTTTTCTATTGGCACCTTTAAACAGAATGCTGATCTTGGAAAGAAAGAATCCATCTGTTCTGATTGAAGGAAATATTAGTGCAGGTATTACCATTCCAGAAAAAAAAAATAGTAATGTCCAATTCCTACTTTTTCTTAATCTAATCAAGATCTTTGTTAATAAACAAATTTAAATGAAATATAAATTGAAATATTATTAAACAACATATATTTTTTTAAATATATAATTTCAAAAGTTAACTTCAGTATTTGGCTCAAAGGTCGGTAATAGCTTACTGCAGGGGCTCTGACTTTTCTGCTTCATCAAAGACAGTCTCTATGTCCCTTGAGTTTGGGACAATTGGAGAAGAAACCTGATAAAATTTCACTACCTGTTGATTTTGAAAGGACTTCAAATAATGTGAATTTTATTGTCTAAATAAGTATTTCTCAAAGGGAAATACATGAAGAGGTTTTAGGGGATATGCAACGAACATAAGGCATTGTGCAACTTAATAAATTAGAGAAAAAAGTTTTACATCATAGACTGTTTTAAAAACAAAATATAAACACACACTAGATGTTGAAGATGATTTACGATTCTACATCAGCAAACTTATAGCAAACATTCACTATGTTTGTAATAGTAAATTACCTCGCCTGTTATATTAAAAAACTTGCTTCTGTAACACTTACGTTAAATGAAAAAAAAAAAAAAAATCATATTTATTTGTACGCATTCACATTTTCCATTTTTCTATTTATGACTTTTACAAGGAAAAAAAAAATAGGGAGTCATGTCAAGCAAATATAATTCTTCAATGGATACATGAAGCTCTAAAGTGTGAGAACTAACTACTTATATAAATCATGACATGCTATTCTTATAACTCATATTAAAAGTCATATATAACTCATATTAATTTGTTTTCATCTACTTCATAGGTCTTTTTCTCTTTGCCCTGTTCATAATGCTGACATGGCAAAATGCAAATTAGTCTTTATAATTATTTTTACCTTTAATGTTCTATATATATATATATATATATATTCATTTCTTTTCAGTGATCATACTGCAAAAATCTGGAAGCTGAAGATGGATGCTAACTACTCTGGATTCAGAATCCATTAGTCTGCTTTAATATTTTGAACTTTAACATTCCATTATTTATTAAAGAGTGATAGTTGGCTTGTTTTTATATTTTACCACTTGTTTTAGATGTGCTAACATTTGTTTAGTTTTAACTTATTGATAGATGTATATTTTTAAATTGATTTTCTTTTATACTGCAAATATAATTAAAGACTTACTTGTACAGATATTCTGTATATAAATTTATTTTATCTTAAAAACTATTTTTAGTGTTTGTTACCTGTTCAAAATATGAACTAAAAATCTTATCTGTTAATATGTTTAATGTAAAATATATTTTTCAGTAAAAATATTTCATTCAAAACAATGATTGTTAATGTTTTCAGTTTCTAAAATGTTACGTTTTATGTAATATAATATAAAAATTAAAATATACGTATCATGCTCTGGAAATCCCAGCTGTGGTGCCAAAAATGATTAAAAATTAATTTTTTTTTCTAATTATGTTTTTAAAAAAATCTTTATTTATGAAATAATTCATTTTGGATCCTAAAAATGATGCAACTGAATAACTCTTGTAACAATTATATATATAAATTGCCTAAATGCAATTTTCAAACCACATTAGGGAGCAAGATGATAAGTAGAAAAGCTTGATTAAGCTACAATAATTGTAAAATATTGAGTACTTAAATAACCTAAAAATAATAGATTATATTTTACTTAATAATTGTTAAGTGAAATATAATATATTTATATTTTAGTTTCAATGATTGGGGCAGTTTTTTGGTTCTAAATGATATCAAAAGAACTTTCAGAATTCCTGATCTCTTATAATATTGCCATGTATAATCTTCAAGTAAAAATTATGCAAATCAATTTCCCTGAAATTTCTCTTGAATATAAACAAATTAATTTTTCTATATTCTTTTATATCTATTTCTGTGTCTGTCTATGAAGGTGAACAATATATATATATATATATATATATATATATAGGTTAAGAAAAAGAAATTTTAAAAACACAAGAAAAATAAAAACAATTTTAGAAAATTCAATTTCTTAATTTCTTTGAGACAGACATGAATGAATGGTGCTGTTTCAAACAATGAATGTCGCAGGCAATAATGACTTTCTGTATTTTCTGGTGTATAAGTAGACTTTTCAAACCAGCAAAACACAAAGAAAATCCAAAGGTCAATTCATAAAGCTTATATAAAATCAGACATCAGACAATCATGGTTTGTAACTGTAGAGATACTTGTGAGATAAGCTTCGATGTTTTCCTTATCTTTATGACCCTCAAAATTTGTCATTTCTGACATATTTTTCATAATAATTAAAAATTATTACGGTTATTTTCAATAATTATTGTTATAAAAAGATTCACTTGATTTTTAGAAAAAAAAAATTATTAGTTGGCTGCTATGAAATGAACTAGATAAAGGAAAGTATATATTACTGTAATTTCAAATATTTTAGCAAAGCATATCAATACAAAGAGAAATTTAGTTCTAACATACTATGGATCTTGAAAATTATTCATTTGGAAAATCTAAGTGTTCTTTATCACTGTTAGAAGATTTCGCAGAACTTTGTGAATCTATAATGATAAAAAATAAAATTACAGCAATGTCCCAATTTTCAGCACATTTTGGAAATGAATTGATAAGGCCAACTTATACACTGAATACACTCAAAATATGCCTTTTCAGGTTTAAAAATATAGAGTTGACTTTTACACCGGATCGATTTATATACCAGAAAGTATGGCAATTCAAATATTGTTCTATTTGCAAATTAAAAAAATTGTAAATTGTTGCTGTACAATCCCAATTAGTAAACGGGAGTCTAAAATCAATCACAAAGAGTTTTTTTCTGCAACTAATTCTAGTTAGCAGATAGCACAAATAACTGATCTCGATTTCTTATGTGCCTCTGTTGTATTTTTACTTTTTTCTTCCATTCTGATCATATGTTCTTTGAATTCTTAAGCAACAGCAGAAGTAGAGATGATTAACAGAATAATCAAACTAGATAAGTCTTAACTTTGTAGCTTGTACTGTTTCATTGTAAAAGTTTTTATTTTGTGTTAGCTGCTCATTGCGAATATGTGTCTAACATTTATATAAAAAAAATACAAAAAAGTGTAAAATATTTGACAATAGTAATCGATATTCTCTTCTTATGCCAAAAATATTAGATATGTAAAATTAAATTGCCATAAAATAAGTAAATATTTCTTGAAATAATTTTTAAATTCATATTTTGAAATATTTAAATTGTTTGCTTTTATAAGATAAATATTTTAAGTTCAAAAGGGAAAATGATTCCAGTTTACAGATGTGGGATATTCTAAAATATATCTAACATTTTATAACTGTAAAAGCAGTATAAACACAACTTACAATCCAAATTATCAATATATGTAGCTAGAGCGTCACTAAAATATATATGAAAAAAGATCTTTAAAAATTTCATTGCTTTTTAAGGTTACAGTACGTGTAAAATAAAAAACAAATGCTACTAAATTAGTTAATATTATTTTTTATTATTATTAAAGATTGAAATATGAATGAAATAACATGCTGTGAGAATTTAATTTATAGTTTTCAAAACTAAACACAGTATTGTATTTGAAAAAGTTTTACTCCCTTTCTTGCATTCCTTTTACTGTTTTATTATTATTATTTTATTTGATAAAGCTTTGTTTGTGATAGATTTATATACTATTGCTTTGCAAAATGATTATTACCATTGTTGTATTACTTATTTTATAAAATGTTTTTAAAATTTATTGACTGAAATTTTAGATATTTTGCTATTCACGGAACAAGTGTTTAACATGTTGGCAGCTAAGCCGTATGAAGTGAAATCATTCCTCGTGGCTGAAAGTTTTTTTTGTTGAAATTTAATTAATTTGCTTTGTTGAAATTGTTGCAAAACTCTCTAAGAAGGCTAGAGAAAAATTTAAAGATGTTACCAGTTGGCTAGACATATACAGAATGAATTGAAACAGCATTAACAGGTATCGTAGGGTTGTCGATAGTCTAGTGTCGAACACCCTTCGACACCCACCGCCAACGTGTTAAATTAATATTTTTAAAAACCTTCTTTATTAGTATTACATTAAAGTTGTTTTAATTTTACTGTATAAGTGGTGACATTTGAAGCTCTTAATATCATATAATATACTTAAATAGATGCTAAATTTGATACAAATATTTGATACTCTTTTCTACAACAATATTTCCATTGTTTAATATCAATATCATTTTCTAATGCATTTAATAATTATCCGTGTGCCTTATTGTCCTGTATTTTATTGTAACTTTCAGACATATTTTCTTTCTTTGTTCATTGGTTAAAACTGCTCAATTTTACTATATATATATTTAAAAATTGGTTACTATTAGTGTCCAAACGAAAAAAGTTTCTCAGGCTGAAACAGAACTTTTTTGAGTTCACAGTTGACAGTTCTTTTTTGAGTTTCAGTTGAAAATGAAACTCTCCCAGAATACAGATTAAAGTGGCTAAAACAGTATCCATCAATCATATCATAATATACTATAATGATTGATTATAAACTGTAAACAAATAAAGTATTGACTAGAAAAAGACATTTTAGCAAAAACTAAATTAACTTTATCACAGTTCAAGTTTTTAAAAGTTATAACAAAAATACAGAAAATACTTTGAAAGAAAAAGTATTATTTTTTGTCAAAAAATAAATGCAAGTAGCAACGGGATTATAAATGATAATTTTTGAAATGCATAGATATTTTTTGGCATTCAGATACAATACAACTAGTTTTTTCAATATATTGCTTTACATAATTGTTTTATTATTACAAACAAAAAACAGTTATTGTTTATTCATCATTATTAGTGCTTTATTGTCATTAATACTGTACAAATCATCAAAAGGTAACTTAAATGGAAAACATCCAAATACACTATAGGTTTATGTACAGGTTCTTTAATAAGCTTGTCCCTGTGAGATTTGCCTGCAATTTCGGTATGTGCCAAAAGTTAGGCTATTTTTTTTTTTCACTGAAATTGAATATTTGGGCACTAATTATTATTCTTAAATTAGGTGTCAATATGTTGTTTAAAATAATTTTTATTCCTATTTTCCCCCAACAAAAAATATTTTCTATGCTTTTTTGTTTATTTTTGTGTTTTGGGTAAAAGCATTTCTAGTCTTGTTAGAGGAGTATATGTCTTTTAAATGAGCACAGTAAAATTATAGCTATTTTCTTATCGATATATCTTAAGGAATATGTACTTTGATTTATATAGGATATTTATAAACTGTGTGATAGAGTTAAAATAGATTAATACATGTGTCAGAGTTTATACATAGTTGTAGAAGTAATATATATATATATAGTATTTAAATAATAATTTATGATAAAAAGCTGTTCCTATTGTAGATGTCAGAATAGAAGTTTTATTTTGAAAATTGAGTAAAATATGCAAGAATTAACACATTTGCATTAAGACCCTCTGCCATGACAGATCTGAAAATTCTGTAAGTAAAAAGAATAGAACATTCCAGAAAAAGTCACATATTTACAGAATTTTTAGTCTTTTTTTTTTTTTTTTTTTTTTTTTTTTTTCCCATGAGAAAAGTCATTTTGAATGGACCTGTGTGGTAAGCGGAGGGTTATTTTCAATAAAACTGTCATTTTAATCAAATATGACACAGCATCCATGATTTTATTTTATTTAAAGGTTTGTATACAAGGTGAAGCATTTACTCCAAATATTATATTCTAAGCATTTGTTCATTTTTTTAATCTGAGCATAGACAATGTGAGTTGTTGTTTTAGCACAATCAACATTTTCATATCATTCTTATTTTTTTTGTGAATTTTGTTCTAATTGATTCTTATGACATTCAATTGCTATAAGTTTTGACCTAGTATCGGAAATCATGCTCAAAGGAATTAATTTATGAAGTCACTAGAACAAACAATGTAATAGGTAATTCAAAGTTACAAACATTTTCCATGTTGTGCTATTTTAAATGTCTTTGTTTCAATTATTTGTCATATCACATCATTGTAATTAAATATCAATTAGTATTAAATAAAATTAATAATCATTGAACAAGTAGTGGATAATGATAGTAATATTGCCTACTATGTACCTAAATTCATGATTTACTCTGTAGATTTTTTTAATATAATGTAAATTGAAATAATGAATCCTTAACAATTTAAATCTTTTTAAAAATATTATTGTCAAGTCTTGTTTTATAAGGCCCATTTTAAAGAGTAAATATGTAGAAAGAAAAAAATTGTAACACTTATAATGATAAAAGTTTATTACATTTAAATTTTTATTTGATTAATTTATGCAAATGGAAATAAAGGTTAGGGATCATTCATTAATTACATCATGTAAATTTCAGCCCACCCCTTCTCGTATGTCACAGGTTGTCTCTCTCAGATCCCCCCCCCCCCCCCCCCCCCCGCCTCCCCTATTGTGACATGACATGTTTTGCAACTGTTATTTTAGAGCTAATTTTTATTTAAACAGTATTTCACATTGTAAATCTTTTACAAATGTGTAACAAATTCAAAACCTTTAAAAAATGCTCACATTTTTACTAGTTGTAATACATATTTATATTGAGCCCATGGATTTTCATTTCAGCCATCTAATTGTTTTCATATTTTAGATGTGATGTTAAAATCCATCCCTCTATCCCTGTCTTAAACATTTAACATGTTACTGTTAAAGAAAGAATAGATAAAATTTAATCTTTATTACATTCTGAACTGCCATAATATGATTCGTCAAGTAATTTTATCGATTAAATATATTATCTATTAGCTGCAGTTGATTTCTTAAATTATCAGATACAAGTTAATAATTTTCTCTTCCAAAATGGTTTAAAAATAGCTTGATTTTGCCTCATTTTAATTGACTGATGGCTCATTGATCATCTGCTCATAAGTACACTGATGTCCAAAATTAAGGACCAGTCACAAAATGCTAATTTTTACGTAAGCGAATAGTCAAAAAGAAATAATATAATTCAAATAATTACTATCCCTACAGGACAGCTAGTCCAAATAGCATCTCATTCTTGTCACACATGGTCACAAGTGTCACAGTCACTACGGTGAAACAAATAATAGGAAATTCACACGTCTCAAATGATTACTGTATGTGACTCCACTGAGATGTCAATGTGACTGCTGCTTTCTCATGAGTCACCAGATGACTTTACAATGTAGTTACATTGTGACTGTCATTTTTAGACTCAATTTCAAAGTCATCATGAACGCTGCATTAGGATAAGTCACCAAATAATATCACATTATAGTCACATGGTGACTTTTCACAAAAGGGCACAATGGTGACTTCACAGTAGTCTCTCTGTCACCTGAAAGTCATCATGTGACTTTAATGTGACATTATTTGATAACTTATCACAATGCAGCGTTCACGTTGACTTTGAAATTGAGTTTACAGATGAGTCACATGAGAGTCACAAACCAGCAGTCACAGTGACGACTCAGCAGAGTCACATATAGTGATCATTTGAGACTCATAATGAGATGTATGGAATTTCCTATCTTTTTGTTTCACCGTAGTGACTGTGACACTTGTGACCATGTGTGACATGAATGAGATGTTATATGGACTAGCTGTGCTGTAGAGATAGTAATTATTCAAATTATATTATTTCTTATTGAGTATTCGCGCACTTTAAAATTAGCATTTTGTGATTGGTCCTTAATTTTGGACACCAGTATATCATGTAAATACACCGCTCTACATGCCCTGCCCTAGAGAACAACTATCTTTGCATAGCATCAACCCAGTGCAAAAGCTAATAAAATAATAATGTAGTTTAGAAGAACAAAAAATTAAAAATATAATTTTAAAGCTCTACAAATAAATAAATAAATGAGGATTTTTTTTAAATATTTGTCTTTAATTTATTAAACTAAAATAAATGTCTGCAGATTCTGTTAACAAATGTACAATATCATTGTCAAAAAACAAAAGTGGCAGCCTGACAAAGCCCAGAAAGAATTAAATCCAAGCCCAAGTCTAATGAAAGACCAAAGCATAATACTAGGTGTGCCATTGCTAAACCAAATTGTATTATGTAATTGTACCGGTTCTTTCACATTTCAACTGTATCAAACCAGAACCATTTTGTGCATTCCAAATACTGAATAAAATGAGCATTAAATATATATTTTTTAACCTATTCAATAAAATTGTTATATTGTAAAGAAGTTTTTAATTTCAATGTAGTTACATTCCTGTTTTCATCAAAATGCTGAATCAGATTTATTAATTAATTGTTCTTATATTTAAATATTATTAACTTACATGTTCTGTTATAATGTTTAAGTGTAAGGTGTAAATCAATAGCTGACAACCTTTCGCTTTTGTCTAAGTCAAAGAGGTACATTTTGAACCATAAGTTTTACTTAATAAATGAAATAAAATAAGTACCATATAAAAAAAGGTCACATTTTAATAAATTTTATGGTTCAAAACATGTTTATTTGACTTGGATGCAATTTTAAGGTTGACAACTCAGTTTTAATGAAATGTTTTTTAAAACTGTAATTTTGTATTTTCAATGACAATGTAAAATAATATAGTAGATATGGATTTGAGGGAGGGGGGGGGGGTTGGAAGGGGAGTTTTATTTTTTATTCTACAAACTTGTATCTGGAATGTTAATTATTGAATTATTTTGAGTTCTTTGATATGTTATGTTTTTTTTAAATATATATTTTTTTCATAATGACAGCTTTTAAAATTTAGTCATATATTACCTTAGAGTGCTGCTCTTTTAAATTGATTATTAAAGATAGACTTATTTAATATGCCTAACAGACAGAAATGTTTGATGAAATTTATTCAAAGGAGAAAAAGCAATTTCAGTTCATTAAACTATGCTTGGTCGTGTGAAAACTGAAGCAAATTTTACATTTGAAATTGCATTTATAATTTGCATTTGGCAGCTTTATTATATCATTCCAATGTAATTTAGGTTGTATTTTTGGATGTGACTTTATATAGAATGATTATTTTAATAAAAATAATGTATATTAATGATAAATTATTCATATGTTGTTGTTGTTTTTTATACATGTAACATTAAGGGGTTGATTATAACTTCCAACAGTCCATATTACAATTTATTCAGATGTCCCATTATCACTATAAACATATGTAATGTATGTAGAACTGCAAAACTGAGAGAAAGAAAGAAAAAGAAGTTCTACATCAATACGTTTACTCTGTACATTTCCGCAAGTTTACTGAAAATATAAGCTTGAAAACATTCTTTTAATTATTTCTATCTCTATTGCCATACTTACTCCCATTTTCCTCATTTCTTCAGGTCTAAAAGTAAAGGGTGCAAAAAATAAGCAAGATCTTTTCTTATAAATTCATTTTTCTCAAAAGGCAACGTATAGTGAAATGAGAAATGATTATCTATAAGATAATATAACATTTTAATAAATGAAAGACTCCAGTTAAAACCAATGACGAAACTAAGAAAGGGACAGGTGGGATAACTGGCCTGGTGCAGGATGTTAGAGGGTGCAAAAATGAGGTATTATATAAAGGTTTAAAATAAAGGAGGAAAAAATTGTGCCTGTTAATATTTTAATTTTATTTTGCCATAACGGAAAAAATTTACTTCATGGACCGAAATAAAAGGATGAACAAGTTTAACCAGGATCAAATCAGCTGTTATCCCCCTTTTAATTGCTCATCGCACAGACAAGACCTGACTGTCACCATCTTAAGTTTTTCACATTAAGCTATTTCTGTTCAATTAGATTATTTAACTGTTAAGATTATGGGTAAGTTTTTCTGTTTGCTGATTGCAGTAATTTTGAATTATAAAGTATTGCAGGTTGCAATGAAAAGGTCTCAGATGTGCCACAATAATCTCAAGTCAACTTCTATTAAGATTTCAAGAATTATCGGAAATATTAATACTTTAATAGCCAGCATTTCATATTATGCAATTTACTTTGAAATGAGATTTGGTGAAGTTTTATTATTTAGAAGTTTACTTCTATGTTTGGATACTCTACATGGGACGAAATTATGAAAATGGTCTGAAATCTTCAGATAAATTTAATTCTTTGAGAGAAAAATTGTATCTTAATGCTAAACATACCGGGAATTTTTCTCAAGTTTTATAAAAAATATTTCACACCAGAATTTTTATTTAACTTTTTTATCTAACTTTATTACAATGTGATTTATATTTTATTTATTTATTGAAGGAATTTCTGGTTCGAGTCGAATTGTTTTCATTTGGTGTCCAGGTAAAATGACAGATTGTTGGTATATTTAGTGTTAAAGACGAGAGTTATAATATAAAGTGAAGTAGAAATTATCATTTGCAAATGAAAATTATTTAAAAGTAATGACTATCCAAAATATTTATCTTACAAAGAAAATATTCTAATATAAAAAAAAAAATCTCATGTCTCTTTAAAAGTTAATGCATATAAGTATATAAGAGTTTTAGCATTCTTTTAAATGTAAACCAAGTAAACTTAATAAGTTAAACATAAAAATTAATCTAAAATAGGTTTATAAGAATTCTAACATTCTTTCGATCACAAATTATGTAACTTTTTTTTCTTTAACTCTGATAGAGTATTTTGTTTGTGTAAGTAAATAAATTAAAAATGACATATAATCTTTCCATTTTGTTTTTTCAAGCATAAGTTTAGTGTGCCATGGAAGTTTAACCATGAATTTACGTATCCCTTGAGGTAAAAAAGGTTGAGAAACACTGACTTAAAGTATTCCCTTTATTTTAGTTTCCTGAACAGATGCTTATATTTCTGAGATTAAAATGCAGTTACATATTTTTTTTGTGTAAAATAGTATTTGAAATTACATGTCACCAATGTTCAATTATGATTTAAAGATACGTTAACTAGGGATGCATCAAATACCGAATATTTGGTCTGCAGGCAAACCAAATATTCGGCTAGCCGAATAGTAACTTTTAGGCTGAATATTCGTCTCATCGAAGACTTTTACATTTCAAAGTTTAAAGGCATTAAGATGTTAAATTTTAAAACAATTTTGCATAATATTTAAAACAGAAACATTAATTTTGATAAACAAGAGCTTTTTTCAAGTAAACTTTATGCTGAAAAAAATCTGCTTTGAATTATTTGAGAAGAGGATAGTTATAAAACTTTTTTAATTAATAAAATTTTAAATTTCTTGGCTTCTTCTGTGAATTAAAACAAATGAATAAAATTTTCTTAAATCCTAAAACAAACATTTTAAAATCAAAGAGAAATTGTGAAAAAAATGGAAGAAAAATTGTACAGGATCATATATTGGTTTGCTAAGAAGAGACTAAAATGAAAGTAAATAAATAATACAATCTATTCAAATTTTATATTGTGGCAACTCAGCATCTGTTCTACTCTTTTTGATTAGGCAAGGAAGTTTTTAAATGCATTCTAAATCGGTTTCTGGAGAGGGCGATCATTTTTAGAAATTGTAAACATTGTTCTTAAAATCTTAGCAAGCAACAGAGTGTTTACTGGACGATGTTCAGGAACTTGCATTTGTACTTAATTAATTCCTATGAAAATCCTCGTGATTGGTTAATTTTCTTAAATAATACGTAATAAATAGCAAATAAATAAT
Organism: Maratus speciosus; assembly: GCA_963932465.1. Taxonomy (NCBI): domain Eukaryota; kingdom Metazoa; phylum Arthropoda; class Arachnida; order Araneae; family Salticidae; genus Maratus; species Maratus speciosus. The sequence continues at coordinate 466,847,377 of OZ010790.1, forward strand.
ATAAAAACATTCTCTTTTATTTAAGAGGCTACTTCAGTCAAATGAAAAGACCCGTTCGCTAATGCTAATCCTATGGAAGAAATTTATAACGATATCTCGGTTGCATTTCAATATTTTTAAATGATTTTTTTTTGCATTGGATAGCTGAGATCGATCTGTATGCAGGCCGTTTTTTACTTTTTCGATTTTTATTACAATTTTTTTTTATGAGGATGCTTTCAGTTTCAAAACCGGTTCCGAAAATGAAAGCGTCCTCATTAAAAATATCTGTGAAATGTAGTAAAAATATCTAGAAAATGTAAAAAACGGTCTTTGTACAGTTCGATCTCAGCTATCCAATGCAAAAAAAAATCATTTAAAAATATTGAAATGCAACCGAGATATCGTTATAAATTTCTTCCATAGGATTAGCATTAGCGAACGGGTCTTCTCACTTGACTGAAGTAGGGCCTTAAATGATTCTGTTTCTAATTCTGAATATCTTTATAAGTTGACTGTTAAACGTACAAATTGCAAAAGGTTTTTAAATTATGTTTTAAAAGTTTTTTTTTAAGTATTCGGTTTGGCCGAATATTTCGATATTCGACCAAACCGAATATTTGGCATACCGAAAGTTTGATATTCGGCCAAACTGAATATTCGGTAACATGGCCAGATGCCGAATATTCAGTGTATCCCTAGTGTTAACATGTTATTTATAATTCATAACTTATTCTACAAAACATCACTTATTTTGCAAATGGACATTTATTCCATAGAATGTCACTTAATTCAGAAAATAGTCACCAACTGCAGGATCACTCTATCTTGACAAAAATAGGTCCACTCTAACAATGTGAACTTTTATCGTCAACTGATCTATGACAATAACAGATCTGAATTTTTTCAGTCTGTGCAGCAGGTTATTTCTCTGATCACATGGTTTGTATCTGCACAGTAATGTATGTAAGGAAATCTGGCTCCCTGGGTTGGTCCTCTGTCGCGGTTCGATCAATGCCAGGCCGGTGGATGCAGGGGCACAGACCAAAGACAGGTCCGTGCCTACGTCGGATCGTTCCCTCTGAATTCCTAGCATATTTCTGTAGTTGTGGGCCGTAAGTGCTATTCGGGATTCAATTAAAGTCTGAGAGAATATGCATGTCTGATAAAGGAAGACACCATCTGTTATAGAACCTGGTTTATTTCTTTTGGTTACATAAGTCCTTTTAAACCAGGACCAAACTGGCATGAGAGCTGCTATTTTAATCCTTCCGGACATTGGGAGTTAGTTGTATCGCAAGGCGACCCCTGGAGACCACAGTGGCGTGAACTTAGTGCATTATCTAGATGGTAAAAACTTCTCTCCTGAGACCCGTGCAGCGGTATAAATATGAGGTATTTTGCATTATTTCTGCTAGATGTCCTCACCGTCAAAAGAGGCGTATTTAAAATTTAATTGGCTGCGAGCTGACTGATTGCCCGGGGCAAGGCGTTGGCTCAAATTCTGCCGATGGGATGCCACAAGAATTTAATATTGCAATTACCTCAGCAAAAGTATTCTTATGAAATTTGACTAAATGATCTTTAAAAGTTATAAGATGTAATGCGGGAAAACTAACTTAACAGGGGCAACAGCAGTTTCAAATAATTGAGACACAATTACTAAAGCATTTAAAAAGTTTTAATTTCTAAATTTAAATTTCAAATTTTAAAAGGGGCAAAAAGGGATTTTACATTTTAAAAAGGGGCTTAGCTTTTATCGTTTCATGTATATTTGTTGTTCCTTCTGAATCCTTACATATTGTTTTAAAAACCTTTTACCCCTGAGCACGCCACCACCAATTAAGGATTGTTATTTAAAAACAATAACATTTATTTAACATTTTTAAAAAGGCATTGTGCTCTATATGTTTTGTACTATGTTGTATATGATTTAATATTGCAAATTGAAGACTTTCTTAAACCTTTATGAAAGCTCTTCTATTTCAAATATATATTTTTTAATAAAATATTATATTAAGTAAAATCAATGTATAGGATAAAAAAAGAATATGTTTTGGCAAATTTTAGCCAGTTGGCAAAATTCTGAAACTATTTAACGAATCAATTAACGAAAAGGAAGGCTTGAATATTATGGATACTGATATAATGCAACTAATAAACTATTAATTTAGTAAAAATTATTTTAATAATTACACCACATCGTTCCATCAATTTAATACTTTAAAATCAAATTTTACTCGGATGCTGCCAACAAAAGAATGACATGTAGAGAAATCTTTCTCTTAGTTCTTTAACTCTTTGGCTGCCGATCCCATGCCAGCACGAGATGGGCAGCAAAAGTGATAAATTTTTAATTGATACTGGAAATTTCGAAAGAAGATATTTTACTTTATGCTATCACTAAATGTCTTTTATTAAATAAAGCATAAGATACTATTCTTTATTTCTTTCACTAAATTTCTGGATAAAAATGGAGACCAAACTGGCAAATCTGTATGGTGGCACTCAACGTGTTAAAATAAATTTAATATTGCATTCTTTACCTTGTATTAAAAAAGGACATACAGTCGAGCCTCTATATAACGAAATCCATTGTTACAGTAAAAAATTTGTTACATAGAGAAATTCGTTATATAGAGAATGAGTAAAAATTCCTATTTAGTGTGTAAATTTTTAACAAAAATTACTTTTGAGGTGTTTAATTAAGAATTTGAAATGTTTAACTATAAATATTAACCTAATATTGTATTTCTGAATTATTTAAACAGTTTCAAAAAAGGGAACAGATGTTTATTTGAAAGCATAATAAAAATCACATAAGGAAAACTTACATTAATTTTAGACGAAGAAATCTGTAATTTTTCGCTGTTTTGATTTAAAAAATATTCACACTTTAGCAAGGAATGAAAAATTGTATCGGGAACATTTTCCTCTGTTTGAATTCTCATTCACCTTAAACTTAAATTACCTCTCTGATCCCGCTCTTATATGTGTAACAATCCAATTGACACTGTTTTAAGAAGTACAGTAGAACCTGTTTTATCCGAAACTCGGTTAACCGAAATCCATTTTTAAAGCTTCTTTTTTTTTACTATCACCTTTCTTGTGTGCAAAATCCACTTTGAAAGCCTTTTTTTTTTAAGCTATCATATTCCTTGTGTGCAACCGGTCCTTTCCGAACTACGTGCACATATAAATATTTTCGATCCCTTTTCTGAGAGTTCCTTTGAATTTAACTTGAACTCCCGTAAGCTGCAGAGTGGAACGAAGAAAACGAACAAATTAACAATTCTGAAGTTTTTGAATGTTTTGCAAAAGGTTTGGCATAGCTGGAGCAGCAGAAAGACTGCGATACTGGTGAACTGATAATATTACAAAACTCATTGATAGATCTTCAATGCAAAGGCAATCGAAACTGCGACAAACAAAACATTTTTTTTAAACCCTTGTGATATATGTAAAAAGTACTTAATTTCAAAATTAAAATTCAGGTAATTTATTCTTGTTGCTATTAGTCTATTGCTTTATTTTTATTAAGTACTTGTTACCATAATAAGAAATATTGCATATATTTCTCCTTAATTTTAAAATTGAAGCATTCTCAATTATCCGAAATTTTCGATTTTCCGAAAGCTGGTCGGGGGGACATGGGAGATGAATTCGTTTGGAATAAAAAAACAAAGATATCCAAGGTAGAAAAGTGAGATAAAAAACTCAGCACTGAACGATAAATCAGGAATCACTGTTGGAAAATTGATTCCATGTGATTTGGAAGCTTTTTTAAAACTGAATAAATAAAGAGCATTTTATGAAAAAATTCATTATATTTCGCTATGTGGAGACTGTTTTTAATGAGATTATGTGAAAGGGGACCGTTCCTACTAAAAATTCGTTATATAGAGAAATTCGATGTATGGAGTTTCGTTATACAGAGACTCGACTGTATATCCTAACTGATGCAATCCAATATGCAAACAGTATTATTAGTAATATTTCAAAATTCAGGTAATCTAATCTAGTAATATATCTAATGATGAAACATTCAAATTTATGTTCATGTCAGTGATTGGCAAAATCTTTTCTGATTTAAGCCAGTCAAAATCTTAGTAGTATATTTAGTTTTCTCCAAGGAAGTTATTTCCAAAATATATCGAAGTGTTACATGTACAGTTGAATATTTAACAAATATCTACTAAAAGAATACAGTAGAAGATCTTTATAACGCAATCCTTCATATAACGCACAACTCCTCAGATGTAAACAATGATTTTTACAGTTAAAAAGCACCTGCATTTTCACATTGTAAAATATTGCTACTCTCTAGAGGACTGAATTTGATACATTAGTTCAACTTTATCTTCTAATTTAAGACCTTTTTACTGAAAAAAATGCTATTATTACAATAAACATTTTTGAAAATGTCTAATATAAGGGATGGTTGTGTCAGTTATATTTAGATTATGTTTATAAAGTAAATTTAACAATGTCTGACCTATATTATGCAAAAATTTATAATTTGGATAATTCTTGATAACAAGGAATGCAGTATAAAGATATTCTAATGTATTTTGATATGTTTCAGACATATTTGGCCATGTTTACAAGGTGAATTTAATGATGTGATCCATATAACGCAAAATTCTGTATAACGCACAACTTTGCGTTTTTAGGTTTGCGTTATAAAGATCTTCTACTGTATAACTAAAGATGAACTATGAAATCAAGAGCTTTAAATACGCATTGGAGTTAGATCTAAAATAAAATCAAGCTCAGCTATTGATCTACTAATACACATATACAGGTCTTAAATAAGCTTATCTAAACCTAATTACATGTCTAAAAATCCTCCTTTCACTGCCTGTATCTTTTGGTTTCAATGAAAGAGGTTTTAGCACGTTGAAGCTCATTAAAACATATGTGAGGAATTGAACATAAGAGCAACGACTAAAAAATGTAATTATAAATATTGAACATCAGATAACTCCCTTATGTTGGTACATAATTTTTGCTGTAAAAATATTCTCAAAATGTAGTATAATAGATAACTATAATGAATTTTCTGTGATTTTTATATTGTATACTTATTTAAGCTACAATATTAAAAAATTAAATGTAATACAGTAGACTCCCTTAAATCCGCGACCCTAAAATCCGCATACGCCTAAAATCCACGTATTTTTTCAGATGTAAACAATGAAATTTACAGTTAAGTTGCAGGAACAAAATTCAAGATGGTGCTGAAATCAGCGACTACTGCAATGCTTTTTTTACTAATTTTTTTGTTAATAATTCTCTTTTGGCTATTACAGCTGATTTATTACTAAATAAATTTACATTACTTTTGATTTTGATATAAATTAGCATATCTATATAAAAAATTCCAGTGTTCGAAATGGAAAAATCCACGAACCGGAACGCTATTTTAAAATTATTGTTCACGGAATTTTTTTTTAAATTATAGATAAATTTATTTCTAAACATACAAAGCAGGATAAGAAAAGCATTCAAGACTCTATAAATAACAATGAAAAAAGTTACAGTGAGTGCAATAAGCTCTATATACTGATAATAGCATTAACACTGTTCTCCATGCTACGACTAGATGGCAGCATAGTACTTTTGGAATCGAATTGAATCGATTTCATTCCTAATAATTTAATATTTTTCTAAATTTTTATTTTACATAATTATTTTAATAATTACTTACTTTTAAACTAATAAATTATTTTAATGTTTTACTTATTTTAATGTTTCACTTTATTGAAAGCATTCATTATAATTTCCCTTGCTTAACTACCAATCAAATTAATGCTTCAAAAATGTAAACAAATCAATGACCAGAAATCTGCAAAATTCTAAAATCCGCACAACCTCTGGTCCCAAGCTGTGCGGGTTTGAGGGAGTCTATTGTATACACAATGAGTTATTAGGCTATTGCAGAAAACGAATTGTACATCAAAAATTACATATGTGAACAGTGTTTCATTTAATTACCTTCAGTCATTATTTATCCATATTTTCTTCTAAAAATATTCATGAGGGAGAAGGGTGCCAATTTCACCTTGCCTCAGGTGAAATTTATAGTTTCGTCACCGGCTTAACCATAGCAACTGACATTTTGGATTTTTTCTTATTTTCATGTAAAATTGTATCCTGACAAACTTTTTAAAGTACAAGATGTACTTTTTACCCGATATATGCCATAATAATTAGATAAAGTTTAGATGTGAATTTTAATAACAAAAATTCTCTGCACTTAAATCTAATAAAATAAAATCAAGAAAAGAATGCTGCATATAAGTCAATTAAAGGTCCATTCTTAAGAAATCAGCTGTTTTAAAAGAAGCAGTGGCAATAGTTTTGTTTGTAGTTTCCTTTAGAAGACTTTAATCTTCCATGTTAGTTACCTTGTTTTATGTCAAAGTCCTTCAAATGAATAATTAAGCTTAAAATAAAATATGCATAAATATCAAATATTTGTTTACAGTTTTTGAACTAGGACAATACAATCTTAATTTTCTAGATCATTTTAAAATATAATAGGAAAAAATCTCTTAAGTTACCAAATGAATGCAAAAAGAAATTTATAATGACTGTACAGAAATATTTAGCGAGATTCAATCTTTTATTGAAAGCATGAAACATTTAAATGTTTCATGCTTTTTAAGTAAGGAGAACTAAAAGTACATTGCTGAATTTTTGGATAAAAGATTTAATCTCACTAAATATTTCTGTACAGTCCTAATGTTTCATGCTTTTGGATAAAAGATTTAATCTCATTAAATATTTCTGTACTGTCCTTATAAATTTCTTTCTGCATTCATTTGATAACTTAGTTTTTTTTTTTTTTTTTTTTTTTTTTTCATATTTTATTAATCTCTTATGAGATGTATTTCCAAGATTTGCACCTACACAACTCTCATTCACTTCTAATTGTTTTTCTTAGCTGATATTATTGTTTATTCTAATATCAAATAAATGTTTCACCATTACCAGTTATGTCATTTGCTCAGTTACAGCTGAAGAAAGATTGCTGTCAAAAATTGAGAATTTCTTCTAAATAACAAAACTAGCATTAGAAAATGAAAATTGCGATGACACATGTGGTCTATTACCTCAGATTATCTCATAATTTTGATGCTAATCTGTTTTATATTAAAAAATTCTTTCAAAAGTAAGGAGGTCTAAAAGTACACAAATTTATATGATACATTGATTGCAATATATATATATTTTAAATTGATTGATGAAGATAAAAAAATAAACTATAATATAATCATATATCCATCATTTAATTTTCTTTACCCAACGTTTATTCTGTTGAGCAACGTAAAATCACAAACTAGTTGTTAATGGCTAAGGATTGTCCAAGTCAATGGCGTGGGCCACAGTTGTCCAGGATTGATAGTGTTGGCATTTTAAGGTAGAGGTCCTTGGTTCGACTCCTAGCCTGGACATTCATTTGGAAATTTTCTACTTGTATTGAAACAATATTGCTTAAAAGCAATAATATACTTGAAATATTCAGTCTTAACTTAATCAAAAACTATCAAGGTTTAATATTTATTTTTAACCGAAACCTTTGTAAAATCTTCCAAGATAATATGTTAACCTTAAAAAATATTAATTTTATATAGCTGTTTGGGGAGAGGAAGGGGTGCAGAAATTAATTTTAAAATCAGCCAAAGATTTTAACTAATCCTATTTCATGAATTATTTCAAAGGAATTATTTAACTGTAAATATTAAAAGATTAAAATTATAAAACTGATAAAATTTTAGGGAAAGAAAATATATCCAGCATTTAGAGGATGCTTCACTGATACAAGTTTTCCTCTCATCGATCTCGAAATACTATGTTAACCTATGGGAAATTTTTATTGAGCATTATTCATTACTTAATATAATTAACAAAATACGGTTTTCACTATGAAAAAAAAGTTGGTATTCAATGCCGAAATAGTGTGTTTTAAATAATCATTTTCTACATTTTAAGTGTAGTTGAATATGCATATTGCGAAGTTTCAGCCATTAACCCGTTCGGGACCATGGGTACATATATGCCTCCTCAAAAAGAGCATACAGAATTTGTTTTAGGGACCAGCAAAAAAGAAAAGTTATATTCAGCTAATTTAATAAGAGCATTTTCGTGATTGTTTAAGTGAAGGAAACATTTGAAAAAAAGTGGTGCCCACCGAATAAAATTTGTGTAAAAGCCGGTGGTCCTGAAGGGGTTAAAAAATAATCTCGATATCTGTAATAGCCAATACAGTGTAAACAAAAAAGAAAAATAATACGCCAAGATGCATTATGAAACCCTTCCAGAGGACTTCGTTGTTTAGTAAGATGATACCAAAGTAAACATTTTAGAAAATGTATAGCGCATTTAAAAACCACATTTCAACAATTACTGTACATAACCAGAAACATACTCCAATTCTTTTCTTCAGGTCTGCATTTGAACTATGTATAGATTTGTATCTATTCTAAAAGCATGCTAAAATTTAGTTAGAAATCCGTAACACACTTGAATATTCACCTTTAGCAATTTCTTCCAGTATATACTTACTTACTGAAACTTATACCATACTTAAAATCTTTTGTAAAGCCCTGTATATTGCGTACAGATTTTTGTATATGACAAATATCAAGGTGAAATTTAATTCAGGTAAAAACATGCTTTAAAACTACTGAAATCATACTTCTAGGAATTACTATCTATAGGCAGCTATGTATCCAGTATTTTGTACAGTCCTTGTATATGATTCTATTTATACGCTACAAACATCTCTCAGTATACTAAATCTAGTTGAGCTTGAAAATGCATAACTCAATCACATTTAAGTAGTTCACACTCATTCTCAGTAATACTTAAGAATATTTTTGTGTAGCCTTGTATATAATCTACAGCAGCGATACTCAACCTTTTTTTCTCGTAGACCACAAATATATGTTTGCGACATTCGGTGGGCTGCAATACACTTATAAAATGGGGAGGAACAAAAAAAAAAAAAAAAAGAGTAAATTACTAAGGTAACATAAGTAGTATATCAAAGCAATATGACAAAGTTAATATTAACAGTAGGGTTGAACTTTTGCTGCAGCGGAAATTTTAACAAAAAAAATTTAATACCACTATATTTAAACAATAAATTTTGTGGTAGATTTCTGTTCCAAATGATGTAAAAAATATGTTGTGAAGTTTGTTGTTTGAAAATAGCGTGTAAAAAGTTTTGGTGGCAATTTTTTTTCCCGAGACAAACTTTCATTTCTGAAAAGCAGCATTAGCTATATAATAAGCATAAAACGTATTAATGTAACAATGTATAATTTCCAAGTTCAAAGGGGGGGGGGGGGAATCACGAGATTTTCTCTGATAATCTTTTGCTGAGTGCAAAACTTTTTTTTTCATTTTTTTAAACTGTAAAAATATAATACAAAATTAATTAAATTGGAATAATATTTGAAAAAGTATTGAAAATTAAGAATTTATTACAGTACTGTAGCACAAATAGGAGTACATCTGAAAAGAACTTTTAACTAAAACACGCAATTAAGATGCTTTATAATTTTAAATGAATTATAAATAACAGGGCAGATTTTGTTTTCTCATGAAAATACAAAACAACAATGAAAGACTTAAGTACATTTTATGCACATCTCAATTTTATAAATATGGATAATAATTAGGTGCTCCGGGACACATGCAGCCCGCAGGTTGAGTATGGCTAGTCTACAGTGTTTATACACACCACACAGAGTGCAAAAATTTAGTTAAAATGCATACCGTAACTGAAAATGCCTTTTCAGCAGTTATCCCTAACAGACAATAGTATTATATTGGATACAGTATTGTATCCGAAATCTTTTATGTGTTCCTGTATATGAACGATAAATGTGATGCACATCATATTCTACTGAAAGAATTTTTTAGTAATTAAAATAAATGCACAGAGTTTTTCCCTGTAGACCATTATATAACCGAACTCTTTTGAGTGACCCTGTACACGAATGATAAATTATTTGCACCACATATTCTACAGAAAGCATGTTTTAGTGCACCTCAGAAATTCATATCAATTTCATTATTATTGTACCAGAGTAACATCATTAAACTATGCCACAAAACATTACTTTTTTTTTTATAGAGTATAATATAACGGAATACTTTTGAGTTCCCCTGTACACATACTGTATGTGCTACACGTAACATATTCTATAGTAAGCATCTTCTACTGCACCTAAATAACATGCATAAATTTCATTATGTTTAAAATTGTATAATTGGAAATTTTCGACGATTTCTGTTTTTTCTGGAAATTGTTTTTAAATGGAGCTCCTGAACCATAGGGTTCTTAAGTCTACCATGATGTCTAAGATGCACTTGCATCATATAAAATGCATGTGTATAGCTACTAATACTCTGAGATAATATTGTCTTTTGTGAGATATATATGTTTTGAGTCATATGAATAATGGTGCCCTTCATTCTTTGCAAAGTTTTGATGTGTGTCCCCAGTGTTGTAGTCGTAAAAAAATGAGAAGGTATATGCTATAGGCAGAGGGTATACGCTAGAGTCATGAACATTCACGGATACAGTATACACTAGTGCTTTATTTGAGAAACAAAAGGTATATGGAGCTTTTCGAAAAATCCAGAGGGAATACGGCATATAACACCTTATACCCTCCACTACACCCCTGTATACTGAAAGGCCAGACACGCCTGCTATAGCATATACTCTATCCATGAAAGTTTGTGATTATAGTGCAGGGACGGCGAACCTTTTCCACATCCACATGCCAAAATTTTCAAAAAATATATTTTACGTGATCATGACAAACAATAATGAATCAAAATTGCTCAAAATTTTGTTCTTAGCATTAAAAAAAATATGGGTAATATTTGATGTTATACTTTAGAAATTATTATTTCTGTTAACTCGTCTTAGATGTCAAATAATTCATGTCAGCATCATACTTAGTTATTTTTAAGAGAATGCAAGTTGAAGTGGACTCATTTAACAAGATGTTTCTACTTGAATCTTTCATATTATTTATTTCCGAAAAGAATGTCAAAACAGCACGCGGCAGAATCTACAGCATTTAGTGTCTCTGGAATTGAACTCAAAGTTGTTATAATTTTACCGTCAGAATTTTTGCTTATAATGCCTTTTAATCTTTCTTTAGGGATAATCTCTTAATTCTCTCTTATTCGGAAAATTTTGTGAGCCAATATTGAGCTAGATTGGGATACATTAAGTTTCATTTCAGTTTCTTCAATCTGTATGACCACGGGTGGGGAAATGCATCATTTTACTCGCCACTGACGAGTGAATTTTCTGACAGGGCGAATTTTTAGGTAGTTTTTAAAAACTGCAAATTATAGAGATATGCCAAAACTTTTTTTTTTTTAGTAGTTAGCTGTATTTTTCAAATTTCCTAATTACTATGATGTAAACATTGTACTAAGTTCTATTTTATATTAAACTTTCATCTGTTGTTTATATATCTTAATTTTATAGGAAAAAAAATTACGAAAATGCATTATAGTAATAGTAACTAAGTACTTTCGAGTTGCATAATTTTGTCATAAGAATTTTCAACTGGACATTGAATTTTACTGGCTGGTGAAATAAATCCTTGGCAGGTAAGATTTTCTAGAAATGCCCCACCCCTGTGTATGACAATGAACCAACGAATTTAGATAAACAGAGACGACATCTAGGTTAATTAATGCATTTTGTGAAATTATATTTTGATGTAGAACCTGTATCTGTGCCGTGCCAAAAATAATCTGCAGCATGCCATAGGTTCGCCATCCCTGCTGTAGTGTATACCTTCGGCCTATGGCATATACCCTGTGGTTTTTTTGCTGGAAATACCCAATATTCACCAACGTTAGCATTCTATTTTATGCTATGTAATTCAGAATGTTGCGGACAGTATATTCAATATCAGATTGAATTACAGTGCACTTTCTGTGATGCCATCATATTTCACACGTAAATCTTAAAATCTTTATTAAAGTTATGAATGAAAATCTGAGTTTGGCATGGAGAGTGACATCATGTATTGTGGCTGTGTAAACCTTTTGCTTTATACATTTTATAATTTTTCTTTACTTAAATTTAGTCTACATTAAAAATGCATTCTGAAAGTTGAACAACCCTTTCAGCTTCAGTGTTTTATCTTCAGTATATTAGTCACATTATGTATTAATAGCATGTTATTGATATCACTTTTATTAGAGTTAAACAAAAGCCTTTTTCACAATCAACAGTATGCACTAGATGAGTGTACAATATTCTATTAAAGAAGATATTAATGAACAATGTTAAAACATGTCATTTGCAAGCAAACATTCAAGCATTTCTGATGTAAATGCGAATGATGTACTGGGAGAAAAAAGTACAGACCAGGATTCTAACCAGGGATCTCTTGGCTGAAGCCACCAATGCTCTACCATCCGAGCTATCCTGGATGAATCTGGTGGAACTTTTTCACCCAGCTAACCTTATTGATTATAGCATCTGGTCTGAAATCTGGTTCAACTCAACAGAATAAATCGCAGGTAATGGAACTCCAGAAATTGCTGGATACGTAATTACACTAGATTAATTTTAACACAATTATTCTAACTGGTAAATAAATTAGTTCTAATTTTTTCGTCCAACTGGAAATTTACATCTGATATTTATTTACCAATTAGAATAATTGTGTTAAAATTAATCTAGTGTGATTCAAGCATTTGATTGAAAGTCATTTGTGCATCTTTGCTGCAAAATGTGTTTTTGAACAATGCTGAGATCCCTTGCCATTCTATGAAGGATGTTTTTTCAAATGCTTTAGCAAAAAAGCAAAAACACCATCTTGTTTTATTTTTGCATAGTGGTTAGACTTTTCACAAATTGCAAAAGATGCAATCACAGCAGAAACACTACTAATAACTTTTACTGGATTAATAGAAAATATATTCGGCACTTTTCCATTAGCCAGGCACAGGTGCTAAATTGCCAAATATTGTTTCATTTGCCATCATTCACATTGCACTCATTTGATTTAAAATATAAACCTTTAACTCATTTCATTTAAGATACATACATTTAATTCATTTTTTCTTAAATGTTTTAATAAGAAATAATAGCAAACTAAAAGAATCATTTATTTCAACATCAAACAATTGTTTCTAATTTACACACCAAAAATAAAAGTTGCTATTATCCTGGCCCAAAAATCTACTATTGGCTAGATTTATTTTAATTTATATTTTAGTATAAATTTATTAAGAACAAAACAATGGATAATAAGAAATAAAAAAAAAAGGTATAAAAGTAAAAATTTTTAAAAATTCTTTTATAAGCATTCAATGTTCATCTTAAAAATCATGCCCATTTTTTTTTTAGCACAATTAATGTTTTTTCCTGAAAATTCTATTACAATGCATTAATTTAGCATGAACCCCAAATTCTATTATGAAAAATTAACAGCTTTTTTATGCTTGGTAAGAAAGCACAAGCAAATTTATTAAAAAATAATAATTATTGCCTTGTTTTTTGTTTTTTTTTTTAATAGGGCAAAGGCAAAGAAAAATTAAATATTATTTAAATTATCTTTTTGGGATTTTTAAATTGATTTCTAAATGTTAATTAAATTAAAAGTAGTAATAGTTTAATAATTAAAGTAAATTAATTATTAAACTATTAATAGGTAAAGATGTAATTTTTTTTAATATTACACTCTCGATTTTTTATTTATATTATTTTATAATTTTTAGTCTTTAAAATGTTTCACTGCTGCAGTTTCACAACCATTTAGCATATTCTGGCAAGTTTATTGGAGCATAATTAAATCCATTGTTGTTTCAACTCGTATACAATTAAACAAGTTACAGAGAATATTTGGCAATTTATCATTTGTGGCGGCTAATAGAAAAATACCTTAAAATCAATGTACTGATTTATAATTAAGTTCTAAAAATATTAAAATGTTGTATTGTCATTGGAAACAAGACCTATAAAGGTAATTTTAGCATACCAGGAAGTAGGTTAATTAAATAATCTTTTCAAAAAAAAATATTAACCGACTTCAAAAAAGCACAAAAAAGAAATAATTCTTTAAACTTCTCTAATGACGAAACGTTATCCATTAACTGCACATCGGACATCATGTATCGGCATAAAAACGTTAAATTTAATATATAGAATTTAATATCTACCAAACATGGATTTTCTAGAGAATAATTTTTACAAAAGATTAATTTACATATTTATGATTTAATTTACGAATATATACATATAAAAAGTAATCAATTACTTTTTGAAGTTGGTGCCAACCTATCTTAAGTATAGTAAAATTGTGAATATATTGTAGCTATTACCATGAATAAAGTGATGATGGAAAATATTATACAAAATTTTAAAAAATGCTCTATTACTTCAGCAAATTATTTGTTTAATCATTATCGATTGTGAACGTTTGGCACCAACTTCAAAAAGTAATTGATTACTTTTTATATGTATATATTCGTAAATTAAATCATAAATATGTAAATTAATCTTTTGTAAAAAATATTCTCTAGAAAATCCATGTTTGGTAGATATTAAATTCTATATATTAAATGTAACGTTTTTATTACCGATACATGATGTCCGATGTGCAGTTAATGGATAATGTTTCGTCATTAGAGAAGTTTAAAGAATTATTTAATTCTTTTTTGAAGTCGGTTATATTTTTTTTTTTGAAAAGATTATTTTATTTCCTACTTTTTAGTTATTCATACCATAACACATAATTATCCGGATTTCAACATCTGCTGAGTAAGTAAATTATAATTAATTTATTAATAACTTACAAAAATTATTTATTAAACAAATAGTTTTTAATAAATTCTTTATAATTTCATTAGAAATATTGATTTTATTAGCATTTAATACTTATGATATTTTTTTAAACAAGTACATTGTATTCACAACAGTCTACATTCCTTTATTTACTGATCACATACACCTGACTTGTGTGCTTGGCATAAGGGGCCCGCTTATAAGTCATCGTTAATATACAAGGACAAAATAGCACAAGGACTTTGAGCGCGGGGGGGGGTCTAGATAGCACAAGGAAATTTACAACACCAGAGAATTACATCTAGGAGCTCCACAAAGCATGTGCAAAGGAACCAGGAGGAGTTGAATCCGCAGCCCAACTATGCTCTTAAGCGATTAGTGGTGTGGTGCCTTAAACATTCAGCCACAGTCTACATTCAAGAATTATTTTTTGTAAGACTCGTCAAGAATTATTTTTTGTAAGACCGTTGTCAAGAAGCAAAATGCAGACTATGTAGCAATATTTGTATTGACTCTTCAAGTATATTGACCAGGACCCAGATATATTTTTCGCTGTTAGCGAAATGAGATTGACCAATCAGAAGCCTGCCTTTTTGCGAACTTATAATTTTTTATAGAGTGTGCCCTTTCAAATTTCAAAAATTCTTCTATCAAATAAAACAAAATTTTCTGTACTAAAATACTGGCATCCAAAAAGTTGCAGACTTGTCAGGTTTGAAAATGTGGTCCAGGGCCCACCGTGGCTGATTGGTCAAGGCATCACGCCGCTAATCGCTTGAATGCGTAGGTGGCTGCGGGTTCGAATCTCGCAGTCTCCGTTGCACACTCTTTGTGGAGCTCCCGGATGTAATTCTATGGTGCTGTAAATTTCCTTGTGCTATCTCCTTCCTGTATATTGACGATGACTTATAGCGGGCTTGACGCCAAGCACACAGGTCAGATATATGTATTCAATAAACCAATCATGTGGTCCATAATTCTACATTATTCTTTTCCAATAATCTCCACCAATTGTTTTCCCATGTAAGGCGCCTCTATTTGAGAGTGGTGACATACAATGCTCAGACTCTGTTTATACATACATGGTGTGTTCACAAAGTTTCAAGACTGGTCCTAGAATACAAAAATTATTAAACATTTTTGCACAGCGAAGTAAAATTCTTCGAAATATGACCCTTGGGCATCAACACACTGCTGCCAGCGTTTTTTCCATTATTCATAGGCTCCCTGGGGGTCTTCATGCGCAAGGCTGTCAAGTGACCTCGTCGAAGCCGGAATCGTGTCGAATTGTGTCCCTTTCAGGTCTTTCTTGATCCGGAGGAATAATAAAAAGTCGCTGGGAGCAAGGTCGGTTCTGTTGGGAGGCTTGTGATAGTATTGCCACGTAAAACTTTGGAATCTGCGAGCGACGTGTGAGAGGGCGCATTGTCGTGTTGAACAATCCAATCTTCTCTGGTGTCTCGGCGAAAATGCCGGGTCAGGTCATTTTTACACTGGAATGCACCCCTATTTGAAGGATAGAGTCTGGCGCGCCCGCTCAGACATCAGAGACGAGGGCATTGTTCACCCTAACAATACCCCCTCTCACACGCCGCTCGTCGCCACCAATGTTTTGGCTGAGTTTAGCGTGGCAATACTTCCGCAAGCTCTCTACAGCCCCGACCTTGCTCCCAGCGATTTTTTTTGTTTCCCCGGATGAAGAAAGACCTGAATGGGAAGCGATTCAACACGATTCCAGCAATCTAAGCAGCTTCGACGAGGTCCCTTAACAGCCTTGCACGCGAAGACCCCCAGGGAGCCTATGAATAATGGAAAAAACTCTGGCAGCGGTGTGTTGATGCCCAAGGGTCATATTTCAAAGAATTTTAGTGTGCTGTACAAAAATGTTTAATAACTTTTGTATTCTAGGACCAGTCTTGAAACTTTGTGAATACACCATGTACATGTTTGGCGAAACACTACGGCAAAACTAGACATTTTCTATCGCAGAACTTGGCGATACTTGCTTGGACAAGTTTGATTATACGAGTGGCGGACAATTTAACAAGCATTAGTTTGGCAACAATGGCAAGCTCTTCAAGATTCATGGCGATAGCTTTTGTCTAGAATCTATTAATCAATAATTTTTTTCCGTATGTCACCATTCTCATACCAATACTCCCCATCCTTAGGCAGTAACGACATCAGAAATGAGCGTCAATGATTAGGTGTTTAGTCTGAATCTGATAACCGAAGACAGTGCTGCTACACATAAGAAGACACTTTTATGTGTACTTCACTGTTAAAAATCTGCAGCTTTAGCTGTATAGTCACTCCACCGCTTTTATAGAATATTTCTAATCTGACCAATAAGAATGCCACATAGCATAGTCAAGTAATCGTTTTCTATAAAAGCGGTGGAGTGACTATAAAGCAAACGCTACAGATTTTTAACAGTGTATATGGATGCACTTTGCAGTGCACCGACTAATGGATACACTTTTCTGAACTCTGATGTATAAGGCCACTTTGCTATTGAATGGAGGATATACCATCTACGATTTTATGACGTGGTCAAGGTAAAAACTTCTAGCGTAAAGAAGGGAAGGCTCCGTAGACGTAATGAAAAACCCTCGCCAGCCAGTGAAACAGTTCATGCGGAAAGCAGTAGTAACCTCCCTTCTTAAGGAAAAAACTCTGGGTAAATTACCGGTATCACGTGACTTTTTTCAGCCTCGAACCCAGATTTGGAATAAAGTCCATTGTAAGCTTTTTGATACTCACTTCCGATGTCGGTTAGCATCGTTTTAGACATTTGGGTTTTTCTGAATGCGCATCTTTTCTAGACAAGATCTCGCACTTCCGAAAGTAAAGTTCGCATCCAGTAAACTATAAGGTCCACATCGATACCTACGGACATCGAAATTGGGTGTAGAAAAGCTGACAATCCATCAATAAAGTTTACACATCAAAGCGCGGCAAAGTGCTTTAAGAGAAACTTATGTCCAAACTATAGCAAACCTACACTGTTAAAAATATCGTAAAAGATTACCTCTGTTTTAAAGGCTATCTATTTTCTGACCAATGATAATGCTACATAAACTCCTATGAAGCGTTCTCATTGGTCAGAAAATAGATAGTCTTTAAAAACAGAGGTAAATTTTCACGATATTTTTAACAGTGTAGGCATTTTCTATTACATAACTACAGCGTCTAGAATATATAGTGTGGAAATCGGCTATCCCAGTAATACTTAAAAAAGCACTAAAATATTGGATCCCTTAAATGTCAAAAGATGCTGAAATCCAATGAGTCGATCACAGCGACATCTGCAGGATATTTTTTAAAACTCCAAGACGATTTGGTTACAGCGTTACGGCGTCTAGAATACCTAGTGTGGAAATATGCTATCCAAACAACGCTAAAAAATTGTATCTCTTAAATGTGTAACGATGCTGCTAAAATCCTAAGTATCGATCGCACTGACATCTGCGGGATTTTCGTATTACATTGTATAGACTAGCAATATCTTGCAGTTGTAGAAAATATCCTGCAGATGTCACTGCGATCTGTATATTTCAGCAGCATCGTTGCACATTTAAGGGATACAATATTTTAGCACTTTTTTAAGTATTACAGGGATAGTCAATTTCCACACTATATATTCTAGGCGCTATAACAGCGTCTAGAATATATAGTGTGGAAATCGGCTATCCCCGTAATAATAAAGTGCTGAAATATTGGATCCCTTAAATGTCAAACGATGCTGAAATCCAATGAGTCGATGACAGCGACATCTGCAAGATATTTTCTAAAACTCCGAGACGATTTGGTCAAGACACTGTAATAATACGACGTTTACTTTGAAATCTGAAAATATATCGCAGATGTCGCTGCGATCGCATCCTTGATTTCAGCGTCATTGCACATTTAAGGAATAGTGTGATAAATAGTGTGTAAGGAATAGTGCGTCTAGGATACATAGTGTGGAAATCTGCTATTCAAACAGCGCTAAAAGTTGTATCGCTTAAATGTGCAACAATGCTGAAATCCAGGGAGCCGATCGCAGCGACATCTGCGATATATTTTCAAATTTCAAAGTAAACATCATCGTATTATTGCAGTGTCTAGACCAAATCGTCCTGGAATTATAGAAAATATCCTGAAGATGTCGCTGTGGTCGACTCATTGGATTTCAGCATCGTTTGACATTTAAGGGATCCAATATTTTAGCACTTTTTTAAGTATTACTGGGATAGTCGATTTCCACACTATATATTCTAGACTCTGTAGCAGTAGTACTTAGAAAGTACTAAAATATTGTATCCCTTAAATGTAAAATGATGCTGAAATCCAAAGAGTCAATCGGAGCGACATCTGAGGATATTTTCTAAAACTCCAAGACCATTTGGTCTAGATGCTGTAATAATACAATACAGTCAAACCTGTCTATCTCGAATCTCTCGGGAGTAAAAAAAAAATTCGAGATAAACAGGTTTCAAGATATACAGGTTTTATATAAACAGACTAAGAAAATTTCTTTACACTAAATACAAAACACCGAAGGTTAAAAATAAGTAAGTTTTATTTACATACCTTAAGAAAAGTAATCCGTTAGGAGTTTTTTGTTGCAAAACTTTTTTAGATTGGACAATTTTTTGCAATTTTACAACAGCAGAGAAGCAATCCTGATCAATATTGTCCTGGGATTCAAGAAAAATTCTCAATGTTTCAACGGCTTTTTCTGCTTCTTTTGGTGTAACAACTCTTTCTATATTGATATTCTCCTCATTATCATTTTCCTCTTCATCATCAGAAATCCCTCGAACGTTTTCTAAAATTTCGGAATCAGTTAATAATGTTCCGCTTGTTACCAGTGATTCATCTACGTTTACAAAATCTTTAAATGAACTGTCAAAATTTAGTTCATTTCTGATAATCCTCCATTCCTTGGAGTTTTCATCAATTTCCTCTGCCGGCTTTTCTTCTTCTTCTTCTAGCTGTTGTTCTCCGACAGTGCATGGTTGCTCAAATCCAGCCTTTTTAAAACAATTCTTTATAGTTTTTTCCGTGACACATCTCCAAGCATAGTCTATCATCCTCATAGCATCCAAAACTGTTATGCTTGGAAGTTTTTAACCATCTTCAATTGCATTGATGAGTTTTCGAACGAGTTTTTTTCTGTATTCAACTTTAAAACTCCGAATAATCCCTTGATCTAACGGTTGAAGTTTTGAAGTTGTATTCGGGGGTAGAAATTTTACCGTAACGTTCTTTGTTGAAGGAAGATTCTTATGAGAGCTGCAGTTATCGATGAAGAGCAGAATTTTTCTCTTTTTCAAGCCCATCGATTTATCGACTTTCTTTAACCACTCGCCAAAAATTTCGCTGGTCATCCAAGATTTTCTGTTTGCTTTATAGAGAATCGGAAATGATTTTACTTTTGCAAAACATCTTGGCTTTGCTGAACGGCCAATCATTACTGGCGGAAGTTTTTCACTGCCATTTTGATTAGCAGCTAGAAGTACAGTTACTCTTATCTTACTTTGCTTGCCTCCTTTGCATTCATCTCCTTTAAAAATTGCTTTTTTATTCGGCAAACATTGGAAAAAAAGGCCGGTTTCATCAGCATTAAAAATATCTGCTGGATCATATCCTTGCAACAAAGATGGAAGTGTTTTAAGCCAATCTTCGATAACACTTGTTGGTACAGACGCGCTTTCTCCACAAAGTTTTCTGAATACAATGCCATGTCTCATTTTGAAGCTTTCAAGCCAGCCATTACTTGCTTTGAAATCGCTAAGTGTCAGTTCTTTTGCAAAATAGCTTTTTTTTTCAGCATTAACCCACTGATAGGAACTCTTTCTCCACAGTATTGCTCAAACCATTTTTTAACACATTTGTCCACATCGGGAAAAGTGCAGACACGGTTCTTTTTCATGGTCTTAGCGCTGTTTTCAAAGTTCTTCTCGATAGAATCTTTATTTTTTATGATGGTGGAAAGAGTACTAAGTGGAACTCCAAATTTAACAGCGACCATACTTTTCATCACAGACGGATTTTCCTTCAAAAAAGTCAAAATCTCCATCTTTCTTTCGATCGATAAAACATTTAATTTTCTTTTTACACCTGACATTTTTAGCTCTAAATTAGTGAAATGTGTTGAAACGATTTTTTACTCCTTACTTATTTGGCTAAATGGCTGTAGTAGACTGCTTTTTCTCTCTCTCCGCACAGCATGAGGAGAGGTTTTTAATTTCGACCAATAGCGTCGCACCGTGCCTTCTTATCCCCTACGTTTCCTTCGGAGTGTTTCGGTCACGTGTTACGCAGTCAAATCTGAGCTCTCCAGAGCACGCAGAATTATTGTCGCACGCGAAATATTTGGCTTAGTCTTGTAAAATTTAGCAAAGTTTATTTTTTTTAATTAATCTTCTGATCATTCGAGTCGCCAAGATATTTTCATGATTCCTTGAATATCTTCAAAAAGGATCACAAACTAAGAACGAGTTCTCTTTTCAGAGAAAAATTAGAATAGGGTCCCACACCTCTTTTCTCCAATTCCTACCCCCCCCCCCCCCCAAACTCCCTGCATCGTAGAATCTATCTTAATTCCCGCGCTGTCCCTGCGGTGCGGAGAGTGGTGTATGTCCCCTAGGAATTTCACGGAAATGAGGACTAGCGAGTTACAAACGTTTATTGATGCTACGGTGGGATTGTTTGTTATTCATAAAAAAGATCGGATCTCGAATTGAAAAGTGGTATTTCTTCCGAAAATTCGAGACAGGCAGGTTTGGAGAAAAAATAATTTGAGATATGTTTGGAAAATACGTTGATTTTTGAATGAAAATGCAGGGAAATTTGAAAATTTCGACATATACAGGTTTTCGAGATAGACAGGTTTGACTGTATTACACTAAAATTTGAAAATATAACGCAGATGTCGCTGCGATCGGCTCATTGGATTACAGCATCATTGCGCATTTAAGGGATATATTTGTTTAGTGGTGTTTGGATAGCAGATTTCCACACTATTTATTCTAGGCGTTATACTTGTGCTCTCATACATAATGAACTTTAAAGGTTGATTTTCAACTTTTCGACACCGTCTTCAGATATCGGTTTGTGTCTTTGTGGGCCTTCCGGTTTGGTGGATGACAGAATGGCCGGGATCCAGATAGATTTTTCGCTCTTAGCGAAACGAGATCGACCAATCAGAAGGTTGCATTTTTGCAAACAGCGAAAAGTTTGCAAAACTGCAGGCTTCTGATTGGTCAATCTTGTTTCACTACCAGCAGAAAATCTATCTGGATCTCGGCCCTTATCCAGCTAAGTTTTCGCACTTTGAAAGATCTCGTATCTCTGTAAGAGTAACAGTATGAAAGATGAATGCTTATAATGGGCGACTGCTTCAAAAAAGGATTTGAATTTTAAAGTTTTTATTTTTTTTTTTAAATGTTCTAATCATCAGATTTTTATAAAATTGGAATGGAACCAAATGGGTGACTTGCACTATCAAACAATATAAAAATTATCAAAATTGGTTCATATTTAAGCAAGTTATGCGTGAACATGGGCAAAACATACATGCAGGTCGAATTGATAACCTCCTTCTTTTTGAAGTCGGTTAAAAATTGATTACAAAATTCGGTACTTTTCCGTTATACGGACAGCATTGTCACCAAGCACAATAGCTGGCACAAAATGAAAATCACGCGAATTGAAACATTTGAAAAATAAAAGAAAAAGCATTGTTGACAGTAAAGTGAGCATTTAAAAAATATAACATTTGAAAATTACAGACTTTTATGAACTATTTTATTAAATCACAAATATATACTTAAAATAAGTGAACAAATAATTGTTATACAATAAAGTAATAAAATAAAAAATCATATTAAACTGCTGCCATAAAATTACAAATATCTTTTAGCATTGCAGTAAACATTTCATTTTTTGAATGAAAACGTCGTCTGACAAACGTGATGACGAACAATTTCCTGATGTCTTTTGTTGCGCCATTTTGCGATGCCCAATAATCTCTCAACATTTTGAGTATGGCATCCAGTATTAGGGTCGACAAAATTGTATTTGTGATTTACTGTGAAATGATCATAGCATCATGATCACTTCGCAGTTCATCTGTTTTATATCCTTTCCAGCAATCTGTATAAATAATACTTCCATCAGCTACATTGTTTTCTATTGCCGCCATTAAAGTTTCAGCTGTACGAACGGGAATAGGAGTAAGGAAATATCCCCGTGTTTCATGGCATAAACCACCTAACATCCATTGAGGAGGAAGAACACGCCCTATGTTGCTTTTTCTTCTGATAAAAAGACTTTCATTTACTTCTATAATTTTATTAGGTCCACTGATTTTCTATTTGATCGCGAACATAAAGCATTTGCACAAACTTCTCTCAAATAACTATTCCAGTCCACTGTTGTGTTGTGGTTCATATCAAGTTGCAGCTCACAAAACTCAATCGATGTCAACTCTTGGCACCATAAATATATAAACCTCAAAGCATTAAGAAAAGACAACCGCGATCCTTCAAACCATGTTTTTTGTCGTATTCCTACGCTTTCTTCACATGATCATAAGCTACATCTCCATTTCAGATTTCCAGAACTCATCCATAATTTCATTTCATGGTTTTTTGAACACAACATTTATTATGCAGAATTCAAAATTCCTGAAACAGTTTTATCGCAACTTTCTCATCATCAGCAGTAAATGAAAATCATAACTTTATAAAAAAAAAAAAGCATTTTTAATTTGAATAATAGCAAATTAAAAAGCTTTCAAAGCTTAAGGTTAAATAATAATCATTCATGTGATTCACATTTCATAAATAACAAATCACAATGTTTCGCAGGGTTTACAAAAAAATCCTTTTCACGATCAGGGTTGAAATAATTGCCGCATTAGCACACATTTTGGCATGCTGTCCGTATAACGGAAAAGTACCCAAAATTCTATCTTTACATACAAAAACCAGGTTGAGTGTATTAAAAGAGTGGAAAAAAAAAAAAACCAATGATCAGAATGGAGTATTCAAATTTAATCTTTTTATTTACAGTGATTTTCTAAATATTACACAAATTAACCTGATGAAAATATATCACAATCTATGGATTTACAACTTGAATTTTTTAAAGTATATTTCTAAAAACACTTTTTTAGCATAAAAACTTCAAAATATTTATTCAAGTGACATGCAACTAAACAATACTTATATATTTTTCTTTTACAAAACTATTTGACAGAGGAACTTTTCTTCACTAAAAAGATTAAATACATTTTATATTCAAAGTTGACGTCATAAAATATTCATTATTTAAATTTTTGAATTTGAAAAAAATTCTGTAACAAAGATATTTGTTTTTTAATTAATATAAATCTCATGCATATTAGTGTATATATCTAATCTCCCTTCAATGAAAATTACTGTTAACAAAAGCAAAGAAGATATATTTGAAACATGAAGAATATAGGGGAAGAAAACTCTTTAAGCTAATCAAAATTTTTCCTAGCAAAATTTTAAAATAAAACAGTAAAATTGATAAAAACGGAAGATGAAAATCAGTCTGATATACATAAAAACAGAGTTAAAATATTTTATGAAGCAATATCACAAAATTTGTGAGTTATCTAAAATGTATTTTCATAATAAATTAATGACTATATTTACAAATACTTTCTGAAAACAGGGAAGACCTTAAAAATATGTACAGATTTAAGGATTAAGTTACAATGAGGAAGGGAAAATATATAGTTAGTTTACACTCAAAGTAAAGCTTTCACAAGCAAACTACACTAATAAGAGTCAAGATTATGCATTTCATGCCACATTTTTCAAATCCTGAATTATCTTCTTGTATCGCTCAATGTCAGCAAAAATTTGAGCTATATCTTCGTCAACATTCCCTTCATTATCACAACCTACAATTTTCTCCAAAAAGGCTGGGTCATCGTATTTCGATGTGTCCATGCCTAAACGGGCAACAACACTTTTAAGCCACTCCACCAAATCCATAGGAGTTGTATCAATGGTACAGGGTGGCAGGGGAGGAAATTTTTCCTGCCAGGAGTGTGAACCGGTCTGTTCTTTAAAATCCGGATCATTTCCTGTTAAATTAGAATTCCACTCTTCTGAATTACGAGATTTTATAACCGGAGATTCTGAGCCATTATTTCTCTTCCTTTCAAGATCTTTGATACCTTGACGAATATAATTGCGAAAAAACTCAGAAGAATTTTTGAGATATGGCTCAATGTCAGCTTCAGGGTGTTTTTGAGTAAAGTCATATAGTTCAGATATGCCCTCTTTTGTTTGTTCTTTTGAACCAATCTTCTTGAATATTTCAGTCAAAGCCTCATGAGTTGACTTGGAAAGCTTTAAGGGAGATGATTTGCTTCTCTTGTGCCGATTGTCATCAGGAGTTGAATTTTTATTCACAGCTTTTCTGTTTTCACCTTTCTTTTTGGCCAATAATTTATGCAGATAATTTACCAAATCAGACTCTTGCCTATCGGATATTAAAGTTAGATGCTTCATAATTTCTTCATCCTTGATTTCAACAAGATGATATAAAATTGTTTTGACAGTTCTGATAGGTGTGTCAAATTTTCTCTCTTTCCAAGAAGATGAAGGAAAAGCTTTTAAAAATACATGGACATCCAACAAAATTCTATCAATATTCAATTCATTAATTACTTGACGTATCAGACGAATGTTTTTCCACAGACATTTCATTACTAAATCAGTAAATCGATCTGAAACATTAACACTTCCAACACAATCATGTAAAAGTTTGATGAGAGCACTTAAAACATGAGTTGGGTTAGACTTTTGAAGAACACGCATTATTAATACATTGATAACTTTTACAACCTGTGATCCTTCTTGCATGTCTTCTAATCTAGTATCCAACATGACAGTAAGAAGATGAGGAATCAAATCTCTAAGTACATCCCTACTTGCTTTCTTTGCAAGAACTGGATTATCAAATAATGTTACCAAAGCAACTGTAACACATCTATATAAGCGAATGACATCAGCTTTACAGATATTTTCATCAGCCATATGTTTAGTATGAGCATATCGATATTGCATGGCTCCCATTACAAGTAGCTGATCAACTCTGGGTCCAAGTACAGCAACAGCTTGTTCACTTTGTTTCAATACTTCTTCAACCTGAGCAAATGCCTCCACAACTACAGGGATTTCTTGAGCAGCTAATTGTGCCATGACCAGATTGACAGCAGTATTGGCTTCAGCCGAATTATTAAGAAGTTTTAATGAAGATGCTGGGGGTCTTAATCTAGTTGGTGGCAGCTGGATATCTGGTAAGTTAAGTATATCATCAGCATTAACTTTAACAAGACCAGTTACTTCAAAATCAGACTGGTCATGTTTAAACATTTGTTCAATATCATCAGTGTCTAATTTCAATCTACTAGAAGGCTGATTACGTGCTGAAGAGACATGAGTTGTTTTGTATGAATCTTCAGCAGCAGCCGCTGCATGAGCATTCAAGTTTGTAGGAGGACTTTGCACAGAAGTAACAGTTTTGCTTTCAGGTGGTTTAGATGGCCTTGTTTTGGCACTACGTTTGATTCTTTCTTCAAGTAAGCTCATATCTTTGTCAGAAAGTTGCCCAACGTACTTGTAAACTTTCTCACCTTCGATGCAATAAGCCTGGACAAAACAATTTAAAGATGCATTTCTGACGCTATTATCACGATCGGATATTTGCTTTGCAATTTCTTTTAAAGCACTAGCTGGTGATGGTTGACAAACATTTAAACCAAACATTTCAATCATTGAGCCAAGTTCTTCAAGGCATTCAGCACGTTGTCTAGCATTTTTAGAGCTAAGGCCTTGCATAATATATGAAAACATTTTACTACTTGGATAAATTTTACCAATAATTTTAAGAATCTCCCTTACACCTTTTCGTACAGAATCCTTAGAATCACCCATTTTCATAATCAAATATGGCACAAAAGAGACAGCTTCAAGTTCTAGCAATCTGTAGTTTATAGCAGAAAGTGCTTGAAATAAAGCTTGCAGATATTCTAAGCTTTTAATTAAAACACTAGGATTTGTATCGAAAAAACGCAAAGCTAACCACTTCAAAATTAAATCTAAATTAGCAGCAGATGCTTCAACACCACTTTCTAATGATTCAATCAGCAAGTCTATTGCCTTGATATGAAATTTGAAATCATTGTGAAAACAATGAGATATTAGAGTTCTACTCCAGTTTGCAGATGTCATTTGATCTTTAAGCTGTATAAAAAATTCTTCCCTGGGTACTGTAAAATTCCATTTTAAAATTCTCAAAGCTTTTTCATCCAACATCCTTTGCTCTTTCAAATTATTCACAACTAGTGAAGGTGAAGTATCAATTTCTTCTTCTTTCTTTCCCTTTGAAGCAGCAGGAGCTTTCAATGCAAGTTTTGATTTTGATGAACTACGATTTAATTTACCTTTTATTCCATCATCATTGCTACCTACTTGAGGAGGAGATGATCTGTCATTAGGAGCAGGCATCGATTTTGTTTGCTTTGTCTTGTTACTAGGTTTTTCGGGTAGATTTTGCCGAACTTTGTCTAGTTGAGCAATAACAGTGTTTTTTGATGCTGGTTTTAACTTTGAAGCTGCTCTAGCCATAGCATCATAACCAACATGAATCATAAAAGGAAGAAGGCATTCAGAAGCTTTCTTTCTTACATCAGCATTGCGGTCTTCTAAACAAATTAACAAAATTGGAACACAAAGATTAAGTTCAGCAGCAGGCAAAGATGTTACAGTAGGTAATTTTTCTGTCAGCCATCCAAACAACTCGATTCTTAGAAAAGGATTATCAGATTTAAGTACATCAAAAATCATCTCTCCTTCAAATAAATTTGTTAATGGACAGTTATCCATCCAGGAGTTCAAGCACTGTAAAGCTGCTGCTCTCACATGTGCTTTATTATCTCCTAGGCAAGTAAGTATTCCAGGAGCAAAATTTCTTATCTGCTTTGAGCATTGAGGTCCTAATGATGTACCTAACATTTGACATATACCTAATGCTTGTACTGCCAGTTTTTTATTTGTATCAGCTAATCTAGGCTTCAGTGCATTAGGCAAATCCCCTAAATTTGGTGTAACAAACTTTGCATCACTAATGATTCCAGATATTTTTTGCAAAGCATCACTACGAAGATGCCAATCTTTATCAGAAAGATCTGAAAGTACTTGCTGAGTGATTTGACCACTGATATCAACCCTTGGCATCAAATCAGCAAGGTTCACATGTTGTGAACCTCCTTTAGAATTTTCAGCTGAATCTGCTGATGTTCCCTCTTGTTTCTTTGCTTTTCCCCTTTCTGGTTGTGGTGGCTTTATATCTTTCATTTTTTCAAATTCAGAATCGATTTGCTGTAACAGAGCTGGTTTCTCATCTTCAAAGAATGAACGAAGACTTTTTCCTACATACATGTACATTGTACCAACAAGAGTCAATGCAGAATTTCTTACAGCAGGATTAGTAGATGAAAATGCTTTTTTAGTAAAATCTATAACTTCTTTCACATTAACTTTCAATCCAAACTGTTTTATTGCATTAGATACCCATAATATTGCCTCTGACTGATTTCGGGGATTTCTTTGATTAAATGCAGAATTTAATACTTCAAGACTAACATATTCTAAAGTGGTAGCTTCAGCTAATGAGCTTAAGGCACAACCTGCAACGGCACCATTTTTGGCATCTCCAATTTTATCCACTACGTCAGATAAGCAACTTTCAACACTAATATGAGATATTTGACTGTTTTCTGCTATATATGTAAGAACTTCAAAACGGAGTTTTAAAATTTGAATATTATTTTCTTTAAATCCAGGCTTTTTAGCCAATAATTTAATTAGAACTTGTGCTGGAATGCTACCTTTTTCAATCTTCTGAACAATGTCATAGAATTTCTCAACAGCAGCCAATCTATCTTTCCAGTTAGTGCTGCAAATGCCAGAAACTACGTCATCAGTCAGAAGTTCAGATGCTTGAGTCATAACATCTTCATCAGTAAGTTCTTGCTCTTTAAATTCTGGTTCAACTGGCTCACCTCCACCTTTTTTAATACCGGCAGATTTTGCTTTAGACTGAACAGGAGCCGATTTGGGTTTAGCTATACCTGAAGAAATAACTTTCTTATTTTCACTCGCAGTCACTTTTGGAACACTTTCTTCCGATTTAGGGAGCACAGATTTAGATGGAGCAGAAACAGGTTTTTTCTCTGCTGGCTTAGAATCCTGAGGCTTAGCAGTCACAACAGCTTTATCACAAAAGTCTTTTACCTTTGCCATTTTAATTGCATCTACTTCCTGTAAAAATGGTGACATAACTCTCTCTCCAGCAACTTTGAGGGCTGTACCTAATGCTTCAGCGGAATTCTCCCTAACAACAGCATCAGTGTCATTCAGAGTTTTCAATAACGAAGCTGTAAATGCTTTCAATAATTTTTTATTAAGCTGAGTAGATGAGCAAGAACAAAAGCAACGTGTTAAAAAAGCACATGTTTCAGCTTTAACTTGAGGATTTTTGTTATCTAATGCTGTTTGAATATCTTCGAGCATATTTTCGAGTGAACTTATACTATAAAGTGCATCAATAGCTTCACGAAGTGCAACCACAACATTTTGCTTTTTTTCTTTAAACTTTTCAAATATAGCTGGAATACAAGCAGATGTATAAGGTTGGAACTTTTTTCGCAAGCCTAACACTAAATTAGTCAAACATTTACAAGCTAAAGCAACAACAAGTACATTAGAATCTTTGGCGATAAGTTTTTTCAATACTCTGACTAAGTCACCATAGTCACCAGCTTCTAATTTTACATTAGTCGTTAGTTGCAATAAATTTTCTAATACTTCTTTACGTTCTTGCCATTTTTTGGCCTCACACTGTTCATAAAAGTTCTTGGGCAGTTTAGAAAGTACATCAACAGCAGTCATTAAATCATACGGATCAACTTGTGGTGGCCCAGCAACAACAACATCATCATTATCATTTCCATCTACTACACTGCCTTCCTCTTTTGCTTTAGCAATTTTTTCCTGCTGCGATTTCAAATAACGAGAAGCGGAAACTCTTTCTCCAACAGTTTTTTTAAATTCACCCTCTAATTCTGTCAAGGTAAGAGGTTTTAAAGTCTGCAATTGCGGTTTAATAGCTTCTCCAACCCAACGATATATTTCTACACAAAGCATTTTTGATTCTTCTCTAACAGTCTTATCTCTATCTTCAAATAATTTCGGCAGAACTTTAACAAGAGGCTTTATAGCAATTACTTGAGACCCAAACAAATGAAGTGCTTCTCGCAAAGCAACAATACATGCAGCCACTACTTTTGGTGATTTATTTTCAAGGCCTTTAATCAATTCTTCTAAAACTACATCCTGTTTCTCAATCTCAATGTACATTAATACTATTTCTAAAGCCAGCTCTCTAGTTTTAGCTCGAGGTGAAGAAAAGCATTTACTTACAATTCCACTCATAATATCATTTACTGTTTTTGTAGCATATGCTGAATTTTCTATGTAAGCTAATACAGCTGATAAACCCTTTTCTTGTGCAACTGCATTGCTGTCAATTACAAATTTTTTTAGTAGGCCTAAATATTTTTGAAACTCTGGGCTTTTTTCATCATCTTGCTTTTGAAATAACTTGATAGCATCTTCATAACCACTCAATCTAGCTTTCCATAATTTATGTTGACATCTATCTTCAATTGATAGCTTTAGAAAATCATTATCTTCCTCCATATTCTTCCTAAACACAAAAAAATATATTCATGTTAGTAAAATATTTTGAATCCAAAGTAAATTAAGCTGCATTTACACCATGGTTTATCTGGTTTTTTTTTTTTTTTTTTTTTTTTTTTTTTAAGCCTTACATTCTGACAGTTATAACAAATAAAAAAAGCTAAAATCTTGAACTTGATTTGTGTTTGTTGCAATGTTAATACCAGATAAATCATAAATGTAAATCTAGCTTTAAGAACACTTATAACTTCAAACAAAACTTAATAGACAAAAGAAAACAGAATAAGTAAGTTTCCAACAATCTAACCAGAAGGCAAGATTATTCAAATATACAAAGCAAAAATGGTAGGTATTTAAAAAAATGTTTACCTAAGCTCTAAGCATAAAAATTCAATTTAAGCAAAATAATCAACAAAATAGGATGGCCAATTATTCTCAAACTAATTTTGCCAATAATAAGGATCCATATATGATATATCCATTCATGAAATATTTCTATACTAAGCTAAATAAAATTACAAACATCACAATTTTATATTTTATTGCATGTTAAATAGAACAAGAGTAATTCATCTTAAGCTTTCCTTATCTCATTTAGCTTATTTTGTATATGTAATTTTGAAACAGAGGTGGGGAGACTTGGTTACTCTTTTTATTTCATTATTCCCTTCAATTAATGAATATGTCAATATTGACATAATAAAAGAACAAGAAGCTGGATTTTTGCTAACTTTGTGCTTACTTGATTATGTATTTCTAATTAACTAGGGTCACCCGGGGTAATTCCTGGTCAGCAAGTTTCTGGGGTAATTCCTGGTCACAGTCCTTTTTATGTTTTAAGAACGCTTCACCAAAATGAAAAAAATCGTAGAGGTACTCTGAACTATCCTCATTGGAATTTATTACTTAATTATGAGTTTATTATTTATTTATTTTGAAAAAAAAAATCTTTTTGAAATGGCTTGTTAAATTTCTGTAAAATAACATTGGCCTTAGTTATGACACATTTTTACAAAGATCTCTGTTACATCTCAAATTTTAAATATTTTTCTTTTCTTTCTTTTTGGTTCATTTACCAACTACTTTAGCGATTAAAAAATAGTCTTGAAATTTTTTATACTATTTTAAATAATTAATCATCATTTAATTCCTTTTTATTGTCATATTTAGTGATTTTAATTGTCGCAAATCCTTTGAGAATTAACTGCAACCACACTGTTCACCACATTTTAGTAAATTGTAGTTCTTAATAAAATAGAGTCACCCGTGGTAATTCCTGGCCACTGAGTTTCTGAGGTAATTCTTGATCATTTTCGCTTTTGTTATAAAAATAACAATTTATGAAACTGTAAAAAATCTCAGAGATACTTTGAATCCTTTGCTTTGAAATATATGCCTTAATTATTCATTTAGTTGAAATTAAATATTTAAAAAAAAACATTACATTCAAAACTGCTACTCAAATTTCTGCAAAACATCGATCTTGATGTTTACACATTTTACAACAGATCATTGTCATTCTTGAAGTTTTAATTGTTTTATTTCAACTAATGACATATCACAGTCTTTAAAAAAGATTATAAAATTTTCCTCTACTATATTAAACACTTTTAAAAGAAGAAAACAGTAAGTGCTCAGAGAATAAGACACACTCTATGACTGAACAATTTAAGTAAAAATACTATCTCATTGCAAAATGCCAAAATGGTGATAAAAATATACATAATGCAATAGAGGAATCTAATTATTATGCTGTGTATTATATTAAAGGTCTGAATTGAAAATTGCTTGAAAAGGGAGCCAAAATTTTCAGTTGGCCTAAATAAAATAAAATTGATAACAAACATCGTTATATTTTTTATGGACCAATAAATTTGAAAGTTATTAATAAATCCATTCACAGAGGATACTAATGAAGCAATAAATACTGCTTATAAATGATGTAAAAATGCATAAAAATTCTTTGGCTAATTAATGTTTTGTAAAAGGTACAAAAGTCTTTTGCATATCAAATAACTTTGTATTTATGCCCAAAACAAAGTCTATGCTTTATTAATTCCACAATTATGAGATGAACAAAACTTTTAGAAGATTGATTCTACTTATTTTATTACTCAGTCATAAAAAAAATTAACTGTACTACTTTATTTACATGAAAAAAGATGCTGACCAATAATTACCCGGAAGTGACCAAGAATTACCCCATTTCTGGGGTAATTCTTGGTCATTTAAAAATAATTATTATTTTAATTATAAGTGCATATATATTTAAGTAAGCATTTTATAATATAGCCATGAGAGGGGGCTTATTCCACAAAAAAATTGGGAACAATACCTTTAATAGTTTTTATAATAATTAGATGTTGATGCTTTTTGACCAGGAATTACCCCGGGTGACCCTATTACAAATTTCTAATAATTCTGTCTATATTTCTAAACAGTTTCAAATGTAAACATACTATTAACATAATGAAGCAGACTATACTCTTGCTGAAATGCTTATGATAGCCTGCAGCAGAAGCATTATATAATATGGCATATACATTATCTGTTGCATTATTTGTAGATCTGGAAGAAAATAGCAAAATTCCAAGGAAAATATTTCAATACCTAGAAAATATTTACATAACAGAAAAATATTTTTAGGCAGCTATTATCAAAAATAGTCAAATTGGCTAACATTAGCCATACATGAGACATGGCAGCCCTAAAAGAGATAAATAACCAATTACAATTGCAGTTAATGATTATTATAGATATCTCAAAATTGTATGTTCTTTTTTTTTTTTTTTTCATTTGCTAGCGAGAGTAGATGAAGAAACTAAAATTAGCCTATCGCTTTGTGATTATGAAAGATTTTTCTTTTTTCACTTAAGATACATATTATCAGACAAGACGAAAAGAGTACCAGTTCCAGTAGTTTTGTTACCAGAAGCATTGGTTTAAAACATTCACAAAGCCCATAATATACCCAGGGCTTGAATTTCAAGGCAGTATGGTGGGATTCACACCCAAAATTTTGAAATCCCACCCAAAGTATATCGTGGGTGGGAGGGTCCCGTCCAAAAAATCCCACCATTTTCCTGAAAATTTTGCATTTTGAAATTTCGATCAACTCCTGCGAACGCCTTGCGAATTTCCCGATATTTTCGTGCGACCAATTGACACATTTTGCGGGTTTTTTTACCGCGAAAGATCGTTGAAATTCACTTATTTTTCACGGGACCCAGGGCCGTAGCAAGGTTTTCAGAGGGCCCCCCCCCCAAAAAAAACATATTTTTCGGGCCCCCCTCTAAGATTTTAGAGAAATATCTATATTTAATTTTCCAACCGAGTTCCATTGTATAACAACACCAGCGAAGTTTCGCTGGTCGAATTTTCCAAAACGAACTTCAAATTGAACGAATTTGTAGTTAGGCTGCACTGCTTTCGGCAACGTACACCCATAGGGGCTATGTCCGCTCCGATCTCGAATCATACGAACCTTGAATTATTGTAATTTTTTTATTTAGATCCAGATTAAATTCAAATTTTCAACATTTCGTTCACGTTGCTGCAGGAACAGATTTGATATTTTTACAATGTGAATTTAATCAAAGGACTTGCAAAATTTAACTGAGAATTCTTCCATTTAGGAAAAAAATGTCAAAAAAATCGCCGAAGAACGCGAAAGAACGCCAAAAATTGCATAAAAATTTTCAAAGTTCATAGAGATCAAACGTTACTCATATTGGGTTAAAAAATTGAAACCGTTTTTTTTTTTTTTTTTTTTTTTTTTTTTTTTTTTACGAATACTACAAAAACTACCAGAAAAGTGAAAAAAAGCTAAAAATCACATAAAAATTCTCGAAAATTTTAAAAACAGCAGAGGACAAAATTTGGCAAAAAAGTTTGAAACTGAATTCCTTTTACAAATGTAGAATTGCTAAGTATTGTTCATAAACAAAATAAATAAATAAAAAATATGGAAGTCGTTTTCGTATTTTCAATTTTCTCTTCAGTTTGACAATGCTATCAGCGTGGCCCAGACAGATTTTCTTTAAGCAGAAAATATTCACTCATAACAATTTTTTTCCCTCTCGGATTGGTGCCTTTTATTAAATACATATATATGTACAGATTTACTAATTAAAAAAAAAAATACTTTTGGGATGTTGTTTTCATATATTCCGGTTTTCTCCAGTTTAAAATTGTCACCCAAGTTGAAATTTAAGAAAAAAAAAATATACCTTCGGATAGAAGGTACCTTTCTTTGGGCAACGAAGACGGGTTTCCTAGTAGCTAATAATAAAGTCTGTTTATGTCTGTTAATGTAAAGTAAGTAAAGTCTGTTAATGTCGTTTGTCTGTCCAGAGTTTTTCTTTGTCTGACAAGATGTTTTTCTGTTTCAAAAAGATGTTCTGTTTCACAAGATGTTTTTCTGTTTCAAAATTTGACAGGAAGGTTACCTGTATGCCTGAAGTTGTTCGAAACAGGTTTTTAAATTTTTTGATTCGAATTTTTTTCATTTAATTTTTTACGATATTTTTTGTATTTTTCCGAGTTTCGTTTTTTTTCCCTTACATTCATAAAAGGAATAAATTTTCAATCCATCTTTCTATTTTAGCCGAATATAGTAAAGTAGTCTTCTTCGATTTTTAAATATTTCGCGAATTTTTTATGTGATTTTTAACGTTTTTTCGCGTAAAGTGCATATCTGTTTTGGTCAAAAGAAGTAATAGTATTAAGAAAGTTTTGAACCTTATTGGGGCCCCCAACGATATTAAGAAGCATATTTTTAAAACATTTGAATAATAAAAATGGGGTCTAAAAGTTTTGAATCTTGGGCTCCAACTTTTCCTCCCGTTTATAGGGGCCCCTAAAAAAGACAATTCAAAAAGAATTTAGAGCCTGCAAAATTCCTTTCATCTGGGCACCTTTAAAAAGTATGGTAGCTATAGAAAAAGAAGGGCATGTCTGTTTTGGTCAAAAGAAATAATAGTATTAAGAAAGCTTTGAACCTTGTTGGAGCCCCCAACCCAACGATATTAAAAAGCACATTTTTAAACCATTTGAATAATAAAAATTGGGCCTAAAAGTTTTGAATCTTGAGTTCCAACTTTTCCTCACTTTTATAGGGGGCCCCAAAAAAGTTAATTAAAAAAGTATTTAGAGCCTGCAAAATTTCTTTCATCTGGTCACCTTTAAAGAGACTACTGGCTATAGAAAGAAAGCACATATCTGTTTTGGTCAAAAGAAGTAATAGTATTAAGGGAGCTTTGAACCTTATTGGGGCCCCCCAACGAGATTAAAAAGCATATTTTTAAAACATTTGAATAAAAAGATGGGACCTAAAAGTTTTGAATCTTAGGCTCCAACTTTTCCCACCTTTATAGGGGGTCCTAAAAAAGACAATCCAAAAGAATTTAGAGCCTGCAAAATTTCTTTCATCTGGGAACCTTTAAAGAAAATGCTGGTTATAGAAAAAAAGAACATTTGTTTGAAGGAACAGATAGTATTAAGGAAGTTTTGAAACTTATTGGGACTCCCAACGAGTTTGAAAAGCATGTTTTTTAAACATTTGAATAAAAAAGTGAGGCCTAAAAGTTTTTAATCTTGGGCTCCAACTTTTCCTCCCGTTTATAAGGGGCCCTAAAAAAGACAATTCAAAAAGAAATTAGAACCTTCAAACTTTCTTTCATCTGGGAACCTTTAAAGAGAATACTGGCTATAGAAAGGAAGTGCATAATATCTGTTTTGGTCAAAAGAAGTAATAGTATTAAGAAAGTTTTGAACCTTGTTGGGGCCCCCAATGATATTAAGAAGCATATTTTAAAAACATTTGAATAATAAAAATGGGGCCTAAAAGTTTTGAATCTTGAGTTCCAACTTTTCCTCACTTTTATTGGGGGCCCCCAAAAAGACAATTTAAAAAGTATTAAGAGCGTGCAAAATTTCTTTCATCTGGGAACCTTTAAAAAGAATAATGACTATAGAAAGGAAGCACATTTGGTTGAAGGAAGTAATAGTATAACAAATTTTTAAAACTTATTGGGTTCCTAAGTGAGTTTTAAAAGCATATTTTTAAAAAATTTGGATAAAAAAATGGGCTTAAAAGTTTTGAATCTTGGGCTCAGGGGCGTAGCTACAGATATTTTTTCGGGGGGGAGAGTTCGAAAATTTCCCAACTTGAAACAAATTCCTCCAACGTTTAACTAAAGTGATATGCACAAAGTGTGTAATAATGATAATGAAGCTTATGCATAAAAAATTCCTTCCCAAAGAAAAATTTTGAAACTAGAAACATAAAAATTCTAATTATTGGTTTGTTTAGTAAAAAAATAAACACGCGTTTTACTTTTTTCTGTCTTCACAAGACGAAAGTATTGAATTCGTAAAAAAATTCTACAACTGGTTTTCGACGGTTTGATACGTTTTAGAAGGTCCTGAACATGATTTGACTGTTTTTAGAAAATGTCTGTCTGTGTGAATGTGACACAAATTTTGTGGGTGCTCTATCTCAAGAACTAATTCGCAGAATTTTATAAAACTTTAGATTCAGTTATACCTTGATAAATATTAATGCTGATTAGTTTTTGGTGTAAATTACCCAAAAGGTGGCGCTGCTATGCTGTATTTTTCACGATTTACATGATTTTAGCGATAGTTTTATCTCAAAAACTGTTGCACAGAATTTGATCAAATTTCATATTCTGTTAAACCTTGACATAATTTAGTGCTTATTAGGTTTTTGTACTGTGGCACTGCTGTGCAGCATTTTTCACGATTTTCGCGTTAGCTATATCTGAAAAACTAATGCACGGAAATTTAGTCAAACTTCATATTCGGTTACACTTTCTTATTGGTCTTGGGTGTATACTGTCCAAAGGTATCACTTTTGAGCTCTTTGGGTTTAGAATTTTGGTTGCAGACATCTAAGAGCATGTGTGTCGAAATTCAATGATTTGTTTGAAAAATGCGATGCTACTATCTCCTTTTTAAATGCACACAATTAAACGAATTATAAATTAAATGCATATAATTAAACCTTTAGAATACATTATTATGGGCATAGAATTGTTATTTAATTTTAACATTGTGATTGCAAATTTTGAAGCATTAACATGTATGGGATAGAATAAGGTTTTGAGATTGGCACATCCAAATTGTTTTCGTTTAACATCAATTCTTTTGGTCTTCAAAGAAGCTAACCCTGATGAAGCTAACCTAACATCGTCCAGTTTAACAAAATCCACTATTTCACTTTCACATTTTAAAAGCATTAGGCTGTCAAGTCTGTCAGACCTCATTGTAGCTTGCAATATATATATATTTTTAATTTTTATTTGACTAAAGATCCTTTCATTAGATGCAACGCCATAAAGATAGCTGCTGTGAATGTTAAGGCACGAGTATATAGTTTGACAGTGTGACCCAAATAGTCTTTGAATTTCATGACATGAGTAAAAGGTTTGTTAAGTGAGTTGGGATTTGGTTTTCTATTTGACTCTGCAAGTCATGTACATCCGGTTTCTCATATCCAGGTGGAAACATTATTAACTTTTCTAAGTTAGTGATACTCAAATTTGCCTTGCACAATTGTATTTAAATATGGAATGTATTGGTGCAATATTCTCCTGATATAGGAAACATTGTAATTTAAGCCCATTGCTAAATTGCCGAAATTTTCTTGTATTTCTTATAACTCTTCCTTGTAAAACTTATGTGTATCAATGTCCATTACTATGCTATTATTTTTATCTATTCCATTTGGTGAAACCGTTTTCCCACGATGCTTTCAGAAGTCAGCTTCTTCAATCACATCCTAATATTCATAATTGTTTATGAACTTGTCTATAAGGAAATCTTTATTTCTTCAAAATTTTATTCAAGTGCAACCTGTCAGTGTTTATGTCAACCTGTATGTCGATTTTTTTCTTCAGTTGATGGACTGCTTTCATGGTCATACTTCTGTTCCAAATTCAAATCATCCACTTTTTTACCATTTTCATCCTCGTCTGGATTTTTAGATGCTCCAAAATCTTGCACGAAAACTCTATTCCTATTATGAAGGGTTCCTTCGTGCTAAGATTTATAGTCATTTTTTAGAACAGCTTTAAACACACAACACTGGACTTTTGGTTTAAAATTTCATAAACACCTATAAATATAAATGAACAGGACATATATATATTTCCGCACACAAATAAAGGTAAAATGTGGCAAATTTATCTAAACTAACGACTTCTTATATTCACATTTGCTCATATAATGCTTTTGTCTTGACAGCGAAGGGTTAACTAATTTTCGGAGCAAAAAAATCACGAGAATGAGTAAAATATTGTCCAAAAATCGCAAAATTAGTGTAATTTGTGAAAACTCATCAAATCTTCTTGCCCAGCTGTGTTTCAAGTAGGTGACTACTAGGCGTGGGCCTTAAATCGATTTAACTCTTAAATCGATTTAAAGCTTACATCGGAAATCCGATTTAACCATCGGCCTTAAATCGATTTAAGCTAAAATCGGAAATCATGATTTAGCTAATGTCTTAAATCGCGATTTAGCCATTGTCTTAAATCGCGATTTAGCCATTGTCTTAAATCGCGATTTAGCCATTGTCTTAAATCGCGATTTAGCCATTGGCTTTAAATCGATTTAAAACAAAATACTGATTCAGAGCTAACATCTGAAAACCGATTTATCTACTTTGATGTATCTACCACTTACATGCCAAGCTGGTGTTAAATCGATTTAGGAGGATCCGATTTAAGCAGACATTGCAAGCCTCAATGCTTTCCGATTTAAGACAAACAAGGCAAGCTGGTGTTAAATCGATTTAGGACGATCCGATTTAAGCAAACATCGCAAGCCTCCATGCTTT
The DNA here is from genome assembly GCA_963932465.1 of Maratus speciosus. Taxonomy (NCBI): domain Eukaryota; kingdom Metazoa; phylum Arthropoda; class Arachnida; order Araneae; family Salticidae; genus Maratus; species Maratus speciosus. Next base: position 466,886,861 of record OZ010790.1, read on the forward strand.
CCGATTTAAGAGAAAGACGATTTAATGAAAACAAGGCAAGCTGGTGTTAAATCGATTTAGCAGGATCCAATTTAAGAAAAAGGCGATTTAAGAAAACGATGATTTAAGTAAGAATTGATATTTATTTATTTATTTTGTAAACAAGATTCAGAGTTTACGAGATTGGAATGTGTATTTTTCAGAAATTAAGAACTTATATAGTGGAAAGTTGAAAGGAAAAAGTAATGTTTAAATCTTAAAATCCAAATTCATCGAATTTCAATTTATATGCTAATGCAATCTTTTGATGATAAATTAAGTTTTCACATATTTGAGTAATATTGCAATATGTATTTTTTATTTTCCAATATTCTGTAATTAATTAAAACGTTTTAAAGTAGAAGCCTGCATTGTTTCAAAAGATTGTTTTCCTGAAATTCATTTAGCATTTATATGATTAAAAATAATAATAATAAAGTTTTATATTTAAAATTCAAACTCATCGACTTGCAGTTTATACTTTTATGCATTCTTATGATGAAAAATTCATTTTTTACATGTTTTAGTAATATTTTAACATTTATTTTTTATTTTCTATTATTTTGTAATTAATGAAATTATTTTAAAGATATAATCATGCATTGTTTTGTGCATCACTATTTGGCCGTGATCCACATGAAATATTTTTCTTTTACTAATAATATTTTTTTCCTGAAATTGATTGAGTATTTATGGTTGGAAAAAAAAGAATAAAGTTTCATATTTAAAATCCAAATTCATCGAATTTCAGTTATTATTTTTATGCATTCTTTTAATGAAACATTCATTTTTCACATGTTTGAGTAATATTTTAATACATATTCTTTATTTTTTATTATTCTGTAATTAATTAAAATATTTTAAAATAGTCATGCATCAGATTTGACATCCGATTTTAATGCCAGTCACATGGATTGAGTATCTTGCTGAAATTGATTCACTATTTATATCCAAATTCATCCATTTTTAGTTTATATTTTTATGCATTATTTTCATGAAAAATTAATTTTCATATGTTTAGGTATTATGGGAATATTTTAGTTTTAATTTATTATTATTTTGTAATTAATTAAAAATACTTTAATAAAGTTCTGTAATGAGTCAAGTAACTTTATTTTTACAGCAGAATGAGGGAGGGCTGGAGGAGGCATTCATTAGATTTTTATGCAGATCTGCGATTTTTTGCTTTTTTGACATTTTGTTATCATTAAAAAGAAATATATTTTAAGATTATATTTTATTACTAATCTTAAAGGATGGCAACAACCACGAAAAAAATCAGGAATTTCAGTGATGTGCTCCAAGGGTCACGCTTTCAATCCTTCTCCATCCGCTATATAAATGTCAGCATTTATGTTAAACAAATCTTATTTTAATCTAAAAGTTAAATGATATAAAATTGCACCTCATTTCTCATATCTCTCCCCCCCCCCCTTTTTTACTACTTTTCTCATCATGGTAAATGAATAGTTAAATTCATCATTGAAGTCTTTTAATATGCTTCTGTTTTACCTCAGTAATTTTTTAAATCTGTGTCTGTAAAAAAAAAAAAAAAGTATGTAGGCTGTTAGCAATGAAGTGCTATTTGAGTGGGGTAGGGGAAGCCCCCCCCCCCTTAAGGAATTTAGATTGTAGCATGCATAACAAGTCAGACAAAAAAAAAAAATAATTTTCTTTTATATTACTTCTTATAGAATGAGTTTATAAAATGTATTACAATAGGTCACTAATTTTTAAAATGGAAAAAAAAAAAAAAAAAACCTAATGTTTTGGGACATTTAAAGCTTTTTTATGTGTAAAATATACCTCTTTTCAAAATTATTTGACAAATTAAAAGCTAAGTATACTAAATAATACAGCAGGGGGTGTGGGGGGGGGCACATAAAGATCGTATTTTGTAGCTAAAAATTAAAAAATAGGCTTCCATATTCTAAAATGTAAAATCGGTGTTAAATCGCGATTTAGCACTAAATCGCGATGTTGGATAGATGATAAATCGATTTAAGAAATTTCTACATCGCCCAGTCCTAGTGACTACATTCCTATCTGTTGTGCTACAAGTGATCTCCAATTTTCAAAAGAAGCTGCAATCCCTTTGGATTAAAATAAATAGCTGGATTCTCTTTTGGAAAGGGAAAGGGAGGCAGGGTGAAATTTTGATGAAAGGAACAAAGTTTTGAAGGAAATAAAGGAACTGGATAGTCAGCTGTTGGTGGATAGGAGTAGAGAAATTTAGGTCTGGTAGATGTATAATATTTTTGTAGAACTGAAAAATACAATGATAGATTGAGTGTGGCTGATTTCTTTTTGTATTTCTTTTGATAATTTAACTTGCTTACTGTTACAGTACTCAGTCAGAAACATAATCACCAAAACAATAAAAATTTCATAATGTCTCAAAAATCCAGAATTTCCCAACTCTAAGCTCAAATTTCCCAACTTCACAAATATTGGGGGGGGAGGCTCCCCCCCCATACCCCCCCATGGCGACGCCCCTGCTTGGGCTCCAACTTTTTCGCACTTATATAGGGGGCCCTAAAAAAGACAATTCAAAAAGAATCTAGAGCCTGCAAAATTTCTTTCATCTGGACCCCTTTAAAAAAATGGTTCCTGTAGAAAAAAAGCGCATATCTGTTTCGTTTGATGGAAGTAATAGTATTAAAGAAGTTTTGAACCTTTGGTTTCACCTTTTTCGCCCATTGATAGGTGCACCCCAAAAATACTAAAATGCCATTTTATTTTTTAAGTAGAACTTACAGCCTTCAAAAACTTTTATAAAAAATGGTGGATATAGAAGAAAAGCACATATCTGTTTTCTATTTCTAAATCTAATCAAGATCTTTGACAAAAAAAAAAAAAAAATGAATTTCGATAAAACAAAATAAAATGTTATTAAAAATTCATAAAAAAATAATTTAAAAAGTAAAAACATTCGGCTGAAAGGTACAATAGCTACTGGGCCTCTGACTTTGCTCAGCCCCCCCCCCCCCCCAAATGGGGGGCGGTCGCGACGGCCCTGACGGGACCAATAGACAAATTTCATTATTGTTTTCTCGAGATCGGTTGACAAATGTCTGCGACAGATTGGCAAATTTATGGGGAATCTGTTCCGAATTTTCTGAAAATTTAGGCCATTATGTTCCGAAAATTATGAAAAATCGGTCATCAGTTCAACAGAAAATATCGCGAATTTCGACAAATGATCACCGAAAAAATCAATTTCGTCAATTGTTCGAGGAAAAAATCGCCAATTTCGTCGCAAAGGAAGGATTGCGAATAAAACAGGAATTTTGTCAAAGGATCGCGGAAAAACGTGAATTTCGTCAGATCGTGAAAAAAAAAAAAAACACGAAATTCATCAAAAGATCGCAAAAAAAAAAAAAAAAAAAAAAAAAAAAACGCAAATTACATCAAAGGATTGCAAAAAAACGCAAATTACATCAAAGGATAGCAAAAAAAATCGTAAATTTCGGCAAAGGAACGCGAGTTTCGGCAAATTATCGCGAAATATGCAAATTTCGTCAAAAGATCGCGGAAAAAACGCGAATTTAGTCAAAGGGCCGCTGAAGAAAACCGCGAATTTCATGAAAGAATCGCGAAAAAACGCGAATTTTGTCAAAGGATCGCGGAAAAAAACGGGCGTTTCGTCAAAAGATTGCTGAAAAAAGGCGAATTTCGATAAAGGATCGCGGAAAAAACGCGCACGTCAAAGGATCGCAAAAAACACGAATTTCATCCAAAGATCACAGAAAAAAAAAAAAAAAAAAAAAAAAAAAACGCGAATTTCGTCAAAAGATTTTGTCATGTCTGTAGTAATACAAACATGACAAAATAATTAATGTAAATCTTTAAATAGCACATAAAACAACAGTGGGTTTTAGATTTTTTTCTCCCTCCCAAATAGCTCAACTCCCTTCCATTTATAAATATTGGTAGGGAGACTCCCCTCCTAGGAAAAATTGAATTTCAAGCCCTGATACCATATCAAAAGAATAACGAGATGTAATATGTAGGGCTCTAAATCTTGCTTTAATCAAGTAATTATATTTGTGATGGTGATGTAAAAAATTTACATAATTTAATATTAAATTCTATTTGTGAATGAAAACTGCACTGAAAAAACATATGCTGTAAATGCATTTTTAAATGTAAATAAAAAATGCAAATTTTAAATTATATTTCTTTTTGGAACTTTGATACTCAAATAGGGTGTAAAAAAAATCTTTTTTTTTTTATTTAAATCACATTTTTATGATTTTTTCCCCAGCGTTCAAATACTGAATAACTACCAAGAGTTTTAGGTTTCCAAAACAATTAAAACACTAATTGTCAACATAATCTATGTTTTTACACTTTAATTAACAAAATTATAATTATTAGTTAGTAATTACAGAAATTATAAAAACTGCAAATTAGTAGTTTCATTAATTAGCATCATACAATAATGTTATATACATTAATATTCTAATAATTATGCAAAATTTTATTAAATATTAGTGATATTTAACATTTATTAAAATTATTAATACAATAGTCTCTCTAAAATCCGCACTTCTAAAATCCGCAATCTTCTGAAATCCGCTTGCATTTCAAAACATAAACAATAAAATTCCCAGTTAAGAAGTACTCTTTACAATTTTTATTTCAAATATCAGCGAATGAAAATAAAATTATTTTTAACATAAATTTATGAAAAAATAGTAATGACAGTGGATATTATGCAAATAAAACGCTTTTATTTCACAGAAACCTACACACAACAAAATGTAAAACAGAGATTTATGTGAAGAGTAAACAAGCCCACGAAGGTCTTAGTAATGGCACCATCTATTGGCCACTATAGAAAGTAGTGAATTAATTAATTTTATATTTCATGTAAGGTTGGCAACACTCATTTCATTATTATTTTGCATTTGCTTTGAGTTGTATAGACCAACAGCAAATAACGACTGTTTACAGAATTCAAAAGAAACTTCATCAAGAGAAAATGAAAGTTCTCAAGCAAAAAACTATACAAGAAATGTTTAAAAATTGTAATAAAAAATAATTTTGGGTATTAAAATTATAATGTACAGGTAAATAAAAGGGATTCAAGTTTTGATTTGCTTAAATTGAATTATTACAAGCTCTTCTTGTAAATGGATACAGGTAAGTTAAAAAAAAAATCATTTAATCCAGAATCTACAAAACTCCAAAATCCGCAAAATTCTAAAATCTGCACAGCCTTCGATCCCAAGCTGTGCAGATTTTTGAGACTCTGCTGTAACTGCATTTAATATTAATAGCTACGTCAAATTAGTAATTATTAAACAATTAACTCTCTAATTAGGAACATATTATACATTTTTAAGCTTTAATTATTAAAAGGATAATTAATAATGTAATATACATTTTAGAAAGAAAAAGGGACAGGATTCTAGTTCCAAAAAAGGGCACTATTTCATGAAGAAATATATTAGTAATGTGTTTAGTAATGATATAAGAAAGAAAAAAAAAAGAATTTTTAGTATGATAAATAATAAAGTATGATAAGTCCTTAATTTTTAATAATTTTATGAATCACAAATTGAAAAATGCAATTAAATAACAACATGTTTTAATAATATCCTGTTTTTTCTAAAGAAATAAAGTTCTATTATTTTTGAAAGATCTTGGGCACATGAATTTAAAAATATTGTTGAATGGGGAAGTTTTCTATAAGAAATCTCTGGCTACTACAGGTGAATTTAAGGCAGGGTGCATTTTGCCAATTTCAAAAGAGGCAGGGTGCAGCAACTTTAAAAAAATGGCCTAGAAGAAACAATAAGTAATTACAGATTTAACCCCTTCAAGGGCGGTAGTTCATTTTTGGACCACTTAATTTTAATTCCTAAATGCCACATTTGCATCAGAATATTGAAATGAAATTTTTTTGTAGTATGTGAACAAAAGCTCTTGCTTATTTTAAAATAAATTAATTTGTAGATTCTGGTGTCATTCACTCATTTTATCATTTTATGAATAGAAGTACCTTGCCTCAAGGGTTAATAAAAACTGCAAATAATTTATTACATTAGTTGGTAGCGCAAATAACAAAACTAACAAATAGTATTTGCAGCTTGTTTTGCATTAGTACTTATTATGAGCTTTCAATGGTTCATTTTTTTTTCCTTTTTAAGAAAAGTTTTGCTGCCTTTTCAATCCCTAATTAATTTTTTTATTTAGTACATACAAGTTACAAAGAAAAAAAGAAAAAGAGCATTTATTCAACCTAAACTGAAAAAGTTCTTGCTGCGCTTAACATTTTTATACCAATTAGTTATTTTCTCTTATGCATTCATTTACATTTTAGTTGTTGAGCAGATGTCACACTTTCATTCTTCTTTGACTTGAGATTGCTATTAATTTATTATTACAAAAGTAGAAGGATAATCTAAAACACTGACTATTTATTCTTTTACTTACAGAAATTCAATACACTTGCTATGTTTATTTTATATAAAAGTATGCATAATATAATAATAATGCATAATTTGATTACTAAAGGCCTGACATTGCAAATTATATTAGATTTAAATATAATTTAAAAATGAAACTATAAAACAATGCTTATTTACAAACTCAACTGTTTTTAATTTTTTACTATACTAATGAATTAAGCTTAGAAATAATTATTTAAAGCTCTTTTTTCGTTTATTCATAAGTCAAAATACCTGTAGAAACTTTCCAAATTATGTTAATCTTAGATTTTAACACTTTTTTTGACGTTTTAAACATTTAGAAAATTTTTGAATTTAATCAATGATTTTTTTTAAAAAAATCGGTTGATTAAAATCACGATTTAATAGCTATTTAAATCAACTGATTAAAATCGTTGACACCCTACTCTCAAGTGATATTCATTTTGGCATGTAAAAATTCAGAATTGGGTTTATAACAAATAATTCTACATATAGAAATATAGAAGAAATTTAAACAATTTTGTGTGATTATAAGTCAGACAAATAATGCTTAAACATACTCATACATAAATTACATAATTTTTAGTTTTACATAATCTTTTATAATTTTTAATACGATTTTTTATTTGATAGCCATCTTAATGAGATAAAAAAAGAAGACTTTCTGATCTTTTTTAATACTCGGATGACCAAGTGAGGTCCTTACAAAATTAACATAAGAAATGATAGTGTTGACTCTAAGCTGCTTTAGCAGGGTGGAGTGCCCGGCGGCCCTTTTTATTTCTTTTTTGCACCCGGCGGATCTTTTAAACCCTTCCGATGCGCCCGGCTGCTCTTTTTAACACTTCCTATGTGCCCTGTGGCAATTCAGTTGATCACGGGGAAACATCGTAAATTCTAGGGGCTCTAAACAAACCAGTTTGAAATATTTTTTGTGAACATGGTACAAGTGTCCCCTTTTTGAAAAAATATACGCTTTTTTTAGAATAGTGTTCCCTTTTTGAAAAATTCCCGCCCGGCGGCCCTTTTTTTCTAGAGTCAACACTAAATGAACACAAATGGCATTTTTCTCTCTCCCACCCATAAGCAAGATTCCTCTTCTCTCGTACTTTTAATGGAAAAACCAAATTTAAAAGGCATTTTTCATCTCATGCACAGAAAACGGCATTCTTTTAGCACCAGCCAGCTAACATGTCCGTGATTAGAATGTGAGTGAAGAGGGGGAGGTTTCAAGATAACAGTAAGAAATGGTGTCAATCCAGTCTCTGTAGTATCTAAAATTAGATACAATGCTTAAATGCTCACTTTTTTTTTCTTTTGCAACTTTTAAATAAAATTTTTTGTGTGTGTTCCGAATTAAAACTGATTAATCCACCGCATTAAATTTAAAGAATAACACAAAAGGGATTATAAATAATTCATTTGAAATAAACCTATAAAACTTAAAATTTCAACAATTAATTAATTTTAATAAAAATTAAAGAATATGTACTTTTTAAATATTTCTTCCTTGCTTAAAATGTTTTGTGCCTTTATTATCATGACACTTGTGTGTACTGCACACATTGCATAAGATGTTGGGTACTACCCTGATCAGACAAGTGTTTGTTACTGAATTGTTTCCCAATGTTTTTCCTGAGAGGGTTCAGTTTCCAGTTTTTCAAAGAATTTTTGTGGGAAGGATGCACGAGAGAGAATTTTTAATTATGTGACCACTAGAAATTTAGTTGATATGACATGAAAGATTGAGGGCACTGCTTCTTTGTGAAGAGTCCCTTCATTTCAAGAGAGGAAAAATAGCAATAAATAAATAATAAAAAAAAGAATAGTCATAAAATTATCTTTTGAAATAATTTTGTCAAAAAAGGTTGATATTAATAAAAAAAATTCCTTATTTAAATAACTAAAGTTATTTTGCAAAAGTAATTAGTTTTGATATATCTCATTTTATTTATATAAATAAGGTTATTTTTTTTTAATCAATGTGTTACTTGCCTACAATTTCTATCAAGAGAGTGTGATGCTATTACTGATCTTAATCACAATGTTTAATTAAAATTTGCATATGTCTGATTATACAGGGTGATCAATTTAAAAGAGTACCCATTTGTTTTTTCGTATTATCCGCATCTATAATATATGTAGCACAACTTTCAACATCATTGCTTATTTAATATGTCTATATTTAATGTGAGAGTATCGTTTTTTTCACTTTCTAAATGCGAAAGCGCGTTTTATTAAACATAAATTTGCATGAACATCATTAGTAATTTTTAATCTGATTCTGCGTAAATGATTTGAGTAAATCATCTGCTTCTTTCAACTTTTATTGTTTCATTGGAGATACAGGACCATTACTGCTGGCTTCAGCATTCCGGAGCCCCTTCACACGTCAAACCTAACAATGGAAGTGCTTAAGGAATTCTTTCATGGCCATTTAATTTCAATAGGCCTCTGGCCACCAAGGAAACTAGACCTCACACCGTTTGAATTTTTTATGTGGGGGTTATCTCAAAGATAGGATTTTCCAGAGAAGTCCTGCAAACACCGATGAATTAAAACAAATCATAACTGAAGAAATCTTTTCAATAACACCAACAATGTTGCAAAGTGTGTCAAAAAACTTGGTTCGATGTGTTCATGTTTGCATTCAAAATTGTGGCGAACATTTTCCAACATTTCCTGTAAGGAATGATAATGCAAAAAATTTGAATTAAATTATGTTTTCAAAAATAAAATTATCACAGGATTAAGTAACATTGTACATCTGCATTTCTGTTTTACCTCACAAATAAAGTTGTAACAATCCAAAAGTGTTGGAAATTGCCTCCAACACTTAAACAAGGTTCAAACAATTATATTTTCAGTGTTACAATAGTTGCCACATCCATCAGATTATGGGTAATAAGAAAAATCAATGGGTACTCTTTTAAATTGATAACCCTGTAGATATTGCAAAATTACAAAATATCAAGAAATAAAAACTTAGAAATTATATTCAAACAAAAAATATTTTAGACTTTTTCTTTTATTTTGGCAAAAAAAAAAAAAAAGGCTCATCAAATGCAAATTTTAAAATATAAAATCAGAATTATTTGACTGACTTTGACAGAGAAAATAGGCAAAAAATTCTTTTCCTGCTTCACTATTTCCTCGATGCCCCTCATCTGACATAGATTTTGTAGCACCCAACAATCAGGATATTTAAGCATTACTGCAATCAACATTTCCTGAACAGGTCGGTGAATTCGGTCTTTACAATATATTTTTTTAAGAGATTGATAAGTTTGATTAGAAAATTTAGCTTATATTATCTTTCTAAATTATGTACTATTCAAAACTACATAACTGATAATTCTAAGCTAAAGCTATGCTTATAGTTATATAGGTTGTAAATATTTTTCTACTGGTGACTAGAATTTTTTTATGGCTACCAGATTTTATCAAATTTGTAAAGCCCTGGTTATTACACTATACCAAAAGCACGCTAATTTGGTGATCATATCAAATGGTATATACATTTCTTCAAAAATAACATATGCAGAATTTTTATACAATTAAAAATCATTTCAATCAAGCTTCAACTATAATACTGAGAATGTATTCAGATACCAATTTTTATAGATTTTCAGTATTTCTTATAGTTTTTAATTAAAAATGAGTCCCTGAAATTTTTTTTAAATTTGTAATAAAATCTACGATTTTCAATAATCTCTCGCTATAACACAATAATTATTCATTAAAAACAGAATGATTGCTCAGAATCCATAACAGGTGAGATTTCTATCTTGGTAATGAACACAACATCTCTACATAATGCAGATAAACTATTTGAGTAAAAGAGTCATGGCTTGCATTCAACTAATTATCTCAGGCGTATTGCAGATTAATTACATAAAACTTGAATAGTTAGGAAGGTATAAACAGCATTTCTCTTTTAGAAAAACACCAAATTTCAATAGAATGTAGTTTTAAACTCTGGGAGAGACGAAAGCAATTTGATATACGGGATCATTAAAAAAGGTTGGACATATGTCACAAATCATTACTGCAGCAAACTGTCTGGAGATAATAGATGCAAAACAATTACATATAACAAATCTTGGTGAATTTCTGAACACTTTGCAAAGAACATTACTGATTTTCCTCATTTACTTTTAGAGTATGATTCTTTGAAATGTGTCCAACTTTTTTTTATGTCCAGTGCTGAATATCCAAAAATGTCTGAATTTAAGAATAAACAATAAAAGCATTTAAGTCTAGGTATTAATCTCAAGAGTGCAAAAATTCAGTTTTGTGGTCGATTTTAATAAATGATATTATAAATTATGGACAGACTTACTTTTTGAAATAATTTAAATGGTTTATTAAATGGCTTAAATCTTTATCATCAAGAATACAGAATAAAATATGTTAATGTGTTGTGTTACCCTTAGTCAAATAATTTATTAATAATAAGTATGAAATCAACTTTTGGATTTTTAAATGAGAGTGACAATAGTGAATTTCATAGTGTCTCAACAGTAAAAGTTAAACCTAAGGGTGTTTTTGCTTCCTAAAGAATTAATTGGCAAAAATTGATTTGAAGAAAATAGCATTGTAAGCAAACTGAATGTCAAATTCAGATGAACTAATGAATCAATGTCAAATTATCCTGAAATTGCTCTTTTAAGCACATGCAAAGACAAATTCATGACGATTTTGGTAATCCTATGAAAGAGTAATTTGATGAAGTTTTAAATAAAGGAATCAGTATCAATTTTTAAAATAGTAGACTTATATGTAATTGAACAGGAATTATTATATCACACCCCCTAAACTGGAATATACTAAGGTTTTTAAAGAAGGCTCCAAAACATACAATGCCTTTAATTTAAAAAAATTATGTATATTTTTTAATCTTTAAGTTGTAAATGCATTTATTCCCTTTCTCTTTTCTGTCCAGTATTCTTATTTGTAATACAGCAGTGCATACATCTAATTTAATGTGGAAATGACATAAATTAGTTGCTTTAAGTTTTCATTTTGTGTTTTAGTTTAGTTATCCTCTTTCTCAATGTAAACTTTTTTTTTTAATAAAATTATTTTTAATAAGTTTTTTTTTATGAATGTGCATTAGAAAATGTCTGCTTCCAATGTCAACATGTTAATGCGATATTAAAATTCAACCTTACTTTTGATTTTACAGCATCTGTTTATTTTTATCCTACCTATCCATTTCCATATTTATATTCATATCTTTAGTCAGTCTTTGTTCATGATTCATCTTTTGTTTTCCCTTTCCACCCTTCTTTACTTTTTCCTTCCTGGTTTAGGATGAGTATTTTGTAACTGGATATCCTGCTTTGCAGTTCCTTTCAAGCTTTGCTTGCTTTAAGGATTACTCCTCCTTTATTTTGTTTATTTACACAAAAATAAAAGAAAGAAAAACTTAAAATCTCTTAGCAGACTGGCTTTTTACCTTTGTGGTGATTTGTAAGCATGATTTACTTTATGAAAAGAGCTATAAAATGAAATTAGTTGTTTATCATATCAAGCAGGAAGATACAAATCAAGATTTTTTTTTTTTTTTTAAATATTTAACATTTTTGATGGAATGTCTACTTTAGAGCCAGAATATTAATACTAAGGCAATTTTATTTCTATGCATTAATTACAAATCACAAATCTGTTCAATCTTTAAAAATGTAAACTTAGAAAACAAGGCAAGAGAAGACCAAATATTCCACACATATAATATATTAAGTCTTATATAGTATTATCTTATAGCTTTTTTATTTACTATTTATATCCATATGACTGATTTGTCAAGAGAAAAATTGGATCTATTAATTTACTGATTTTTCACAAAATCTGATTTTAGAAAAACAGACACTTCATGAATTTCTGCCTCAGAAAAACTAACTCTTCAGAAAATGTTCAACGTGTTAACACATAAAGTTGCTCTTATTTTGATACTTACTTTAACCCTCACATACCTCCTCTTTGCACCACAAACTAAAATAAACTCAAACTCTAAAAATATTCAGCAATTTTTTTAAGGGCGGGATATGTATGTCTAAAACGTGAATAAGAACAGGGGTGATTGTGAATTCATAAAAAAAAAAAAAAAATACCTGAAATTTTAGCAAGAAAAAGTCTTGCTATGAAGAGAGAACATGCAATTTATTGCAGGGAGATCCAATCCTCTCATTATGAAAAGTTTTAATTTTAATTATGTTCAGCAGTCATATGACATTGATATTTTAGTCTTATTTCATGAAATTAACAATCAGAAAAACCAGAATTCTGGTATTGAAAATGAAATAAATACCTGAATTTTCAAAAATTCTTTCTTAGTTCACACCTATGTCATAAGAAGTATTTTTTCCTTAATTTTCATGCTTCTAGGTTCAGTAGTTTGCACTATGTGTTGATTATGAGTCCGTCAGGACTAGGGTGCAAAAAAATCATGTTTTTTTTAAAAATTTAAATTAAATTTTTTTGATTTAAATCAGATTTTTATGATTTTTTTTCACAACGTTCAAACACTGAATAGCTATCAAGAGTTTTAGGTTTCCAAAACAATTAAACATCTAATTGCTAACGTAATCTATGTTTTTTACACTTTGATAAATAAAATTATAATTAATATAGTTAGTAATTACAGAAATTATATAAAAATTGTAAATTAGTAGTTTCATTAGTTAGTAGCATACAATAACATTATACTATGTATTAATACAGTAGAACCTCTTTTATCCGAAACTCTTGATTAACCGAAATCCATTTTTAAAGCTTTTTTTTGTTACTATCACATTCCTTGCGTGCAAAATCCATTTTGAAAGCTTTTTAACTACCATATTACTCGTATGCCAGCGATCCTTTCCGAAATAAATAAGAGTACCTATAAATATTTACGATCCCCTTTCTTAGAGTTTCTTTTAAATTAACTTGAGCTCCTGTAAGCTGCGGAGTGGAATGAAGAAAAGGAACAAATTACCAATTCTGAAGCTTTTGAATGTTTTGCAAAAAGTTTGGCGTGGCTGGAGCAGCAGAAAAACTGTAATACTGATGAACTAATAATATTAAAAAACTCCGTGATAGAGCTTCAAAGCAAAGGCAATCGAAACTGCGATAAAGCATTTTTTCAAACCCTTGTGATCAGGGCCCGACTAAGGCTATGGGGGGCCCCGGGGCCAGGGTTCGCAAAAACCTGGGTTTTTTTTAAAAAACCCAGCCCACATGGGTTTTTTCGGGTTTTTTTCATGAAAAACCCAATTTTCCCCGGGGAAAATCGGGTTTTTTCAAAAGTACAATATATGCGACATTACATTATTGTATTCTATATTATTTATATATTATATTTACTATACATTGTTCCCTTGTATACAATATAATTTTAATACTATTTTACAAGTCATAAATTGCATAAATTATATGATTTTAAATTAATTAAGTGTCAGTGTTTCTCACAAATTATTTTTAAATATAATAGAAGATAAAAAATTGTTAATTTGCTTTAAAATCAAATAATGAATAGAATATTAATATTTAAAATATATAAGTAGGAAGGAAAAAAGGGGTAAACTAGTTAGATGTGCCAATCCCAAAACTTTCCTCTATCTCATACATGTTAATAATTCAAAATTCGCTATCCCAGTGCCACATCTATGCCCATCACATGGATTGTAAAATATAGGTTCATTGAATTGGATGCATTTAACAAGGAGATGTAAGTATCACATTGTTTCAAACAAATCATTGAATTTTGGAACCCACCCTCTTAGATGTCCACAACCAAAATTTCCAACCCAAACAGTATAAAATCAACACCTGATGTTCAACTTACATCCAAGTCTAATAAGGATCTATTTATATGAAAATGAAACAGAATATTAAGTTTGATTAAATTATGTGCATTAGTTTTTGAGATACAGATTTTGCAAAAATCGTGAAAAATTGAGCATATCAACATTACCTGCTGTGCAATTTACACCTAAACCTAATCGGCAACAGCTTACGTCAACGTCTAGCTGAATCTGAAGTTTGAAGAAAATCCATGCATTAATTCTTGTGATATTGCGGAAATCATACAAGATTCAGTACAACAGAGCCTTTGTTGGGTGATATTCATCAAAAACTAATCAACACCAGTTTATATCAAGGTCTAACTGAATCTAAATTTTTATTCAATTCCGTACATTAGTTCTTGAGATAAATGCAGCATAGCAGCACCACCTAATGGGCAATATACACCAAAAACTAATCACCATCAGTTTACATCAGGGTCTAACTGAATCTAAAGTTTTGGGAAATTCTGTGCACTAGTTCTTGAGATAGAGCACCCACAAAATTTTTGTCACATTATACAGATAGATATTTTCTAAAAACCATCACATCGTCTTCAGGACCTTTTTTAAAACGTATAAATCCGTCGTAAACTGGAAGTCGATATTTTTCACAAACTAAATACTTCTTGTAAAGATAGAAGAAAGTAAAAATATATATCTTTTATTTTCATGAATATAGTTCATTTAAATTTTTTATATAAAGACATTTTTATGATGTTGCCTACTATGTTCTATGTTTGTTAGTAAAGTATTTCAATGTGCTAACATTTTTATTTTACTTCGGGTGTTTATGTAATGGCTTTTATATATTAATCTTTTTCAAAATTAACTGAAATGACTTAAATTCATTAAATGTATATGTTGTTTAAAATTTTAAATATTTCTGAAAATTGAAAAAACCCACATTATGGGTTTTTCAGTGGGCTTTTTCAAGTGGGCCCATTCTGAAAAAACCCACTGGGTTTTTTCGAACTGGGCCCAGCTTTGCGAACCCTGCCCGGGGCAAGCATCATTCTGGGGGGCCCCCTTCCCTGGTAGCAGAAAGTTCCTGACGGGTGACGTGCGTCGCAGATTTTCTTTTCCCTTTTGCAGATTTTTTTTTTCCATTGGATCTTTTTCCAACTTTATATTATGTTTAGTTCTTTATTATTTATTACTAAAACTTAAGTTTATTATTAATAAAAATGAGTAATATGCTTAAAAACATTAAAAGTAAATGATTAATTAATTAAAGGTTCATTTGTAACATTTTACCTGCGGATTATTTTCAGTCCCTGAAAGATCTGTCGCAGACACTTGGAGAATTTTCTGCTATTGGGCCCCCTTCCATATATCTATAGAATTCTTTTGGAATAATGTGGAAGTGGCTAGTACTAAACTTCATATGTATTCTATTTCTATGTATGCATAAATTTTGTACCCGGTACTGCTCCCATATGTAAACGGGGTATCACAAAATGATGGTCACAACTTTAAGAAAAAATACTAGTAGGATAATAGCAGAAAAAATGATAGATTGGTTGACACGAGTTTTTTTTTTTTTTGCTTTGCTTATCTACGTACGTTATGAGATGTCTAAAAGGAAATGCCCCAAATTGATCATAATGAATAGTTTTAACTTGCCACATTGCGAGGAAAACATTAATAAAGAATTTCTTTTGAAAACAATAGAATACTAAGTTGTCATAATAAAATTTTAATCATTAGATTTTTAATCATATAGTTTGTTTTTCGCATGGGTGCAGGGGGTACTGGAAGTAGAGAGAGGAAGGGGGACCGTACTTCTTTCTAAATGTTTGAAAATATAGGAATTTTGGTCACTTTTGGCTAATTTTAATCATTTGGTACCTTTTAATGAAATCCTGATTACTCTTAGGGGGGCCCCCTAAGAAGGGGGCCCGGGGCAGCTGCCCCACATGCCCCTGCATAAGTCGGGCCCTGCTTGTGATATATGTAAAAATTAATAAAAGATTTAAGGGAGTCTACTGTATTACTAAAATTACTGAAGTAAATTGTTCTAAATGTAACGTAAGTTACCACGGAATGACCCTGTTGATAAATTAGAATTTGAATTGTTTAGTGTTTATTCTGATGCAGCTCAATGAAGTGCTTTAACCCCCTGACTGCCGAGCAAAAGGGCAGAATTGTAATGTTGTTTTCACTGTAATTTTTTAAAAAGTCTCAAATAAGATTATTTTTCTAACATGACATAAAAAAATTAATTGCGTAACGGAGTATAAGCCATGAAAGTATTAATCATAACAAAATATTTTAAAACTGCGTTATATTTGTAGAATTATATTAATTTAAGAAATGCTTCTGCTACAGTGAAACCTACAGCTTAGTGAACGGATATATTAGTTCGCGGTGGTGAGAAGGTTAAAAGAATGAAATGACGCAATGATTTTTTTTCTGAAAGTTGAGAAATTTGAATTTCAATCATTAAATGATTACTCTGAATTAGAAAGATCATTTAAAAGATTAATTTTTCAAGAAATTTATGTTGTAAAAATAATTTTTTTGCTTTATTTTGATTGTCACATAAAAAATAAGCTTTCCTGTGTTTTATAAGTACAGACACCTTCAAATCTGCACAGCTTGGGACCAGAGGTTGTGCAGATTTTGGAATTTTGCGGATTTCTGGTCATTGCTTTGTTTACACTTTTTAAACAGTAATTTGAATGTAATAATGCAATCAAATTAAAGAATCCTTGCAATATAGTGAAATATTAAAATAATTAAGTAAAGTAATAAACTAAAATGATAAGATGTAAAATAATTCTATTAAACGATTAAATTATTAAAAGTAAAGTTAAATCTGCATAATAAAGATAAGATACATTTTCCTTGAATTATTGAATGAAACTTGCCTGATAATGATACCCTTTTATTTCACATCAAAATCAGAAAGTAAAGAAGCTTTATTTGAGGTTTAGCCAGTCTTAATAACCAAAAAATCTTCATTAATACATAAAAAGATTTGGTAAAAAGACTGTGGTTACCAGAAGATATTAGCGATATATATATATATATATTTTCCAGAAATAAATTGGACTTCTTTCATGAAAAACCATGAGTTCAGTCATATTATCGAGAATTAATTACATATTAAAATACAAAAGGAATGATATAAAACTAAAAAATTCTGTAATTTTGCCCCTACATCTGAACTGAAAGTTTCATTGTTTACATCTGTGATGATGTGCAGATTTCAGGCGTTTGTGGATTTTAAAGTTGTGGATTTGAGGGAGTCTACTGTTGTAATATGTCATTATTTCTAATAATTTCCTATCATTCCCAGATGATGACATAGTAGAAAACAGCAGTCTGGCGACAGTCAAGAAAGTAGACAAATCATATCAGTTTGCTATTGCCGTATTTTAAGTTAGCATGCGTGAGGTTGTCGGCGGGGGCCAGAAAAATTGCCAAATCAGGTGCTTTGCTTGTTCTAGGATTCTGCCCAAATCTGTTTGTTCTCTTTGATGCTTAAGTACCCAATATTTTTAGGAACAAATTAGATACAATTGTTTTCTACATATTGTCAATGGTCGTTTTAATAAAACACAAATTACAAGTTGTGCATGATATAAGGAAAGAATAAAGATGATGAATGCATCAGTTATTATACAAAATAAAATCGATAAAGACAAGGCTATAATCAATAGGGGGATCAAAAGGATTTCATCTCCCCTTTGTAATTGCTAACAGGTAAAACTGCAAATATGTCACTAATTTTCAATTAAAACAGTCAAGATATAAAAAAATCAAAATTCTATGGTAGCTGCTAGCATCTCATTTTTGTTTGATTTCTGCAGCATGTGATTCATAGGAAGTCTTTTAAATCCATAGACAAACTTTTCTGAATGGGTAATGGGATCCTGCCAGGGTTTGCCCAAGTGAGCCCGCTTGAAAAAACCCACCCGGGTTTTTTCGGGCGGGCCCACTTGAAAAAACCCATTGTGGGTTTTTTCAATTTTTCTCATGTTTTCACAACTAACATTATTTAATCTGCGGGGTTTTTCGGGCATGCGTACTTGAAAAAACCCATTGTGGGTTTTTTCAAATTTTCTCATGTTTTCTCAACTGTAACATTATTTAATATAAGGCATGAGAATGGGTGAAAACTGGAAAATTGGATTAGCAGTCAGTGGCTGTTAGACAGGGTTTGCCCAAGTGACCACTTGAAAAAAAAAACATTGTGTGTTTTTCAAGTTTTCTCATGTTTTCACACTGTAACATTATTTAATCTGAGGGTTTTTTCGAGCAGGACCACTTGAAAAAACCCATTGTGGGTTTTTTCAAATTTTCTCATGTTTTCACAACTGTAACATTATTTAATCTAAGAAATGAGTATGGGTGAAAACTGGAAAATTGGGTAAATAGTCAGTGGCTGTTAGACAGGGTTTGCCCAAGTGGGCCCAGCCCGAAAAACACGCCCAGGTTTTTACGGGCATTGAAAAAAACCCATTGTGGGTTTTTTCAAATTTTCTTGTGCTTTCACAACTGTATCCTTATTTAATCAAGGTTTGAGAATGCAAAGATAAAGGTCAATTTAAATATATTTCAAAAGAACCAGATTTAAAGGAATTTCTAAGCAGAGATAAAATGACCAAAAAAGAAAAAAGAAGGAAGATTTTCATGCCTGTAATCTAAAATGTATTCAAATGCTTTAAATCTTAATGCATGCAAAAAAGATTGCACTTGAACCCCATCCTGATTGTTTGCATTGTTATAGCTTTTAAGATTAATCATCCCATTTATTATCCTGCTTCAATGTTCAAAGAAAGTGTTATATAGGAGTTTTCCACACAAAAATGGTTCAGATTATGGCAAAAAAGAGTGAAACAGATAAGTTTCCTCCTGGATTTTGTGAGTTTTTTCTTTACATTCAGTACCAGCTACCTCTGCTTCAATTGAACAATACTTTTCCACATTTGGTCTGGTTTGGAGCAAGTTACGTAATCATTTTGGAGTTGATAAAGCAGCAAAGCTAGTAATAAGTGTATCGCCATTTGTGATATAAATTTACAAATGTTGCTGACTTCTATGACAATCTAATTTAACATTTAATACTGTTGGAATATATATGTAGCAAATTTTGCTAAAATTTTCAAATATATTATTGCGAATCCCATTTCTTTCAAAAGAAAAAAAAAAGTCTTCAACTGATTTCTGATTTGAAGTGAATGAAAGAAACTATATAAATTTAACATGTTTAACTTAAGGTAAGAATTATATAAAGAAATCCATTTGTGGTTCACTTAATATATGCTTAGTTCAGCAAACTAGTCCCATGAGATACAGATGTACCTTTTAAATTAATTTGATTTTTTTTCTTTTATATACTTTTTGTTAATTCATACTTAATTAATGCAAATTATGCCCAAGTTTCACTGATAAATGGAGAATTCAGGTATTATGTATATGAAAATTAGAAGCTTAAAGTGCTCTCCAAAAAAACTCAATAAAGCCCGAAAAAACCCGGGTTTTATCAGAAAAACCCGGTTTTAGACCAGGGTTGCAAAAAAGCCGGCTAAAATTAAAAAAAAGCCAGGCCGGTGGCTTTTTTTGGCCAAAATTGGCTTTTTTTGGCCTTTATACAATAAAGCATTGTAATTATAAACTACACATTTTAAAGTGTTTTTAATTAGTTTTAATGACATTTAATTGATTTACAGTTTAATAAGTAACCCAATTTCTCAATAATGAGGACATTAATACTGGAATAAAACTTAGATGATTGTGCCAGTGATTTGTATTCAGAATTGCAAATATGTCAGCTAAATTTTAAAAGGACCATGCCAACTGCCAATTTTTTCATTTTTACTGCTTTATAAAATTAAAGAGGACAATGGTTACTTAGTTATATGTTTTATTACTTAATTTTAAGAGCTATTAATATACAAGTCTTATTTTATTTCTAGCAAACATTTAAAATTATACATAGTCATATTAATAAAAACACCACCATTTCTCACTATTAAAAACATTATGAATAGCATATGCATGAATATGCATAGCAACAAGCTTTTCAAAATTTTAGTTAGAGAATTTTTTTTTTCTTGTTTAAATGCTCTATTTTTTATACACTTATGTACCACTCTCCTCAAATAAAACATCTTTTCTAATTCCTCGTTTCCATTTTGATGTGTTACATTTTGTCATTAAGGCTGTTAAATCCAAAAGGGCAACTTTCTGACATAAGTTTTAATTTATTTTTGTCCAGAAATGCATGAAACTAGCAGATGTTGTTGTTCAGAAACTATGTAATTGCACTGTTTTTTCTGGGTTTTTTTTGCAAACGCTACAGATTTTTCAGAAAATAGTGTCAAAGTGAGCGTTTTAAACCGAATTTCCGCACAAAGAAACCACTCAGAAAAGGGTGAAAAAACATGTTTGTCACGTGATCAAAATCACTTTATAACTCAATAGATAATTGATGGATCAAAAAATGGAAACAATTCGATTCCAAATTGCTTCCATGGTCAGGCTTTCGAATTTTACATCTTTCTGTTAAAAAATGAATTTGTAGATGTGTCAAAACATTTTGCGCTTGTTGAGCAGAGCAGTTAAGAACAGTTTTAATTAAATATAATCTTTAAAATGTGTAGTATATGTGGAGTTATATAATATAGAATTTCAAAACACCAGTTCGGAGCCTAACTTATATCCTTTTCAATGTTTATACAGTATGGAACCATTTATCCAGAAACCAGTTATCCGGAATGATATTTCTGATAGACTGATTTCAGAATCTTTGCAGAAAAAGGTATAACACACTGCCAGTTTGACATAGGCTCCGCTTAAACAATTGTATAATTTGATGACAACATCTAATATTTGAAATAAAAACATATTTATTGTATTTTAAATGTTTTAATTTTCATGCAGAGGAAACAGAAGAATTTTTGTTCCTAAGGGATTCCCGTAATTTTCCTTTTTAAAACTCTGGTTAACTTTTGATATTTCTTGCATTGATATCCAAGTAATCTAATAATTTAATATCAGAAATAATGCCACAACTACATATATTCCACAAAACTTATCAAATGGATGCTGCTTTCATACACAACCAGTTAACCGGAAAAACCAGTTATCCAGAATACATCTGACCCCAAGCATTCCGGATAAATGGTTCTGTACTGTATACATTTTTTTTCAGACATAATGCGTTCACAGTTGTCTTCTAGAAGTTATAAAGACTTATTTATTTGATAAAATTTAATAGAAATCTATTATTTTTTTAGTAGAAAATATTTATAAGTGTATTAAAAATTAATTGATCCAAATTTAAAACAAATTTACTGTAAACCAACTTTAAAAAATAAAAACTGGCTTTTTTCAATAAAAGCCGGCTTTTTTTAAGTGGTTAAAACCAAAAAAAGCCGGCCGGCTTTTTTTGGCCTGGCTAAAAGCCAGCAACCCTGTTTTAGACTAATGGGCCCAGTGGGCTGGGTTTTTTCTAACCCTGGATCCTGCAAAAGCAAAATTTCAACACTAATTTACAACAGACTATGTGATTAATAGAAACTTCCAATATAATTAATAGCAGGGGTGCAGAAAATGTTTCTACTCCCATTCTACTCTACATTTCTCCCAATCCACACGAAAATTTCCCCAAAATTTTACGATATGTTATAGGTAAGTGCTGTATTACCTTAGATATAGAAAATTTATTTTTCAAATATTTCTCAACTTATGTGCGAGTATATGTGGCAGGGGTGATTCTGAGTGAAAAAAAATTTCCTAAAATTCACAGCAAATTTTCTGAAATATTACAGCAGAGTGGGGGAAATCCACTCCCAACACTATGTATTTTTCATGGATCTTTTGACGCAATTCACATTTTTTTGCGATCTTTTGACGAAATTTGCTGTTATTTTGCGATCTTTCGACGAAATTTGCAGTTATTTCTCCTTCCTTTTGACGAAATTCAGAGTTGTTTTGCCATCATTTGACGAAATTTGC
This sequence comes from Maratus speciosus, assembly GCA_963932465.1. Taxonomy (NCBI): domain Eukaryota; kingdom Metazoa; phylum Arthropoda; class Arachnida; order Araneae; family Salticidae; genus Maratus; species Maratus speciosus. The sequence continues at coordinate 466,909,119 of OZ010790.1, forward strand.
AGTTGTTTTGCCATCATTTGAAGAAATTCGCGGTTCTTTCGTGATCTTTTGACGAAATTTGCAGTTTTTTGCGATCTTTTAACGAAATTTATAATTTTTTTCGTGATCTTTTGACGAAATTTGCAGATTTTTGCTATCTTTTAACGAAATTTGCAGTTATTTCGCCACTTTTGACAAAATGCGCGGTTATTTCACAATCTTTTGACAAAATTTGCGTTTATATTGCGATCTTTTGAGTAAATTTACATTCATTTCTCGATCTTTTGACGAAATTTGCAGTTTTTTTCACTTTTCTTTGACGAAATAGAAGGTTATTAGCCCTGTTTTGACGAAAATCGCGGTTATTTCGCCATATTTGGACGAAAATCGCGGTTGTTTTGTGATCTTTTAACGAAATTCGAGGTTGTTTTGTGATCTTTTGACGAAATTTGCGATTGTTTTGCAATCTTTTGGCGAAATGTGCATTTATTTTCCGATCTTTTGACAAAATTTGCATTCATTTCACGATCTTTTGACCAAACATGCAGTTCTTTCGCGATCTTTTGAAGAAACATGCAGTTCTTTCGCGATCTTTTGAAGAAACATGCGGTTCTTTCGCGATCTTTTGAAGAAACATGCGGTTCTTTCGCAATCTTTTGAAGAAACATGCGGTTCTTTCACGATCTTTTGAAGAAACATGCAGTTCTTTCGCAATCTTTTGGCGAAATTTGCGGTTCTTTCGCGATCTTCTGACGAAATGTGCGGTTATTTTGCAGTCTTGTGGCGAAATTCGCGTTTTTTCCGTAATTCTTCGCCAAAATTTGCGGTATTTTTCGAATTTTCAGATGACCGTTTTTGTTTTCTTTTTTCCCGGAACCGAATGTCTTAAACTTTCGGAAAATTCGGAACATAATCACCCCTGATATATGGTACATATTATTCTGAGATCGATTTTGTGAAGGTCGCCATACGGATATTTTTATTTGTACTGAAATTGTTCTACCTCAGGGAATTATGGAATTCGTTGTTAAAATTGAAATCAACTATATATGTTTCTGAAAAATTTCACCAGGGTTTAAAATTTCCCCCGATCCTAGATCGCCGGATCGGACATATTCTGCACCCCTGATTATATATAACACTGGCGCCCGGCTAACCGAAAAGTACCTTTTTTTCTTGTTTAAACTTTAAACGCTCTATTTTTTATACACTTATGTACCACTCTCCTCAAATATTATATCCTTTCTAATTTCTCTTTTAACATTTATAACTTAATCTCTTTATATGGACACATAAGAATGTTTCCATTTTGATGTGCTACGGTTTGTCATTAATTATATATAATCTTTAAAATGTGTAGTATATGTGGAGCTATGTAATATAGAATTTCAAAACACCAGTTTGGAACCTAACTTATATTCTTTTCAATGTTTATTAATTTTTTTTTCAGACATAATGCCTTCTAGAAGTTATAAAGACTTATTTATTTGACAAAATTTAATAGAAATCTATAATTTTTTTTAGTAGAAAATATTTATAAGTGCATTAAAAATTAATTGATCCAAATTTAAAACGAATTAACTGTAAACCAACTTTAAAAAATAAAAACAGTTTTTTTTCAATAAAAGCCGGCTTTTTTTAAGTGGTTAAAACCAAAAAAAGCCGGCCGGCTTTTTTTTGCCCGGCTAAAAGCCGGCAACCCTGATTCTCTCTGATATGAAATACCGAATCGGTAGTTAAAAATATGAGTCGTTACTCGTTACTGCAGAACTAAGAAACAAACTTAAAACGCTACTTTTATTTCGTGATTCATGAACGAAGCCACATTGATGCAGAAAGATGCGAATTTGTGTTCGGTCTTTGGACTCGGAAATCAGTTGTTACCGTATTTTATTATCACATACAGGTATTTATTATCGGTTTGTTACTTCAGCACTTCTTCATTCGCCAAAAATGTCCATGCGAATAATTAAGGAGGGAAGATTTTGAAGTGTTTGTGATCAATAGTAGAACAAACTGCTTTTAGAAGAACGATTACTATGAGACAAGATGTGCTTATCATTTAATATATTAATTTTGTATTAATTATGCATTTAATCTATTAAGATTGCTCATAATTTTACCGTAGAAAGAACTGAAGTTTATAATAGAATAAAATATTCATTGTAGATGTATTTAAGGAATGATAAAATATTTTTAGGAAATATAACTTTTTAAATCATTGATTTTTACTCATACTCGCATAAAATCAGTAGGCGCTTTTGTTCAGAAATTAAGAAATGGATTAGCGTCTCTCTTTTTCCTTTAAATTCAAAAGATTTGTTTGACGATACTATGAAAATGGGTGTTTTTTGAACTAAATTTCTGGACACAACAGTAATTGAAGGGCTGTCATAAAAAAGCATTTGATTATAGCTTGAAGTACGATAAACTTATCGAAAAAGGAAAAACGCTATTCAATTCCATATCATTCCCATGACCGCCAATTTTATTATTTTATGCACTAGACTGAGTATATGAATGTGTCAGAAAGTTTTGCGATGTTGAACGGAGGTAAATATGTTTTTGAGAACTGATTGCTAGTTTCCATTATAGACATGTTCCGTTGTCACATGTTTTACTGGTTTCAGTAAGCAATGGACATTTCTATTAAGATACTGAACTACTATTTTTTTTCTTTAATATATACAGTAATACTTGCGGAGACAGAATCACGAGAAATCACAAAGGAATTCCGTACTAGACAGATTTTCCGTCTTAGCAGATGGAATTTAATTGTATTATTTTCATGGGAATCGATTTTGGAATATTTCAATTTAAGGTAAAATTCCACTTTATCAGGTTGCATTTATTTATCCATTGTTATATTGTAAATGTTTCCATTTTTACGCAGATTTCTGTTGCAGACAGGTTTTGTACAAAATTTTACTATGGTTCTAGGTAACGGTAACGAATTTTTTAAAAGACCTCATGTATGGTATATAATTTTATTTACTGTAGCCTTGTGACGTGACCATATATTTCACATGCAGTATTTTGAACACCCAGTTTTATACTTTATGAAATTTTAAATTAGTGCAAGCATCCAGATAGATTTTATCTTTTATTTTATGGAAAAGATAAAACGGCTGAATCCCAAAACAGCCGAGACACTTGGCATCGTTGTAATATGAACGCTTCGCGTTCATTAACGGCTCATAAAACGGCTGAATCCCAAAACAGCCGAGACACTTGGCATCATTCAATTTGGCGAGGCGATAAATGGATCTTTGTTGTTACCAGTTTGTTTCGTAAAGTCTTTCCACGCCTTCAGTTGTGTGATCTTGAATTTGGATTGGTTGATTTCTTGTGTATTGGATGGCTATGCCTACTTTTGACAACTCAACTCCGCATGTTTTGTAATTTGTGTACAACGAGGTGAGAGACGAGCTTAGAGGAGGAATTGTTATATTAGAAGTCTATGGAGATGAGGTGTAAAAGAAAGACGTTTTGTAATTGTAAAATTAAATGACGGTAAGGCTAGAGTTTGTTATTGTTAATATAGGGTGAACTTCCAGTAATTGACCACATGCCAGTAATTGACCAAAAACACATTTATGTGTTTAAAACAAGAATCAATGTGTTGATAAAGTATTTTTGTATGCTGAATAAAAATATTTAACATCCAATGAATTGCATAGGAAAAGATTACTTTTGCTATCTATATTCTGATTGAATGTAAAAAATCAAAGAAAATGCACCTTCTAACAATATCAAAAGTGAATACATTCTGTAATAGTAGTGTTGTTTTGTGAGTTGTTTTATTAATCTTGCAGCATCAAGTTTAATTTAGTTCCATTGGTTCATCAAATGAGGTGTGTAGTTCATTTTTGTTTGTTTTAAGTTAATCATTATACATTTAATATTAAATTCATAAGTTAAATGACATTAAGGGGGGTGGTCAACTACTAGATCTGTGAATGTTGAAAGCATTCAGTAATTGACCAAAGTGGTCAACTACTGACTTTTTGCTTGTTTGCATCCATTCCTCTTGATACTTAAAAAAATACATAGATTTCTATTATGAAAGCAATATTCACCAATTTTTTATTTAAAAAATGAGTTCTTTCAGTAGTTGACCAGGGTGGTTAATAACTAAATATGCTTGGTCAATTACTGATCAAGCAAACACACATTTGTTATGTCAAGAGGGTCATAACACATTTATATAATAATAATGCAAGAAAAGTGTAATTAAAATGTAAAGATAACAAAATTAGTATAGTGAGGCTCTAAATATCATTAGGGTTTGTCACACAAATCTTATAAAAAAATGTTTTACCACCGTCAGCTCCAAACATAGTTCGTGGTAGATTTCTATTACAATTGTTGTGGAAGTATGCTGTTAAAATTGCTAGTATATAAAATGTTTTTTATGCTGATTTTATCCATGACAAAGTTCAACCCTAATTAACTGCAGTTGTATAATAATAAAACATAATAACAGTGTAATGTTAATGTAAATTCTGTATTAAGTTTTGGTGGACAAAAATAAAAATATTACTTTTAATAATCAGTGATTTGTTCAATATATTTTTTTAAACTGTAGAAATATATATAGTTTAAATTTAATTTTGAATAATAATTAGTGTTAACTATTTTGCACAATAAGCATCCCATTTACATAAAGCATAAAGTGCTCAGAATAAATTATTCCTAACAGTAATTTTATTATTGTACAGTTTGTTTTATTTAATGAATGCATTTATGGCATTAAATAAATTAGACAAAAGTTTATATTATAATTAAAAAATCTGGTGACAAAAGATTAAAAATTATGTAGAGTGTTGATTGCCAAGTGCTTCAGAAATGTATGCATAACTGTAGCACAAATAGGACTACAACTAAAAAAAAAAAACTTTTCACTAAACGAAAATGGCATTTAGAATATTTAAACATAATTTAAAATTAATTATAAATAACATGACAGATTTTGTCATCCCACAAAAATATAAAGCAATAGGGAAAATCTTAAATATATTTTATGCATATATCAATTTTATAAATAGAGATTAATGATTATGTATCTCGGGCCATAGGTAAAAGATTACTGGGCCATATGTGGCCTGCAGGTTGAGCATGGCTGCTTTAAAGCATATTTTGCTACTACTGCAATTTAAAAATCCTTGGCTTTATGATTTAAATTCTTTCAAATTCGTCAGACTTTTTTTTTTTTTTTTCAGAAATTTGAAAATTTCCTGATTTTTTCTGGCTGTCCAGGAGGCTAGACATCCATTTTCTGTAGAAAAAAACTTGGCAAACTTCCCCATTTTTTCATACAATTAATTTTAAGAAGGTTTATCAGTTCAACTTCAGAGTGGTCAATTACTGACACGGTGATGGTTATTTTCTAACATTAAGTGGTCAATTACTGGCAAAATCTCCCTTGACAACTATTATATTAAATAAAATAAAATTGCAAAAAAGTAGGCAAAAAAAGTTTATTTATTATTGATCCTTATAAGTGATTGTTGCTTTAAAAAAAAAGTTTCAAGAAATATCTCTTTAAATTTAGCACAGAAAAAAAAAATGCGAAGAAACTTTCACTAAATGGTCAATTACTGGGTAGTTCACCCTATTTTGCTACTTAGTTGTAAAATTTGAAAGTTAAAGTACCTGTGTAATTTAAAGTTTGAAATTGTGAGTATTTGTTCATTTTTTTTTTGCTGGAAAGCTAAATGAAGTTTATCGACGACTAGAAATTTATGAAATTATGGCAATTCAACATTTTATAGAGTTGGTTTTCAAGAAAGGAGACGTTTGTTAAGGTATGTTAATAATTTTATGTATTTTTTATTATAGTGTTTTATATTAGCCGTTTATTGTATATTTCTTATGTATGCTGACCTTACGAGTTTTGTACATTTTGATATTGCTACGCAACGTGAACTGCTGAATTTTGATATTGCTACGCATTGAGAACTGCTGAATTTTGATATTGCTATGCAGCGAGAACTGCTGAATTTTGAGATTGCTAGGTAGCGAGAACTGCTGAATTTTGAGATTGCTACACACCGAGAACTGCTGGTGACAGTGATGTTTTTTTTTCGGTTAATGAACGCGAAGCGTTCATATTATAACGCATCGTATTACAACGATGCCAAGTGTCTCGGCTGTTTTGGGATTCAGCCGTTTTATCTTTTCCATAAAATAAAAGATAAAATCTATCTGGATGCTTGCACTAATTTAAAATTTCATAAAGTATAAAACTGGGTGTTCAAAATACTGCATGTGAAATATATGGTCACGTCACAAGGCTACAGTAAATAAAACGCTGATTGCCGCTTTAACAAGTTTCCTGCATTTTTCAGATTGCTGCAGAACTAGGTTGCTGTATTCAGTGATATATATTATTTTTTTATGAACGCGAAGCGTTCATACTTCTTTAAATTAGAAATGAATTGTTCAATGTTTACTATAATATAGGCACGTACTTACAATATAAAATGACCCCATGATTTTTTCTGAAAATTGTTGAGAAATGAAAATTTTAATCATTATATCGTTACTCTGATTTGGAAAGGTACTTTAAAAATTTCACACTTTCAATAAACTTATGTTGAAATCATTTGTTTTATTTTGAATCTCATAAAAATCAGCTTTCCTGTGTTTTCTAATACGTCGTTATTTATAAATGTTGTATTTATCATGATTCCAGGGTGATGACGTAGTAAAAAACAGTCTGGAAGCATTCAGGAAAGTGGACCAATCACGTTAGTTTTCAGGTTGCCGCATTTTAGATTGCATATGTGGGGTACTTGGTGCTTGTCAGAAAAGTCGCCAAATGGGTGTCTCGGCTGTTTTGGGAATCTGCCGATAAAACTAATTATAATCGAAAAAAACACAGAAAATTAGAAAACACACTGAATATAAGTGCTTAGGAGGATTTTTAATATCCATTCTCTAAAGAGTAACGAATATTTTCTAACAGGTAGTGCGTTTGTAAGTAACGAATACATATAGGTGTTCATTTAGTCGTTACGTTTACAGCACTAATACACAGATTAACAAAAATCTAAATATTAATATATGCTTTGTAAGATATTTGACGCAGCAGAAAGTAAATTATTTACAGAATCAAAAATTAAATGCAAAGTAATTTCTTAAAAATAAAACTGAAAACGAGGGTCGACACAGGCATAAAATTGGGTCCTCTTTGCTATTTGGGGTCCCTTCACACAATTCCATTTAATAAAGATGCCCAATCACAAAATTATGTTAGATACAAGCAAACTCTTCATTATTTTTTATTTGCGATATCAAATGTGTATAATTAATTTGCCAGCAGAAAAAACTTAGTGGGAAGAAAAATTGGCATAGATATCTCAAGACACACACGGTAGCATATTTGGAGCTAAAATGACGATTTTATGCCTGGGCAAACCGGCAATTTTGCTTTATATGGCAGCCTGGCAGAATGTATTGCATGTGTTTTGCATTAAATTAAACATGGCGTGTTAATAATAAAATAATTTGTGTGTTTTATAATAAAATTGTGGTTTTCATATAAAATAAACAGCTTTATAATAAATAAAACTAGTTTTCTCCCCGAGATTGCGCAAAAAAAAAAGAAAAAAATACACCACTCTGAGACATATGGGCCGAAAATTTTAGTGAGGACTTAAAATTTAAAATCAATAAACTCTTAAGTTGAATTCGAGAGATTTTATCTTTTTAATAAAACTTTAGTTGTTTACAAAAATACAATAAATTTTACAAAAATAACCTTTTTTCAGAAATTGGAGATCAAGGAATAAAACTTGCACAGATTCCTGGGAAATGTAAAATCGATCATTTAACAAATTTAAAAACAATCTTATGGAGATTTTATAATGCTGTTTTAACGAACACAACTCAAACAGCTATAGTAATAGAAAAATAATTATCATATTTTGCATAGAGACCTACATTCCACGTTTCAATTTTAATAAATTAAGTCGTAATTATGTCAACAACATATAAAGCATGCAACAAATATGTGATATTTGCAAAATAGGAGATGCATATGTAAATAAAACTAATAAGCATAGATAAAATTGTCATAGTAAGACATAAGACAATAACAAAACTTTTAAATCTCCAAAAGAAATTTTTTTTTTGACACACCCGGTTACACTGTTACTCCTACACTTAATTAATAAAAAATAATGCCACTTTATTTCCAAACTACAAATAGTTAGAGATCATGGATTAATTTTAAAATATACAAAAATTGCATTTAAAATACTAAATAAAAAACTTTCAGTAACTAAAACTAAATCAAATCGCAGAATTATGAAAGTATAAAAAATGTTTACAAACCTAAATCTAGTTTCTTTTTGATATCTGTATAATATTTCTGACTGTTTATATAGTTACTGGGGAAAGATTATTAACCCAGCATTAAATATTTTAAAACCTTTAAACACCTGTCAATACATTCACGCAGTGTTGCCAGATAGTCAAAAGTCAATTTCCCCAAAGTTTCTAAAATTTTCCCCAAATCAGTATTTTTTTCCGCAAAAGTCCCCAACTCAGTTTTTACTCAAAAAGTGAATTTTTAAATTTTCAATTTACCACTATAAAAAATATTTAAGTAATTTAAGCTCAAAAATTTTCCCCAAATCAAGCCTTTTTTTGAAAAAATTCCCCATTTACAAAAAACAAACTTTTAAACTGAGCTGAATGCGTATTCTGTAGCTACATTAGAGAATGAGAGATATATTTTGCAGTGACAAGTTATTTTACGTTTGTTTTTATAAAAGTATTGTTTAACAATGTTGGACTATTGTTAAATTAGCTCCATAGCTTCTTTAGACAATCTGTTATAAGTGGGGGTTTAAATGAATCCGAGATGGTACGCTGTTTTAATTCTTTTGTTGCCCCTATACTGAAGTGCATAATCATAATACAAAGTATTTTCGCTGTATCAATCGATGTGCTTTTGTATATCATAAGAGAAAAATATCTGCTTCCCACGTATTTAAATTAATTTTTTTAAGTCCTGCAGATTTAGTTACGTGCAGGTTTAAGCTGCTTAAGACTTTAGAGTCTGATGCATCTGTAATACGTGTAAACTGTAATATAGTAAACAACGAACACGACCACACCCAAGAGAATAATGATTGATACTTCCAATTTCTGGATTGTAGTTTCGTTTTTCAAATCAAAATTGATTTCGAGACAGATCCAGCTTTTTTACAGGACAAAAAGAAATCGTTACGGAAAATAGTAAAAAAAAAAAAAAAAAAAAAAATCCCCAAGTTTTTCCCCAAAATTTTTTGTAGTCCCCAAAAATTTCCCCTTGAACTACTTGTCCCCAAAAAATTCCCCTAGAGGTTTACAATTCCCCAAAATGGGGACAAAATCCCCAATCTGGTAACACTGCATTCACGCACCAATAATGGATTTCATGTCAAAACAACAAAAACATAAAATTTTAAACTCAATAAATCCGTTGTTGCCAGATTGGTGCATTGGTTAGTTTTGATTTGATCCTTGATCGGTTTCTGATGAGAAGTCTTTTTAGAGTACCTTTATAACAGAGCCGTGACAACATGCCAATCAGAAGAATTCGTCATTATTCGTTAACCAATCAAAATGCTAAAAATGCATAGCCAGTAGTAGTAGAAGTAGTATAGCGACAGATTACGCACAGACTTCTAATATAGGTAGACTCCCAATCGGCAACCTTTTCTTGTCTCCTACATCTCTGCCCTCCATCACGTGATGGAAAGCAGATTTAGCGCGCCAAACCGGTTTTTCTCCCGCTAAAATCTCCTCGGAATCTCTCTCCAGTTTCCCGCCGAAACATCGTCTGTCTGCGTTTGTCTTGAGTTGACCGTACTTTTGCTTTTCTTTTTAATTTACCCTTTAACAGTTCTTTTAAGAACTTTTTATTTTAGCTTTTAAAATGACAACTTTCGCGTCAGCTTGTAGTTTCGCTTCTATGTTTACATCTATTTTATTGCGAGGATGAAATCCGAAAGTTGCCAATAAAGGGATTACTGCCAAAATACGGCACCCTTTTGGCGATGAAAACAAAACATGTTGGAGCCAAAACCTTCCCCAGAGAACAATGGGATTGGGTGTCTACTTATATTAGAAGTCTGTGGAATTACGGTGCCTCACTTAAGATCAACTTAGAGACTTACGATATAAACAAAACGTAAACGGCATTGCGGTGCCTCGCGATCTTACGACAGCTTGAAAGCAGCCGTAAGTTAAGACAGAAGTGGATGCGCGCGCAACCACAACAAATGTAACTGCGGCCTGTGATTGGCTGACTGCAGGAGGACTTACGCCGAAGCACGAGGACTTGCGCCGAGGCACCGTAATACCAAGTTACGACTGATCGCAGGACGCCTATCCTACGATCGAGCGAGGCACCGTAATCCCAGCCATAGTGTGGAAATCGGCTATCTCTGTAATACTTAAAAAAGCACTAAAATATTGTATCCCTTAAATATGCTATGATGTTGCTGCATTATCCAGATCGCAGTGACATCTGCAGGATATTTTCTACAACTGCAAGGTATTGCTAGCCTATACAATTTAGGCTGGGATTACGGTGCCTCACTTAAGATAAACTTAGAGACCTACGATATAAACAAAACGTAAACGTCATTACAGTGCCTCGCGATCTTACGACAGCTTCGAAGCAGCCGTAAGTTAAGACGCATGTGGATGCGCGCGCAACCACAACAAATGTAACTGCGGCCTCTGATTGGCTGACTAGAGGAGGACTTACGCTGAGGCACCGTAATACGAAGTTACGACTGATCGCAGGAACGCCTATCCTACGATCGAGCGTAAGATAAGGTAGAGCGAGGCACCGTAATCCCAGCCGTAATACTAGTAATACGAAAATCTCGCAGATGTCGCTGCGATCGACACTTGGCATTTTAGCAGTATCGTCGCACATTTAAAGGATAAAATTTTTTAGCACCGCTTGGATACCATATTTCCACACTAGGTATTCTAGACGCTGTAGTAGTAGTAGTAGTAGTAATACAGCGCCTAGAAGATACCGTGTGGAAACCGACTAGTAATCCAGTAATGCTTTAAAAAGTGCTAAAAATTTGTGTACCATAAATGTTGAACGATGATAAAAGACAACAAATATCGATCGCAGCGACATGTGCCATGATCCAGATAGATTTTTTGCTGTTAACAAAATGTGATTGGCCAATCAGAAACTTGCATTTAAAAAAAGGGGGGGGTTCGCAAAAATGCAGGCTTTTGATTGGTCTGTCTCGTTTCGCTAACAGCGAAAAATCTATCTGGAATTGGGCCCATGTCATGTCATAGAGTTCTAATATAACTGGACGCAGAAATGGTAACCTTTTCTTGAAGCACATATCATGCTCCCCACCATCACGTGATGGTGGGAGGATTGCGAGCCAAACCGGTTTTTTCCTCCAAAAACTGTCACAGATCAGTTTCAACCACGTGACCACATGCCCACCAATTTTGCACCAACCAATCAAAATCACCGATCTTTTAGCCTCAACCAATGAAAGTGGAGAAACCCGGGAAATTTGGGAGGCAAACAAAAAACATTCACGAGATTTCCAAGCTGGTTGCTAGGGTGTGACGTCAGTTGAAACTGATCTATTGTTTGTTTGTTTGTTTGTTTATGACCCTCTCGGGCCCGGTGAGCAGCTTTCTATTTCTGTATAGCTGTCTTACTCCCCTACCAAGATACACAACAAAAGTCAGATACGCCAGAAACTAAACAGACCGGCACAACGCAGTACCACCACTGACAAGATTCCTCCTATACAGCAGCATCGATCCAACTCCGACAGTGACGATAAATCTCATTCAATAACTGTGAGAACAAACCCAACTCTTCATCTCCCTTTCTCCCCATAGCCGCAAAGATCTCTTCGTACGACATACTCTTCGACATCGAAAGCTTTCCAAAAATCTTATCCCGAATCCTACAGAATTTCTTACATCTCAAAACCAAGTGCTCCTCAGTTTGCTCCTCGCCACCACACAAATCACACTTGGCATCTCCCCTACCCAGAAACTTCTTATGACGAACAAGAGTAAGAACAGTTTTTGTCAGAAACCGAGCAAAAATTACACCACTCTCCCTCCTAAGACACTGATGCGGATGCCCTATGCTAGCGTAATCCCAACCACGACCTGAATGATCAATCCTATACTGGTTCCAATCCCAAACAGACTCCCTCTGTTTGTTATTCCTCACAACCTTCATCCAGTCCTCAGGAGAAAACCATGGAATACTAATATTGCTATACGGGCCATTCCTGGCCAGCTCATCTGCACACTCGTTGATTTCAATACCTTTATGTCCAGGCACCCAGATAAACTCCATCTGAAACTGATCAGTCCTCTTCCTGTTGATCTCGTCCCTTAGCATGGTGATAACCGCCACAGACTTTCGATTGATCTTCTCAAGGGCCATCAAGACACTTTTGGCATCCGTGAAAAACATATATTTCCCACCCTCCACCATATAATATTTAATGGCAACCAATAATGCAATCGCTTCTGCAGTAAAAATCGAATTGACATTGGGAATTTTCAACGCCATCCGATTACCCGTATGTTGGTTGACCATTCCAATCGCAGTCTTGTTTTCCTCTTTTGAAGCATCTGTTGCAATGATGATCGCCTTGTCTCTATGCATCTGATAAAACCAGCCAAACGAATTCCTAATAACCTCCTCAGGGAAATCTTTATTTTGGAAAGGCCAGGCATTTACTTGAATTTTACAGTTTTCATTCACCTTGGTCCCCCACTTGTACGTGATCATTTCGTTAACATTCGTGTTATGCCGACCCAGGATATTCTGTTCCCTGTACAGCAAATCCTCTGACAACACATCAGTATACTCTTTATGTTTAAGTTCAGAAATACTCCTCTTTACAGCCAAGAATTCTCTTCTTGTGTGGCTACTCCAGACCCCGCTCTCTTGTAACAGCACCGAAATTGGACACCATCTTGGCATCCCACTCGCCCATCTAAGGCCCACATTATGAATCACTTGAAGTTGGCGGCTTTCAGTTTTGTTTGAGTGCGCAAGAATCCTCGGGTTACCATCTAGAAGAGAACCCATCATACTATTTGTAATTTTTAAAAGATATTTGGTCTCAGTACCCCAACTCCTGCCAGCAATAACTTTAAGCATGTTCATCCTCTTACTAGATTTCTCTTTCAGCATGGCAATATGGTTCTTAAGATTCCCCTGACTGTTTAAAAACACCCCTAAAACTCTTAACTTCTCTGAAAAGTCAACCTCCTGACCTTTAATCTTAAACTTCTCCACATCCTCATTCCACCGCCCTATCTTCATAATTTGGCACTTATTTGGATTCACCTCAAGATTCCACGCCCGCAACCAATTGATAGTCCTAATCAGATTCTCCTGTAAAATGTCCCTTATCCATTCCACATTATCATGGAACCCATACAGAAAAATATCGTCGGCATAGATCACACAATGAATACAAGAGTCAAAAATCTCAAAGATATCCGCAAGGTAAATGGCAAAAAGAAAAGGAGAAAGAGGGCTGCCCTGTAATAAGCCCCTCAGATACATGAATGGCACCGAGAACACGCCCCTCCACTTAACCCGAATCCTCAGCTCCTGCATGAGATTCCGGATCAGAATACACAGATTCGCGCCTAGCCCCAATTTTTTTAGTTTAAGAAGTAGACCGTCCCACCATACATTATCATAAGCACCTTTGATGTCCAGAGCCACTAAAAATCCCCTCTGTTTGGCTTGACGTCCTCTCCGAATATCCCTGTAAATCCTGTACGCAGCCGCTTCACAGTCCCTGAACGGAATAAACCCATAGTGGTTCCTATGAAATATTTTGTTGTTCATGCTCCAATTGAGCAGAATATCTAATATCATCTTTTCAAATATTTTTTACTGGTCACAGTCAAGGCAATTGGCCTATACCCCCTTATATCGTTCCTTTTCTTTCCTGGTTTTCTAATGGGCAGCATGATGACCTCTTTCCAGATTTCGGGGATTTTTTTTGTCTCGAGAATCCTATTATACATCTCCAGCACCTGAGATAACACCTTGGTTTTTAGGTTTTTAAAAAAATTCATTTTGATCCCGTCTATACCAGGTGAAGTAGATTTACTTTTCCTGATTATCCTCTCCATATGGTCCATCGTAAGTCTTGTGTCCAGCTCATCATCTCCCGAGAAGTCAATAGGTATGTCATGAAGGATAGGAGAATTTTGGAAAATAGTCGCAAACAAATTTGCTTGGGAAACCGCATCAGGAGGACAGTTTTGAAAATTGAAGTCCATATTCGCCTCCTCCTCCTTCAAATTGTTAATCCCCCGGATAATCTTGTAGATGTGAGGGCCCCTTCCAGCGTCCCTGGTAACAGAATCCCAAAACTTCTGATTGTCTTTCTTAATCTGCTTCTTCAGTTTAGCGTTATAGAACTTGTATTTGCACCATAAGTCCAGCTGACCTAAACGGACTGCCTTCCTGTGGTAAAACCTTTTAAGAGCCAACAGTCTACGGGTGACAATCCCCCACCCAGGCGGAAGATTACCCCCACTCACTGGGAACCTCTCCGTGCACTGAATCAACGCCTGAGCGATATCCTTTGACCACCTGTCCATCCCCTCCGCATAAACCTCATCGTCCAAACCATCTACAGCCGAGCAAACTCTATGCCAATTGACCTGGGACCAGTACATTTTCTTACCACCCCCACCACTAGACCTTTCGAGGATTCTGATTGGGTAGTGGTCCGAACCCAACGGATCCGACAGAACATCCACCTGGAAGCTCCGAGCTAAACTGTCCGACACAATTGTCAAATCCAATAATGATCCCGTACCTCCACCCCTACATCTCGTAACCACATCTAAGTTCATTAAAATGGCATTCCGTATGTATAATCCAATTCATCAAGTTCATCATTTTATGAGCTTTAGGGTTATTTTCCCAATTGAGGAAATTGATGTTGAAGTCCCCAACAATAATATAATCATGGCCGATCAGATCTTTAATGCTTTCCAACCACCTAATATCAGCAAACCCCTTCGGTGCATAGACGTTGATGATTACGATCCACCTTTTTTTGTACCATATTTTGATCCCAAGCGCCTCGTGATCCCGGCCAATCCTAGGAAGCTGAAGTCTTTCCACAGGTAATCGCTTCAACACCGCTAGCAGCAAACCACCTCCCCCCCTCGATAAACTACTAGGCCTATCAGCTCGAAATAAATTCCTATTCCTGAAGGATAAATTAAAATTGTTGCTAAGAAGCGTTTCCTGAAACGCCCAAACAATACAGTTGCGAAACATCCCGGTACGCAGCCAGGGTAAATTAGACCTGAGACCTCTAATATTCCACTGACAAAGAAAAGTGTCCATGAACAATAACAAAAAAGACTCACAAAGAACACAGAATCGCTAAGAAACACAAAAATTATCAACACTTACCCCAAAAACCAGCATACCAGTAAATCCAGATACCGATCCACCAGCTGACAATGAACCGAGCACTAGTACCACAGAACAGTCCATGACCCTTATCCATTTTCTGTATCAACCAACATTTTATCAATCTCTGGAGCTAGATATTCCTGTAACAGCAATCTTTCACCTTCCTGGGCTTCATTCGATAATTTTAATTTTTTCTCTCTTAACTGAGAATAGAACTCCCCCATGATATCTCTTTTTCCAATTTTATCTTTTACTGTCGTTTCTTTTTCATTTCCTTCCACCGCGTTTTCGATTTCATTTACTGATTTTTGTTGTAAGCTCACCATAACTTCGCACATATTCATTACTATGACCATTATTTTGTTGAACTTCTCTTCCATAAGTACAGCTAACTTGTGATAGTTACCTTCATCGTTCACTTTTTCGATGTTTATTTTTGTTTTGGCCGCGTAGCTTTTAGCTGTTTTCAAATTGAACTGTCGTCTAGCTTCAGCCAGCGTGATATG
The DNA here is from genome assembly GCA_963932465.1 of Maratus speciosus. Lineage (NCBI taxonomy): Eukaryota > Metazoa > Arthropoda > Arachnida > Araneae > Salticidae > Maratus > Maratus speciosus. Next base: position 466,925,085 of record OZ010790.1, read on the forward strand.
GTTTTCACTTTTAAATTTTTGAATTTCCACCTCTCGTTTTTTAATTTCGCATTCCTCGTCGTCTGCTTCATGATTTTGCTCACAATTTGCGCATTTGACTTCGGCTTCTTTGCATACCAACTCAGGGTGGTTTTTCCCACATCTTTTGCATCTTTTGTCGTTTGTGCATTTATTCGTTCCATGGTTGAAGCTTTGGCAAATATTGCATTTTCTTGGCCTGTCTACAAATAAACTTATTTTCTGTCGCATATAAAACATTTTAATGTATTCTGGTAGGACATGTCCATATATGGTTATAAGCACTGTTCCCGTGGGAACTGTGCGGCCTTCATATCTCTTTGTAAATCTTCTAATATTTTGGATCGTAACTTGATTCTCTTCTTCAATCTCTTCTTGGATTTCTTTTAATGTTATATCGGTATCAATTCTGAAGATTAAAAATCTAGAGGTTATATTTTCGTTCATTAGTATATGCTTCACTTTATTGTTAAATATTTTTTCTCTGTTTACAATCTCACTGGCACATTCATAATTTTTCGTTGTGATTAGCAGCTTGTTGTTCCTGGTGTATCTAGCCGTATCAATTTCCTTGTAATGTTCAAAGCTTTGTTTTATTTCTTTCTTTAGCTGGATCGGGTTTAACTTGTGGAGCCCGCCCTCCTCACCTTCCGTAATGATGACATAGTCTTTTAAATTCGGTATCATGTTAATTTGCTGCTTGGCTGTCCTCCCATCGTTCCAATTATATTTCTTGTATTCTTCACTGTTGAAACCTATGCTTTCTTTTATCTTTACCTCCGTTCCCGACATTATACCAAACCGTGCCTGATGACCAGTCCAAAGTGCTCAGACTGTCAACACACACTTAAATTTAACTACACACAAATTCAATAATACGCGAAAACACTAACACTATTGTATTACGATAAACAAAAAACTTACTCTCACCACACTATAAGCCATAGGCGTAGCGTCGGGGGGGCACGGGGGGGCACGTGCCCCCCCAACCTTATGTACCCCGGGCGCCAGAAAAGAAAGCGTAGGGGGCGCCAAATGAAGATTTTTATTTGTCTTTACATACAAAAATGTATATGTATATACATCGAATTTGCATAAAAATGTCTCGCAGTCGGAAAATCCAACAGGAAAACTGAACCAAATGCATTAAAATTTACAAATATATAAAAAGATTCATCTATAATAGAAGACTGCAAATAGGAGAATCACTAACATTTTCCAAGGCCAATAGGTCAGTCTCTACTCCTCTCTTTTGTGTAAAACTGTCCCTCGCCGATAACCGATTTCCTGAGGGGGGGGGGGTGCAGAGTCATGTGCCCCGGACGTCAGAACGAAAGGCTAAAAGGGCGCCAAATGAAGATTTTGTTTGAATGTGACTACTTTTCTGTTGAAAAGATACCATGAAGTCTGTTCTATTCTTTTTGTAGCTTTCTTTTTTCTCCGTCTTGCTATGGGCGCGACTCCAAATGATTGTCCGGTACAATAAAAATAAACGGGAGAAGGAGTCAGGGTTTGAAACTATTGGGAGGGGGCAGAAAGGGCATGTGTTCTGGGCGCCTCGCGCAGGGAACGTCAGATGAAAATTTGGTTTGCCGTTTTATACAATATATATATGTGCGTGTTGTTTTGTGTAAAAAATTTTGTAAAAATTTGTGTAAAAAATATTTTCTACCCGAAAGTCAAAAAGAAAAGCTTAGTATAGTGGATTAAAAATGTGAAATAGATAAAAAGATTCGCGTACAAGACAGAAAATGAATAACCCCATTCTTTTTCTTATAATTACTTTTTTACATGCATATCACCATATCTGTCCTTAGAGGAGGCGAGGTCAGGTGACCGACTGTTACAATAAAAACCAAGCGGTCGAAAATTCACAAAATAAAAAGTAAAAACTTAATAATTTTGTTGTTGTTGTTTTGAGTCAGACATAAATTTGAAAATTAGCATTAAGTTCAGGAAAGTATCCAGACATATCAGTCTATAAATAAGAAGGGTGGTATAAGTGATAATTCCGAAAAACTTATGTAGATAGTACAGGAAGATATTTTACAAAACTGGAATTCATTTTTATACCTACAGTAAATCCTGGTTTTTTTAGTTCCTAAAACAATGTGACTCATATCACTATGACATTAAAGTGCCCCAATTATAATAATTTGTAATGCTACAACAACAGTAAAATCTCGAAAAATGAAATCCGTCTATAATGGAGTCGTGTCTTAAATGAAAAAACTACATGGTTCCAACAGAAAAAATACCAATAGTTATACCTCCTAAGACGGAAACCTGTATAAAGCGGAATTATTTCCGCTTCCTTTCGATTTTTTCTCCAAGTTTTACTGAATAAATATTTGATAAAGCTGGTTATATATTTCAATATTATGTATTTTATTGTTACACATTTTAAATTTTAAAATAAGTCCGCTACTAGAAACTTTTGTAAATTTACTTTGCAGAGGAAGGGGGGGGGGGCGCCAAAATCGACGTTTTCCCCGGGTGAAAATATAGCTAGTTTCGGTCCTAGAAGGAGTGCACAAAGTAAAATGTTTTAGTAAAGCCTTAAAAAAAAAAAATAGAGTATAGCATTTGCAGTGGTACAGTAAAAAAATCTCTCACAGGGCGCCATCATGGCTAATAAAGTCGCCCCTGCCTTTATCCCCCCAAAATGATTTTTTCTCTTCTTTTTGCCATTTCTAGGCGTTTTGCCACTCTAGGCGGAAATTGTAAAATGCAGCTCTGTTCCTTTTGATGCAATTATTTTTTGCATTACTTTTGGTGCATTATTTTTTGCATTACTTTTGGGGATATTGTTTTTTGCAACCAATCAAATCCAGTTTTAGAGAGAGGAGGCGAGCTTGGGCGACTGCCCGTAATAAAAAAAAAAAAAAAAAAAAAAAAAAAAAAAAAAAAAAAAAAAAATCCCTCACCCAGGGCGCTATCAGCCGCCCCTGCTTTTACCTTCCCAAATTATATTTCTCGACCTTTTGCCATTTCTAGGTAGGTGACAACTGAAAAATGTCGCCCATGCCTTTTACTAAAATTACTTTTTTGTGCATACAGATCCGGTCTCAAAGGGCGCGAGGTCGAGCAACTGTCAACGAGTAAAATCTAAGGGTTGAAATATATGCAAGATAGAACAGTAACCCCCTTTTCAATGTTTTTTAAAGAATATAGCCCGGACTGAAACTACCTTAAAACCCCTCTGCACACCCCCCCCGGACCGAAACCGGGGGGGGGGGGGTGCAGAGGGGGCATGTGCCCCAGGCGCCAGAACAAAGGCGAAGGGGACGCCAAATGAATCGTTTGACGATTCATACAAAAAATATATATATATGAATATATGAAATGCAAAGAAACTCGCAAGCTAATGTTAAACTAAAGGAGCGTTCTTTTGAAATTTCTCGTTTTGATTTTAATATTTTTTTTTCTCTTAGGATAGTTTAGATTGATCTTTAGCGTTGCCATACTTTTAGGTTTTGAAACCGGTACTGGAAGTGAAGGTAACTTTATAAAAATAATCTGCAACCAAATTCTAAAAAATAAACACTAACCCGGTTAGAATTTAACCTCAGCTTTTCTAAGCTAAGAAAAAAAAATCATTTAAAACTATTAATATCCAAGAGAGAAAATTTAAAAAGATCGTTCCCATACGTTTAGCATTAGCGTTCCAGATTCTTCGCGTGACTTGTGTAGGCTCTTAACGCTCAAGCTAATGTTAATCCTATGGGAGCGTCGTTTACATATTTCTTGCTCTAATTTTAATTATTTAATGATTTTTATTTTTTATGAATTTTATTTATTTATTTTGCATAGGGTACGTGAGGTCAATAATATTTATTGTGCGTGAGGAGATGAAGGGAGGGGGTGATCGCCAAAATCCATGTTTTCCCCTGGCGCAAAAAAAGGCTAGTTTCAGCCCTGAACGTACGACTGATATTAAGGTTGTACTTGTTGTGCAAATTATTAAAAACCTTCATTTGTCACTGTTTTAAAAGGATATGTGATTGTGTATTATACATGGGATTTTCAGATAAATTAATGTGAAATTTAGATTCACATATTTTAGGATTGTGATTTATTGAGACTTTTGCAAAAACGATAAATGGCAGTGATTTTCAATTGCTTTTTTTTAAAGATGCAATCAAATTTAAAACTTTTTAGTATGTAGCATTTCACCCATTCTCTCTTCCCCCAAAACAAAAACGGTTTAGTTCTCAACCATTAATACGGTGCTGGTCAATCATTGATATTTGGTCAGTAGTTGTAATTTGATCGGTAGAAGGAAAATTTTCCCCAACTGCAAAGCTGGTGTCCAGTCACCCAAGTAGTTTAATTTCAGTGAGTAACACAAGGTGGTGTCACAAAGAACTTCTTTGACCTCTGAACTTGTGTTTCTATCTTGTTGCAAAGTGAGATAATAGGAGCGTCTTTACCTAACCCCTCTCCACACACTTGGATTGGTATGATCTGGTCATTTGCGGGAATGTACTCGTAGTTAAATGTTGTTATTACTATTTTTTAAACTGATCAGGAATGAATGAGACACGCAAAAACAAACGCGATAAAAAAACAGGAAATTTTTATAGAAAACTCAGTAACAAGCGATGTCATGAAGCACACCATGATTCTAAATTCATTCAAGTCTGGCTTCAAAAGGACGAAAATGGAATAGAAGGTAAGAACATACAGAATTGTTTGTTTTATTAAATTAATAACGTTTTCAGAAAAAACAAAAATCTCCACTCAAAAATGTGATTATTTTTTACACATTCATAAACTCATTTCTATTCCTATTCGCCTGAAAATTACAGATGTGAGCATTCAGGTGCTTAAGAATCGAGTAGCGTTTTCCCTTTACTTAACGTTTTTCCTAATTCGAAGCAGCTTGATTTAAAGCGGATTACTAAATGGATCCGTCTTGTAATTATCAGCCTTTGAATTTGGAAATCAAAAGTCCAACTTCGATGTTATTTTATTTAAAAAAATCGGAGTTTTTTAGAAAAAAAAATCCCTTTATTCTACTTCATAAAAGCTTCTCAATTGTAGGGCTGCCACTGCCGAATGACACTGAAAATAGTAGCTTTAGTAACCTCCAACGAAAAAAAATAGTAGCATTTGTTCGATAATAGTAGCCAAAATACTCGCATACCCACTTTAAAAAAAGGAAGAAAAATTCTATCCATAACAATGAAAGGACTTTATGAATGTCTACATTTTATTTCACAGTTTATGCTTCTGCTCAAATCAGTGAATAAAGAATAGAGTGATTTCTTCAAATGAGAAAGCAAGTTATCCAGAAAATAAGGCCCTAATGTTTCAGTTACGAAGTAACTTGGTTCTTCCACAATAAAAATTATGTACAGCACCTGGAAACATAGCAGTAAAAACTTCTTGCAGATCATCCCCGGAACTACTTTCCATCAGGCCTTTCATTTCAAGAGTTTCTTGGAGAGAAGGAAGAAAAGATTTATTTGAGGGGCAGGGTTAGAAATAACGTGTGGGATATCGCAAATCCCATACAAAAAAGGAAAATCCCGCATAATAAAAATATTTGTTTGGATGGAATCTTCCAAATTTATTTTTTGAACAGGTATATCATTCGTATGCGATTTTTTTTTAATTTCATGAAAGCCACGATTTTTTTTCTTCGAGAAATCCACAAAATCAATTCATCAAACAGTCGCGAATTTTGCCATTCGGTAACGAAAAAAAAAAAATCGCCTATATCAACAATTGGCCTTAGAAAAAAATAAGTTTTCCATCAGTCGCGAAAAAAAACTTGTAAATTTCGCCTAAAGATTACGGAAAGAAAATCGAAAATTTTGTCAAACTGTCGCGAACAGGAAAAAAAATTACACCCGCGAATTTGGTCAAATAGTCGCGCAAAAAATCAAGAACTTCCTCAGTCAGTCGACAAAAAAAAAAAGATCGTTTAAAAGAATCGCGAATTTCGTCAAAAATCCCCGAAACAAATACCGAATATCATTTTCGTCAACCGGTCGTACAAAAATTCACGAAATTTGGCAAAGGATCGTGTAAAGAAAATCGTGAATCCCACGAAACAATTGGCGGAAAAAAATGCGAATTTTGGTAATTCGTCGGGGAAAAATCGCGAATCTCCAAAGGCCCGTGGAAAAATATCTTGAATTTTATCAAAGGTTGTGGAAACCAATGGCGATTTTCGTCCTTCGGTCACGGACAAATCATCATAAATTTCGTCAAAAGAATATACAAAATATTACGAATTTCGTCAAACGATGAAGAGAAGAAAATTACAAATTTCGCCAAAAAGACGGCAGGTGTAATTCTGGGTTTAAAAAAAAACTGAAATTCACAGCAAATTTTCTAAAAAGTTACATCAGAGGGAGGGAAAGGGGTGGAAATCGCCTCCCGGCGCCAATTATGCGTTTTTTCCCCGCAATCCTTTGACGAAATTCGCATTTCCCACGATCCTTTGATAAAATTTGCGATCCCTTTGTGAAATTTTTGTTTTTCACGAGATCCCTAGACGAAGTTTGCATTTTTGCGATCCCTCGAAGAAATTCTCGTTTTTTCGCGATCTCTTGAAGAAATTCGCGATTCTTTGGCAAAATTCGTTTTTTCTGCGATCTTTTAAAGAAATTGGCGATTTTTTTCTGTGAACAATTGTCGAAACTGATTTTTTCGACTACCATTTGCCGAAATTCGCGATATTTTATTTTCCCGATTTTTTAAAATTTTCGGAACCGGATGCCTTAAATTTTCGGAAAATTCAGAACAGAATCATTCCTGAAAAGACACGAATTTGATCAAATAATCGCGTAAATAATCGAGAATTTAAACAAATGATTGCACAAAAAATCAAGAATTTCGTAAGTTGGTTTTGAAAAGAAAATCACGAATTTCGATAAACGATCGTGGGAAAGAATCGCGAATTTCGTCAAATGATATCTGAAACAAACAGCGAATACCATCAATCGATCATGGAAAAAATATGTATCGCGAATTTCGACAAGTGGTGGCGGAAATAAAATTTCGCCAATCTGTCGCAGAAAAATTCGCGAATTTTGGCAAAGGATCGCGGAAAAAAATCGTGAGTTCCGTGAAACGATCGCCGGAAACAAAATCGCGAAATTTGGCAAAGATTCACGAAAAAAAGATTGCGAGTACCGTGAAACGATCGCCCCCAAAAAATCGGGATATTTCCAATAGTACATAGGAAACATTGCGAAATCTCCTTCAACAATCGTAGCAAAAGAGGGCGAAAAGAAATAACTATTTTCGTCAATCGATTGGGGAAAATATCGCGAATTTTGCAATTCGTCGCGGAGGAAAATCGCGAATCTCCTCAAACAACTGTAAAAATATCTTGAATTTTACCTAAGGTCGCGGAAACAAATGGCGATTTTCGTCATTTGGTCGCGGAAAAATCATCTCAAAATTTCGTCTAAAGAATGGACAAAAAATTACGAATTTCGTTTAACGATCACAAGAAAAAAATCGCAAATTTCGTCAAATGGTCGCGGGCAAAAAAAACACAAATTTAGTAAAAAAAAAAGAGAGAGAGAATTTAACCAAATGATAGCGCAAAAAATCACGAATTTTATAAATTGGTCATGAAAAGAAAATCCCGAATTTTGACAAACGATCTGGAAAAGAAACCGTAATTTCGCCAAAAGATCTCTGAAACAAGTAGTAACTACCATCAATCGGTCGCAGAAAATATACATCGCAAATTTGGACAAGTGGTGGAGGAAAAAAATCAATTTGGTCAATCTGTAGTAGAAAAATCTGCAAAATTTGGCAAAGGATCGTGGAAAAAATCGCCAAATCTCCTTCAACGATAGTATAAAAAGATCTCAGAAATAAATAGTTATTTTCGTCAATGGTTTAGGGGGGGCGGGGGGGGGGAAATCCCGAATTTTGGAATTCGTCGCAGAAAAAATCGCGAATCTCCTCAAACAACCGTTGAAAAAGTGCGTTTGGGAAAATGACTTTACAGGCGCTTTGAAGAAAAAGACCGAATATTTTCAGTAAAAATAGTCGCTGAATCCGAAAAAAGTCGCCTACTGCTTTCTTGAAATAGTCGCTTTTTAACAGTTTTCGGCCTAAAATAGTCGCCATAGCCGCCGTATGCTGAAAATAGTCGCTAGGTATAGCATTTTAGTAGCAAGTGGCAGCCCTGCAATTGCAGGTTAAGAAAAATCGGAATTTTTGAGAAATTGAGTCGGGCCGGATCAGGCCTGATTTAATTGATTTTTTTATGGGCCGTGCTTGTTCTCACTGATTTTTTTACGAACCGAGCCTGGCCATGAACTGTGAAAATATAAACGGGCCGGGCTCGGGTGGAACTTTTAATTTTCACGCCGGCCTGGAAACTTTGGCCCTTGCAGACCTCTAGTGTTCCCCCTAGCGCCGTGCAAAGAGGGGGCTAAAGGAGCGGTCGCCCCGCGCGCAAAATTTATGCTGCGAACCACAGTTTTATTTGTTTATTTATTCAGTTTTTGTCCGCCGATCATTTTCCGGGGAATTTCTTTTTTCTTTTTTGATCATTTGTTTTTCCTGTCGCAAAACATCATGAACTCTCTAACAAATAAGTGCAATTTTCTCTTGTGTTATTTAGTTGTTCTGAATCTCTAAATTAAAATTAAACATTTTAAAGTTCCATAATAACCGCGAAATATTTATTCATATTATAAATATTATATAATTTATTTATGTTTCTGCACTTTATCACTTTTATTACACCCATTACAAAGAGAAAGATTTTTTTTTTTTTTTGGGGGGGGGGGGGGGGCGCAAAATTGAAAATTCGTTAAGGGCGCACTTCTCACGGCCTTGGTGCCCCCCCAAAATTTCTGGTCACGCTACGCCTATGCTATAAGCACAACCCTCTACGCGCACGTGGGCTTAAAGCTACCGCCAAAAACACCACACACACTCCATGAAACTCAACTGATCTATTAGAATTGCCGCTCCTACCGAAACGTGCGTTCGCAGTTTGATAGCAGCTCAGAGTAAAGATAAGAAGTAGAGGACGAATCCCATAAGGAAGCGAAATTTGACTTTCCATAAGACTTTTAGCATTAGTGTGAAATCCTGCAATTTCATTGGCTGACGCTTCACCGATAGCCAATGAAATTGAACAGGACTTCTTTCCCTGAAAGGTCAACTACAAGAGTAAAATACTGTGTAAAGTCGGCACATGGTATTTTGGTATCTTAAATCTATGAATGATCTAGCCCAGTGGTCAAGACTAGGGCTGGTTAAGATTTTACATTTGTAATACTAAAGTTGCGAGTTCTGTCATTTCGCTGGGGTTGAGTTTTGAGTTTTGTTTTGATTTTTATTAAGTCAGTTAGTTAAAATCAGTCGATCTTTATTACAAGTTCTTTTGTAAATTTTTTTAGCAATTAGATTTTTTAAAATAAATTAAATAATTAAATTAAAAAAATCAGTTAATCTATTTTTTAATAATTAAAGTAAACATTTATTAAAATGCAATAATAAATTTCCTATGCTTACATTAAAAGTATTTTCATGTTAGAACTTTATAAAGTTTTGATCATTTTAAATTTGTCTGTTACTATAGTAACAGATAAATGCAAAAATATCAGAATTAATATATTAAGGGTTTTTTATTTTAAAATTATCCTTGAGACATAAAAATCTTTATTAATTTATGATAGGTTAGTTTATAATTTTTTATTTTAAATATTACACAAATATTTAAATTAAATTTTAAAATTCATAGGACTTATAGGGTATTTTTCTAATAAAGAAATCCTTTAATAATTAAAGAATAATAATAATATTTTCTTAAGTTAGTTAGTTAAAATCAGTTGATCTTTATTACGAGTTCCGTTGTAATTTTATTTGTCAATTAGATTTTTTTAAATAAATTTAAATAATTAAATTAAAAAATTAATTTAATCTATTTTTTAATAATTAAAGTAAACATTTGTTAAAATGCAATAATAAATCTCCGAGGCTTACATTAAAAGTATTTTCATGTTAGATTTTTCTAAAGTTCTGATCATTTTAAATTTATCTGTTATTTAGATTACTATTTTTTTTTAATTGTAAATGTTATACAGATAATTGAATTAAATTTTAAAATTCATATGACTTATACGGTATTTTTCGAATAAATAAATTTCTTTAATAATTAAAAAGTAATAATAATATTTTCTTAAGGCTGTTCTTAACTGCTCTGCTTAACAAGCGCAAAACGTTTTGACACATTTACAAATTCATTTTTTTAACGAAAAGGTATAAAATTGAAAAGCCTGGCAATGGAAGCGATTTGGAATTGAACTGTTTTTCCATTTTTAGATAACATTAAGTTATTAGCGATTTTGATCGTGTGACAAACATGTTTTTCGCCCGCTCTTCAGTGCTCTTTCTTCCTTCGCGTGGAAATTCGGTTCAAAACGTCCACTTTGACACTATTTTCTGAAAGATCTATTGCGTTTGCAAAAAAAAAAAAAAAAAATGGAAAAAACAGCTCAATTGCATAGTTTCTGAACAACAACAACAGCTACTTTCATGCATTTTCGAACAAAAATAAATTAAAAATTATGTCAGAAAGTTGCCTTTTTGGATTTGAGAACACCCTTAAGTCAATTAGTTAAAATCAGTTGATCTTTATCACCAGTTCCTTTGAAAAAAAAATTGTCAATTAGATTTTTTTAAATAAATTTAAATAATTAAATAAAAAAATTCATTTAATCTGTTTTTTAATAATAATGTAATAATAATATATTCTTACCTTACATTAAAAATATTTTTTTGTTGGAACTTTAGTAAGTTATATATACATATGTAATTAGCAGTAGTAATTTATTAAAGTGTTCATTTATCAAAATTAAGTATTATCTTTCATATATAAAAATATTTATCAATTTATCAGCTACTTTCTAGTTTTTTTTTATTGTATATTCAATACTACTAAATTCTTATCATATATAAACTGTATGTTTAAAATGAATATTTATTAAAATTTAATTTTAATATCTTCTAAACTTTCATGAAAAGTACTTTTATGCTAGAACTCCAGTAACATATAAATAGTAATTAACAGAATTAAATTATTAATCTTTAAAAAATAACTATTTATCCTTTATATATAAATTACATTAATAATATATATTTCAATGATAATTTAACCATTGAAGACAGTAAATTACTATACTTTAAATAATTGAATGTATGGTAAAAATGCAACAAAAACAAATATATATATATATATCTGTGATTTAATAATTATTCGCAAAAAGTTTTATTATATATATATATATATATACATATATATGTTGCAATAAAAATGTAATATACATCAAACATGAACAATGCAAAACATTTTGCTATTAGTTGCAATATATATATATTTAAAATAACCATTATTATTATTATTGTGGAGATCTTTGTTTTTATCTTTATTTATTAATTTATTATTAGTAGCTTTAGAATTTTTATTCGAAATATATTATTGTGATTAAATTTTACTACATAATGCCACTTAAGAGCTAATGTTATATAATTAAAATAAAATATCTATTTAAATGTAATAATAGCATCTTTTAAACTGACATAGAAAAATATTTTTATATATCTAGATCTTCAATTACTTATTTTTAGTTAAGCTATTAGAACTTTAATACTGATTGCAAACATCTGAGTAAAAAAAAAAAAAAAGTTCTAAGCAGCTTATTATAACAACTCATTATTTTATCATAATTTAACTAAGTCAGTGTTGTTTTAGAATTGTTAACAATTTTCTTACTAGAAAATTATATCAAATTTAATAATTAATTATATATTATGTTATTAACTGTATAACAATTGATTCTGTGCTCAGTATGAGAAATACATAAGCTTTTTTTAATGCATCAAGTTATTATTATCAAGAAATACGTTTGATGAAATGAGTAGCAGCGCTGTTACTCGTAAAATGGATTTCTTCCTTTCAGGGAAAGAAGTTCGGTTCACCGACAGCCAATGAAATTGTCGGATTTCGAACTAATGCTAAAAGTCTTATGGAAAGTCAAATTTCGCCATAAGGAAAGGGCATGTTTACAAACAAACACTTCCGTCAACCAATCTACCACTACATTTTTATCATAACGATCATTGCAGGAAATCAACTTGGCGACGTAGGCCAATCATATAATAGATCTGTTAAATCAATCTGTTAAAGACCAATCAAATTCCCGGAGTTCATGTGTATAGTAGGAGTCATAATGAATGAACAGGTTTTTATTGCAAACCAACAGTAATTCAACCAACAGTGACGTCAGCTGCCCTTTCCTTATTTTTCTTTCGACTAGAACTTTAAGCTAACATGTTTCCGCTTTCATCGCCAAACGGCTGTATTTTTTGGCGGCGATCTCCTTATTGGCAAATGTCGGATTTGATTCATGCGAGAGAAACGACGCCGCAAGAAAGTTTCAGCCTTCAGCGGGAACCGGAGGAGAAAAACTGGTTTGGCGCGTTTTCTCTACCCACCATCACGTGACGGTGTGTAGTGATACCGGCTTCAAGAAAAGGTTGCTATTTCTGAGTCCAGTTATATGAAAATCTATGTATAGCAGAAACGTAAATTTGCCAACAAAGGGATTACCGCCAAAAAACGACATCCTTTTGGCGTTAAAATCGCAGACATGTGTGCTTCAACAGGAGCGGCGCCAGAACTTGCCCGACGGGGGAGGGTGGGCGAATTCATAATATATATTAGAGGTCTCCACGAGCCCGGGCCTATCCCGAACAGTGTTAAATTCAGACACTTTTTTCCGGGGGGGGGGGGGGATTGCCCTTTATGACCATTAAAAACACAAAATCTCAAATCTTCCGAAGGGGACATCTCATTGCTCTGAGGGGGAATGTTCCACCTCGGGCCACCCCTGAATTCAACCAGGGGCGGATCCAGAGAATCGTTTTTTTTGGGGGGGGGGGCGATACCGAGTGATATATAATCAACGTAGTCATAATTTCTGTTGCTCAAATCATTCCTTGCAGCTACTTATTAAATGAATATGAAATAATTAATCTTATTTGAAAATATTAATGACTTTAGATTATCCGACGTCCGATTAACCGAAACATTCGGTTATCCAACACTCTTATTATATAATCCCGTCCTCTCCTCAAAATACGGTTTATTGTTACTTATTAGGTCTAAAAATTAAAAACGTTATAACAGAATTTATTTATTAAATGTCTTTTTTTTTCTTTTTACTCTCGTACTATGGTAATTATTGATCTTACTTTTTGTTCTTTTAGTTATAGTGAAGTTTTAACGTTAATAACACAAGCCTGCGATGATTGTGTTTTTTAACTTTTGATAATTGATTTTGATGTATTTTTAGCACTGAATCCGAAAATGACCTTTATTTTTAACCATCACGTCATGATTTTCGCAAATCGTAAATTTCAAAGTAAAAAAATAAAAAAATAGCGAAAATCTCTCAAAAAACTTTGCCAAAGCCTTATCAAAAGAAGGTAAATGTTTTAAATACATCTGCGACAAATTTCCCAGTTTTATCAACCGCCAAAATAAAAGAGGATACAGAGATGAACCACATAGAGAAGATTAAAGGAAAAGCGCGAAGCAGAGCATGAGCGGTTCAAAGAAACTTCCACGCATGGAATAAAATTGTAAGGATTTTAAATACACAATATTTTACATGTTTAACTGTAAAAATGCATAGTATGAGCAAAAAATAGAATAAATCACTATGAAAAAAAGTTACGTCTATTTTATAGTAGCAGATTTTCGTAATATTTCGAGTTTTTAAAAATTTTTAAATTTGCGATTTGTGAAAAATCCTGACGTGATGGTATGGTACAAAATGAAGGTCATTTTTGGATTCAGCACTAAAAAATACATAAGAACCAATTATCGAAAGTTGAAAAACATAACCATCCCATCCATTTTTTAATATCAGATTTCTGAAAGAGGATAATCCCTGAAAAAGGATCCCCTTCAGAAATCTGAAGGGGCCTTAACATCCTTACAAGCCAAAATGTGTCATCTAAGTGGTGTGTATACCTCTTCACACGCGCGGATTCAAGGAAGGAGGGAGATTGCCCTGATCGTCCCCCCCTCCTTGGATCAAAAAGTATATTTCCACCGATTATCGCGAATTCCGACAAATGATCGCAAAAAAAAAATCAATTTCGTCAATCGTTCCCAGGTCAAAGGATCGCAAAAAAACGCGAATTTCGTCTAAGGATCGCGCAAAAAACGCCAATTTCGTCAAAGAATTGCACAAAAACGTGAATTTCATCAAAGAAGCGCGAAAAAAAACGCAAATTTTGTCAAAGGATCGCTGAAAAAACGCTAATTTCGCGAATAAATCGCGCAAAAAGCGGTAATTTCGGCAAAGAATCCCGAAAAAAATATGCGAATTTCGTCAAAGGGCCACGGAAAAAACACACAATTAGCACCAAGAGGAGATTTCTCTAGGCGCGCACCCACGGGGGGGAAGGGGGGCCGATCGGGACGGTCGCCCCCCAAGATATAAATCCAACGCTTTTAACGGCAGTTTTCGCGGAACAGACAGACAAGCAAACGAATACCAAACACTTTTCGGGTGTCAATGGTAAACCTCACTGACGTTTAAGCAATTAATGAATAAAAAAGGATTATGTCCAGTCAAAAGGCATATGGCGCCATAATTTTTGGTACTATGGGTTGAGGTGGGGGACGATGCCACTTCGTGTACCTTTTGTTAAATCTCTACAACAGAAATTGACAACGTTATGCGGATCCCTTTAAAGTGTTGAAACTTTTTCGTTCTTTCAAAGAAGCTGCAATTCTAATTTCTGTATAACGATATTTTTCGAGGAATGCTATATTGTTTGAGAAAAGAATGGGATTCATAGCGATTTCCAAAGAAAGAAAGAAACAAGAAAAAGAAAAGTCCTTTGAAAAATTCAAGCATCTTAATGTTTTCTGAAGAAAGCAACTAATATGTAAAAAATGCACTGTTTTTGCTACCCACATTGGTAAATTTCAAGGGGTATTTGATGAATGACCAAAAAAGGATTATGTCCTAATCCTAGTCAGTTAGAAGCTAAAAGGCGTATGGTGTGTTGATTTCTTAAAAAACAATTTGGTAAATTTGTTCTTCCCTTCTATGCCCCGGTCGACCCCCCCCCCCCCCCGTGGATGCGCGTCTAGGGGAATCTCCTCCCAGTGCTAATTGTGCGTTTTTTCCGCGGCCCTTTGATGAAATTCGCGCTTTTTGAGCTATACTTTGGCGAAATTAGCGTTTTTTGCGCGATTCTTTCGCGAAATAAGCGTTTTTTCCGCAATTGTTCCTTCGATCCTTTGACGAAATTGGCGGTTTTTTCTGCGATACTTTGACAAATTTGCGTTTTCTTTACGTGATCCTTTGCCGAAATGCGCTATTTTCTGACGAAACTCGCGTTTTTTTCCGCGCTTCTTTGACGAAATTCACGTTTTTCCGCGATCCTTTGACGAAATTGGCGTTTTTAGGCGATCCTTTGACGAAATTCGCGTTTCTTTTGCGATCCTTTGACACGCGAACGATTGACGAAATTGATTTTTTTCGGCGACCATTTGTCAAAATTCGCGATAATCGGTGGATTCATATTTTTTTGTGGATCCGCGCCTGAATTCAACACTGGTCCCGAAGCCCGAGATCGGTAAAAGTTTATTTCATTAAACTCGGGCCGGGCTTAATTTTATTTGAAATCTCGGTACGGGCTCGGGTAAATTTTAGCTTTTGAAAAGTTGGTCCGGGCCTGAACTTCATTTTTCCCTGGACACATCCGGGTCTTAAATTTTTTCTGTAGATTCGGGACGGACCGGACTGTATTCGCTGGACTTCAGAATTTTTTTCCGCACGGTAATGTCGTGGTAACTTTTCTCCTTTATTAGTGGAGTAAATGAACAATAAAACATTTCTTTGTTTCTTTTTTTCCGTTTTTTAAATAACAGATGGAATACGCTGGTTAATCACGAGAAAAACATAAAATTTTCGCGTTTTGGCATATCCCGAAACGCAAAGATCTCTGACACACAGTGCGATTTAAATTAGAGATGAATTGCAGAGGGACAAAAGATTTTATTCAAAATATAAATTTCGAAACCTGTCAAAGAATATTGTAGATAAATAAAATTAATGTTATCTCTTAAAGTTATTTTTGAAGCATCTCACTAGTCACCTAATCTTTATAGGCGGACGAATCCGCAAGAGAAAGTTTCCACACTTTCGAGTATTAGCCGAAAGGAAAAACTCTGCTTCGTACTCTTCATCTTCCACCCAGTAAGAGGTCATTCAATATTACAGATTTTACTTGCACGTATATGGCACATACACAGCAGTGTGTGAGCGATAAAGTATGGAACAATTGACCACGCGCACTGGGTGGAGCTCGCAATGTTTCCCACAAGTATTTGGGTATTTGATTGGCTTTTGGTGAGCGCGTGTGAGATAAATCGAGAAGCTGATTAGCTATAATCCATCGTGACGTTGCATGACGTCAGTAATGCTTGTGGTCCATTCTCCGATTATGAGTCGAACCACTGCGGACCACCCGCCCCTTAAGAAAATGCAAAGGTCTAGAAACAAGAGTCCTACATCAGGTAAGGTGGTAACCAATTTCTTTCGAAACGCGGTTCATGTTCAGGACGGGTTGACCATGTATTTTAATGTCGGACGTAACTGAAAAAAATCAGCGGACAAATCTCTATCGAAAACGCATGAAGTGATCAAAAATTAATTTAATTTATAATTATTTAAATTTGTCAGTGAAAGTGTCATCGTGAAAACTAGCAGTTAAATGTCACACCTAACTACGGTCCGTACCGGGTAACAAATAAAATTTGCAATCCTGCAAATTTTATTTAAAACCAAGCTCCAACCCGAACCGAATCCAATCAAAAATATTCCGTCCACCCGCAACCCGATCGAACCCAAAATAATTCCAAACCCAACCTGAAACCCGGAATCAGAGAAAATTCATCCAAAATATAATGCAGTTCACATCACGTGACTTTTATCGGAGAACAATCAAGAAAGCTGTAGGACACACAAACAGAAAAAGCATTAATAAAGGTAGCGATAGCTGTCCTACAGCAGCAGAAAAAAACCTGCTCGTGACGTCACCTTGCACAGCTCTATTATAGAAAAATAGTCTATAATCATATCTCCAATATTAATGTTACCTTTTATGTAGAAAAATAAACATGTAAGAAGTCATTCATATTCAAATACGTGTAGTTTTTCATCTGAAATAGATTCCTGCGCAGGTTGTGTTATACCGGACTCAAACATTCAACATAAAGTCAATCCGAAACCTACCAAAAATTTTCTATTGACCCTAAACCGAAACACTTCAACCCGAACCCGACTCGACACAAAAATATATATAACGTAATACAGTTATGAAAAAATACTTTGCAATCATATCTCTAATATGAATTCTGTCTTTTATGTAGAAAATAAACATTTAAAGCGGTTTTTTTTAAGAAGCTCCGTTCCCTCTGTTTCTCAAATAAAGCATTAGCGTATACCCTAGCTATGAACGTTCATGATGTCAACGTATACTCCTCTGCCTATCCTATACCGTATACTCTCTGCTTTATTTACGACTACAACACTGGCTAACTTGAACTTGGCTCGTAAGTAGTGTTGTCAGGTCTAGTATCGCAAAAAAGCGGGACAGAGAGTAAATAAGCGAGAGAGGCGCTTAAAAATAGGGACATCCTAAACACTACAATAAAACCTGTTAAAACGGAACCAGTGTAATGGACTAATGCTTTAAATTGAAAATTTTCACGATATCGCTGAAACAGTATCCCAGACAACACAAACACATCCTAAGAACATCCGAAAGATGTCATATTCAGGACAAGCTGATATCCTGCGGACCGATGAATTGGTCCTGCCGTCCGTTTTAGGACATCCCCTGGGTTTCGAAATGTCCCACCTGTCAACATCCTACGGATGTCATTTCATGACACCTTTTGGACGATTATAGGACACTTGTATGATATCCTCTGTATGGTCCTAATGACATCCTAAAATCATCCAAATAATGTCATATTCAGGATAAGCTGATATCCCGTGGATGGATGCAGTCGTCTTGCAGACAGTAATAGGACATCCCCTGGCTATCGAAATGTCACACCTGTCAACATCCTGTGGATGACTTTTTTATGATGGCTCAATAACCTCTGGATGGCTTAATGAATGTTACTGCCTACAATTTACATTTTTGAAATTTATGGCAATTCATTGATGTCTTGTCACTTTTAATTATTATAATCAATTATAACATAATTATTTAATAAATTATATAGCCTGTAAAAAGATTATTCAGTAAACCTTTCTTTAAAAAAAAAAATCAATCTTCAAGATATCTTAGTTTATACAATTTATTAAGTAAAAAATGTTTTCAGTGACAATATAGGAATTTCAAAAATGCAAATTGAAGATAGTAATATATCTTACATATTTTTGATAAGATTCAAGAATATTTAAGAAATTTGGTAAAATTCCTTACTTGCATACAATAATAGTTTTACATACTTTATTCTTAATTTAAACAAATATTATCCAAAATGGTGCAATTTAAAAATTTTCCATCATAGCTTCATCACTATTTAAGATGTTGTCTTGCAGATATTTTTTAATATCTGGAGTTGAACATTTTTCTAATTTACTATTTTTGCCATAAGAACCATTTTTTCAATGACAATTTTATTCATTTTGAAATTGATTTACTTACTAAAAAAAGCATGGGACTACCTGATCCACTATGCACTTTAGGAACACCCAGTATCTGTAACAAATGTTATGCATTTGATTGTCCTGTGATGAAGTGCCACGTGAAATTAAAAAGTATAATTTTGTTGCTCCGATGATTGCTTTACATTTTTTTTAATAGAAAAAAGCTACTGCATAAGACATCTTAATATTTTTGAAGTCAAATAAATAAAGTACAAAAAGTATGCCATTTTATATTTAGTGACCAAAGCACATTTTACTGTTGTGATAATTTGGCTGTAAAATACAACTTTAAATTTAATGTTTTACTTACCTTTAAATACATTACTTTACTTTAACAAAATATGATAGTGCCATGGATACATTTAACTTTATACAATTGGTAATAGCTCAGTAAATGCCTTTTATAAACATGAAGAATTAACACAAACTGCAGAAAAGTTAAGATAATCTTTTCATCCTTTGTTCTTATTTTAATGAATAAGAACTTCTACATTTTAATTGCATTTTAAATGATTGCACATATTACACTAAATGCTGAATATAAAACAATAAACTTAAATTATTTGACAAAGAAAAGTTTAATCTCTACGTAAAAATTATCAAAAGTGAATACCTGAAAATGTTATTCAAAATAAAAAGTCAAAGTTTACTCCTAATTTAATTTAAGACCAGTAAAGGAAAAAAAAATAAAAGACAAAAAGAAATACTTATAAAATATATTCTGCAGTGTTAAGAATGATAGTACGAAAAAATGATAGTCGCTGTTGAATTATTTTGTTTATTAATTATTAAAATAATTCCTATATTAAAAAGCTTAAAGTTACGAATTACACAATAAAACAGTCACATTAAAAGCAAAACAAGTATTTATTTACAATTTTCACAGCAAAATACAAAAAATATTTATTTAAAACTTTCACAGTAAAATACAAAACAAATATTTTTTACAACCTTCCACATTGCAAAATATAGTTTCAAAACTTTTTTTTAACAACAATCCAACTTTCCAGTTTCTCCTGTCTGCACTTGTCACAAAATAATTTACGCTGCACACATCTATAATGAAGAAAAGACAAAATATACATTTCTACTAAACTTTATTGGTGCATCACTTTCATTCAAAAGGAATAAATCAATATATATATACACAAGATATACAATAATTTCTTATTGTTTGTTTCTTCAAAAGATCTTTTTGTAAAATTTACAGTTATTTTTAGGAATTTTATTATTTTAAGCCCTAGGAAATGCTTGAAAAAACTATTAAAAAGTACAAAGCAGCATAATTGCACATCTTATTTTATGTCAAACATCAACATGAAGCACCTGTCTCATTTTGTATCAAAAGAGAGTTAATATTTATAACTGATGAGAATACCATTTTTAATAATTAAAAATTATGGTAATTACAAGCAACAGGACCATGCAAAGAGAAAACTGTGCCCAGGGTAAAGTTTAGTTTGCCTGTCCCCCCCCCCCCACACACACACACAGACCTTCCCGATTAAGGAATGTAAAAACCAAAGTTCCCTGAACCAGAGCCAAGCGGATACATACGGTCCTCCTTTCTAGGGGATCACGTAGCAACCTGTCCCAAAAGGCATCAACTGACGCCCAATCACCACAACATCAACCTGCCATTCGAAACAGCTAAGCGAGGAAGACATAAGGCCCCAACACAACATAGTCTCTGCTGCAGCCTGATAATTTATTACACATGGAATATTTTGACGAGTCCGAGAGTCAAGGAAACATCTGCACAAGGGTCGCTATGTCGCAAAATAAATAAGATGTCGCCAAGTAGGCTAAAGCCAGTGGGTTTCCCACTGGTGAACAACAGATACCATCAAACCAACAAGTACTCCATGTTCAGAAACTTCTCACCATGAATTGCTAACATTATACCTCGAGAGTACCCCTCAAGTACTATAAGTGTCAAGCACAAGAGCTACCTCACTTAGAACTCTGCACATCAAACAGGGCAGAACCATCACTCCATAAAGCCGAAAGCTACATGCATCCTAGATTGTCACTAGGCATTATGCCTCGAGGGGAATGTAACAAAACACCTTCCAGGTAGGTACCGAACGAAAGTTCAAGATATCCTTTTTAGAGGCCTACAAGAGTAGAACGGGCGGCCCAATCGCTCCTCTAGACCACAAGCCGAGATCAAAGCCATGAAAGATCGCAGCTCTCGACCCCAGCCAGATACAAGGAGAAGCCACATAAGGCATGTCACACACTGCAAGAAAAGAGAAGGTAACTGCTAATCCAACCAGCAGCGCAGTAACTTCCCCCTACACACAGTTCAGAAAATTAAACAAAACAGACCTAAAACAATTTCTAAAATGGAAGAAGCCCTTAGTCAGAAATTTGTTTTGGCATGTTGGGTAAGCGATGGTGCAATAACTTTGAAACTAAAAATGGGGAACGAATGAAACTAAAAATAACTACTTTCATTGGGAAAAAAATTCTGGATGTGTATATATAATATATATAACCATTATATAATTACAATTCATCACTTTTCTCCGTTTATTAAAAATAAAATTAATAAATTGAGCATCAATACATTACACTGACATTATACAAAATAAAGCAGGATCATCTATTTTTAATTTAATGAATCATTAATGAATTGTGTCTACTATAATGTACAAATATACTGATCACCAACATATAATGAATTAAAATCTTTACGCAATTGTACGGATTGCTTAAGGCACTTCAGTTTTTATTATGCAAACAATTGTTTTAATGCGAAAAAGAGAAAGGGAAGATTTTGTCAACTGAGAGACAAGAAGCGTGCAAATTTTTTGGATGAGCAGCAAGATGGGTGCTAATTTTTTGAAACAGGGGCCAGAGAGGTGCTATTATATAAACCAAAAGACAGGTGGGGTGTTATTCTATTATATTTTTTCATAAACATAAAAAACTATAACAAATATCTTAAATAATACTAAATCAGTTTCATACTTTTCTGTTATACAAACCAGGGATATGTTTAGGAAAATTTTAGGTCCTTTAAAGGACCCTTCACAAAATTATTTATCTTAAAACAGGACCCTTCACAAAATTATTTGTCTCTTAAATAGAGATTTCATAGAATGTTTTCGCTTTCAAATTGAACTTTTCCACAAATTTAGTCATTTAAAAATAAAATCAGGCCTGTAAGTAAGCAGTTGAACTCACCAAAGAGCTTATTACTTAGCTTTTTATACAAGAAGGATAGAACATGAAGACATCGATAATTTAAAATTCACAAAATTATGAGTAGAATTTTCACAAAAATAAGAAAAACTTCAGTTTCACAAAAACAGGACCCTGTCAGAAAAGTCTGGACAGATCCCTACAAACACCTTTCCAAAATGTGTGCTAATATCACAATCCTATCCATGCAACAGATTTTTATTGCAAACCATGCCATTTTCTTGGTTTATAATTTACAAACAAAAAAAGTTTGCCAGAAAGAAAAACTTTAGCATAAGGCCTTAAATAAGCTATTATTATTAAATTATTGGTTCAAATTTATGTAACTAGATTTCATTTTTCATTAAAAAATTTTATTTTTCACAAAAAAAAAAAAAAAAAAAAAATTAAATTTCACGAAAGCAACTTTTACTTTTCATAAAATAGGCCTCATAAAAAAAAAAACTGCATTGACCCCTGGAGATACCGACTATGAACATTTCACAGTCTAATTAGATACAATTTTGTTGGTGCTGAATATCATACCCAGTCTATTAAGAGAATATAGATCGTCCAAAATGCTATAACAAAAGCAATATATGTCATTGTTTACAATTTTATCGCATTGATATCGTGTGACGTCTTTATATATATATATATATATAAATCAAATGTTTGCTACAAACAATGCTAAGAGACACTTATAACTTCATGACTGAATTAAAAACCTAGTTTTACTTTATTGTATAATATTCATTTGTTCTTTTATTGTAAGTATATATTTGTGTTGATATAGTAAAATAGTGTGAAAGTTTGAAACAGTATATTTTTTAAATGATCACTTTTATACCAACAGTTTTTTTTTTTTTTCTATTTGGCACCAACTATCATGCTTGGTACAATGGTGTTGATATAATAGAAACGCACCTAGAGTTTAAATATTAAAAATCAAAATATGTTTCAGAATGTTTACATTCGAAATAAAGCTCATAGCCATAACCAGGGATGTAAAAATCTAAGCACCAGCGGGCAGTCTCTCATCAATAAATTTTATTCATTATTTTTCGTCTAAATTTTTTGTAAGAATGCTAATAAAATTTAAACGAAGAAAACTAATAAAATTTATAGGTGAGAGACGCGTTGGGCACCTACACTTTTACACCCCTGGTCATAACATAAAAAATTTCCAACATAAAATAAAGATTTATTCGAGCTGAAAAAGAATACAAGTTGAATTAAATGTATTTGGCAGGTAAAATGTATAATAGAAAATTTCAATAGTCACACGACTGAAAAAAAAATCTTTGGCATAAGCATTTTAATAGTCATTGCTTTTTGGCTGGTATGATATTGTAATTTTCTATACATAAGTTAATTTGGGATATCCATAAATAATACTGCAGTACTCAAATTCATGTGAAAAATACCAGGAAAAAAAAACATTTCATAATGTTTAAATTATAAAATACAGTCGGCCCCACTTAATCGGGTAATGGATAATTGCATACCCCGCTTATATGCATAGAATGCCATGGAACAGAGACGTTCCCCATAAGGCTAATTTTAAATGTACTCGTTTTATCGCATAACAATACCCGGTTAATTGCTGCATTAATATCGCCAATCTACTAGTAGTAATCCGGATTTTATGAATTCATGTTATAGTGGTGAATGGGAAAAAAAGGAAGAACTTTTTTTTTTGTAACAATGGTTTGTTATATTTACAATCAAAGAGCAGAAATAGTCGTGTAAGATGACTTATCTTAATTCTGGCAACTTATGAGAGTGTTGAATTTGGACAATTGTGTTTTTCTTTTAAAGCTCTTCGTACATATAGTGACGCAAGATGCTGGGGGGTATTTTTTGAAAAATTCTGGAATCGGGGGAAAGTAGACCAATAAAAGATCAATATTTAGCGCTGGAAGTGGAGAAATGCAATGTCAAGATATGGAAAAAAAAAAGAAAAATTCCTAAAGTATTTTTTGTGTAGGCAAAAGAAAAAAAGAGAAATAAATTGACAAATAATTGAAAAATAAAAAAGAATTTATGCAGAAACTTTTATTTTCAAAGGTATGATTTAAAAACAAAAATTTTCTATTTAACTTTCATTTTAATTTTTTCACATAAATTATAATGAAAAATTAAACCATGTACCGTAAATAGTGTTATAATACCTTATACTTTATTACATATAATTTTATATATAGAGTAATAATAAATTATTTATTAAAGTTATTAATACAGTAGTTTTTAATTTATTAGGTAAATAATTATTCTCCATTAATATTTATCATATCTGTGGCATATAATCAAATGATAGCATTTGCTGATAACATTAATTAATGTCCTCGCTTAAATGCATACAATTCAGTGGAACCAACTGTATGCAATTAAGCGGGACGGACTACATTTTAAAATTAAGTCTATTCTCTAAACTTAGGTTGAATTTCTGACAACAGAAACATTTTTTAAATTATCGGAAAAAAAAAAAAGTTTTCATAACAAAGCAAACTTTCTTTTTTTAAATATCAAAATATCCCAAACTGACACAATTCATAATTATGTTTGAAACCAAAACTATTACTATTCAAAGAAAAATATTATACTGTATTAAATAATAATAAAATATAATAATTTAAATATTATAATAAATACATGCTCACATGATCTTATATTTTTTAGAAGAAACAACAACAACAAAAAAAAAAAAAAAAATTCAGTTAAACTTACCACTGTTGGGGAGAATTTTTGATGATTTTTTTTGACAGCATGCAGCTCGATTTGTATATAGATTTTTCACTAATTATTTCCAAGGTATCTAAAATAAAAGAATAACTTTAATAATAATTATGGTGTCAAAGTACAATTTAAAAAACAAAGTTTTATACGGAGATGTTTTTGAGACTACTGTATACATTTAAAATTATGTGTAAAATATTATAGCTAAAACTACAGGTGGTACTTATCATGGGTTTTTGGTACACCATAATATCCCGTTTATCCACTTTTCTTGATAACGCCCTCTCCCTCCACCTTTTGTTAAAAAAAGATACTTCTTAGTTATCCTGTCGACCAAATTACTGCCGCCAAATTGTAAGATTAAATGCCAATAATGGTTGCCATTCATTAATTAATTGTAAGATTAAATGTCAATAGCCAATAAAACCATTAATTTGACATTTTATTTGTTTATTTATTAATGTTTTACTAATTTATTTGTTCTTTCATTATTTAAAATAAAAATTATGTCAATGTATATAATTTGGTGAAATTGGTCGACGGGATAACTAAGAAGAACCAAAAAAAAAAAAAAAAATCCCAAGAAAGCATCACCTACTTCCAAAAAAGTTCCACCCTGCATGTCAATGTCAGAATCAATACCAAGTATTTTATTTTTTCGCCACATCAGAAAGGGGCGTGAATTCTAAACATGACATTCCCAACACAGGGATTATTCTGTTCCGAATTTTCTGAAAAATTAAGCATTCGGTTGAGAAAATAAAAAAATCAGGCATCAGTCCATAGTCCAACAATTTGGACATAATAAAATGTGAATTTCGACAAACGGTCACAGAAAAAATAAATTTCATTAATCGTTCACAGAAAAAATTGCCAATTTTGTCTTAGGACTGCAAAGAAACATGAATTGCACCAAATGATAGCAGAGACTGCACATTTTGTCTAAAGATCGCGAAAAAAGCCAAATTCGTCAAACGACCGCAGAAAAAACATGCATTTCATCAAAAGATCTTGCAAAAATGCAAATTTCATCAAAAGATTGCAGAAAAAAGAAATTCAGTCAAAGAATCCAGTGAAAAACACACATTTCATCAAAGGATCGCAAAAATAGATACATTTCATCAAAGAGTTATGAAAAAAAAAAAGAATTTCGTCAAAGTATTACGGAAGAAACGTGATTTTGGTCAGAGCAATGCGAAAAAAACTCCTGCAAGGTTCACCAAATGTCCCCAAAATCCCCCACAAATGTCGTGAAAAAATCTTGTGCAAGCACCCCCCCCCCCCCCCAGAATAATTTACAATTTTTCGTCATGTCTTTCTTAGGGGGAGGGGAAATAACAGGATTTTACGGTACAGTTTTAAATAAAGATATTTTAAAAAGTTATAAATGCAATTCTAGTGTGGACCCTAGGCCAATTTTGCAGGGCGCAACGCCTGGCAGCTCTTTTTAACTCGTTTATGTGGCGTCAGAACAGCCTTTTTTACACAGTGTATGCATCTGGCAGCCCTTTTAATTATTTTATACACCCTGTGTCCCTTGCTGACATTTATGATGCACCCTTTCGACTCATTTCTTTTCTTAGCTGTGAGGGGAAGGGGGGGGGGATAACTCATGAAATATGTCCATTATTTACAGGAAATATTATATAAATTTCAGCATTTGTTTGTGGGGAAGTGTTGCAAAATTTGTCAATCGGTCATGTAGGAGGGGGAAAAAAAGAAATTTGACAGATTAATTTAGTTAGAGAAAAAAAAAATTGCAAAATTCTTCAGTCTGTAATGAGAAAATAATATAATCGCTTATTTCACCATTCAATCACATGGAAAAAAAACTTTGCAAGTTTTGCCAGTAAATCATGAGGAAAAATCTGGAGTTCATCAATTGCTTCATCGATCTGCCATGGGGAAATTGTGAAATTCAAGTACCGATTATATGAAAAAAAAAAAAAAAAAGGCCCCAAAAGTTTTGCAAATCGGTAGCAAAGGACAAAAAAAGGCAAATTTCACTAAGAGAAAAAATATCATAAAATTCATCAATCGGTTGGATAAAAAAATTGCCTTTCAGTTTTCAAAAGAAACAAATTCGCAAGTCGATCGCTGGAAAAAAAAAAAAAAATTGTTCAGGAAGTTGCTTTGAAATACAGCAAAATTTGTTAATCAATCACAGGAAAAAACATGAAATTCAACAGTCAATCATGAGAGAAAATCATGAAAATTTTCAGCCAGTTGCAGAAAAAAAAGGCAAAATTCATCAACTGATTGCACGGAATAAATCCTGAAACTCATCAATCAATAAGGAGAAAATTAGCAAAATTCACTCAACTGCGGGAAAATATAGCAAAAATCCACTGATAAAAAGGAGTCTAAACAAACAAATTCAAAAATTTTTTTTGCGACACAAGTGCCATTTTTTTTTTTTTAATTCCAATCGGAGAACCCCCCCCCCCTTTTCTTTTTCTCTAGAGTCAACATGAAGTTCATCTAAAATTTCATAATTACATTAAAGAAAAATATTTAATTTTTTAAATTTAATTGAAATGTAACAACACAAAGTGTTGAGCAACAATGGAGTGCTTTATTTTTTTACTGACCTGTACATAAAAACACAGGATTGAATATTTTTATGTATCGAACAAAATAAAGCAAAAATATATTGTTTACAACATGTAATTAATAGAAAATTGATAATCCAAATCATCTTAATTTTTTAAAGTGACCTGCTACATCATTGTAAACATTTTCAAATTGATTTATTATCGGAATCTTTTAAACAGCCTTGCTACATCAAAAATACTAAAACAAAATTGAACAGATGCTGCAGCCACACCAAGGTTGGTGCTTTTTTTTTTTTTTTGAGCCATTTTGGCAAGAAAACCCTGGTCTGAAATACTTGTTGGGCATACTGTGCAAAAACTACATGTTATTTTTGTTATATTTTGAATCAGTTTATTTTATAATGAAAACACACACACATGCACTTTAATATAAAACACACACATTTTTATATATATATATAAAACACACATTTACGTTATTGCAAAAAAAAAAAACACATTTTTTTATTATAAGGCACACACATTTACTCTATAATAAATAAAACATTACACATTTTTTTAAAATACAAATTGTTTTATAAAACAGACACAAAGTTTAATTTAATAAAAAACACACTATCTGTTTTGCCGTGTTGTCATACCAGACAAAACATTATGATTTTTGCACCAAAAAGAAATATTGGTGTATCTACGAGATAACTACCAAAACATTTTCTACAAAGAAAACCATATAAAATAGTGTTCACATTTCTTTTAAAAAACAGCCTGGCAGAATTATAGAAATCCGCATTTTTCTTGAATTTTCAGGAGAGGGAGAGGAATATCCCCGCTGGTCCACCCTCTGAATTCATCATTGACATGCATTATCAAGACAAGCTGAAATCATATACATTTTAAAAGCAACGTTAAAAACGGCAGAATAAACAAAAATTTTTTGCGAATTTTTGTTTATTCTGGCGTTTTTAACGTTGCTTTTAAAATGTATATCATTCTGCGGCATGTAGCATCTTAATAATTAAACTGAAATCATGCTATGTTTTGAGAGAAATGAACATATAAATCAAATAAGCTTTCCATGGATTACTAGATGTAATATAATAATGCATTTATAATAAAATCTTCAATGCTAATTCAATTCAGTTACCCTTGAGTATTCGCCTGGAGATGGGCAAGATTTTTTTTGCCGATTTTAAATTTCTTCATTTGTAAATTTTTTATGTTAATATCCGAATCTTTTTTGCCTGTAAATTTGAAATATATACTTTTAAAAATGAATATTTCCTTTATTCTATTGTTTTAAAATTTATGTATATTTGCTGTCTGCTATTTACAAATTCCCCCTCCCTATTTTTCTTTTTACAAATGAGGTTTAGAATGCCGATTTCTGTTTAAAATTTTTCCATTTGGATTGTTTTGTTGTTGTTATTTTTAATCTTTGAATTTTCGAAAATTAAGCTTAAAGTGATTATAAATGAAAAAAAAAAAAATAGATAGCGGACTCATGGCGAATACTCAAGTTATTCCTTTAATTCTATAGCACTTGAATATTAATGCCTGCAAATTCTATGCGCATATAAAAATGACTTTGTTAATGCACCAAGAAATTCACACTATTCAGAAGTATTATTAATTTTTTTTCAAGAAGTAATATTAATTTTCAGAAGTATTTTTTTATTTCAAGAAGTAATGGTAATTTTCAGAAGTATTATTTATTTTTTCTAGAAGTAATATTAATTTTCTGAAATATTTTTTTTTCAAGAAAATCCTTAAATGTATTTAATGTTTTGATATGCAAAAACACCTGCATAGAAATTAAAAAAAAAATATCGTAATAAGAAGTTCAAGTT
Source organism: Maratus speciosus (assembly GCA_963932465.1). Lineage (NCBI taxonomy): Eukaryota > Metazoa > Arthropoda > Arachnida > Araneae > Salticidae > Maratus > Maratus speciosus. Next base: position 466,954,176 of record OZ010790.1, read on the forward strand.
ACCTACCCTGTTTAGAACCTAAACATTGATAAATATTAAATTAATGTGAACAAGTAGCGAAAAAGGGGTGTCGAAAAACGCGGCTATTTTTCAAATTTATTTTTAAGTGGTTAAAGAATGAATTTAAAATGTCAGCTTAAATTGATGTGTCTATAAAAAATCTTATACGCTTACTGTTTATTTTGGAATTAAGAATACAATTCATTTAATTCTGTCTGTTTTAACTTTAACATATATTGTAGTTTTAATTCAACTGACAAGAATTGCTGACATCTTTTTCCTTCTATTCCACGTTTTAATCGTGCGATGACTAGGCCTAATTTCTTTTTTAAATTTCATCTTAATAAAGTAAAAGTTTTTCTAACATAATATAAATATATAGACAGAATAGTTATAAAGAAATGCATTACAAAATGAAAGAAAATTCTTACCTTACATCAACATTCACTTTCTTCATATTTGAATTTGCCATGACCAGCGACAGATCTCATCTAAACATCGACGGAGGAATCAAAATAAACGCCATTTCTGGTAAGTAGGTTGGCTGGTTTCACGGTTGCATTCTCGAGATCCGTCTTGGAATATCCTCCGGTCGTTTTGAGGACGGTTGCAGCTGGACGGTTTCAATTGGTCCGTTCTTTAGTATTCTGCGGACATTCACAGGATAGTTTTATAGGATATGACGACTACAGGATTTTTAGGATCATTGTAGAGCGTCCGAAGGACGACTGTGGTTGTCTGGGATGCAATTATAACGGAACAATGTACTTTCTAAGATTAAAACCTGTCTAAATTGGAAAGTTCTCCCGATTCTTTGTCGTTTCATCTTAACAGGTTGCTGAATTAAATAGCTTCCTTTCTTCGTATTGAATGTATGTGAATTATACTTTATTCATAAAGGAATGGCGTGAAATTAATTAGTAGAACTAGAGTTTTTAAAAAATTAACAGTAATTTTATGACAATAATGCTCACTTTATAAATACCGCATTTTATTTTTTTCGTTATTTTGCATTTCAGTCATTTTCGAAAAAGTACACTACTACGTATTTATTACGTACACTCTCAAGAAAACATTTCGTCAAACATAAAAAGCACAGGCAACAAGTTTCTATTATTTGAAAAAAAAATTGAGCTTCAGTTCGCGAACTTTTTCTGTTTTGGATCAAAAGAGACACACGTAAAAAATCAGTTTCTAACACAAAAAAATAACACGCAGCACAGTTATGGGAACACCCCTGTGATTTGACTTCAGGTAATTTTTACGTTAGATTAATGAATTTTCTGTATTTTTTGGGGGAAATGGGCAAATCAAAACAGGAATTTTCGTGTTCCAATATTAATAATAATAAAAGCAATTGTAGAAACACCTGCATCTCACATACGTTTTTTAGAGTGTATATTGATCGAAACCAGCCAGCGTGGTCCTCTAACTTCTGATAAGATGGCACCCTGGCCTAGTAACTACTTTTTCTGGGCCGGAGTCGGGCCTTACTTTTTTCTGAAGGATCGGGCCGGGTCTAACTTCTTTTTTCCGTACCGAGACGGGACAGGTTTCATTCTTCCTAGGTCTGCATAAGCCGATATTTTCAGTCCCGGTCTAGATCGAGCCCATATGAAAATCATTGTCTCGGCATAGCCTGGTCCGTGCAAAAAGCAGTAAAATTTAGCCCGGCCCAAAAATTTTTGCGAAAAGTATATATTTTTTTAATCGACATTCTACAACTAAACATTAAAATTTATTCGTTTTAAAGAATAGTAGATTTCTAGGTAATAATATTAAAATACAATAAAATGTGGGAAAAAGAACTAGTCTATATCACGGAATCCTTTCTTATACGGAAAAATTCATTGATCCATGCAAAATTAATATACTAATACGTGAGAAAAGAATATAATACATTTACACCTGCTAAAAAGGGAACTTGTTTATAACGCATTTTTTTTTTTTTTCTTTCCGAGACGATTCGGTCTTAGAAGATTTTACAGTATAGCATTTTTCAGATTTTAAGTCTTCAATACATAATTTTTTGATTAACGATATTAATAATAGCTGAAACATTTACATACAAATAGAGATTCATTTAAAAAAATGTATATCGCAACCTTTTGCGCATCTTTAAAAATGAAGATTATAAACATGAAAAAAAAAAGCTAAAATAAATATTTTTGGTCAGAACTCCTCCTTTTAACAAAATCAAAGTAAAAATACATGTTTTGCAGAAATTCCGTCGGACTCGTGTCGAAATTTTAACTGTTTGCCGGGCCAGGCTCGGGACGAACTTTTAGCTTTTATATCGGGTCGAACTTTTAAAGTTATTAATTAAAATCTTTCAGTCTAATAAAGCAACCAAGTTTAAATGATCAAGTAAAGTCGGTATTCTAATTTACACGAATTTTTGAAATTCCTAAATACGAACCTTGCGACCCTAAACACGAATTGTTAATTACAACCCTGCACGGTTCGAGTTACGCCCGACCCGAAATCGGCAAAATATTTTTTGTCGAACCTGCAACTTGATCCTAAGCATGAAATGGAAAAAAAAATCAATCCATAATTTAAAACAATTCAGGAAAATAGTCTGCAATCATATCTCTAAAATCAATTTTATATTTCGAAAATGAATGCATATAATATGTAAATGAATACTCATTCATATACAAGTATATATATATTTTTTATAATTTGAAACAATAATCTGGACTTTTCTTTGGAAAAATTTGGCGAACTCGAATCGACTCCCAACAACAACAACAACAAAAAAAAACTCTAATCTGAGATGACCCGAAAATGAAAACACTAATCAACACGATCCGCAGCAAAATTTTAGAGCCAATGGTCAACACGTTCGGGTAGAATCGGGTTATCTGACCCGATGGAAGATTTTAGTTGTTGCTATATATACATCTTCCCGCAGTTTACAATGAAGTTACAGTCGTGGCCATAAGTTTAGGGCCACCACTGAAATTTAAGATCCAGACAATAAATTGCGTCTGCGACATTTATTACTCAAAGTTCAAACGAAAAGCGACTACAGTAACTCCACTGTCAGACGGAATGATGCCATCTGACGAAAATCGATTTGATTTATGACGTTATCAGTGGTTTCAATTTTAAAAACGCTAGTTTCTGCACGGTGGTCCTAAACTTTTGGCCACGACTGTATCTATGTACATAATTATTTTCTCATTTACACCTTCCATTCCTCTTCTATATATTAAATAGAGATTGATATCGATATTATTATAAAATGAGATTCTACTTTATAATGAAATTAATGAACAAAGAAGGAATTTTTAGTTTGATACTAAGTTAGCTTGAATAATTATACAAAACTCTCTTTTTATTTACTCATTCATTTATAAAACAAAAGACTTACCTTACTCTTTTTAATAAGAGGATCGAGGTGAGCAGATGAATTTCCACGTCCTGTCTCTTCTTGAAATCGTATTTCTTTTAGGCGTCTAAGTTTGCGGTCAATCAAATAAACATTGAACAGGAGTGCGCATAAGTTATAGACAAAATGTATAAGTTTTTCGGTAACATTCGGCCGTTGTGACGACAGACTTTAACCGACATATTGTTAAATTCTTAAATTTTCTGGTCGCAGACTAAGGAATAAAATTTTAATTTAGATTAAACTCTTAAAAAATCAGCGACAAGCTTATCCGTGGGTCAGGTTTTGTACATACTAACCTAAGATCTTCTTTAAAAAACTAACCTGCACCCGACTCGACACAACTTGGGTCGTGTGCAGGAAAAATCGGGTTACCCGACCCGATGCAGGACTCTACACTCAAGTAAAGAAAAAAATTCCCCTACGGGAGGGGGGGGGGGCATATGCCCCCGGACCCCCCCTCTGGCGCTGCCCTTGTGCTTCAAGATTCGGCGGATAGAACAAAGGGATTCATTCTCCATTCAATTTCTCCTCTAAGCCCATGTCGCTGCGATAGGTATTTATCGTTCTGCATAGTTCAACATTTATGGGATACAATTTTTAAAACATTTGTGATAGAAAATTCTCATCTTTGATAAGCAGTTCACATCACATAACTTTTACCGGAGAATAATGAAGAAAGCTGTAGGCAAAAGCACTGATAAAGGTAGCGATAGATGATAGCTGTCGTACAGCAGCAGCAAAAACCTGTTCGTGACGTCACCTTGCACAGCCAAAGGGGGACAAGAGATTTTTAAAATCATTTTTTGTAAATTTCCCTTTAAATATTATTCGAGTGTACATTATATGCATTATGACATACATTTATGACAAAGAAAGAATTAAACAAATTTTTTTGAGAAAAAAAAAGGAATTTTCCGTAATATTTTAGATGTTACGGAGAACTTTTATATTTATACAAGTTTGGTTTATATATATAAATAAAACTATGCATCGAATTTTATATATTTGAATATAAAGGTAATAATAATAAATTAAAATTTTTTAAAGCAGCAAAAATGCTCAAAATTTCAAAAAAATTAGAAAAAATATTTTTTTCTTACCTTTATATTCAAATATATAATAATAATATATATATATATATATATATATATATATATATATATATATATATATATATATTCAAATATATATATGCACAGTTTTATTTGTACAAACCAAACTTGTATAAAAAATATTGGGGATTTTCAATTAATTTGGATTGCATATGGGGCATTTTGTAAAGTTCTCCGTAACACCTAAAATATTACGGAAAATTCCTTTTTTTCTCAAAAAAAAAAAAAAAAAATAATAATAATTTTTTTTTTTGGTGATAAATGTATCTTATAATGCATATAATAATGTACCCTTGAATAATATTTAAAGTGAAATTTACAAAAAGAAAAAAATGATTTTAAAGGTCTCTTGTCCCCTTAAGGCTCTGTTAGGTTTCCTTTAGGTGAATAGAGTTCAATTTTAAATAATTAGAAATATATGTTACAGTTACAGAACTTATGTATCAATAGGAGGTGGGGGGAGGGGGGCATCGTGGTTTTACAGATGCTTCGGTGGGGCACGGCCATGGTAAATAAAAGGTTGGGCACCACTACATTACATATATAGAAAAATATCGTTTGAAAAAATAAGGATAAATTATAATTTTTTACGAAAAGAAGATACAAAATTATTACTTATCTGCCAGTAAAATTATTCAAGTTGTAAAAAAAAAAAAAAACCCTAAAGGCTCAGATTGCAACCATTTATCATAAAAAAAACGGAATATTTTTGTTTAAATGCTGCTTTGTTTGGAGGGGGAGGGGGGGGGGGAAGAATCAAATTAATAATTTATGCAATTTTTATGAGTGATTCTGAAATGAAAGTTTCTATTTTAAGTTCATAATTCTGATACAACGTTTTACACAGTAATCTTAGCTAGTTCTCCAATTCAAATTTCAACATATTATTTTCATTCAAAATATCAGTTAATAAACATGGCTAGCTAATGTTTATCCTGCTGCTGCAAGAAAAAAAAAATTGACGAAACATTAATAATGCAGCAAATTTTTCCGCTATTCTTTTATATTATATGTTTGCGGTTTTTCGCTATCCTTTGAGGAAATTATTGTTTTTCCACGATCCTTTGATGAAATTCGATAACCTTTGACGAAATACGCGTTTGTTCCCGCGATTCTTTGACAGAATTTACGTTTTGCGTGTTCCTTTGACGAAATTCGCATTTTTTTCGATATCAGTTAATAAACACAATTCGATAACTGTTGACGAAATACGCGTTTGTTCCCGCGATTCTTTGACAGAATTTACGTTTTGCGTGTTCCTTTGACGAAAGTCGCATTTTTTTCAAGCAATCCTTTTGACGAAATTCGCTGTTTTTCCACGATCTTTTGACGAATTTCATGTTTTTTACGCGATCATTTGACGAAATTCGCATTTTCCCCCATGATCTTTTGACGAAATCCGCGATCCATCGACAGAATTTAATTTTTTTTTGCGATCTTTGACGAAATTCGCGTTTTTGCGATTCTTCGACGAAATTCGCGTTTTTTCCGCGGCCCTTGGACAAAATTCGGTTGTTTTTCGTGATAGTTTGACGAAATTTGCGCTTTTCCGTAGCCCTTTGACGAAATTCACGTTTTTCCCGATTTCCATAGGCGAAATTTACGAAGTTTTTTTTCGCGATTATTTCATCAAAATCACTTTTTTCCATGGTCTTTTGTGAAATTGGTTATTTTTTCTGCGAACGATTGACAATTTTTTTTTCTGCGACCATTTGTCAAAACTGTAATATTTCTTTATATCCGAACTTTCGGACGGATGACCGATTTTTTAAAATTTTCATAACAAATTGCCCAAAGAATCGGAAAATTGACAAAAATTCCGGATCCGCGGAAGAATCTCATACTTGATAATGGAATGGAATTCTTTTGTGCATCCCTGCAAACGAACTGTAAAAAATAGTTCTATACTCCTGAAAAAGCCTATTTTAGCCCACGCCAATGATGCATATGAATTATTTCATTATGTTCGACCAGGGTTCGTTGATATATATCAATGGATATATATCATGATATATATCCGATATTTATTTTTAAAATATCAAGATTTTTGATATTTTCAAATTCTTTACATTTATTTTCAAAATATAAGATGCTTGATAGTTGGTATATTGATATTTATTTTCAAAATATCACCGTGCCGTCACCGTAATTTTGATATTTTTCACATTCAAACCAAGTGTAAATGAAATTTTCACCTGTTATTGACTGTGTCATTCTGTAGATAATGAACTTTTGCCTCTGGCAGTGACTTTTTAAGGAAAAGAAGAAAACGAATCTTTTCCAAGCTTTATGTTTCAAACTTTTATTTTTAAATGTAGAACTAATAATTATATTAGACAGTCAATTCAGAACAGCCATTGAAAGATAAAATGTAATTTTGATAATCATTTATATACAGCCAGGGTTCGTTGATATATATCAATGGATATATATCCAATATTTATTTTCAAAATATCAAGATCTTTGATATTTTCATATTACTTGATATTTATTTTCAATGTATCAAGATGTTTCATATTTTCTGCATTTGATATTTATTTTCGAAATATGAATTTGCGCAAGATATTTTTTTATATTTTCAGTCGTAATTTGTAACATTTCAGTGTAAATGAAATAAATTTTCAACTGTTATTGACTGTGAATCTGTAGATAAAGAACCTGTCTCTTCTGGATGAGACTTTTTTAGCCAAAAAAGAAAACAAATATATTTTTCAAACTTTAGATTTGAAGCATTTTTTTTTTTTAATGTTGAACTAATAATTATGTGGGACATAATTAATTCAGAACAACCATTGAAAGATAAACTGACTAATTTAAATAAGCAATTATATACAGCTTCATTAGAAAAGAATCTTTTTTCCAAGTTTTGGTTCAGTTGAGTTTGAACTATACAGCATGTTTGGAAATATGAAATAAAACATTTTATACTTACATTTATATTAAAATTTTTCAATTAAAAAAACTTTTTTTTGTATTTAAAATTTTGTTTTGAAAATATCTGATTTTTTTATACTTGGTCTTGATACTGAATCGTATAGTTAGTTTTTTTATAATTTTATAAATCAAATTGTTACTGTTTTCAATTATTTCATCTTCAATTTTGTTCTAAGTGAAAAAAAAAAAGAAAAAGAAAAATTCATTTTTATATTATTCTTTGATTAAGTTTTCATGTTAAGTGCAATATATTTTAGTTTCTAATCTGTATTATGCTTGAAAACATTTATTATCAGCGGTAAGTTGGCTGCTTTGAAAATATCGGATATATATCGAAAATATCATGATATTTACGAACCCTGTGTTCGACTATTGTAACATCATTAAAATGTACCATAAACGATTTCCCCCCACATAGACCACGCAACTCTTTTGTGTATCTCTGTAAATGATAAATGCTAAACACATTTTTATTTTACCAAGCATTTTATAATAAACATCATTAACATATAAAATTTTCATGACAATCTGAGTATATTTACGAGTTAGAGCACCGACAGAATAACCAAATTCATAAATACTTTACAACTATGTTGAAAAATATTAAAAACCCCAACTATGCTCTAATTCAGTGGTTCCCAACGTGGGGAGTACGCCCCACTGGGGGCAACTTGACTTTCTAGGGGGGTCAATTTCAAACTTGTTACTCACTCATTTGCTATCTGATAAATGGAGTACAAGCAAAATTTAAACAATCAAATTTTGTCATTGAATTTTTTAAATGTTCCCATTCAAAAGTTTAAAATAGATTTAACACCAGAATAATTATTGATTTTTTAAAAAAAATACTTTGACATAGTTTTGTAATATTAAATCTCATTATATTTTTTCTTGCATTGAATTTTATAAGTTTTCGAACGCTTTCGATTATTTACAGAAGGTGCTTTCTACTTTTATCCACTCTGCTATATGGCACATGCAGATTCTTTCATACGGGAAACTATTTAAAAGTATATATAAATTTGACTGGCTTGAACATATTTAACCAAAAAAATGTATGAAATATCTTAATTAGGTACTGTCTACTTTATAAAACTTATAAATTTTAAATAGCATTAGAAAAGGAAGCCAAGTTGTACAGACCAATAGGAAATAATGACTATTTACAGAATTCAAAAGAAAATGGAAGTTCTCAACCAAAGGACTACATAAGAAATGTTTAAAAATTGTAACAAAAAATAATTTTGTGCATGAAAATGATAATGTACAGGTAAGTAAAAAAGATTAAAGTTTTGATTTGCTTAAATTGAATTATTACATGCTCTTTTTGGAAATAGAAAAAGATAAGTTGAAAAAAAAAAAAAATTTAGTCCAGAATTTACAAAACTCTAAAATCTGCAAAATTCCAAAATCCACACAGCCTCTGGTCCCAAGCTGTGTGGATTTTTGAGACTCTACTATATATATATATTATATGTCTTAATAAGAATTATAAAATGTGCGTATGTTATCAATTTTAACGTTAAATGTAAGTCTCTCTTCAAGATTTTTGTGAAATTAAAAATGCAGGCCCTAAAACATTTTTATTTAACGTTGAGGTAAGTTGGAAAAGTACAACAAAACTCTTTTTGGCACAAAGGCGAAGATATATAATCTCATTCCACTTATAATATTATGTTAAAAACTAATTTGTGACAGAAGATAGACCTCTTTGATAAGTTAAAAAATGCGAAATGAATAGTTATTGTTATGGCTCTATTACGCTTCCACTGTGTGATTAGAGTTAACTTTTTTAAATAATAAGAGACATAATTTGTTCAGATTAAGGAGGGGGGGCATAGTGACTTTACAGAGGATTTGGTGGGACACGGCCAATAAAAGGTTGGGAATCACTGCTCTAATTAAAAGGAATCGCAACTCAGACCAAGAGGAAAAAAAGAAAAAAAATCTGTGCCCGAATCTGATGACTTCACAGCAGTGCTGTAGTTGGAAAAAAATATTTGTGGGAATTCATCTTTTCATAGAGTAGATGTTGAGGCTACCACAGTTTTGCTAAGCCAAAAGCCTATTTAAAACATTTAGCTAAATGCCGATTTTTTTTTTTTAATTGACAGTTATAATTATTATATTCTAGTTTTTATAGCCATGTATTTGTATAGCATTTATCTAAATGCAATACTTAATCAATCTCATAGTAACATTTTCCATTATGAATCAAAATTTAATTGAAATAACAGAAATAAATCCATATATTACTTACAGACGCTTTATTCTAGAAGTTTCAATAAAGAACAATAATGAGAGGTTTTTTCTGTGCTATCTGATTTAACAAGCTGTCTTGTCTGCTAATGTTCTTCTTGATAGAAACCAAAATTTCACATATGGTTCAGGACAAAATTCTTTTAAGGGAGGTCCTACACAGCTTATAAGTGAAGTGGCTCTTTCTATAAGGAGGAAATTTCTTGTATTGGTCATGATGTTATTCATACAGCGGAATGAAACTGTCGCATTCAGACATTGAAATGGGTATAGTTTTCACAGTCTGGAGAAGAGATTTAGCTCTCTAGGCAGATTTACAAGCTATGTTTATTTCACTTGAAAAAAAAAAAAAAAAAAAAAGGTTCATGCTCGTACGCGATATATATTGAACGGCATTCCCACTCAACTACAGTACTGCTTTACACGTTGTTTGGCTCTAGATTCGCTTTCGTTTATCGCAGCCGATTCTTGATAAGATCAGATTGGATATTGGATCAGAATAACAATTTGTTGATTGGAGTCATTAAAAAAAATTCGCACAATTTAAAAAAAAAAAAAAAAAAAATCAAAATGTCCTTACAACTAAAAAAATCAATAAAAACATGTTGCTATTGCCTAACACTAGTAGTAATCCACTAACATAATTATTAAGATGCTGCTTGGCGCAGAATGATATAAATTTAAAAAGCAACGTTAAAAAATGCCAGAATAAGTAAAAATTCTGCAGACTAGTTTCGGTAGCTTTTAGTGTACCGTCCTCAGTGCCTAAGACTGAACTGAGGACGGTACGATAAACACTACCGAAACTAGTCTGCGGAATTTTTACTTATTCTGCCGTTTTTAACGTTGCTTTTTAAATTTAAATCCACTAATATGTTTCCATTTCTTTTGCAGTTGCAGGTCAGCTGTAAGTTAATATATTTATAAGTTATTTTTATATTATAAATATTGTATTATTTATGCAATTGCCACGTGTTTTAGTAAGATAAAAAATACCTCAATTTTAAAAGAAAGCCCCCCATCCCACCTTAATAAATAGCACATGAAATTTCTTTTCATTACCATATTTTTATTCAATAATAAGAAATCCATAAGAAAAAACCATTATTTTTATTGACAGGATTTTAATGATGACCAGTGAAATCAGCTAACCATTTTTTTTTTCGCACATGTAATTTTTAATATCGTTTTTTTACTGTAAAACTTTCTAATAAATTATGTTAAAAGATAACAAGTTGAGTTTTTATTTAATGAATGTAGTTTGAAAGAAAATCAGACAGAAAAATAATAAACTATATTGTAAATTATTTTATTAAAAAATATGTAATAAATTTTCCTCTGAAAACTGGTAAAAAAGAAACATACATTTTGAGAATATTAATCTAATCAATATTTTCAAAACAAAATATTTCTATGAAAATCATCCCTTCTTGAAAAATCTATTCTTTATAAAAGATGAGAAAAAATATATAATTGACCAAAAAATGAATTTAATATGTAAAGTATATTTAAACAAGAATCAACATGCACATAAACTTTTTCAAAAAGAAAAATAACAACAACAACTAACAAAATATAACAAGTTAATGACTGTGAGATTCATTAAACAATAATAAAATAATATTTTGTATCTTCAAGCTATTTAAGATAAACATTTTTTAAATTAATTTATCATTTTCTATAAAAGAATCATATAATCAATTGTAATCAAAAGAATTGCATGATTAATTATAAAACTGAGATTTACAAATATGATTTTCTTTGTTTAAATTTATTTCAGTAACATCATCTAAGGGGAAAAAAAATTATATATATATCATAGTTGCCAACCTCCTGATTTTTTGAATACCAGTAAACTCTTACAAAAATGTTCCCTTTATTTAATTGCAGAAATTGTGTGATTATATAAAACAAGTATTCCTGCATAAAAATACTGGTATTAAAAAATCAAGAGGTTGGTAAGTATCATATATACATAATTAGTATTAATAAAACAGTAATCTTGTTATGCAGTTTGCAGGGCTGCCACAGGCAACTATTTTTATATTCAATTTGCAACACATATCTGCAATGTACCAAACAATCACTTACTTATACACTGGTCTTTAAAAGACAATTTTATTTATTGATGCATCTCCCAACACAGCAGTTAATATAAATTGTTCAATAATTCATAACAGACGGTGATACTGACAAGGGAACCACTTTAGGTGTTGCTCGCACCTAGTATTGAAACCTGGTGCTTTTTAAAGCTCTATATTGGGAAGTTTGGCAATCGATAAAATTTTTTTGTTAAAATAATATTTTTTGATTTTACAGCAGATTAACTTTCTGAAAATGCATTTCGAGACCACTTTTCGGGCTGTTAAAGTAAAAGTTATAGTTTAAAATATAAATTAGTCAATAATAACTATAAAATGTTGAAAAAAGTTTTAAGATTCCTTCAAGAACCTACGAATTTGATTAAAAAAAAAATACAATATTATATTTACATATTTGGCGGGGAAAGATTGGCGTCTTTTTCGTCCCGTACAGTTTTCCGGCAACCCTAACTCAGTATTTTCGCTACGCACCGTGTTGTAAGGGGCTGTGCATATATAACGTTATCATTTTAGGGGGGGGGGGGGTTGAAAATAATATCGTAAGATATCGCTAGGGGGAGGGGGGGGGTACTCTTTTGATATTGTTATCATTTTTTATCCAACCAAATCTTTTTCTTTTTATTTGTAACTTGTTCTTTAGATCAAAATAGTGTGTTATATATTTTTTAGTCTGTTCTCTATTTTTATGGAAATACAAAGTTATTATTAAAATCATTAAATGATTATAAAATTATTTCATTCCAAAATATGGAATACCCCCAACTTTTTGCATTCCCATTCTTCTGTCATCTTTGTATAATTATATAATCTGCTGTTTGAGAAACCAACTGTGAAGTATGTTTGAAATGATGCTTGTTGTGTTTACTATAGTAAAATAAATGAGAAAGAATATTATCCAACCATTTTGTTGATAACAAGTTCTGCCCCCCCCCCCCCCACACACACCCGTAAGGGGCAAGTGTAAGAAGACATTATTACTGTGAATGCATTATGTAACAAAAAGCCATTATTAAATACTTTTAAATAGTAACTATTTCTTTTAAGTGTTATTTGATATAAAGTTATTTCATATACAAAGTTATAATTTATTGATTTAATTTCATTTGAATCAATAAAGTATGCGAAAATTAAATGTATAACAATATATCACTCCAAACAAAAACAAAAATTCCAAAAATGGAAATTCAGATATTGATAACGATATCATTACGGGGGGGGGGGGGGGGGGTTCCGAGTTATGATAACGCATGATATCGTAAGGGGGGGGAGGGGGTCCAAAATGATCAAAAAGTTGATAACGTTATATATGCATAGCCCCTAATGGTTTGAACGTAAACCTATTACAAGTATAAAGTTAGTGAAAATTTTGAAGTGCCATATCTGGCGACTTAACTCTCTTTTGGTGTAAAATTAACAAATAAAAATCCAATAAGAAAAAATTATAAATATAAAAATATATATAAAATATGATTTTAACAAAGAATTTTTATCGGTTCTCTAACTTTTATGCATAGGGCTACAAAATGCACCAGGTCTCGATTCTAGGTGTGAGCAACACCTAAAGTGGTTCCCTTGTGAGTTTGTTAGGGTTTCGTTCATCTGACGAAACCCTATTCGTCTCGTTCCTCTGTCTGTCTGTCCGTCACAGAGCCCGTTCTCAGAAACTATACATGTTGGAGACTTGAAATTTTGCATACTTATAGACGAAAACCACACATCATACGACAAATCATGAAATTTTGAAAAAGCCGTACATTTAACCCTTTGGGCTCCCACAGATGTATTTTAAACAATTCTTTCTAAGTGAGTCCCTAATTAGGTTGTAGGCGTGAAATTTTGCGTACTCATAGATGGACACCTCAGATCAAACGACAAATCATAAAATTTTGAAAAGTCGTACATTTAACCCTTTGGGCTCCCACATGTGTATTTTAAACAATTCTTTCTATGTGAACCTCTAATTAGGTTGGAGGCGTGAAATTTTGCATACTTATAGCTGAATACCTCACATCAAACGACAAATCATAAAATTTTCAAAAAGTCGCACATTTAACCCTTTAGGCTCCCACATACGTATTTTAAACAATTCTTTCTATGTGAGCCTCTAATTAGATTGGAGGCATGAAATTTTACATACTTATAGCTGAACACCTCACATCAAACGACAAACTATAAAATTTTAAAAAAGTCATACATTTAACCCTTTGGGCTCCCACATGTGTATTTTAAACAATTCTTTCTAAGTGAGCCCCTAATTAGGTTGGAGGCGTGAAATCTTGCATACTTATAGCTGAACACCTCATATCAAAGGACAAACCATAAAATTTTCAAAAAGTCGTACATTTAACCTTTTGGGCTCCTACATGTGTATTTTAAACAATTCTTTCTAAGTGACACTCTATTTAGGTTGGAGGCGGGAAATTTTGCATACTTATAGCTGAACACCATCATGCGACAAATCAGAAAAAAATTGAAAAAGTAGCATATTTAACCCTTTGGACTCCCACATGCGTATTTTAAGCAATTCTTTCTAACTGAGCCCCTTATTAAATTGGAGATTTGAAATTTTGCATACTTATAGCAGAACACCTGAAGCCAGGCGACAAATCCTAAAATCTTGAAAAGTCTTATGTTTAACCCTTTGAGCTACCACATATGTATTTTAAGCAATTCTTTCTAAAAGAGCCCCTAGTTAAGTTGGAGACATGAAGTTTTGCATACGTATAGCTGAATACCTCAGACCACACGACAAATCATAACATTTTCAAAAAGTCTTATATTATTTACTCCCCTGGGCTCTAACTTGTATATTTTAAGCAATTTTTCTAACCTCCGCCCTTTTCATCCGGGGAGCACTTTTCCAACTTTTGCCGACACCCCTTTGACCATTCTTTCATATTATGCACCATAGCCTGACATATTTTAGTTCCACTTTTTACCACCAGGGGCACCTACTTATCTCGGGTGCTATGGATCCAATCCCCTCGACTAATATATCTACGGATAGTATGTAAAACGGAGTTTCGTTCGGATAGAGGTTTGTTTAGAACAGAGTGTGCCCCTGGTTGTGAAATGTGAACTAACAAATTTTTCAAAAGGATAAAGTGTTTTGAAAGGAATATTAAATGAAACCCTCTGTGCGATCTATGATCAGATTTACCCACTTGTTTTTCATTGTTACTGTCATTGCTAGAATGAACTTCGTAAATTTTGCAAAAATAAAAAGGCTGGAAACGTTCAAAAATAGATTTTTTACAAAGGTAAGTTTGTCTACTTTAACAATTTTGTATTAAAAAATTGACAATATTTATGAGGAGTATGTAATTTTCTGTTTATTGTAGATGTGAAAAAAGTACCTTTTAGTCAATATTTTTTTATGTTCTAAACTTTTTAAATTATTTTTTTTTTTTACATGCTTAAAATGGTATTCTAACATCTGAGTAAATATCTTTCAAATTGGAGTTGTTGAGCCACAAGGTGTTAATTAAAAAAACAAAGATTTACACAATTTTTGTATCAAGGTTATGAGATAATAAAACTACATGTATCCTCATAATACAGTAGAACCTCTTTTAACCGAAACTCTCGATTAACCGAAATCCATTTTTAAAGCTTTTTTTTTTTTTTTTTTACTATCACATTCCCTGTATGCAAAATCCATTTTGAAAGCTTTTTTTTTTTTTTTTTTTTTTTTTTAAACTACCATAGTCTTTGTGTGCAAGCGGTCCTTTCTGAACAACGAGTACATATAAATATTTTCTATCCCTTTTCCTAGAGTTTCTTTGAATTTAACTTGAGCTCCCGTAAGCTGCAGAGTGGGACGAAGAAAACGAACAAATTACCAATTCTGAAGCTTTTAAAAGTTTTGCATGGCTGGAACAGCAGAAAGACTGTGATACTGGTGAACTAATAATATTAAAAACTCTATGATAGAGCTTCAAAGCAAAGGCAATCGAAACTGGGACAAACAAAACTTTTTTTCATATCCTTGTGATACATGTAAAAGGTAATTTTAATTTAAAATTAAAAATTCAGGTAATTTATTTTTGTTTTTATTTTGCTATTGCATTATTTTTATTAAGCCCTTGTTACCATAATATGAAATATTGCATATATTTCTCCTTAATCTTAAAATTGAAGGCATTCTCGATTATCTGAAAATTTTGATTTTCCGAAAGAGAGTTGTTCCCAATTATTTAGGATAATCAAGGTTCTACTGTAGTTTATTTTCAATATTTCACTTTGGTTATTTAGAATATAAATTATTCTCTTCCCCCTTCTGCCACGATCTCTGTCCTTCAGCTGCTGCATATTTGTGTGCAGAGGGTATTCTAACTAATAGTGCAATATCATTGATACTGATTTGTTTACAATTAATTTTTTTTTAATTCATTGAATAAAAAACAGCAAACGGGCAGATGTGGGAGAATTCACAATGAATGAAACATTTATTTAGCATTAGCTTAAACAGTAATATCTGCTAAGAAATATAATTAAACAGGTGATTTTGTGATTTTAAATCTTTAAAATACATCTCATAGAAGATGCTAAGGTGTTTTCATGCTTCAAAGCACAAAAAGGTTTTTTCCATACTTTATTAAAATGTTCCAAAACTTAAAAACATACTGTCCTAGTTCAAAAAATATTTATGAACATTTGAAACTGTTATACATTTTCTTTCATCTTAATTGTTCATTTATTAAATTATATTCTTATTATAGGAGATCATTTTTCTTTTTATTCTAAGTTGCCCTCTGAGAAAAGTTAACATTGTAAAAAAACTTGCATATTTGCCCCCCCCCCCCCTACTTTTAGAGCTAAAGAAATAATGTAAAAAGTGTGCAAAAATACATGAGTAAATACTGTATTCAACAACAAAGCTTTAACATATCAGATCTATTATTCAAAACTAAAATAATTCAAGACAATAAAATAAAAACAATAAAAATTATCCCTAACAATAATGTACACCCAATTAGTAAATAAAAAAATGTAGTCTCTAACACAGGGTGACAGAAGATCTTTTGCCTTTAAAATATTAGTTAATTATAACACATATAAATAAAAGACTAATAAAAATGCTTAAAAAAAATATATACATAATTAGCATTAGTAATCTTGTTGCACTGTTGAGAGTTCTCAGCAAAACATGCCTGGCAATTTCGCTGACCCAACCTAAAAAAATTCTAGGACTAAACGGGCATACACAAAATCTGCTTTGAAATAGTAATTAAATAAAAAAATATATATATTAATTACTGTAAATGCAGATGCTTGATATAGTAAAAGTAGTGAAATGCACGCTTTAAAATGCCTAATCAAGACCAGCACAGGTTAACTCTTTCAGGGGCAAGTAATTGTGTTATTGTAATGTTGAACTCACACAGGAATTGTCGAAAAATTTTATTTCAAAACAAGGAAAAGCAATTTTTAAACTTTTTTCCATCAAAATTATAATAGTAAAATTTAATTAAAAGTTTCTGGTGCAAATCTTGATTAAAATTAGGTGGGATCCCCGGAAAAGGCTAATACACAGAGAATAAAATATTAAGTATGAGAGTAGTTGAGAGATTATACTGGATCTGGCTGTACGAGTTTTTTAAAGGCACAATCTATTGAGAAATTAGCAATAGTTTCTTCTAGCGATTTTTCAGAGGCATCATCTAGTGAAAAATATAGTAACACATTTCAGAAAAAGAAATAATTTCAAATTTTAACCTTCCAGATCTTTTTCATTTTTCCTCCCGACTTTTCCATGAATTTTTAGAAAATATTTGTAAATTCCTTGACTACTTTGCAATTACAGTAGAATCTCTTTTATCCAAAACTCTTGGTTAACCGAAACCCATTTTGAAAGCTTTTTTTTTTTTTTTTTTTTTTTTTTTTTTTTTAACTATCGCATTTCTTGTGTGCAAAATCCATTTTGAAAGTTTAAAAAAAAAACAACTATAATATTCATTGTGTGCAAGCGGTCCTTTACAAACTAGGAGGACATATAAATATTTTCGATCCCCTTTAGAGTTCCTTTGAATTTAACTTGAGCTCCCGTAAGCTGAGGAATGGAACGAAGAAAACGAACAAATTAGCAATTCTAAAGCTTCTGAATGTTTTGCAAAAGGTTTGGCATGGCTGGAGTAGCAGAAAGACTGTGATACTGGTGAACTAGCAACATTAAAAAACTCTGTGATAAAACTTCAAAGCAAAGGCAATTGAAACTGCAACAAACAAAACATTTTTTCAAACCCTAGGGATATATGTAAAAGGTACTTAATTTCAAAATTAAAATTCAGGTAATTTATTCTTGTTTGTATTTAGCTATTGCTATATCTTTATGAAGCACTTGTTACCATAATAAGAAATGTTGCATATATTTCTCCTTAATCTTAAAATTGAAGCATTCTCGATTATCCAAAAATTTCGATTTTCCAAAAGAAGGTCAGTCCCAATTACTTCAGATAATCGAGGTTCTACTGTACTTCACTTTCCAGATTTTCCATGTTGCTGGGAACCCTGTTGTTTGATAAAGTGAGACAGCTTTTCTTTTGCATACATAAAAGGAAAAGTATAGCAAATCTGTTAAACAAAATAAACAAAAATAAAAATTATAAATTCAACAACAAAATTTTAACATATCAGATCTTATAAAGGAGAATTTTGTAATTCCAACTGAAGGAAACATGGCCAGGACAGGAGAATCTGAAACCATACTTATGAACTTTTGAATATGTTATATTTGTTTTTTAACCTTAATTATTCATTTACAAAATTATATTCTTATTATAGAAGATCATTTTTCTTTTTATTCTAAGTTGCCCTCCAATAAAAACTAACATTGAAAAAAACCTTGCATATTGCCACACCCCTGACATTTAGAATCTAAGAAATGATGTAAAAGATGTGCAAAAATACATGAGTAAATACTGTATTCAACAACAAAACTTTATCATATCAGATCTATTATTGAAAACTAAAATAATTCAAGACAATAAAAATAATAACAATAAAAATTAAACATTATATATACATATTTTTTCTATTGCATATTTTTGGCATTGGGCTCAGGATCTGATGACACAAAATATTTTAGACTTGGGTGAGCTCAGATTTAAAATCATTGATCTCAGGCTTAAAAAAAAAGAGCCCTAACTCATATCTAGTCCCTATAAGGACCTTGTGCCATAAATATAATATACAGACAGACTTTTTGGAAAAAATAAAATTGAAAGCAAACTGCAATTAAAATAAAAAATAGGAAGATATATTAATAAACTGCAAATACATTTTTCTCCCACAATTCATCAGATGTACATTTCCATTCATGAACTTTCATATTTACAAAGGGGGGAAAAAGGGGTAACTATATAAAGAAAGAACAAAATAAAAACAATTAAACAAACCGAGATCTCTAAAGTTACTAAAATATCAATTTCTTTGATCAAACAAGTATTATATATGCATCATACATATCACAGAATAGGTCATGAAATATAATTATCAAACAATTAGTACAATATTCAATATATAATTTACTAAATTTATCATTTAATAATAATGCAATAGGATTATAGTTTTGTTAACCTGTCGATAAGTCTAAAGCAAAAACCGCAAAGTAACAGAAAAAAAAAAAAAAAATTACCAAAGTACACTCAATGATAAACTTGCTGTATATTTAAATGCAAGATGATTTAAGACTTCTTGGGAAGAAAAAAAAAATACTTTTTTTATTTCAGCAAAATGCAAGTTTTTTTACTTTCAAGTAACTAAATATTTTATTAAACAAAATTTTATTCAATTTTCATTTAACTGAATATTTTAGAGCTTCCTTCCTTCCCATCCCAATAAGATAATACGTTTTTAGTTTGAATCGAAATGCTCTCATAAAAAATGAAATTTTGATTTTTTATCAGTAAATTAAAAAAATATTCCATAATGACACGGACAAATAAAATAAACAGAAATACCAAACTGCAGAATAAGCCTGATATTTTTGCTCATAATGGTAGCATATATCCAATTTATATATATTTAAACAATGCAATAATACATTTGAGATTTAAACTAAATGTCTACTCTTAAACATTTTTAACTGGATCAACTGATTAATAAAAAGATTATGAAAAAAGGATCAGCATTGTGAATGTGGTGAATATAATCTTAGAACAACACATTGCTTTTAAATACAAACTACACCAGTGAATAGCTGCACAAAATGCAAAAAACATTAAAAACTGTACCAAATGCATTAATACATACTGTACTACACTGCATCACTGTATATTGTAATCAATACAAAAACCCTTAACGGGTTAAAAGTTTGTGACGCAGCACTTTATCTTATGCTCTAAGAATTTTAAATATGGAACTTAAAAATAATGATATCAAATTTTGAGTGACGCTATGCTATTAATTATAATCTCTCTCTATATTATTTATTTCATCTTTTAATTTTTTTATAATCGCATGTGCAAAAATTATGTTCAATTTAAAAAAACGTATAAAAGTTTATTCATTGATGCTTTAACATTTACACCTCTCATAAATTCAAAGTATGAGTTTTAAAAGATATGATATCAAAATTTTAGTGACGCTTTGATGTGGCTTTGAACGATTTGTTTTAAAATTAAATTTAAATTATTTTTGTTTTGGCTAAGATATATTCACACATCTAAATAATAGTTTTAATTTTCCAATATACTTTAAATATGTCACTTTCACTGAATTTATATGATGCATTTAAATGCATTTATTTGAATAAATTGATTTATCCTTTGTCCAATGCTATTAAAAATTTAAAATAAGATTTACGTAAATAATTTTTTTGCCTCATAGTATCCATTTGAATACATTTCACTTAGTTTGGATACAATGACGCAAAAAAATTATTTACGTAAATCTTATTTTAAATTTTTAATAGCATTGGACAAAGGATAAATCAATTTATTCAAATAAATGCATTTAAATGCATCATATAAATTCAGTGAAAGTGACATATTTAAAGTATATTGGAAAATTAAAACTATTATTTAGATGTGTGAATATATCTTAGCCAAAACAAAAATAATTTAAATTTAATTTTAAAACAAATCGTTCAAAGCCACATCAAAGCGTCACTAAAATTTTGATATCATATCTTTTAAAACTCATACTTTGAATTTATGAGAGGTGTAAATGTTAAAGCATCAATGAATAAACTTTTATACGTTTTTTTAAATTGAACATAATTTTTGCACATGCGATTATAAAAAAATTAAAAGATGAAATAAATAATATAGAGAGAGATTATAATTAATAGCATAGCGTCACTCAAAATTTGATATCATTATTTTTAAGTTCCATATTTAAAATTCTTAGAGCATAAGATAAAGTGCTGCGTCACAAACTTTTAACCCGTTAAGGGTTTTTGTATTGATATCATTACTTTTTTGAGGTTATTAAAAAAATAAATAAAACAATAAACACACACAAAAAAAATTAAAGACCAATACAAAGAATTCATAGTAAGGATTTCCATTCACCTTCAATCTCTTCCCCCCTCCCTCCCCGCAAAAAAGGATGACCATGCTTCAATTTTAAAGAGCACCGTGCAATGAGATTTTTATAAGAACGCTTTGGTAAGATATGGAAGTAATGTACAACATGCATGTTTAGAGGGTATTTCTGTTGGTTTGTTTCAGAGATATAAAAAGCTATGTTACATTTTACTATATAAAAAATTTACTTTGTTAAGAAAAATAGCAAGAAATATTACTCTTTAAACCTTTATATATATATATATATAACAATCATCGCTCACTTGTAAAAGTAATTACATACATTTATATTAAATCCAAAACTACAAATTTCTGCTTCTCCCTTTTCTCATTCCTAGTGCAAAAAAATTAAACATTCTTTAATTTTATATAAAATAATCTTTCACCATCCCTATTTAAAATTCTTTATTAACAATAATAATAAATCATATAAAATAATCCCCTGAGCTCCGAAGATTCCACTTCTGCTTTTGGACCCACCTCTCCAGCTTACCTAAATAATAAAATCTTTCAAAAATTAGTTTGAAAAAAAAAATCGGCAACATTTGTTGCTCACTAACATAAATAAATAAATAAGCACTAACTTCCCTAATGTACAGTCATGGAAAAAAAAAAAGTAAGCACCCCCTACTAACTCCTCATAGTCCAAGAGCTGTTAAACATTTTAGGGAAGGTATTTGAGGCACCCTGAAAATTTGTGCAACACTTCTTTTGTAATGGCTGAATACAAAATCGAATATCTGGCTGAAGGATCGTGGCCCAAAAACTGTGCCAGACACGTGTCAAGTGCCATTTTTTGACTACCCAAAAAAGGTATTTGAGGCACGCTGAGATTGAGGCAGAATAATATTTATGCTTAGAAAAAAATATTTTGAAAATGACAGACACTTTAGTCCTCACAAAAACTGTGCCAGACACGTGTCTGGCACAGTTTTTGGGACACGATCCTTCAGCCAGACATTCGATTTTGTATTCAGGCATTACAAAAGAAGTGTTGCACAAATTTTCAGGGTGCCTCAAATACCTACTCAAAAATGTTCAACAGCTCTCCTACTATCAACAAATTACCGTAGAAGAAAGTTACTGGTACCGAACGATTGGAAATAAAGTCTACTTTTAAATGATGTATATAAAATTTGCTTAAGGGGTCATCTACATATTAAAACGAACCATAACTTTGTTTTTTTCAATAGCAGTACACAATTCTTACAGCATAAATGAATTCTACACCATTTAATTAGCCTAAAAACAAATTTTTATGCAATTCGTACTATAAGTTTCCGAGAAAATAGTTATTTTAAAACAAGCTTATTTTAAGGGCTGTATCCAAATTGAAGTTCGGTATTCGATTGTTAACCTAGGGAGCCCCCTTCTTGATCAAGGCACCTTAAGCGTCACTCAAGCAGTCAATGAAGTCTGCTAGATTGCAGGACAGCGTAAGACATTTAAAAATATCTAGTCACTTCTATCATAGACGGCCCCTTAAACCATCATTTTGCCGATTTTAAGCACAATTTGAAAACTATTTGGGGAAAAAAATGTGAAATTTTGAATTTCCATAAAGCAGGACTTAATAAATCTAAATCCATCAAAAAAATTGTAGGTTGCAATTCATAATTTTTTCGAATATTAATTTCATAATTCATATCATAAAATTATAAAAATTGCAAATTCAACGTATTTATGTTTAAGTATATTAGTATTACTGCTACACAAAAAATTAGCACATTAGGAGCATAATTTCAGGAGATATGAATAAAAATATGAAAATGTAATTCAACATTAGAAGCACTATATTTTGAATGTTTATAATTCAAAAACTTATTATTCAAATGACTTGAAATTTGGTGCCTAGGCATAGTTTGAACCGAAGATTTGAAATATCTCGTTAAAATTGGGTATTGCCATTGAAAAAAATGAAGTTTGGATTTGTTTTAATATGTAGATGGCCCCCTAAGCAAATTTTATATACATCATTTAAAAATAGACTTTATTTCCAATCGTTCGGTACCAATAACTTTCGTCTACGATAATAATTTATTAAGGAGTTAGTAGAGGGTGTTTACTTTTTTCTTTTCCGCGACTGTACATTTCACCTTTTCTCCCTCCCCCTACTCCCCAGCATTAAAATAATTTAAATCTTTATTTTTATACAGAAAATTCTTCTATATAAATTATCCTCCTATTCCTCAAAATTACCACTTTCCCACTCCAGCCTAGAGATTTCAATCTTTAAAGCTTTTGAGAAAAACGGATCTGCAAAGTCTGTTGCTTAATAATAAAAAATATACGTATAACCATGTACACTTTAAATTATTTTTCACACAATCAATTGATGTCATGATAATAGTTGTTCTGAGCGAATAATGTGTTGGCTGGGCTGTCGTACAGATAGCTCAATTGGAAGAGTACTGGCAATTAAAGTCAACGGTTATTAAAGTTCACTGTAATTCAAAATATTTAACCCCTTCGCGACAAGAGCCCTTTGGTTAATTTTTAACCTTTTACTACAGGTTTTTAAAAGCAGAAAATTTTCTGTAATTGAATCACAGAAATGCTCCGATTAAAGAAGGTAAACTTTACAATTAAAAATAAGTGGTGAGAATAATGAAGGATTCTGAACACCTTAAGTGGCTAAGTATACCGGTCGCTCATCCCCAAGGGCTTAAAGATGCTTTTTTGCTATTATAACCTTTAGGATTTACAATATAAAAAAATCTTAATCACTTCTGAGGTAAATAAAGATAGTGGAAAAAAATCAAGATGGCAATGTTTGGATTGGTAAATTCTAAGCTGAGCAATTTGAGCTACAAAATGAAAAAATTATAAAGTTGTAATAATGCCCTCTTCAGAGCAGTCACAGATACTAAATCTTTAAGGTTTTTGATGAGTGAACTTGAACTACAGATGAATATAGTAGAAGATCTTTATAAAGCACACCTTGGGATGAGAAGTTGTGTGTATTATTGAATTTTGCATTATTTAGATCATATTTCATACATCATTAAATTTACCTCGTATACATGCTTTGAATTACATTCCTTGGAACCAGAAATTGTGCAAATTATAAAATTTTACATAATTGGTACAGATCACACACTATTAAATTACCTTAAAGCATGATCCAGATATGCCTGGGCAAAATACAGTCGGACCTCGTTTTCCCGACACCTGGTTTTCACGTCACTCCGTTTATCACGTCAGTTTTTCAAAGTCCGGATTTTCTGTATATGATTTTAATGCAAATAAACTCCGGATTTTACGTCGTTGAATAATTTTCAACTCCGGATATCCCGACGGATTTTCTTGTGGCCACACGGCGTTTTTCATCCGACTAAAACGGAAGCATTGAATTGCATTGAAACGTTCAGTAGTTATCTAACATCCATTTCTGAAACAACGAATATTGATTACAATTCATTGCATAATATCGAAAAAATAATTGTAGGATCTAGCTAAAGCAAACCTTAATTCATCGATATTTCATGTAACAATAAAAAAATCAGTCATCATAAATCTGATTTTTATCCTTTTCAATTTTCTTTTTTGTGTATATTTTGTTTAACAGTAATGTTTTATTGCTTAAAACTGCAAGAACAGTTATGAATTTAAAATTGTCTTAAATTAATTAAAAATACAGCTTTTTATAAACCTATTTTTCTCTAACTCCGGTTATCGCGACACACCGCTTATGACGACACTTTTTTCTGGACATTAGAGTGTCGGGATAACGAGGTTCGACTGTAATTATAAACAGTGGTGGCTCGTTACTGACAGTTTTGGGACATTAAATGCATTGTTGGCAAATTTATTCCTTTTTCACTATTTTTAATAATAATGAAATCTTTGCCTTATTTTTGGCAGAACTTTCTTCCATTAAATAAGGCAAAAATTTAGTAAAAAAAAACTTTTGGAAGGCATGCATTTTAGTGTTGCAAGAAAAACCTGTCATGAGTTACTACTGATTATAACACCCATTTACAAAAAAATTTAATATAATAACATTGTTTTCATTACTCCAAAATAATGTGTTAAAGACGATAATGCATCAAATTTAGTGTTCCAAGAAATAGCAATATTTGTGAAATACCTAAGCTTCTTAACTGCAAAATTCATTGTTTACATATGAGAAATACATTACATTTTCTGCATTAAAATGTTTAAGTGGCAGACTTTTGTGATTGAACAAGAACTGCTTGTAGAGTGCTTTTAATGATTTTAGAATATAAAATTATGGCTCTTAAACTGCTATTAATCCAATACAGTAATAGGGATAAAAAAAAAATCATTAAATAGTTCATTTTAAAAAATTATTAGTATTTTGATCAGATATACCGATTATTACTACCTATGTTATATGTAACATATTTATTAGAAAAGTTACAACTATTTTGATGAAGTTTTGGACCCCCCCCCCCTCCCTGACATACTGTCAAATTTCGCGAGGGTTTTTTTTCTTGTGATGTTCCTTCCCCGACCGAGAATGGAGCGGGTTTTTTACAATCAACTGATTAATTTTGTTTTTCTTTTATTGCTACTTTTTTATGTTAGTGTGGTGATCTTTCAAATGCTATTGCACAACGAGGCGATAAACGTGCTACTCTGTAAGTGATACGGCAACCCTCCAGTGTACAGGTGGAATTGATAAAAAGAGTTTTTGTAATCGGAATATGCGGAATGTTAAAGAATAGTGGATGGTTTAATGAAAGAAGAATAAAAACTTAATATTTAATTTAAGATGCGAGGCAGATTAATATATTAATTGATATGGTTACTGGGTAATCAGTTTATTAGTTTATACAAAGTCTAATTATCATGACAGCTACAATGCAGCTGCTGATGAAATTTTGTAAAACCAATCTTTTCTAAATAGTAACATGTTCTGAATTGTTCTTATTTACAATAATACTTCATTACCACAAATACCATATAAGGGAGCTGGCTACTTTTATATTTTTTAAAAGTAAATTATTTAAAGCTTTCTTTTAAGCATATTAACTTTAAAATTAAATAAAAACAAGTATCTTACTTTTGCAAAAAAGCTGTTTTATCTTATTTATCTATAAACTTTAATTACTAAATAAGGAAAAGTATCATGATGAAAATTTTTACTTTTAGGAGCTCAAAACAACCAGTCAAGATAAAATGGTTCATTTTGAGCTAATCGTGATAATTTAAGTATATAAAGTAGAATTTACTATCAGTCAAAAATATGTCCAAGACTGAAATCAGTCCTGAGACTGAAGGTCTTGCACCCATGGCTGTAATCAGCCTAAAAGAAATGCTGCAGGGTTTTTATTTTTTTTTCTTTTGTTACAGAGATAAACGGAAACAAGAATTTTTTTTCCCCTTTAGGTTTAATTTTATAAAAATAAAATACTACGATGCTTTAATTTTTGAAGCTGAAAAGAGTTATATATATAAAAAATAAATAAATAAATAAACGAAAGATACCTATATTTCGAAAAAGATGTCATTTTAAGTCAATTTTCGTTTATAGTGTTATTAGAAACGATTCGCAAATGAATCATTTTATAAACGGGATTGGAAATCTTAATTTTGATTTCTTCATACCTTTTATTTAAATTGTGCGTTCTTTAAAAATGAAAGATTTTGTTTAATTCCTTTAAAAGAAGACTCAAAACACAAAATTAAATTAGTAATCTATCTGTATTGCACTCACATATCACAAGAAATACCTATGCCACACATGAACGTTATTTTGTAAGGACAACAGTTATGAGTATTGTTGAAAATAAAAACAATTCAGAACATTATACTAATTAGAAAGGATCGGTTGCAAAGAATGCTGTCTGGATAATTAGAAATTGTACTCACTTTCTCCCCTTGGAATACCATTTCAAGATCTTTGATATTTCTTATTTCTTCAGTCAACTTCGCGTATCGCGTAGTGATACATGGCGAAGTCTTATGGCGAACGCGATGAATTTTCATTTCGATACGAGAATTTGCGATAAATATCGAATTTCGATACGAGAATTTTTTTTTAAATGTGAAATATTTTCTCCTTAAAAAATGTTTACTTACTATGAATAACAAGGAAATAAAATACATATAATTACAAAATACTGTTCCATTTAAAAAAATCAGTCTAAGTAATTTAAAGCACATAATAAACTGTTTTTGTAGTTTAAAAAAAGATTTATTGCCAATATTCAGATTTTTAACTGTGACCTTAATCGCGCAAAACCGATGTGCAACGTTCTGTCTGCTAGCCCATAGAATAACATGTAATCCGCGATCCTAAGAAGTCCAATTTTTCATGCGGATTATATAAAAATTAAGAGTTTTCCTAGATACTAGGTTAGTGTTATCCACTTCATCAAAAACAGATTCATTTTATATATTAATGTTTTTAAAAAAATCTAGACCGTTTCGGAGAAAAAAAAAAGACAAACTTACACCATCGAAATTGCTTTCAAAATGGGTTTACATATCTGAAAATATACTGCACGTAGAATTGTAAAAAATTCAGAATAGGATTAGACTGCAGATATAAGACTGTTTTAAAAAAATCAGAACAATAGGACCTATATTTGATGAGTTATTAACAGGCGGCTTTTCGCATTTTCTTTGATGTCGAGTTAGCTGTATATATGAGTTCCGCCATCTACGAATTCTACGATACGATACGATTTTAGGCTTAAGGCTGCGTCACTCGGAATACTACCGTCTTCCATGATTGTTCTATCTGTATAAATTTTATAAAATGAAAATCATAAAAACAAAACAGCAATCGTTTTTACAGAAAAAGAAATGATTATGTAGGTATGATTTGATTATAGCATGATACAGTGATACATAAAATTATACATTAAATTACAGTGATACATGAGGTATTTTTCAAAAGATTCTGCAAGTGGCTTTTGACATAGTATACTTATATATCATTAAGACACGTTGTTTCATAAAAAAAAAAAAAAAAAAAAAAAAATACAGTTAATAAAAAATTTATGAAAAATGTATAAAATAATATCAAAGACTACAGTGAGAAAACTTCCCGTGGGTTTACTTTTTTTTTTTTTTGATAACTCTAATAGATTTTTTTACATTTAACACATTTTTCAGAATGCCCAATAACAATACTAAAAATATTTATATGAAAAATAGCAATAATGTGTTCAAATAAAGTTTTTAAACCCATTAAAAGCAATATTTTCATATTGACATCACGTCGAGAATTAACAGCCGAAGAAACCTTCAAAAATCACTATTTACAGGCAGTCTTTTTTGTTCTGTTCAGTTCAATGGAATATGCACAAAATTCGATTGCATGCCTTAAATTTGCGTTTTATTTATATTATGTTGGTTTATTTATATAACGATGAATGTTTAAATTTCGTTATGGAATATAAACTGGAATCAAAGGATGAGCTATTTATTTCTATTAATTGCAAATGGATTTATCTTTTGTAATTGTCTGCACGTGATAGAGATAGATTTGAAAAAAAAACTGATGCTTGAAAATTTAAAAACAACAAAAATTAAGTAAATTGTGATACAGTTTCAAATAAATTGCTATATCATTTTCAAACAAATTGCATTTGAAAACACACTATTTTCCCTAGTTGATGGTGCAAAAGTTGAAAATGTGCGGTATTTATAAGTTAAAAAAAGTTAAATTTAATCATCTGCGATTGCCACTGTCAAAATTACATCAGCATTATGCAAGAACACATTCATCCTTTATAATACAATAGAACCCTGCTAATCCAAATTAAATGGGACCGCTGTCTGTTCGGATTATAAGAAACTCCGATAGAAATAGAAAAGAAAATATGTGTGCAAAAAAATTGTAAGTTATAAGTACACTATAAGTACTCGGTAGTACACTATAAGTACTCGGTAGTACACTAAACATCCTCTAATCCAGCATGACTTTCGGGAAAAAGTAATATTCCTTGTTTAATCACTCCTGATGTTTATAATACAATTGAACTTCAGAGTGAGGAATTATGCAACAACCCATTACAAATGGTTCAAAACCGTGAATCTATAAATAGCTTAGTCACCACATCGGCGAGAGGGGAAGAAAAAAACATTTCTGTAAATAAATTGCGAAATCAAACTGTTGAAAGCAAAAATAAATTTTTATCATCTGAATTAAATACTTTTTGCATTTTAGAAATTTTTTTTATAGTGACTGGCAAACAAACTGATATTCGAGATTTTTTAAAGATGGCTTCTACGGGTAGGCCTACAGTGCACGTTTTCATTTTATATTCGTGTACATAAGTTGTACTTTTACATTATTGATAATTTTTTTTTCTATTGAAGTTGTTTAAAGAATAGAAAACATGCTTTACTGCCATTTTTTTGTTTAATTCTATATATTTTTCCCGACATTCATCCTATAATCCAGGAAATTTCGTAAGTTAATCTTTTCAGTTAATCTGTTCAAGTATAATTTTCGAAAATAAAATTGGTTCGGATTAACCGGAATTATGGATTAGTGGGATTCAGATTAGCAGGGTTCTACTGTATTTATAATTTTAGATAGCTTTAAAGAAACTAAACAGTTATACAAATATAAAAACATCATTGACTAAGGGTATGGCTTCTAAACTACAGGAAAATGCATTTATATCATGTTGTCCATATTTTTTTTAGATTGTAAGACATTTTATATTATATCAGTACATTGAAAGATATTTACTGATGCATAAACTTGTGAAACTTATCTCTGAAATCATCTTACGAAAGATTTTCAGAAGAGGACAGAGCCTTGTTATATATCTTAGCCTTAAAGTATGCTGGTTACATGCAAAACCTTTTGAACAAACACCACATACCATATTGTGTCGGTCAATTGTCATTTCAGGTTCAATTGGAAGAGCATTGGACATTTAAGGCAAATAATCTGAGTTCAATTTTCGACATGGACACTTTTCCCCTCGGTTGAAAAAATTTCAATTCGTATAGTATTTGAAGTATTTAAAACAATTAAATTTAGATTAATAATTTTTTTTTAAATACTCACAAGTTATAACAGGAAAACAATCACCAACAGTTGAAAGTAGTAAAATTAAATAAATGCATAAATAATAATAATGTAATTAAAAAAGTTTCTCAACACAAAAATTTTAATATCTTTCTTTTTTGTGTGTAAATCTTTTGGCACAGATAATCTAATCTTTTCTCTCTAAATTTCAAATAATAAACTATAATAACAAGTATTAAAGAATCTTGCCACTCAAATGAATGCTAAGTGACGTTAATTAGAATTCATGAACACATTTCTTAAATGCAATCAATGTTAAATATTTGAAAAAGTCATACAAATAATCACATCTCTTCAGTACAGTGATTCATGACCATTTGTATATCTCAGGGTATTTAAGAGATCTTTAATAACATCATGTCGTTTATTAGGCGGTGCTGAAAAATAATTAATTTGCATTTCAGAATATTTCTCTGCAACAGGAAAAATATCACGGAACCTCCAATCTTTCCAATGAAAATTATAAAGTTCTAACAATTTCAAACGATCTTCTTTTGATGGAATAACATCTTTAGGTAAACTCTGAGGGAGATTAGGGCAGTACAAATTCTCAAAAAATATAACTGCACGAAGGGCAAACCAACCTCCATATTTTGGATGTATGCAAACCCCAAACATCTGAAAATAAGTAAAAAACAATATTATCCTGCATATTATTATAAATGCTTTCATCAAAATTATTTTTCTAATGCATACAGCTGAAATAAAATTTAAAATAACAGATTTTTTTTAAAAACACTTATGAAAACATCATTTTAATATCGATATTCATGTAATAAGAGTCTAGGTAACATGTCGTAATGATATGATCTTTTAAAAATAATACATTCTTAATATATGACTAATTAAGTAAGGTGAAAATAAGCACATAAATATGTGCTAACTTCACAAGTATTGTATAGTAAAATTCAAGATTATTACATAAAATGCCTTTCTTCACATAAATCCAGGGTTGTTATGATTTTGCCCAACCCCAAAAATCTGGGTGTTTTTTTTTTTTTTAAACCCAGTTTCAAATTTTCAACTTTAAATTACATAGGTAATACATTTCTTAATATCAGTACACCACTCGTAAAGTTTATCACAACCCACCCCGAGGAAAAAAATGTCTTCATTCTCCCAATGACAATTATAAAAGCAAATAATTTTAACTTAATTTTCTATACATACGTGTAACTATCACAAACACAAAAACTTATATTTTCCAATAAAAAAACAAACAAAAAAACTTTGATATATAATAATGTTCTTGGAAATTCCTCCTCATTGTCCTGAAGTGTGAGAGGGAGAGGAGAAATAAACTCAAAACTCCCAAAGAAGTTACTCCAGTTTCAAAAGTAAAGGGATTTTAGAAATGTGTGTCTGTGTGGGGGTTTATATTGTTCTGTTCTTGAAAATTCCTCATCATTGTCCTTTCAGTAAGTGGGAGAAGAATGCTTTGAAAAGGGAAAACCTATATAATGTACCTATATAATGTACCTATATAATGCTATATAAGTACCTATATAATGCTATATAAATATACCAACACATTTTGAAATGCAAACAACTCAAAAAAAAAAAAAAAAAAATAATCCTTGCAATCTATTATTAATCAATATGTTTCAGAATTCAATTTTCAGAATGAATTTTTTCTAGAGGAAATATTTATTATATATAGGCAATCACTTCAATTAAAATGAATAAAAACACTTTATCCTTAACAAAATTATTAGTTTAAAAGTTCTGATTTAAAGCACTATTATTAGTATAGTACTTTATTGATAATTTCATAGTTAAAATTATTACTAATAATCAATTTACCTAAAAACAAAACATAATTTTAATTATTGTCATTGATTTATATAGTTTTGTAATCAATTATTCCTTTAAATTGTATTTAGTAGTAACTGCATTTTTCCCAAACATTTTGAACAGCCTCCCTTAACTGAAAAACCCTGATAAAACCCAGTGGGTTGGTTTTTTTCTGAAAAAACCCGGGCATTTAACAACCCTGCATAAATCAATAAAAATAAAATGATTACAAAATTATTACTTATGTGTGCTTAATATTTATTTTCAATTAATTATACAAATACTGTATAGTCGAACTCACTTAATATGAGCATGAGTAAAACAAGAACACAGTTAAAATGAATTAGTTACACATTAGATTAGTTTTAACACATTTATTCTAATTAGTAAATAAATAATATGAGTTGTGATTTTCCAACTGGGCGAAAAATGTCCAGGCCTATGGTTTATTTACCAATTAGAATAAGTGTGTAAAAATTAATCTAGTGCAATTATGGATCCAGCATTTACTGGAGTTCCATTACCAGCAATTTATTCTGCTGAGCTGATTCATATATCAGACCAGATGCTATGATCAATAAGGTTGGCCGGGTGAGAAAGGTCTGCCAGATTTGTCTAGGTTAGCTCAGTTGGCAGAGCTTTGGCAACTTCAGACAAGACATCCCTGGTTCGAATCCTGGCCTGGACATTTGTTGCCCAGTTGGAAAATTTAAATTCAATTTACACATTAACCCATATATGACCAAGGAGTGAAAAAAATTATTTTTTTGTTCACAAATTATGGATTAGCTTCATAAAGACATAAAGAAAGGTATAAAATTGAAAAACTTACCAAAATTTTACTATCTTCAAATTTACAGGCTGTCTTATGTATGTCAGTAAAATAGCCAAATTCACTGCTATGACATTATTATTATTTTTTTCTTTCATACTCAAACTTCTTCTTTCAAATAAAATGTTAGGAAACAGATCAAACTGTCCAACATCATTTTTTTTTGGTACAATTATGTAGTTGACAATGAACGACATTGT
Organism: Maratus speciosus; assembly: GCA_963932465.1. Lineage (NCBI taxonomy): Eukaryota > Metazoa > Arthropoda > Arachnida > Araneae > Salticidae > Maratus > Maratus speciosus. The sequence continues at coordinate 466,987,361 of OZ010790.1, forward strand.
CTTCCATTCTCTCGAGATTGGCATACTCTGAAAATTCATTATAAATAAATTTTCCAAAATTAAAGATTAAGCCGGTGTAATGAAATTACTGAAATAAAAGCAATAGCACAAAGATTTTATGAGTATGAGCTAAAAATGTATGCTATCCTACATATAGAATGATGGCCAAATAAGAGTTTAAGAATGGTTCATCATTTAAAATAACTGTATTAAGATTTTCACACTTTTTACGAGCTAAAAAGCAGGATCACAACTAATATGAGCAAAACCTCTGTTCATTTCAACGTGGTGGATTTTGGTGAAAAGTAGGGTAGAATTAGGAAATAAATATCTTTTTTAGCAAATACTGTTCTCGCTCTTCATTTGAACCTGTCTGTCAAAATGTAATAATTTAATCAGTTTTATTAGACAGAATTTCAACATTTAAAGAGACAAGGTCTTGAAAGAACGAAGTGAGAGGATATTTAAAATAATGTCTCTTTGTAAGATTTACAACTAAGCCATAGAAAAGGAGGAACATAGAAGAAAACTTTTGTTTCTTTCTTTGAACGAGGACTCTGGGCCATATTAACTAGTCTTTCCATGTTTCTTATTGCACAGTTAAAATGTAAAGGATCTGTGAAATCAATAACTTGAAAGCTGCAGTGATTGTTGGAATGTTAGGTGAGTTTTTATAGGGAAAAGGGAAGTGAACAGTTTACATTACTGTACATCATTCATATCTTTTGGAGTTACTAGTTCTGTAGAGGCTTTAACCTCCAATTTTTGCCTCAAAATTCAACTTCTGTTTTACAGTCAATGGCCCAAGGAGTTATCAGAAATTTTAAATGTTTCTTTAGTGTTTTCTTACTTCACATTTAATTGAAAATTTTGTGGATACTCAGTACTATCTATATTATAAAGGACAAACATATCTGTGCGTAACGCATACGTCATTCTGCGAATGGCAATACTTTGAAATTTAAAATGAAATTTCGGTTTTGCAATTTTTGCTACGGCAAATTTTTTAACTTCTAAACATCGCACACTTTTAATTTTTACAATGTCTTATAGGAAAAAAATGTACTTTTAAATGCAATTTGTTTGAAAGCTCTATCTCAATTTATTTTTGAGATATTAATTTTTTTATAGTTTTTAGTACCAATTTTGTAATTGTGGCAACTTAAGTACTCCATTTCTATTAAAAGTAAAGGAGTGAAGGGAAATTAGTCTTGGTTTAGTTATTTTTATTGATTATATCCTTTTTGATGCCATTTTCATATTACGAATAAAAGTAACTTTTTTCTAATTTTTGAACAGAAAATGACGTCACCCATTTAAAAAAAAAACACTCATTCTTCTTCATAAATCAAAAGATTGAAGAAGATATTTCAATATTTTTACATTACGCTGATACTGAGTTTGAGACGCTAGGCAAAATGATCCAGTGAGTAAAAATGATGTCATATTTAAAACAAAACGATTATTTTCTTTGATAAAACTAAATGTTTGACCAATACTAAATGGGCAATACTGTGGCAACTAAAGGCAAATTTCTGAATGGTAAGTTTTTGCGGGTACTGAGATTAGAACTTAAAGTTTGTGCGAATGTTCACATGAAAAGTTGTATCGGACAAATGTGACTTTAAGTTTGGAAATACATTCATTAATAATGTATTGTGCGTTAAAATACTTTTAAATTGTGATTTGAGGGGTGCGTCTGTAAATTTTGAGAATGTGAAAATAACGTATCGTTTATATTTTATGGGGGGAAATTTCATGATGTGACAAAGCGAAATCCTTTTTACTGATTTTTCCTCCCGTAAAAACAATCATAAGAGCCTCAATCGATAACTTCAACATAATTACTGATCTTGATTATGTATTCTAATGCAGTTTAATTTTTCAATAATTTAAGCAGTTGAAGTTTGTGGAAATAATATAGGTTAAAACATTGTTTGTTTTAAGAGTTAGACAATGAATGCAAGATGAATTTTTTATTGCAGTTATTTTTGTAGGTTTATTATAAATTCGATCTAACAGTTCCATTCTAAACATTTTAGTTCGTCGAATTTTGACGGGTTCAAACTCGTTATCTTAACATCATAATGTCAACAATTAGAGAAGCAAATTGAAATTTAGATACTGAATAACACTTAGTGAAATACCCGAATATTTAACTCAAATATTTCCTGAATTGTGACCTTTTTTATTCATAAAATGAGTTTGTGATCCTGTTGCACCCACGACACAAAATAGCATCATTGTAAAGATGTATATATATTTATACCAGTGAATACTTTTTACTAAACTATTTTTAGATCATAAGTATCATCTTAAATTGTTAGCTATTCTCTGGTGCGAAAAATAAATATAACTTTTTCGGTGAAGATGTGACAAAAATGAAAAGAAATTAAAAATGCTTTGCTACTGCAATGCAGTAAAATTTTTCCATAAGTGAAATTTGCTTTACTAATAGTAACAAATTATCTATGCAAAATAAGTAGAATTTCATAACATTAAATTTGTAGCCAAACTAAAACTTGAAGTTTCACAGAATTGAGAGGAATATTTTATCGTGTGCATACCATAAATTTTCAAGTTAAAATATGAATTTTAATAAACATATTTAATTTATTTTTCTGTAAAATATTTAAATTTGCTCTCTTATAAGTTAATCATAATTAATTGAGATTTTTTGGATGGATTTAAATTTTTTCATGAGATGTCTACTTTTCCGTGGATTTGACGATAGGAGAGAGTGGGGAGGAGTTGGACACTTTTTACTTTCTTCTATCTTGACAAGAAGAAAGTATTGGTTTCATGAAAATTTTCGAATTCCTGTTTTCGACGGATTTATACGTTTTATGGGTCAGAGATTCCAAAAAACATGTTTTTACAAAATGTCTGTCTGTGAGTCTGTCTGTCTGTACACAAATTTTGTGGACGCTCTATCTCAAGAACTAATGCACGGAATTTAATAAAAAATTATATTCAAGTAGTCCCTGATATAGATTGGTGCTGATTAGTTTTTGGTGTAAATCGCCCTGCAGGTGGCGCTGCTATGTAGCATTTTTCAGGATTTCTGCAAAAGCTCTATCTCAAGAACTAATGCACGGATTTTTTTTTATAAAACTTCAGATTCCGTCAATCCTTGATATGAATTGGTGCTGGTAACGTTTTGGTGCAAATCGCCCAACAGATGGCGCTGCTATGCTGCATTTTGAAGCATTTACACGATTTTCGTAATAGCTCAATCTCAAGAAATAATGCACGGATTTTCATCAAACTTCAGATTCAGTTAGTGCTTTACATGAATTGACGTTTTGCCTCTTGTGGTGTAAATCGCTCAACAGGTGGCTCTGCTATGCTGCATTTTTTGAGATTTCCGGAATAGCTCTATCTCAAGAACTAATACTTGGGTTTTCAACAAACTTCAGATTCAGGTATACCTGAATATGAATTAGTGCTGTTTATGTTTTGGTGTAAATCGCTCAACAGGTGGCGCTGCTATGCACCATTTTTCACGATTTCCACAATAGCTCAATGTCCAGAACTAATGCACGGATTTTCATCAAACTTCAGATTCAGTTAGTCCTTGACATGAAATGATGTTTTGTCCCTTTTCATGTAAATCGCTCAACAGGTGACGCTGCTGTGCTGCATTTTTTGTGATTTCCACAATAGCTCTAGCTCCAGAACTAATGCACCGATTTTCATTAAACTTCAGATTCCGGTATACCTTAATATGAATTAGTGCTTTTTGTGTTTTGGTGCAAATCGCTCAACAGGTGGCGCTGCTATGTTGAATTTTTCAGAATTTCCCCTACAGCTCTATCTCAATAACTAATGCACGAATTTTCCTCAAACTTCGAATTCAGGTATACTTTGATACGAATTGATTCTAAATTGATGTAATTTCTTATACTATTTAAATGATTTAATTGACATGATTTATATAGAAGAAAGTTTTGTGATGGCCACAACATGCTAGTTTATTAAAATAAGAAAATCAACTTTGTTTTCGAGAAAAATAAAAATTTCAACTTATAGCACTACAAAATGAAACATTTTCTAATGTCCTTGAACAATATAGAAACATAATTTGCAGAAACCAATTTTATAATTAAAGAAATTATAAGTTTCAAAATGTGTCCCATACCACCCCACTAACAGAGAGGTATGGGACAGCTATAAACAAAGCTATAAGGCACAAATAAGTCAAGTGTCGGCTAGATATACAGTCTAACAAAGATTGAAGTTTGATAATGTCTGTGCCACAATATCAAATTCCAGTATCTTCATCACTAGAAGGAAAATTCAGGATTGTCAGTCACAGATGACATTAAAAAATCATCAGTTAAATTTATTTACACTTTGAAGTAAATTAATATATTATCAATGTTATAATTATTATATTACCTTCTAAAAGTATTTGCATATTAACAATTTACATTCATCTTATTAAAAAGAAAGGATTGTACATGTCCAATTCCTCCCTTTACTAGCATGTCCCACTCCTCCTCACTACCTTCTTTTATGTTAAACTTTTTGTATAAACAAAAATGCAGCTTTTAGGCTTAGTTTAATTTATGGATAATATACAATGTGAAGTTCCATAAATAGGGAAACTATTACATCTGTGCATAAACAAGTCATTAATACACAGAAAGCATAAAAAGTATATGAAGCAAATTTACTTTTGATTCTTGAAATAATCTTTTTCTTTTATACAATTGCAAACTTATGCAGATCAGCAACTTTTTTCAACTGAAGATTGGGCTACCATTGCTTCATCTATTTTGTGATAGATGAAATGTTTAGAATGATACATAAAGAGAAAAACCTACTGTCCCATTCCATTCCATCCCACTCTCCGTCTCCCCTACATACAAAATGTAAAGGAAATCAATAAAGCCTAAATTATGACAAAATAATAAAAGAAGAAATTACCTTCTCATTCGACCAATTATGATCAGGAATAGATTTAGGGTGGTAAAAATAAGCAACGCCTGAAGCATGAGCAATACTTTGCATGACAACCTTGGGCCGTCGATTGGGATGGAGTTCAAAGTCATGAATAATTTTCACATCATGATCCGGAAAAATCTAAAACATATATTAGCATTTAAATATCAAGCAATGTAGATGAATGTCAGTTTACTGGAAGATAAAAAACAAAATCAACATTATTCATTCATCACTGTGTTTAAAATATCTTATTTTTTATTCAATAATGAATTTAAGGAAAAATGAAATAATTAAACAACTTATTAAAGGCTCTTATCAAATTCATAACTTTCTGACACATTTACAAAGCCATTTTTAATCTTAGATGTATGAAATTACCGCACATTCTCATTCAGAAATTATGAAATTTAACAGCCTTTTTCATTTTTGTAAAAAGACAAAAGAAAAAATTCAGAAAATAGAGACAAAGTTATCATTTTCAACAGAATTTCTCGATGTGACAGTCTGAAAAAGATTGTAATAAAGTAGCAATTACTACTAACTGAAGATGAAATACATTTATCAAAGAATGAAAAATGCTATTCAATTCCAAATCCCTTCAATAGTCGTACCTTCTAAATTTCATGAAGTTGGGTTTTAACCTCTTCGGTCCCTGGGTCCCCTGGGCAGCAGCGTGCGAAGAGAAAACTGCACCTGGGGCAAAGTTTCAATTTGGAGCCTCCCCCCCACCCCCCAACTTTTCCTTGTCACAAGTGTCAAAAAATTAAAAAGTGCAGAAACAGAAACAAATTTTACTGAATACATATTTCGCGTTTATTTTGAAACTTTAGTTTTAATTTTAATTCAGAAATTTCAAAAAACTAAATAACATAAGAGAAAATTGCACTTATATTTTGGGTTGAGGGTTGGTTGGGTTGATTTTTGACGGCCAATTATCTACACGAGGGATATAGGGCCGGGGGGAGTGCCCTCCGTGGGGGTCTTTCTAAGGGAACCTAATCCGTATTAACGCATGGAAGATCCACGGCTCGAAGAAAACCACGAAAACTCCGAACGATTAGGCCGACGGGCGCGATTGGGATCGAACCCAGCACCTCCCGTCTACCAGCTTCGAGAGCAGAACCTCTCGGCCACTGGTGGGGCCCTTATATTTTGGAAAACGGGATTTGGAAAATAGGTGTAGAAAAAATGTATCCAACAGTACAGTATAACTGTTTGGAACCCTTTTATATTCCAAGAAAGAAATCCCATACTATTTTGAGAGTATACGTTTTTGTCACAAGCACAGACTCGAAAAGAGAAGGTTAACAAAAGATATTAAGACAAAGACCCAAAACAAGTTTTGAAAAGAAAGAAGTCCTTATTCATAAATTTGTATTTCGGTGGTGGTGGTGGTTGTGGTGGATGGGGGGGGGGGGGGTGTAAAGGACAAAGCAATAACTTTGAAACGAAAAATGTACGTACTTCCATTTGGGGAAAAAAATTCCCAATATGTAAATATACATTTTTTTTTTTTTTTTTTACTTAAAAGAAGAAAAAAAGAGGTTTGTAGTATAAATTTGGCGCCCCCTCAATTTCCACGCCCGGTGCTCCCTTCGCCCCCCCACTTCACACGGCCCTGCCCCTGGGACCACTGTTCTTTTCCTTATAAAAACTAAAATGTCCGATCTTTTTACATTTTCACATCACTTCTTATAGCTGAATGTTTTTTGCGTTCAAAGCAAACGAATAAATGGCAGCATCTAAGCTGACTCCCACATAAAATAGATGATATTTTCATCTGAGTTTGCAAAATGCCTAAAAATGCACAAAAGACAGTATGACCAAGAAAGTGAGAAATTTTCATAAGTATTTAACTTAAATCTTTTTCAATAAAAAATTTTGAGGATTTGTAGATTAGTTACTTGTTTAAAGCTCTTAAATTTGTGATTGCGTTAATTTAGGTTAATGGTTATTAAATTGATGTTTTTGAGGGGTTTTGTAGTTTTAGATCCATATTTTTGAACCTAAATTACTAAGTGCCTAAAGGATCAATTTCAGAGAAGATATTTTTTCTGTCATTTACGATGTCATTTTGTTTGGAAAAAAACAATGAATAAGCATTTGTATTATTATTTTAGCTTCGGAACTGAAGAGGTTAAAATGAGTTTGTGAATGTGTCAGAAAGTTTTGTGTCACTGAGCAGGGAAAAATATATTTTTGGGAACCACCTTAACACATTCCTGACAAGAGATCCAAATTCACACCTTTTAGACATGTGTAATTTCAGCCGTTCGTAACTTTTCTATTTTGTACATTACATTGTACAGCACAGGTATAAATAAAATATAAAATTTTTAAAAGCAAAAAATTGTTTAAAACATGTTTAAAATGCTCGCTCAAATAATCCATATTGATTGTTCGACTTTCCAGACACTCACTCAGGCATGAAAGCGGGAAATGGGAAAAAGGTGGAAAAGATTTTCCATCTATAGAATGGCGCCAAACTCTTCTAATTTAGACAAATTTTAATAGTTATTTATAGAATGACATGAAATATAACTGTACATATGATTGTTATTTTCTTTTCGTAACTTAGAAAGTATTAAAAACAAAAAAACAAATTTCAACTTTTAAATCAAAAGTGTTGTGTAAATAGGACAAAATATTCTATTCCAAAATGAACCTTATGAAAACTTCTTTAAAGTATAAAAAAATTTTCCCTCTGGAAAGATACTTTAAACAACTTCATTTACATGACTTTCATATTGCTTATAATATAAGCACACCTTTGATTTGATAGTTATTTTGCACAGCAATTCAGAAACAAACTCCAAGGATTCAATGGCGGATCTAAGGGGGGGGGCGATCGCCCCCCCCCCCTTGGGCAAAAAAGGGTTTGCAAAACGGCATTATGCATCCTCACTGGAAATGACTTGGGGTGAAGCTCGAGCGCGGCGCGACCCGACCCGGGGCGCCAGATGTTCCAGTTTAAATCCACGAGACCCGGCCTGGGTCAGGTCTTCTCTCATTTAGAACCGGGCCGTGCCCTGATCTTAAATTTTTCTGCAAATTCGGGTCGGGCAAGACTTCTTTTTCTTCCAGGTCGAGCCTGGCCTGGACTTCATTCTTCCTAGAGATCAGCACTGGCCAAAATTTCCAGCTCGGGGCTCGTCCCGGAATAAAAGCTAAACGTTCGGTCCGCGTCAGACCGTATGATAAACAGTATTGGCCCGACCAGGCCCCGACTTATGCAGGGGCATGCGGGGCAGCTGCTCCGGGACCCCCTTCTTAGCCCCCCCCCCCCATGAGAGTAATCAGGATTTTCATTAAAAGGTGCAAAATGATTAAAATTAGCCAAAATTGACCAGAATTCATAAATTTTTCAAACATTTAGGAAGAAGTGCGTCCCCTCTTCACACTCTCTACTTCCAGTACCCCCCGCACACATGCAAAAAAAAAAACTATATGATTAGAAAAGTAATGATTAAAATCTTATCATGATAACTTAGTATTCTATTGCTTTCAAAAGAAATTCTTTACTTGCGTTTTTCTCGCAACTGGTAATTTAAAACCATTAATTATGATCAATTTGGGACATTTTCTTTTAGACATCTTATAACGTACGTAGATAAGCAAAGTAAAAGTTTGCAAAAGATACTCGTGCCAACCAATCTATCATTTTTTCCTCTATTATCCTACTAGTATTTTTTCTTAAAGTTGTGACCATCATTTTGTGATATCCTGTACACAGATGTGAGCAGTACTGGGTACAAAATTTATGCATCCATACAATATGCATGTACTAGCCACTTCCACATTATTCGCAAAAGAATTCCATAGATAGAAGAGGGCCCTCCCCCTCAGAATGATGCTTGCCCCGGGGCCCCCCATAGCCTAAGTACGGCCCTGGGCCCGACCGCGACCCGTGTACTTCTCTAAATTTTTCTCCTCGAGCCCAAGTTGGTCGGGCATCTTACTTATTTATTGTCCGTAAAATTTATATTTATGTTGTACATTTGTAAACCGAAATCTTTAAAAATTTAATTTGATTTGATAAATTACAGAGATGCATATTTAAAAATCTACTTTTTTTTCTTTGTAGAGCTTTAAAATTGTGATTTTCTTTTATCATCCATTTCTTTCATTCTAAACTGATTTTCTTACTGGATTTCCATTTGAATGTATTTGTCTAAGTAATGATTTTTACTTAGTGTTTATGTACATAATTGCCTAAATAGTCATTCATATTAATGTTTTTCTGTATTCATGATTTTCGACTTATAATGTTAAATAAAATGAGCATAAGTAAGTGTGCTTTAATGAATAATTTTAATTGCAAAGATGCAGGCTGGGCTGGAGTTGATTTTTTTTTTTTTGCCTTTATACCGGGACAATAATTTTATTTTTGTGGGTTGGACCTCGAAATTTCAGCGCTGATAAACCTCTAACTGACATATCGAAGCCAGTTTTAATTTCTTTTAAATATGCTTCTTTCAGCCATCATCCCATAGCTTCTGAATATACTGGGTGTCCTAAAATGGACTGACTGATTTTAAATACAATTCAATAACTTGCAAATGGGGACAGCTATAAAAAAAAAAAAAAAAAAAAAAAAATATACTTTAAGGAGGGTTATGTAAAATCTCAGGAGCAGGGGTGATTCTGTTCCAAATTTTCCGAAAATTTAATCCTCTCACTGTGCATCCCGCGATTTCCACGGCCAACGTAAAAGTGGCAAAATTTGCGCAACCCGCAATTTCCGCAGAAAATCATTTTTTTTTTATGATCCTACTCTATTTAAAAAAGAAAATCTTTCACAAAGATTTTGGACATATTTGAACTCTAAAATGTATGCAGATTTGAAATATGTAATAAAATAAAGGCGCAATTTTTGAACCTATTTTCATAATATATATTATCTTCGCAGCGAGAGAGTTAAGGCATTCGGTTCCGAAAATTTAAAACAATCCTCAATCCGAAAATTCGGACATAAATTGCGAATTTTGACCAATGGTCGCCGCAAAAAATCTATTTCGTCAATAGTTCGCAGAAAATAACTTCAATTTCGCCAAAGAATCGCGGGAAAAACGCGAATTTGGTCAAAGAGCGGCGGAAAAATCGCGAATTTGGTCAACGGACCACGGAAAAATGCGAAATACTTCAAATTATCACGGAAAACACGAATTTTGCCAAAGGGTCGCGCAGAAAACACAAATTTTGTCAAATAACCGCGAAAAAACGTGAATTTCGTCAAAGGATCGCGAAAAAATTCTAATTTTATCAAAGAATCGCGAAAGAAACGCAAATTTCCTCAAAGGGTCGCGAAAAAACTCAAATTTCGTCAAAGGATCGCGAAGAATAGCGAATTTCGTCAAAGAATCGCTTAAAAAGCGCGATTTTCGTCAAAGGATTGCTGAAAAAATGCAATTTTCGTCAAAGGGTCGCGGAAAAAACGCAAATTTTGTCAAAGGGTCCAGGGAAAAAAACGCGACTTTTATCAAAGGGCTGCAAAATTACACTAATTTCTTCAAAGGGTTGCGGAAGAAGCGTAAACTTTGTCAAAGAATAATGGAAGAAATGTGAATTTCATGAAACGGCTACGGAAAAACGCGAATTTTACCAAAGGGCTGAGAAAACATGCGAATTTCGTCAAAAAAGTTACGGAAAAAACGCGAATTTTGTCAAAGAGTCGTGGAAGAAATGCGAATTTTATCAAAGAGTCGTGGAAAAAATACAGTGCTCTCTTTAGGAAACAGCGCACATACACCTATGTTTATTATTATAGGTATAATTTTGAATCTGAAATAATATACTGAACTAACTTTTGAACAAAACGGGTTAACCCAAACCGAGCTTGCATGAATCTACATTCAGCCTGAAATCTACACGGATTGAAAACAGTATGTAATCAGAGTGAAAACTCGACCTGCAGTGGCAGAAGGGAATCCCCCCCCCCCCCCCCCCAACTCTGATGTAAAATTTCAGATTTTTTTTAAAACTGAGAATCATTCTTGATCAGGAGTTTTTTCACTGCGATTTTTAATTTTAGTTTAAAATAGAAACCAGGTGGCGCTGCAAGCAATATGCGCTAAATCGGTGCCCGATTTAACGATTATTGTTTGCAGCGCCGTCTATCGCTGTTATTGTAAAATAAAATCAAGAATCGCAGTAAAAAATCTCATGCCGTCTTACATAACCCTTCTGCAAGATTTTTTTAAATTGTTGTCACCATTTGGAAGTTACTGAATTTTAAAATCAGTCAGTCCATTTTAGGACACCCGGTATGTTTTTTAATAAGTTTCAAAGAATTCTTTACTGAATTACATCTCATCTTAGATATAAAGAGACAAGCGGTCTTATAACAAATTAGTATTTTTTACATAATCCTGAAAATTAAAAAGTATTATTAAATAATTGTTTGGGCGTGTCAGTTATGGATCTTTTACTTTAGCATCATTATACACATATATCACATTATCTTCAAAAATATTAGACTTTCTTTTCAAAATTCGGCTCGGCCCGAGCCCTTCTCGCAAGAGTGAAAACCCAATCCGAAGCTGATCCAAACCTGAAATAATGTATGCCAATCTGCCCCAAACCCAATGCGCTAGAGCGCAGCTAAAAATTAGAAGTCAACCCGACCGCAACAGAAAAGTAGAAGTCAACCGGACCCAAACCCGACCCGCAGCAAAAAGTAGAAGTCAACCGGACCAAAACGCGATCCACAGCAAAAAAGTATAGTCAACCGGACCCAAACCCCACCCGCAGCAAAAAGTAGAAGTAACACGACCCGCAGTGAAAAAAATTAGCCCCGACCCGCGCATCAGATTAGAGTCTCCAAATTTTTAAAATCGCCCCCCCCCCCCCTCCTTGAGGACTCTCCAGATCCGCCCTTGCAAGGATTTGAGTAGGCAAAATGTCTGGTTATTTAATTTTCGAGGACCTCCCACTTATATGCTTCCAATATTTTCTTTGCATTTTTGCATCAATCCAGAGAATGACCAAAATTGTTTTTAAAAAGACGGAATTCCTCCTTTAGGAGGAACTCTTTCATGCCTGCTCATTAGATGGCGCCAAAAAAGATGTTAACATTTATTAATATTCGAAATAAAAAGCCTTTTAAAAGTTGCTCTATTATTTTAAAAAATGGCCAGTAGATGGCAGCAATAAACAAAAATACTGATTCTAGATAGAAAAAATTCCAGATTTTCTTTCTGTGTCTGAAATAAAAAAATCAGTGGTGCCGCTGTATTTGAAAAAACCTGGGTCCCCGGGACCCAGGATTCCCAAAAATCTGGGTCCCTTTTTTAGAAAAGCGGGTCCCCGTCAATAATAATTTATATTTTAAATGAATAAATGAAACTTGTTTATTTAGAAAAGATAAATGAAAGGCATTATTGTTTTAACAATAATTAAATAATGAATTAAAACCAGTATTATTTGCACTCAAATAAGATATTTTTAAAAAATATTAAGAGAAATTTTCTTTCTTTTTTTTTTTTTTTTTTAAGTAAAAATGCAAGATACAATTTTAATTGTAAAATAATGTTTATTTGAGAGTAGAAGATACCAAGTTCCACTAACAAGTATCACTAATGTTTGCATTCTTTTAAAAAGGGGCAAGACGTGTTTATTGAAAAAGATATTTTTGCTGAAAAAAAAGAATACTTATGGTAAGTAAAGGTGTACTTTTTGTTGAATGAATGGGGGCTTTCATTATACTCCCCATTGAATTATTTGTCAGCATAGATCTGTGTTGAAATCGGACATTTTCCTTGGAAGGGAAATTTACATATAAATCACTAATAAGCATCAAATCTTAAATGTTCTGAAGGCGGGAGACATTTCAATGCAGTAAGAACGAGGGGGGGGGGGGGATTTTTCACTGGTCCACCTACTGAATATATTATCAAAGTACACTGAAATCATGCTGTATTTTTAAGAATCTCATTAAAAAAAAAATTGAATCCCATTTTATGAATTTTCTACCTATAAGTTTAGTTTGCACATCTTTTTTGGTGCTTTGACTAAATTCACGTTTTTTCCGCGTTACTTTGACGAAATTAGCGTTTTTCCGCGACCCTTTTGTTGAAATTCGCTATTTTTTCGCGAGCCTGTCACGAAAATCGTGTTTTTTCCCGCGATTTTTTTGACGAAATTCGCTATTTTTCGCGATCTTTTGACGAAATATACTATTTTGTCTCAGCCCTTTTACGAAAATAGCGTTTTATCCGCGATATTTTCATGAAATTTGTGCTTTTTTCGCGATCCTTTGACGAAAAACGCTATTTTTCCGCGATATTTTGACAAAATTCGGCTTTTTTTCCGCGATTTTTTGACAAAATTCGGCTTTTTTTCCGTGATTTTTTGACAAAATTCGGCTTTTTTTCCGCGATTTTTTGACAAAATTCGGTTTTTTTCCCGCGATTTTTTGACAAAATTCGGCTTTTTTTCCGCAATTTTTTGACAAAATTCGGCTTTTTTCCGCGATTTTTTGACAAAATTCGGCTTTTTTCCGCGATTTTTTGACAAAATTCGGCTTTTTTCCGCGATTTTTTGACGAATTACGCTAATTTGTCGCGGCCATTTTAAGAAAATCGCGTTTTTTCGCAATATTTTGATGAAATTTGTGCTTATTTCAGCGATATTTTGATGAAATTTGCGCTTATTTCCGCGATTTTTTGACGAAATTCGCTTTTTTTTCGCGATGCTTTGACGAAATACGCTATTTTTTCGCGGCCCTTTTTCGAAAATCGCTGCTTTTGTGCGATATTTTGATGAGATTTGCGCTTTTTTTTGCAATTCTTTGACGAAAATAGGCTGTTTCCTGCCATTTTTTGACGAAATTACGCGTCCCACGGGACGCGTAAGAGCTATTTTTTTGCGTCCCGTCTCCGATTTTTCGCGTAATTTACGCGTTATAGCGCGTCCGCGGCATCCCTGAAAATATTTTAAAAATTACTGCTGCATAAAAAAAAAAAAATAAAATTAGAAAATAGGAATTCTGCTTTTTCAGAATTTAGTGTCGCCCCCAATGAAAAAAAAAAAAAATATTCATAAATAGTACAAAACATATTTCAATTTTAAGACTTACAGCACACGCTTTTATTTTATTTAAAATGACGTCATTCGCATCCGCTTAAGAATTCCACATTTGCGATCCACTCTCAAACATCTACAGTAAAATAGGCATAGGACGTCACTATCGCGAAATAATACACAAATGCAGCAAAAAGATGTCGTCATTAAAGGAAGTACATACTTAAAATTAAATATATAGTTTATAATAGCTCCATGTTTTAACAGAAGTCATTCGTTTATAATTTTTCAAAATAGCACATATTTTAATTACATTTTCTTTCAGTTGTTTTGAAAAAATGGCAACAAAAAGATATAATTAATATTTTACAACTATTTTTCCTTTACTTTCTACTGAAATCGAGTACTTCCATTGCCAACATTAAGGATATGGCTTTAAAAACTACAAAAAAATTAATATTTTAAAAATAAATGGAGATGCAATTTTCAAACAAATTGGATTTAAAAGTACATTTTTTTCCCAAACGACGGTATAAAAATTGAAAATGCATGATGGTTATGGTTAGAAGTTAAAAAAATTGCTATAGAGTATTTAATTGTACTGCTTTGTTTTATGGCTGGCTTCTGCAAGGTAATGTTATTTTTTGGAGGCGACAGAAAAAAAGCTGGGAGAAAGAAATAACATACCGTACCGGGGGCTAATAAGCCTTAAAATTGCCAAAAAAAGGAAATTTTCTTTTAATTAAATCCATCTGAAAATGAAGTGTAATATTTTGAAATTCCGCTGAGAGCTTTGAAACCACAATCTACGGCTCGAGAGACATCTGTGCTACATCGACGCCATCGGTGCTCGGGGATATTTGCTGAATTTAAGATTATGTTTTGAAACTGAAAAAGAATGGATCCGCTTAATTAAAATATACGGATTTTTCAAAATTTTATGATTTGGGGATGGTCAGAGGGTATTCAGCTCTATGTAAAAAAAAAAAAAAAAAAAAAAAAAAAATCAAGTCTGTAACTTAAATAGAGTCTGAGTATGAGCCGTGATGGATGGACAGACGGAGAAGCGAGACTATATGGGTTTCGTGAGATGAACGAAATCATAAAAATGGCCTTATCTTATCTAAAAAATAATACTTATGTAATTCAAAGCTGGCTACAATTAGCATATGCTATTAGAAGATAGATTAATATAGTTATTATGAATAAATTATTTAATGTAAATAATTATGATTAAAAAATGATATTATAGCAGAAAAACAGGAATTACCATGTTTTTTGAATTCCTTAATGTTTATCGATATTACTTACAAAATAACATACAATTTATTATAACAAAAATGTATTTTCATTCAGAGGGAGTTCAGAAACATACGTCTTTCACAAAATGTGACTGTTGCCACAATATAGTTATGAAAAATATGTAATTTTTACCTGTAATAGAACAACATAAAATATGTAACAGACAAACAAATAAACACATAAAAAGAAGCTTTGCTGATTATAATGGATTTTATTGGTTTTGACTATTCAAAACTTTATAAAATACATTGAAAATATAAAAATATGTAGGTTTAATACTATCAGAAAATATCTATATGTT
The DNA here is from genome assembly GCA_963932465.1 of Maratus speciosus. Lineage (NCBI taxonomy): Eukaryota > Metazoa > Arthropoda > Arachnida > Araneae > Salticidae > Maratus > Maratus speciosus. Next base: position 467,002,935 of record OZ010790.1, read on the forward strand.
ACCTATTTGATGTAAAAAATAAAATACTAAAAATGGAAACATTGGTTTAGATTTGCTTTCTTGCAATGAGGTCCTCATCAGAGTCAGTTGGTGTCTGGTAGATGAGACATCCGGAATCTTTGAAAGGATATGCCAAATACTTGCTAGATGTTGCAAGGGCTGTATCGATGTTGGTGATGGCACATTTGAGCATTTGCGGTAATTGTTATATCAATAAAATGCTCGTTTTCAATTTTGTCCACATTTCTTGTTTTTCGCCAACTCTTTCATTTCTGACCTCACATTGTTACACCAAAATTGCTTCTTTATATGTACTTTACCTTCCCTTACAGTTTGGCTCATGAATTCAGGGACACCCTGTATATAATTCTATTTTAAATGATTTATAAAAAAAAAGATAAGATCTGAACATGTGTTAAAAAAATATTTTTATGCAGTGGCTAATTTTGAAAATTGAGGAAGGGAGAAGCACTATATGCAATTTTACTTATACAGTCTATATAAAGTCTTTACCTTTTTTAAATTACATTTTTATCATTAAATAAAAATAAATAAAACACAAAGTTAAAATTTTGGTTACCTATATGTTACATATGTATCCTTCTATTATATTACATAAGAAAGCATTGGAATTGCAAAAATTTTTTGCTTTCATTTTTTGAGGAATTTACATGTTTGGAGATCCTAAACATTGTTCGACTATTTTTGGAAATGTCTGTCTGTCACACAATTTTTGTGGCCACTCTATCTCAAAAACTAAAGCACAGAACTTCATAACACTTAATCTTCTGTTAGATCTTGACATGAACTGGTGCTGATTAGGTTTAAGTGAATATTGCAAGACATGTGGCAATGTTATACTGCATCTTTCAGGATTTCCAGGAGAGCCATATAAAGAACTATTGCATAGAATTTCACAAAACTGAATATTTTTTTAAGATCTTGACATGGATAGATACTGATTAGGTTATGGTATATATCAACCTACAGGTGGCACTGCTAAGCTGTGTTTTGCATAATTTCAGTCATGGCTATATCTCTGCATTTCTGTGATCGATTTTCATCAAACTTCATATTTAGTTAGACCTTGAAATAAGTAGATACTGAATAGGTTTCAGTGTATATAACCCCTTGACATAAGTAGACACTGAATAGGTTTCAGTGTATATAGCTCAACAGATGGCGATGCTGCGCAATATTTTTCATGATTACCATGATAGCTATAACTCAGCATCTGCGGGATCAAATTTCATCCAAACTTGGCATTTAGTTAGACTTTGAAGAAGGTACTGATTATGTTCGATTGTATCTTGCTCAACAGATGGCACTGCTGTGCTCTGTTTTTAAAGAATTTCATGATAGCAATCTCATGCTTCATGGAATGAAATTTCACGAAATTTGCAAATTATGCAAGACACTTATTATAAATTATGTTGTTTCACATTTTGTGCTTTTGGTCATTTTTGTGTTAGCTATACCTCAGCAGCAATGGAATGGAATTTAAGCAAATTTAATACGAAAGATATTTATCAAAAATTACGTTAATTCAATTTTGATATTGTTCACTCATCAGGAGGCACAGCTATCGGCTATGCTATATTTTTATGATGACCATTACAGAGGTATCTCAGTTTCTAATGGGTATAAATGCAACAAATGTTATATTAGATTAATTTTCACACAATTATTCTAATTGGTAAAGAAATCAATTTTATATGTAAATTTCCAACTGGGCGAAAAATGTCCGGACCAGGATTCGAATCCGAGACCTCCTGGCTGAAGCCGCCAGTGCTCTGCCATCTAAGCTATCCCGGACGATTCTGGTTGAACTTTTTCACCCAGCTAACCTTGAAGATTACAGCATCTGGTCTGAAACCTGGTTCAGCTCAACAGAATAAATCTCAGGTAATGGAACTCCAGCAATCGCTGGATACGAAATTACAGTAGATTAATTTTCACACAATTATTCTAATTGGTAAAGAAATCAATTTTATATGTAAATTTCCAACTGGGCGAAAAATGTCCGGACCAGGATTCGAATCCGGGACCTCCTGGCTGAAGCCGCCAGTGCTCTGCCATCTAAGCTATCCCGGACGATTCTGGTCGAACTTTTTCACCCAGCTAACCTTGAAGATTACAGCATCTGGTCTGAAACCTGGTTCAGCATAACAGAATAAATCTCAGGTAATGGAACTCCAGCAATCGCTGGATACGAAATTACAGTAGATTAAAATTTTCACACAATTATTCTAATTGGTAAAGAAATCAATTTTATATGTAAATTTCCAACTGGGCGAAAAATGTCCGGACCAGGATTCGAATCCGGGACCTCCTGGCTGAAGCCGCCAGTGCTCTGCCATCTAAGCTATCCCGGACGATTCTGGTCTGAAACCTGGTTCAGCTCAACAGAATAAATCTCAGGTAATGGAACTCCAGCAATCGCTGGATACGAAATTACAGTAGATTAATTTTCACACAATTATTCTAATTGGTAAGGAAATCAATTTTATATGTAAATTTCCAACTGGGCGAAAAATGTCCGGACCAGGATTCGAATCCGGGACCTCCTGGCAGTTGGAAATTTACATATAACACTTCAAGGTTAGCTGAGTGAAAAAGTTCGACCAGAATCGTCCGGGATAGCTTAGATGGCAGAGCACTGGCGGCTTCAGCCAGGAGGTCCCGGATTCGAATCCTGGTCCGGACATTTTTCGCACAGTTGGAAATTTACATATAAAATTGATTTCTTTACCAATTAGAATAATTGTGTGAAAATTAATCTACTGTAATTTCGTATTCAGCGATTGCTGGAGTTCCATTACCTGAGATTTATTCTGTTGAGCTGAACCAGGTTTCAGACCAGATGCTGTAATCTTCAAGGTTAGCTGGGTGAAAAAGTTCGACCAGAATCGTCCGGGATAGCTTAGATGGCAGAGCACTGGCGGCTTCAGCCAGGAGGTCCCGGATTCGAATCCTGATCCGGACATTTTTCGCCCAGTTGGAAATTTACATATAAAAATGTTATATGTTAAGTTACAATTAAAAATACAGTAGACTCCCTCAAATCCTCAAACACGTGAAATCTGCACATCATCGCAGATGTAAACAATTAAACTTTCAATTCAGATGCAGGGACATAATTACAGAATTTTTTAGTTTTATATTATTTCATATATTTTAATATGTAATTCTCGATAATATGACTGAGCTCATGGTTTTTCATGAAGTAAGTGTAAATTTATTTCTGAAAAAAAAAATCAATGTTTTACTGATATCACAATCTTTTTACCAAATATATTTATATATTAATCAAGCTTTTCTGGTTATTAAGACTGGTTAAACCTGAAATAAAACCTTCTTACTTTATGATTTTGATGTGAATGCCTTGATGTGTACCTTTAAGAGGAAAGTTTCATTGAATAATTCAAGGAAAATGTATCTCATTTTTATTATGCATAGTTAATTATACATTATTAATTATTTACTTGATCTTTACTTTTAATAATTTAATTATTTTTTTAATTATCTTACTTTTTATCATTTTATTTTATTACTTTACTTAATTAGATAATATTTTACTATATTGCAAGCATTCATTATAATTTTGATTGCATTATTACATTCAAATTACTGTTTAAGAATGTAAACAAAGCAATGACCAGAAATCTACAAAATTCTAAAATCCGCACAACCTCTGGTCCCAAGGTGTGTGGATTTGAGGGAGTCTACTATATATATGTTGATCCAATTTTATATTTGAATACCCAACATGGGCTGCTGTTGCGACAAAATTTTGTGTAACAGTACTATTTAAATTAATATATTAGAATAATATAAAAGAAAGTTTTGTAATGGCGACATCATATCAGTTTTATATTTTAAATGCAATGTCAATGAAGACAATGGTAACAATATTTGGTGATTTATCGCCTTTTCCCGGTTAACATAAAATACTAATTTTTGATTTTGATGTATATATTTTAAACATGAGCAAACTGCAAAACAATAATTTAATTAATCAATAAACTACCACCTCCCCTTGAAAACATTAATAATTAATAAAATAAATGCCAACAAGGATTCTATTTTAATAAGAAAAATATAAACTATATATATAACAATCACTTCAAAACATCAAAGTACTCAATAATTGCTCTAAGTGATAAAAACAAATTTTAAAAAGGCAAAATATCTAAATAAATAACGGTATTTTTTGCGTTTTAAAAATTTATTTTTATCACTTAGGGCAATTATTGAGTACTTTGAAGAAAAATACAATAAATCTAAAACCTGATAAATCAATGCATTCAATTTACCTCAGATACTTTTGATAAATAATAAACCATACACTGATCTATAGGATCATTTAAATTATTTAGTACACCAGACTGGCTTCTTATAAAAGGTATGAAAGCACTTTCAAACATTCTTGGATTGCTAATTACAAGAAATGCAACAGTATCTTCATTACAATTTATCCTAAATATTGGCTGTACTAATGAGTTATACCATGCAACCTGCAAGCAAAGAAAAAAATAACACATTAGTTATATATACATTATATATTAACCCTGCATTTTTAGGTTTGCATTATAAATAGGGGAGAGGATGGCACATGTGAACAATTTTTACATTTTTGACTATTTCTTAAAATTGTTATGAGCTATTGAACCAAAAATTGATTTATATGAATATTTATACTTTGTTTGTTCTTTTGGTGAAAATTTTGGATGCATTTATCAAGAATTTCTAACTTTATATCATCATTCTAAAAATTGTCTAAATTTGTTTACATCTGCCCCCGTATGTTCTGTTCACAAGTGCCCCATCTACCAACTTATGCCTAACTTATAAACAAAAAAAAAGATATTTTTAATTGAAATAAGGAAACAAAACTTTTGTAGACTTAACTAATTAATACTACTATAGAATGCATTGCTGATATTCTACTTTTACGATTTACTACAGTTTTCAAAGACTTACTACCTAAAAAGTTCACTTGCCCAGTCAAAAAATTCACTGGCCAATGACGAGTAAAATGGTTTTTCCCCCCCCATGAGCATGATACTCAGGGGTGGGGAAATGTATCATTTTACTCGCCACTGGCGAGTGAATTTTCTGACAGGGCGAGTGAATTTTTAGGTAGTCTTTGAAAACTGCAAACTATAGAGATATGTCAAAACTTTTTTTTGTAGTAGATAGCTTTATTTTTCAGCTTTCCTAATTACTGTGATGTAAACATGGTACTAAGTTCTATTTTATATTAAACTTTCATCTCTTGTTTATATTTCTTAATTTTACAAAAAAAAAAGAAAAAAAAAAAAAAAAAATGAAAATGCATTATTGGGATAGTAAGCAATTTTTTCTGAGTTGCGTAAATTTTATCATAAAAATTTTCAACTACAGTAGAAAATTTTTGACAAAATTTACGTTGCATTTTACTGGCTGGTGAAATAAATCCTTAGCTGGTAAGATTTTCTAGAAATTCCCCACCCCTGATCATGCTTAATGCAAAATAGTAATTGAAATGTTCATTTTATCATGAAGAAAATGTAACCAGGGATATATGATAACTACCACACCAGAAAAGCTAAGATTTTTGCTTTTATTTATTTTTTCTTGTAAATTTTTGTATTGTGTGTTTTTTCTTGTAATATTTCATGTAACAATAAAAAACAAGTCATCATAAATCTGATTTTTATTGTTTTCAATTTTGTTTTTGTGTTTATTTTGTTTAGGGGAGAGGGGGGGGGGGGCACATTTAAACATTTAAAAAAAAAAAAATCCACATATTTCTTACTTGAATTATATTTATTGAATTTTAAATATTTCATGAGAGAAAAAATATAGTTTTGCATTATATGAAATAAAAAATTACAGTTTTTCAGATAAATTAAATATGTTATGAAACTTTATAAAAGCTGAAAGTTTTCTCTTCAAATCTGTCCCATGTAGGGGTACCTTTGAACAAGCAAGGGGCACCTTTGAACAAATAAACAAAATATGAAAATATTGAAAGTTTTTATTAAAAACTGCATATCTTTCCAAAATATAAAACAATAAGAATAAGTTACACAATTACATTTAACTGAAATTACTAATTTTTTATTATTTAACCAAATTTATATCCATCAAGGCACATTGTTGAGAAAGAATGGAGGATCCCTCCAATTATGTTTAATTGTGGCAACTTTTTTATATAATATCCTTTAAGTCCACCAAATTGATATGTGATGCTTCTGGAAAATATATCTCATGTTTTTACGAAGAAACCTGACATTAAGCAATTTAATCTGACCAAGGTAATGAAGAGCTCTTTTTGCATGAAATTGAACTAAAATGAAATCATTTTCATTGATTCAAATTGTTATAGAAAATGGATAAAACCCTGTTTTATAAAATACAGAAATATAATGTTTACCATTGTAAATGAAACAGTATAAGGTTTGTTAGAGAAATCTGCTAAATCATGAATTATTGTTGTGTGTCCTGAATTTGCCTGTAGTTGAAGCCCTGCATCAGTACAACTTTCATATTAAGTATAATAACACTTAATTAATCTCTTAATTTTAATATTAAAAAAAAAATTTCAACAATAATAATATTTAGATATATCTATAACTCTTTACTTCATAGTTTTAATTGTTCAATGGTACCCCAACTTTTCTGTTCAATGGTGCCCCATCACATGGAGTTTAGCATTACAACTATTTACTCAATTAAGTTAGAGAATTTGAATAAAACAAACCTTATACGTTAAAGCTAACATCTTTATTTAGGTATTAAATAGTAAATTATAATTTTAGGGATACAAGATTATCAACAAAAAGCTTACAAATTATTTAAAAACAACGTTTAAACACACAATAAAATAAGTTGATTTGATCATACGTATACGTTTCATGAGTACTAGGACTCACATCCTCAGTGTAAAAAACTTTAAAAACAATACCCCCCAACTACATGAACGGTGAAAACCCAAATGTCAAAACAAAATACCAAAAGACCATCAAGTTCTAACAGCCAATGAAATTAATGCGGAAGTGAAGTGTCGTGACACAACAAATCCACCCAGAAAGTTGAGATGTATGGTGTACTAGATAAATCATTAACCAAGGAGTCTTTAAATTTATGGATATGAACAGCCTCAAAAAAGTCTAAATTCAGAGGAGTAATGCATTTCTTAATAATGGTAGCTGAGTCAAAATTAAAATTATAATTATTAGCACTTAACAAAATAAAAGCTTACAATTTTATTTTGTTACGTTTAGATTCAAGAAAGCAAAATATACATATCTTGCTTAGACAGTAGTGTGCATGCAAAATAATAAAGCTTTGTATTCTTGTTACATTGAAGCAGTAGTACTGTGCTGCCGTATATATTTAAAAAATATAATTTATTTCAAGGAAAATATTTACAGTGTTCAAAGGTACCCCCTCTCCCCTAATAATAATCTTTTATTGCTTAAAACTGTAAGAACAGTTATGAATTTAAAATTGTCTTAAATTAATTAAAAATACCTACAGCTTTTTATAAACATATTTTTCTCCAACTCCAGTTACTGCGACACTCCGTTTATGACAACACCTTTTTTTTTGGTCATTAGAGTGTCGAGATAATGAGGTTCTACCTCTATGAGAGGTATTACCCCTGTAAGTATTTTTTCATTTTGTCTAGAAATATCCTTTTTGTGAAAAAGCAAGAAACACATTATTCACCAGACAATGTTCAGGAACTTGTTATTTGTATATCATTCATTCCTATGAAAGTAATCATTAATGGTCAATTTTCTTTGTGATAGTTTTCAAACAGCAAATAAATAATGTAAAAACATTCCCTTTTATTTAAATACGATACTATTTCTAATTATTCTGAATATCTTTTTAAATCGACAGTTAAAAGTAGAAATTGTGTAAGGGTTTTAAAAATATTTGGTTTGGCCGAATATTTCGACATTCGACCAAACCGAATATTTGGGAGGCAGAATATTTTGTTATTCGGCAGACAGAATAGTTTGATATCCGGCCTAACTAAATAATTGGTAGCATGGCCAAATACCGAATAGATACGGAAATAAACGGTGCATCCCTAATCCTGATAAATATTTTATTAATTATTGATATCATAATTGCTAAATTTATTTGAAAATGACTATTCTGATTCATTAAGTTCTGGTTCTAAATACAATCATCCATTACCTTTTGTAGGGTGTCCATTAATGGAATAGTGAGTGATAACGTATATAGATATAATAATTCAATGATACAGCTCGTTAAATTTATAACAATCTGACTTACAATTACAAGTTGTTATAAATCTAAATAAATTTTTACACTAAATTGATACACACAGAAAATCTCAAACATATTTATTTGTAAATTAATTTCTGCCGAAATTTTAATAACGTGATTTAAATCGTTACAGAATGGAAAAATAAAGGCACTGGCTGTTTGATAATAAAAAATAACTTATTTTTACTTACTTTAAAAGGTTGAAATTCGAATCCATAAGGATTAAGATTTTTTTCTAAAGTATTTTTAATAGATTCTACGCAATCAACTTCAATTACACTCATTCTTATTATCCGTATCTGATCAAATAGCCTTCACGCTGTCCACGCCGTTAAAATTTATAAACAAAAACAATTGATGGTTGGTTGGTTCGTTGGTGGGTACCGACATATGCTACATTTCTGGGACTGTTCACGGATACAGATTACGCTGCGTAAGTGCTGCGGAGACAGAAATATGGAGTGGATTAAAATCAGGGATGGAATAAACATACAGTTCGTTCTGAGTCAGATCATGAATTTGATTAATTATGGCGCTAATTACAATGATATTCTGTTGCATTTTCGAAGTCGGCTACGCTCTCCAAGTTGTATTTTTAGTTTTTTTTTTTTTTTTTTTTTTGATGGTTGCTCTATATTTTTCATGATAAATGAGATATTTTGGGGTCTCTGTAGCTGAATGGTCAAAGCACCAGTCTGCTAATCGCTTGCGAGCGTAAAAGATTGTGGGTTCGATTCCCGCTGGTTCCATTGCACATACTCTTTGTGTGGAACTCCCAGGGTGTATTTCTCTTGTAATATTTCCTTGTGCTATCTTGTCTCCCACTTAAGGTGCGTTTTCACTGGTCGTTCTAACGACCTAAAAATCCTCAGCTACCCAAAACCTTAACCTAAGAGCGTTTTCACTGATTGCGAAATTCTAAAATGGAGGGCCAAAATCACAGTCAGGTGAAATCCGAGCACCTCATTGGTCATTGAGTCGCGTCCTTTTCAGAGAGTAATCTCTAGCGCCAGGGGAAACGTTGAATACTCCCTTTTCCGAGAAAAAAATCATATATTGAAGCGAATTTTTTCTGTTTCATTTAAAATTAGCCATCGAAAAACTCAAGATATTTTGATGACTTTTTATAAAATGTGAATGAAAGATTTCGGTTTTAAGTTGTAAAAAAATTTAAATAATATGGCAAGTACTTTTTTAGTTAATGAAAATTAAAAATGAAACTTGCATTTTTTCCCCCTTATGTTACTTTTAAAATCCAAAATAAAACAAATATTCGCACTTTTCTATAGAAAAATTTAATAACTAACTTAGAATACTAAAACCTTTCAAAAATTTTTGCCTAATGGAAAATAATTTTTAAAAAATAATGTCAGTTTTAAAACCGATTTTAATTATTAAGAATAAACAGAACAAAAAATATTACATGAACAATTTTGTAATAGTATGTACAATAAGTTATTTTGTTTCCTGGTTCATGTATTTTAAATCTGGAATTTTTAAATCGATTTTTCACTCACTTCCTGGTAAGCTAAGGTTATAAAAATTATGAAAGCAGGTGTGTTTTTGATGACATATAACATTTTAATATTTTGAGAATTTAATTATAAATTAGTAATATGTCTCCCTATGCTTTTTTTTCCTTTTGCATATATCTGCATTAAAAAAAAAAAAAAAAAAAAAAAAAAAAAAAAAAAAAAAAAAAGAGAGAGAGAGAGAGAGAAAATAGTGATTTTTAAAATAAATGCACAAGTTCATGCTTTTCTAATCGTAAATTAAACGAAGGAAATTTCCATAATGGACTTTACCCACGAATGGCAGCAGCCACGCCTCTGCGAGGAAAAACCCACCGAAAAAGGCTGTTTATTGGATGAAAGGGGAGTAGTGTTAAAATGATCTTCACGTCTATTGGTGTTTTTCTTCTGTTTACCCGCGGTTGACGTCACATGGGTAAAGTCCACTGGGGTCCACGACAATTAACACATTGTAGCGGACTTGAATAGCAGTCATGAAACTAGGCTTGATTTTTAAGATAAACATTGAATGTCTATAGAGCAGTTCACACCACGTGACTTTTACCGGAGAACAATGAACATAGCTGTAGGACACACAAATAGAAAAAGCATTGATAAAGGTAGCGATGCCTGTCCTACAGCAGTAGCAAAAACCTGTTCGTGACGTCACCTTGCACAGCTCTATAAAAGAATGTTTATGTTCCAAATTATGAATTTATGAAAATTTCATCTTCTAAAGCATATTTTGTGAATTTTTGAAACGACATTAGAAGATTTATACAATCATTTAATAAATTTTAGAAGGATTTTGCCAAATTAATTAATTAAATTGAATTTATAGGGATTTTGTGCAATATTTGTAACTCCCCTCAAATCTTTTATTTAATTTTTTTTTTTTTTTTTTTTTTTTTTTTAGCATTTTGTAGAATTACGAAATATACAGATATAATTTCTTACAATAGAAATATTTCCGATCAGAAACTTTCATCCCCCCCCCTCCCGCCCAATCTGTCAAGAAAGCTGAAAAAGATGCAAAGGCAAAAGAAATTAGTTTTTTTTTCTTTTGTGCAACCAATAAGGTTTTTTGGAACAAGATAAAGTAAAATATCTATAATTCATTCTAAACAGTATAACTACTAATCGATGTATTAAATTAGTTTTATAACAAGTTATTTTAATGGCACTTTAATGTACCGTCGGGCATAAAGGGTTAAAAGCAGAAAAACTTTTTTACTTTCATATTTATTTTATGAGCAGAAAACCTGGGGCGACTTAAAAAAAAAAGTTTTGGATTTATTTTTAAGGTTTTTTTTTTCATTTATTGCTAAATAATTAATTTTATAATTTAGATATATTCTAAATTAAAGAGAGAATTCTAAATTATTCTCCCCTCATCATTCTTTATAGAAACTTCTAGGATACATGTGTCAATAAGTAATATATGCATTTATTTCTGTTATTTCAATTAAATTTTGATTCATAATGGAAAATGTTACTATGAGATTGATTAAATATTCCTAAATAAATCTAAAAGATGGATGCTATGCAAATAAAATACCATAAAAGCTAGAATATAATAATTATAGATGCTAACTGAGAAAAGTCGGCCTTTAGCTAAAATGTTTTAAATTAAATTTTAGCTTAGCAAACATTCGGTAGCATCAACATCTACTCCATGAAAAGGTGAGTTCCCATAAATATTTTTTTCCAACTACAGCACTGCCTATATTAAAGAAGACATTAAATTCTGTATTTTTAAAATTATTTGTGTATTTTTTTTTATATAAAGTTACATAAAGTTTTTTTATTTAAAGTTTCCGATTTAAAGTCTAGAAAAGGATCTTTTTTTGATAGTTGTTGACTTTTTCTAGAATATTATTATTATTATTATTATTATTATTTGTGTGTGTGTGTGTGATTTTATGGATTTAAATGGTGGGGGAAGAGGGGGGGGGGGGGTAGAGGAGAAAATTTATTAAGATTTTTACCATACGGAATTTATAGACAATTTTTAAATGGTTTTACAAGTATTTTTCAATGAAAACTAAATTTTTATTAAAGAATATTTGTCATGTCATATCATTTAAAAATTGTTACAACTTATAATCTAAACTAAATTATTCACTCTCGTTGTATAAAATGGTATCAAAATATCTTAATTGAGTTAATTTCGATTGTTTATTATAAATAAAAGCGAACAAAATAATAAGGTAAATAATGCATATATATAAATAAGGTAACAATCGCTTCAAAATTACTTTTCCCTCACTTCTTCCGAAATTCAAATGGAGAAACAAGTTGTTGATCCTTACCCTTGTCTCTCTTTAAACCCCGCGACCACACAACCAATGGGATGGCTGTATTTCACCTGACTGTGATTTTGGCCCTCCATTTTAGAATTTCGCTCACTGATTACAGATAAACCCTTACGCCAACCAATCAAAGGCAAGTTTTTACTGCGCAAGCGTCTACAGTCTACAGATCGATCTGCTGTCTCAGTTATAAACAACACAAGATAAAATATAATTCCTTTTGTCATATTAGTAGCAAATATTTGATGTCAAGCACACAAGTTGTATGTGTTCAATAAAAAACAAAAGCAAACACTTTGTATAGAGCATAATCGCAAATTTTGACGGGTTTTCGCCGCTAAAGGGTCTTGAAAATAATGCCTCACAAATCAATGTCTATACAAGCTCTTGTTATGCATAATAAAAAATCAACGAAACTTATTATTACCTTGTGGATTCAAACAATAATTTTTTAAATAATGACGCTCGTGAATCTAAAGCTTTAGAAAAAATCCAGAAGGTCATTTTATCTGTCAGTAGTTTTGATACCATATAGCTCGCATCTAAAATTATTTTTTAGCTTTTCTTATGACAAATTAAAAGCCTAAATATGTGTTTCTGATGTTCATTTCAGTGCTGTGCTCATTCAGTGCTGTACATATGTATTTTGTGGCAGTGCAGTTATACACTGAAATAAATAAAATATTGTTTTTATTTAAAAATTACTGTTAATAAATCATAATGTTTTAATGATTAATTTTAAAACTCAGAGGTAATTTTTCACTTCAGAGATACAGTGATGAGTGATATACTTTACTCAAAATTGTTATTGTACATGAGGCTGCTTCAAAGTACATTTTAATTAAATATGTGTTGGTTGATTCCTATATTATGTTATAAGTACATTATCATATTAGAAGAGTTAGCAAAATGTGTAGTGCCTGCCCTGGGTAAATATTTAATTTTATTATTTGAAGAGCTAGATTGATAAAGGTGTTAAGTGATACTTTCAGAAAATCAACTAATAAATTGGATAATTACAATGTTTTTACTGTCAAATGCCTCTTTTATCAATTAAAATCTCTGTGAGTATTGTTTTTTTTTTTTTTTTTTTTTTTCAAATAGTAATTTAACAGATGGTAGAGGATCATTGATTATCTTCAATCACATGATCAACTCTTTTCCTTTTTTTTTAAATGTCATACACTGCTTTTATCATCTAAGCTCTTCAGTTATTAGCACTCTATAAAAATAATCAGGCTGTATTAATATCCTGTGTTAGAGGCAAATAATTTGATTGGCGATGAAACTGATATTTAGACACAGTGGATATTTCTCATATTATATCATTACTACAATTAAAATTATCCAATGTAGGTACACATCTACTTTTTGTATGTAAAAAAAGAACTTCACAGAAAAAGGGCAAAATAAATTATAGATAACCATAATAAATATTTAAAATTGTAAATTTTACTTTATAATTTTACATTAGGGGTCAATGGCAGTTTTTGTTTTTCTTTCTTGTGTTGGTACCCGTTTTTTTTTTATTATAGATTTGAGAAAAATAAACTTTTGTAACAAAAAATCTGGCATTTAAAATTCCTTTGCCCTCCCCCTCTTTCTGAAGTTTACTTTTCTTGTGAGTTTGTTTTGTTTACAAATTACCCACATCTTAAATCCTTACAATTTTTTCCATATAGTTTGAAGTCACTTTTATGGAAAATAATTTTGTGAAGAGTTTCTGTTTTTATTTAGGAGAATTTTGTGAAGGAGTCACAATGTTTGCCTTGAGCAATTCCCTGGTTCTGTCAGTAGGTCATAAAAAGGATACTTCAATGTTAGTTGGGTGTAAATCTTGCAATATTTTTTCCTTTCAGCAATAGAACCTTTTATTTTTCATTTGTGTGATTTAGAAACAACGCCTTGATGCTGAAATACTTCGATGCTGTTTGTTGTATTTAATTTCTTCTTCTTTTTTTTTTTTTTTTAATGAAATGAATGAAAATTTTATATTTCAAAAGAAATGAATAATTCCTGTAGGAACGATATTTAACGATTTATCTGATGTGCTTGGCTGACATAAAGTGCCCAAAAGTGTTGTGAATTTAAACAACAGGATCAAACGGCATAACAAGGATTACACTATTAAATATCTCTCCATCCATAACATGCAAATAAAACACATTCTATGATCTCTCAGCTAGTTTAAAAATTAAAATATGAAAAAAGTTGTTGCATTGTTTTGTTACTGGACAAGTATAAAAGTAAAAATAGGGTACTTGTGTTTATTTGGGCCAGGATATTTATTTATCCGGGCCAGGTAAAGAGATTTCCAAAAATGGTTGTCAATTGCCAGTTTTGTTTATCATTGTGAATTGTCCATGTTGCTCAAAATGGTAATTTAATACAAAATATCGTTAAAAAGAATAAATAACATAAAAGCAAACTGGAATAATACAAAACAGCAATTTAGTATACATCTATTAAATATATAACATCAAAATGATGGCTTTTAGCAATAAATGATATTAACGATGGTAGTTTTATTTTGAGCGATTAATTATGCTCACCAGAATGAATATAATATATTATGTCTACATATGTATATATATAGTATGCTATATCATATTATATAGTAATATGTATATAATATATTATGTCTATATATGTATATATATAGTATGCTATATCATATTATCTAGTTATATGTATATAAATATTTCTGTCATCGCCTTTAATAGGGCAATTATATAATATGCACTTAAAATGAAAAAAAAAGTATATAATAATAAGGGGTTACTGTAATATTTTTGGCACAGTGAGTATGACCTGGACCGAATAATACACTAGTATCAAAATAGTTTTTTTTTCTTTAACCACCACCCCTAAAGCATTCAATATTTATAAAAATCATGTCTAATTTCAAGACTGCAAATCATGTTGGTCCAAAAAACTTGTTACAATACATGAATTTGGCATGACTCTAATTATTGAAAATTCACCGGTTTGATTTACACTTGATAAGAAAGCATGAATTGCCGAATTTATTAAAAAAAATTACACTTGCTCTATCATTTTTTTTTTTCAGATATGACAACAGGAAAGGGGAAAAAAGCATTTTAAAAACTATGTATTCAGAATCTTTAAATTGTTTTCTTAACTTATAATTTACTTAATATTAAGCTATTAATTGATAAAAGCAGATTTATAAAAATACATATTACTCATTATTTTTTATTTACATTTTATTTTCTACAATTAAGAGTTTTAAAATATTTTGTTGTTACTATTTCACAGCCAGTTGGCATATTTTGTTGGTGTGTTGTTTGGAGCATAATTAACTCTGTTGTTGTTGTAACTTGTAACTATAAAGAATGTTTGGTGATTTATCACCTGTGGCTAACTCAAAAATGCCGTAAAATTCATTTCTTATATTACAATAAAGTTCCTTAAAATATTATCATCAAAAGCACACTTGTGTACATATTTTTTATAATTCTGGACTATCAAGAAGTGAGTAAAAAATCTATTATATAATTCTAGCTTGACATATTTACAAGTTAAATAAAATAGTGTAAAAAGATTAATAGTTAAATAAGTTAATTAATAATTAAAAGACAAATTCACAGTTTAATGATAATACAGCTCACACTTCTTAAAAAAATACAAATGAATTCTACTAAAGTAAACAGTGGATTTAACAAGAAAAAGATATTGAATTGGGTTCAGGAGTGACCCAGAGCTGAACAATTTTTGATGCTCCAGCTCTGCTCCTGGATAAAATACTGTGGCTCCGGCAACTGCTCCAACTCGGCTCCACGCTTTTGAGTTACAGATTTTAATTTACACATTTAATTTTTTGCTCGCAAATTCTTTCTTCCTTCTTTACCTTCATTAAAGATCTGACAAAATGCATTTTTCTTCTCATCAAACTTGAAATGCTTGTTCAGAAAATATGACATCTTTTAGCTTTTACTTTTAAACTAGAAAGTTTGGTGGAATTTTAAACACAAAAATCTTAAAATTCTTCCACACTTTTCAAACAACCAAAATTGTACAACTACACTTGTAAACAGCAGGCGGCCATATTTGTTTTCAAATAGTTTTGTCACTTAGCTCAAGTAGAAAGAAGAAGTGAAGTAGTGTTACTATGTTTTTGTGAGAAGTTTTCCATCTCTAATAAAACAAAAAGCTCAAAAAATGATATAATTAAAATACTGAATAACGATGTAATTAAAATATTTTAAGACTGAAAAAAAAAATTTAAAGGAATATTAAAAACTAAAGGAGCGTGGGGCAGGAGAA
Source organism: Maratus speciosus (assembly GCA_963932465.1). Lineage (NCBI taxonomy): Eukaryota > Metazoa > Arthropoda > Arachnida > Araneae > Salticidae > Maratus > Maratus speciosus. The sequence goes on from OZ010790.1 coordinate 467,019,337, forward strand.
AATTTAGAGCTCCAGCTCCAGGGAAAACACAGCTCCGGAGCGCTCCGGGTTGTGTTTTCCCTGTGCTCCAGCTCCAGGTCCCTGGGGTTCGGTGATATATATCTTGATGTATACATGATATATATCTGATATTTATTTTCAAAATATCATGAAGTTTGATATTTTCATATATCTGACTGACATTAATTTTCAAAATATTGCATATATTTTCAGTCAAAACAAGTGTAAATGAATTTTTTGATATTTTCAGTCGAAAAAAGTGTAAATGAATTTTTTAACTGTTATTGATTGTGTCCAGTGGTGTAGTCGTAAGAAAAACAGAGGGTATACGCTCTAAGCAGAGGGTATACTCTCAAGGCAGAGCGTATACCCTAGAGTGTATATACTATAGCTTTCTTGAGAAACAGAGGGTATACGGTGTTCCTTAAAAAAATCCAGAGGGTACACGGCGTATACCCTCCACTACATCCCTGATTGTGTCATTCTGTAGTTAAGAACTTTTGCTTTGGCAGGCTGTTTTTAGCTTCCCCCCTTCTGTAAAAAAGTCTTTTCCAAGCTTTATATTTCAAGCTGAATTTTTAAATCTAGAATGTAGAACTGATAATTATGTGAGACAATATTTACTATAAAAGCTATTTAAAGATAAACTGTAAAATTTAGAGAAGTTATTTATAGCTTCATTAGAATCTTTTCTGCTTTTGGTTTTCTTTAGTTTAAGGCTGTTCTTAACTGCTCTGCTCAACAAGCGCAAAACATTTTGACATAGTTAAAAATTCATTTTTTAACGGAAACATATAAAATTGGAAAGCCTGGCCATGGAAATGATTTGGAATAGAACTGTTTTTCCATTTTTGGATCCATCCATTACCTATTGAGTTATAAGCGAATTCGATCACGTGACAAACCCATTTTTCACCCGCTCTTGAGTGCTCTTTCTCCCTTCGCATGGAAATTCGGTTCAAAACGCCCACTTTGACACTCTTTTCTGAAAGATCTATTGCGTTTGCAAAAAAAAAAATGGAAAAAACAGCTCAATGACATAGTTTGTACATAGCAACATGCTACAGTATATAAAATTCAAAATAATGCTAAAATCAATTAAGAGATGGCAGCACTGTACAACCCTGGTATCATTCATACTTGGAAAAATATCTCACCTGCATCAGAAGAGAAAAATTTGCTAGAAGCAGGGCATAGCTTTTTTTTTTTCTTTTTTCATGAGGGAGGGGAGGGAGTGTATTCTAAACATTTTATGAATCTAAGGAGAAGAGGAATTAAAAGGTATTTCCTCATTCATTGGTTTTGTTAATAATGGAAAACATAATAATATAGTACTTTTGTATTTGCTTGTCTTCTAGATTATAAAAAGGAAATTTTTTTTTAATGTAAAAATAATATACTTCCTCTTCGAAGAAGAGGATGTCTTCGATCTAAAGAAACATGTTATGATAATTTAGATATCTATATATGTATTATTCTTATTTATAAAATACTATAATATGAAAATATTTTAAATGGTATGAAAAATAAATACTGTAATGAAAGAAATGTTTTAATTCTACATTCAAGGAAATTTTTCTAGAAGAGTATAGTCTTGTTTTAAAAAAATTCAGTTCTTATACTTAAAAATATGCAAAAAAGACTTTGCACTCCATCCATTTCTTTTTAAATTATTAAGAGTTGCAAAATTTCATTCTTCTTAGTTTTTTTAATTCATCAGTATGATCAATAGGTTAAGGCTTCCATCCTTTCATGCAAAGACACTCACAAGCTAATGTTAAACCTATGGGAAGATTCTTTAAAAAAATATTATTTACATTTCAATATATATATATTGTCATCAGATAGCTGTAAATTTCTACATTCGATTTTTATTTTTTTAATTTTGCTTGCAGTTTTTTTTTTTTTTTTTTTTTAATGAGGACATTTTTTTTTTATAACAGGTTCCTAAAGTGAAAGAAAATTAATTAAAAAATCTGCAACCAAAAGTAAAAAATGGTGAATGCATGATATATTAATATATTGTACAGCCATTTATACATGTCTGCAAATTTTGAGCCAACATTTACATTCAGCGCAAAGTGGTATCCATCTAAAGGAAAAGAACAGAATATTTCTGTCAATGCCACATGCTTTTATAATTTGTTTTCACCTCCACATTATTTATAAATATTCTGTTCTATTTGAGTAGTCTAATAAAAAGATGCTTTAATTTTTTTTTTTTTTTTTTTAACGCTTGCTTATATTAGCATGTTTTCTTAAACAATCGGTTAGCCAGGGGCCAGTGTTATATATGCATAATATATATATATATGTATATATACAACATATGCATATATGTATATATAACACTGGCGCTGCGGCTAACCAAAAAATACCCAATAATCTAATTTTATATTAAAGTCTTTATTTTAATCTAGGCGATTGTTCTAATTTACGTAATTGATAATTACTAAATCCTTTAAAAATTAATGTTTTGAATCAGAAAACATTAAATTGAATTTACTCTTACATTGCAGTACATAATAGAACATAAAAAAAAAAATTAAGCAAAAAGTGACTTATTTTTCATAAAGATAGGCAATAAAGCAAAATATAGGTAATATTCAGCAAAATAAAAAAGAAGCGTAGCTTCCACATCCATGCAGAATATAAAATGTGTTTTAGCCTGCAAGTTTGCATCCAAAGGACTAAAGATTATTTCTAACCTAATAGTCCCTTAGGCACATTCCAACGGGCCAACACAGAAGTAAGGAACCAACAAGCTGCAACTCTACTAGAAATTAGTTGACTTTGCTGCTTTCTGTACCGATCGTCAAAATGTTAGTGACAATAACTGATGCTGCTGATGAACAGATAATACTGCTTAACATCTATTCACACCATCCTTGTTGCATTTCTATCAACTGTAGCAGCTAAAGCAACTAGCAAATTAAAAGAGAAAATAATGTAATACATGCATACATATATTTAAAAAATGAAAGACAAAATGTAATAAAACAAATATTTGATTCAAACGTTAAATGTTGATTTTTTGTTAAAGTACTACTCAAAATCAGACACGGGAAACTGAAAACAGCTGACTATATATGTATTTGTTAAAATAGTATAGGGTGTAACATTAACGAAAACCTCATAAAAGAATTTTATCCTAAGCAATGATTTAGTATAAAATTACACATGCTTTCACTTAGATTAGGCCTAAATTCCATCAACTGTCATGAGACTTTAAACTACATTTAAATACAAAAACAGTTATATTAATCCTTTAAAAGTTGATTGTCCGGTACAGATGTCATATTCGCCCCATATTGGCACGATTTTTTTCGGTTGCCAATTTGGCGAAAACATCAACAGCATAAACAACATAATCCGGGTTACCACATCAAGCAAAATAACGACACTTTGGCATTGGCGTCAGAAAAAATTGCGCCAATATGGGGCGAATATGATATCTGTACCGATTGTCCTACCTGCACATACTTAAAATTGTTTTGGTGGACTTTAAAATCTTTCTGCAAAAGATAAAACTTATAAAACATACCTCTAATTATAAAAATGTTTGTCAACATAATTTTAATTTATGAAAGATTACCTTACCTCCATTAATTTTTTTTAATATTATTTGAAACATACCAGTTTATTTAGATACCTTATACAATGTGACAGTATTTTTATTTAGGTTTTTTTTTTTCTTTTGCAAATAACATGCTTTAAAAATCCCTGCTTTCAATCTAAGTTTTAAAATTTTCCTAAAGATAAACAAAGGCTTCACATTTAAATTTTTCTTTTTTTCTGCATTTATAATTATTAAAAAAACAATAACACTACAAAGCAATCGAAGAATCAAAATTTAACAACCCTTGTTTATAATTTTAAGCTACTTTCTAATTGACCAATCAAAGTGTATGATTACAAATTCAATCGTATAACTTTCAGATTCATTAGCACACTTGGAGAATATCAAACAATTTCAAAACAAAGTTAAGGGAGCATTAATTCTGATCAAAGTTACAGGATTTATGGGTAAACTCTAGTGGAATAAAACTTAAATGCCTATCATACTATGCCTACATACGAAAACATTGCTCAATCAGCAACAAACCACACATGAAAATGCATACAAATTCTTAGAAATACCCAGACAAAAAAAAGCTATACATGATTTCAATTGATTTAAAATCTCATACAAAGTTATAATCCTTCATAGAATTTTCAGCATGAATCCAAGAACAAGAAGTAAGATGGCACATCTGTGGGGGAAATGCATTAAAAATAAAATAAAAAGTAGAACAGTCAGAGTTTTCTTTGTATGACAATGTTCACAAGTAAATCTCAGTAAATGGGTAAAGAGCAAACTCATTTGCAATTGAATCTTTCTTTCTTAAAAGAGAATAGGAAAATACAAAATACAGAGGCTTCTTTATTTTAAAGTTTATAAGCTTTTCTACATCCTTGCATAAATATGCATAATCAAGTACCATTAACAAAACTGAATTGGAGCTTGCCTTTAACTAATTTTCCATTTAAAAACGGATATGAGCTACAGTAACAAATAATTCTTAACACAATTATTTTAAGTGAGCAAAGAGATATTTAATTCGAAATTGATTAGAAATAGTCTATCAAATAACCAATTATAATTAATGAAGCATGTAATTAAATTTAAGAAACAAATATTCATATAAAAAAAATACTTTTATTCTTTGTACTGTTAACTTTCAATAAAATTTTGAGAACAGCGTATTATATCTTCATTATTACCCGAAATAAAATCCATAAATGAACTATATAATTAGTATTTTAATTTTAATAAAATGCATCTGAATAATTACCAAAGACAGATAGATATGTATCCTTCTACAAAGGTGCAACATTTCAACAATCCTTACCGATTACTATTTGTTAAACGAAAACACATTAATAAAAGATGGTATATCCAACACAATTTAATAAAACGTACCATATTTCTCGAATCACAGAACATAGATTCTTGTTTGATGCAAAAACAAGAGTAATTCTAAATAAAAACACCGATGTGAAATATAAATATTTTTAATACCATATTAAGCCACCGCCATATTTAACGAAAATCTCTTTTCTAATTGGCTGAGCTTAGGTTAGCCGTGCTTAGGATTGAACAGAGAGCATTCCTTCAAAATCACGTTCTAACGACCTAAAATCTTGTGCTTAGGTAAAAAGTTAGCTAAGTTAGACCTTGGGTAGACCAGTGAAAACGCACCTTTAGAAGCGGGCTCTCATGTCAAGCACACAAGTCGTATGTTTGTTATTCAATAAATGAGATATTTTTGATGAAGATAGGTTTATTAGCAGCATTTTATTTATTACGAAAGATATAGAGCAACAGATAAATCTTTTTTAAATAAATAAAAAGAAAATTGTTAAATTGTTGAAAATTTTTAGATCTCCAATCGAATTGTTAAAACTGTATCAGTAAACCTACCAAACTCAGTAAAACATAAACACAAAAAACCTAATCACAAGTTATTACCGCTGTAATGTATTTAATATGTTTGCACCTGATGGCAGCACATACTATGTAGTACTACTACTTTAACTTGGTGGTCTCGTGGTGTTCTAATAAATTTTTTTACTAAGATATATCATGGTGTCAGAAGTGGGATGAACCAACAGAATGGGTAAATAATATTGTTGTCATTAACTCGCCTAAAAAATTGCGCATCTGTTTAGATCCAAGGCCTCTAAATGAAGTAATTCGTCGACTCCACTACCCTATACCAACAGCTGATAGCCTTATTGCACGACTTCAAGGATGTAAAATATTTACTATCCTAGATGCAAAAACTGGTTTTTTGCAATTGCCATTAGATAGAGAAACTTCATATTTAACTACATTTACAACATCTTGGGGACGGTTCAGATATTTAGTTCTGCCTTTTGGGCTTAATAATGCTGCAGAAGAGTTTCAGATGGCTATGGAGGACACGTTTGAAGATATGCCTGAAGTAAACCCTTACTTTCATGATATAGCCCTTGGAACATCCTCTATTGAAAATCACTGCCAGCTACTACATAAAGTTTTAACGCGTGCTAGAGAAGCAAATCTTAAATTTAACCTTGCCAAGACCCAGTTGTCAAAATCTTCTGTGAATTACTTAGGCCACACATTATCTGACAAAGGAATAGAACCAGATCCTAAAAAGATAATGGCTATAACTGAATTTCCTGCGCCAAAGAATCGAGAGGACTTGCAAAGGTTTCTGGGCATGGTAACATACTTAGCTAAGTTTACGCCTCATCTCTCAAATCTAACCCATTCATTGAGACAGCTTTTGAAACAGGATACACAGTGGTTGTGGGATGAAAATGTTCAACGGGACTTTGAACTAATAAAAGGAACTTTAGTACAAGTTCCATGTTTACAGTATTTTGATAAAGACAAAGTTGTAACCGTTTCAGTGGATGCTGTCGCATATTTTTATGGACTTAAATATCATTGCGTGGAGAGATATATCTACAAGAATAATATATACATCTTGCTTAAACAAGTATTTAATAACGAACACATTTTACAGCAGACGATCACAGGAAACACAGATTCGGCATAGCCTACCATTGCCGCTTAAGCACAAAAACATTCTATTTTTCTTTCGCGCTAGTCGCGGTTACCGTCAAATACACCACATCTCCTCCCTTCCAAAACTTCTTCTATAGATCTAATCGCTTTGGAGGTTTCCGGACTCTAGTGGATCGGCGAACTGGTTGTGGTGTCGGAGTTGAACCCTGGGTTATGAGTGGAGCATGCTCTGGTGTAGGAATTGAGACTGGCGTTGCATCAGTCGTCTACATCTCCCTACAGGTCGGTGATGGTGTTGACTCAACACTGGACGTCGGAGCCTCAGCATCTTGCACAGGAATGGCAGGTTTTGCAGACTGTCGTCGGAGCTCGCATTCTTTTTCCTCTATGTCTCCTCCATCCCGTATTTGATCCACATGCCTACGCCACAATTGGCCATTTACATCCACAGTGTAATGTAGTTGCCCATCTTTACTAACGACTCTTCCAAACCTCCATCTCTTGTCTCCTTGCCGGTAATTTCGTACAGCGACATTGTCGCCAATTCGGAACCCTCTATCTGAGAATTCATAAGTTCCTTTACGAACTTTTTCTTCCACTCTGCTCTTAAGATCAGGACGCAGCAGGTCGATTCTCGTCCGAATCTCTCTCTTCAACATGAGCATGGCTGGACTATGGAGTGTAGTGAGGTTCGGAGCTTTTCTGTATTGCATAAGGAACGTACTTAATTTTTGTTGTATCGTTCCGCCATAATTTTGCATAGCTCTTAAAGATTGCTTCACTGTAAATACGTATCTTTCGGCCTGTCCATTGCTAGATGGCTTAAAGGGCGCAGTGGTTCTGTATTTAATGCCGTTATTACGCATAAACATGTCAAATTCGAACGATGTGAACTGTGGACCGTTGTCACTTACAAGCATAAGTGGCAATCCAAATCGTGCGAAACAGTCTCTTAAGCATTCAATCGTTTTGGTTGTTGTGGTGGATCTCATTGGATAAGCTTCCAACCACTTTGAATGAGCATCTACTATAATCAGGAACATATGTTCAAAGATAGGTCCAGCAAAATCTATGTGGATACGTTACCAAGGTGTACTAGGATACTCCCAGTAATGCACATTCACTTTTTGTGGGTCGGTTTTATATCGAGCACAGTCTACACAGTTCTTGGCCGTGTTTTCTATGTCCTTATCGATGTTTTTCCAGTAAACGTACGATCTCGCGATAGATTTCATTTTTACAGCACCTAGATGGCCATGATGCAACTCTTCAAGCACCTGAGCCTGATACCGTTTAGGGACGCACACCCGCTGACCTAACAGTATGCAACCATCTTGTAGACTATATTCTGCTTCTCTTCCCCTTAAAACTCCTCCACTCTGTAACCCATGAAGTATTGGAGCGAGGTCTGCATCCAAAAGAGTTTCTTTGGCTAAGTCACTAGCTGTGACAGGAAGAGTTTCTATTTGTGCTAACTGAAATAGAGAAATTTCATCTTTAACGTCTAGCTGTTCGGAAGTGGACGGCAGCCTAGACAAACAGTCAGCATTACCATGGTTTTTTGTATGACGATACTTTATGTCAAACTGGAAAGATTGTAATACTAAAGAATAATGTAACAATCTTGTCGCTGCCAGAATTGGGAGACCTTTCTTCGATCCGAAGATGGCCACTAAAGGTTGGTGGTCAGTTAATAATGTGAATCGTCTCCCTTTTAGGTAAAGATAAAATTTCTTGACACCCCATACAATTGCGAGTGCTTCTTTATCAATCTGAGCGTATCTTTGCTCAGTTTTTGTGAGAGTTCTGGAGGCAAAAGCTATTGGTCTTTCCGTTCCGTCAGGTAAAGAGTGGGAAAGTACCGCCCCTACCCCAACAGGAGATGCGTCAGTTGCCAATACCAATGGCAGTGATGGATCATAATGCATTAGGACACGCGGAGAACAAATTTCATTTTTAATTTTTTCAAAAGCTTCCTGACAATCCTTTGACCAAACCCATTTAACATCTTTCTGTGTTAATTTATACAAAGGATTCGCTATTGTAGCCAAATTAGGGCAAAATTTTCCATAAAAGTTAACAAGCCCTAAAAAACTCTGTACTTCTTGTACGTTTGTAGGTCTAGGAGCTTTCGAAATCGCAGAAATTTTCTCATCAGTTTTATGTAAACCGTTTTCATCAATTTTGTGCCCTAAAAATTTTATTTCTTTTTGAAAAAATTTACTCTTACCCAAATTTAATTTCAGCCCATGATCTTTACATTTCTGAAAAAATTTTCTTAAGGCCTCTAAATGTAAATTATCATCTGATCCAGTCACTCTAACATCATCCATAAAAACTTTAATACCTTCCATCCCCTGGAAAAGACCATCAATATATCTTTGCCAAATAGCTGGGGCAGAATTTAAACCATACATAAGTCTTTTACATACATATAACCCTTTATGAGTATTTATAGTTAAGAGTTTTTGACTATCGGGATGCACTTTCATTTGCAAATATGCATGCTTAAAATCAATTTTTGAAAAATGTTCACCCCCATTTAAGCTTGAAAATATTTCCTCTAATTTTGGTAAAGGATATTGTTGTATCATTATATTTTGGTTTACGGTAACAGAGTAATCTGCACATAGGCGTATTGACCCATCAGTTTTTTCAACCGGGACAACTGGTGTTGCCCAATCCGAGGATTCTACCCTCTCTATGATACCTTCCCTTTCAAGCCTATCAATTTCTTCTTCAACCCTATCTTTTAAAGAAAAAGGTACGGGTCTGGCTCTACAAAATTTTGGTATTACATCGGATTTAAGTTCCAACTTTACTTCATAATTATTAATTTCACCTAACTGATCGTCGAAAAGGTCTTTATACTCTTCTAACAATTTATTCAAATCATATTCACAAGATGTTCTCACTGCTTTGATAGAATTCCAATCCAAATTGATACTATATAGCCATTCACGGCCAAAAATTGTATCCAAATTTTCCTTAACAATGTACAAATTTAATTTGAATTTTTGATTTTTGTATTCAACATCAACAGTAACAAATCCCAAAGGTACAATTATTTCACCTTTATATGTTTTAAAAACTACTTTTGAGGGCTTAATTTTTTTCTTCGAAATCTCACGAAATTTTTTAACGCTCATTACCGAGACGGCCCCTCCAGTATCCAGTTCCATACTTACAGGTTTATTTTCAACAATTAGTGTTAACATAATAGGAGGTTTTCTTTGCTCCTCCTCTTTTAGCGAGTTCAAATCAAAAGAATACATTGGGATAACATTTTCACTAGAATACAGAGTATCTACCTGCTTTTGTTTTACCGTGTTTGCTTTTAACCCTTTGTTTGCGGCAAAACAGGCTTTTTGAATGTGCCCAATTTTTTGACAAAAATGACACTTAGCTAATTTAAATCTGCAGGAATGCTTATCGTGATTAGTTGCCGTACACCGTGTGCAATTTGTTTTTTCCTTCTTTCCCGAATGATTTTGTTTTCCAAGGTTTTTCCTTTGCGAAACACATTTTGACTGCTCTTTATTTTTTCCCACGCTAAATTCCTTAATTTCTAAAGATTTCCCCATTATCTCATTTGCCCCTTTCATAGCTTTCTCCATAGCTAAAGCAATTTTTAAGGTATTCTCGATATCTATATCATCTTCCTCGAAAAGTCTATCTAATATTGCTCTATCCCTTAACCCGCTTACAAAAACATCCCTTAACATCGTATTTAACATTTCTTGTTTATACTGACAAGGAATTGCTAAGGAGCGAAGTTCAGCCATAAAAGCACTGACACTTCCCCCTCTCGTTGCTTACGATTTAGAAATACATGCCTACTAGGAATTATAAGCGGCGTCGGAGTGAGGTGAGCTTTTAACGTATTTTTTAGGGTAAGGAAATCTTTATCGGAAGGACTGTCAGGAGCTAGCAGGTTTTTCAACAAATTGTATAATTTTGCTGACAAACTAGAAATAAAAACTTTCCCACGTTTGCCATCCGGAACATTTTGAATGTCCATGAATGCTTCGAAGCGTTCTATAAAAGCATCAAAAACTTCATTTGTATCATCGAACTTTTCAAATTGAACCGAAACTTTAGGTTCGTGGGTTTTCGGACCGGCAAAAGTGGCTAAAGTTTCCATTAAGGCTTTATTCTGTTCGATTAAACTTTGAACGAGCTGCTCCATTTTTATCCTTCTTTAAAAGATAAATACAAAAGAATTTTTTTTTTACCTTGGGCAGTCTTCAGCAGCTAATTATCCATCGGCGTTGTCCGTGGTCGTAATGACTTTGAAACTTTTAGTTACAAACACCTCGTCGCCAGCTGTCGCATATTTTTATGGACTTAAATATCATTGCGTGGAGAGATATATCTACAAGAATAATATATACATCTTGCTTAAACAAGTATTTAATAACGAACACACTTTACAGCAGACGATCACAGGAAACACAGATTCGGCATAGCCTACCATTGCCGCTTAAGCACAAAAACATTCTATTTTTCTTTCGCGCTAGTCGCGGTTACCGTCAAATACACCACAGATGCCAGCCGTTATGGCTTGGGAGCTGTTTTACTGCAAGATAATAAACCAGTTGCATATGGTTCTGCATCATTAACTGAAACACAGCAACGGTATGCTCAGATCGAAAAAGAGTTACTCGCTGTAATTTTTGGCCTTGAACATTTCAATTATTATACATATGGAAGACCAGTTGAAGTGCAGACAGATCATAAGCCATTGTTGGGATAAAGCAAAAAGCAGTATGATGCCATATCACCGAGACGTCAACGTATGCTTCTTAGGCTTAATAGGTATGATTACAAGCTTGAATATGTCCCCGGAAAACTTCTTCTGATAGCCGATACACTTTCGCGTGCTCAGTTAGTCAAAGAATATTTTGCCGATGAGGAAGAATCAGACACAAGTGTTAAGATAAATCTACTATCTCATGCATCAGTAAACAAGTGGAAAGAATATGCAACATTTACGACCAATGACAATGAATTGCAAGATGTTTTTTACCACATAAATGCTTGGCCTGAAAGAAAAAATACACGAAATTTCGCCAAGCCTTATTGGCATTGCAAAGAAGAATTGTATTGTACAGATGAAGGTATAATTTGTCGCGGTAAAAGACTTGTTGTGCCAAAGGTCGCGAGAGCAGAAATATTACAAAAGTTGCATTTAACACATAGGGGTATAATGGCTTGTAAAACGCAAGCAAGAGAATATTTTTATTGGCCATTAATGAACTGTGACATTGAAACTTTTTATTGAGAAATGTAAAACTTGTCAGCAGCATCAGCGTAACAATCAAAAGGAAATTTTGTTTGAACAAGATGTTCCAAAGAAGCCCTGGCAAAAGGTTGGTTGTGATTTTTTTTATCTAAAAGGCCAGCAATATCTGTTATTAATTGATTATTTCTCAAAATATGCTGAAGTCCAAATAGTTAAGAATAATAATGCACCAAATGTCATAATTGCCTTCAAATCTATTTTTGCAAGACATGGAATTCCAAAGGAGTTGGTCGGCGATGGAAGACCACCATTCAATTCAGAGGAAGTTAAAAAAATTTTCAAAGAATGGAATGTGAACATAACCTCACATCACCATACTTTCCTAGAGCTAACGGTCAAGCTGAGAGAGCCGTGCAAACAATAAAAAAATCCCTAATTAAGGCATTACAGGATGGAAAAGATCTATATATGGTCTTATTAGACTATCGTATTCAACCATCTCAAGATTTCCCCTCTCCAGCTGAACTATTAATGGGCAGACGACTGAGATCTCTTTTGCCATGTCATCCAGAAAAACTTAGGCCAAATTTTCCATTAGCTGAAGCAAAGGAGTCTTTAGAGAAGCGACAGATCATTCAAAATAAATATGCTAACAAGCATAGTACACAACTCTCAAATTTGAAAGATAAGGCAAGAGTTTGGTTTCGCCAAAAGATGAACGAACCATGGAAGCAAGGAAGGTAGGATTCAGGTTGGTCCTCAACCTCGATCCTACATTATTAAAGGGATAGATGGTAATATTTACAGAAGAAACAGATTTTACATCCGCCCTGATAAATCTGAATTAAGTCAATCTGTGAGATCAGTAGAAGATTTTTATCCAGCAACTACAGATTCAGATACAATAGATAATAAAACAGCTAAGTTACAAACGGTGTTGCCTCAAGTGCCTCTACGGAAATCTTCAAGAACAATAGTAAAACCTCAACGCTATAGAGACAACTAAACTAAACTATGTTAAATTTAGAACTTTAAATGATTTATAATTTTTAATACTTTTTAAATATCCATTGCCTTCATAATTCTCTTGTTTATTAAAACAAAAAGGGGCATGTAATGTATTTAATATGTTTGCACCTGATGGCAGCACATACTATGTAGTACTACTACTTTAACTTGGTGGTCTGGTGTTCCAATAAAATTTCTCACTAAGATATAGCAACGTGATCAAATCATCCACAAAATTTTTTGGACGGCGCCCGAGAATGCCGGGCGAAAATTTTCAGGTTTTAAACGCTGATCGGGCTGAAGTCGATCACGTGATGCTTTTCTCAAATATTTTGGATTTTGTCTGAGTGAACATGGGCATGTATTCCTATTACGAATGCCATGTTTTGGAAGGATAAAGAAATGTAGCCGTTGGTTTTACCTGTTTCGAACCATAAAAGTATGACATATTTAAATCATTTTAAAATAAAATCCCTTTCTTCGATAAGACCTACAGCATGACAAAAACTCCTTGCGCGCGGGCGGCCTGATTTACCTGCCGTGAACAGAACTTTGCTCAAATTGATAAACAGAAAATAAATAGTCATAAACGTGCCACAGATGATTGTGGCTCATAAAGATATGGACTTTATCAGAGGTGCCAAGCTTCCACTAATCTTCCGTAATACATGGATTAATTTTACCCAGTTTAACAACGTTTCGAACCAGAAAATTTATTTTATGAATCTTTATTTATTTAATTCCAGTTTTCTATGTGGAACTTATTTAATTTCATCTCTGAAAAAAGATTCTGGTGCGAAATGTATTAAACTAGGGTTAAATTAACCCACATATTACGGAGCATTAGTGGCAACTTGGCACCTCTGACTTTATCCATGTCACGTCAGCTGCGGGCATATAGAAATTAATAAAAAACAGTATAAGTGAAGAATATTTAAATACTGCTTGCAGAGGCGTTGCTGTTGCCATTCATCGGTAATCTCCATTCCATCTTGCACTACGAATATGCAGCCTTGGCAACATATGAAAGTAAGAGGTGCCAAGCTGGTTATGTCCGGGTGGTTCAGTTGGTAGAACGTTGGTGCGGTATTGACGATTCAAGCGCTCTAATATGCCCTCTGGTGGAAAAAAGATATAATTTCTCGTTTCAGGAAAATCCCATGCAAGCACATTGCCTTACAAGCATTTTTAATTTGTTCAGAATGACAGAACGATTATTTTTTTGCACAATTTCAGATTTCCTGTGACATTTGTGTTCTGTGTTATATGAAAACTTTTAATTTATCCTAATTTGAATATCTAAAGTCTAAAGCTTTCAAACTCACTTACAATAAAGAATTATTTCAATGTCACTTTAGCATTAGTTAATGGGACAATTTTCTTGTACCGACGGTTGCTATCGGCGCCTCTATAGACCGTTTTAAGTCCCATACCAATGGCCCGGGTTCGAGTCCCGGCTTGGACACTTTTTCATTCAGTTGGCTTTGCGCTAGTAATGCAAAAATCCACGCAATTAAAATATTCATTATTCCGAGCGTAAATCGACCCACCAGTGGCCGAGAGGTTCTGCTCTCGAAGCTGGGAGACGGGAAGTGCTGGGTTCGATACCAATCGCGCCCGTCGGCCTAATCGTTCGTAGTTTTCGTGGTTTTCTTCGGACCTTGGTTTTCCAAGCGTGAATACGGGTTAGGTTCCCTTAAAAAGACCCCCATGAAGGGCACCCTCTTAGGGCCCATATCCCAAGTGTTGATAATTGGCCGTCATAAACACAACCAACCGAGCGTAATTCACGACTACTGACATTATATGTACGTATAAATATATGCAGTTAATTTTGAAACATCTATATGCTAAGAATGCACTTTATAAAGTTATGTTTTAGCTTAATTAAAATCGACAAAAAGATGATTTAACAATCTAAACGACTTAACAATGAGGGAACGAGTTAATAAAATTGCAATCGAAGAAATTGTGTCATATTTAAAAAAACTCAAATTGCCAATGTTTGGTGGAAAAAGTGGAAGCTCCTAAGATTCGCTGAAACACGAGAGTTTTTACCCTTTAGAAATATCGCGGACAAAAAATATATGCTTCCGCATACGTATGTAAACGAAGGGTACTTATTAGCCCCCGATATATTATTTCTTTCGGGCAGCAATTAAAGTGTCGTCTCTAAAAAAAAGTTCCATTATTTAAGCCAGCCGTAGAACAAAGCAGATGTATCTTTCTACGGTTAAATATGGATAATCTCTACTGCAATTTTTAAAACTTCTAAACATCGCACATTTTCAATTTTTATACCATCATATAGGTAAAAAATAGTACTTCTAAATGCAATTTGTTTGAAAACTGCATCTCAGTTTATTTTTGAGATATTAATTTTTTTGTAGTTTTTAACACTATTTCTTTAATATTGACAACTGAAGTACTCTATTCCTGTAGAAAGTAACGGAAAAATAGTTGGAAAATAGTAGATTATTATAGCTTTTTGTTGCCATTTTCCCATAACAACTGAAAAAAAAAATGCAATTAAAATTCGTGCTATTTTGAAATGATATAAATGATATTTATAAATGAATGGTTTCTGATAAAACATGGAGCTATTTATTATAAACTATATTTAATTTTAAGTATCTATATTAATGTTACAAACAAATGAAGGCATATGAATAATTAGATAATCGATTTTTTTTTTGTCATTTTCTTGAATGACGACATCGCTTTTTGCTGGATTTGTATATTATTCTGCGATAGTGACATCATATGCCTATTTTTCTGTAGATGTTGTTTAAGACTGGATCGTAAATGTGGAATTCATCAGCGGATGCGAATGACGCCATTTTATATAAAATAAAAGCAGGTGTTTTAAGTCTTAAAACTGAAATATGTTTTGTACTATCTATTATATACATATATATTTTTTTTTTCATCGGGGACGACACTAAATTCTGAAAAGGCAGAATTCCTGTTTTCTAGTTTATTTATTTAACAGATACATCTGACTTGTGGTCTTGACATCAGGTGTCCGCTTATATATCATCGTTAATATACTCGAACAAGATAGCCACAAGGAAATCTACAACTTCAGAAAATTACAACCGGGAGCATTATGAAGGGTGTGCAACTGAACCAGCGGGAGTCGAACCCGCAGCCCATATAAGCTCTCAAGCGATTAGCGGTGTAGTGCCTTAATCACTCAGCCACGATGGGTCCGAAGAAAGGTATTTATCTATAGTAATGAAACTTGATTCAATAGATAAAAGTAAATATACAAATTTCTGAATACTCAGAAATGTATCGCAAAGTAATATCTCATATCGTAACTAAAACATTGAACTTGTGTTTCTGCAAATTTTCTTCACAAGTTTTTTTCAAAAGATTCTTTAAATAAGAAAACAAAAACGTTTATTAAGAAAAGTACATCGGATTTTATTATTGCTTTTTTTAAAATTTATATTGATAAATAACCTTAATAACATGATTAAGACTAAAACTGTCTTACTTGTACAACTATTGAATAATGCTAAGCATGTACTTTATCGTAACTAAAACATCGAACTTGTGTTTCTGCAAATTTCCAAAAAAGCGGGCCAGGAAAATGAAGGGGGAGGGGGTTGGAGTTGACAAAAGAGGTATAAATTAGGGGGGAGGGGGCGTTTATAAGTGTTGTTTAGGGTGGTGTTTGGAAATGAGGGGGGGGGAGACGGGCGGTTTATAAGAACGATTTGAGCTCGTATCTCCCCACGCTCAATTCTAAACTTTTTACTCCTGTCAAATCGTTTGAAATAACTACTATAGATGGCAGCACTAAAAACCATGAACGGCAAAATTTCACTTTCCATAAGACTGTTAGCATTAGTGCAAAAACCGGCAATTTTATTGGTTATCGATGAACCGAACTTCTTTCCCTGAAAGGAAAAAATCCCTTTTACGAGTAATAGCGCTGCTACACATTTCATCAATTGTAATTCTTGATAACAATAACTTGATGCATAAAAAAAAAGCGTATATATTTCTCATACTGAACACAAAACCAACTGTTATACAGTTAATAACATAATATATAATATATAATTATTAAATTTGATTTAATTTTCTATTAAGAAAATTATCAACAACTCTAAAACAACATTGACTAAGTCAAATTATGATAAAATAATGAGATTGTTATAATAAGTTGCTTATAACTTTTTTTATTGTTTACTCAGATGTTTGCAATCAATATTAAAGTTCTAGCAGCTTAACTAAAAATAAGTAATTGAAGTTCCATCTAGATATATAAAAATATTTTTCTACGTCAATTTAAAATATACTATTATTGCCTTTAAATAGATATTTTATTTTAATTATATAACATTAGCTCCTAAGTGGTATTATGTAGTAAAATTATAATCACAATATTAAATTTCGAAGAAAAATTGTAAAGCTACTGATAATAAATTATTAAACAAAGATAAAAACAAAAATCTCAATAATAATAATAATCGATACTTTAAATAAATATATTGCATATAATAGCATAATATTTTACATTGTTCATGTTTGATGTATATTACACTTTTATTGCAACATATATATGTAATAAAACTTTTTGCGAATAATAACTATTAAATCAGATATATATATATATATATATACAGGGTGATTCAGCTCGTCGGTGACAAACTTTAAGGATCGATAGAGCACACCTAGACGAACATTTTTGAATAGGGAATGTAGGGTCCCTGACGCGATGGTAAGGCGCTAGGCGCTTTCGAAAATTTGGGTGCCGAAATTCGAAACGTCATAAAAACTAGGGAAATGGTTAGATTTTCTTGCTTGTTGCGTCGAAATGATTCTGTTTGTTTAGACTTTCTTCAGTACCAATTTGATAAGCGTATCTCTTAAAACATGGATAGGGGGCGCTGCAGACTTTGGAGAGCTAGACAACAACTTTAAGCCCGTTATTTTGATAATTTAACACATGCTCGCCAAAGTTTATACTCTAACTTAAAGTTTGAACCCAAAAGTAGAGCCCTGCAAAAAGCGTAAGAGCCGGAATAAAATGTCAAAGTACAGGGTGGTCGAAACTCGAAGGCTCCTAGGAGATAAACAAACAGATTTCTTGACTTATGGCATGCATTTTCATGATTCTGTTTGCTGGGGCTCTCTGAAACTCAGTTGAACGGTACAAAAAGAAACATCGATAGGGGGCGCTTTGGGCAAAAAACATAATTCGTTGACATTTCGGACGCTAACTGGAAACGGGGCGCTACGATCAGTTAGAAACAAAACAAGAGAGTAATTTACTTATCATAAGAAGCTATTAAAACTGCAGTTTGTTTGTTTTTTTTAACAAACATAGCTGGTTTCAATCATGCACAATGCGCGCAATAAAATTTACATAAGGTGCTTTTTGCTGATTTATGCAAAAGATATCGTACCATATCGATATGCAAAAGATACGTAATGCGTAGACGACAACGCGAGATGACGTAGTTGTATGCGCAGACACGTCTTTTGAACGTGCGGTACCTACTTAAGCTTCGGGTTACTTGTCTGCAGATCGGTAGTAGGATGGAACGGTACACAAACTCTGAATTGGCTGACATGCATTTGGCGTATGGCGCTGCTGGTTGTAATGGACGAGCCGCTCAGCGGTTGTACGCCGAGCGTTACCCCAACAGGCAAATCCCCTGCCATGCCTTCTTCGCTCGAGTACACCAGAGGTTGTCCACAACGGGATCTTTCGACGGAGGCAGGCCTGAACGGGAGCGATCAGTGAGCACCCCCGACAACGAAGAGGCTGTGCTTAACCTGGTTGAGGACAACCCAGGTCTTAGCACGAGAGATATCGCCAGACATGTTGGCATTTCGCAAGCAACTGCGTGGCGCATCTTACGTTCCCGGAATCTGCACCCCTACCACATCCAGCGGGTGCAGTTGCTCAGAGAGCAGGATTTTGGCCCTCGAGTGGAATTCTCAAGATGGTACTTGGCGATGAGATCCAGGGATCCCCGTTTTGTAAACAGCATTTTATTTACGGACGAGTCCACCTTCAGCCGGGAGGGAATGTGGAACGCCCACAACAGTCATGTGTGGTGTGATGAAAATCCACATGAAACCAGAAGCCGAGCAGCCCAGGAGCGTTTCTCAGTAAATGTGTGGGCCGGCATTCTGGGGGATTGCCTCATTGGCCCTTATTTGTTACCTGAATGGCTGACAGGTGGAAATTACCTGATTTTCCTGGATCAAGTGCTGCCGCAGCTTCTGGATGAGGCGCACGTACCCGAAGGTTCGCGTCGCCAGATGTGGTTCCAGCACGTTGGAGCTCCGGCCCATTACACGAACGACGTGCGTCTCCATCTAAACGCAAGGTATGGCCAGCGGTGGATCGGGCGTGGGGGTCCAGTTCACTGGCCTGCCCGATCACCAGACCTCACCTGCTTGGATTTCTTCCTTTGGGGTTACCTGAAGGCCGAGGTATACCATACACCTGTCAGCAGTGCTGAAGAACTTGTGGCGCGCATTGTGGCAGCTGCAGGGCAGATCAGAGATACTCCTGGCATTGTTGGAAACACACACTCCTCAATGCGACGGAGGTGCGAAGCCTGCATCATGGCCCAAGGTCGAAATTTCGAGCATCTTCTGTAGTGTTATTTTTTGTAAATAAATTTCCAGTATCATTGATGTTTTTGGTCTAAATGTATTCAGAAGTGTTGAGCAGAGGTAGAAAATGTGTTTTCATTATTACTAACTGATCATAGCGCCCCGTTTCCAGTTAGCGTCCGAAATGTCAACGAATTATGTTTTTTGCCCAAAGCGCCCCCTATCGATGTTTCTTTTTGTACCGTTCAACTGAGTTTCAGAGAGCCCCAGCAAACAGAATCATGAAAATGCATGCCATAAGTCAAGAAATCTGTTTGTTTATCTCTTAGGAGCCTTCGAGTTTCGACCACCCTGTACTTTGACATTTTATTCCGGCTCTTACGCTTTTTGCAGGGCTCTACTTTTGGGTTCAAACTTTAAGTTAGAGTATAAACTTTGGCGAGCATGTGTTAAATTATCAAAATAACGGGCTTAAAGTTGTTGTCTAGCTCTCCAAAGTCTGCAGCGCCCCCTATCCATGTTTTAAGAGATACGCTTATCAAATTGGTACTGAAGAAAGTCTAAACAAACAGAATCATTTCGACGCAACAAGCAAGAAAATCTAACCATTTCCCTAGTTTTTATGACGTTTCGAATTTCGGCACCCAAATTTTCGAAAGCGCCTAGCGCCTTACCATCGCGTCAGGGACCCTACATTCCCTATTCAAAAATGTTCGTCTAGGTGTGCTCTATCGATCCTTAAAGTTTGTCACCGACGAGCTGAATCACCCTGTATATTTGTTGGTGGTCGGCAATGTTTATTTAATGGTTATATATATATATATATATATATATTTTTTTTTTGCAGTTTACCATGCATTTAATTACTTAAGGCTGTTCTCAACTGCTCTGCTCAACAAGCGCAAAACGTTTTGACACATTTACAAATTATTTTTTTAACGGAAAGGTATAAAATTGGAAAGCCTGACCATGGAAGCGATTTGGAATCGAACTGTTTTTTCCATTTCTGGATCAATCAATTACCTATTGAGTTATAAACGATTTTGATCACGTGACAAACACGTTTTTCGCCAATCGTTGACAGTTTTTCTGCTTTCTTCGGGAACTCCGGTTCAAAGCGTTAACTTTAACACTATTTTCTGACAGATCTATCGCGTTTGCATTAAAAAAAAAAAAAAAAAAAAAAAAACACAGTTCGATTACATAGTTTCTGAACAACACCTGCTAGTTTCGTGCATTTCCGAACAAAAACAAATTAAAACTCATGTCATAAAGTTGCCCTTTTGGATTTGAGAACACTCTTAAAGTATAGTAATTTATTGTCTTCAATGGTTAAATTATCATTGAGACATATATTATTAATGTAATTTATATATAAAGGATAAATAATTAATTTTTAAAGATGAATATTTTAATAAATTAATTCTGTTAATTACTATTTATAAGTTACTTGAGTTCTAACATAAAAGTACTTTTCATGAAAGTTTAGACGATATTACAATTAAATTTTAATAAATATTCGTTTTAAACATACAGTTTATAAGGGATAAGAATTTAGTACTATTGAATATATAATAAAAAAAATTAGAAAGTAGCTGATAAATTGATAAATATTTTTATATATGAAAGACAATACTTGATTAAAAAAAAATTAACACTTAAATAAATTATTTCTGCTAATTATATATATATATATATAGTAACTTACTAAAATTCCAACAAAAAGTATTTTTAATGTAAGGTAAGAATATATTATTATTACATTATTATTAAAAAATAGATTAAATGAATTTTTTAGTTTAATTATTTAAATTTATTTAAAAAAATCTAATTTACAAAAAAAAAAAAAAAAAAAAAATTACAAAGGAACTCGTAATAAAGATCAACTGATTTTAACTAACTGACTTAAGAAAATATTACTATTACACTTTAATTATTAAAGAAATTTATTTATTAGAAAAATACCCTATAAGTCATACGAATTTTAAAATTTAATTTAATTATCTGTATAATATTTACAATAAAAAAATATATATAAAGTAACCTTTCATAAATTAATAAAGATTTTTATGTCTCAAGGATAATTTTAAAATAAAAAAACCTTTAAGATATTAATTCTGATAATTTTACATTTATCTGTTACTATAGTAACAGATAAATTTAAAATGATCAGAACTTTATAAAGTTCTAACATGAAAATACTTTGAATGTAAGCCTAGGAGATTTATTATTGCATTTTAATAAATGTTTACTTTAATTATTAAAAAATAGATTAAATGAATTTTTTAATTTAATTATTTAAATTTATAAAAAAAAAAGTCTAATTGACAAAAAAAAAAAAAAAAAATTACAAAGGAACTGGTAATAAAGATCAATTGATTTTAACTAACTGAAATAAGAAAATATTACTATTACACTTTAATTATTAAAGAAATTTATTTATTAGAAAAATACCCTATAAGTCATATGAATTTTAAAATTTAATTTAATTATTTGTATAATATTTACAATAAAAAAAATTTATAAAGCAACCTTTCATAAATTAATAAAGATTTTTATGTCTCAAGGATAAATTTAAAATGAAAAACCTTTAATATATTAATTCTGATAATTTTACACTTATCTGTTTATATAGTAACATATAAATTTAAAATGATCAGAACTTTATAAAGTTCTAACATGAAAATATTTTTAATGTAAGCCTAGGAGATTCATTATTACATTTTAATAAATGTTTACTTTAATTATTAAAAAATAGATTAAATGAATTTATTTAAAAAAATCTAATTGACAAAAAAAAAAAAAAAAAAAAAAAAAAAATACAAAGGAACTGGTAATAAAGATCGACTGATTTTATCTAACTGACTCAAATAAAATTCAAAACAAAACTCTAAAAAAGTGAAAACGCCAGCGAGAGGACAGAACACGCAACTTTAGGATTACAAATGCAAAATCTTAATCAGCGTTAGTCTTAACCACTGGGCCAATACCATGTACAATGTTTAAGCTACTTGTTCTTTCAGAGAAAGAGTTCGGTTCAATGGAGGATATTCCATTTACGTTTTGATCACGTGGTCAAGGTAAAAACTTCTAGCGTAAAGAAGGGAAGGCTCCGTAGACGTGTAATATAAATCCCCGCTAGCCAATGAAACAGTTCATGAGGCAAAGCAGTAGTATCTTCCCTTCTTATCAGTTATAACTTTCAGCCTCGAACCCAGATTTGGAATATCCTCCGTTTCATTGGCTATCGGTGAAGCGATAGCCAATGAAATTGCAGGATTTCGCACTAATGCTAAAAGTCTTATGGAAAGTCAAATTTCGCCGGCTCGGCTACTCGATCGAGTTTGGCCGTGCCTCAGCCTCAGACACAGGCCTCAACATATGCTTCGTTATTTCGCTCATCCCAAATATACTGTCTTTTTTTTTTTTTTTTTTTTTCTTTTCCCGAGCCTTTTCTACGGGATAAAAAGTTCCATCTAAGCAGCACTTTTAAATAACTTTACTTAATATCAGTTACAATTGTATAGACGGGTTGCACATGACGTCACGTCTGAAATCACTTCCTGTGGCGTCCAAATATAAGGCGAATTTGGTGCTCTCCATTTGATTTTTTAGACGTATTTGCACTATAATAATTAAAATAAGAAAGCTCTAAATTAAAGAGAAAGATAACACGTGCTTTTAACGGCAAACGGGGAGTTCTGTGCTTCAGAAGCTATAGTATCAGTCGTTGCTAACAGCAACGTGACGTCAATGCAAGGGGTCTATACAATAAGTGAAATTCTGTATTGCTAAACAACGCGAAACTTTGACTCATCTATGGACTCATTTTTAAGCATAAAGCGCAACACTTGTAGGCACGATAGAGGTCTGCACGGGCCCGGTCTTGGCCCGAGGCCCGTACCCGGTCCGGCGGAATGGAGGAGAATTTTCAAACGGGCCGGCCGGCAAAAAAATTGAACGGGCCTGCAGGGCCGGGCCGATAAAAAAAATTAATCGGGCCTATCGACCCGATATAAGAATTTGAGAGTAGCAGATAAAATACGAGGCCATTTCCAATGAATATGACTTTTTTTCAGAAGTATAAATGTGAGTTACGAGCCGATGCGAGTTTAACAACATCAATACAGAAATGTAACATGTCCATCGTAGAGATCGGCATCGTACAGTTACATGATGCCTGATCCCGGGTTTAATTTTTTCGGCAGACTTGTGCCGGGACGGAACTGGTTTTAATCGTTCTCAGGATGTGTAGGACAGGCATTATGTTTTGTAAAAGTATTAATAGCGATAATGAACTTTTGTTAACAGCATCTTTGGAAATGTACCTTAAGGTGGTTCTCATATTTACTGCTCAACAATACGAAACTCTCAGACACATTTTCTGCCCCATTTTAAATATAAAGGCATAAGATTGACAGGCCTGAGTATTGAAGGTATTTGGGATCGAATAGCGTTTCCATTTTTCATAATTACGTACAGAGATAACAGAGACTTGTCACGTGACTGTACGTTTTTCTCCTTTCCTCTGCTATCGCTTCCGAAAATTCGATTCAAAACGCTAACTTTGGCAGTATTTTCTGAAAGATATATTACTTTTATCAAAGAAAAAAAAAAACGGCATTTACATGGTTTCTGAATAAGAATACCTGCCAATCTCGTGCGTTTCCGAAAAGAAATGAATTTATAAATGTATCAAAATGTAGCTCCTTTGGATTTGAGAAAAGCCTTAAAAATGACAGAAATATTTTTACAAATCTACCTTTTATTATAAGCTTCAAAAGTTATCATGTTTTTTAACCCTTTATTCTAACTACAATAATCTTTTAATGAACCCTTATTTAAATTTTGAAACGTCTGTAGAGACGTTGACTAAAACACTGTAAGTAATCGTTAATGCTATATGTGTGTTTTCTATTTTGCAAATACATAGTATTTTAAAATATACTCTAAAATGTTCCCATAAATATGCATGTTGTATTCATAAAAAGAATCTTAATTGTATGTCGAGAAAAAATGGAATTTTTTGTAGAAATTTAGTCAGGCAGGGCCGAGCCGAGAACAGTAAAAATGTAAACGGGCCGGGCCGGGCTCGGGCCGAACTTTCAATTTTTATACCCGGCCGGGCCAAAATAGCTTTCCTTCGGGCCGAGCCGGGCCCGGACCTGGAAATTCCGGCCCGTGCAGACCTCTAAGGCACGACTATTGAAGTAATTCGCATTCGAACACTTTTTTCATTTTTCGATAAATGAAGTATGTCTTGAGTTATATTCGGTTGTTGCCTCATGACATCAGCTTTTACCTTTCCGGTGCTGTTGCATTCGATAATTCGGTTCAAAACGGCCACTTTGAGAGCATTTGCTGAAAGATCTTCTGCGTTTACCGAGAAATAAAAAAAAAAAATGTTACATTTTAAGAGCACCGAGCAATTTCATGCGTCAGCGAACAAAAATGTACTCAGAAGTTGCCACAAATCCAAACTGGCTACTTTTTGACACATATCTGAATTGATGCTAATTTGTAAACGCATGAAAAAGGTTACTTATTCACAAACTATGCAATCGAACTGTTTTTTCCCATTTTTTCTATTAAAAGCAGACGATTTTTCAGAAAATATTGCCAAAGTGGGCGTTTTGAACAGAATTTCCAAACTCAACAACAACAAAAAAACTGAGACAACAATCGATTATAACTCAAGCTGTAATTCATTTATCGAAAAATGAAAAAAACTGTTCGATGCTAAATCACTTCAATAATCGTACCTGCAATTTTCGAGCTTTAGCGCTCAAAAATGTGTCAGGAAATATGAAGGAAAGAATTGTATTTTTGAATGGAAAAAAAAAAATTACGATGAATTATTACCAATCTTTTCAAACTCGATGCCCAATAGCTTTTCAGTGGTTCCTAGAATTTTTAAATGAAAATGTTTTTGCAACACACTTATTCATTTAAAAATGTTCTTCATTTTCTTCTAAGTGTGGTACAGTCGTGGGAAAACAAGTAAACACTCCTACTAACCCTGCAACTAATTATAATAGAAGAAAGTTACTCTGGTACCAGACGATTGAAAATAAATACCATTTTTAAATGATGTATATAAAATTTCCTTAGGGGGCATCTACAAATCAAAACCAGACCGAATTTTGTTTTTTTTTTTTTCAATGATAACACCCAATTTTTAGAATATATTTTAAATCTTCGGTTCAAACTATGCCTAGAAACGAAATTTCAAGTCGTTTGGATGATAAGTTTTGAATTATAAATATTCAAAATTTAGAGGTTCTAATGTTAAATTACATTTTCATATTTTTATTAATATCGCCTGAAATTATAACCCTAATGCGACAATTTTTTGTGCGGTTATAATACTAAAAAATCCAAACATAAATATATTGAATTTGTAATTAAAAAAATTATAATATGAATTATGAAATTAACATTTGAAAAAAAAAATATGAATTGCAACCTACAATTAAAAAAAAAATATTTATATTTATTATGTCCCGCTTTATGCGAATTCTCAATTTAAAAATTTTCTTCCAAGTAGTTTTCGAATTATAATTAAAAAACGTCAAAATGATAGGTTAAATGATGGCCGTTTATGATGTGCAGAAAAACATAATTTGAAAAAAATATATTTTACACATTTCATTGAAAAATTATGTTGGCAACAGTCGAAATATATTAAGCGAGTGAAATGGTCCCATTGGCAAGAAATAATACATTAACAGAAGTGATACAGTCATTCTGTAACATTTCAACAATCGGGTACCGAACTTCACTTTGGAAACAGCCCCTAAAATATGCTTATTTTAAAATAATTAATTTCTATGAAACTAATTGTTGAAAGTTAACCCGCTCAGATAAAGTATAACCTCAATATCCAATTAAAAAAAAAGGGGGAGAACAAATCGCAATTACCGAACTAAAAAATATTTTAATGAAGTGTTGTGAATTTTATCTTCCTCGCTTTAACTCCTTGAGGGGCAAGCAATTACGTTTGTGAAATGCTGAATTCCCACCGGAATCTTTGAAAAATTCTATTTCAAAATAAGTAAAGGCAATTTTACTTCTTTTTTCCACCAAAGTTAGAAAAGTAAAAATTAATAAAATTTTTCTGGTGTAAAACTTCATTAATCGTAGGTGGTATATAATATATACCGGTGCCCCTCAAGGGGTTAATGATGCACTATTTAACCGCAGCGTTGCAACTATCGAAACATATGACTCTTTCTGATTGTGAACAGACTTCCTTTTTAGCTCACAGGCTATCAAAGCCCGAGAGCTAATATGCCCGCCCGTTCTGTATGTATGTACGTATGTATGTATGTACCTATGTAAGTACGTAACGCGATAACTCTTGATAGAAACATCCGATTTGCTTCAAATTTTTTTTCTAGGTTCATTGAGATAAGGTGCTTCCCTGATTAGTTTTGGGAGTTCATTGGTTAAGGATAAAGGGGGAAAAACGGGGTTAGTCCAACCCCTTAATTTAGATAAATGGGTTTTTCATGCAGAATCCTTCAATTCGCTCCGAATTTGATATACCGGTTTATTATGTTAAGGAACTTCCCTGATTAGTTTTGGGGGTTCATTGGTTAAGGATAAAGGGGGAAAAGGGGGGTTAGTCCACCCCCTTAATTAAGATAAATGGGTTTTTCATGCAGAATCATTCGATTTGCCCCGAATTTGGTATACCAGTTTATTATGTTAAGGAACTTCCCTGATTAGTTTTGGGAATTCATTGGTTAAGGATAAAGGGGGAAAAGGGGGGTTAGTCCACCCCTTTAATTAAGATAAATGGGTTTTTCATGCAGAATGATTCGATTTGCTCCGAAGTTGGTATACCGGTTTATTATGTTAAGGAACTTCCCTGATTCGTTTTGGGGATTCATTGGTTAAGGATAAAGGGGGGGCTAGTCCACCCCCTTAATTTAGATAAATGGTTTTTTTGCAGGATTATTCGATTTGCTCCAAATTTGGTATACCGGTTTATTATGATAAGGAGCTTCCCTGATTAGATTTGGAGGTTCACTGGTTAAGTATAAAGGGGGAAACGGGGGCTAATTCCCCTTCACTTATTTTTTTGAGGGGCATTATTCTTTAAAATAAGAGTATGATATACAGTTAGTGTGATAAAGCCTGTGAGCTCAATGCCATCAGTTTAGCTGGGCATTTTTCTTTTTTATTTATGTACATATTTTGCTTCAGATGTTCTGCGTTTTTTAGCTCACTTCTCTGTTGCACATTTACTGATGCAAACGCTTAATCTAGACGGAGCTTTTAAGCACTCCGAACATAATTGTATTAATATACGTAATTGAAACCTAAATAAATTCTTCATTAATACAAAACACACACCAATTTAATATTCCATTCCGTTCTAGTAAGACGAGGAATAATCTATCATGTTCTTGCTGAGCTCTCAAATAAATAAATATTCCACCGGGTACACGAAAAACTAGCTTTCCAGATGCTGAGGAGCTGACTCTTAACAATCCTTGACCAGCGATGACTGACGAGCCGATATAAACAGGTAAGTATTTTTTACTTACTTATATTTGCATGTGCAGTATAAGTTTTGCTACTGAGAAAGTAAAGAAGGCCACTCAACGCCATATACAGTCAAGGATCTATAATCCGCACACCCATAATCCGCAATTTTCTATAATTCACATTGCTTAATGAATGTAAACAAATTTACAAATTCTTGATCCAAAAATGATTTTTCAAAAGAAATATCTGAAAATTTTAAATATAAAAGTGAATGTAATCAATTTTTTAATACACGAATTTGAAAAATGCATTTTTTGAGATAGCATATTAAATTAATTATTATATTTCACATTTTTCTTTTCATGTTACACTGAATATGGGAGTAAAATAATGTCCAGAAAAATTAATTATTATGTTTCATATTTTTTCTTTTCATGTTATACTGAATATGAATTAAAATAGTGTCCAGAAATAAGAAAATGAGATATAATCCATAATACTCCATAATCCGCAATATTCCATAATCTGCACAACCTTTGGTCCCAACTTGTGCGGATTAAAGAACTTTGCCTGTATTTATCTTTCTTCGTTTATTCATGAGAGAGCGTGTGTTTTTCCACTACCGAGTGCTTTGGCTTTAAAAGCCACAAATCCTTCAGACACTAATAGTACGAATTTCATGAAAATTTATATTTAGGCTAATTGGAAGGGGTAGAATTTGTTTATGGTGTCAAACTTGGGTATTGCTATTGGAAAAAATAAAGTTTGGGTTCGTTTTGATATGTAGATGGCCCCCTAGGCACATTTTATATTCATCATTTCAAAGTAGACTTTATTTCCAAACGTTTGGCACCAGTAACCTTTTTCTACAATAATTTGTTGCAGAGTTAGTAGGGGGTGTTTACTTTTTAGCTCACAGGTTATCAAAGCCTGAGAGCTAATGTGCCCGCCGGTTCTGTATGTATGTATGTACGTACAGTCGTGGAAAAAAAAGTAAACACCCCCTAACTAGTAAATCTGCAGATCAGGAGCCTCAACGTCAGCTCTGTAAGTCATTGTTTTTAGACACATTCTTGTAATTTTCATTTTCCTGCAAACCGTAATTTAAAGTTTTCAAATTATGTCATTATTTATGAGAATAAAAAATACGAAGTTTTCAGACATTAGAAGCGTTAAATTAAAAACGTTGTTCTGGATATTTTGAAATTTTCATGAGCTACTAATTCTGGTATTTTTTAAAATAATAATGTCTTAAGAGGGGCTCCGCACCCCTGAACCCCCCGTGGTCTCATTCATTTACATATGTAACTTTTTATTGATTGCGGTAATGGCTATCGTAAATCTTAGATTTCTTTTTACACTTCCGAACCTTATTTTTCAATACTGGTCGACAGAAAATGATTTACAGTGAGGCAAATATATTAAAAGCTTAGGTTTTATGAACGAAAATGTAATTTCCTTTTAAAAATAAAATAATTTTCATTCATATTTTCTGAAATGAGGCGGCATTAAGAAGTAACACTCGTCAAAAAATATTTTTTCCGGCAATCTAGTTAATGTTTGGTTTTTAAGAATGAAAATATTTATTTACCGATACAATGACGTCATTTTCGACAGCGACAATTTTGCGGTGCATAATTTGACGTTTACTATGAATTTGCTTTTCAAAAGTTTTTTTTTTTCTCTCATTGAGATTTTCGATTAAAAATTAAACATTTCTGTTAGCTGTGTGCAGACGATAAACCATGAGATATTAGTAACATTTTTTTTTTAATAATAAGAATTAATATCATAACACAAGCCCCTTTTTTTCAACCTCAAAGCGTAATTCGTTTTATTTTTTGATATATAAGATCAAATTCATCTTCTTTTCGTATTTTTGTTTTATTTCCAATTTGATGACGTATTCATGTCTATTTTTTATTTCATTTTCCTCTTGCACATGAAAATCTTTTAAATCAAAATTAACTGTTTAGGATAAATTATTATTCCGGGATCGGATTTTCTTGGCAACGGTAAAAAAATGATTCTTAAATTTTGTAGAAAAGTCAATTTATTCTTTATGAAAATAATGAACTTTTTAATTTAAAAGAAAAATATTTGAACAAAATCAATAGATCATAGCCTTTCATTATTTCTGGGGGTAAATTCCATCTATATGTAAAGACACAAAAGCATTAATTCATCCTTTCGACGTTGATTTGACTTCAAACAATTACACATACTTTCACATTTCCGATATTTTTTAGGTGTAGTTCCGTTGCTAGGCAACAGTTACTAAAAAAATTAAGACAATAAAATTTGTGCATTAAAAAAAAAGTAAATTTATAAAAGAAAATATTTTATATTATTGGTGTACATATATAAAATCCCTTCATAAGTTATACACCAAATTTAAAAACTCTGACTAATGTATACACAAAATCTCAAATTAATATGAATAATGTATGGTTCTAATTAGGAAATTCCATCGTCCATAATTTATCATTTAAATCTTTCAATCATATGAGCCATTTCCCTTCAACAAATAAAAATGGAAAAATCGTCTGAATTGCTATAGGAAAGCATTAAGGCGCAAAATAAAATGTTCTATATATTCCGAACGAATGAACCAAATTTAACCAAAAACTATACAGATAAATGCAGGAACCTCACCAACAAGCATCCTTAATTTCAAGCTAATCGGGTGCTTTTTACGGCAGTTATCGCGGGGCAGACAGACTAACTAACAAACAAACTAACAAACGGACGGAAACCAAAAACTTTTCGGGTCTCCACAGTAAGCCTTCACTGACGTTTCGGCAATAACTCCTCAACAAATTATCGTAGAAAAGCGTTACTGGTACCGAACGATTGGAAATAAAGTCTACTTTTAAATGATGTATATAAAATTTGCTTAAGGGGCCATCTACATATTAAAACGAACCATAACTTTGTTTTTTCCAATAGCAGTACACAATTCTGACAGCATAAATGAACTCTACACCCTTCAATTAGTCTAAAAACAAATTTTTATGCAATTCGTACCATAAGTTTCCGAGAAATTAATTATTTTAAAACGAGCGTATTTTAAGGGCGGTATCCAAATTGAAGTTCGGTACTCGATTGTTAACCGAGAGAGCTCCCTTCTTGATCAAAGCACCTTAAGCAGTCAATTAAACCTGTTAGATTACAGGATAGCATAAGAAATTTCAAAATATTTAGTCACTTCTATCATAGACGGCCCCTTAAACCATACTTTTGCCATTTTTTAAGCATAATTTGAAAATTACTTGGAAGAAAAATGTGAAAGTTTGGATTTCCATAAAACAGAACTTAATAAATCTGAATCCATAAAAAAAATGTAGGTTGCAATTCATAATTTTTTTACTTTCTTCTATCTTTACAAGAAGAAAGTATTGGATTCATGAAAATTTTCGAATTCCGGTTTTCGACGGATTTACACGTTTTAGGGGTCAGAGATTCCAAAAAACATGTTTTTACAAAATGTCTGTCTGTGACTCTGTGAGTCTGTCTGTCTGTCTGTGTGTATGTGACACAAATTTTGTAGGCGCTCTAACTCAAGAACTGATGCACGGAATTTAATAAAAATTCATATTCAGTTAGTCCCTAATACAAATTGATGCTGATTAGTTTTTGGTGTAAATCGCTCATCAAATGGCGCTGCTATGCTGCATTTTTCACGATTTTCGCAATAGCTCTATCTCACGAACTAATGCACGGATTTTGATAAAACTTCAGATTTAGTTAGTCCTTGATATGAATTGATGCTGATTACGTTTTGGTGTAAATCGCCTCACAGGTGGCGCTGCTAAGCTGCATTTTGCAGGATTTACACTATTTTCGCAGTAGCTCTATCTCAAGAACTAATGCACACATTTTCATCAAACTTCGGATTTGGTTAGTCCCTCATATGAAATGATGCTGACTACGTGTTGGTGTAAATCGCCCAATAGGTGGCGTTGCTGTGCTGCACTTTGAACTATTTCCTCAATAGCTCTATCTTAAGAACTAATGCACGAATTGTCATCAAACTTCAGATTTAAGTATAACTTGATTAATATTGCTGCTGATTATGTGTTGTTGCAAATCGCTCAACAGGTGGAGCTCCTATGCTGCATTTGTCATGATTTGCGCAATACCTCTATCTCGAGAACTAATGCACGAATTTTCCTCAAACTTCATATTCAGTTAGACGTTGACATAAGTTGGTGAAAATTAGGTTCTGGTGTAAATAACCCAATAGGTGGCGATGCTATGCTGCATTTTGCGGGATTTACACGATTTCAGCAACAGTCATACCTCGAGAACTAATGCACGGAATTTCATATTTTTAGAATTCTCATGATGAACACAGATTGCCATTTAATTTGGCACTGAGATAGTGAATTTTGAAGTATTGACATGTATGAGATAGAAGAAAGTTTTGTGATGGCCACAACATACTAGTTTAATATTAATTTCATAATTCATATCAGAAAATTATAAAAATTGCAAATTCAACGCATTTATGTTTGGGTATATTAGTATTATTCCTACACAAAAAAATAAAACGTTAGAATCATAATTTCAGAAGTTATAAATAAAAATATGAAAATGTAATTTAACATTAGAAGCACTAAATTTTGAATATTTATAATTCAAAAACTTATCATTCAAATGACTTGAAGTTTGGTGTCTAGGCATAGTTTGAACCAAAAATTTAAAATATCTCGTTAAAATTGGGTATGGCCATTGAAAAAAATGAACTTTGTATTCATTTTAATATATAGATGGCCCCTAAGCAAATTTTATATACGTCATTTAAAAGTAGACTTTATTTCCAATCGTTTGGTACCAGTAACTTTCGTCTACGATAATTTGTTGAGGGGTTAGTAGGTGGTGTTTACTTTTTTTTTTTTCCAGGACTGTACGTATATACGTAACGCGATAATTCTTGATAGAAATATCCGATTTGCTTCAAATTTTTTTTCTAGGTTCATTCTGATAAGGCGCTTCCCTGATTAGTTTTGGGGGTTCATTGGTTAAGTATAAAGGGGGGAAAGGGGGCTAGTCCCCCCCTTAATTTAGATAAATGGGTTTTTCATGCAGAATTATTCGATTTGCTCCATATTTGGTACACCGGTTCATTATGTTTAGAAGCTGCCTTGATTAGATTTGGAGGTTCATTAGTTAAGTGTAAAAGGGGGAAAGAGGGGCAAGTCCCCTCCCCTTAATTTAGATAAATGGATTTTCATGCAGAATTATCCAATTTACTTTAATTTTTTTTCTATTTTCATTCTGATAAGGAGCTTTCCTGGTTAGATTTAGAGGTTCATTAGTTAAGTATAAAGGGGGTAGGGGGGGTTACCTCCCTTAATTTAGCGAAATGGTTTTTTTATGCAGAATTATCTGATTTGCTTGAAATTTGGTATACCGGTTTATTATGCTAAGGAGTTTCCCTGATTAGATTTGGAGATTCACTGGTTAAGTATAAAGGGGGGAAACGGGTCTAATCCCCCTTCATTTATTTTTTGAGGGGCATTATTCTTTGAAATAAGAGTATAATATGCAATTAGTGTGAATAGTCTGTGAGCTCAATGCTATCAGTTTAACTGGGCACTTTTCTTTTTCTTTTTTCCACGACGGTACATCTTGCGATATAATAAATTACTCCCCAGTAACGATCTTTCCTTGAATAACATGTCTGGAAAATCCGTAAGACGATTCTCGACTGAATTGGCTGTTGATATAGGAAAATAGCGACTCGAATTCTTTGAATCTAAATGAGAAAACTTGCAAATTTTGGACATTTGTAAATGAAAATGGGTACTTCATTGTCTTAGCTGCCCAGTATTTTTATTATCTACTAGCAGTCTCTGGAAGCCAGTTTGGTCTCCCTTAAAAGTATGCTAAGTATTGCAAGGAAAAAAAAATACTATAAACTATTTAATTTCAACATCAAAGCATTATATTTAATTTAACACGTGAAAAATAAAAACTGCTATTGGCGAGATTTGCAAGTTGTTTTCCTAATTTCCCTGCTCAACAAACGATAAAATTTATGACATATTTTCTGACTCATTTCTAAACGTAAAGACAAAGGCATAAAATTGGCAAGCCTGACTGTTGGAGTAATTGGGATTCGAATGGCGTTTCCATTTTTTTCATAAATGAATCACTTATCGTGTTATACGCGATTGATGTCTCGCGACGACATGTTTTTCTCCTTTTCCGTATTGTCGCGTCCGGAAATTCGATTCAAAACGATTACTTTGACAGTATTTTCAGAGAGATCTTTCGCCTTTACCAAAAAACGAAAAAAGTCATTCGACGACATAGTTTCCGAATACGAACACCTGCCAATTTCATGTTTTTTTCGAACAAAAATGAACTCAGGAACTATAAAATTCATAAAAACTTTCTATTACTTAAGAAAGGTGTTACATAATACATTAAAAACAAACCACTTTACATGTTTCGGTTTTAATCGAGTTAAAAACCATAGAGGAGAAGGTTTAAAAACGGCCACAGGTGTAAATATGGGCATCACTCCCAAAGTGGTCATTGGAGGTGCTGAAGACTGGCGACCAGGATTGTACATGATACCACTTGTTGATATAAGATAATAGAGAGCAGTTGGAACCATTTTTTTTTTTTCAAATACTGTGAATGCAGCGTGAGTTATTGTGCGAACTTGGTGTTTGTTAGAGACTGCAAACTTTTGACGGGTATCTGAAATCGTTTTCTTTTCATGTCCTTATATTTAGTTTAAAATAATTTCAGAATGATATCAGGAAAGCGAAGATCCTAAGCTAGCTACATTTAGAAGCACGCCTTTTCTCATGCACGTCTTTAGGTTACATGTGAAAGTGGCCATCTTTCTTAGTTGGGTTGGTGTAAATATGGACACTCTTTCTTGGTGTAAACATGGGCTCCCTCTTTTTCGAATTATCTTGATATACAAACACATTAAACTCTAGCTATGCTAATTGATGAGGCTGCTGAAACACCGCAATGTTCCCCGGGAACTTTAAATGTAATTTCTTCAGTCGACATATATCCTGTCCCCAACATGAACCATTACTCGTGGACGCAAAGCGGTAAGGTTCAGTGTCATCACTGAATCACCATGCAAGGATCAGTTGACCAAGTCGCTTGACAAAAGTGCTCTCAAGAAGACATCCTTGAGTTTACCCGGAGTAAGAGACTGGCTGTTAAAATCTAACGTCCCCCCAACCAATCAGGGATCTCTTTACCTGCTGTGAACCCACTGGCTGTTAAAATCTAACGTCCCCCCAACCAATCAGGGATCTCTTTACCTGCTGTGAACCCACTGGCTGTTAAAATCTAACGTCCCCCTAACCAATCAGGGATCTATTTGCCTGCTATGAACCCCACCAGAGTAAGATCGGCAAGCTCAGAGGTCAGAATAAGATGGCCAAACTACGCAGGAAGCCAAATGCTTGTTTGACTCGTTTTCCAATGTTTTGTGATCAACTCATAAAACTGCTGCAGAAAGCAGTGGAGTGGCATATCTAGGTTTATCAGTTCAATGAAAGGGGGGGGGGGTGATATAAAGAAAAACTTACTAAGACAAAATTGAAAAAGACAGGGGAATTTTTCGTTTTAAGCAGGTTTTTGTCATAACAGATAGCTCAATTCTAATACAATGAAATCTGCTAAGACGAAATCACATGGGACCAAACGAATTCCGTTTTAGACATTTCGGTCTTACAATAAAGGTGCAGATTCCCAAAATCTCGAAGGACCCAGTGGTCAGGTCAGGGGGTAGGGTGGGAAGACCAAAGGCCTGAAAAAGATCGACCTACAAAACGATATGATTTATCCTCGGACTCATCACTGACCCTCCTCTTGAGAACAGTGATGATGGACCTGGAACCTGGATATCAATGATGGGACTAAACCAGTTTCGAGTGATGCAACTTGCATCTTTTGTGATGGAAAGTTCTGTGAAGACACTCGCAGAGAAGTGTGGGTTAAATGTGCTATGTGCCAAATGTAGGCACACTTAGATTGTGCCGGGCTGAAAGAGGCAGCTATGTTTTCGACTTCTAAAAATAGTAATTTGTTTCTGTAATAAATAAATTCTTTACCAT
The DNA here is from genome assembly GCA_963932465.1 of Maratus speciosus. Taxonomy (NCBI): domain Eukaryota; kingdom Metazoa; phylum Arthropoda; class Arachnida; order Araneae; family Salticidae; genus Maratus; species Maratus speciosus. The sequence goes on from OZ010790.1 coordinate 467,055,332, forward strand.
TTTGTACTGTTTTATCCTGTTTTAAAATATTTTAAACTAGTTTTTGTGACCTTTTTTGGAGATATTTGCATACCACATTTGCATCCTATTTTTTCTGGTGCTTTTTCCAAAGCTTTTTGTAAATCTTCGTTTTTGAATTGAAACAATTGGTATTAATCATTGTTTTGCATCCTCTTGTTTAGTAAACTTGTTATAGTTGTTGATGAAGGTCAAAAATCTAAAAATTTTTAAAATGAAAGTCACTTTAAGTCAAAAACAAAAGAGGGTGTCCATATTTACACCTTTTCTTCTAAACATAAAATTCGTCTCTGATCAATACGAATGACTCCAGACAGTGAAATATATACCACATAATAAGGACACACAAAACACATGAGGCATTCGCACATAATTTTGACTTTTAAGCTCCTGAATAATAATTTTTATTTTAGTACATATTCTTGTGTTTGTTTAAATTTCTCATACTGGAAAACAACCCATTGCATGACTGCATAACAATATTAACGAGATAAATAAGTTTTGGACGATGTTGGGGAGGGGGTCAGTGATGTAGTCGTAAAAAAAACAGAGGGTATACGCTAAAGTCATAAACGTCATGCCTAGGGTATACGCTATAGCTTTATTGAAGAAACAAAGGGTATACGGTGCTTCTTAAAAAAATCCAGAGGGTATACGCTATAAGCAGAGGGTATACGCTAAAGTCATGCCTAGGGTATACGCTATAGCTTTACTGAAGAAACAAAGGGTATACGGTGCTTCTTAAAAAAATCCAGAAGGTATACGGCGTATACCCTCCACTACACCCCCGGTTGGGGGTCCAAATATACTACGAAATTCCTATACCGTACCGTGTCCCTGATGCTGATTTTTAAGTTTGGAGCTGTCTGTATAAAATTATTTCTATAAAAGTAATTCGATGTAATTTTTTTCCGAAACTGGGATAATTGTTTTATATAAATATGTAGCAAAAAATTAACCTGCATGCATTTTCATGGTTGTTATTATTTTTTTAACTCTGTCCCTGAATTTTGGATTCATTAACGTCCCTCTTGATAAAATGATACAGAATATCCCTTCAGATGCAACCACAGAATTTTTTTCAACTTTTTTCTCATGAAGAAGTATGCTAGTGAAAGAATGTCTAAAATTCTTTGACAGGAAATTTACTGGAGAATTTAAATCAGCATTTAAATATCAATTTCAAGCATCGTGGCTTTATTGGTAGTCTTAACGTTCCCAAGGTTTATTCCTGCACTTTTCGAGGTAAATTAATTTTTTTTAAAACTTAATCCTGTGTAAATAACTGTTTCTAAAAATCAATGAACATTGTGGCTATCACTTAGTCTTAACATGATTTGCCTAAAAATAGGTGGTAATTTTCCTCTCATCCTTACCATCCCTTTTCCCCCCTTACCGCCCCCTTTTTAGGTGCGTTCGTAATTATATAAATACGTAGCACCTATAGTCGTCGTTCAGTCCGTCTGTCTGTCCGTCTGTCCGTCCGTCTGTCCGTCCGTCTGTCTGTCCGTCCGCATATAACAGAGCAAAAACTACCCGACCGAATGATCTGAAATTTTTAATATATAATTGCTGCAAAATTTTGTCGAGCCATTTCCAATTTTATGAAAATCGGATGTATAGTTTAATTACAGGGACAGTCAAAAGTTTTTCTTTACATTACGGCCAATGGGAAAAATTATTGCAAGTGAATTTTAATGATGTTACAGACTTCCGAATGGTCTGAAATTTTTAATATATAATTGCTGCAAAATTTTGTCGAGCCATTTCCAATTTTATGAAAATCGGATGTATAGTTTAATTACAGGGACACCCAAAAGTTTTCCGTTACATTACGGCCAATGGGAAAAAATTATAGAAAATGCATTTTAATGATTTTACAGCCTTCCGAATGGTCTGAAATTTTTAATATATAATTGCTGCAAAATTTTGTTGAGCCATTTCCAATTTTATGAAAATCGGATGTATAGTTTAATTACAGGGACACCCAAAAGTTTTCCGTTACATTATGGCCAATGGGAAAAAATTATTGCAAATGCATTTTAATGATTTTACAGCCTTCCGAATGGTCTGAAATTTTAAATGTATAATTGCTGCAAAATTTTGTCGAGCCATTTCAAATTTTATGAAAATCGAATGTATAGTTTAATTACAGGGACAGTCAAAAGTTTTCCGTTACATTACGGGGAATGGGGAAAAAATTATTGTAAGTGCATTTTAATGATGTTACAGACTATGCACTTATGAAGCGCAAAAAAATATACATTCAGTACAATATGGGGTGCAAAAAATAATTATAAAACTAGTTATAGTACGAACGCACCTCATTTGCCACGTTTGACGAGCAATTTCCAACTTGTTTTCCTTACCGTCCCTTCTTTAACACCCCTTTAAGACAATGTTATACTAAAATTTTGTACTAAAAATATACATTGTTATTATTTCTTATTTGAATATTATGTGGGTACTATGCAAATTCATAAGTAAACATTTAGAAGAAAATAAAAAGTTAGAAAGGTAAAACGGTAAGAAAAATTAAACTCGCAAGTTTAAATTAAGCCTCAGTTAAATAAAAAAATCTTCGCTGCTGACCATTTTTTCTTTATTTTGAATCATTAAGGCATTCGTCTGTAAGTTTAAAATGTTATTTTAGTAAGTTTAATTTTCACCAGATTTTTATTCCTGAAAGTTAAAATTTTGTGAGAAGGCCTCACATACGCCCTCTATTGTCAATCATGAAAATAAAATAAGACAATGATTTAAAATTGTTTACCAATGTGGCTCCCCTATTCAAGTTTCTGTAAAGTATTTATTCAGTAATTCTAATAGACCGGGAAGCTGCTGCACAAACCATCACCTCATGGAATTGACGGCTGAAATCCCAATTAAGACTCGATTAACGTATTAAAATGCAACTGGTCTGCCAAGTCATATCTTAGTGGAAAACACCTGCAAACCCGATTTTAGTGGTTGACTGGTAGGCTTACCATTGTGTTTCCCTGCTACCAGTGCTTCATGTTTTCATAACTTTGGGTGCAGAAAAAAACAATGAAAAACCCACCGATCAACCACTAAAATAGGGTCTGCAGGTGATTTTCACCAAGATACGTCTTGGCAGACCAGTTGCACTTTAATATGCGAATCGAGTTCTGTCTAATCCTGAAATTTCAGCCCTGAATCCCTTGCAGCCGACTTCCGATCTATAACCACAAAGTATCAGAAAGTAGCCTCTTTGGATTTGAGAACAGCTTTAAGTCTAATACCTAAAAATATTTTTTCCGTACTTAAGAACGCGAAACTTTTTAAAACATTTTCTGATTCATTTTTGAATGTAAAAGGATGATACTTGCAGGTATGATTATTGAACTGATGTGGAATCGGGCATTTTTTCCCTTATTTTTTGTTAAATTAATTACACATCGATTTATAAGTGACTGTTCTCGTGTAACAACAGTTTTTGTTTCTTTTCCTGCGCTGCTGATTACAGAAATTCAGTTCAAAACGCCCACTTTGACAGATTTTCGGAAAAATCGTCTGCTTTTACAAAAAAAAAAAAAACAAAAACAAAACAAAAAAAAAAACAAAACAAAAAAACCAAAAAAAAAAACAAACAACCAAAAACAAACAAAAAAACCCCCCCAGTTTGATTAAGTTTCTGAACATTGATAGCATGAGAGGGACTGCTCAGACGAGTAGGTTAAGTATGTAAAGTATAGATGTCCTTCCATGTTACAGTTTCTGATGAGAGCACCAGTCAATTTCATGAGTTTGTGAAAAAATTTAATGAAAAAATACGTCAGAAAGTAGGCAGATTGTATTTGAGATCTCCTTTAAAAACATCTATACATTCATATTCATTTGTATAAAATATTATTATTCATTTGTACAAAAATAACCCGAGCTCCATTAAATTTGAATAAGTAACTTTTAAAAGAACCATGATTAATTGCAAACAGATATAAATTCTCATGGAAAAGCTGGTGGTCTTCAGAAAATGTTGTTAATAAATTCTAAGTATGCTTCCTCTTATCACCTACATTCAATTCTTGTTTCCATTTCTCCAGCAGTTTTTGTTTAAGCTTCTATCTTTATAAATGAAGATGGGGGTGGGAAAAAAAAATCTGTAGTATAGTGTGTGTTTTTGCATTACATTTGTTTTTTCTGTAAATTCTTTGTATGATGAATTATAGGTTTAGTGAATTCCTTTTTTAATTGCTAAGAATTCAGCTTGAAAAACTGAATTTTGGAACATTAGCTTCACTAATTCTGAAAGCAAAAGTCATAGCATAGTCTGCTATCCAGCCATCTGTATAAATTTCTATAATTAGATCGTGCATATTATTCTTTAGCATATCTAAAATATTTTTTATAGAAGGCAGCTGGAATTTGGGTACTTTGTCAGAAAAAATGACGAAATATGATATCCTTCAGGAATGTTTAGACGTATCATCATGGCTCGCTTTGATTCTTTTTCCTGTTTTAAATGAATCAGAATTTTTATATCTAATATATATTCGAAAATATATTCTATAAAGCTGCGAACTATTATCATACAATTCGTAGATTTAATTTATTTGGAAGTTAAAAAGGGACCGTAACAACTTTATGAGAAATTCAAAAGTGTAATATTTTCTTCACATTTCTGTTCACTAGATGGCAGCACTAAAATTACTAATAACTCATTGTTGATCGGTCTTTATTTTAATCAAGAGATAGAGTATAGACTATCTAGAATTCTAGGCAGAGGATCTACTTTCTATCTTCATGATTTTGATGAAAAACTGTGAGGACTTCGTAATACCAATTAATCACTTTTTATTGCAGCATTTTGGGAAACGGGGCTTGGATTAAGGATACCAATACAATAAAGGGTGTGTGCAAAGTCCGCATTTGCACATTATCCTAATTCTTTAAAGTTAGAACTCTCCTCCACGGATTGTAAATACATAAATTTAAAATGTGTAATCAAAAATATGTAATACTGAAATACGTAATCTGCAATGGCCTATCCAAGGGGGAGGTCACGGGTGTCATAACCCTTTCTGAACACCAACAAAAATATTCTAAACATCATTAAAATGAAATATACAGTAGAGTCCCGGTTATCCGAGTCCCACTTAACAGAGTTATTTTCTTTTGATGGACTGACGGCTTCCATTATTATGAAACAGACATTATAAATGAAGTGTTAGATGAAGATGAAAGAGCAAAAAAAAAAAAAAAAAAAAAAAAAAAAAAAAAAAAAAAAAAATGGCCATTCCCCCCTCCCCCCCTCCCCCATTCTGACCAGAAAATCAGAGTTCTAACTTTTTTACGGCTGCTCTTTCATCTTCACCTAACACTTCATTTATAATGGCTCAGTGGCGTACCCAGGATTTTATTTCGGGGGGGGGGGGCTGACTTAAATTTTCATAATGTTCTAAATCTTACGAAACACGTTGCATTGTGTTATAAACAGAAATCATTTTTGTCAATAAGGCCGTAGCCAGAGGGGGGGGGGGGGGTGCAAGGGTGACTTTGTTCCGAATTTTCCGAAAATTTGAAAAAAAAGGTCATCAATCCGAAAATTTGGACTTAAAAAATTATCGCGATTTTTGACAAATGGTCGCCGAAAAAAATCAATTTCGTCAATCGTTCGCAAAAAAAAAAAAAAAAAAAAAAAAAAAAAAAAAAATCAATTTCGTCAATCGTTCGCAAAATAAATCTCCAATTTCTTTAAAGGATCAAGGAAAAAACCGGAATTATGTCATACGGCCGCAGATAAAATGCGAAGTTTGCCAAAGGATCGCGAAAAAAAAGTCAAATTTCGTCAAATGATAGCGGAGAAAACGTGAATTTCGTCAAATTATTCTAGAGGAAACGCTAATTTCGTCAAAATGAGCACAGAAAAAACCCGAATTTCGTCAGAAGGCCGCAGAAAAAACGCGAATTTCATCAAAAGGTCGCGGAAAAAAACGTGAATTTCGAAAAAAAGATCGCTAAAAATACGCATTCCGTCAAAGGGCTGCGAAAAAGAAGCTAATTTCGTAAAGGATCGCAAAAAACGCGAATTTCGTCAAAGGGACACGGGAAAACGTGAATTTCGTCAAAAGGCCACAGAAAAACGCAAATTTCATCAAAAACACGAGAAAAAGCGGGAATTTCGACAAAAAGCCGCGAAAAAACGCAAATTTCGAGGAAGGATTGCGCAAAAACGTGAATTTTGTCAAATGACCACAGAAAAAACGCGAATTTCGTGAAAGGACCACAGAAAACTGCAAATTTCGACAAAGCATCGCTAAAAAAACACGCATTCCGTCAAAGGGAAACTGAAAAAACACGAATTTCGTCAAAGGGACACAGAAAAACGTGAATTTCGTCAAAAGGCTGCAGAAAAACGCAAATTTCATCAAAAAAGACGAAAAAAAAACGCAAATTTCGTCAGAGAGCCGCGGAAAAAACGCAAATTTCGACGAAGGATTGCATTAAAAAACACGAATTTCGGTAAATGACCACAGAAAAAAACGCGAATTTCGACGAAGGATTGCGTAAAAAAACGCGAATTTCGGCAAATGACCTCAGAAGAAACGTAAATTTCCTCAAAGGGCCGCAGAAAAAACGCAAATTTCCTCAAAGGGCTGCAGAAAAAAAGCAAATTTTGGCAAAGGATTGCTAAAAAAAGTATGTATTCCGTCAAAGGGAAGCGGAAAAAACGCGAATTTCGTTAAAGGATCGCAAAAAAAAAAGCATGGTCACAAAGAAGGGCCACAGAGAAACGTGACTTTCGGCAAAAGACTGCGGAAAGAAGTGAATTTCGTCAAACAGCAGCGAAAAACAAAAAAACACGACCATTTCCATAAAAAAACGCGAATTTCGTCAATGAGCCGCGAAATTTATCAAAAAGACGAGAAAAAAGCGAATTTCGTCAAAAAAGCCGCGAAAAAAAAACGCAAATTTCGACGAAGGGTTTCGTAAAAAACGCGAATTTCGGCAAAAGTTCACGAAAAAAACTCGAATTTCATCAAAAACTCGCGGAAAAAACGCAAATTTTGACAAAGGATCACGAAAAAAAAAACGCGAATTTCGTCAAAGGGTCGCGGAAAAAAGCTAATTTTGTCAAAAGTTCGGGGAAAATGCAAATTTCGTCAAAGCGTCGTGATAAAAACCTGTATTTCATCAAAGGATCGCGTTAAAAACACATACAAATATCTGTGTTTATTATTATATGTATAGTTTTTAAACTGAAATAATATGCTGAACTTTTTAGAAATCTGGTTAACCCGAACCCACTCAGCCTGAAATTGACCTGAGTATAAACAGAGTTAACCCAAACTACAACAAAAATAATTAGTAGCAGGAAGGGATTACCTCTCCTTTCCCCCTCTGCTGTAACCTTTCAGAAAATTTGCTGAGAATTTCAGATTTTTTTTTAAAACTCAGACTCAAATCTGGGGGGGAAGGGGGGAGGGCACGGGTCCGATCCTGAGACCGTCCCACGTCGCAATCTGTTGAAAAGTGTTACTGGTTTTTTTTTTATATATACTTTCATTTAAAAGAAAGTCATTATAACATAAAATCTATAAAATTGTTCTTCCAATCCCCGAAACTAAATTCTGGCTACGGTTCTTGTTTAACAATAAATTAATATTGTAACAAACACAAAATATTTTTTGTATACACAAAATATTTTCATACACATATATAAAATAAAGACTTTGTTTATTATTTGTGCATTGCACAAGTAATAAGAAGGACTTTAAACCGTTCCAGATGAAAAATACTGGCTGCAAAGTTAAGACAGAATAGGAAGATAAGTGGGGGGAGGGGACATTACCGAACTCCAAAGATGTCTTTGCAGTCAAACAAGAAGTCACTGTGTATCTTACAGATACGAGGAAGTAATCGAGTGTTAAAAACAAAAGTTAATGAATATCATTCACAGTCAGCTCTTCCGCACATATATAGTGTGCCTGACTTCCGACTTACCAAAATTCTGAAGGGATTAGCTAAGGTGTCATTATGCACTAATATGGGACTAACAAGAAAGACAAGTGCGATGCATGACAAATATATATATAATTGAATTGATCTAAAAAGTAAGAAGTAGTATTTTTACCATTTTTTACCATTTAATCTGACCGTTTTGGCAGGTAAAAGAGGTTTACTCCCTTCAACCCTCCGCACCCCCATATTTCGGTGTGGCATGGAGATGCGACTGAAAAATGAAAGTTAATAAGCTACTTTTACAGTCAACTCTTCCGCACCGGATTTCAGATTTAGACGAAATCGACTTGAGATTAGCTGTGGTGTTACTGTGCATTAACATACCCCCGCATTGACAATCTTGGCGCCCGCCAACTATGGGAAAAATTAAAAAAATCCTTAAATTAAACTACTTTTAGATTTGTCGAATTTATTTGTAGGTCTCTTGAACTCAGTATATATGTTTTCATTTATCGAGTAAAACAGTGATTTCAGTCATTTGAAAATGGATTTTGTGGTCTCAAGTAAATTTGGTCGCAGGACTGAGGAGGATATTGGATTAACAGGAAAAACAAATTCGTGGCATGCCAGAAAATAAAACAAATTTATCTGAAAAAGAAGGAATATCAGCCCTTTTTTCATTTCACTGCGATCTCTTCAGAGGTGGAATGGAGCTGTAACGTCATAACCCCCGTCCCCATCGAATCCTTTGGTGTATGCTGGGGCATCACTGTGCACTAATATATGGGACTAACCAGAATAGCTGCGTCGCAGAAAAAAATTAAAAATTAATCTCAAAAGAAAGAAAAAAAACTGGAATTTTTTTTTCATTTCATATTTGATTATTTCGGAAGAGTAAGTAACCCCATCAGCCCCTTCCCCTCATTGGGTATACTGTGGTGTAACTGTGCGTTGATATGAGACTAGCCAGAACGTGTAGTTCGTTGTATTGCAGAAAACAAGTGCATTACAAATTCATCTCGAACAAAAAGAAAAATATCAGCCTTTTTTCATTTCATTTTCGACTATTTTGGGAAGGGGCTGTAACCCATCACCCCCTTTCTACTTCTTTCGGTATAATGCGGTGTCACTGTGCACTAATATGGAACTAAAGAGAAGAGAGTGTCTAGTCTGTTGAATAATAGGAGAAAAAAAAATACAAATTTATCTCAAACAGAAAGAAAAAAAGCAATATTTTTTTATTTCATTTCCGACTATTTCGGGAGGAGGGGGCTGTAATTCCACCAGCCCCCTCCCCATCTTTGGGTATGCTCTGATGTCAATGTGGACTAATATGGTGTTAACGAGAATGGCTATTTCGCTGTGTGGCAGAAGAAAAATTACAAATTTATCTCAAACAAGAAGAAAAAAACCAGCCTTTTTTTTCATTTCATTTTCAACTATTTAGGAAAGGGACACCCCATTAACCCCTTTCACCTCTTTGGGTATAATGTGGTATCACTGTGCACTAGTATGGAACTAAAGAGAAGAGAGCAGCTAGTCTGTTGAATGGTAGAGGAAAAATACAAATTTATCTCAAACAAAAAGGAAAATATCAGAACTTTTTCATTTCATGTTCGAATTTTTGGGAGAGGGCTGTAACTCCATTAACCCCCTTCTATCTTTTCGGGTATAATGTGATGTCACTGTACACTAATATGGAACTACAGCGAAGGGAGCGGCTAGTCTGTTAAATGATAGGGGAGAAATTGCAAATTTATCTCAAATAGACAGAAAAAAATCAGCTCTACTTTTTCATTTTATTTTCGACTATTTCCAGAGGAGGAAGTTGTAATTCCATCAGCACCCTCCCCATCTTAGGGTATGCTGTGATGTCAATGTGGACTAATATGGTGTTAACGAGAATGGCTATTTTACTGTATGACAGAAGAAAAAACACAGATTTATCTTTAAAAAGTAAAGAAAAAACACTTTTTTATTTAATTTTTCGCGATTTCTGGTTGGGGGGGGGGGGGGGGCTGTAACCCCATCAACCCCCTTTCTCTTCTTTGGTGTGAATATGGACTAATATGGAACTAAAGCGAAGGAAGCGCATAGTCTGTTGAACGATAGGGGGAAAATGCAAATTTATCTTGAACAGACAGAAAAAATTCAGCACTATCTTTTAATTTCATTTTCGACCATTTCGAGAGGAGGGGGCTGAAATTCCATCAGCCCCCTAACTAATATAACCTGGACTAATATGGTGTTAACGAGAATGGCTATTTTGCTGCATGGCAGAAGAAAAAATTACAGATTTATCTTTAAAAAGTAAGAAAAAAACACTTTTTCATTTAATTTTTTGACTATTTCGGGAGGAGTAGGGGGGCTATAACCCCGTCAGCCCCCCTTTCTCTTCTTTGTTGTCAATGTGGACTAATATGGGACTAATGAGAATGGTTTGTCCGCTGTATAATGGAAAAAAATTAAAAAAATTTCCATAAAAGAAAGACGAAAAATCAGCACCTTTCTATATCACTTTCGAACATTTCGGGGGGGGCTGTAGCCCCATCAGCCCCCCCCTTGGGTACGCCACTGTAATGGCTGTTTCATAATAATGGAAGTCATCAGTCCATCAGAAGAAAATAATTCATTCCAGAAGTATAATCCTTCATTTGGCGCCCCTTCGTTCTGGCGCCCGGGGCGCATGCCCCTCCCCCCCCCCCTTAGTTTCGGCCCTGATTCAATTTTGAATGCAAGTGGTGGTTTGGATAATTTGACTGATGTAACGGGATAGATAGTACGATATTTTGTTGTGCGTTGATTGTACGTTTGGTTTGATTTTTTTTTAGTTTTGGTCTTTGTGGGTGAAGGGGGACGTTGCATGCATAAAATCTAGATTTAACTCTGCTGTGCATGTCGGGAGCCATTCCGCCCGTCTTATGCTTTGTTGTTTTCTGGTTTTGTTCTTCGGTTTGGTTATTTAAGAATTCTTGTTTATGATGGTTCATTTTAAAGTTTATTTGCATTATTGTGTTTGTTTATGGTGTGTGATTATTGTTAATTTTCATAAATGGAGTTTTAACTATATTATATATATATATATATACAGGTCGGTTCATAATCAAAAGGACATCCAAACGGCACGTGTGGGTGTGTCAGGTCATGAGGAGCAAGAATTACATAGAAACTAAGGGTCGAAAACGAGATCGTGGCGGTGCAATTGCATCGTGACCGTGACGCAAAGAAAATATAACAAAGGGTGTAAAAATACCTTTATTTTACAAAAAACTTAATAGGAGTGCAAAATACAAATGAAAAATGTTACAACTCATAACAAGTGCTCGAAATGCACCCCTTTAGCCGCAATACATGCTTCACATCGGCACCACATGGAATCGCGAACACGTTCCAATTGGCCAGGAGTCTCCCGGACATGTGCCGCCGCTTCAGTGATTCGTGCCATGAGGTCCAGGGCCGATGGAACGGGTGTCTCGTACACCAGAGACTTAAGATATCCCCAGTGGTAGAAATCCACGGGGTTTAGGTCCGGGGATTGCGGGGGCCACGGTACCGAGCCGATTGGAACGTGTTCGCGATTCCATGCGGTGCCGATGTGAAGCATGCATCACGGCCAATGGGGCACATTTTGAGCACTTGTTATGAGTTGTAACATTTTTCATTTGTATTTTGTACTTCGATTAAGTTTTTTGTAAAACAAAAGTCTTTTTACATCGTTTGTTATCTTTTCTTTGCGTCACAGTCACGATGCAATTGCACCGTCACGATTTCGTTTCTGACCCCCCAGTTCCTATGTAATTCTTGCTCCTCATGACCTGACGCATCCACACGTGCCGTTTAGACATGACCTTTTGAACCACCCTGTATATATCTTTACACATATGAAAAAGACGCCACTATAGATAATGATTTTGTAACTTTCAGATACATTGATGATATTTTGATAGTTAAAATTAAGGATACCGCTACGATTCATAAATTTGACTATTATCCAGACAATTTAAACCTGAAAAAAGCTTCAGATAAGAGAGTTAATTATGTGGATGTTTCTATTGCAATCGAAAGCAATAATCTGATAACATGTATTTATGATAAAAGGAATTATTTTGATTTTAACACAATTAAAATTTTACATTTCGGTTCAAATGTTCTGTCTTTAAAAATATTTATATCAATCATTTAACCCGTATAGAGAGATTAAGTTCTGGCTTTGACATTATTGTCAAGGACATTGTTAAACTCTATGACACCGCTATCGAACATGGTTACCCCATGAGTCTTTTAATGCATTTGACTTTGAAATATGTAAAAAATAAGAATTTTCGGAAAGCGTTGGATTCTCATTTCGATATAAGTGTCGATTAATTAGTGTTTTACTAATTGTGTATCGATTGGCATTAAGCAATATTTTTGTCATTCATAGTTTTAGCCTGGTCTCGGCAGGTTTGGGAAATGTTACATGTATAATACCGGTATAATCCAGCATACATGTCGTTAGCCATGCAGCCTGCCTTCAGTTATTTTAAGCGTTACGTTTTTCTTGCTTGTTCTGCTTTTCGAGTTTGTTATAGATTTTTTTGTTCGATCTGTTTTTGGGTTTGATCTCTATTTTTGATTGAATGTTCTGACTCTCAGTTGGCTTTGGAAAGCTTAAATGATTTATGTTTTGATTTTGTATGAATTTTATGCTATATATATACACATATATATATATAAACTTTTAAAGAATCGACTTTTTGTATGAAATTGTATTTTTAAAGCTGCTGTTTAACACCTATAATTGAAAAAAAATTTCATATGTGGGCATACTATACATAATATATATGGCACACCTCTAAAATAAACAGTTAACATTAGAGGACATTTATAGTTGTAAAAATGTTTCAAATCTTGTTGTTCTTCATCTCAAAGGCCATTTAAATCAAAATAGTTATTTTTAAAACTTACGAAATTAAAAAAATTTCATGCGGTCTCTGAGCACTACCCCCTTAGTATTAAAGTGGTACTGCTCTGAACCATTCAAATTAAATTTAGAGACGATTCTTCATGATAATGGAAAGAACATCCCTTAACCCCTTGGGGACGAGTGACCGGTATTCGTGCCACATAAGGTGCTCAGAATCGGGCATTATTCTCATCAGAAAATTTTTATTGCAAATTTTGCCTTATTTAATCCAAGCATTTTCTCGATTCAATTAGGCAAAAATTTTTGTTTTAAAAAACTGGTGATTAAAGATTAAAAATTCTGTAAAAGACGCTCGTCCCCAAGGGGTTGACGATAAAAACTCTCTAATTATGATACTTTTTAATTTCAAACCAATAAAAGGCAATCTTTTTAATATATTTTTTAACTTTCAAAAAGGTTTGGTAAAAAAAGAATTCTCTAAGAGAGACACTATGGCAAATGAACAACAACAACAACAAAAAAAAACTGATTTGTCACTTGTTCGTTATTTAACACTTAGATTTCTGACTATGCATCGACGCCTCTGTTGGTTTGAAATGTTTTTAAAACGCAAGCTCCTCATAAGGAATAACAGGAATTTATATAAATACATATATATTTAATCTATAAGTATGACAGATTTCATTTGTTTTGGTAGTCAAAATGTGAACGCAATAACAGCTTTCTTATTAAAAACTTCAGGTAAAGGATATTTTGTTTATATTTTATCCCGGTAGATAGCAGCACTAAACTTTGCTCACTATCAACTTTTTGCGTTGGTGAGCATTCTGTCCCGTACTATCTGTCCTGTGGGTCAATTGCAACAAGAATTGTATTCGTATGGAAGAACACATTAATAATAATAATAAAAAAATATCTGTATGGATTATTCGAGACAACTCAAACTACAATTCAAAAGTCTTATTGCACATTGCAGCAGGCCCGGACTGGTTCCTGTGGGGGCCCTCGGCTAGAGACTGAGAAGGGGCCCCTTACAGGAGAATTTAGATGAAATAGAATATCAGAATATTTAATTTTTGAAAATTATGCTTACATGCCTAAAAAACACATTTAGCTTTTTTGTCACTTAAAAAATAGTTGAGTAAAAATGTAAGTTTCTTCTGATGTAATTTACTTACTTTCAAAATAAAAAAATTATATTATTTTTATATGCAGTACCTAAACTATTTCCATGTTAGAAAAAATAAGTATATTAGTTAATTAAGAGTGGTTTATTAATTAAAAATGAGAGTGAGAAACATTTTTAATTTTAGACAAACAAATCACAGTGTTGAATCCATAAAAATCTAAATCCTACTGTAATACCTAAGTAAATATTAAAAAGGGACACAATGATAATAAAAAACCAAGCATATTAGAAAAAACAATGTACACTTTAATTTTGATTTAGTTGTTACAAATTGTAAAATAGTTTTTATAACAAAAAGAACTAATATGTTTTGGCCATCACAAAACGTTCTTCTATATATAAAACACGTCAATTAAATCATTTAAATAGAACAAGAAATTACATCAATTTAGCACCAATTCATATCAAAGTATATCTGAATTTGAAGTTTAAGGGAAATTCGTGCATTAGTTCTTGAGGTAGAGCTATAGCGAAAATTCTGAAAAATGTAACATAGCAGCGCCACCTGTTGAGCGATTTACAACAAAACATAAAGAGCACTAATTGATATCAAGGTAAACCTGAATCTGAAATTTGATGAAAATTCGTGCATTAGTTATTGAGATAGAGCTATGGTGGAAATTCTGAAAAATGCGGCATAGCAGCGCCACCTGTTGAGCCAATTGCACCAAAACATAAACGGCACTAATTCATATCAAGGTATACCCGAATCTGAAGTTTGTAGAAAATCCAAGCATTAGTTCTTGAGATAGATCTACTGGTGAAATTGCAAAAAATGCAGCATAGCAGCACCACCTGTTTGGCGATTTACACCATAATCTATAAAACGTCAGTTCATGTCAAGGACTAACTGAATCTGAAGTTTGATGAAAATCCGTGCATTAGTTCTAGAGATTGAGCTATTGTGGAAATCGTGAAATATGTTGCATAGCAGCGCCACCTGTTGAGCATTTTACACCAAAACCTAATCAGCACCAATTTATATCAGGGATTACTTGAATATGAATTTTTATTAAATTCTGTGCATTAGTTCTTGAGATAGAGCGCCCACAAAATTTGCGTCACATAGAGACAGACGGACTCACAGACAGACATTTTGTAAAAACATGTTTTTCGGAATCTCTGACCACTAAAACATGTAAATCCGTCGAAAACTGAAAGTCGAAAATTTTCACGAATCCAATACTTCTTGTAAAGATACAAGAAAGTAAAAATGGCTCTACAATACTTTGGTACAGATACAACAAACTAAAAAAAAGCTATGTGATTGTGAACGGCTGTTTACTAACCAGCTTTTGGCCAGTTCTTCACTGGTCCTGGCTACTACGTCTATAATAACATCTTTATCCAAGTTATAAAACAAGTCACTTTCTACATTCTTGAAAAGAAGATTAGACATAAGGCCCTGGCTTAAAGTAGATCTAAGTCGATTTTGAACTACTATTTTAAGTTGAGAAAACATCCTCTCACTGACGACTTGTGTACAAGGTACGGTTAGTACAAACTTGTAAGCTAAAATTTACATACTGATCTACAAAATATTTCAGCTGTATCAATAATTGATTTCTTTCAACTTTTAGAAAGTTTAGAAATGCTACAAACGACTTCCGTAGGAAAACTATCAAGCATTACGATTTCATTAAATTTCTTTTGGTCTAATCAGGAAAAATCTGCCAAGATTTTTTTGTTTGGATTAAATCTTTCTTCGATACTTGTCTTGGCAGAATCTAAAACACTGAAAAAGACCAATTTATAGTTTTGAGCAGTTGCAGTTCCAGGAGCTTCGTCTATTGTTTTTTCATCAGCCATTACCTTTTTCTTTCGAGTTCTTTTTTTCTTGAAATCTAATTCTATTTCTACATCAATGCTTTTATCTTTTAATTTGCTATTAACTATGCTTGCATAGTTTTTTAATTCAGAGCCTGAAAGTTTTAATCATTCCTTTTATCCCTTGTTGAAGCAGCTTCTCTACCAAGTTCCAGCCTGTAGAATAGTAATGGTTTTACTTTGTAAATATTTTGAAATATGAGATGTAACAAGAAATAAATTTGGTAAAACATTAGACCTATATAGGTTTCCAAATATGAACCATTGACTGATCAAATTTCTTGCCATAAATTTAGCTTTGCAGTCGAAACTTCCATTTGATATTTCTTTTAAAATGGTAATAAAATTAAATAGTCTGCCTGTGTTTATATTTTCCTCACTTCTTAAAAATACCTCATCGATAATCGAAGAAAGAGCTTTATGTTTGCTCCACCATCTTGTGTTTCTTAATTTTTGTAACCGGTTTTTGTAGTTTTTCATGTGCAGTATGTTTTTAGCCCCCGATATGCTATTTCTTTCGGGCAGCAACTAAAGTGTAGACTCCAAAAAATAACGTTACATTATATAATGTTATATACCGTTACTTTACACAACGTTATATACGTTATTATTCAAATTAAAATTTCATAACTGTATAAAACTAATAAATTTCTCTTATTGAAAAAAATCTTTTATTTTATTTCATAACTAAATTGCAACTAATTAATTACCATTAATATGACTGATCTTTTGTTTTTCACTACAAAGTTACTGTTTAAATTCAAAATTTTATCTGCAGTGATATAATTAATACATGTTGTACCACAGTGTTACATATTATTTCTTTTCAATTATATTTGATATGAAATATTTATTTTATTTACAATGCAATAAAAACTGTTAAAATGAAGAACAAAGTACAATTTCAACAGAAAGTTTATTTGTTTATATTAATTGCCGATAGCTGACGCGAAAATAATATTAAGAAACTAAGCGTAATCAATGTATGGATATGTAAGTTCTAAAATCCCCTATCTTGCTTGATTAAATCCTGAGATAAGGGACTGTAAACCGAATTTTACCTGAAGTTATCTCATAATATATACAAATTTAGACATAATACATCTCTAAAAGATAGTTTTTTTATCGATATCTCTAAAATTTATGCAGCTTTATTAAAAAAAATAATTTTGATTGAAAGTGGCCGCTAAGCATACGAAAAGCGAAGAGTTGATAATAGTCATGTGAATTAGACTTTTATTACAATTACTAGCTGACCCGCCTGGCATTGCCCGGGGCCCATTATAATAACCTTAATCAAAACTCTTCCGCAGTGTCTAGTGTGTTCCCAACAAACCTCTTTCCAAACGAACCTGGGTCCTCGGTACCTAAAGCAGCATGCACCGGAAGTACTCCGCACTTGCTGGAGACAATCAAAAACCAAGTTGAGTGAGCTAAACCTCGTAGTAATCAAGTCCATAAACCCGAAAGAAGAATGCACCATTAATGTTTGAAAATGTTAGTAACTAAAACCTAAGATAAAATTTCGTAATACAGAAAGTAGCCGAATTGTCATCTAAGTTGAATGAACGAAATCCCATTGAAATTATGCCCTTAGAACCCGAGGAAAGATGCGCCTCCAATCGGTGGAATGTGCTCTCTCCTGTAAATTTCACAAATTACTTTTTACATTAACACAATATTTAATATACAGATGAAATCCCTTATCTAAGGTTACCTTTAAAATAATGCAATTTTTAATTTACGGCTGCAGTGAGTAAACGTAAGTTTTTACCGAAAAAGGTGGAAGCTGTGGTAAAAAGTAAGACCGAGTTATGGGGTACAGGATCTTAGCCCCTTCGGGACTGGTGGTTTTTACACAAATGTTATTCGGTTGGCACAATTTTTTTTTTAAAGTTACCTTTACTTAAACAATTACGAAAATGCTCTAATTAAAGAAACTAAATATTACTTTTCTTTTTAACTGGCGCCTAAAACAAATTCTGTATGCTCTTTTTAAGGGTGCATGTATATACCCATGGTCCCGAACGGGTTAACTAGAATATAGTTGGTGGTAGTAAAGTAGCTGGAGGACGTTGAAACTATGTTACAGAAAATTGTAATAAAACCGGATAGTTTTTCAAGAAGCTGCAACAAAGGCCCCAAGAAGAAGATTATTATTCAAAACTGGGGGTAGCTGAAGTCTCAGAAATATTTTTGTTGTTCATGTAGTAGCTGGAGGACCTAAAAAATTGTTAGAAAAAAGCTAGTGAATCGGACATTTTTAAGGGAGCTATAACAAAGGACCCAAAGAGGGCCGACTGATAGTTAAAATTAGGGTCAGGAAAACATGTTAAATGGTTTTAGTTCTTAGCACTTTAGTTCTTCAATTAGTCAAAATTAAGCATATGTATGAATTAATCATTAGAATGAAATTTTTAAAAAATGCACAAAAAGTGGTGGAAAATGTTTTGAACAGGGCCCTAGGGTTCCAGCAAAAATATAAGGGCGTTTCTCGGGGTAAAGGAATCCAAAACTCAACTTTAAAAATTTGCATTGAAAATGCGAGAAAATTAAGAGATGAAAAATTCATGCCGCACAAAAAGTTTAAGGGGACCCGGATCAGGCCTTACGGTGCCATAGGGGAGTCCAGGGTCATAACTGGAATGTAGAAACGTGAGAATAACTAAATTTAAAGAAGGATTCCAAAAATGAAGATCGGATTAAGAGGGGGCAATTTATTAACAATTTATGGGGCAAATGCTTCAAGGGTCCCGGTACCGGGCCCCAAAGTGCCAGGGAATTAACTGGCATATAGTTGGGTATAAAGATATTTTTTAGTAGTTTTTAAAATAAATGGCGGACGCTATAACTATATTAAGGAAAACTGCATGTAATTCGGATCATTTTTTAAAAAGCTGCCCCAAGGGCCCCAAGAAGGCCATTAATATTCAAAATTGGAGGAGGCTGAAGTCTGAAATTTTTTTTCGTCGTTCATGTAGTAGCTGGGACCTAAAGAAGTTGTTTGATGAAAAAAGCTAGTTAATCAGATCATTTTTAAGGAAACCATAATAGGGGGGCTCAAAAGGGGCCAGCTGATAGTTAAAAGCAGGGCCCTAACATAGAAACATGTTAAAATGTCTTAGTACTTAACGCTTTTGATCTCCAATTAGTCAAAATTAAGCATAGGGTATGAATTATTCGTTAGAATAATATTTTAATGAAATGCACAAAATATTGGGTAAATGTTTAAAAAAGGACCCTAGGGCCCAAAAAAACATGTGGGTGTTGATCCTGGAAGAAGAGTCCAAGACTCAACTTTAAAATTATGCACTGAGAAGGTTAGAAAATAAGGGGGTGAAATATGCATGGCGCACAAAAAGTTCAAGGGCATTGGACCGGGCCCTACGGGACTATAGGGGACCCCAGGGTCTGAACTGGAATGTAAGAACGTGAGAATAACTAAATAGAAAAAGAGTTCCAAAAATGAAGATTGTATTAAGAGGGGGCAATTTAATAACAATTTATTGTGCAAAAACTTCAAGAGGCCCAGTATCGGCACTTAAGGGGCCAGGGACTTAACTAGCATGTAGTTGGACATAAAGGTATTTTTTAGTAGTTTTTGAAATAATAGGCGAACTATAGAATTATGTTAAAGAAAACTGCAAACAATTCGGATCATTTTTAAAGAAACTGCACCAAGGGCCCCAAGAAGGCGATTAATATTCAAAATTAGTGGTAGATGAAGTCTGAGAATTTTCTTTGCCATTCATGTAGTAGCTGCAGGATCTAACAAGTTCTTAGAAAAAAAAAGCTTGTGAATTGGAGCATTTTTAAAGGAGCTATAATTGGGGGCACAAAAGGGGGCAATAGACAGTTAAAAACAGGGTCCTAACATGAAAACATGTTAAAATGTCTTAGTACTTAGCGTTTTTGATTTTTCATTAGTAAAAATTAAGCATAGGGCGTGAATTATTCGTTGAAATAATATCTTAAAGAAATGCATAAAAGATTGGGTAAATGTTTTAAAAAGGGCCCTAGGGCCCAAATGAAAATATAATGGTGTTGGTCCAGGAAGAAGAATCCAAAACTGAACTTTAAAATTATGCACTGAAAAAGTGAGAAAATTAGAGAATGAAAAATGCTTGGCGCACAAAAAGTTCAAGGGGGCCTAGACCGGACCCTACGGTACCCTAGGGGCCCCAAAGTCTTATATGGAATGTAGAAACCTGAGAATAAATAAATGGAAAAAGGATCCCAGAAATGAAGATCGGATTAAAAGAAAGAAAGCAATTTATTAACAATTTATTTGCCCAAAAACTTCAAGGGGCCCTGTAACGGGTCCCAAGGGTCCAAAGTCATAACTGGAAAGTAGAAAGGCGAGAATAACTAAATGGAGAAAGATCTTCCAAAAGGAAAAAGTTTGGATAAAAAGGGTGCAAGTTATTACCAATTTAGTGCATAAAAACTTAAAGGGGCCCAGGGGCCCCGGCCCTTAAAAAATAAAAATCTGAGCCTCAGGTGCATGAGGACCTATCTTGGACTATCCTCACCTAAATTTTCAGACTTCTACGTGCGATAGATTTCGCTAGCCATCGCAAATACACACAAACACACACACACAGAGCGATTTATTCTTTTATTAGTATAGATATTAGGGGCAAAAACAAAAAAAGTCAAGAAAAAGAAACACGAGTTTGGCAGCACAAAATACCAATTTTGTGGAAGGTACTGATGAGCTAATGAACCACTGGCACCCCTACCTAGGCTACCATAAACAAAAATGAACTAGTAAATACTTAAAATTAATTTTAAATGCATAAGATTATTTGTAAATAGTCATGTAACAAACTCATGTAACTCTCATGCAACAAATTATAAAGTAATATATCCATTTTGAAGTGGACTTCCGGGGCCCCCTTGGGCCGGGGGCCTCGGCATTCGCCGATTCGCCTGGCCAGTCCGGGCCTGCATTGCAGTATCTCGCACTCGCACAACACAACGGATTATACAATCAGCGTCGGACTGGGACAAGGAAAAGGGCGCAGACTTTGGATTTTCAGAGGGCGCAAAAATTTTAACGAACTCGCGCCAATTTGACTTGCTTGTGTTGTATCTAGCTTCACAATGTTTAACACATTCACACAGCACCAAGTATGAAAATGGATTAATATTATATCTCTGAGTCTAGAGAGAAGACTTCACTATATTCACCGTGCATGTTTAAAGTTCTATCAAATCTACATAATGTTACGTAATTTTCTAAAACAAATCATGTAACATCTAAAAGTTCCAGTAAATTAAAAACAGATTAGTTTGTAGTAGATGATTGGTATAGGGCTTTCTTATTTTATTCTTTTGTCAATAGATACCTTATAAGAATCATGTAAAGAAAAGTTATCAACCCCTATTAATTCTCTTGCAAATGACAGTATAATAAAGACGTAGGTACAAATTGATTGTGAATAACATCTACCTACTATTAAATGCTATTAATAAATTTTGATTTGGAGATTGTCTCACATATTAAAAGATGCACGAATGCTGATTTTTTCAAATGGTAACACCCACTTTTGACATCCTATTTGCATTCCTTGGCAGCCAGGGAAAAAAATATGGTTTATATATAATTTTCTTAAATCTTAATGTAGTTATAAAACAAAAAGTGTTAGGAGTTTATCCATAAATTTCGGAAAATAAAAAAAAGATCTTACAAGAAAAAGTACCGAAAACATTTAATTAATCACCAGTAAAATTATATAGGAATTTTGAATGTAAAATAACCTTACTTTACTTTAAAAGAATATCCTATAAAGTGTTTTTGTATGTTTCTACGATTTTTTTCTATGTGACTTTTGATAAAAGAAGACGGTCTCCTTAAATTAGGGAAAGGCAAAATTTCCTTTATCTTGAAGACTATTCTAATGAGCTGTAAACTTACATATTGTTGTTTTTAACGATTGTTCTTTATTTGTTGTATGCAAAAATTAATTTTGGTCATAATTTTTTAATATGAATTTATTAATAGTTTTTATAATTTAAAAAATGTTTTTGAGTAGTCTGTAATATGTTTGGGTCTATTCAGTGTATCTCTTTAATAAATTAATAAAGAATCAATCAGATGACTTTTATGATGATTTTTTTCAATCAGATGACTTTTGTGATATGACTTTTACGTCACTTTTATGACCTAAATTAATATTTCTCAAATGGGTTTAACATTAGCATCCTCAAATTTAAATTCTTCTAACTCTATCAACATTTAAGATAATGTGGATAAACAACGCCTTTTCCTGGCTGTCTAGTTTCAAGAAACTCCAATAAAATGTCAAAAATGGGCGTTATGCTTTGAAAATTCAAGTTAGCACAAATTTTAAAATATAGATGCTTTTGGAAATATAATTTATTCATAAAAATAATTAGTATGCATTATTTCTAGTCGATTGTCTCCTACAGATGCTTTTATGATTATTGTTAGAGGAATCATTGAAAATTGGTTCAAAAATTAACAAGGTTTTTGCACTAGGCGCATAGAGTTGTTGCGGTGCTGCTAAGGGCTTCAACCTTTTCTTTATTTTAAATATATTTCTTTAACTTAATATGAATTAGTTACCAGTCAGTTAAAAATGAGAAAATTTCTGTTACAATCAGACAGCAATTACTTTTATGAGTCAGGTATTTTGTAAGAAGGAGCATTTTGTATCCTTAAAAAAATATTTTATGTATCCATGAAATGCTGAATTGATATTTCACTATTAAAAAGTTTAAAAGAAAAGTACACCAAAAAGTCTCTTTATTAGTCTAAAATCACTAAAAAAATTTAGTAAATTTACTCCTCTGAGACCCTCTTCCTGTGATTTGTAAAATTCATATCATAATTACAGGTCAAAGGAAATATTTAAGTTTCCATAACTGAAAGAAATGCAACAGGAACTGTATTTATATAAGTTGCAGGATGCTGTGAGCAGCGTTCTTTATTAAAAAAACATGTCATAAATTCCGAGTAGTAATCGTCGCTTTATTTAACAGTAGATTTTTCCGTGATTAAATTAAACACTTTATTAATTCAAAATTCTAGAATTTCCTAATAGTTATTTAACCACGGAAAGCCTGTCATTAAATAAAGCGAAGAATACTAACCGAAAATTGTGGTGTAGATTTTGAGAATGAAAAAATACCGGTTTCGGAATTCCACAGCTTGCTGGATTTTAATCTAGAAGTGACACAAAGTTTGTATTCCTTGAAAAGAAAGATCCTATTTTCCCCAAAAAAGTTTTTTGCTGTCTGATATTTTTATCTTCCTTTTCTCAAATTTTCAAAAAGCACGGTTTCAATTATAGGTGCATTCATAGGCAGCGATGGCAAGGTACTAAAAACTAAAGCACTGAAAATGTAGAAAATATTTGGTTAAAATTTAAAAGCCATCATTCAAAGAAGCGATAAAAAAATGTAACAGAGGGCGCTGTGGCTTCGATATATCTTTAGTTACATTTTTCTAATAAAAAATACCTCTCTTGTGCTTTGATTCATGATTATTCCCTAAACGAATTCTTCAAATGTAGTAGTCAGAATGCAAAAGTAGAACGTGAAAAAAAAATATTGGAGCGGCTTAGGAATTTAGGGGCGCGAAGTTTTCGCTAGACGAGGGCGCACCGGCCCTCGGGCCAGTCCGAGCCTGTATACAATCAGTGCTCGAAATGTACAGTGCTGTGCTGGAAAAAAGTTTAAGATCACGTGCTAATTTTGTTATTTTAAAATAGAGTTCGTTCATTTTTCGCCCATTCGTTCATTCATTCATCATTATATCCACATTTGAGATAACATGTGAATTTATTTCAATTGAAAAAGGTTAAAGAGTATATTTTTATAGATATCTAGGTATAGACATTAATTAGCATGAACATTGGCAGCAAGTTTGATTTTTTATGATATTATCTTGCCCTGACAAATTTGAATTGAGAAATTCGCAGCAACTCTCCCGCAACCACAAGGTATACCGTCACACACTTGCATGAGTAGTTAGTTTGAGTGAAACTGATGGCAAGACTGTTTTTAATTCACGAAAGTGACGAAAGCAAAAAATATCTCTGTTAAGAGAATAGATAATCAGCAGATACGCAGAAATTGCAGAAATTTTATTCGGTTGACATCGCTTTTTTTAAAGGCTATACTTATCAAATACCAAAAAAGGCTCGAAGTGAAATGTACAAATATTACCCTAAACTTGTATATGGTGTTAAAAACGATGCATAAATAGACCTGATCAGGCCTATGGACCCCTTCGAAGGGGTTAAACTTATAGTGTAACAGTTGTAAACAGTTAATGCTTCATGGAAAGATTACTACTTTGCAGTAAGTTTGCAGTACTTTTGATTACTTGTTTGCCGCTAATTTACTACAAATTTGATACAGCATGTATAACTTGCACGACAAGTTAGCTGCAAATTCAAAGTGTGGTGATTTCGGCGTTTGCGTTATCTTTCTGCAGTCTTGTTATGAACTTTCAGTCTTGTCATGCTGAGCTTGCTGCAACATTGCAGGTTTTCAAAGCAAGTCTTCTGCAAATTTTCTGCAAACTAAAAATGCTATGTGGGATAAAGAAGGAAGAGACTAGCATGAAATTAAATACAGAATTCGTCTGGGGAGAAAGGTGTAAAACTGTTAAATTCTATTTGGTGGAGTAAGGAGATCTCTAGTAAAAGAAAGTATAATATATACAACTCTATTGTAAAGAGCATATTGTTATATGGAGCAGAAGGATAGTGAATTGATGGAGCCAGAAATAAAGAAATTAGCGGCAGTAGAAATGGATGCCCTAAGTAGATCATGCAGGATATATTGCAGAATAGAACAAATAAGAAATGAAAGAATCAAGGAAATGATGAAAATAACGGGAACCATATTAGACGATATTAAAAAAAAAAAGCAATTAATCTGGTATGGTCATGTTAGAAGAATGAATGATGAAAGACGACCCATAATCACATTCAATCATAAAACAAATAAAAAAAGGAAATGGGGAAGACCACGAAAGAACTGGATGGATGATATTGCAAAGGCAATGAGGGATAGAGGTCTGGAGGAGGAATTGACCCTTGACCGGAAAAATGAAAAAAGACTATTGTAGATTCTTCGGATGGCGGCATCTGACGCCATAAACAGAGTTTATATATATAAAATGAAAGTCCGAAAAGAGTTATATATCTTGAATTTAGACACATATATATGAGATAATATGTGAATTTAATTCAATTGAAAAAGTTAAAGAGTATTTTTTTCTAGAAGTGTTAAAATCTTGTAATATTAACAAATGAGGCGTTCAGAAGACCATTTTAAATGGCGTTTTTTTTTAAACAAAGGAACATTGAAAATGTTCTATATATTTATACCGTGATAGAAAGTTACCCTTGATTAAAAGAAAATTAACGAGTTCAATCAAAATATCCCGAGAAAAAATATTATATAGATACAATATTTTTTATAGTTACAATAACTTTAACTGTTTATACTGCACATTTTATTTGATGGAGTTAATCGATTTGTGCACTGAACGGCTCAAATGGAAATAAGTTTAGGACCAGCAGCTTCTTTTGAATCTAGCATAATGAGATGACGTCATGACTGTCTTTTTTTTTTGGGACTCACCTGTGATGATGTTTAGATTAAATAGTTGTCGCTAGATTAGAAATTTTGGATGTACAACTGCTGTTTTGAGCGTGGTTCGCGGGAAATCCATTGACTGAAGAAGAAAAGTGTAAAATAACGGCTTTTTCGGATTGCGGGCTGACTGAAAGGAAATATGCCCTAAAAAATAAATAATTTTGAAACTTTTGTGCACAATTTTCTTTATGACACAATGAATTATATTAGAAATAAAGGAAGCGGATGACTATCAAAACTCTCAGCCCGGAGTAAACGGACGTTATTAGAACTGCGGTTCAAGATTGTGCTTATTCTGCTACAAAATTTGCTCTACAACTCTCAGAACTGTTAGAAACTGTTAGAACTGTTAGAAATTGCCTAGAACTGTTAGAAATGTGTTAAAAAGTGCCGAATGCTTGAATTATTCTAAATTAAAAGCCAAGCCAAAACTAGAAAAGCATCACATTGATGCATTATTAAAATCCGCATTTTTTAATGTCTTAAAATACAATCTATGACGAAAATTGGTTTTTGTTAATGAGAAAATATTCACCCTTGATGGTACCCATGATTTAAGATATTACTGACTGGCATGATTTACCAAGTAAGCCATATCTGCTTTTAAAACGTGTACAAGGTGATGGCTCAGTCCTAATTTGGGCAGGGTTTCATGCAAAAGAAAGATCAAGTTTGTTTTTCACTAGGACAAAGATGGATTCCTTTGGCTATCAAGATATTCTTGGTAATAATTTTGTTCCACTTAAAGATGATCTTATGGATCAGGATTTGGCATTGCTTCAAGATAATGATTCGATTGCAAGTCTGTGTCAACTTCAGACTTGTTATCTGCAAACAACATCAAAACTTTAGACATTTCAGCTAAAATACAATGTAAGACTATACAAATAAGACAACTACTACTGATTTTTTATTAGATTATTTTTAAAATCGATATTAAGAAAAAGTTTTTTTTAAATTCCACCTATACCTAGATATATTTCGTTTGATTCGACCTTCCTTTAGAGAAACTGACCAGCATAGCGGGCGAAGGCTGCTAGTATATTATAAAATACAATTGAATTGCGATGTAATTGGATATTTTGTTATGTTTTTGTTTAACCAATGTGTACTGCATTCACAAACATTGTTGTATTGGAAAGGCTTTTATGGGTGATTGCTGGGTGCAACTCAAAGCACATTTCATTATTTTTAACAAGACAGAAAAATTATGCATCAAGCACAGATTATGAAACACTTTCCAACACTTCTGAAATACTTTAACAAAATTTTACCTTTTAAAAACGTAAAGAAGATACTCAATTAAACATTTTAGAAAACTTATAACACATTTGGAAATCAGATTTGAACAATTACAGCCCATAGCCAGAAAGGTATACACCAATAATTTTGTGCAGTTCTGTATATGATAGATTTGTACAGATTATACATAGTATGCTAAAATATAGTTTAGAAAGAAAACTCACAACACAGTTGAAAATTCATCTTCAGCAATTTCTACCAATAGACTAAAAAGCACTTGGATTCTTTTGTACAACCCTGTATACTACCTTTAGATTTTTATACATGTCACATATTAAGCTGAAATTCAATTCAGGCGAAAGCATGCTGAAAATTACTGAAATCACACTTCCAGGAATTACTATTCATAATCGGCCACGTATTCAGTTCTTTGCATAGCCCTGGCTTTATTTATATGCTACAAACATCTTTTAGTATACGAAATACAGTTGACCTTGAAAATGCATAACTCAAACTAAAAAACATCTTTAAGCAATTCACGCTCATTCTCAGTAATGCTTACGAATTCTTTTGGGAATTGCCCTGTATATGGTCTGTAGAATTTATGCACACCATGTAACACGCAAAAAATTATTGAAACTTAAAAACGCTAAACCAGAGTATCATTAAAATACGCCGGAAATGATTTTTCTTCCTAGATCATAATACAACGAAATACTTTTGAGTTCCCTTGTCCGCGTACTTGTACGTGCTACACATAACATATTCTATATTAAGCATTTTTTAATGTACTTGAATAATGTGTATAAATTTCATTATTTTAAAAATATTCTAACGCTATTAAAATACATCGCAAATGATTTTTCTCCATAGACCATAATGTAACGGAATGCTTTTGAGTGCCCCTGCAAATGAACTATGAATGGTGGTACACGCTTCATTTTCAATACCGAATATGCCATGGTAAACCTCTAAAAGGTATCTAAATTACATGGTAATCCGAGTACGCTTATGCGAGTTAGAGCACGACCTGACAGACGGCCGGACAAATCTAATTCACAAACACTTTTCAACTATGTTGGAATGTGTTAAAAATGACAGGGGACTACACTTTGAAATAATGGCCAATTGGGGACATACATAAACTTGTGAAAGGCTATCATTGACATACGTTTATATTTAACCAGTAAAAACAGCTTTGCTCACGTAATAGTTGAAATATGCCAAGTGATATTTGCATGTCTTATTTTTGTTAGAAGAAATTATACATTTTGAAAGAATTAAAAAAAAAATATTAATTAAGCCCCAGTTTAACTAAACTTCACACTGGATTAGGCAGAAATGAGGCTTAAATTAATAAGAAGAACTAAAACTAATTCTAAAAAAATGATAATTTAGAAAGTATTTTGAAGCTTTTATGCTTATATCGTACGCTCATTTCAATATTCATTTGAAGTTTTGAATTTTTTAGAAACCGTTGTTAGTACGCACTTACATCTTAAAATTAAACATCATGTCAAATCCCAAGCTTCTTGTCAAACGGTCTACCATCCCTCTGGTGGTAGTGGCACTAACGTAAAATGCCTATGTTGAAACAGAGACTGTCACCCATTAATTTGCCAACATCAATTTTGAAATTGGTTTGGTATTTCCTAACATTTCACAGAAAACGTAATTTAGAAAGTTTTAAAGACTGTTTTAGAACGTTTGTTGCCAACCCCAGGAGGTAGCGGCACCGGCATAAAATATAACCTGTATATATGTAAATATAACCCGGGGTTCATTATTACCTGAGATTGCATAGAAATCGTAACTTAGGATTTTTTAAGAACGCTTTTCACTCCTTCCTTCGCTTTACCCCTTTTGAATTTCGAACTTGATTTAGACTGTTCTTAGAGGGTATTTATATTTTATAACTAACTACCAAACCATAATTAAAGTTTCTAGCTTCTTCAGTAAGAAATCGCAATTTAAAAAAATTTTTGCTCGTGCAACCACCAGGTGGTAGTGACAACGACATTAAATCTAGTCTACACTGCTCAAAACAATTAGGAGAGCACATGGTTTTAACGAAATTACGCAAATATTTACACCGATAAGTAAAGTAAAATAAAACATCCATAATTTAAAGTGCTGTAGAAAACAGATAAAGAAAACTTCACACGTAAATTAAAGTTTACGACGTCAAAAATTGGAAAAAGGTGATAAGTGCAGAAACGTCTGTTTCACTGCCTCAGTTGTAAAATTCAATTGCTCAGCTTGTGTTTTGAGAAAAGGTGGCTTGAAAATGTCACAATAACATGATTTACCGCAATCCATGGATTGGCGTGTTATCGGGACAGTTGAATTTGGGGAAACACAACGAAGTGGAGTGGACACTGTTGGAGTCGCAAGAAGTGTCCATGAAAGGCTATGGAATCGATTCCAAGATACATGGAATGGTAGTCATCGACACGTGCAAGGTCGAAAATGTGCTAACACAGAAACTGATGACCGATATATCCTGTTAACAGCCCGTATAGAGACGGTACGGGCAATGCTACTCAGCTACAAACACAGTTGTTCTTGGCCAAAGGACGAAGGGTATCCAGCCAAACAGTCCGAAATAGGGCTTCATTAGGGTGGTCTCTATGCACGTAAGCCAATGGCTGTATTCCGTTGACCTCAAGCCACTGTGCGGCCCAAAGAAGGTGGGGAGTTGAACATCGAGTTTGGAGGCAACGTTGTTGGAGTCAAATTCTGTTTACAAACGAGTGGAATCAGCATAGGTGGACGTACGGGCCTGCATATCATTCGGAATGGCACTTTGACGGTCCGGAGTAATGCAGACGAGATACCGAGACCTTGTCGTATTTTATGTTGCAGTAATTAGTGATTTCTTTTTTCCATGCATGATAATGACAGATTTTATACAGTTCGTCTTGTGGAAAACATGCTTGAAGCTAAAACAATACAGCGTATGGAATGACCAGCATGCTCTCCTGACCTAAATCCGATCGAGCATGTTTGGGACATACTCAGACGACGCATTGCTGCGAGACCGAGGCCTCCTTTTACTGTCCGGGTCATGGAGATTGCAATTCTTGAGCATTGGAACAGTGTTCCCCAAGTCTTATCGATAACCTCATGGCATCCATGGAAAACCGGTGTGCAGCAGTCTTAGCTATTCGAGGAGACCACATGCCATATTAAAAATCTTGCATAATTTCTAAACAATACTTTTTTTTAATGATTTACATGAAACCAAATTATTGCCCTAAACCATCTTTTCATGTTCTTTTCCTCTTTTCAAAAAAAATAAAAGCTCTCTTACCATTTTTTTTGCGTCTTTTTTATGTATTGCGCATTGCTACACGTGTACTATCCATTTTATGCCCATACATTGCTGTTTTTCACTGTTCTCTTCGCTTTTTTGCTTGCTCCCCTAATTTTTTTGAGCAGTGTATGTTGGAGCAGGAACTATCACCAGCAATTTGCAACCATTACTTTTGAAAACGGTTTGATATTTCTCGAGATTGCGTAGAAATAGCAATTTAGAACATTTTTAGACCGCTTTTAGTCCATTTTCACCCCTTTCAAATTTCGAATTATTTAGACACTGTTCTTAGAGACCATTTATATCTTATTAGTAACTACCATGCTTAATTTCATGTTTCTTTGTCCTTCAAAAACACAAAAATAGCATTTTTAGAACGTTTTTTGCTCGTGCACGCCCTTTGGGTTAGTGGCATCGACATAAGATATAGCCTATGTTGGAACAGGGACTAACATCATTACTTTTGAAATCGGTTTGGTAGTTCCAGAGATTACCTCCTACAAACAAACAAACAAACAAACAAATAAACTTTACTTCTTTATAATATTAGTAAAGCAGATTCTTAATTTTGTGCTAGAATAAATATTTTATGGAATGTTTTAGTTCTGGACTAAATGCGGCGAAATATTTCAAAATTTTGCTATAATATTAGGTGGATAATTTCCTTCCACGACGCTTTCTCAATGAATTAAAACATTTTTAAACAAGTAAAATAACATTCTACTGGAATAATGGCGAACACTGATACATACAGATTCATTCTTCAACATGTAAGATAAGATCTTTATGCGATATACTGAATGCAGAATTCCCCATCCCCCCCCCTCCCCAACAATCTCATTAAACTATACATTTCTTTTCATTTTGGATTCGGATTGTATTACGAGTCGACTGAGATTTTTTTAAAAAAACATTTGGAAAAATGGTTATTGTCCTCGTCATGGTAGGAAATCAAAAGCATATCTGAAGGTTTTTATTGGTTTAATCTGCATTTTATTCGTTTTCTGATTGGTCTATACAGTAATCTGTATTTTTCTTTACTTTCAACAGAGATGGATGCCTTCTGTTGCCACTATGACAAAAAAGTAATAAAAACTATAAAAAAAAATTAATAACTCAGAAACAAATTGAGATACAGCTTTCAAACAAATTGCATTTAAAAGTAAATTTTTTTCTCTGTACGACGGTGTAAAAAGTAATATCGTGGGATGTTTAAAAGTTTAAGAATGAAATTTTATTTAAAATGGGTCGATGGAAAAGCCTTTTTCCGAACAGCCAATGAAATGCTTGGATAATACACAAGTTTCAGGCGGATAATACGTACAAGTCGCAGGCGATTTTTGTCGCCTGGAATTTTTACGTGTAATAACACTATTAATGTTTAATTCATGGCGTACGTAATGTATGATAAACTCCGTGCGATTTTTTATGTCTCAAATTTTAGTCTTTGAAAAAATCATTTTCCAAATGGTCATTGTAATTTGTTAAATTGCTTTTTTATTTATTTTTTTTTCTTTGTCGGTTAGTTGCAATTTTTGAGTTCAAAAGTTAAGAAGGGGCTCAGATCCATGCAGGAATGTAATTCAGAGCAAGAATTTAAGAACAACCAGGAAGCAGGAATTCTGCTTTTCCAAAATTTAGTGTCGCCTCCGATGAAAAAAAAAAAAGATAAATATAGATAGTACAAAACATATTTCAGTTTTAAGATTCAAAATAGTACACGTTTTTATTTTATACAAATGAAGTCATTTGCATCCGATGAAGAACCCCACATTTATAATCCAGTCTTAAACAACATCTATAGAAAAGTATGCATATGACATCTCTATTGCGGATTAATATACAAACCCAGCAAAAAGCGATGTCGTCGTAAAGGAACTCGACAAAAAAAATCCGGTATTTAATGATTCATATGCTTTCATTTGTTTCTAACATTAATGTGTATACTGAAAATTAAACATAGTTTATAATAGCTCCATGTTGTATCAAAAATCATACATTTATATATTTTTTAAATTTGGAAAATGTTATTATACACGGATTAATAAAATTACATTATTTCAGCTTTTTGATAGGATTTAAGTAAATGCGGAGAAAACAAGTCACACAAATATTCTTTAAAATATATTTTAATAGTAGACAATATTCTTGGCGTAGCACGCTTTTTAATTACAATTTTTTTTTCAGTTGTTATGAGAAAATAACAACAAAAAGATATAGTAATCTATAAATAATGTGCATGTTTGTCAACAAACTGGCTTGTTACGTGACTACTCAACTTAAAATAGGCAAAAAATCGACCTAAATGTCTCGAAATTATGCTAAAATGCTCGTAATTTTTACGTAGTTATAATATATTATATTATATGCAGGAAATAATACGCTATAAATTACCAACTCTGCGAGAATTGTTACTTTCTGCCTACAACAAGTTGAGAAATACGTCATTTCTTTTGGGTGCGTGACGTCACATGCACTTTATTATTTTGCCTTTACTTTCTACAGAAATGGAGTACTTCAGTTGCCATCATTACAGAAATGGCATTAAAAACTACAAAAAATTAGTATCTCAAAAATAAATTGAGATGCAGTTTTCACAAAATTGCCTTTAAAAGTACTTTTTTCCTTTATACCACTGTGTAAAAATTGAAAATGTGCGATGTTTAAAAGTTTAAAATGTTGTAGTAAATTATCAGTATTTAACGGTACAACGATACACCTTCTTCGTTTTGCGGGTGGCTTATGGTTAGGTGCAATATTTTTACTTATCCATCATACGTAGTATAGGGTAAGTCTTGTAATCTTTTTAAAAATAGGAAATTTTTTTTGACGGATTTACACGTTTCAGACACTGGAGATTCCGAAAAATATATTTTTAGAAAAAAAAAATCCGTCCATCTGTCTGTGTGTGTGTCTGTAAACGCGCTATCTCCCGAACAAATTGAGATAGGGGCTTGGAATTTGGTGTGTACTTAGTAAGTAAGAATGAGAAGAAGCCTATTGAATTTCATTAACCTCGATTATCCGGAACTATTTTTTTCAGACTCCCGAAATATTAGTTCTGATAAAAGATATATAAAAATTTTCGAATTTGTTTATTTTAAGGAGTAAAATGATAAAAGACAATGAAAAAAACATAAATTTTGCATAAAAAATGAAGTCGATCGGATAATTAGTTGCCGAGATATTTGTAATCATATTTTCCACACTCTTCGATTTTTCACGACACTGTTTTTCATTCAAATTTCATTTCAGTGATATATTTTAATTGGAAATGAGACGCTTCATCCGACGCAGTAAACTGTTAGTTAATATGATTATCATTTTTGGAGTTATAAGGAAGTTTCTTTTACGCAATTTAGTAATAGAGCATTTAAAATTTATGACGTCATCAAGCCACGATTTTAAACATTCTATCTACCGAGCAAATTGAGATAGAAGCTTGAAATTTGGTATGTACTTAGAATGTAATAGTGCGACAAAGCCTATTAAATTTCAGTAATCTTTAGTTATCCTTGTATATGCATTTTATAAATAGTTTACACATGTTTTATTTTCATATTTTATATTATACATATCCATGATGGGTAAGTATTACGGTAGCCCCCAGCGACTAGCTTTTTAGTGACGACACTTTAATTGTTGTCTGAACGAAATAGCATATCAGGGCTAATAAATCCAATCCACGGATCAAGTAAGAAGTGAATGATGGAGAGTATATAACTTGCTGCAGACTTCAAAATATGCAGAATTTTATATGTGTATGTTCCTTTGTTCTATAAATAATCACATGCATATTTGTCATATTCTTCGTATTTTGTGGAAGTTTCCGAAAATGGAAATGACATTGCCACACTAACTTGCTTCAGCATTGTTCTTTCTTTTCAGCATTTCGATTTTTCGAATCTATGTTTGAGAGCATATTTGCATCATCAAGGCCAGATGTTGCCCTCCATTACCAAACAATAGATAAAAGTGAAAACTGTTGTCTTTTGTTTATGGATGACATCTTATGCGACAATTTCTGTGTTTTACCTTCTCATTCCCGGCTCAAAATTTATTGTGTTTTGATGTCAGTCTTCTTGAACAAATGGTGTTCATGGCGACGAACTTCACGAGTTTTTTAAAAAGTAAGTGAAGGTCGTCTGCAAATGAATTTGGAGTGTGAAATTTGAATTTCTAGATCATTTGATATTCATATTAAGTTCAGTGTTGCCAACGCGTGACACAAAAGTGACAAATCGTTCAAAAATTATGATTTCAGATATTTTAGGTAAATTTATTTGACTTGATCTAATTAAAGCTTTCATTTATTCTTTATTTATCTAATTAATTTACATATTTTTCAGTTTAAATAAGAAGAAATTTCAAAGTTAGGTTTATAAAATTATTTTAAAAGTGAAGATGAAAACCTAGAAATAAATACATAGAGAAAATATTAATTAATTAAAATATCGAAAATAATTTTTTATGATTTTTCTATGATTTACCACACACAGAAATATCTCAATAACTCTATAACCAAACACTATATAAATATTTTCAACATACTAAAAGATAAAACTTTCTTTCCAAAATTACCTTACTTACAATGCAAGTATCTTTGAAAAAATTTCTGTATAAGTTAATTTATAAGTTACGTTACGTCTTTTCCTATGACAGATGATCAATACAAAATACAATTAAATTTAGCAGACTCAATATATAAATAATAAGCTTTTTTTAACAAATGCAAGTAAGTGTGATTATTGAGAAATTTTCCATAAGCTTAATCCACTACACAATACAATTATTTTACAATGTTTTTTTCCATAATGGCAGCGCTTTCATCATAAAACGACGCAGTGTTTTACCACGGAGGGAAAGCAATAAGCATATTTGTCGATTAAAGCAAAAACAGTGAATGTTTTACCAGAATCAGGAGTGCAGAACGAAAAATACTTATCCTGAAAACCACAGTCGCCTGCAAGGAGTCGGCGATGGAAAGGGTAGAGTTCAATTGAATCACCCTGGGTTTTCTCTTTTAATTAACTAAATTTTCTTTCTCATGATTTTCAAACAAGAAAGAAAAATCATGCGTCAAGCATAGACTATGAAACACTTTCCAACACTTCCAGCATATTTTAACAGAACTTCACTGATTAGGTAAGTTGAAAATTCCCCTTCAGCAATTTATACCAATAGACGAAACGAATATGTTTGTACGACCATGTATTTTACCTATTACCTTTTTATACAAAGCTAAAATATATCTTAAGCTAAAACTTAATTTAGGCTAAAACATGCTTAAAACTACTGAAATAACATTTCCAGAAATTATCATACATACACAGCCATGTTTTCAATTCTTTGCATGGTCTCGTGTATGATTTTATATATATTCTACAAAAAGCACTTAGTAAATTTGAAACAATGTTAAAAACGCCAGAATATATAAACTTAAAGCAGACTAGTTTCGGTAGCATATAGCGTACCGCCCTCAGTGCAAAAAATAACGGAAACCTGCTCAATTATATAGGAAAAGAAGCGGATACAAGTAAGAAGTTCATTGACCAATAGGAAAGCAGGAAAATTCGGAAATCAACCAATAGGACAATAGTATAGGTAATCTAACTAAAAGTGTGAAAAATGCTGGTAGCAATTAAGAAAAGAGGCTTTTATGTAATATTTCTAACAATTAGATAAAGGGGGAATAGCGAATTCCCAATTAACAATATTCTCAAATTCTAAATTTTTATAGATATTTTTTGAAAATTCCTTTGTGTAGCCTTATATAAGGTCTATAGCATTTATACACACCACGTATAGTATGCAAACATTTAGAAAAACTTAAAAACGCCTTCAATAACTGAAAATGCACTTCCAGCAATTATCGCTAATAGAAAGTACTGTATTCGAAGTCTTTTGTATGTCTCTGAAATGAATGATAAATGCTGCGCACTTCATATTCTACAGGAAATAACTTGTGGTAAAACTCTGTAACGTATATCAATTTCACTATATTGGAAATAGTGCAACATAATTAAAATACGCTGCAAACACGTTCCCCCTTATACCATTATGTAAGGGAATTATTTTGTGTGACACTGTAAATGAATAGTAAATTCTTTGTACCTCATATTCTACAGAATACTTCATAAATACATATCAGTTTAATTATGTTTGAAATGGTGTAATATCGTTAAAATGCACCAGAAACGATTTTTTCACACTGACCGTAATGTAACGCAATTCTTTTGACTGTCCCTGTAAATGCTACATACTTTCATTTCAGATAGAGATAGTACAGTGGCGTGGCGTGAAAATTTTCGGTGGTCATCGCAATTATTTAAGTTTGTGGTGAAAAATTATTAACTCTAAAATTCAATGGTTGAATGTTCAAAAAAGAAACTTTAAATCTTACCTTCACTTATACATGAACTCCAAATGTTCTGCTAAAACTGGATCGCAGAGTTTTAAAAGCTTATTAAGAGTTTTAAAATATTGCTTGGTCATCGCCGCATCCAGCGATGACCGGACGCCACGCCACTGAGATAGTGCTATAGTAAACGTTAATAACATACAAAAATTTCAGGACAATTCGAGTATATTTCCCTGTAAATGAAATATAAATGTAACACACTTCATTTCCGATAGAGATCGTGCTATAGTAAACGTCAATAACATACAAAAACTTCAGGGCAATTCGAGTATATTTACGAGAGTTAGAGCTTGGACAGGCTCCCAGACAAACCGAAGTCATAAACGCTAGTAACTATGTTGAAAAGTATTAAAAATAATAAAATTTATAGCCTGAAATGCTTTAAAATAATTAAATACAGATTAAAACAAGTCGGAAACTGTACGTCAAGCGTGGCAAATGAGGTGCGTTCTTACTATAACTAATTTTATAAATATTCAGATCTTGGTGCAATAGCTGTTTCATTCTTATCCAAAAACGTATGAATACAAAATTTATTACGATTATATATATGTATTAAATTCCGTAATACAGAAATAATATGACTACATTTTAAATAGGACGTAATCACTATTGCAACCTAGAATTATTACCTATCAGGGGATATCATTGAATTAATTGCGTATGATAGGATTTAATAGAATGAAGAAAACTTTATTAATATCTTTTTAAATTTTGATTCGATTTTTATAAAATTTGAAATGACGACAAAATTCTGTAACGATTATAATTAAATTTCAAACCACTCGGATGGATGGTTTTTGCGCTGTTATATGCGGACTGACGGATGAACCAGACGAAGGCTATAGGTGGTTCGTATTTATATAATTATGAACGCACCTAAAAGAGGACACTAATGATTTTTCATACCCGTCCCTGCGGAAGATTTTTTTTTTTTTTTTTTTTTTTTTATAATTTTTATGTTCACGTGCTAAAAAATATTTTAAATTTTGGGTTAAGCTGGTCGGAGTTCCCCTGATGGGGGAAAAAAACTGTTTCACTCCTACATTTTGAAAAAAAGCCAATTTTGGAAAAAGCTTCGTTTTTGGATTTTTAATATGCCTTATTTGTAACTTTTATGCATTGTTTCTTACATTAGTATGTTTTTTAACCATTTGGAAAAATGGTTATTGTCCTCGTCAGGGTAGGAAATCAAAAACATATCTGAAGGTTTTTATTGGTTTAATCTGCAATTTATTCGTTTTCTGATTGGTCTATACAGTAATGTGTATTTCCCTTTACTTTCAACAGAGATGGACAACAGAGTGTTGCCACTATGACAAAAAAGTAATAAAAACTACAAAAAAATTAATAACTCAGAAACAAATTGAGATACAGCTTTCAAACAAATTGCATTTAAAAGCACATTTTTTTTTCTCTATGCGACGATATAAAAAGTAATATTGTGGGATGTTAAGTTTAAGAAATAAATTTCATTTAAAATTGGCCGTCAGATTTCCAAGAAATCTGACGATGGAAAAGCCTTTTCCCGAACAGCCAATGAAATGCTTGGATAATACTTAAGTTTCAGGTGGATAATATGTACGAGTCGCAGGCGATTTTTCTCGTTTGCAACTTTTACGTGTAATAACACTATTAATGTTTAATTCATGGCGTACGTAATGTAGGATAAACTCCGTGCGATTTTTTATGTCTTAAATTTTAGTCTTTGAAAAAATCATTTTCCAAATGGTCGTTGTAATTTGTTAAATTGTATTTTTTTTTTTCATTTCTGTAATCGGTATGTTTTTATCTTAAAGCAATTAGAAAACATGTCACTTAATTATATATATTTAAATCTTTCATTATGCCAAGCTAAAAATGAAAAGTGATCCCAACGCTAAAATTCCATTTCACAGAAGCGAAAACAATAAATGCTTTTTCAGAATCATGAGTGCAGAACGAACAATATTTATCACTAATACTCATCATCGGCCCTGAATCTAAAATGACACAGTCAATCATTGCTGTATTATGCTTATTATTTTAGATAAAATTCATATTATACACGCGATAGACATCCATAAATTTACATTATTTGAATTTCCTCGTCAATTCCAGGGATCAAACAGCATGAAACCGTTTCCATTTGCATTTCGTGCGGCGTGTATATGCGACTTCCTATCGGCCCGGTGGGATTCCTGAGTTTCAGAATATATACTTTTACCTTGAACTAAGTAAAATATTTGTCACGATATATCTTTCGATAAACAAGAAATATGGTGCGAAATCATTGCATATTTTCATTTAAGAAATTTATATTTATAGAAAAAAATGTTTTTCCCATTTATTTCTGACAGTCAAATGAAGGAATTTCTCTTCCTATTACGTAAGATAAATGAAACTTAAACTCTATTTTTTCGAAGCATTTCAATGAATTTAAGGATGGTCTTAACATTTAACTAATGTTACCGGTCTCTCAGACCGAGATTTTTTTCAATTTTTATAGTTTAACTTGCAATTTTCAGTTTAACTACAAACACTACCGAAATTTTGCTCCGTTTGGAACTTTAGTACTATCACCAGAGACTTGAATAGGTGAATTTTAATTATAACAGTCCTGTACAAAAAGTTTAGTACAAAAACACCATCCTATGAGTTAATCGCGTCTTTTATTCATCTTTCGATAGAGTGGTCTCACAGACCGCTTCACACTAGTTATGTGACAATTTCTATGACATTAGTTAAAGGTTAAATTAAACCTCGCTTGACACTGTCATGAATGATTCATTCGTATTCTCAAACGTACGAAATTTCCAGGTATTCATATTTAGATACTGTGAAATTGAATCGCATTTCACTTTTTCCAATAAAGGATCTCAAGTTCTCAGATCAACGCCCAAGTTAACGATTTAAGGGGGGGGGGGGTGATGTATACCTTTAAACCTTCAAAAATTTCAATTTTTTTTTTACATATTTAGATTCCGTAATCATATCTGAATAATATGCAAAAAAAGTATTAAAAAATTCCCATTAGATTACTAATTATGGCAGTTTTATTAAGATTACATATTAAGACTACATATGATAATTAAACTTTGCGTCGCGATTATTCAAAACGATGAATTCTGATAACGCGAGCAGTATTACTAAAAAACTATGCATGGCAATCAAAAGAAATTTTCACCACATATTCATTTCTGTATTTTCTGCAACTTAAAACCAGAAAAGGGTAAGATTTTATTTTTTTGTTTTTGTACTTTGAAAATATTTTTAAAAAATTGAAAATTGAAATTTTTTTAAATTATTAAGTTAATTTTTTAATTTAGTAATATTTTTACAAATATTCTGGTTTCAGTATAAAGGTAAACACCCCCCTATTATGTATTCATTTTCACCAAAATTTCTTCTTTATATGCATATTTTCAGATTTTATCATGCGCGCAAGACGTGTTATGTTTTTTCCCTCTTATTATAATACATGTTTTAGGTAGCTTTCATTACAAAAAGCTACCTATTGCAGCCGTTCGGAGGAAAGCGATTTCAAAAAATTTTGGTATATTTTCATCGATCATGACCCCCAGACCCCGAAACCACCCTCCGTTCAAAAGTTGATATATATATATATATATATATATATATATATATATATATATATATATATATATATATATATATATCCATATATATATATATATATCTGACCTTTGTCATACTGTAACTCTCGAATTTATGAACCGATTTGGATGTAATTCGGTATGTACATAGTACATACCAATGTCTCAACCGAGTTCGTTGGCCAGCTTCATCCGCCATTTTGTTTCAAAATGGCGGCCATTTAAAATTTTCTTAAAAATTTTAAATTTGAAATGTGGTACCAAAGAATTGAAAATGGAAAAATATTTTTTTCTTATGTATTTGACCTTTATACAAAGATTCCGGAGCAGTTTTTGTTTCGTCTATATCTTAAAAAATGGCTGAGTTATAGCATTTTGAATTTCTAGCGTGGCTGACATTTTGAAACGTCCTGAATTTTGTCACGCGATAAAAGGCGTATTTATGAACCGATTTGGATGTAACTTCGTTTGTACATAGTACATACCAATATCTCGACCGAGTTCGTTGGCCAGCTTCATCCGCCATCTTGTTTAAAAATGGCAGCCATTTAAATTTTTAAGAAAAATTTAAATTTGAAATGTGGTACCAAAAAATTGAAAATTGAAAAAATATTTTTTCTTATGTATTTGACCTTGATACAAAGATTCGGGAGCAGTTTTTGTTTCGTCTATATCTCAAAAAATGGCTGAGTTATAGCATTTTGAATTTCTAGCGTGGCTGACATTTTGAAACGTCCTGATATTTGTCACGTGATAACAGGCGTATTTATGAACCGATTTGGATGTACTTTGGTGTGTACATAGTACATACAAATATCTCGACCGAGTTCGTTGGCCAGCTTCATTCGCCATCTTGTTTCAAAATGGCGGCCATTTAAATAATTTAAAAAAATTAAAATTTAAAATGAGATACCAAAATATTGGAAAATGAAAAAGATTTTTTTTTGTATGTGTTTGACCTTAATACAAAGATCCAGGAACAGTTTTTGTTTCGTCTATATCTAAAAAAATGGCTGAGTTATAGCGTTTTGAATTTCTATTGTGGCTGACATTTTAAAACGAC
This sequence comes from Maratus speciosus, assembly GCA_963932465.1. Classification (NCBI taxonomy): domain Eukaryota; kingdom Metazoa; phylum Arthropoda; class Arachnida; order Araneae; family Salticidae; genus Maratus; species Maratus speciosus. The sequence continues at coordinate 467,096,472 of OZ010790.1, forward strand.
CTGATTTTTGTCACGCGATAACAAGCGTATTTATGAACCGATTTGGATGTTACTTGGTCTGTACATAGTACATACCAATGTCTTGACCGAGTTCGTTGGCCAGCTTCATTTGCCATCTTGTTTCAAAAGGGTTGCCATTAAAAAAATTAAATTTAAAATTTAAAATGAGGTATCAAAAAATTGGAAAATGAAAAAGATTTTTTTATGTGTTTGACCTTGATACAAAGATTCCGGAGCAGATTTTGTTTCTGAAAATTTGTTCTTTTGTTTATATCTTAAAAAATGGTTGAATTATAGCACTTTGAATTTCTAGTATGGCTAACATTTTGAAACGATCTTGCACTGTAAAAAAAATTCCGCAACGTTCCTGGGAAAAAATGGGCAGCTGAGTTGCCCATTATTTCCAAGAAACATTTCTTGAAAATGACTGGAACTTTACTGTATATGTTAAAAACTTTCTACAGAAATGCCAGTAAGTTTCCTGCGAAATACCAGGAATATTTCTGTTGACAGCAAAACATTACTGACATTTCACAGCATGCGGGATCCGCAGACGATTTTTACATTTCCAGTTGACAATTTTCGCTTTATTATCATTATTTGTTAGAATGAAAAAATATTTTGAAATTGACATCAAAATTATTATTTATAATTTACACGAAAAAAATAAATTTTCAGTTAAAATTCAATAAAGCAAATATATATATGATATATTGTTTCTGAACTTTGCTTAAAATATAAAAATATATAAATGTAAATAATAATTAGAAAAAAAATCTAGACATAAAATATTTTGGATTTTCGTCAGTAATTATGTTAGTTTACAAGTTAGATAAAATACATATAAATTTTCATGAAAAAAAAAAACCTAAACGTAATTGTATATTTTTTCCGAAAAAAAAAAAAAAATTCAAATTTGCAGCAATTCAAAGTGTCAAATATATATCAAATTTAAATCAAATTGTAATAAAGTGTTAAAATATAAAATTAATTAAAAAAAAAATCAAGAGGTAGCATCGAACTCGGGCCGTACGGGTGGCGTGCGAGCTTTCTGCGTCCACACCACGAAAGACACGTTGAGAGCTGCAAACTAATGGGTATTTGAAACGTATGCTAAACCTCGGCATCTAATTTCTGAAAATCTAAGGCCCATTTGAAGAAATCCTTTCACAAGAATAATTAGAGATAAGAACTCCAAAACATACTTTAAATTAATCAAAATCGGTGAGAATCATGTTTGATGGTCCTATGGTTAATGGAGATCCAAATAATAGGTGTATTTTTTTTACACGGTCTGTTCGTTAAACATTCCACAGACAAGTACGAGAGATAATCTCTTAGCTATGTCACAGAGGTATTGTATTTTCATCTGAATTGTCTTGACAATAGAGACGTAAAGGATTACGTCGTCTATTGATTTATTTGCATTCCATATTGATTTTTTTACATTCATTTAAGGAATTCGTTTTCGACACTCGCGCGCGAGCAACAAATTATAGCAAAAAAAAAATAAATGACGGCCGCAGCGTTTTGCTGTTTTCAACTTTTGTTCAGGAACGTTTCAGATAAGAAAACCAGAATTTCACAGGAGAGAGCTAAATTATTCTGAAAACCTGAGAAAAGGCGAAACGTTCCTGGATTTTACATGGAACGTTACCATTTTTTTTTTTTTTACAGTGTGTATTTGTCACGCGATAACACACGTATTCGCCTATTTCCATGTGAGAAAGCATGTAGATAGTATACATCAACATCTCAGCCAAATATAAGTTACTTTAAATAAAAGCAGCTTGGATAAAGCTGACTAATTTCGTGAAATTCTCATTCATAATGATTTAGTATTGATAAAAATTAGTATTGAATCTCCTATATTCGGTTTCCTCTAAATTGAGGTTCATGTGCTTGAATAATATAAGTTGGCTTTTTTAAAATAAGGTATTTGAAAGCTACCTCTTCCTCCCGGCACTGGCCGGAAGGACTTTTTAAACTTATCATTTCAATATTTATTTATGATTTTACAAGTATATATGTGGAGCAAACATTCAAACCGTGTTTTCTCACAAAAAAATAAAAAATGAGTTATTGTTATTTTTATGAACTCTGTGTTAAATTGCACAGAAATAAATGGTATTTTTTACTAAAATTTTTTTTTCTCCGATTATAAATCAATTTTAAAACTTGACGTTTCAATCAAAGAGTGTTTCCTCCAAAGCCTGCATTCAATCAAGCAGTGATTTCTCCAGTCTGCCAATCACAGTTGTCACTTAATGTGTACTTTCGAAACCTACCATACATATCACAATTGAGACGGATTGTTTTAGAAAAAAATAAGAGAACTGTTAAAGTTAAAGGCTTCCAGAATTATAGATTTCAAGATCTAAATGAAGAATATGATGTAAATCTTTTTAAAAAGGGAGTTACTGTTGCCTTGTTCAAAGGGTTGTTTTAGAATATCTTCCTCTTAGCCACGCCATACCAGTTGAAAAGAACAAAGATGTTAGAAAACTTTTGAAGGTAATGTATAGTGAACAGCGGCAAAATCAACCTGATGATATATTCAAATGATACAACCACATTATCCATGATTGATAAGCCTGCAGTAAAGAAGAGGGATATGTGTATAACTGTCTAGATGAAGATATTGGTTTTAAAATTTGAAGTGATTTCTGGCAAACGAGTATTTATTTAGTAAATATTTAACGAATACTACTAGGTACCATAATCTGCCATTTTATTTTAACAATAATCAACTGAAATTCGGTATTTATTCAAATAAAATAATGCTATTGTATTATTTGTGAGTTAGAACTTATTTCATTCAAAAAGCGTTTTATCCACTTGTCAAGCAATCAAAACATGTTTCCTCCTCTGAATTCGGTCAAAACGTGATTTCTCCAAATATTAAATGCATTTTATTAATTTGTTTTATGTTTAATATCTTAGGTATGCTTGCAATTATTTCTAATAAACAGTAATAAAAATACACAATAAAAATGAGAATTAAATACAAGTTATTTTCTTATTTATCGGTTTTTTGTGTTTTTTGAAAATTTGTATCTGAAGGAGAAAGCATGGTTTGCATGTTTGCTCCACATATATAGATATATATTTTTAAATATTTTTAAATATGAGCTTTATATTTAAATGAAGTTTTATTTTTATTTTTGACTTATTACGCAAGTTTTGAAGCTTGGAACATAGTGATAATTTTTGCTTTTTCCACGTGTTCAAAGGTATCCTACCCCATTAAGGTACTGTTAGAGGTTTTTATTTATTATTTTTTCGAAAAATTGAATTTTTTAAAGATTTAATAGCCCTATATTCCCTTAAACAGCCCTCAAGCAAATGTTTTACAGAAATTAATACAGTTTATAGAATTCTATAACATTTTCTATAGAATCACAAAATCGTCTCATAGAATTTATAGAAAAAGGCCCATAATGATATAGGTTTCTTGTAGAATTGAATCGGTCATTTAAAAAATCGCATAAGTCACAAAATCAGAACTTTTCAGAAATAAAAAAAAACTGTATTATTCACAAATAATCGAATTTTTATGGATTTTTTTTGGACTGATTATAGATTTTGGACTTCAAAGTTCAAATATTTTTATAATTTATTAATAATAAAAATAAGTATAACAGAAAAACTGTTCCTGACTTATGTGGTTTTAGCAAGAAACGAGGTTAGATGGCATTTAATTTATATAAAACAGTCACATTAAACTTATTTTTAATCCAAATTAATGGAGATAACACTTATATAGGAACCTTTTTATGTTTTAATATCATTATGGTGCGTAATCATATTCTTCATCATTCTCAATTTGATTATCTGCAACATTGGCAGTTGGTCAGCTAAATATGTTTTGATAAAATGGCATATGTTCTTCCAGAATACTATTCTGAATTCGTTTTAAATCGTCTAATTTTTTACTATTAATTGACACTTTCGATGCATAAACTTTGACTGATGGAAGTGACACAGAAGCTGAAAGATTTTTCTTCAAGATGAATGAACCTTTAACGGATCCATCAATAAATTTCTCGGCTATGATGTTACCTTTTTTTTTTATCAGAATCATTGTGAAAACTCTTGCATATTGAAGAAGCAATTTTTTTTGTTCTTTTGGAACACTTTTCCCGTACGATTTTGTTGACAAATGTGTTTATATATATATATATATATAAAGTCGGCCCCCATTTTTTGAAGTGCAAAACATCTTCAGTTTTCAGTTCTTTGACTGTAAATGTTGAACTGGAGTTCGAAACCAAATCAATGTATTCTTCTGAGACGTAGATACGATTATGATTTCGCACATTTTTTTATGACTCCAAAATCGCGGTCATTTGGTAAAAATTAATGACCACATACGGGAAAATGCGGCTAATTTTTTTCAAATATTCTGGAGTCAGTCAACGCCAACATAAATCTTGTCGATTTTACTTTGCTCTGGGCAACCATCGGAAAACAGATACAAATGCTTAATATGTTGTCCAATATTATTTTCAATATAATGCAACAAAGAGCAAATGCCATTTGCTCTCTTGTTAGCAATGCCTTTGTGATACATGTAAAATATCGATTTACCTGTTTTAAGATCTTTTGTACCAAAACAATGAACCCATAGTTACCGTAAATAAAAAATGTTTTGCATTGGTATGTGTGGTACTGGCAGATTTTGCATAAAATCGAATGTTATGGTTGTAACGTCATTTGGTATTGCATGCAAAAACCACTTAAGTTTCTGTCTTATGTCGTTTAACCCTTTATCTACTGACGCTACTTATAAGTACCATTAAAATAACTTGCTATAAAATTCATTTAATTCATCGATTACTTGTAATACAGTTTAGAATGATTTAGCGATACATTACTTTATCTTGTCGCTAAAGCATTATGGGTTACACAAAACAAAAGTATTTTAATAAGGATGCTTTCTTTTGTCTTTGCATCTTTTCAACTTTCTTGGTGTTGGTGGGGTAGGGGGGGGGGATTTTCAATTCGGAAATATTTCTATATTTCTATTGTAAGAACATTATATTTGTACATTTCCTAATTCTACAAAACACAAAGAAAAATATTTAAAATGAGTGAAGTTATATATATTGCACAAAATCCCTATAAATTCATATTTAATTAATCCTTCTAAATCCTTCAATCCTTCTAAAATCCTTTTAAAATTTATTAAATGATTAAATAAATTTTCTAATGTAGTTTAAACAATTTACGAAGCAGGTTTTAGAAGATAAAATTGTCATGAATACATAATTCAGTACATAAAAGGTTAAACAAAGATTAGAATGCAACATGAATTAGTAATTAACGAAAATTAGAAGATGTTGTTTGAGTAGGAATACACTGACTTATGTGGTGATTACCCAGATCATGGTTCTACCTTTAAAGAAACATTTGCGACAAAAAAAAAAAAAAAAAAAAAAAAAAAAAAAAACCTATTTGAAAAAAAAGTTGACTATTATTATTATTATTATTATTATTATTATTATTATTACTTTAACATAGCATGGGAGACTGCAGTAACTGGTGCAACTCTTACAACAGTCCAGTTTACTTCTAATACGCTGAAATTTGCTTTAGAATAATACTTACTGACAAACTAACGATGAATTGAATTTTTAAACTGCTCTTTCTCAAAAACTGTTTTTTTCCCCTAACATCCGCAACGACTTAGATTCACATTTCAGCACAGTAATCGTTAACATTTGCTTTTAATTTATGATTCAAAATTAATAATAACTAAATTATCATAGCTTTAATTAGTTTAGATACCCCATTTTTTTTAGGTGCGTCCGTAATTATACAAATACGTAGCAAATAAAGTCGTCGTCTGGTCCGACCGTCTGCCTGTCCCTCTGTCCGCATATAACAGCGCAAAAACAACCCAACCGAATGGTTTGAAATTTAATATATAGAATCGTTTCAGAATTTTGTCGAGTCATTTCAAATTTTATGAAAATTGAATCAAAACTTAAAAATATATTAATAAAAGTTTTCTTCATTTTATTAAATCCTATCATATATAAATTAGTTCAATGATATCCCATGATGGGTAATAATTCTAGGTTGCATGGTTATTATTCTATTAAATATTATCACACGTAATTAATTCAATGATATCCCATGATAGGTGATGATTCTAAGTTGCCATGGTGATTACGACCTATTTATGATGGAGTTATATTATTTCTGTATTGCTGAATTTAATATATATAATTGTAATAAATTTTGTATTCATGCATTTTTGCAGAAGAGTGCAACAGCTATTGCCAGCTATAGCACCAAGATCTGAATATCTATAAAACTAGTTTTAGTACGAACGCACCTCATTTGCCACGTTTGACGTACAATTTCCGACTTGTTTCCCCCAATATCCGCAACGTCTTCTATTCGCATTCCAACACAGTAATCGTAGTGAATGCAGTATTCGTAAACATTTGCTTTTGTTTTATGATTCAAAATTAATACTAATAACTCAACATTCGTAGCCTCAGTTAATCCAGATACGCCATTTTCTTTTATATATTTAAAAAAGAGATTTATTTGCAGTCTTTTGTAAGCGAAATTGCACTCCAAACATGTTTCTAAATAAAGCAACAAAAGCATTTAAATTCAAACCGTTGTTGGACTAATGTAATCCCTTTTTTACCACTTTACTTTTTGTATTAAATTTCGACTTAATTGCTTTTCTAAAGAGTGTTTTTAAATACTTTCCCCCAAACTAATTGAAATTCGAACAGCGTCACAGGTTGATCAATGCCATCAAAGCTCTTTGCTTCATTTGAAAATAGGAGCTTCTCATCTGAGGCGTGACATTTTATAAATTGAAATTTCAAAGGTTAAATATCATTTGAATGCAAATAAACGATTTTTAAGCTCTCAAGTCCGGAACAGTTTTCTGCATGAATATTTTAAATTACTTAGAGATAAAGGATATTTTGCATTGGAAACTCTAAACTGTTTTCATTATGCTCAGATTTGTTTATTTGCTAAATAAAGGTATTTGCTATCTAATGAGAAAATATGAAATGTGTGATATACACATCAGTATAACCGGTAGGGCAGGACGATATCAGAAATTTAACGTCGCAGTATATTAACAAGTTAATACTGATATTGGGGATATATCGCGATATTAATTTAAAGTGGGGAGAATAGCGACACCCGCTATTTTCGTAAGACAAATGGTTTAATACCTAGAATTTAAACACAAAACAAAATAGATAGCAATGATACTTGGAAATTTTTCCAGAGACAAACATTCGCCTTGCATACAATATTTCAAATGAAAATCAAATTTCAAATTAATTTCTCAAAAGGCGTAAAGGCCAACCTAGTGAAAAAGATTCCATGCCGGAACTCGAACCCGGGCCATCAGTAAAGCGCACTGACATTCTACTGACTAAACGACATGGAACGACATCCAGCCTGGAACTTCTCACTATTACAGGTTGGCAAGGCTACAAACGCAGCACAAGATGGAATATTTTTCCGTGAGCCACCGACATGGGGCTAACACGAAACTTAATTAAATCCAGCACCGATTGAAATTATATCGATACTTGGAAATTTTTCCAGAGAGAAACATTCGCCTTGCATACAATATTTCAAATGAAAATCAAATTTCAAATTAATTGCTTAAAAGGAGCAAAGGCCAACCTAGTGAAAGGATTCCGTACCGGGACTCGAACCCGGGCCATTAGTATAGCGCACTGACATTCTACCGACTAAACCACATGGAACGACACCCATCCTGGAACTGCTCACTATTAGTAGCCTTGCCAACCTGTCAATCTAAACACATGATTTTGAAAAAAAAAAGAGAAGCTTTTGAAAAAATAAAATTGTCTTTATAAAAATGTGTACAATATTCTTTAAATATAATTTTAATTTAGGCTAATGCTGGTTAAAAATGTCAAACTTTTCTTTTTGTTCGAATTGAGTTTGGGCGGTGCGCCCTCTCCCGGTTAATGCTTCGTGCTACTAAGGCAAGCTAATACGTTTTTCTTGGCTTGTACACATACAATGTGATTCGTATACTAAATTTAGGGGATACATTTACAGATCGCCGTCCGTTAACAGACAAATTACGGAATATACAAATTTTCCTTATCATAAAGGAATTCGATACGGTACATCGAAGGAACCTGCAGGAACGGAATGCAAAGCTTTCTTTGTTTCCAAACGATTGAGGGAGAAAACGCGAAATTGAAGACACGATTTTCGAAAAACAACTTAAGAATTCAAAAAAGAAATAATAGATGGCGAAAAATTTTTGTGTATGGATTTTGTTGTTGATTGTAAAACAGAATCTTTGTTTTAGAGAAGATTTAAAAGATCTCCAAAACCTTCATGATCCTTCTCTCCATTATGGGAACTCAAACATTCCTCTTGTTTTCTAATTATGATAAGGATTTTGAAAACTTGTGAAGAGTATGACTGAGAAGAGTAAATTTACTCAATTATTTTAGTGATTCCCGGCTACTAAAGTGACTATTTTTCCTGTACTTTTTCTGTAAAAACCTTGTATAGTGCAATATTAATTCAGTCTTTTACGAATGTATAAAGCTATTTTTATTAAAGAGATAAAATACCTCTGCCTCTCTCTACTCTCTTTATCCCATATGTTTTTAATGTTTTCACACGAACCTTCAATTTAATTCATATGCGGTAGTTTTGTGAAAATCAAAACAATCATGAGCTTTAGCTTTTAAATTTTTTATTTTCACGTAGAAAATACATTATTGTTCTAGATATAAATGTTCTTTGAATAAATTTTGCATACTGAATTTTGTGTGTGTGTTGTGAAGGACACTACTAAAGAAGTGCTGTTTTGCTTATAGTAAATAAATTGCATTTATTGGTCAGATGTTAACAGAAATTGCTTCTGTCGAATTTGTAACTAACTTGATAACTAATTCATATTAAGTTAAAGAAAGTATTTGTTTTATAAAAAAGTAAAATTCTTAGTATTCTTATTCCTTCATTTAAATAGTTTATGACTATTAAATAAAAATGTAAAAAATATTTTACGAAATAGTTCGACAAATATTTGAAAAAAAAATATTTAAAGAAAATAATTTATAAGCGTTTTATTTTAGAAACTGTCGGACACACCCGGCATTGCTTGGAATTATCTTACATGCATGTAATGTTACCATAATGAAATATACAAACTAACATAATGGTGGGAACTCCACTGCCTTCGGTATTTCTGTGAGCAATCTTAGAAACGGCAAACACTACAACGGTCATCTTAAAACATACCTAGAATATAATATACAAAAGACCTAATGATGAGCCCCATGGTCTTCGCCATCGTAATGAGCAGTAGTAAAAGGACGATATCGGCGACACTTCCTTGACACGCTAAACTGAGTTTGTAAAACAGCAGCCGAATGCAGAAACAAATTAATAAAGAACCCTCCCCTTTCGTCTCTTTGGTATGTTTCCAATTTAGATTCAGCCATGGGAGTAGTAAAAATCTCATGGTTCATCTCCATTCTGTTTTCTGAAAAAATCCATCTCTATTACATTCTTTAAATATTTTTAAAAGAAGATCTATTTCATAATTTTTGAATTCTTTTAAGCGATTCCCGAAGGTTTTCCTCATACAGGGAAATGAAATGTAAGATTGGATGGCTAAAATTTTAAATAGAAATCATTTAATAAAAAGCAAAGGCCTCATTTTCCCTGGAAAGTTGACTTAAAAAAATCATGAAAAAAATGTTGTAGGAATTCAAAAGAAACTTCCTTGAAATAAGATCAAAATTTACTATATTGAGTTAAAAGACAACATTTTGCTTGCTTTTATGAGTGGCTCAAATTCGCCGGTGAACTTGAGAAATCGGAAAAATATGCAAAGATGCCTTTTATATAAAGTAACGGAAAAGTGCTTAAAAAAATGAAAAATTTAAGTCTTAGATACATTGGGATCTGTTTTCGTATACTAGGAACCAAATTTGCAGACCTCTGTGTTTGCTTGATTTTCGTGACCATCGCCAATAGACACACACATACAGACAAACAAACACTTATTTTTTCCTTTACTAATAAAGATTATATGAGAACCTATAATTCTAAGGATTTTGCTAGTCCTAGAAGTCTCGGAAGTCCTAGAATTGGTATTGATCGATCTGTTGCAATTTAATCTCTGTTAACACTAGAACGGCGGCGAGGGGTCATTTTGACCCTTGACAAATGAATACATGTCGATTCGAACCAGAAATTTTTTTATAATATAAGATTAGTATATGCTGCACGAAAATAACTTAAATAAATAAGATAAATAGTTTTAAATAAAAATTCTGATGTGAAATATTTTTATAAAACTTGAGTAAAATTTCCCGCCGTTCTAGTGTTAAACCATATTTTTTTTAAGTTTTACAATGAAAGAGGATTTGTTATACATGGGAAATAAAATGTGTTATCCATATTCCAAAATATAATAGTAAGCCATCTTCATACGTGGTGCTATGCACATATGTTAAATTCTGTCATATATTATACAAGCAGGTAAAATGACTTATGTTGGTAAAAATATTTGTGCCCTCCAAACATCCAAGGTCTTCACTCTTCCTAGTGCCCAGTCCTATCCTGGACTGGACCCAATTTAATTTTTTTTGCATGGGCCGAGCTTTTAGTTTTTATACCAAACTGACCACAATAGTTTTTTTTTCTGTGACGGAAGCCGTGCAGAATAGAGTCCTGTATCGATGGACCTATGTATCAAAAGGCAGTCCATTATATTTTTCAGATGAAAACTACATATTTGAATATTAATGTGATATATGCATTCATTTTTTACATAAACGATAAAATTAATATTAAGGCATAACTGCAGGCTATGTTTCCAAAATTGAAGGATACAGATTAATTTTCTTTCATTTCGGGTTCGAATCGGATAGGTGAAATACATTTTATCGGGTTCGCGTGGACTAAAAATAAAAATTTACTCGTTCGAATCGTGCATGTAATTCCCTTTTTACAACTTTACTATTTGTATTAAATTTTCTACTTAATTGCTTTTCTAAAGCAATGTTTTTTGATACTTTCTCCCAAACTAATTCAAATTCAGACAGCGTCACTGGCTGAAAACCAACAATGCTCTTTACTTCATATGAAAATGTGAGTTTCTAATCTGAGACGTGATATTTTACAATTTAAAGTTTCAAAGGTTAAATATCATTTGAATGTAAATGAACGATTTTTAAGATTTTAAGTCTATTAGAGATTTCTGCATACACATTTTAAATTGCTTAGAAATAAATGGAAATTTAGAGCGGCAACGATAAACGGTTTTCATTGTGTTTAAATTTATTTAGTTATTCAATAAAGATATTTGCTGTTTATTAATATAATAGATAGATATATGAAACCGTTTATAGGAACTAGAAAAATGATTGGATGGAAAAAATTGCATCCTCACCCCTATATTCGGAAAAGCATACTAATTCTTTACTAACTCCTCCATTTTTTTTTTCAAAGAGAGATTGCTTTAAAAATCCTTTAAAATTTCTGATAACACTACTCAACAAATTTGGACGTTTGATGACTTGACGGTAAAATCCTTTATTACAGGAGTCGGCGAATATACACTCTGTTGCAAAAAAATATATGCATCCAGAAAGAATTGAGTTACAGCTACGAAACTTGGCATACTGATGTAATTTGATGAGGCATGTAACTGATTAACATTTCAGCACGACTGACCAGTGGGGGCTTGTGCAATGCGCATTTAGATTGTGCAAAAGGCGGCATTTAAATGAGCCGATATTCGAATTAATGGGTAATAAGAACTGAACTACCATTGTTGATACATAGGATTTGAAAGAATGATACCTTTAAGACGTACTCGACGGCACTACGAGCAGTGGTTCGACTTCGAAGAGGGTTGAACCATAGGTCTCAGAAAAAAGGGTTGGTCCAACAGAATTATCAGCCCGCATTTTCGTCGAAGCGATATTATGGTTCCGCGGTGTTGGCATCAGGGGATCAGAGAAGGTACCGCCAGCATCTGCAGTGGCTCAGGACGCCCCGGCTCAAAAATGCAGGAGAGGATCGAACAATCAAAAGAGCAATCACATTTACACCAACATGTGTCAGTTGAAATGGATGCAGTGATATAAAGACATACCATCTTTAGATGACAGGCCGTCTCTAGGCTCATCTCTCGACGTCCTTTAGGGAGTTGCATCTAACTTTTCAAAATAGGCGGTGTTGTCTGGATTAGTATCGATATCGAGCAAGCTGGGTAGTGATTGATTAGAGAAATGTGATATTAAGCGATGAATACCGCTTTCCTCGCAGTCAGTGTTGCCAGATTGGGATTTTGTCCCCATTTCGGGGAATTTTGAACATTCAGGGGAATTTTTTTGGGGACAAGTATTTTATGCGAAAATTTTTGGGGAAAATCTTGGGGAATTTTTTTCACTATGTTCTTTAAAATTTACTTTTAATCATCTGACAACCTTGGATTTGCCTCGAACTCGATTTTGATAACAAAAATAAAATACAGAAATCGGAAATATCAATCATTATTCTCGTGGTCGTGCTCGTCGTTTATCACATGACAGTTTACACGTATCACAGGTGCATCATGTCATGCCTTAGACTGAGTGCGTTCACGGACCGCACTCTGGGTTCCCCGGGTTTCCCCGTGGGGAACCCGAAGCGTTCAGAGCCGGCATCACGTGACTTTTTCCGAGTTTCCCGCAGCGTTCAGAGCCGGAGATTACCCGGATTTCGGGGAACCCACATTACCTGAAAAATTTTGTTGTGTAAAGTGATCACGTGGTTGGGAAATCTGATTTGTTTACCATTTTACAGCTTAACTGTGACTGTTAATCGGAATCACTGTTTTGATCAGTTTTATCGCACATTGTTTCTGTTTTTTCATATTACAAAAATAATAATAAAAACATTTCTGGTCTAAGTTTAACTTTTAGATAAGTTAGGAGATAAATGTAAATTTTGCCTATGACAAATCTCCGATTCAGCCTAAAATGGCTAGCAAAACCTGTGATACATATTTGTTGTGATAGTACTCCACATAAAAATTAACTTTTGGAACAGTTTCCCATCTAAAAAAAGTGATAATTGAATCTATTTGCACTGTCGAAAGTGCAGTTGCCGCCATGTTTGTAAATGTAAATAAAAAAATCCAGCAACTTTACCCGAAAGCGATCAGAGCCGTTTTTACCCAACTTTACACCGAGAAAACAGTATGACGTCATTCCCCATTTTTCCGAGTTACCCGTGTTTCGGTCTCTGAACGCGCTCACTATCTCCATCTGAATTCACAGACCACTATATAAGTGCGTCAGATTTTCCTAATCATTGCGGACAGACACACAGTTCAGAAGGGACGACAAAAAAAATTGAAAATAACGTTTTATAAGTTAAGTCACATAGGGGTCACTCCATGAAAAGTGAAACCAAAGTACTAATTGTTTTTTTATTTATAAAACAAATACTATTTAATTTATAAAGTCATGTAATACATTTTTTTATAGCTTAGAGCCTGAATTTTCTGAAAATATGTAGTTTAAGTATAAAAAGTAAATTAAATAAAAGTATTAGCACTAAAAAGGTGAGAGTGATGAGATTGAGAACATTTCACTTAAATTATGGTAAAGTTTAACAAGTTATTGTCATTTCAAAAATTATTTGTAAAAGTTGTAATTAGGCTAGTTTTTGTATTTGAATATTCTATTTTTAAAATTTATAAAAGAAATTAGGGAATATATTATAAATGAATTAGAATTCATAAATAAATTTTGATGCGTTGAATTGTTATGTCCGTAACAGGCAAATGTTACGTCTGTAACAATTTAATTATCCCATATATTAATTAATAATTATTTTAATGTTTTCAGAATTGCAGTTTCCAACAGCTAATATCCTAATAATGAATTATTGAAGAAAAAGTTAAATGTTCTTCCTTAAAATTCACAGGATTATGACAATAACTGCAACTATATGCAATTTTGACTGTTTTGTGAATTACGTCCGTAACACCTAGATTTTATTTTTTCAAAAATTATGGGAGCATTTTTCAGATTTCAAAATTTAATATTCTATTTACAATTCTTGGACCGACCTTAAATATAAAATAATCCATGTAATAAGTATTTTTTTACATTATTTATGAAGCTTTAAAGTCTCTGTTTGTTACGTCCGTAACCATGGAATGACCCATAGAAGCAGGTGAGGCCAACACAATCACAGATTCATTCAAATCTCAACTGATTAGAGTTGGTCTAAACCTTGAAAAACTTATTGGCATAAATGTAGATGGAGCTAATGTAATGATAGGCCAGCATCTTCCATCGGAAACAATTTGGAAAACAAGCATAAAAGAACTTATTGTAAAATTTATCTGTCATTCTCTTCATTTAGTTGCGAATATGCATGCAAAATTCTGCCTATTTTAAATGTTTATTTTTTATAAATGGGGAATTTTTTCAAAAAAGGCTTGATTTGGGGAAAAATTTGAGTTTAAATTTGTTAAACCTTTTTTATAGTGGTAAATTAAAAATTGAAAATTTACCTTTTTGAGTAAAAACTGAGTTGGGGACTTTTCGGAAAAAAACCCTCATTTGGGGAAAATTTGAGAAATTTTGGGGAAATTGACTTTCGACTATCTGGCAACACTCTCTCAGTGCTGGTGACTACCGTATGTGTTTTTAGGCAGAGAGGTCAGCGGTCTAATCCTGCATTTGTTACTGAGCAGCACACTGCCATAACACCTGGAGAGGTATTCTGGGGAGCGATCTGCTGGGACAATAGATCACTTTTACTCGTATTAGAAGGTATTCCAATGGCTCGCAAGTACGTAGACGGCATTTTGCAGCCGGTGGCACTGCCTTTACTATCACGTCGATTAGGTGCAATTTATCAGCAAGATAACGCTCGGCCACATACTGCACGGCTCTCGTTACAATGTCTACAAGGATATAATGTCTGTACATGGCGCATCAGGTCACCAGATCTTTCTACAATAGAGAATGCATTGGAAATGTTGGAAAGGCGATTTCAACTGTTTCGGAATGCCACCTAAATAGTGTATCAGTTGCTACACTTTGGCAGAATCTATCGCTGTTATCGATAAATATAATTTAGATATCATAAATTAATCAAAAGTGAAGTAAAGTACTTTTTCCAATCAATCAGTGAGATTTATTGCTATCATAATCATTTTGTAAATTGCTAAGTAATATTTATTGATGTTCTAATAATTTTGTAAATCATTAAGTGTTGTTTATTGCTTTATATTTATTTTATGTTGCGTGCTTGGGCCCAATGACGTCAGATACTCTCTCTGACGAAAATGTAAACGAGAAATAATGTTCAGTATGTATTAAAGTTTTGATTATGTAACTGCTTTTCGTAATCTTTGAATCCGAGTTATTTTGTCGCTTAGAATCGCAGTTAATTGCTATGATAACTACAAGGGTAGTTTTTATGAATTTGAAAGTAAATTATTAGAGATAACATTTGGCGCGAAAACGTGGGGCTCGACATAGCAATTATGGATTTAAAAGCGTTAAAACTCGAAAGAAAAAATCTCCGAATAAGTTTTACGTCGTGCACGAATAAAGTTACAGAAGAATTATTGAAACTGGAGATTGATCTTAAAAGTCTGTCTGTTTTATAGAAACAATTAGAAGATAAATTTGGAAGATTAGAGGAATGTCAGAAAAATATCAGTAGCATTCTGCTGAAAGAGGAAGGCTCTGAGAAGGAGTGTGAAGAAGATTTTCAAGCTGCCGAAGAATATCGGGATAAATACCTTGAGTTGAAGACTGGAGTAGAAGAAAAAATGATTTCTTTGCAGACGCCCGTTTTTGAAAATAGGAATGAATCTATCGAGAAGAGAAGTTTTAAATTACCGAAGATTGAATTGAAGAAATTTAACGGTGATGTTAAAGACTATTTGTCTTTTTGGTCTCAATTTCAGAAGATACATGAAGATAAAAGTATTTCGGACTCGGATAAATTTCAATACTTAATACAGGCGGTCGTTCCGAATTCAAAAGCAGTCAGAGTGGTGGAGAGATTTCTAGCTACAGCTGCTAATTATCAGCAAGCAATACATCAAATCAAAGAAAGATTTGGTAGAGAAGATCTGCTCGTACAAGTTTATATACGGGACTTATTAACAATGGTCATGAAGAATGCCATCGCTGGCCGAGTTAAAACAGATTTGCCTAAGTTGTATGATGAATTAGAGGGTAAGTTGCGATCTCTCGAAAGTTTAGGACGTACTCAAGAAAAATACGGCGATTTCCTGATCCCGTTAGTTGAATCGATCCTCCCTGAAGAAGTCTTGATGTCATGGGAAAGAAAACGAAATGCCGAAGATGCGATGCATGAAGAACGTTCACTCAAAAATTTAATGTCTTTTCTAAAGCACGAAGTGCAGAGCGAAGAGATGGTTGCTTTAGCGCGTAGTGGTTTTGGTGCTAATACTACTAATAAAAGATATGACCGGGATAATAAAACTTCCCCTCCTGCACGGCTTCATCGCTAGTAAACACTTCTTTTGGAAATACAGGTAAGCGAGAATTTACTTGTATTTTTTGTGACAAAAAGCATTTATCGCGAGATTGTTTTTCCGTTAGAAATATGACTTTAGAAAATAAGAAAAAGATTTTACTAAAGAAAAATGCTTGCTTTAATTGTTTTAAGCCTAACCACATATCTAAAAACTGTAGACTTAAAAGTACCTGTATTAAGTGTAAAAAAATCATCATTTTCTTATGTGCCCAGATTATAATAGTGAAAATGATAAGAAAGAAAATGAAACTCATGAAACTAATATTATGACAAATCATTTTAATAGTGAAAATGTTTATCTCATGACATTAATGGTTAAAGTGAAAAACAAGAATGTGGAACTAAAGATTCGCACTATTATTGATTCTGGTTCTCAAAACAGTTATGCTAGTAAAAAGGTAGTTGAGAATCTACATCTGGTTCCTAAGAGGAAAATTAAAATGACCCATTGCTTTTTTGGTGGGAGAGAAACCTCAGTCCAAATACATGATGTTTATGATTTAATTATTTCTGATTTGAAAGACTCCTTTAATTGTAGAGCTGAGGTATTCTCTGAAAATAAAATTACTGGTTTTGTACCCAAACTTTCTAGTGTAGAGACACTTATTGAGCTTAAAGAAAAACAAATTATTTTACCTGATCTTGAATCCGAGGATTCGAAATTAATTTACTTTTAGGTGCCGATTTAATTGGCACACTATTCACTAATAAATGTATGAAATTAAATTCAGGTTTATTTATGTTAGAAACACGATTGGGTTGTGTATTAACTGGAAAACCCAATCAAAATTTGAATAGTAATTATGATAGCAATACTGTTTTGTCTGTTGTATCTTTGTATGTAAAAAATGCTTCTATTAATGAGTTATGGGATCTTGAAACGATCGGTATTAGGGAGCCTGTAGAAAGTTTGAAAAATCAATATGAGCATTCTAAAATAATAGAGGAATTTAAAACCAATATTAAAATTCATCCAGATGGTAGATATGAAGTTTGTTTACCTTTTAAATCTGATACGATTGAATTACCCAGTAATAAAGAAATGACGTGGAAGAGACAAAAATGATGTGAGAACGCGCACAAATGGGGACTCTTCTTATTGATTATGAAAATGTTTTCAGAGAATGGGAAGATTTAGCAATAATTGAAAAAGTAACGGGGGACGTCCAGAAAGGGCATTTTTTGCCGCATCGGCCTATGGTGAAAGTGGACAGTGCTACTACTAAAATCAGGCCCGTTTTTGATGCGTCCGCTAGAGAATACGGAAAGTGTTCCTTAAATGATATTTTGTATAAAGGCCCGAATTTAATTGAGCAAATACCAGATATTATCGATAGGTTTCGAATTTATAAAATTGGTCTTTCTGCGGATATCGAAAAAGCCTTTTTGCAGACTAGCATAAACCCGGATCATAGAGATTTTTTTTATCCTTCTGTGAACGAAGAAATTACTTATAGACATTGCAGGTTGGTTTTCGAAGTGAGTTCGAGCCCGTTTTCGTTGGCAGCTTCGATATCTCATTTATTAGATAATGTATCTCATAATTATAGGAATATGGCAGAAAAGTTGAAATATTCGTTTTATGTTGATAATTGTGTTACAGGTGTTTCGAATGCTGCGGAACAAGACGAATTTATCGAGCAGGCTAAATGTGTTATGTCTCGAGGGTGTTTTAATTTGAGAAATTGGGAAAGTAATGTTAAATCTCAAAATGTTTCAAAGAGTTCGGGTGTAACAAAATTGCTTGGGATATTGTGGGATCTTGATTGGGATATGCTTAAGTGTACTTTAACTTTTGATAAATTGAGTAACAATGAAAATTTCACTAAAAGATTAATTTTGAGCTCTATGCAGACAATTTTTGATCCGATTGGAATATTGTGCCCGGCAACTTTGCCACCCAAAATTATATTGCAACAAACCTGGAAATTGGGTCTAGGTTGGGATTCTCCATTACCGAAGGAAATTCAAACACCTTTTAAAAAATGGTTCAGCGAAATAAATGTATTAGAGGATGTTCAAATTCCGCGATATGTTGAAATAAATGAGACTACCGAGATGCATGTTTTCGTGGATGAGTGCAAAGAGGCATATGCAGCTAGCTTGCGTATTTTTTCGAACTATAACCCCGGAAGCTGTAAAAATTCAATTAATTAGAGCAAAAGCTAGAGTTGCTCCTATAAAGCAAGCGTCAATTCCGAGATTAGAATTAATCGCATGTAACATCGGAGCTAGGTTGGCACATTCAGTACAGCAAGCACTTTGTGTACAGAACATGAAAACAATTTTTTGGAGTGACTCCATGGTTGCGTTGTACTGGATAAGTGAATACGGTGAATGGTCCGTTTTTGTTTCAAACAGGGTGAAAGAAGTAAAAAGTCTTTTCCCCAATAGCGAATGGCGCCATGTGCCAGGAAAAATGAATCCTGCGGATTTGATTTCGCGTGGGTGTTCTCCCCAGCAATTGCTAGAATCTCGGTGGTGGGAAGGGCCGAAATGGCTCATTGAAAAAAGGGAAAAATGGCCCAGGACTGAGACTCTTCGTATTGAAACTCCTGAGATTACTAGTGAAAGGAGAAAAGTGAAATTGTGTAATGCAAATACAACAGTCATAAATATTCCTTGGTACGCTAGTAAATTTTCAAAATTTGAATCTATTGTTAGACTAGTTGCTTAGGTATTAAGATTAATTAATAATGTGAAATCGACATACAGTGCAAGGAAAAATGGTAAATTATCAGTTGGGGAATTAGAATATGCTGAAAAAATTTTAATTTCAATCGTACAAAGTGAGTTTTTTCCAGATGTAGATTCGATACCTAACCTCATATGTTTTAAAGATGAAGACGGTATAATTAGAGTAAAGACAAGAATTACAGAACGCATTGATACACCATATTTCTTATCGTCAATTCTTTTACCTGATGACTGTATTTTCACGGTTAGACTGATAGAACATTTCTATATAGCGAATTGTCATGCTGGAGCTCACATTCTTCTAAGTATTTTGAGAGAAAAATATTGGATTCAAAGAGGTAGAAAACCTGTCCGAAAAGTAGTAAATAAATGCATTCCTTGCCAGCGCTACAAAGTTAAATCACGGGAATCCGATCCAGTGCCACTGCCTTTAGATCGCATTAAAGATTCTAAAGTTTTTGAAATTGTAGGCGTTGATTTAGCTGGACCTTTATTTATTAAAAATGCGGATAAAACCTGAATAGTGCTCTATACTTGTGCAGTCTATCGTGCTGTTCATTTAGAGCTTGTCTCCTCTTTATCAACTGATGCATTTTTGCTGTCTTTGCGACGTTTCATCGCAAGAAGAGGAAGACCTAGAATAATCTATTCTGATAATGGTACCAATTTTAAAGGTGCCAATAATGATCTGTCAGAGATTGATTGGGAAAAATTGACTCGTTTCTCCGACCTGAAACGAATCATTTGGAAATTCAATCCTCCCTCAGCCGCCTGGTGGGAAAGGCTGATCCGTGTGATCAAAGAGCTTCTCCGACGAACACTCGGCAAAGCTGTCGTGACTTTTGAGGAACTGCAAACAATTTTGTGTGATTGTGAATATATTATTAACTCTCGCCCTCTCACATATCAATCCGAAAATCCAGAGGATTTAGTTCCATTAACACCGAACATGTTTTTAGTGCAAAACTCTAGTTCTAGTGTCACGGACATTGATGAAGTTGACGCAAAACAGTTTCGCAAAAGGCTGCGATACAGAATTAAGCTCGTGGAACAATTGAGAATGCGCTTTCGAACTAAATATCTCGGTCAACTTATTCAAAGACGTCGTGAAATCGCCCAGTTACCAGACTTGAAGCTGGGTGAACTTGTGCTTATTGGGGACGATGTACAAAAACGTCTCAATTGGCTGCTAGCAAAGATTGTGGACCTAATTCCTGGAAAGGATGGCAAAATTAGAACAGTTAAATTAAAGACAGAACATGGTGTGGTTATCAGACCCATACAACGAGTTTTTCCATTAGAATTATCTCCTACTAATTTTTCTTCTCCTTTTCAGGTAGAAACAGTAATCAAGGTGCTCTGATGGGGAAAGATTCTTCAGACTTGTCCACTGAATCTGAGCCAATGACTTATAGAACGCGATTTGGTCGGTGACCAAAATGGCCCAGAGATTTAGAAAATAGAATATAGTTTTGAGTAGCTACTCAGCAACTCAAAAGGGGGGAGAGTGTTATCGATAAATATAATTTAGATATAATAAATTAATCAAAAATGAAGTAAAGTACTTTTTCCATTCAATCAGTGCTTCAATTATTGCTATCATAATCATTTTGTAAATTGCTAAGTAATATTTATTGATGTTCTAATAATTTTGTAAATCATTAAGTGTTGTTTATTGCTTTATATATTTATTTTATGTTGCGCATTTGGGCCCAATGACGTCAGATACTCTCTCTGACGAAAATGTAAACGAGAAATAATGTTCAGTATGCATTAAAGTTTTGATTATGTAACTGCTCTTCGTAATCTTTGAATCCGAGTTATTTTGTCGCTTAGAACCGCAGTTAATTGCTATGATAACTACAAGGGTAGTTTTTATGAATTTGAAAGTAAGTTATTAGAGATAACAATCGCAGAGGGACATGAACGCAGAGGACAGTAACTTAATTGACTCCACAGAGTATCGACCTCACAGAGTATCGGCTTTTATCGTCAAATGTGACTCTACAACCTACTGAAATTGACATTCTTTTTGCTGCTACTAGTCAATAAAATGTTTTTTGTTCTGAATTTATAATCTTTTTTTAGTCTAAGTGGAATTCTATTTACATATCATGTTTCATGGTCGTGGCTCAATATTTTCCGGGTGCATATATTTTTTTTCAACCATATTTTTTATGCAAAAAGCAATGTTATCAAAAATTAGAAGAGAATTACTGAATCTATCTGGGTATCTAATTTGGCTTGGTGGAAAAGATTTTGCCCCAACCCTCTCAGGATCGGGGAAATTCAGGGTGCAGCATAAATAACGTCTTATATTTAGATTTGGCGATACCTCGATAATTTTGACATGACCATACAGACATGTACGAAAATTTCGTATTCATAATTAAAGCATTGCCTGTTTCATACAATATTGAATTAATGTTTGTTTCAATAGTATTCCCCTCTGAAGGGCAATAGTTTTGCTGAACGCATTCTATCTCCTGACCCTATTAATTTACACTTTCTAGATAAAATTATTTGTGCTCTTTTATAAGGGAAATCGCAAAAGATTGTTTAAAATTTCAAAATTCAAAATCTGAAGCATTCAAATTCAAAACGCAGCTGAACTAATTTAATTCTTCTATTTCCATTTTACTTTGTGTATTAAATTTCCAACTTAATTATTTTTCTAAGTTAGTGTTTAAGATATATTTTTTCCAAGCGAACTGATATTCGAATCACTGGCTGAAAATCAAAACAAGTCTTTTGCTTCATTTAAAAATAGGAGCTTCTCATACATGCATGTAAAATAGGTTTTTTTTTCTAAATAACTGATATCCATTCACCAAAATTTAGGCAGAACTTCGTTTTAGCACTAGAAATGAAGATACGACGAGTATCCCAAAAATAAAGTTATTTTACCGTATTTTGAGGGCAAAAGAGTCGCATTTTAACTCGGGGGTGGGGGGAGGGTGGAGGGTTGAATTCAACTTTTTTTTTTTTTTTAAATAGGTCAAGTGGAATATCGTTTATTATGTATTTTACTTATCCATCATACCTAGTAGGGTAAGTCGTGTAATAATTTTTAAAATCGAAATTTTTTTTGACGGATTTACACGTTTTAGACACTGGAGATTCCGTAAATCATATTTTTAGAAAAAAAAATTGCCAGTCCGTTTGTCTGTGTGTGTGTGTCTGTAAATGCTCTATCTCCCGAACAAATTGAGATAGAGACTTAAAATTGGGTATATATTTAGTATGTAATAATGAGAGGAAGCCTATTGAATTACAGTAACCTCGAGTATCCGGAACTATTTTTTTCGAACTCTCGAAATATTCGTCCTGATAAAAGGTATATAAAAATTTTCTAAATTGTTTATTTTGAGGAGTCAATATAAAAGACAATAAAAAAACATAAATTTTGCATAAAGAATGAAGTCGATCGGATAATTAGTTCCGAGATATTCGTAACCATACTTTCCACACTCTGCGATTTTTCATGACACTATATTTCATTCAAATTTCAATTCGAATACACTGGCCTCCAAAAGTTAAGGAACAGGGACTGGATGCTTTCGATTGTACACGGTTTGTCTGATATCTACAAAAATGATTGGCGAATTGTTCTTGAACTTCTGGGATGAAAAGAACATGTTTGATTTCATATTTCTTGGCGAAGATTTAGTCGGAATGACAATTAGGGGGCCAATAATACATTTAATAATAAAATAATATTTGCGATCACCTATGTAACAGAAAATTCTGAAAATGGTTTGTCACTGGGTTAAATGATTATTTGGGTCCTGTTCAACGTTTGTCTGCATTTATGTAAGCATAGCACTCATAGTAAGCATATTCGTGAAGATATTATTATGTCTGTGAAAAATTCAAAAGTTTTTTGTTTATAGCGTACAGAGTTTTCAATCAAATTTAACAAAACTTTTCGAAAACCTGACAAAAAACAGTAGCAACATGTATACTGCAATTAAAACATGAATATATTGAATATTTGATGAGATAAGAGCATTTGTAGGAAATAATTTTTAACTGCGATTGCGTGGAAGATTCTAAAATTTTTATTTTATAATTTGGTAGTAAGCTGTAGTAAGCTGGTAGTAAGAAAGACAGCGGCGATATAGTGAGTTGCTTTCTAAAAATAGCTTTATTATAAGGGATTTTCCACAACTTTTCAATCAGCTCACTATATCTTTATGAATTTTCACAATATTTGACTGACTTTTTATAGAAGTTGCCCAAAATAGCTGACTACCAAATTATGAAATAAAAATTTTGAAGTCTTCCACACATGCATAGTTAAAAATTATTTCATACAAATGCCCATATCTCGTCATATATTCAATATATCAATGTTTTAATTGCAGTATACTGTTGCTACTGTTTTTTGTCAGGTTTTTGGAAAATTGTGTTAAATTTGATTGAAAACTCTGTATGCTATAAACAAAAAACTTTTGAATTTTTCACAGACGCAGTAACATCTTCACGAATATGGGCCCCACCAGTGGCCGAGAGGTTCTGCTCTCGAAGCTGGTAGACGGGAGGTGTTGGGTTCGATCCCAATCGCGCCCGTCGGCCTAATCGTTCGGAGTTTTCGTGGTTTTCTTCGAACCTTGGTTCTCCAAGCGTTAATACGGGTTAGGTTCCCTTAGAAAGACCCCCACGAAGGGCACTCCCCCCCTTAGGGCCTATATCCCTCGTGTTGATAATTGGCCGACATAAATACAACCAACCAACCTTCACGAATATGAGGGCTGTGCTTACACAAATGCACACAAACGTTGAACAGGACCCAAATAGTCATTTAACACAGTGACAAACCATTTTCAGCATTTTCTGTTGCATAGGAGATTGCAAATATTATTTTATTATTATTAAATGTATTATTGGCCTCCTAATTGTCCTCCCGACTAAATCTTCACCGGGAGTATGAAATCAAACATGTTCTTTACATCCCAGAAGTTCAAGAACAATTCGCCAATAATTTTGGTAGATATTCGACAAATCGTGTACAATTGAAAGAATCCAGTCCCTGTTCCTTAACTTTTTGAGGCCAGTGTATATATTTTAATTGGAAATGGGACACTTAATCCGATGCAGTAAACTGTTAGTTATTATAATTATCATTTTTGGAGTTATACGGATGTTTTTTACGCAATTTTATTTTCATATTTTATATTATGCATATCCATGATGTGTAAGTATTTCGGTGGCTCTCAACGACTAGTTTTAATTCTGAATCGAATGACACCATCCGAAAGTCAATACGATTATTCCTCACAAATTTATGCTCGGTTTTATGAATACAAAGCCCAAAATTATACTTTATTAAGGAATACAGCTTTGTAGTATTTATTTTACGTTCAAAACACGTTCTTTGTATGATGTTCAATGATCTGAAACTTATTAAATGGCCTCAAAATAGCAATAATCAAAATCAGAATCTTCTGAATCTTTTTCAAGGTCTATGTATTCAAAATTTTGCATTCATAAAATCATTCAACACTTTGTATTCATAAAATCTGCCGTAAATTTGTAAAGAATGATTGTATTGACTTCCGGATGGTGTCAGTCGATTCGGAATTACAAATTACATAATAAAAGATTACCTACTTGGGCCATTTAAAAAAAGTTGAATTCTCCTCCATTGCTAAAATGCTCCCCTTTACCTCCCTCCCCCCCCCCCCAAAAAAAAAAACATGGTAAAACAACTTTATTTTTGGAGGACTCATCGGATCTTTATTTCTAATACCAAAACAAAGTTCTTCCCAAATTTTCATGAATGGCGATTAGTTTTTGCTGTAAAAACTTATTTTTTCCGGCCCTAAAGTATAATTTTTGACTTTGCATTCATAAAACCTGCTGTAACTTTGTATAAAACTTTGTATAAAACGATCGTATCGGCATGCGGGTGGTGTCATTCGATTCAGAAAAAAAAAAAAAAAACACAATAAATTATATCCCACTTGACCAACTTAATTTTTTTTGACTTTCCCCCTCTCCCTGAGTTAAAATTCCCCCCTTTTGCCCCGCCCCGAAATATTGTAAAACAGCTTTTTTTGGAGAGGGGGGCTCATCGGATCTTCGTTTCTAGTGACAAAACGAAGTTCTCAAATTTTGGCGAATGGCCATCAGTTATCGTGCATTACTCAATTTTTGGTCTATTTTACCCGTACTAACATGAAATACGACTATTTATAAACTCAGTTTCGAAGGTCAAATAAGTATTTGGATGTAAATGAAAGATATTCTCACTAACTGGGCCAATATTATATATGATGTGTGTGTGTGTGAGGGGGCGGGGGAGGTCTTCTTCGAAAGAAATTTCAAAACTGTGAGAAAAATACTGAATTAATTTGGACGTTTGATTGCTGATCGAAACGGCTTCCAATACCCCCCCGTGGTTGAAGAAAATATAAATTCCTCCTTGATCCTATTTTTTCCTCTGGAGGCAATAAATGCAAAAAATAACAAAAATATAAAAAGAAAACTACAAACTGATTTAGACGGTTGATGACTTGATGCAAAGAACTTTATCTCCAGGTGTCGATCCCCAATTTTTTTTTGTGGATCGTTTTAAAAATAGCTTAAAAGTTATAGGAAAACTACTGAACTGATTTAATCGTTCTTGATTAAATAGAAGAAAAAGGACTTCACTCTCCAGGATCGGAAAAAAAAGATGTTATGTGAAGTGTTTTTCTCATTGGGTGCATTTGTCCCAACAGGCCTATAGTGTTTCTAAATAAAAAGACTAAAACATTCAAATTCAAAATGCATTGGGACTAATATAATTCCTTTTTTTTTCTATTTTTTTGTATCAAATTTCCAAATTGATTGCTTTTCTAAGGCAGTGTTTTTAGATACTTTCTCCCAAACTAATTGAAATTCGAACAGCGGCACTGATCGAAAACCAACAAAGCACCGTGTGCTGCATTTGAAAATAGGAGCTTCTCATCTGAGACGTGACATTTTATAAACTCAAGTTTCAAAAGTTGAATATCATTTGAATGCAAATGAGTGATTTTTAAGCTCTTAAGTCCGGAACAGATTTCTTCACAAACATTTTAAATTGCTTAACGTTAAATGGAAATTTAGAGTGCTGTTTTCATTTTGCTCAGATTTGTTTATTTACTGAATAAAGATATTTGCTATCTGTTTAGAAAATATAAAATATATAATATAATTTCCCTTGTAACCGGATAGATGGAAAGGGCTTCCCATCCGAGGAGAGGAAACATATAAATTGCCCCCTGAATCACCCAATTTTTTGACATTTTAGAAATTTGAGTTCCATTGTAGTGGATAATGCTTTGAGACCTATAGCGCAAATATCACTGTTGCCTCGTATAATCCATATTTATACGCACAGACAATACATGCAGAACTTAACAATCTTTATTTCTTCCATTACATATATATCTTTTTCTTTTCTTTCTCTTCTGTATACAACGGGACAACTGAGATACAGATAATCCATAGGACAAACACAATTACATCCATGCCTCACCCGGGATTCGAACCCCGGGCCTTCAGCATTGCAGATGCCTCCATTACCGACCATGTTGCAGGGCGGTCGAATCACCCAATATTTTGTTATTTTTTATTTTGTCGGTGAAGGGGCCATATTTAAGTCTTTTAAAAATTGTGAGAAAATTACTGAAAACTACGATTTGGACATTTGATTTTTTTAACGAAAAAGCTTCACTCCCCGCCACTGAGGTCGCGAAAAATATGAATCCCTCCTAGACTTCCAATTTTTTTGGAAGAGGTATCAATGTTAAAAGTAATTTAAAAATTGTAAGAAACCACTAAATCGGATTAAACATTTGATGGTTAGATCTAAAGGGCTTAGCATTTCTCAGACTCGAGAAAGTTATAAATTTTCCCCTCTAACCCCTCAAATTTTTGGAGTTTAACTCCTTCCAATATTACGGTATACTGAACGAATTTGTAACACATTCAGTACACTTGTCCAATTGCGGTTCTGAATTTGAAGGCTTTAGAGGCTTTACTAAAAACATTATGAAACTGTTGAGGCAAACCTCACAATGATCAAAATCAATGAATGATAAGAGATGAATTTATAACGAATTCATATCTCCAGTTCAGCAAAAATATAAATTTTGTCTGTCGGCGTTACATTTTTAGGGAGCAATTTAAAAAAGTTATTTCAAAGTTCTGCGAAAAATCTTGAGATTTTTTTGACGTTTGATGGCTTGAATTAAAAGACTTGATACTAATACTGCAATCCGAAAAATATAAATCCACCTCCTTGGATTATCAATTTTTGTAGGAGTATATCTAAGTTAAAAGTAATTTAAAAATTGTAAGAAAAGTACTAAATAGATTTAGACATTTGATGGTTTGATGGAAAGATCTTTACCCCCCCCCCCTCCTTCCGCACACACACACACACACAACCAGGTTCCAGATAAATATACATTTTCAACTCCTCAAACAGTTGAAGTCAACTCTAAAGGTTATTTCACAATTATGGGAAAATTACTGGGCGAATTCAGACTTTTAATGACTTGATTGAAAGATCTTCATCTTTCGTTGTCTGAAAAAAATATAAATTTCCTCTACCAATACCCAGTTTTCTTAGGGGTCAGTTATAAATTTTATTTCAAAATTATGATAACGACATTAAACTACTTCTGACATTTGATGGCTAAATATAAATTGCTTTACCTCCTTCTGTGTTGAAAAAAATATCATGCTCATTAAGATCATTTGCCTCAAAAGGCCAATAATGTTTTTAAATAAAGCGACTGGCGCATTCAAACTCAAAACACAGTTGGATTAATGTAATTAATTTTTTCCCACTTACTCTTTGAATTAAATTTTTAACTTAATTGCTTTTCCAAGGCAGTGTTTTTAAATACTTTCTTCAAAACTAATTGAAATTCGAAGAGCGTTATACTGACTGAAAACCAGCTAAGCTCTTTGTTTCATTTGAAAATAGGATCTTCCCATCTGAGACGTGACATTTTACAAACTGAAGTTTCAAAGGTTGAATATCATTTGAATGTAAATGAATGATTTTTAAGATTTTAAGACGGGAACAGATTTTTGCATAAATATTTGAAATTGCTTAGAGATAAATGAAAACGTAGAGTAGCAACGTTAAACTATTTTCATTTTGCTTAGATTTGTTTGTTTATTAAATAAAGATATTTGCTGTTTAGAAAAGATTAAATAAACCATATATACGCAGCTCTCGCTTTAAGCTATTATACAATTTATGTTCAGCATAGTTATTCAATTCGATTGCATTTAAAATGTATGTTTACGTTTTAATTTTTAAAAAGATTTACCATTTTGACTTTTCTCATTGGAACAATTCATACCTGCTTGCTGAGTCCGGCTTGTTGGGTTGGATTATATCCGACCCGAATCGGAAATGCAAACCCCAAAACGACCTGAAATTGAACATGAGTGAAAATTAATACAATTTTTAAATGTAGTTGTGGAAAAATTGTCTACAACCATCTCTCTAATATAAATGTATGCCTTATGATTCAAAATGAATATACGCAAAATAAGCTGATTCATATTAAAATGCATAGTTTCTCTTCTGAAACAATATTTTGGATTGAAAAAAAAAATCCATCTCTTGTTTGAAAACACCAAATCCGAATTACTGACCTGCACCCAGAAATATGCGAGTCAACCTAACTCGCACAAAAAAGAAAAAAAAAAAAAAAAAAAAAAAAAAAAGGTAGTTAATCCGACTTAAACCCGACCCGCAGAGAAACAAACAAACAAACAAAAAAAGGGTTGGTCTCTTTTTTTTTCTTACGTAAATTGATATATGCTTCTACTTTCATGCCCGGAGTTTCATATATTCCAATCGTCATATCATTAAAACATGTTCATAAAATGTCATCATCTGTTTAACGGTACATTTTAAAAAAATGTACCGTTGTGACTTTTCTCATTGGAACAATTCATACCTGCTTGCTGAATGTTGGATCGGGCTTGCATTGTTGGAGTTTGTTGGATCGGGTTATATCCCACCCGAATCGGAAATGCAAACCCCCAAATGGACCTGAAATTGAAATGAGCGAAAATTAATACGATTTTTTAATGTAGTTTTGGAAAAATTGTCTACAAGCATCTCTCTAATATAAATTTATGTCTTATGATTAAAAATGAATATACACAAAATAAGCTGATTCATATTCAAATACATAATTTCTCTTCTGAAACAATATTCTGGATTTAAAAAACAAAATCAATCTCCAATCTGAAAACATCAAATCCGCATTATTGACCTGCACCCAGAAACATGCGAGTCAACCTAACTTGAAAAAAAAAAAGTTAATCCGATTTAAACACCACCCGTAGAGAAACAAACAAACAAGCTTCTACTTTCATGCTCGGAGTTTCATATATTTCAATCGTCACATCATTAAAATATGTCCATGTCCATAATATGTCATCATCTGTTTAACATATCGATATGAATATGTTGTTTAGGTAGGCAAGGCAGCTAATATTTGTTTATTTAAAATCTCGTAACATATATATATATATATTTTCAATAGCTGTAGAGTAGGTGGGGGTAAAGATACGCACTTTCCATACATTTTGATTTTTAACGCCCACATTGGTCTAAACTTATGTTATGAGTGATTAAAATGTTAGATTAGAACCTTAGGCAAGTGTCACCATCAACCAACATTCTGTCAAATTATAATTCTGCGAGAAATTGCAATTTTTAAAAAACATTGCTCTGCGTATCTTTGCTCCATCGGTTGGGGTAAAAGTACGCAGCCGTGGGGCAAAGATACGCAGTGCGTATTTTTGTCCAATTACTGTGGTTTTTTGTCCCATTTCCAATAAAACGAATGAGTAATGCAAAAGCATTAGTAAATTTCACTAGTATTTATAGTTAAACTGAAAATTGTAAGTTAAACCCTGAAAAAAAATGAAAAAAAAACAGCAGTCTGTGAGATCGCAAATAGCAGTTAACCTCTAACTACTGTGACAAAATTTGTTGCATAAATACTGTGAGCGGTCCCAAAGATCCCTTGAGCGTAGAATGAATAAAAGGGTTGACTGACTCATAAGATACTGTTTTTGCGCTAAACTTTATGTAAAAGACTATTATAACGAAAATTCTCCTCATTTAGAAGTCTTTAGAGATACTACTAAGTTTCCAAGCGAATCAAAATTAAACTAACATCAATAGTTAAATCGAAAATTACAAGTTAAGTTATGAAAACTGAATATATAGCAGCGGTCTGTAAGACCGTTAACAGAAATTAAGGGCTAAGACTTAAAATCGTTTTATGAAACAAAAATATTGATTTTTAAAAGTAGGTAGGTAGTTACCTACGTTCTATATTGAAAAAAACTTAACTATAAAAAGGAAAAGGTAGTTGACTAGCTTATATTAGTTAAGTAGCTATTATATTTTATACAATATAAAAAATAAAGCTTTTCACAACGTGATTGTCGAAAGCTTTGGATCTAACTAAAACGATAGGACAAAGCCCCGAATCTTAAACTTGTACGCATCTTTGCCCCAAGACAAATGCGTACTTTTACCCCATTTTTCAGTATTTTACTTAACCGGCTACTGACAAGTTTAAACAAATGCGATCAAGATAAACTATACGGCATTTAGAAGCTATAGAGCTTCCGTTCTCCAGTGAATTTTTGGATTTGTAAAAATTCACAAGAATGATATTATTATGAAAGTATTGTCAGCTAAACAATAAAGTGAAAAATTAAAAATGTTAGATCAAGATTCTAAAATTTAAACTCATCTCATTTTCTTGGCACGGAGTGCTACGTTTTTCCATAAGGTAGAGCATAACACAGAACTACTACTCTTGAGACCAAACTACAACCTAGCGGTCATGATTGTAGAAATGTTTCTTCATATTAAATCAGCCACTGCGTATCTTTGCCCCGTGCGTATCTTTACCCACACCTACTCTATATCATACTTTGTTTTTTAGTAAAGACAGACACATATCGAAAACGCAAGTATGTTATTTTTATAATTTTCACAAAATGCTGAAATCATTACGAAATTTGAATACTTATTAGAATACTTAATAGTTTTCATTTTTAAATATAATAATCCAGTTATATAATTTTTCTTAACCCATTACCCGCTTGTGTTGTGTTGACGTAAAGATAAAAATAAATGCCCATGTTTAAATTAACTATCAATCTATCACTATTTTTGAATTAAAAAAATTGCCTTATTTAATAATAGAAACTTTGACCATTAAAAAAAGCGAAGATTGTCTTTCAAAATTTGTGGTGGCAAACGCTTTTCAGTAAAAAAAAAAAAAAAAAAACAAAAATCGAAAATTCCTATCTTGTAGTTTCGGCTATTAATGAGTTAACAGAGATACATTCAAACATATAAACATTTTTAGTGGTTCTACAATATACATTAAAACACACATTCACACATAAATAATAAGCTAGAAGAAGCAAGGGGTCCACGGGTAGCTTCATCGGCCCGAGCCCTCCCTTCCCGGTTTTCGGTGTCTTTAATTTGTGTAATTTTCCTTTTAAATTTGTCCGGTTTCATTTTTTTTTTTCATTCTGGCTTCCGCTTGGGACCTAGGAATCTTGCTTCCGCAAAAGAGTCGGAATAAGCGGAAGAATAAAGGGCTGCGGACGAATAAGGGTCCAAGGCTGTTGTAAATGGCTGGTGACTTCCCCAACATGGTTTATTAGTGAGAAATTGCAGACTCAGGCATCGGCCGGAGTAGCTCAGTGGTTAGAGCGACTGCCTGGAATGCAGTGGTCCCGGGTTCGATTCCTGGCTCTGACTAATTTTTCACTCCAGTTGGGTTTATTGTATTTATTGTATGTATGTCTGTAAAATATTTATATATACTTTTAATTTTTAGTAGTTGTTCGTTGAATAGCACGTGCAGTAAGGTTATGTGGTGTTACTGGGCCATGATTTTACAATGTGACTCTGGAGATTCTGGTAGTTCAACTTCCAACAGCTAATTAATGTTCATTTGAATTAAAGTCTGTACTTTTGTAAATGTGTTCAATTAGGTTTACTCTATCAAACAGAATTTTTCAAAATTATATTTTAATGTCTAATAATAAAAAAATATACACTGGTGGACAAAACTCAAGGACCACTGTTATTTTCAACGACTACAGTTAGAAATCGATCCGCAGCAGCACGTGTAAATTTGCATGAATGTGGGATGTACTCTGTTTTGCTAAACTTAAGCAAATTTTGTACTTCCGCCTTTGTCGATCACGTGACAGCAGAGATAAGAGATTTTAGGCAATCGGCGAGTGCTGTGAGTTGTCATTAGATGTACAAATTGAAGAAGATGGAGTGAAGCTTGAACATTGAAATTTTGAACATGTCTTCGAGCCATCATTTAGATGATATTACTCGTCGTAGAATAATCGGAAAGTTGGAAGAAGGACGCAAAATGAGAGATGTTGCCCGTGAATTTAACATCGCGCACAGTATTATTTCTAGGCTATGAGCGGCATTCCAAAAGAGTGGAATATGTACCAGGCGCACGGGAGGAGGTCGTCCTAGCAGAAAGACATCTTAAGAAGATCGCTATATTGTTATTTCGGCAAAAAGGAACCGATGCAGCCCAGCTGGTCAATTAGCAAATCAACTTTGTGCTGCCACAGGAACTAAAACATCGCGGAAAACTGTTTCAAGACGTTTAAAAAAGGATGGACTATACGCCCGATGACCTATTGTGTGTGTCCCACTCTCGAGACACCAACGTAGCGTCCGTTTATAGTGGTGTCGTATGCATAGCTATTGGACTGATGACGACTGGTCTACCATGCTCTTCTCAGATGAGAGTAGATTCAGTCTATCGTCTGATTGTAGATGTAAACTGATATGGCGCGAGTTTGGTAGTGCTTACTGTCGAGAAAATATTCTAGAAAGTGATCGATATGCGACTTCAAGTATCATGGTGTGGGCAGGCATCATGTTCAATGGCTGCACGGATTTCTATGTGCTTGACCAAGGGTCCATGACCGGTAGACGGTACATTGAAGACATCCTGCTTCCACATGTTCGAATTTTCAGAGGTACTATCGGCGAAAAGTTTTATAGAAACGCACCTTGTCATCGCACACAGTCTGTACAAGATTGTCTTGAGTACGAAGATATCCATTGCATAGACTGGCCAGTACGTTCCCCTGACATGAATCCCATTGAAAATGTATGAGATGCCTTGAGAAGACGTATCGACACTACTCGACAATTTCCTCCCACAAACAAGGAAACCTCACCCGTGCAGTGCAGGAGGAATGAGGCAACTTGCCTCAACAGCTACTGAATCATGTTGTTCTGAGTATGCCACGCCATTTTGAAAGTTGTCTCGCATTACATGGTGGCCACATCCCTTATTGATATGGCACTGACGATTGTTAATTGTGAGTATTTTGCTTTATTTGCACAGTCATGTTTTCGGACAATATTCACGTTTCAGAAAAAGAACCTCTGGTAATAACCCTGTATACATCCTTTAAACAAAATTTTCATATTAAATCGTGTGTAACATTCTGTTAATACTATTGTTTGTTTCTTGACCCACAATCTCACGTAGATTCTCATTCACGTGTACATTTCTGCTTTGTCCTTAAGTTTTGTCCACCAGTGTATATATACACTATGACGCAAAAGTTTAGACAATGACGTCATTCAGCTTTAAAATGTAGAATTATGACGTCAGAATTACAAAAACCTGTAAATATATTTAAAAAGCTATGTACAAAAGACAGTCGTATTATTTGCTATAATACTAATTTTTTTCATAAAAATTCAAATGTGCTTGTCGCAAAAGTTTAGACACTATTCTAAATTTCTTTGAATATTCGCTGGCATATGCAAATTTAGAATCGATGATGTCACAAATTTGGAGCACTTAAGTTCTGCAAACGATTGCGCTTCATAGTCGACATGCCGAGAGCTAAAGAAATTCAAGTGAATGAGGTTTCAAGGATTTGGCAGTTGAAAGGTGAAGGGAAGAGCGTTTCTGAAATTTCTGCTATTATTAATAGGTCAAAAAAATCTATTTATCGAGTTTTATCGAGTGGTTCCGAATATAAAGCAAAATGTCGGTCTGGGAGGCCACGTGTGACAAATGTACGAGAGGATCGCCTGATACAAAGACTAGCGAGTTCTCAACAAATGAGCGTACGTGGAGTTCAAAGCTCATCGAGACTCTCTGTATCAAAGGATACGATTCGTAGACGAATTTTGGAAAAAGGAACAATCGTTTATAGCAAAATGCAGAAGAAACCAGCTCTGAAACCACATCATAAGTTACAAAGACTTATGTGGGCTCGAAAGCATATGTCATATGGAGAGAAATGGCAGTCAGTCATATTTAGCGATGAAAAAAAGTGGAATCTGGATGGTCCAGATGGTTGTTTATCGTATTGGCATGACTTGCGGAAGGAACCTCGACGTTCTTTTAGTCGCAGACAAGGAGGGGGCTCGGTGATGGTTTGGGCAGCCTTTTGCTATAATGGACAAGTATCTCTGACCTTCACCAGTGGTCGTCAAACTTCACAGCATTATACACAGACATTAGAAGAAAACCTACT
Source organism: Maratus speciosus (assembly GCA_963932465.1). Lineage (NCBI taxonomy): Eukaryota > Metazoa > Arthropoda > Arachnida > Araneae > Salticidae > Maratus > Maratus speciosus. Next base: position 467,131,335 of record OZ010790.1, read on the forward strand.
GCCATTTGCTGAGCTTCTAGGGGGTCCTCAGTGGGAATTTCAGCAAGACAATGCTTCAATTCACGCTGCAAAACATTCAAAATCTTGGTTTAATTCCCATAATATAAGAGTTCTCGACTGGCCAGCATGTAGCCCAGATCTTAACCCTATAGAAAACCTTTGGAGCATCATGTGTCGCAAAGTTTATAGCAACGCTAGACAATACTCTTCTGAAAAGGAACTTAAGACATCTATTGAGAATGCATGGTACGATATCGATCCACAAACTATGCAAGATTTAGTTTCTTCCATGCAATCTCGAGTATATGACGTAATACATAAGCATGGATGGGCAACCAGGTTTTAAAAATTGTTTATTTCGATTTTATTTAATTTGTGTCTAAACATTTGAGACAGCAGTTTATTTTTGTTACCATTTAATTTATTGCAATATGCACAATTCCACTTTTCTTTGTTATAAATATTGTTTATATGTACAGCACATTAATTTCAAGCAGTGATTTGAAAATTGAATAAATATTTTTCAAAGTATGTAAGAATTTCTTCATTGTCTAAACTTTTGCGTCATAGTGTATTTCATCTTTCTGTCTTCATTTGTCCTGTTCCCCATGCGTAATTTTTGTTTTTTTAATTACATATCCTTTGCTGTAAAGGTGTCTAGAAAAAAACATCAAATGTGAAATTATTTAATTTATTTATACAAGAAGCACTTAAGAATTAAGTAAGTACTTATGTACTTTAGTACAGGCAATAAGTATAAAAGTTACAGGAATATTTTAGGAAAAAAAAATAAACAAGTTAAGTCTATGAACAAGCGGTACGTAAGTACTTAAGTTCTTATTCACCTCATTGAAAGTTCGATGAGTCCAATAAATCTGTGGAGAATGTAACTATGTTTTTATATAGAACAGAACTATTTTTTATTGGTTTCGATATTTTTCTAATAATGTCACTTTGTCTTATGTACGCCTGCTCATCTGTATCGTAAAATTTCGAGGTTTGTCTATCTCACTTAAGAAATTTGGTTTGATACCCGCCAACGAGCTTTTTTAAAACTTTATTATGTAATTGTAATAAGGTAGAGGAGAGGGGGGCACATGTGAACAATTTTTATATTTTTGACTATTTCTCAAAATTGTTATGAGCTATTAACCAAAAAATGATTTATATGAATAATTAGAATTTGTTTGTTCTTTTAATGAAACTTTTGGATGCATTTATCAAGAATTTCTAACTTATATCATCATTCTAAAAATTGTCTAAATTTGTTCACATGTGCCCCGGTGGAGGGGTAGTTGTGAACACAGGTGGGGAACATGTGAACATATGCATAAATAAGACAAAAATAATTTTTTGTGAATAAAAACTGTGATAAAAACTAATTAGATGCCCTCTTTCTAGTTGTGTGAATAAATCAATAAATATTTCAACATAAATACAAGAAATTATTCGTAAAATTGTACACTAATATGCCTACTCCTTTTGAGTCACTTTTAATTGTTATCTAACTTCCAGTAAATTAAAACTGCGAAGCAATCCTAAAAACATTGAATATATAGCTCAACGTTTGTCAAGGGTAATTAAATTTTAAACTAAAACAAATGCACTCACAGACTTAAAAATTACACTTGTGCACTTGTGAACTGTTCCCATCTGCCCTCATATGTTCTGTTCACAAGTGCCCCATCTACCAACTTCAGCCTAACTTATAAAAAAGAGATATTTTTAATAAGGAAACAAAACTCTTTGTAGACTTACCTAATTAATGGTGCTATAGAACGCAATGCTAATATTCCTCTTTAAAAAATGTCTTGAATGAATTTTAACTTCAATAACTTAGAAGACTTTTTTACTCCACACCTTCTAAAACAAACAAATTAGAACTACCAGAAATCAAAATGGCCTACTGTTCTGAAAATTCAGCCAAAAGATGGTACCAGTACTACCATCAATTGGTAATTTTTTATTTTTTTATTTCAAATTAACTGAGTGAAATATGTACTGTTCACATGTGCCCCCCTCTCCCCTATTATATAGCTTTCTTTATTGTAAGCAAAAAAACGGAGAAATTAATTTCCCGTAGTAAAAGAAATTCCAAAAAATTATTTATAACTGTTGGGGTAACTGCATCCCACATGGTTCAGTTACCCCTGGTACATGTCCCAGTTACCTCATTCTTGAAAAAAATATATATGGGGTAACTGGAACACCAGCCTTACATTTGAAACATGAAGTAAATATGTATCGATACCTAGTAATATTAATGTATTTTTAAAATTTTATCTTAAAAAAAAAAGATTATTTAATAAAAGTACTTACTGTATTTTAATAAAAAATCAAGGAAGTTCAACCAAGAAAAGTTTGTAAAAAAAGAAACCAAAATTTTCGACAACCTATCACAGAAAAGACGGCATTATGATTGAGCTGACACATAATTGTTTTAAGAAGTAGAGATGCATGGGGCTGCAATGTTGACAAAAGCTAAAACTTAACAGCCATCAACGTTTTTTATAAAATAGCCTATGGCCCAGTTACCTCGTGGGTCCAGTTACACCAGTTTACCTTATTTGAAATTTTAAACTGTTAATTTAAAAATTGAAATTTTAAATTTCAATTTTGTTGTGCTTAAAACCCCCCCAAAGACACACTCTATGACATACTGAGTAGCTATGCTGAAAATTTGAGCCCGAATCCTGGGTTAAAAAATACATTTAAGGTCGTTTAATGTAATAATAATAATAATAATAATAATAATAATAATAATAAAATGCTTGTTTGGTAAACAAGCTCGTTTATTTTGACAACGAAGAAAAAAAAATTATTTGTAAATAAACGGCAGAATGGTTTTATTGCTGAAGAACTTCCTCCAATTGACCAGAGAAAGAAAAAGTAGATATTACATTTCTAACGTGAAAAAGGGAATATCTTGTTGTATTTGCGCAGTTAAATTGCTTGTCCTTCGATTACATACGAATGGACTCCCTTTGAGTGAAACTGTAGGGTTCAAAGGGTTACGCCTTAAAGGTTATTCGAGTCGCGTCCCAGATGCTTTATGCTAATTGGATAAATAATAATAATCCTCGAAAGCATCTTTTACTCATGATACGAAAATAACAATGAATAATAGCATTTAGCAAAGATAAATCTGCATTGTGGGTGGTATTTTCCCTTTCTTTCCATCACAATTCTATATTTGTTGCGTAGTTACAAAACAACGGCGTAGCGAGGATCTTTCTCTAGGCGAAGTTTTAAAACAATTTATAAAATATACGAAAAAAGAGCGAAAACGATGTTGTTCAATCATTAACTATAGCAACTTTAAACGTTGTTTAATTCTTAATTACAACAACAAAAAGTGGTAGCTATGACTATATAGTCACCATGACAGCTTCCCTTTTTAAAAACAGTATACTGAGCTATACATGTATTCTTTTCTTTCCAATATTTTCTTTGTTGGTGACCCAAATTTTTAGAAATTTTTATGTTTAACATTAGAAAAAAAAATCTTTTTAAAAGTCTCAAAGTAGTCGCAATGGCCGATCTTCTGCTTTGTAATATTTTACAAATTATTATTTTCTGCGAGTTAATATTTAACTTGAACTGTGTCATAGTAGATGTAGTTAAAGAGTTTAAAATTTTATCTATTTTCAAAAAAGTCTATTCTATTAGCTATCTCTTTTCATCGTATGCGTATTCTTTGTGTATTTTGTATACGTATGTAAGATTTAAGTTCTAAAAATATAATTAAACGAGTGAAAAAAGTATTAACGCAGCATAACAATAAAGGTCTATTTTTACATGAAGTAATAATATTGTGCTAAAGTAAAATTTTACATATTTAAAGTGTGCAAAATAATGAATGATAACAGTGACAGTGCATCTGTGATTACGAACTGAAAATGAACTTATTAATAAAGGAGAAACAAAATTGCTCAAAAAACATAGGAAAGCTACCTTGCACAAAATTAAATCTTTATGATAAAATATCAAATGTCGCCCAAATTTCTCATAATTCGTAAAACCGAACGAAAAATCAAGGTGTAACAGTTATTAGTTATTGTAACAATTATGTATATATATATTTTTCGGTTTATATTAGGAAAAGAAAACCCTTAATTGTTTTCAGTAAATTGTTTGTTTTTGTATCTCAGTTTTCATAATGATTTAAAAAAGAAAACATTACAAAGATCAAATTGTATATTTATTTTTTAAATAATTTAGTTTAAAATAACATTTTAAGATAGTTCGGTACACAAAATTTTATTTATATATTTATTTTTTAATTTGTAAATATATTTTACTTTCCTCCCCCCCCCCCCTCCCTTGAAATGTATATTTATACAGATAATCATTTCCGAATGTAAATTCTTAAAAAATAAAATAATAATTAAAAAAAATTAAATATTTTTAAAAATTTTAGTTATATGTAAAAATTGGTATATCTTTTGACAGACTAACGATTTTACAATACGTTTTTCATTTTTGAGTATTAATTTGTTTTCAGAATTTACAAAATTAGTTAGTAAAAAATATTTTTTAAAAGAAATAAAGTAAGTTTTTACGAGTATTTTTTTACTGCGGGAATCACACTAATTTAAATTTTTTCTCCCAAAATAAAGAAAATCATAAAGACAGTTTAATCAATATACAATTGAAAATACTTTTACGAAGTATCATAACTTAATATTTCGTAGAAATTTAGGTATATCAATTTAAATATGATGAAGCTTGAAAAAATACATTCTGAGGATTTAAATTTTAAACATGCTTTAGACAACTACAGGCAGTACAAAATAAAAATGGTCCTATCTTTTCATATAAGAGTAATTACTGAGTTTACATGCAATTTGATTAATTAAATTCTAAAAGTTGAAAAATTTTAAGCCATAAAAGGGTAAAAATGGTAATTTTTTGGGGATTTTTGTGTTTCAGACAACCGCAAGGGTTTATACTTTAGACTTCAGATAACCGAGTGTCTCACTTTCGAACAAATTTTACAGCATTCTTCGCCAACTCAAAAATGTCTCGGACTCTTAAAAAAAAAATTGCTACAAATTTATAGAAAGAAACTTTCCCCCTATCTTTCAAACAAGTGCCATATGAATTCTGCACTGTAAAAAATATCTGCGTAGATACCGCGAAACGCATCTGACTGGTCAGAGCTTTCTGACGCTATCAGGAAGGGGGGGGGGGACGTCTCTGTCGCCAAACGTTGTGAACTTGGCGCTATTTCCAGTATTTCGCAAAATTTGCATAGACTTCCATTGAAATACAATAGGGTTTACTTGCTTGCAGAAAATCGACAAATTGAGATATTTCAATGCAACAAAAACGAATATTAGGTTATGAATAGAGCTTAATTGAACTATTTACATTATTTTTAAGCACAAACACTAACTATTTACAATATTCGTAACACTATATATATAATTTTACACATATATATTGGCGGAGAAGTGAAAATTTCAGAGGAGAGGACATTTATATGATAAGAGTATTTACTGTAATTACAAATTAGCGACTTCATTTGCAAAGATAAGGAAAAAAATCCAAATACAGTAAAACCCCGATAATTCGGATTAATTGGGACCAGACCCAATCCGAATTATCGAAAATCCGGATTATACGGAGAATGAGAAAAAATGAAATAAAATAAAACATACTTACACAAAATCACCTTTATTCCTTTATATTAAACATATTGAATATTTACAGACAGTAAAAATGTAATTATAAAGTTTGTAATGTTCTGCTGTGCCAGTTTTCTATACCTTTAGCGGGTCGCACGGTCACGCATCCGCTTGAGCATAAGTAGTTCGTTATGGCTAATAACTTTTGGTTGAACATTATTGATAATGGTGTTTTCGTCTGTATCATCTTCATTTTCGTTTTCTTCAGTTGTGCACAAAGCGATTATTTCGTCATCTATAACTGTGGCGTAACTTCATTATTTTTTTCTTCTGACCAATTGCTAATGTCGCTGATATCAACATCTGAGCAACCATAAATTTTTTTAACATGCTCACAAAATCTTCAGGTGTAATTTCTCTTTCATTCTCGCTTATTCCTCCTTCTGGTTCAAGCTTATTAGTCGAGAAATCACAATTTGCAGGCCATAAATTCTTCCATGACTTTCGGAGAATACTTTCAACACCCTGATCCCAAGATTCAGCAATCATATAGATTACTTTCTTGATATTGATTGATTTGAGAATCTCTAATACTCCATGCTCTCCATCATCTTCTAAAAGTTCATTCAGCATTTGTCGTTTATAAACTTTCTTAATGTTCTGAAGAACCCCTTGATCCATTGGCTGTACCAGCGCTGTCACATTAGGTGGTAAAAACTTTACCGTTAGTTTCCTTTTGTCAGTTGACTTTCTTCGGGGTGTGTCGGGGCATTATCAATTAGGAGGACAGCTTTGATGGGTAAGTTGCACGATTTTAAATATTTTTAACACCCGGAACCATAAAATTGCCAAACTTAAACTTTAAACTTATACATTGTTGTTTCTTTGAAGGATAACATCAAAGAGTTTAAATAAGAATGCTTAAGGTATTCTTCTAAAGATTTCAGAAAAGACATTTTTATTCAGAATACGTGGATGAAATAAATGAATGTTAAGCAAATTTGCCGACCGCGTCTCAAACTAAAAAAAAAAAAAAAAAAAATCGACCAGACCGATCCGGATTATCCGGAGATCCGAATTAACGGGGTCCGAATTAGCGGGGTTCCACTGTAACTTTAATAAATTTGTGATTATTCAAATAAATTATAAATTTTATCTTTTTTTAATGATTTTATATTTAATAATTCTTATAATTATGAAACTCTGTAAGCTCTAATGATTATGTGCTTGGAGATAAGGAAATAAAATTGTCAAGAGTTGGGGAGGAGCGCGTTTTTACCAAGTGGAATCTAAAAATTGAATGCATAGAAAATAAGGGATTGCGAGGCGATCCAGAATGGAAGTGCGAAACAATTACGTCTGGGGTTGGCTAGTAAATAGGGATTGCATCGCGATACCGAATGGAATCGCTCAAGCAGGGGGGGGGGGGGGGGAGCCCCCTTAGTAATATAATAAGAAAGATAAAAGAAGACAAATGTGTCTAAACTTTCGCAATACTAAGATTAAAATATTGCTTAAATGCCTAAGATGGGATCGTTTTGACCCCATAGGTAATTATAATGTTTATTATAATGTTTATTATATGTTAATTATAAGTATTGCGCGGCAGCGCAATATTTATTTATTTCCAGTGTCACTTCTCAATGTTAATTTAACATGGAAAAGCCTATGGAGATCGTAACTTTTTCATTTTTTCTTCCCACCTTTTTGTCCCTGATGCCACTCATTTTTTATTGTTTACTAATTCTAATGATATTATAAATGTAAAGTGTAAAAACGTTTGCCTGACGTCAGGGTCGAAACGAATGGTAAAATGCCTTTGCATATGGGTAAATTATAACCCAGAGAGAAACATGGGCCAATTTTTTTTTTACATTATTCAAATATTTTTCTTAATAATTCCAATTTTCGCTTTTTTATTGAAAATCAACGGACATTTTTTCATAGAAAATGTAACATTTTTACTTCATTGTTGCAAAAATGTTAAAAGCCGTAATAATAATTTATTTCTTTTTAGTTGAAAGATTTTCACGTGAAATATTAAATTGAGCTAGTTTTTTTTTCTTCAAAAATTAAAAAGGTGAATATGGCGTCATAGTAGAAATAAAAAGGATATTTTTTGCTTTGGTCAAGTTTATATTTTAGTAAAAAGTTTCGAATGGATAGCTATTTTTGCGCACTTAGCGAACTTACGCGAATTTAGTGGGGAATTACATATCTTAAATTTTAAAATGTATTTTTTTTCCGAGATGAGAACTATTTATACCCCAAGTTAAACTTAGGTAATAATTTTCTGATGTGTTTACATCACCCTTTGGGAGAGAATAAGGTTTAAAAATTTAAGTAAAACTTTTATTTTTTATTTTTTGCTGTATCACAGCTATAATATTGTTAAATATTAGCAGTAAGGATTCAACACAATTTACATTTACATTCATAGCATTCCTGAGTGGGAAATAGGGTATCTAAATTTAAGTGAAGTTATTTTTTTATGTTTTGATTATAGATTTTTTACGTTCAGATTAGATTTTTGTCCAAACTACCGCAACCTGCATTACTACAGTGGCGAAACATTTTGAATTATACATTGGTAAACTGCATCCCACATTGTGATGCAATACCGCATTCATCAAAGCCTGATGATGATACTCTCTATTAATTTTGAAATGCGTTCATCTGAGTGCAGTAGTTATTAAAAAACTTGACATATTAAACAAAAACATAATTTCAAGAACAAATTAAAAAAACAAAATTTATTTCCTACATTGTTTAAGTCCGAGAAGGGACAGATATTAATTTATTTCATTCAATTAGTTCTACATTTAATGTTAAATTTTTGTAACAAATTAGTTAAGCCAATTGAAGATTAAAAAATAAAAATAAAATTCATGCTATATGATACTTAAAACACCCTAAAAAATTAGATTCCGTTCCAATGAAATCGAAATAAATCTTAGACTTTTTTTTAAAGTTTTGTATTTTGCATGCATCTTATCATTTTATGCACAATTGTCATAAACATAATACAAAATCTGCAATACGGACATTTTCAATTAAAAATGGAAGAAGTCTAAGATTTATTTCGATTTCGTTTGAACGGAATCTAATTTTTTAGGGTGTTTTAAGTATCATATTGCATGAATTTTATTTTTATTTTTTAATCTTCAATTGGCTTAACTAATTTGTTACAAAAATTTAACATTAAATGTAGAACTAATTGAATGAAATAAATTAATATCTGACCCTTCTTGGGCTTAAACAATGTAGGAAATAAATTTTGTTTTTTTAATTTGTTCTTGAAATTATGTTTTTGTTTAATATATTTATATATAATAATAATAATAATAACATTTTATAAGAAGTATTGGTAGTAATGCAGTTTAACTACCTTCAGTTCTGTTGCTTATCTGTCTGGCAATCAAGACACAAATTAACACATGAAGTATGACTTTTACACATAAACTCTCTGCATTTGTTGCACTTCTGAGAATATTGGGTGTCATCATAGAAAGCTTTCACTTATTCCCTGATTGCCTAAGATGGGCCAATGTGACCTCATTCACAATTTATACAAAAAAAAAAAAAAAAAAAAAAAAAAAAATAACTGTGCGAATCTTATGAAATAGACAAAATTATGACAGAGACATTTATAGGAGGATTCCTAAAAATAATTTTAGCGTACATATTCTAAATGAAAAGAAACCTGCAAAATGCCCAGATGGGGTCAAATTGACCCCATCTTAGTACAGCGAGGGTTAATCTATGAAAAGATAGTACGTATAACCATAAACTGAAATGTGCAATAACATCTTCCGAGTTATCCACGATCCCTAAAAGCGTTCTTTATTTTTAGAAACCCCAGAAGTCAATTTATTTACCAGATTTAAAGAAGCATTTATTAAAAAAAAGTTTTTTTTTGCCACTGGTTTTCGGAAACGTTTCCGAGTAGTTTTCATAGTGTATCAGTAATCAGTTTTCTCACAAGGAAGGTCTCCATACAGGGCATACTCAGAATATGTTGAAAAAAATGCTAGTGAAACTACTCATGTATGTAATAAGGGATCAGTCAAATTTAACGGTGGAATTTCAGTAGAAAGTCTGTAAAAAAGAAAATACTTTCGAATATTTGGCGCGAAAATACGAAAGTGACACGCGATTTGGCGAGCAGGATTTTTCCTAGCCAAAAGCAAACGATTTTAATGCATCTGAAAATTTATTAATTGTTTTTTAGAATGCACGGGTTTTAATGAATTCAAACTTAATCAATTAAAGAGGTTATTATATATTTTTTTATATTACATATATATGTTGCTTATTGCTGTAGTTATTTAATTTCATCACTGTAAAAATATTTTCTATGCTTTGCAAATTGAAAATATCTATTCTAAGTTATAGTCAGCTGACATTTGATTTAACATTTCCATATCGAAGACGAAGTCGTTTCCATAGCAACAAAATGAAGTCGACAGTGTTCTATCTGCCTTATTTTTGAGCTTGAAATAATTTAAATCAATTTAAATTTTGTTTTAAATCGTAAAATATGATATTTAAATTTTATTATAAATATATATCACAAACAATAGTTAAAACAAACTAAAAATGACAAAACTATTGTTAAAACAAATTAAAAATGACAAAACTAAAGTTATTTAAATTAAACTTGTATAAACAAATTCAACATAAAAAGATTTTCCTACATAAAACCGTATTTTTTTTTCATCGCCAACCAGTGATAAATCGCCAAATAAACGAAAATTTCGTTATTTTTTTACGGACGCTGTATCGGGGTTCCGCCAAATTTTTTTTTATAAATATATATATCCATATGAGAAGAACATTCTGTAAATTTCTCAGATTTTTCTGAATATGCCCGTATGGAGACCTTCCTTGTCAGACCGGAATATCGGTTTTTAGGATATTATAAATTGTCAATCAAACATTTTCAGCTGCGCAACTGAATTTATACATGCAAAAATAACAAAATAATATAAATGTTAATGCTGTTAATTTATCACACTGTAAAAAAACCTATAATTTTTACAGAAAAACTGTTTTAAAGAAAAAACAGTTTTTTTCTGTAGAAAATGTGGATTTTGTAATTTTTACCGAAAAAATCAGTATATATATATATATATATATATATATATTTTTTTTTTTTTTTCAGAAAAACCATTTTTATGAAAAGTTACAGATATTTTCTGTAAATTGGCAGCTTTTTTCTGTCAATTTGAGAGGTTTTTTTACAGTATGAAAATGTTTACTTGAGAATGAATACAATCCAAAAAACTTATAGTCCGGGTTTTAAAAACTGATTAACCCTTTGCGGTCGTATGTCTGCTTTCAGCTACCACATCTTTTTTACCGTTCCAGTCGCTCTCATCTACCACAGCAAAGAATCATACTGATCTTATATATTATATAAGTCGAGAAGCTTCGGAGATACGTAGAATTCGAAATAATATTTTGCAAATTGTGTTTAAGTGTCATTAGGCATTTTCGCTTCTTAAAATATTTTTTAAAGAATACTGGGTCATTCCACGTAAAATGAGCAAAAATTAAAAACAAGTCGTGGCCACATTGTAACCGATTTTAATAAAATTTGATACACAGGTTAAATTCATATTAAAATAGAGCTCTGCAAAATATCTTCACAAAAAAGAAATTATTTTAGCAGCTTTGGACATTAAAAAAAAAAAAAAAACTTGTAATAAAGAATGGCATGTGTGCAATCGTCCAAAGTTGTAAGTGTGAAGTTCTGTATCTTGAAAACTATTTAACAGATATGAATTTTTTTTAATAATATTGTAACTTCTGAAAAATTATCTTCCTATTTATTGAGTAATAATAATCTGGTAGCACCATGATTAATCTTTAATTGGTTGTAAAAATTGAAAATTTGTGAATTTTGAGAAAATTAGAAAAGTTATAAAAATCAAAGGAATTCAAAAACATCTGTGAAATTGATATCTGATGTAGTGTTGCATATGAAGATCACATTCCTTAAGTTTGAAAGTTGCCATTTATTTCCTTCACCTTCAAAAAAACTTCTTCAAAAACATGTTCAAAAAATTACAAAATCACAGTTTTTCAGTTTATGTATGAGCAAAAATATAAATAAAGGAAAGGTCCGACATTAACAATATTGCACAGACATAAATATCAATAAGTCCATGATATGCTCAAAAAATTTAAGATTGCCTTTTGATTTCTAACATAGCAAAATTGGGTTAAAAAAGATATCTGTTACATTCCATGAACTATTCCTCTTTGAATTCGCGCTCGTTTCCTAAAATATTGCACGATTTCAAGGTGAAAAAAAAATGAGTGCTGCCATCTATTTTTTGTATCTGGATTTAGGATTAATATGTAATTTTTTGTTCAACTGAATCATTTTTTCTACTTTAATTAAAAATATTCTTGAGGCAAAAATAAACTGAAAGCAAGAATAAAAGTTTCTATATTTAAAATATACACTTTTATCTATAATATCAAATAATTTAAAAGTTTTAAAAAACTTTCCTTCACTTTCAAAGAACTGATAGAAATATTGCATTTTACCCTCAAAAATTTTTAATATTTTTTTTCTCATTAAGGAATAAAAAGGCAAGAATGAAAGTTTCGATATTTAAAATATATACTTTTAGCTATAACGTCAAGTAATCTTAAACCTGTCCTTTATGTTTAAACGAGCAATACAAGTATTGCGTTTTTTCCTACAAAATTTTTCAATATTTATTTTTTTCTCATTACGGAATAAAAATACAATTACTAGCTTACGCCAATCTGTTACTTATTATTCATTCCTAATTATAAATAACTTTTAATATAGTCTTTACATTCCTAAGTCTAATAATCATAATTGAAAATTTTAAGCATGTAGACAAAACCTCGATTTTGCATGCACTTTTAATGTAAATTTTAATACTTAAATAAACAATTCTGAAATCTATTATTTTACATCTACTCACAAATAGATATGATCTTCATTGAAATCTGTGACATGTCTGCTGATTTGCTCACTTTGTATGGAATGACCCTACTCTAAAATGGCAAAAAGAAAGTTACCGAAAGAGAGTACCGTGAAACTGAAAGCAGTTTAAAACTAGTTGGATGTGCCAATCCCAAAACTTTCTTCTATCTTATACATCTTAATATTTCAAAAACTAGTTACACATGTTAATACTCTTCAATATTATTAGTTCATTACTACACCAACTTTGATTTTCATCTTAAATTCCTGCTTCAGTCAATTAAATGAACTAAAAACGAGTTAATCTATATCATGATATTTGTTAAAATTAATAGTTTTTCCTTATTCTGTTGTTATCAGATGTTTGCGAATAACCGGCTTAGCAGGAAGTGAGTTCCCGCCTTTGCACGAGCCGCCTATTTACAATAGAACTACGAAAAATCAAGAAAAGTATACAAAAATCGCTATCATAGAGCCCCTTTACCGCGCGATATTTACAAATTCAAGGAGGACCTGTTGGCCAAAGCCAAAAACATGCACAAAAAATTTGGTTCAATTGTATGCATAATTTTATACACTTTTCGATTGTACAATAAAGAAAATGGTACAGACATCGTAATTATAGCGCCCCTTCCAACGGAATTTTTCCAAATTCAGGGAGGACCTTCATGCCATGACCAAAAAGAAACACAAAAAATTTGGCTCAATTCTATGCATAACTTCATACACTTTTCGATGGTACAATATTCAAAATGGCACAAAAATCGCTATTAAAGCCTCCCCTAGCGGCGAATTTTTTCCAAATTAAGGAAAGACCTGCTTGCCATAGCCAAGAACTTAAAATAAAAATTCGGTTTAATTCTATGGATAACTTCATACACTTTTCGATGGTACAATATACAAAATCGCTATTACAGCGCTCCCTAGCGGCGATTTTTTCCAAATTCAGGGAGGACCTACTTTTCATAGCCATAAACTTAAAATAAAAATTTGGTTCAATTCTATGCATAACTTCATACACTTTTGGATGGTACAATATTCAAAATCGCACGAAAATCGCTGTTACAGCGCCCCCTACCGGCGAATGTTTTCCAAATTCATGGAGGATCTGCTTGCCAAAGCCAAAAACTTAAAATAAAAATTTGGTTCAATTCTATGCATAACTTCATACACTTTTAGATGGTACAATATTCAAAATCGCATAAAAATCGCTATTACAGCTCCCCCTACCGGCGAATTTTTTCCAAATTCAGGGAGGATCTGTTTGCCATAGCCAAAAACTTAAAATAAAAATTTGGTTCAATTCTATGCATAACTTCATACACTTTTGATGGTACAATGGCGACAGACAGACGGACACACGGACACACGGGCAGACAGACATTTTCTATAAACATGTTTTTTGGGATCTCTGACCCCTAAAACATGTAAATCCGTCGAAAACCGGAAGTCGAAAAAAATTTCGATTACAATACTTTCTTCTATTGAAGATAGAAGAAAGTAAAAATAAGACATAAGATGTAAAGAGTAAAGATTGTTCTGTATGTTCAAACAGAAAATTTAAGGGCTGCCTATTGGAGACTGCTTTGAAAGATACCACACGATGGAGAACTATGAAATATAAATTTTACATAAAATTAAAACATACTACACTGTTAAAAATAAAGGTTGAACTGTGAACCAGAAAGATAGTTAAACCATGGACCTTCAAGAGAAAGCACCATTGCTTCGGTTATTTTAGAACGAAGGCGATTAGCGAATTCCCCAAAAAACCTGTATCGTGGTTCAACTTCTAAACCTAACTGTTACTGTAACTACAATGGCGACGCGAGAGCGAGAGATGGGGAAATCCGTCCGTGCATCGTGCTCGTGCTCATGAATTCAACACTGAACACTGAAGCATGTTGTTTATTTCTGAAAAAATGGTATCAACTGCTTATGAGATTCCTTCTAACGTCGTAAAAGGTGAGTAAATTTTCTATTTGTTATTTTTTTATATGGGCAATTTGATTAGTATGATTTCGCGATTTCTTACTTTTATGGAATTTTTTTTTTTTTTTTTATGTGGCCAATTTGATCAGTATGATTTCAGGAGTTATTTTTTCTATGGAATTTTGTTTTTCTATGTATTATAAAATTAGTGCCTTTTTTTTTTTAAGGTATTAGAAAAACATTTCATTATATGTAATTATTGTTAAACAACCTGTATTCAGCTCAGATTCTCACTGTTTTTGCTTATTTTGTACATACAATTGATAAAATCTTTTGCTATCTTTTTCTCGCGCTAATATATGTATTTTTAATATTCATTTTTCGCGCATAATATTGATCCTGGGGCTCTTTCCTTGATCCTGACTGCATTAAGCACGAGTGAATAAAAATTTCAAAAACTGAGCTTTAAGCTCAGTCTCATTTGAAGGAGCCTTCACTTTCGCTCTAAATTCTGCTTGCATTTGTATAGTGTGTTTATCTTATTATAACGCTTATGTTAATCTCGAAAGAAAATGCTTAGAAACTCTATCTGCTGTCGAAAACTGCAATGTGACTTGCTGTATGTAAACCTTCTCCATCTTTATTATTAATATAACTAGAATCTGTTGATATGCTTACTTTATTAATAATATTACAGGTAAAAACAAAAGATGCAGTATATAAATTTATGTGATGATTTTTATAGCGATTTGCCTGAAGTGTAACACATGTTCTGTTCAAGTACGTCATTAGAGTTACAAATCCGTTTATAAGGTTTATTGGATTTAAAAAACAATTTTAATAACTTTAAAAAATCAAAAATACCAAAAAAAAAAAAAAAAAAAACTGTTGTACAGCTTAATTTCAAGTAATATATTTTTACAATTAAAAATGTAGCAGTCTGAATGCTTGAAAAGAATGATTAAATTAATATGCACCAAACGGCATAAGATTAAAAAATTACTTTCACGAACTACTATTAATTATATTATACAATAAAATAACAATGTAAAATCCAGTTAAAACTGCAGGAATTAAATTATAAATGCCTCTTTGCTTTGCTGTAAACATTTAATTTTCTTTATAAAAACAAAGATTTTTAGCGCCAAGTGAGAAAGGATTGTAAATAATGAGGATCTAAAAGTTTTCCTACAATCTGCCGAAAAGCTGTAATTAATGGTGCAAGTATTTCATTTTGATATGCTGTTATTTCACAATACTTATAAAATAGGTAAATTTGATAAATATTCTAATCTCAAAATATGCCGCTGTATAATTCATCCTGTAAATGCATCAGTTTTGGATGTAAACTGTACAATTTCCAGTTATTTAAGTTCTTAAAAATAAATGGGATATTTAGTAATTTCAAAATTTTTCTAAATTGACTATTTTAAGATTTTTTAATTTTGTATTTAACATAATTATACTTTAGTGCCCCTCCCCCTCCACAAAAAGTACAACCAAATCTAAATTTTGTTTTTAAAGCTTTGTGCATTTATTAATAAAAACACTAGATTCAGTATTCTTATGTGACTGGAAAACTGGGGATTGTCAAGAAAAAATGACATGTGCTCAAAACGTCAGAGAAAATTAAAAAAAATTTCTCAAAGCTGGAAAAATCCTGGATTATTATTATTATTTTTTTAATTCTCTGTTAATGTGTAAGGATTCTCATGAGTTCCGAGCTCAGTCTACAAAAGAAAGTTGATTTGTCACCTGCAAGTTGAATTTTCGCTAAATATTTTTAAAATAAAGATGTTTTAGCTAATATAAATTTCTTGCCAGATAGCCGATACCTCTGCAAAAGAAATTATGAAGCATGCAAAAAAAAAAAAGGGGGGGGGGGGTGGGGAAGCTGTAATTAAAATGTTTTTAAACACAAAAAATTGAAACACTCAAAACACTGCTTCTAAAACAATATCAGTAAATGACATGTTTGTTTCTAATTTATCATTTTTTAAGTATGAAATGATATAGATGTTCAATTTTATGATTTATTTTCATTTAAGAGGCAAGTTTACATTTTATTCTTATTAATGCATGAACGTGTATTATCTTTTGCTGTATAAATTTTAATCATTAAAATCTAGAATTGTAATTCATATATATTTCTAAAAATGTCGGGAATTGTGGTCCGGGAATTGTAGAAAATATGATCTGGGAAAACCTGTAAAAGCCACAGAATTTTATTTAGAGTATGAACATTGTACATTGTTGGAGAATGTAATTTAATAGTGAATTAGTCTAAATACCAGAACTTAAAAAAAAAAAAAACATTGTTTAGTCTTTCAAATATTTATTGCAATTAAATTTTCATTAAGCCACATTTGCTAAAATGAAATATTGGCTGCAAATTTGATCCTACACAACTTAAATTAAAAGTAACCATTAGGCTTAACACTACTTTTCTGTTTGTTTTTTTATGAGGAGGGGGGAGACCCTGGTATTTTTCAAGAAATCTTGATGCAATTCTGGCTTGAAGTGAGGTTTGCCAAATGTTAATGAAAATTAAACTGAACGGTAATTTTTTTATACGGTCCTTGACATAAATAACTAAATCTTAAACTGATATTTTACCAAATGTTATAAACAGAAACCAATTGGGGTAGGGAAAAAAACAATTATTTTTGTCGTATAACAATTTTATGGCTTATTTAGGTATATATTTATGCTTTTCAGTACACATATTAAATGATTTAAAATTGCTTCTGATTATGTGCTTTAGATAAGTTCCTTGTTTGTATATACTAATGGATAAACTGCCTCTGAATATTAAATACAGCTATTTTTATGTAGAGGCCAATAGAGTATTCTGCTGTTAGTTAAATTTTGACTATGTACTCTGACAATATAGATGTCAAATTAAAGTAGATCAAAATTTAATTTTTAACAAATAAAAATGTCATCTTTAAAACTGATGTAAGACTAATATTTGATTAAAAAATAATTTGTAGAAACAAAACAATAGTTTAATGATTAAATTTGTTATGTATCATAAATTAATATAGTGCAAAAACAGAATATTCTAATAATTTGTTCACTATTATTATTACTAAATAAGTTTTCCTCTTCTAAATAATCAAACTTTGTTGGCAAGACTTAACCATGATTTAGTTACATGGGTAGTGTTAACTCTAAGCCGCTTTAGCAGGGCACAATACCCTGCAGCCTTTATTTCTTTTTTGCACCCGGCAGCTCTTTTAAACCCTCCCAATGCACCTGTTTATATATATATACTTTTTGGCCGAATTATATTAATGAAGTAATTTTTAGGCCGAACATAGCCGAATATTTTTTCAAAATGAAATGTTTTAAAAAATTAAAATTGCATACCTAGGCTGAATAATTGGTATTCGGTTATTTGGCCAAACCACTATTCGTTGCATCACTAGTATCAAGAATCTTAAATTTTATTGCTATACCCCTCTTCCAAAAAACGTATAATGCCACACTGTATCCAAAGGTCAGTGGTGGTTAATTTCTAGAAAATCTTATCAGCCAAGGATTTATTTCCCCAGCCAGTAAAATGCAACATACAGTTGAAAATTTTTATGATAAAATTTATGCAACTCAAAAATAGTTGATGCCGTATTTTGTGGAAGAAATGCCGCACTCCTCAAATTGGCCTGAATAACCTTAAAAATGTCGTAATCCCCGCACCTGTTGTAAACGCCGCATCCATCGGAACGCCACTTTTGTCGACAGCGTCACATTGACCTAACTTTAATCAAAGTTTTCTGAGTAGTGTAGGATGCCTCGTTTTTAATATCTTAAGATGTCTGAAGCTTTATTTAAAATATTTAAATCCAATTTTAAATATTTTTATGAATTTTTAAATTAAGGAAACTCTGTTGGTATTTAAAAAAAATCGTTAACACCGCACTTAGAAAAAAATCCACTTTTAAACTCTTAAATGCCGCGGCGTTTCTTCCATACAATATGGTACCTGCATTTTCATATATTTTTTTCCTGTAAAATTAACAAATATAAACAAGAGAGGAAAGTTTAATATAAAATAGAACTTAGTACCATGTTTGCATAACAGTAATTAGGAAATTTGAAAAATGTAGCTAATACTAAGAAAAAGTTTTTGCGTATCTCTATAGTTTGCAGTTTTCAAAGACTATTAAAAATTCACTCACCCTGTCAGAAAATTCACTCGCCAGTGACAAGTAAAGTGATGCATTTCCCCACCTCTACCAAAGGTTAATTTGTTTGCTATTTTTTTATTTTCTAATGCACTTTCAGTCACAAGATATTTTCTAAACTAGGCTTATCTCTGATTGTATGTAAAAGTTTAAATTTTCTTTCTATGGACATAATTGTTTAACAATCTGTTTTGTATGTATATTAGCTTTATATAAAAAGAAAAAATAAGTTAAACATTTTTCTAGAATCCAAATGTTGTTCAATCATGTTTTACACTTTCATAAGTTTTTATTTTGTTTAAATGATTAACACAGAGATAATGTGTTTAATATGTAAGCCTCCCCCTCGCCCTTAACAGCGTTGGAAATCCTTGGTGGTCCGCTGGTCCGAGACCACTAAAAATTCAATCGGACCACTAATTTAAAAAATTTAGTGGTCCGCAGGGCAGAGTTGGGTTTTTGACGTCAAAAAGTGGTTTTTGACATGACAAGCGTCAAAAACTGGTTTAAACTGTCAAAAACTGGTTTAAACTGTCATAAACTGGTTTAAACCGTCGAAAACTGCCAAATACATGTAACACACTAAAACATTTTAACAATAGGTAAACATTAAATAAGTCAATGATTTATGTGATCTTTTATTGAAATTTAATAATTTAAAAAATATTATTTGCAATAAAATATTTTTTTTTGGACTTTTCAAACAGAAGAAAATAATTTTGTACAGTTAAATAATCCGAAGCAATTTTACCCTGCAGTATGCTACAGCACACCACGTGTTTCACACATCTATTTACACCCAAAAGATTTTTGAGTTTAGAGTGTATGAAGTGTTAGAAAATAGTTTGTCTCTTAATTGATGCTGAGCTAGTAGGACTTGATAGCAAAAGCATTGCTAGATGAGCAAGTTTTGAAGCAGACTCAAAAAGCTGTTGCATTTAATGATACCTTTCCACCAAGCAATGGAGTCCTCTCTATAGCACTGAAATAAGAAGACGGGAAAGGGGGTTGTTTAGCTTCATACACAATCAGTATGGGTAAGGATCCATAAATTTTACAAAAAAAAAATTAAAAATTTTACCCTGTTAAAAAGTTGTACTTAACAATAATACTTTACTATGTACTAATTACTAATGTACAGTAAGAGTGAATTTAAAATATTACATGTAATGTTGTCATGTGTGACATTTAATTTGAATTTTTACAGATCAATTTAGTATTTGAGGTTTTTGACATGAAGGTTTAAACTATGGTTTAAACCCGACATAAACTGACACATGTCAAAAACCTGCCAATCCTGTAATTATTACTAATACTAATTACAGTAATAGGGAATTTTAAATATTACATCTAATGTGTGACATTTAATGTGAAATTTTACAGATCACTGTAGTATTTGAGGTTTTTGACGAGGTTTTTGACAAGGGGTTTTTGACATGACGGTTTGTCAAAAACTGACACGTGTCAAAAACCTGCCAACCCTGCCGCAGGGCCAGTAACTTTTTTCCCTCTCTGACAGGTAAATGTAAATTTTCCCGTCCCTGAGAAAACCGAAACCAAACACCAACCACTGAATTTTATTTTATTTAAAAAAAAATAAATATATAAAAAAATGCAGTAAAACTTAGTCAGTTGAAATAAATAGTCGAAAATAAAATACATAATTAATAATTTTATAGTTTTTGTTTATGTACTGTTTATTTAATTTTTAGCAAATCATAATTTTATATTTTATTATGCTGCCGAAAATTTTGGATAACTAAAGTTTGGTTTATGTTCTAGGAGGAGGAGGGGAAGGGTGTCACTCAAAGGGTTAAAGGTACTTAGTAGAATTTTATGCAGCGGGCCAGTGACGATGTGTACGGACCAGTAAACTCTGATGTTTACTGGTCCTTGGGACCAGTGACTTTTTTTTGCGAATTCTACCGCTGCTTAACATATAAAGATGGAAAGGATATTGTTAACATCAGGGTTCTGTCCAGACTTTTCTCACAGGGTCCTGTTTTTGTGAAATTGTGAAGTTTTTCTTATTTTTGTGAAAATTCTAGTCATAATTTTGTGAATTTTAAATTATCGATGTCTTCATGTTCCATCCTTCATATATAAAAAGCTAAGTAATATGCTCTTTGGTGAGTTCAGCTGCTTACTTGCAGGCCAGATTTTATTTCTAAATGACTAAATTTGAGAAAAGTTCAATTTGAAGGTGAAAAAATTCTGTGAAAGGTCTATTTAAGAGACAAATAATTTTGTGAAGGGTCCTGTTTTGAGATAAAATCTTTTGTGAAGGGTCCTTTTTGGGGATAAAAAATTTTGTGAAGGGTCCTGTTTTAAGATAAATTATTTTGTGAAGGGTCCTTTAAAGGACCTAAAATTTTCCTAAACATATCCCTGAACATGGTTACAAAAAGAGATGAGAAAATATGGTGTAACATAAAATTGTAACCATGAAATGCAGTTTGGCCCCTAGAAAAGAAAAAAAAAAAATGCAAGTATGTCTTCTTACGCCTTACCCAGCAACAGAATTTTTTTCTGCAGTCTGCAACACAAGTAGAAACTTTAAAAACAGTCTGCAGAACTTAAGGACAAACGCCTTCTTTCCAATCGCTGATGCACTCTCCCCCCCTCCAGTATTTGCAATTAACATAAAAGGAAAGTACTTTTTTAAATAATTTACCTTTGTCCTAAAAATTTTTAACATCACTATCTGAAAAATCTTTCGTAAAATTTGTCAAAATTTCTGTGAAGTTAGAAAACAGAATAACAGTAAAAATAACATATGAACACCATTTTCTAAAATTTTTGAAAAGATTGATACAATGTGATAATATCAAAAATTATATATAGATGTGATAATACAGGGATGAAAGTGCACTAAAGCCACTTTGAATCAGCAAAAATCTAATTTTGTAGCAGCAAAAATCTAATTTTTTAGCAATAAAAGCTGTTATTGGAGCAGATTGAAATTCTTAGAAAATCAAATTTGAGTAATTTACGCAAATACTATAAGTAACTCTAATACAATGTTTTATTTAGCAATCTTAGCTAGTTGTGCAATTCAAAATTTAACATTCTTTCACTCAAAACATGGCTAACGAATATTTAACCTGCCACTCAGCTGTAAAAAAATCTCGTGAAAACATCAATGTTGCAGCAAATTTTTCCGTGATTTTTTGACGGAATTCACTTTTTTTCCCTCGATGCTTTTGTACGAAATTTTGTGCGTTTTTTCGCAATCTTTCGACGATGTTAGCGTTTTTTTTCGCTACCTTTCGACGATGTCTGCCTTTTTTTATTGTGATCTTTCAATGATGTTCGCATTTTTTCGCAATCTTTCAATGATGTTCGCTTTTATTCGCGATCTTTCGATGACGTTTTTTTTTTTTTTTTTTTTTTGCGATCTTCAGACAATGTTCGCGTTTTTTTTTTTTTTTTCGGGATCTTTTGACGAAATTCTCGTTTTTTGCCGATTCTTTGAAAAAAATACGCTTTTTCTCCACGATCTTTTGACGATATAAGTGTTTTTTCGCGATCTTTTAGCGAAATGCATGTTTTTTTAGCGATCTTTGCGCGAAATCAGCTTTTTTCCATGATTTTTCGATGAAATTTGCATTTCTTCCGCGATCTTTTGACAAAATTCGCGTTTTTTCCGCAATCCTCTAACAGAATTCGCGTTTTTCCTCGATCATTTGTCCAAATTAACTTTTTTTCCCCGATCATTTGACGAAATTCTCGTTTTCGCCATCTTTTGACGAAATTCGCCTATTTTCCACGATCTTTTGATGAAAATCTCCTTTTTTTAACCATCCTTCGATAAAATCTGCATTCTTTCCGCGATCCTTTGACGAAATTTGTGTATTTTCCGTATTCTAGAATTTCTTTTTCCAGACTTACTGATTAGTTGACAATATAGAGAATCACCTATTAGATTGGCACATGGTCATTTGACACCGTCTGCATAACCCTTACTGTGGCTTTGGCTAATGCTAAATCGAACTGGTGTTGGGTTACTATTTCACGAATTTCATCGAAAGATCATGGAAAAAGCACGAATTTCATCGAAAGATCACGGAAAAGCACGAATTTCATCGAAAGATCACGCAAAAAGCACGAACTTCATCGAAAGATCACGCAAAAAGCACGAACTTCATCGAAAGATCACGCAAAAAGCACGAACTTCATCGAAAGATCACGCAAAAAGCACGAACTTCATCGAAAGATCACGCAAAAAGCACGAACTTCATCGAAAGATCACGCAAAAAGCACGAACTTCATCGAAAGATCACGCAAAAAGCACGAACTTCATCGAAAGATCACGCAAAAAGCACGAACTTCATCGAAAGATCACGCAAAAAGCACGAACTTCATCGAAAGATCACGCAAAAAGCACGAACTTCATCGAAAGATCACGCAAAAAGCACGAACTTCATCGAAAGATCACGCAAAAAGCACGAACTTCATCGAAAGATCACGCAAAAAGCACGAACTTCATCGAAAGATCACGCAAAAAGCACGAACTTCATCGAAAGATCACGCAAAAAGCGCGAACTTCATCGAAAGATCACGCAAAAAGCGCGAACTTCATCGAAAGATCACGCAAAAAGCGCGAACTTCATCGAAAGATCACGCAAAAAGCGCGAACTTCATCGAAAGATCACGCAAAAAGCGCGAACTTCATCGAAAGATCACGCAAAAAGCGCGAACTTCATCGAAAGATCACGCAAAAAGCGCGAACTTCATCGAAAGATCACGCAAAAAGCGCGAACTTCATCGAAAGATCACGCAAAAAGCGCGAACTTCATCGAAAGATCACGCAAAAAGCGCGAACTTCATCGAAAGATCACGCAAAAAGCGCGAACTTCACCGAAAGATCACGGAAAAAGTGCAAATTTCACCGAAAGATTGCAGAAAAAACACTACTTTCATCAAATGATCACGGGTGAAAAACTCTAATTTCATCAAATGATGTGGGGGGGAACACTAATTTCATCAAATGATGTGGGGGGGGAACACTAATTTCATCAAAAGATTGCAGTAAAGGCGTGAATTTTTGTCAAAGGATCGCGGAAAAAACGTGAACTTTTGTCAAAGGATCGCGGAAAAAACGTGAACTTTTGTCAAAGGATCGCGGAAAAAACGTGAACTTTTGTCAAAGGATCGCGGAAAAAACGTGAACTTTTGTCAAAGGATCGCGGAAAAAACGTGAACTTTTGTCAAAGGATCGCGGAAAAAACGTGAACTTTTGTCAAAGGATCGCGGAAAAAACGTGAACTTTTGTCAAAGGATCGCGGAAAAAACGTGAACTTTTGTCAAAGGATCGCGGAAAAAACGTGAACTTTTGTCAAAGGATCGCGGAAAAAACGTGAACTTTTGTCAAAGGATCGCGGAAAAAACGTGAACTTTTGTCAAAGGATCGCGGAAAAAACGTGAACTTTTGTCAAAGGATCGCGGAAAAAACGTGAACTTTTGTCAAAGGATCGCGGAAAAAACGTGAACTTTTGTCAAAGGATCGCGGAAAAAACGTGAACTTTTGTCAAAGGATCGCGGAAAAAACGTGAACTTTTGTCAAAGGATCGCGGAAAAAACGTGAACTTTTGTCAAAGGATCGCGGAAAAAACGTGAACTTTTGTCAAAGGATCGCGGAAAAAACGTGAACTTTTGTCAAAGGATCGCGGAAAAAACGTGAACTTTTGTCAAAGGATCGCGGAAAAAAACGTGAACTTTTGTCAAAGGATCGCGGAAAAAAACGTGAACTTTTGTCAAAGGATCGCGGAAAAAAACGTGAACTTTTGTCAAAGGATCGCGGAAAAAAACGTGAACTTTTGTCAAAGGATCGCGGAAAAAACGTGAACTTTTGTCAAAGGACCGCGGAAAAAACACAAACTTCGTTAAAGGATTGCAGAAAAAATCTAATTTCGCCAAAGGATTGCGAATAAAACCCACAAATTTTGTCGAAAGACCAATGCAAAACCGCAAATTTTTTCTAAGGGCACAGAAAAAACCCATAATTAGTGCCGGGAGGAGATCTCCCCTGACCTTCCCCTCTGCTGTAACATTTCAGAAAATTTACAGGGTTGCCATGCCACCTGGAAAACTGGGAAAACACAGGGAATTTTAAATTACCCCCCAAAAACAGGGAAAATGCAGGGAATTTTGAAAAATTCCAAAAACTGGAATACACAGGGATTTTTTTTTTTTCTGGTATTTTCAAACATAAATTATTTTTTCTCGGCTTTTTTTTTTTTCTTTTTTTTTTTAAACTCTGAATCATCCCAGATTTAGTTATATATTGGAATTTAGATTTTTATGTAAAAGGAACAGTTGAATTTTTGTTTGCAAGGTATTCTCATAGACTACTTTCTCAAAAACTCAATTTAATTTTTTTCGATCAGATTTTTAATCTGTGTAATGTAATAATTGATTTGATATCAGAAACAATACTACAACCACATATATTCTACAAATCCAATCGATTCTGCTTTAATGACCAATCAGTTATCCAAAATATATCTATCTTCAATTTTTTTCCATGATCGTTTTATAAAATTCGTGGTTTTTTCATGATTTCTTCCCCCCCCCCCCCTGAAATTAATGTTTTTTGCTTCGCTTGATTGTTGATTCTTTTTTCAACTGATTTATCAAATTGGCGATATTCTTTCGCGGCCGATCAACAAAATTAGCTATGTTTGTGCAATCTTGACGAAGTTCATGATACTTTTTATGCAATCTTTTGACGAAATTTGCGTTTTTCCCACTGACCGATGGATGAAATTTTTTTTTTCTTGCAATCGATTGACGATTTTTGTGATATTTTCCAGCAACTTATTGGGACATTTTGAGGGATTTTTTTTTAGATTCATTGAAGAATTTCGAAGGGGCTCCCCGCGTTTGATCGCTGATTTTTGCGGCTATTTCCCCGCAGTTGATTAACATAATTGCCGATAGTTTCCAGCTACCTATCAGCGATTTTTTGTAGGTTTTATTTTTTGGACTGATTGACTAATTTCCGAAGTTTTTTTCCACTCTGTGTACAAATTTCGCAATTTTTTTCCTTGCGATTGATTAACAAATTTCGTGAATTTTTAATTTCTTTTCTTGCGACTGATTGATGATTTTCGTGTTATTTTCTAGCAAATGTTTGTCGAATTTTGTGGAGTTTTCCCGCCACCAGCCGACTATTTTCGAGGTTTCTCCCCAGTGACCTACTGGAGAATTTCGTAATTGTTTTCCTATGATCGATTAACATAATTGGCAATATTTTCCTGCTACATTTTGAGGGTTTTATTCTTGAGACCGATTGGATAATTTCCAGGGCTTACTGGCAGAACTCGCGTATTTTTTTTTTTTTTTTTTTTTTTTTTTCATGCTAACGTAAACGATTTACGCAATTTTTTTTTTTTTCTGTGAACGATCGACAGATTTCGCAATTTTTCCCCTGCGAGCGATTGGAGATTTTTTTTTTTAGTTTTTCATGCATTAGATTAAAGAAATTCACGATTTTTTCTCGCGTCTGGCTGAAAGTTTGTTTTTTCCGACTGACTGGTGAATTTTGCAACATTTTTTTTTTTTACGATCGATAGACTAATTTTACGATATTTTCCCGCAATCAATTCTAGAATTTCAGATCCAAAGACCAGTTTCAGAATTTCGAATTTTTTTGCGACCTATTGTTAAAATTTGTTAATTGGAATATGCTGACGACAAAATTTCGCACATCCAAAATGGGCAGGGTGCATTAAAATAATTACCATTTAAATTAAATATTAATATTAAAGAATAATTATTTTGGTTAAAAAAAATAAAGCTAAAAATCCATGGTCCGAAGGGGAATTCTTATCAATTATTTTGTCAATGAATTTACAAACAGCCCAATCTTTTATATTGTGACCTCTTCGCTCAAAATGCCAGTCACTCTGTTCACAGAAATAATGTGGCATTGCTTCTGAAACAACTGAATTGCATTTTGTAAAGAGAGTTCCATTCATGGGTATCATCATTAACACGTTAAGCGCCACGTCAGCCACTGGTGACTGACAGCAAACTTTCCGCTTAAAACTAATCATTCACTGATGGCTGACGTCTAAAATATGATACAAAACTGAAAAACTATACATTGTTTTAAATAATTACTGAACAAATATTTAAAATTTACCTACCTTTTATTTATTATAGGATTATACTTTCTTAAAAATTACTTTAAACATTGTAAGTTTTCAGCGCTTCAGTGTCGGTCATCGTGGCACTCAATGTGTTGAAGCCAGTGAGTTTTTACCGCGGTCCTTTGACGAAATTCTCGTTTTTTCCCCATTCATTTGACAAAATTTCAATTTTTTCTTGCGATCCTTTGATGAAATTCATATTTTTTTGCAGAGCTTTGACAAAATTAGTTTTTTCCGCTATTCTTTTATGAAAATTGGATTTTTTTTCACAATCTTTTGACAAAATTCAGGCTTTTTCCGCTGTTTTTGAAAAATTATTTTTTTTTTCTTGCACTCCTTTGAGGAATTTGTATTTTTCTGCAAGTCTTTGATGAAATTCTTGCATTTCCCGCAGCACTTTGACGAAATCCGTATTCTTTTTTGCAATCCTTTGACAAAATTAGTTTTTTCACACAATTCTTCTACAAAAGTTTTTTTTTCCCCCCATCTTTTGACAAAATTAGAGTTGTTTTCACTATGCTTGTATAAAATGTGTTGTTTCCCCATGCACATTGACGAAATTGCATTTTTTCTACGATTCCTTGATGAAATTCTTTTTTTTTATTTTTACGATCCTTTGCGGAAATTAGTGTTTTTTCTGCAGTCCTTTGATGAAATTTGTGTTTTTTGCACGATGCTTTGATGAAAGATATTTTTTCTGTGAACAATTGACGAATTTTTTTTTTTTTTTTTTCCCGGGAGATGATTTGTAAAAATTCGTAATATTTTTAACACTAGAACCGCGGTACTTTCGGTATACCTAGAACCGCGGAGCGGGTCAGTTTGACGCAAGATAGAAAAAATATATAAATATGCATAAATGTATCTTAATTAACTAAAATAGTATATTTTCATATAATAATCGATTTTTCAATACGTTTACATTATATTTAATAGATTTTTCCATGCATTTACATTACATTTGATATAAAAAATCATCTCAGATTACCAGTTATTTTAGAAAGTGATTTCTTCCACATTGTAGTTTCTTAAGTATAACATATACTTTACCCAAAAATAAACGTAGACTTCATAACTTTAACAGAAAATAGATTATCTCATTAAAATAAGTTTAGACATAATTTCTAATAATAAAGACACGTAAAAAATAGATATACGAGTTAATTACTAGTTTAACAGATTTGTTTAATCCAATTTATTGTGTGCATCGCATGCAAAACTTAGCAATAAATTTTATATGTTTACCACAAATGGGTGCATTATATAAAAATATCGTCAGTTTTAATTTCACATTTTGAAGTGTGACACCGGGCTCGTTTACACTAAGTTTGAGGTTTTCCGTCGTTTTCAGTGGTTGCTTCTCACCCAAATGACACCTTTTTTTCACCTACAGAGAACACACTTTTCTCCTAATTATTCAACAAAGTCCTGAATAAATTACCGTCTACAAATAGAATGTCTAGTTACGACTTTGTATAGAACCCAAGCTTTGATAGCTGCAAGAATCAAAATATTATAAAATACATGCACCGCCCACCTATGTGAAACAGTCTTGACAGTATACATCCTGGTCAATCTGATAAATCACATCTACACCGAATATAGTTGCTTTGCAGTAATCAACTGCATTTTTTAGAATTATCTAAAACCAATCTTTGAATGCAGTGTACTGTTCATCAACAAAACATATTTATATGCTTTTTTCTGGTAATCAGTATGGGTTAGTACAATAGTCGCCTGATATTTTGATTTTGACATTTTTACAGAGAACTCGTATTTCTTTTCATGAAGGTTTTACAGTTCCTACAAAGTTGCTGTTTTTGGATTTCAATGCCTTTGCAAGTTTTAGAAGTCATGGTGTATAATTAGTTTTCAGTGGCATGATTAGAGATATCAGAAATAGTGTCAAATTTGTCTGTCTTTAGATGACTTGATCGGTTTGATTTTATATCGAACTTATAAGGTTCCCATTATTTCAAGAAATTTGTCTTTTGGTATTGTAAGCTTACGATTTCGTGACATCTTATCTATACTTACAATAAATGCAGGATAAAACTAACTTCAAGAATTCTTATCTGTTGTAAATTTCTATTGCATTCGAATACTCCTTTACACTGAGGATATATGTGGGACTCACAACCACTGTAAGACAAGTTCCCACTTTGAGGAAAAGTAAGATAGCCCATTTAGAAGGTGAATAAAATCTGTTTTATCTACTCCCACAGTAAACCAATTCTGTAACTAGATGACATATATGAGAAAGTATGTGAAAATAGACTTGGCTCACTGTGGGAGTGGATAAAACTGATTTTATTCACCTTCTAAATGCACGTAGATTGTTTTTTCAAAATGGACTTTGTTTACTATGTTTGTGAGTCCCTCATATGTCGTTACTTCTGAGAAAATGCATCTCTTTTTCCTCATTTATGCGAAAAAACCTATAACGGGTCAAATTGACCCGCTTCGCGGTTCTAGGTATAAATGGTTATAATTGGGAATTTATTTATATTATGCGTTTATACATTTGATAAGTCGTTGCTTACCTTAAAATATTAAGTCAGAACAGGAAATGTTTTTCCAATTACTATTTTTGGCGCGATGACAAATTAAACATAGATTCGGGTCAAATTGACCCGCTCCATGGTTCTAGTGTTAAGTGATATTTTTATGGTTGAATTTTCTGACTGATGGCCGATTTTAAATTTTCGGAAAATTCAGAACAGAATCACCTCTGGCAAACAATAAATATATCGTGTACATAAAATTGGGGAATATTTTTAATTTTTCGGTATATTTAAAAAAAAAATTTTTTTCTAAATATTTTCCCGCAAAGTTCCGAATTTTGCAGAAAATTTTCTGTGTATGCATGCGTCTATATTATACAACTCTGATGTGAATTAATAAGAGCCTTTTAACTGAATTGCAAAAAATATTTTAATGTTTTTGAAACAGGAAATATGATAAAAATTGGAAATTGTGAAAACACAATTCTAGGTACTTGTAAAAATTGTGAAAAAATATTTTGTTGCTTTAAATTTTTGAAAATTTTATTATACGAATAGAAGTTTAAAACAGTTTTGAAATTATATATTTAAATATAATAAATTTAAATTTAACAGAATTTATAATTTCTTCTTTTAAATTTCCATAGGATTTATCCAACTGTGGGACACCAGCCACCTTAATTAAGAAGCTGCAGGTTTATCAGGACTTCTGAATTGTGTAATTAATGTAAGTACATTTTATTGTTTTTTTAATTAACAGTAGAGTCAGGTGGGTATAAAATAGTTATAAAATGAACTTTTTTATTCTTAGTTTGCCAAGAATATATTTTAATCTGCAAAAAAATTACATTGAAAGTGCTAATGTGCCAGTACTCTCAAAAAATAGTAAACATCAGCAAAGTACTATGTTATTGGAAACTAGTCATCCTTGGTGACCAGTTTCGTCTCCCTTAAATTCTTGCTAAGCATTGTATCATGTTACTTTTATTCATAATTTAATTTACATGATCAAATTATATGAACTTAAATTAATTAAATGATAATGTTTCTCACAAATTAGTTTTTAACATAAAATGTAATTGTTAATTTGCATGAAAGTAAATAAAAGGTAAAATTTTGATCTAGTTAGAAATTTTATTTTCATGAATATAGTTGATTTGAATTTTTTTATATAAAGACATTCTTATCATATGCCTTTACTATGTACTGTCTGTAGCTGAGCAATTTAAAAATCTTAGGGGAGGCTCAAATGGTTTCTAACTCAGTATGATCAAAATAACAGTAAAACAGAAAAAAACAATCAATGATAAAACATCTCATTAATAAGTAATTACATAGATTAATTAATAATTAGTAATGTGATAAATCACGTATTATATATTTAATAATTTTGAGCATAATTTCACTGATGAAAATTAATTGAAAAATTAATTAAAACTATCAATAGAATTTCGTAAATTTTTTGTGACCAATTGACTTTCTTGATACCCCCCCCCACACACACACATGATTGATTGATGAATTCAAGATTATTTTCTGTGACCTATTAATGAAATTTGTGATAGTTTCCTTTTGACATTCGGTGAATTTTGCAGTCTTTTCTTGCAGCCAAATGGCAAAAATCAGATTTTATCACTATCTATTGTCAAATTTTTCCTCTCAACCAACTGATGCTTTTGAAATATTTTTCCACACATTTGACTTAAGAATTTCACAATATTTTCCATCTACCTAACAGTTGGAGAATTTTCAACGGATTGGCAAAAATTGTGTGTGTGTGTGTGTGGGGGGGGGGGGGGGTCTACAAGCAATCGACAAATTTCGCTCTTTTTTTTCCGTTTATTTCATCCGATCGACTAAAGAATTTAGTTTTTTTTTTCCTCACTTGCCGTTTCCCTGTCGCTGATACACAATTGTTTGCTGCTGAACTGGGTATTCAGCATGAAATAGTGTGGAAGGTTTTGTGGACAGAAAACATGCCTTCCTTAAATGTGTAGAATATCGAACTCCTACTCAATCCTGATTGCCCACTTCAGGTAGAGTTCATATTCTGGATGCTTGATGTCATACAGAATGATTCAGTTTCCAGCCCCTGTTTTATGAGCAATGTCGTGGTCAGTGTGCATATGTAGTGGTCCAGAAATCCCCACTGCACTGTCTTGTCGAAAGTGTTCCACAAGTTCGGTAACGTCTGAGGAGATAATCTTGGAGATCATCCGTTGGGACTGTACCTTCTGCCTGAATTCTTCAGTAGTTCAAATTACTTTGTTTTTCTACAGCACATCCTCCCAGATTTTATTTTGAATCAAAAATCCTTACCCAGTGAATTTAATCATTTTGCAATACATTGATTCAGTGGTAGAATTGATTTTAAAAAAAGTCACTGGTCCCAAGGACCAGTAAGCATGAGAATTTAATGGTCCGCAGCCATCATCACTGGCCCACTACATAAAATCCATTAAGTCAACCCTTTGAGTGACCCTTCCCTTCTAGAATATAAACCAAACTTCCTTTGCAGTTAACCAAAATTTTCAGCATAATAAAATGTAAAATTATAATTTACTAAAAATTAAATAAACAGTACATAAAGAAAAACTATAAAATTATTAATTAGATATTTTATTTCTGATTATTTCAACTTACTATGGTTTAATGCAATTTTATTTTTTTAAATAAAATAAAATTGTGTGATTTGTGTTTGGTTGCAGTTTTCTCAAGGATGGGAAAATTTAAGTTTACCTGTGACCCTGTGAGAAAATGAAAAAAGTTACTAGTCCTGCGAACCACTAAATTTTTCAAATTGGTGATCCAATTGACTTGGACCAGCGGACCACAAAGGATTTCGAAAGCAGATTGATTTTTCAAATGCTGAAGCTTTTCCTTGTAAATGAGAATTTGAAATGCTGTTTAATTTTTGAAATATTTTTCCTGTGTGAAATTATTATTATTATTATGTCTGCACAAAAAACAATTTTATGTCTTAAAATATTTACTCTTTCATTTTAAACAGGTGGAGAAATTAACCTATGCTTGGAGCTATTCCACTTTGCCTGACTTGAAATCCTGTTTCAGAACTAATAAAAAGCTATACTAAGCTTCAAGAATTCTTTATATTTTATGACCTCGTCGTATTTGTGATCCTCATTTGGGCAAGAAAGAGGCTATTTTTTAAATGAATGGTCAGACTGGGTTGCAGCACCCTCCTAAAACTGTCTGAGAGGAACTCTGTATGTAAAATGGCATTATATTTGCAGTAAATATTAGTCTGACGTACTATATATATATATATATATATATAATTTAATGATTATATAATTTGTATTTTCAATAAATGGAGCGGCATACCGCAAACCAACTTAATTGTGTTGTTATTTTATTGTGTCTGTGACCATTTCTTTTTTCAGCTATTGCAAGGCTGCTGTTGGTGAATATTTTCCTTTTCTACTACTATTTAAAAAAAATAACTTCGTCATAGATTATTGTTTAGGAATACTGAAAATGTACATATATAAGTAATAATAATCACTTTTGGCGACACTGCTGTTATTAAATTAACCCTGTAAAGTAAGTATTTAATATACTATGGAAACATATTGTGTATTAGAAAAAAAAGAGCTTTAAAATTTATTTAAAGCAATACTTTTCTATTAGCTGATATTAGAGGTTAAATGAAGGATTCTGCTACTTATAGCTGCCTTTTTTATGCTGATTATTTCAGTGTTTACGCATATACAGTAAACTCTGTGTAAAATGGAAATCTGTCTAGCTCGGAAAGATTTTCAAGTCCCTGTGAATCCATAGACACTGAATAAAATTTGTCTAAGGCAGAATATTGTCGACTATGGAAAATGTCTTTGGTTCCGATCGATTCTGCTTTAGACAGAGTTTACTGTACTTAGATTATGTATCCATTATGTTTGTGATTTATTTATTGAAAAATGTTATATTCATTATTGAATGTTAAGCAGAAACAAATGCTGAACTTTTTGTTGTTTTTTTATATTCAAATGAGTTTATATTGCATAATCGAGCTGTGTGCAATATAAATTTTTAAAAGAACCGTGCTTGAAAAATCAGTAAATTGAAATGTAGATTCAATTTAATTGCATTTGAAATTAAAAATTTTCCCCTTTTAACGACATAAAAATGAAAATTATGCGACGATAGTTCAATTTGAGAAAAGGGGGAAATGGATTGCTTAGATTATTGTTACTGTCAATATGTGTCAGCAATAGTGTAGAAAAATCAAATTTTTATTTAATGCTAATTTAAAAATGAATGTATTAGTAATAACAATTTTTCATAATTGGGATTTTGGACAGGACATGTCAATTTTACTGTCCAGAAGTTCAAAAATGGTACTGTCAGAATGTATATAACTTAAATATGTGAAACAATTGAACCTTTTATATTAACTATACGAGGAAATGTCTAAAAATATTTCTTGCTAATTAAAATATTTCTTGTTTTGTAAAAAGAAAGTAAAAATTTGAAAACACTATAATATCAATTTCAGCATCTATAGATTCACAACAATAAAACAAAAAAAATCTACAAATCATAAAAGTAGCAGCTAAGTGCATTATGGAAACACTTTTTTCAAACCTATGCAAAAATTAATATTGTTTAAAGAAATTCTTTCAGCTTTGTTTAAAGTAATGTTTAGTAAACATATTTTTTTTTCTGGATTTTAAATTAAAAACATAATGAAAACAGGGTATGTATTTAAATCTAAGAAAAATATTTTTAAAAGATATTTTCATTATGAATGATTTGTGAGTAAGCAAACACTAAATGGATTAAGTGTAACTGAGTGCAGAGAAATATTCCAAAATGTACAAGGACAGAATGGTAATATTTGTGAAAGAAAAAAAATGCGATTATTTTGTGAAATTGGATCAAACTGGTTTACATTTGTTTTTTAAATATATTTCAAAGACAATAGAATCAATAATTAAAACTAATAATTTTCAGTTTAATGAAAACTAAAAAAATTATGCTTTCGTACTGCAACATAATCTTGCATAATCTGAAATTTTGTTCATTATTATACCATAAAATGATAAATTGAAAACCAAAGTCCTAGTTAATTCACTCCAAAGTGAGGGGGAAAAAAAAGAAAACTACAATCTGGTGTAACCTTTCCCCATAAAGTTGAGAGAAAAACTTGGATCGTGGTTCAACCTTTTACCAAAAATTTGGAATAGAGAAAACCTTGAATCATGGTTAAACCTTTTACCAGAAAGTTCGATTAAAAAACCCACCGAATCGTGGTTAAACCTTTCACCAGAAAATTGGATTTAAAAAATCCTGATTCACGGTTCAACCTTTCACCAGAAAATTTGATTTAAAAAAACCCTGATTCATGGTTCAACCTTTCACCAGAAAATTGGATTTAAAAAAATCATGATTCATGGTTCAACCTTTCACCAGAAAATTGGATTTAAAAAAAATCCTCAATTATGGTTCAACCTTTCACCAGAAAATTGGATTTATAAAAAACCTGAATCATGGTTCAACATTTCACCAATATAATGGTATTTGTGAAAGCACCAATAAACTAGTGAAACATATCACCAGTATCTTGGTTGCAGCTAAATTTCAGCTACTTTTCACCATTTTCTTGGTGAAACATGGAACTTCATTTTTAACAGTATAGGGGGCTCAGCCCCCTGCTCGCTAACGCTCGCCAACCCCTACGAATTGGTACGCAATTCATATTGGGATCGCTTCGCTCGCTCGCCACTATTTATGTCAACTCTAGCCAGAATGAGTGCTATCATAAATCATTACAACATATTAAATTTACAAATATTTTTATTGTATAAAAAAGTAATGGAAAACTGTTGAAAATGTAAATAAAAAAGTACCTTGGAAACAGAATAAATTAAAAACCTTAGTGAAAACACAATAAAAAATATTTTTAGTTGGGCCGCTATGAGATCCGAGCAAGCAACATATGAAATTTACAAATATTTTAATTCATAAAAAAGTAATTGAAAATTTTGTTTAAAATATAAATAAAAATGCATTTATCAAAAGTTTGGAGCTGTGACTTGTGGATCATCCTTGAGAAAGCTAAGCGAACAGGAAATTGACGCCGTTTAAATTTAAATGGCATGTTAGTGTCAGATGGGGTCCTTCTCCTTTAATTTTGCCTATAGTATTGAAAATCACGGCTTAAGTTAATTTAAAACTATATGCTATGTATCACGCTATCGAAATGTAAACAAAACGTTTTCGCCTGTGTCTAACTACAACCTTGGATCAAAAAGCTACGTCACCGTAAAACGGACCAATAGCATTCATGTATTGCTCAAACGGTTTGCGTTAAAAGAGAGATCCTGTCTGGATTTTGATTTGCTGAGTGGGTTGGGACATGTAACCGTAACTACAACTGAGAAACGTCGCTTTGGCTGTTGCCAAATAGCAAGCTGCAAATACAGCCCTTTTTTAGCGATGTGTAAGAGAAATATACATATATATAGATTATTGTGTTACATATATCTGAAGTTTGTTTTAAAAATAATTAATAAATTTCATTTTTCCTTCATAATTTTGCATATTAAGTATTACTGTTCGTTTTACGAAAAAAAATTCCGACCATCATGAAACCTATGTATAAACTCAATACAGCCGCAAAGGGTTAAAGAAGCTTTAATATATAAAAAAAAGTTTCCTTTGCTGCCCCTGATTTTCGGAAACGTTTCCGAGTAGTTTTCATAGTGTATCAGTAATCAGTTTTCTCAAACCAAAATATCGGCTTTTAGGATATTATCAATTCCCAGTCAAACATTTTCAACTGCGCGATTGAATTTATACATGCAAAAGTAACAAAATAATATTAATTTTAATGTTAACGATAATTCTGTTAATTTATCATGTCTGACGATGTCATATTTTTACTTTCTTCTATCTTTACAAGAAGAAAGTATTAGATTCGTGAAAATTTTCGATTTTCGGTTTTCGACGGATTTACACGTTTTATGGGTGAGAGATTCCGAAAAACATGTTTTTACAAAATGTCTGTCTGTGAGTCTGTGAGTCTGTCTGTATGTGACACAAATTTTGTGGGCTCTCTATCTCAAGAACTAATGCACGGAATGTGATAAAAAATTATATTCAGTTAGTCCCTGATATAAATTGGTGCTGATTAATTTTTGGTGTAAACTGCTCAACTGGTGCGCTGCTATGCAACATTTTTCACGATTCTCCAGAACTAACGCTCGGATTTTCATCAAACTTCAGATTCAGTTAGTCCTTCACATGAATTGACGTTTTAAACATTTTGGTGTAAATCGCTCAACTGGTGGTGCTGCCATGCAGTATTTTTTGCGATTTCTGCAATAGCTCAATCTCCAGAATTAATGCAAGGATTTTCATCAAACTTCAGATTCAGTTAGTCCTTCGTCCTTTGACGTTTTAAACATTTTTGTGTAAATCGTTCAAAAGGCGCTTCTATGCTGCATTTTTTGCAATAGTTCTATCTCAGGAACTAATGCTTGGATTATCAACAAATTTCAGATTCAGGTATACCTTGATATGAATTAGAGCTGTTTATATTTTGGTGCAAATTGCTCAACAGGTGGCGCTGCTATGCTGCATTTTTCAGAATTTCCACTCAAGAACTAATGCACGAATTTTCATCACACTTCAGATTCAGGTATAACTTGATGTCAATTAGTGCGGTTAATGTGATTTATATATGATGGCCACAACATACTAGTTTGAACGTGAAAATGTTTACTTGAGGATGGATGGCATCCACAAAACCTTTATTCCGGTTTAAGAAAACTGATTAATATTACAAAAAACTACTCGGAAGCACTCCCGAAAATCAGTGGCAGCTAAAGAAACACTGTTTTTATAAATGCTGCTTTAAATCTCGAAAATTTATTGGCTTCAGAGGTTTCTAAGGATAAAAGGGCGCTGTCTTGGGTAACTCGGAAGAGCTTATTGTATATTTTACTTTTTCCTAGATTAAGATTATACAATTGTCTTCTTTTACAGTGTACATGAAACTACTGTAAATTTTTATTACATACATTCTGTGTAAAAAGTTACCGGATTTTATCATTTAAAAGACGCCTATAAAAAATATTACGACATGTTTTTTTCTGTAAGCAGGTACCATTGTACAGAGTTATAAAGCAGCTTTTAAGAGTCATTTGTAGCTTAGTGTGTTAACAGTAGATGTTTCTTAGTAATTGTTTTTAAGTGCTCTGCGATTTTTGACTATGAAGACAACAAAAATTAGTTGAACAAAGACTTCGGTTAAATTCTGTGTTTGAAATGAAATTTCGTGTGCCGAACATCTTAAAAATAACGGAAATTTCGTGTGGATTTTGCATCAGGATAATGCACCATCGCACAAACGTATCGTTGTGCAAGAGTTTTTGTGCCAAAAACGCAACAAATATTATCGATCAAGCATCTTACTCGCCTGATATGGCTACGTGTGACTTTTTTCTGTTCCTGAACTTAAAATAACCACTTCGAGGAAGGGATTTTGAGTCAATAGAGGCCATACAAGAAAATTCACTGAAGGAGGTGGAGGCTATACCCAGGGCCCGACTTAGACTATCTAGGGTCCCGGCACATGCATCATTCTAAAGGCACCCCCTTCATGGAAAATGTTCATGAATCATGCTGAAGTGACTAGTACTAAACTTAGCACCTATTGTATCTACACATAAATTTCGTACCAGGCACTATTCACATCTTTATACAGGGTATCACAAGAAAGATTATCACAACTTTGAAGAAGAAAAAAAATGATAGTTTGGTTGACGGCGGTTCCAAACTTTCCCTTTGATTATGTCATAAGATATCTAACAGAAAAATGCCCCCAATTGGTCATCATAAATGGTTTTAATTTGCCTCGTCATGGGAATAACGTCAGTAATGAAACTCCTGGACACATTTTGAAAACAATGGAATACTAGGCTGCTATAACAAACTTGAAATAATTAGTTTTCTAATGATATAATTTATTCTATTTTTTTGCAGGGGAGGGGGGGGGGGGGTTATTGAAAGCAGAGAGGGGAAGCGAAGGATCGTACTCTCTTTCTAATTTTTTTTAATGTAAGAATTTTGGTCACCTTTGGCCCATTTTAACCATTTGACACTCTCTTAACAAAGATCCCGATTACTCCCATAGGACCTCCTCAAATGGGGTGCACCGGACAGATGCCCCTCACGCCCCTGCATTAGTTTGGCTCTGGCTACACCTCAAGCCGCCTATTAAAAACGTATGGATGAATGGGTCAAACGCGGTATAGTTGTATTGGATTTTATAGGGCCTACTTTCATGGCGACAAAATAAATTTCGTAGATAAGTAAATTTTTTGTGTTGTATTTAACAATTTCGGGTACTTTTTACACAGAATGTATATGCTTGGTATATTCGATGTCTGTTTTCGTAAATATATTTAAAAAACATATAATTCAACTTATTTTGAAATATTTTTCAGCATTAAAATTTGTTTAACCTCGTTATTTAAACAATTTAATCAATAGCATTTTATAAAAATCTCGTATTATATTTGTTTAAATTATAATTGTTTAAATAACCTCGTTATTTAAGCAATTTAATCAATAGCATTTTATAATAATAAAAAATGCACTTTATTATAAGCGTTTAAAATCACTTTTTCCATTTTCTCCTTTATATGTAGTTTAGATGATATCAATAAAAAGTACCATAATTTTAATTTGGTATATATATTTAGTAAATGAAGACAAATACGCACTACGCAGTACATTTTAATTTAAAATAGTTATCAGTACTTCACGAATCACACACAGACAGAAACATGGTGAAAATTTGACATATTCACAAGTTTGTGTATCACAAGGCATTACTTGTACGATATTCAATTATGCTAACTGGAAGTATTTTCGCGTTAGAATTTGATTATACGAATCTGAAATTCGAATTCATCCCTCAAAGAGTCAGATTACAGTGAAGCTGTTTAATTTACGACTGTGAGTTATTGGCTCGAGTGACTTTAAGGATTTATGCATTCTATTTTGAAGAGTTGTTTGATTTTAATCAAATGTGATTAAAATCAAACAACATTTCTAGAGTTAAATTTGCATACAAGTTTATTAATTTTGATAGATGAATTACCATTGTGAGTGTAACATGGTTTGAGTAAAAATCTTTTCCTTTTATTTTGGTCACTGGATATGTATTAAAGTAAATTCAGCAATGAAATAAACATTATTGGATTCTTACATGTAAAACCTAGTTTTTACCAAAAAATGTGAAAAAATAAGTATTTATTAAAGTTTTGAATTTTATTAAAAGCGATACTTTCGTATTGGCCTCGTGCCAAGAGTTAATGACCAAAGAAGTACCCAGAGATCGCCATTTACAGCAGCAAATTTTATTCTGACAATTTTAGTTCTTTAAGCGCGTAGTTGAATTACGTGTCTTGAATTTATGTTTTATTTATTTTTCATAATGTTATTCATTTATCGATGAAGTTTTCAATTACGGAATATAGCCTGGAAACAAATTCTGAACTATTTATACTATTCTAAGTGCAAACGGATTTATGTTTCATAATCGTCTACCCACGCCAGAGATATATTAAAAAAACATTCATGCTTGAAAATTGTTCGAAAAAACACAAAAATGAGTCAATTGCGATAGATTTTTCAAACGAATTGCGACACAGTTTTGAAACGAATTGCGTTTGAAAGTACAGTTTTTTTTCCTATTCGACGGTATAAAAATTGAAAATGTGCGATGGTTAGAAGTTAAAAAAATTGCAGTAAAAGCGAAATTTAATCGTCTGCCGTTGCCAACCTCAAAATGATGTCAGCGTAACGCTCGTACTCGTTTCTCCTTTATAATATAGGTATATGGACATACTAAAAAAAAGGGAAAAAAAAGAAAAACCGGCAAGGAACTATTTTTTTTTTTTTAAATAGATTTTATTACCAATTTGAGGTTCTTACCAAACCATCATTTCAAAACAGCACAGATTTGTTATAGAATGTATCAAGATTCACCCTTAGACTTATTGAGAGTTTTGGTTTCTTTTAAGTTTCTTTTACAAAGTATGATGACACACTTTCTACCATAAGTATAGAAATATATATCGATATTTTTAAAAAATTGACAAAAAATCTACAGCATAAAGCAAAAATATGTCCATGAGTATCGCTGAGGTCAAATTGACAGTGAACAAAACCTGAACAATAAATTTCTCTTTCTCTGTTATTTTTATTTAAACTTCTAAATATCGCAGAATTACAATTTGTACACTGTCGAATAGGGAATTTTTTTTTCTTTGAAATGGAATTTGTTTGAAAAATGTATCTAAATTTATTGTTTTTTAAAAAAATAATTTTAAAAATAATTTTCAAGCATGAAATTTTAAAATCTATATCGTGTGCAGTCCGGTTACAAAAGATTAACCCGTTTGCACTTGAAACAGTATAAATAGTTCAGCATTTGTTTCCGGCTAATATACCCTAACTAAATTAAAACTTCATGAATAAATAAATAAGATAATATAAGTAGAATACAAAGTTAACATAACTGCGCGCTTAAATCACCGACATTGTCAAAATAGAAAAGGCTGCTATAAGTAGCGAAATCCTGGCATGTAGCTGCTGGCATGTAGCTAATACGAAAATGTCGATTTTAATAAATTTTAAAACTTCATTTGAACACACATTATTGATAATTCTCATATAAAAGTGCTTTTTTGTTTTGTTAGTAGGCAATCTAAAAAAAAAATATATTACCCCTTCGCAACAAATGTCACGTATACGTGACGCATCTGGTGGCTCAGAATCCTTGATTATTCCCACCAGTCTTTTTTTTAAATCTTTCACTTTGCCTTGTTTAATCAGATAGACTGGGAGGCGACTGCACAGACCATCACCACATCGAGTTGCGGCTGAAATTGGACTTTACCCACGAGTGGCAACAGTCGCGCCTCTGCAGGTATTTACCCTCCGAAAAAGACTGTTTTTTGGATGGAGGGGAAGCTGTTTTAAAATGTTCTTCACACTTACTGGTGTTTTTCTTCTAGTTACCCGCAGCTGACGTAACATGAGTAACCCATGTCCAATGGACATGGGTGCCACACAGTACCATTTATCATTGTGTTTTTCTGCACCCAAAGGTATGAAAACATGGGGACTGGGTGCAGGAAAACACAATTGTAAACCTACCGATCAACCACTGAAATCGGGTATGTAAGAGGTTTCTATCAAGATATGACTTGGCAGACCAGTTGCATTTTGGTATGCGAATGGAGTTTTAACTAATCCTGTAATTTCAGCCGTCGATGCGGCAACTCGATGAGGTGATGGTTTGTGCAGTCGCCTCCTGCTCTAAGAGCATTTCTGCCATTCAAGTAGGCAAAAATTTCCTTTTTGAAAAACCGGAGATAAAAAATTAAAAATTCTGTAATAGACGCTCGCCGCGAAGGATTTGCATGTAAAAAATCTGTTAGAGTTTTGAATTGAAAAAAGATGGTTTTCACCTACATTCTGTAACCCGGGAAGCCCAACTTGCATCAGCTAGAAGGACTATTATTATTATTATATTATTATTATTTGTATCTTATAGTATAATGCGAGCAAAAATTGTGTGTAAGTGTGTATGCAAATTTTATCTTAAAAACGGCTCTAACGATTTTGACTAAATTTTGCAACCTACCGTTTTCGGGCACGAAAATACCACTGGGCTGGGTCAGATACTCGAGAAAATTCGATTAGTGGCTCATCTTGGGTCCTTATGGGTCAGAGTCAAATTAATTATATCTAAAAAACGGCTCAATCGATTTTGACTAAATTTTGTATCCAACCGTTTTCGGGTACAAGAAGACTATTGGGCTAAGTCACATGTTCGAAAAATTTCAATTAGTGGGTCATGTTTGGGTCACCGAGGGTCAAGATAATTTTATCTAAAAGACGGCTCAAACGATTTTCACTAAACTCTATATTCTACAGTTTTGGATTAAGAGAAGACCATTGGACTAAACACATGTTCGAGAAAACTCGATTAGTGGGTCCTTTTTGGATCACTGTGGGTCAAGCTTATTTTATCAAAAAAACGTTTCAATCGATTTTGCCTAAATTTTGTATCCAACCGTTTTCGGGTACGAGAAGACTATTGGGCTAGGTCACATGTTCGAAAAAATTTCAATTAGTGGGTCATTTTTGGGTCATCGAGGGTCAAGCTAATTTTATCTAAAAAACGGCTCTAACGATTTTCAATAAACTCTATATTCTACAGTTTTGGATTACGAGAAGACCATTGGACTAAGT
This sequence comes from Maratus speciosus, assembly GCA_963932465.1. Classification (NCBI taxonomy): domain Eukaryota; kingdom Metazoa; phylum Arthropoda; class Arachnida; order Araneae; family Salticidae; genus Maratus; species Maratus speciosus. The sequence goes on from OZ010790.1 coordinate 467,174,010, forward strand.
CCCATGTTCAAGAAATATTCGATGGGTCATTTTCGGGTCACTGAGGGTCAAGCTATATGTTGTTTTATTGTCACATTTACGAGCTCAGAAACCAAATTAATGAAAATAAAATCATATTCTTTCATTATTTAATTATTAAGTAATGAATAATTTGGTAAAATCATAATTTGCAAAATTAAAATTAAAAAAATTCTGAATACTAAAAATTAACATTGAAATTGTAAAGTAAAAACATATTCAAGTAAAATAACTTTAATGTACATAATCTATAAACAAACTTCAACTTAAACACTTGAAATGTTACTCATTTTTAGAGACATTGGCTATAACCTAATTTATTTTAACGTTATATTTTTAATAAATTCGAAAATTTATTCAAAATCAATTTGAAATTAAATGAATATTCCTTATATGATTCCGATTAATTAAGGTTAGTTGGGGCAACTGGGCCATGAATTTACTATGTGACTCTGGAACTTTTGACAATTCAGCTTCAAAAAGCTAATGTTCATTTGAATTAAAGTCTGAACTTCTGTAAATGTGTTCAGTTAGGTTCCCTCTATCAGACAGAAATGCTCAAAATTACATTTTAATATTTAAAAATATAAAGATATGCATATTTCATCTTTCTTTCCTCATGGGTCCAGTTGCCCCATAAAAATGGGGTAAGTGGACCAGGAGGGTTTATGTTCCACATGCGTTTATTTTTTTTCATGTGGGATATCAGGTCCTGTTTGAAAAAGTGTAAACAACTTAAAAAAAATCCCTGCCGGCCCGGCCTACAGGCAGAGGTAGATTTCGAAGTAACGGTAGATTTCGATACTAATTTCACAAACAAAAACTAAATCATGATTAGAGACAAATCCACTTTAACAATTTTATCTGGCTGCTTTTGACGAGTTTTTATTTCATTTTTATATAATAGCTGGTTTTATCAGAATCATGTTAGGGCGGTATTCAAAAAAATACTTTTCCATGCTCAACAACTCGAAATTTTCTGGCATAATTCCAAATTCATTTTTAATCCTTCTATATATAAAAAACAGTTTTGATTTGGAAATGGACCAATGAAAATCTGCGTAGATATTCCGGGTAGATCGGCATCCAATTTGAATGCTTAAGCATGGCCTTCATCGTTAATATTAAAAAAACTGTTGGATACAAAAACATTAAAATCGGTGGTATTATAGAGAAATGTTTGATAAATACGCTGATGCAGACAGTTTTCAAATCAAAGAATTGTTTTAAGAGATATTTAATGCTAAAGTTGGACAAAATCGTTCCATTAAAAAAGTTTTATTGGAGCAAAAACTATACATGAAAATTTAATCATTCTTAGATCATTTTATACGTTATAAGTTCCCGATGTGCAGATTGCATTTATTTTTCTTATTTGACTCATTTTTTGTGGTTTTATTTCATTTTTAAATTAAAATTTTCAGCATTTCGAGAGATATTTTTTACAAATTTTAGAAAATGTTATTAATTTAAACTGTTGCCAGTTGTATAAACAGCGCAAACAATAATTTTTACTTCAAATTAAAAATTTATTTACACGTGACTATTACCATCGGAAAAAAAACTTTAAAATTAGAATTAAATGATTACATGTTAAAAGCAGGAAAATTACGTCATAAGAACCATAATCACAAATGTCATATACGCCCCATATTGGCGCAATTTTTTTCCGACGCCAATTTGGCGAAAACATCAATAGCATAAATAACAACATCCGGGTTACCATATCAAGCAAAATAACGGCACTTTAGCACCAGTTAAGTACCCGCTGCGTATATGAAATTGGCGTCAGAAAAAAAATTGCGCCAATATGACGTATATGACATCTGTGCCGAACCATCTTTACACTTGAATTTTAAAAGAGAAACAAAATCTTAAAATAAAAAAAAATCATTATTATGCGTTAAAACTATTCCTACGTCCTATTTAAAATGGCAAAAAATATAGCAAAACAATTTAAATTGAAAAATATATTCGCGCGAGATATTTTGAGATAATCTTTTCAACTATTATCGTGAATTCGAAGACAGCGCAAATAATATTTCCTTCTAACAACAAAAGTATTTTCACGTGAATATTACTAAGAGAAATAGAACTTTGGTGTAAATTACGTCAGATTTGAAACGATACTTTTAAAATGAATCATTTAAAAGAACTATCTTATAGCGCTGTTAAAAAATACCGGGAGACAATGACACTGTTTACTTAATTCATTTTACATTAGCTTATTTTCAAATGTTTAACTAATTTTTTTTAATTAAATACGAAAACAGAAAACAGCCATTGTATCTCTTAACAGCAGCAGATTTGGCCTTAAAAATCCCCAATCCAAGGAATACGAATGGAAACCCGTTTACAGAGAAATCGCTACTGTTTTTAATTTTAATTCAATATTTTTAAAGCCGGTCAAATTAGCGTGCTTTTTGGATTTTGGTGTGCCTGAACGGGGGTTGGCGAGCATAGCTCGTAGGGGGCAAAGCCCCCTAGTAATAAAGAAAAAATATATGAAACTTGCTGACGTGATTTTTGAAGAGATTTATAAGCGACCTGTGTTTTTATTTTAGTTCAATTAATTAAAACTTGATAGATAAACAATTATTTTCTCAGAAGGACAATATTTTTCGTTTCTAACACAATCGCTTCGGGAAATTCCGTTCAAAATGCCCACTTTGATATCATTTTTTGAAATATATTCTGCCTCTATCAAAAAATCGATCATTACGGTACATTATATAGTTTCTGAATAAGCGAATCTACCAATTAAATGCGTTTGAGAGCAAAAATTAATTTAAAAATGAGTCAGAAAATAAGCAGTTTGGATATGAGTGCATCCTTAATACAATGATTTTTCCAACACAATCCACTTCGGTAAATTCGGTTCAAAATGCCCTTTTTAACAGCATTTTTAAAAATATATTCTGCCTCTATAAAAAAATCGACCATTACGGTACATTATATAGTTTCTGAGTAAGAAAATGTACCAATTGGAAGCCTTTGAGAGCAAAAATGAATTGTAAAATGAGTCAGAAAGTAAGCAGTTTGGATTTGAATACACCCATACTAAGATGATTTTTTTCTTCAACCGCTATGTATTTTTAATTTGTTTTTGCTGTAAGAATTGGTCCTATCCAAAACTTGTCTATATAGATGTTGTAGACAATATTAAGAAGATATATGATAAATTCATGGGGATTTTATATCTTTTGAATTGACGGAGTTATGGATTTTTTTCTTCTTCAAACCCCCTTTTTGTTTTCGTTTTTAATTTTTTTTTTTTGCGGTACGAATTGATCCTATCAAAAACTTGTGAATATAAAAGTTGTAGATAATGTTAAGGAGACTTATAATAAAATTAATTGGATTTGATATCTTGAGAATTGACGAAGTTATGATTTTTTTCTCCCAAAAACCCTATTTTTTGCGCCCCTTGAGCCCATTTTTAACTTTATCAAAAATCTATGATACATAAATTTTTGGCCCTATTTTTAGAAGTAATAAAAACTTTAAACTGATTTGATATGTACAAAAATTAAGAAGTTATGGGGGGTTTTCTGTTTTCACAAAACCCCTCCCCATTTCCATCCCCTTGGTCCGATTTTGCAAATTAACAAACTTAACCGAGATTTTATGCCCATTGATTTTATGTATCAGTTTGGAAGAGATTGGTGCAGAATTACGAAAGTCCAGAAGAAAGTGATATATATATATATATATATATATAAAGTTTTTTAGTGAGGGTGGTTTTGAGTTCTAGGGGTCATGATCGGTGTAGATCTGCAAAACATTTTCAGAAATTCCAACATAGGAACGATCCCAATAGGTAGTATTTCATACGAAATCTACCTAAAAATTTAAACCAAGCAGATCATGTAAATTATATATCAACTAAAGAGCGTTGTAAGGGAAACCTTTGCTGTCAATGTGTCTAAAAAAAGCACTAAAAGCGAAAATATTACATTTATTTATACCAAAAACATAAAAATTAAGCAAATACCTATGTACTTTAGTATAGGTAATAAGTATACAAGTTACATGGGTATTTTAAGAAAAAAAAATAGAAAGGTAAATCTATGAACAAACCGCTACGTAAGTACTTAAGTACTTTATCTGTATCCAGGGGTCGCATTATATAGGAAAAAATTTATTGTTCCTATCAGAACCCTTAATGAACAGTTACCTTCATGATCATTTTATTTAACATATTCTAAAGAAAGGTGCGATGAAGATATTATTTTCAAAATAGTTGTTGGAACAATAAAAAATTCCCTACTGAATGCGACCCTTGTATCGTGCAATTTCAAGGTTTGGCTATCTCGCTTTCAGGGGCAAGGTACTTGCACTAGTAAAAAGTCTATTAATAAAGTCTATAAAGTCTAGTAATTAGTCTATTTGTAAAAAAGTAAAAGTGTATTTTCGCGTACTTAATAAAGGTGAAATTTTCATTATAAAATTCCGGTGCCAATGTGGCAATTAGGGACTAAAATTATTTGATGCCATAACGGCATCACCGCCTCTCAAGGGGTCAAGAAATTTGGTTTGATACCACCCAATACGCTTTTTTTTTTTAATTTTATTACATAATTTTAATAAGGTATTTCATAATTTTCTTTATTGTGAGCAAAAAAATGGAGAAATTTATTTCCCGTAGTAAGAGAAACTAAAAAAAAATTATTTATAACTATTGGGGTAACTGGATCCAGCATGGTCCAGTTACCCCGGATACATGTCCCAGTTACCCCATTCTTGAAAAATTCATGGGGTAACTGGGACACCGGGCTTACACTTGAAACATGAATTAAATATGTATAGATACCTAATAATATTAATGTAGTTATATGCCTAATCTTCAAAATAAAAGATTGTTTAATAAAAGTACTTACTGTATTTTAATAAAAAGGCGAGGAAGGTCAACCATATTAACGTTGTTTTTAAAAAAAGAAACGTAAATTTTTGACAACTTATCACAGCAAAGTGAGAGTTATGATTGAGTTGACACACGTTGTTTTAGGAAGTAGAAATTAAGGTGCATGGTTCACAAAAGCTAAAACTTGAAAAACATCAACAGTTTTTTTATAAAATAGCCTATGGCCCAGTTACTTCGTGGGTCCAGTTACCCCAACTAACCTTACATACATTTCTATCCTTTGAGTAGCAAAATAAATATAAGTGAATTCTTGAAGAACGAAATGCTTTCCAATGGAGCAATTTTGCAATGTTTTCGCAAACAGCTGGTTTCTTATAGCCTCGAACCAAAAGTAAAAATACGGTACATATACAGACTTCTTATATAAGTATCTTTTTTCTGAGGGTCCATACCACTGGAAATTTTTTGAAAATCCATTCTATCATAGAAAGCAAGATACAGTCTTATAGTACTCAGAAACAAGGTTATCACAGATCAAACATTTAAAACATTGTATCTTATATTTTAAGTATTAGAAAAATAAAAATAAAAAGAAGAATAAAGCAAGATGCAGTCTTATAGCATAGTCCAGAACAAATGTTATCAGATCAAACATTTAAAGCATTGTTCTTTACATTTTAAGTATTAGAGAAAGAAAAAGAAGAAGAAAGCCAGACGCAGTCTTATAGTATAGTCCAGAACCAATGTTATCAGATCAAACATTTAAAGCATTATTCTTTACATTTTAAATATTACAAAAAGAAAAAGAAGAAGAAAGCAAGATGCTGTCTTATAGTATAGTCCAGAAACAAGGTTATCAGATCAAACATTTAAAACATTGTTCTTTACATTTTAAGTATTAGTAAAATAAAAAGAAAAAGAAGAATAAAGCAAGATACAGTCTTATAGTATAGTCCAGAACTAATGTTGTCAGATCAAACATTTAAAGCCTTATTCTTTACATTTTAAATATTAGAAAAAGAAAAAGAAGAAGAAAGCAAGATGCAGTCTTATAGTATAGTCCAGAAACAAGGTTATCAGATCAAACATTTGAAACATTGTTCTTTACATTTTAAGTATTAGTAAAAGAAAAAGAAGAATAAAGCAAGATGCAGTCTTATAGTACAGCCCAGAACCAATGTTATCAGATTAAATATTTAAAGCATTATTCTTTGCATTTTAAATATTAGAAAAAGAAGAAGAAAGCAAGATGCTATCTGATAGTATAGTCCAGGAACAAGGTTATCAGATCAAATATTTAAAGCATTATTCTTTGCATTTTATGTATTGGAAAAAGAAAAGCAGACTAAAGCAAGATGCGGTCTTATAGTATAGTCCAGAACAAATGTTATCAGATCAAACATTTAAAACATTGTTCTTTACATTTTAAATATTAGAAGAAGAAAAAGAAAAAGAAGAATAAATTTTGTAGTATAGTCTAGAAACAAGGCTATCTATCATATCAATCATTTAAAACATTGCTCGTTACATTTTAAGTATTAGAGAAAGAAAAAGTAGAATAAAGCAAGGCTTAGGGGAGACCGGGGCTAGTAGGCGCAGTTTTTAGTTATTGATTTTTATTAATTTTTTGTTTAAGTTTTTTATGAAACTTTAACTGTATTTTTAAAGAACAGGCATTGGGCTATAAATACCCGGAGTTTTGAGTTTGTAGCTTTTGTAGTTTATGTTTAGCGGAAGCCTATAAAGTAAAAGGAAAATTGTGCGCCAACTTACCCCGTCACGGGGCAAGTTGCCTATACCTATGGGGTAAGTTGGCACACGCCTTATAAAAATTTAAATAAGACACGCAGTTAAGAGAAATTAATTTCCTTATTACCAGTAGGTTTAATGAAAGGCGTTATCGCCGTACAATGTAAATTCTAAATTATACAGACATAAAAATAATGAATAAAACATTAACATTGAGTAACTTCTATCCTACTCGATAACATAAGCAGAGTTACAGTTGTCACAAATAAAACATCGAGCGTCTCCGTTTGGGCAAGCCCCGTGTGCCCAAAATCTTGCATTGCAACCACTTTTTCGGTGTTTGCTGTTTTTCAAGCTACCAGCATACACCAGAGATCGAGCCAACTTGCCCCGTGTTCAATGCGCCTACTAGCCCCATAATAAATTTCTTCACAAAAGTGACACGTAACCATCTGAACATAAATAATCCAAGTAAATCACATATGGTGTAGGTACAGTTAATCATACACTAAGAAAAATTGCACAAGTTAAATTGCAAGTATTAAGATAAGTATTAGAAATTAGAAAAAAGAATGAAGCAACAAAAAATTACTTGTGAGCACAAAAAACAGAAAAATCGTAATAAATGTCCACTGCACGTAGATAACGCTGCAAAACTACAATGAGGATTGTAAAACGTAACAAGAAATGTACTCTGTGACTGGTTGAACAATCTATCCTCAAACAGGCGATTTATGGGGACTGCGCCTACTTACCCCTGTAGCCAACTAGCCCTGGTCTTCCCTATAGTATAGTCCAGAAACAAGGTTATCAGATCAAATATTTAAAACATTGCTTTTTACATTTTAAGTATTAGAAAAAGAAAAGGAAGAAGAAGAAGAAAGCAAGATGCAGTCTTATAGTATAGTCCGGAAACAAAGTTATCACATCAAACATTTAAAACATTGTTCTTTTCATTTTAAGTATTAGAAAAAGAAAAAGAAAAGAAGAAGAAGGTAAAAAAAAAAGAAGAAAACGTCCCTGAAATCGTTTTAAAAATGTGTAAGCGCATTCTGTAGATAGAAGAATAATACTATTAATTATAAAAGATACTTTGATGCTCTTTTCAGTTTGAAATAGCCGAAACACAATGTAGAAAGTCAGTGTCAAACGTCAAACTGAGAATAGAATAATAATTAAGATACGTTCTTACAATCTGTTTGAAAAGCTGTTTTGAAATGTTAACGGCTGAAATCTCTGTTAGCGGATATATGCCACGAATAGAATGTGCCGATTGATAACATGAATGCATTGTTTTGTCAATGAGGCTTGCAAAGAAAGCTTTGGAAAATAATAATAATTGAAAAAAATATTGAAAACTCATCGATTAACTCATCAATTCTTATATACTGTTATCTTCTTATATACTGTACTTAATATACTATTTAATGTATTCGGAATAACAATTTCAAATAAAAATCTAAGGAAAACAAATAAACAAACAAACAAACAAAAAAAAACAACAAAACAAAGATCTAAAAATCATGCTTCCAGCATAGATTATAAAACACTTTCCAACACATTCAAAATACTGTGACAAAACTTCATCGTTTAATAAGGTGAAATAGGATGTCTAAGTAAACGATTTGGAAAACGCATAATACATTTGAACATCCAGTTTCAGCTATTCCCACAAATAGTCGGAAAAATATCTAATTTCTTTTGTGCAGCCCTGTATATAATCAATAGATATGTATATATAAAACATAGTATACTAAACTTTAGATCGGTTAGGAAACGCATAGCATAGTTGAAAATTCTCCTTCAGGAATTTTCATCAATAAACGGAAATGTAATTGAGATCTTTTGTGCTGTCCTGTATATGATTTACAGAATTTATACACACCAAGTAACATGCAAAAAATAAGTTAAATTTATAAACGCGTATCATAACAAACAACGTATTATCATCAATTATTGTTCATGTACAGTACTGTTACATGACCAAATGAACCAAATTCTTTTGTGTGTCCCTGTAAATAAACAATGAATGTTATGCACACCCTGTTCTATAATAAGGATCTTGTAATTTACCTCAGTGATATATATCAATTTCAATCTGTTTGAAATAGTGTAACATCGTTATTATTCACTACAAACGATTTTTCCCTATAGACCGCAGTGTAAAGGAATTCTTTTGAGTGTTTTTGTAAATAAACTATAAACGCCACGAACTTAATTTTCAATGCTGAACATGCCATAGTAAACTTCCACAAAATATAACAGTTGCATTGTAATTCGAGTATATTTACTTGAGTTAGAGCACGGACAGATATACGGCAGCCAGATAGACAGACAGAGAAATGGAATTCATAAACGGATCAAATTGAGCAACTGTTCTTTTTAACACTTTCCAACAAAGTTAAAAAGTGTTAAAAAGAATAGTTTTTGATTCTGATTCAAATCAGTTACCATTAAGATGATTTTTTTCATTTTTAGGTACGTTCCTAATTATATAAATATGCAGCAATCTATAGTTGTCCTCTGGTCCGTCCGTCTGTCCACATATAACAGCGAAAAAACTACCCAATCGAATGGTTTGAAATTTAATATATATAATCGTTGTAGAATTTTGTCGATTCCTTTCAAATTTATGAAAATCGAATCAAAACTTAAAAAGATATTAATAAAAGTTTTCTTCATTCTATTAAATCTTATCATACGTAATTAATTCAATGATATCCCTTGAAAGGTAATGATTCTAGGTTGCCCTGGTGGTTACATCCTATTTAAGAGGGAGTCCTATTATTTCCATATTACTGAATTTAATATATAGAATCGTAATAAATTTTGTATTCATGCATTTTTGCAGAAGAGTGCAACAGATATTGCACCAAGATCTGAATATTTATAAAACTAGTTATAGTACGAACGCACCTCATTTGCCACGTTTGACGTACAATTTCCGATTCGTTTTATCTACAATATTCAAGAGTCGATGCAGGATTTTTTTTTTCTTGGGCCCATTTTGTGAAAAGTAAAAGTTATTTTTATGAAAATTTTTTGTATTTTTGTGAAATGGTTTAAATTTTTGGGTAAAATACATTTTATAACGAGAGATAAAATCCAATTATTCAAATTTGAACCAAGTTGAATTAATAATAACTTCTTTAAGTCCTCCTGCTAAAGTTTTGCTTTCTGATAAACTTTGTTTTGCTTACAAAATGCATATTTTACAATCTAACAAAATAAAAATAATTAATGATGAATATACTTTTATGAAATTGAATTTTATGAAAGGACATACTGTATTAATAAGAATTTTGTAAAGGGATCTATTTTATTAAAAATAATTTTGCGAAGGGGACTGTTTTATTAAATTGATTTTTGTGAAGGGGCTCAAAATAGGCTCCAAATTTTGCCTGGATCAACTCCTGATATTGGATTTTAAAATTTTAAATATTTAAATTTTGATAAAGAATTTGTAATCAGAGACCCTAAGAACCTTTCAATCACACCAGTAAGATTTATAAAGTGTGATCTTTATTGCAATAGTATAAAAATATTTTAATTCTTTTTGAATATGTGTATTTTAACAGACAGTATTATAAGAGGCTTTTGTTGCAAGTGTTACTTCTCATTTATATGTTTATTTATTTATTTAAGCAGTATTTAATTTTAATTTTTTTTTCATTTGAATGAATCAATATTATAATGCAAAAACAAAGTCGGTGAGTAATGCTGACATCATATTGACGGTGGAAACGACATAACCAATAATTTTCCTTGTTACTACGATTTTATTTTAACTTCTAAACATTGCACAATTACAATTTTTACACTGTCGAATGGTTCGAAAAATTTACTTTCAAGTACAATATATTTGAAAACTGTATCTCAATTTACTGTTTTTAATGGTCTCTAAAATAATTTTCAAGCATGAGTTTTCAAAATAAACATTTTGAGAATAACCCTTAACGCCTTAATTCACCGAACCTCCCACACCCCCTAGTAAAAAATACAGGGACTTTTCCTGTTTCCTGAATAGTTTAATTTTTCTGAAAAACAGTACAATTTTCCTAATTGACATTTTGGTATAACAAATTCGTAGAAAGGCAGGAAGTTTTCCGTAACATTTATGGAATATTTCCGTATTACTTTCAAAACAATAAAATTTCCGTAAATGACATTTAGAGTTCGAGTACAGAACTCACTGTGTTTGGAATGTAAAGCATTGATTATTGCATATACTTCTTTTGCAGTGAAACTCCAATACTGCACAAATATTGGCTTAATATTAAAAAATATTTCCAACGAAACGTCAATGTTTTCAAATATTGGTTTTTCATTGCAAATATTTTTAATGAAACGCAAAAATTCCAGAAGTTATGCATACAGTTGAATCAAATTTTTTGTGTATGTATTTGGCTGTGGCCAGCAGTTTCTCCTTGAATTTGAAAATATTCTGCAGGAATGGGTTTCTGTACAGTGCGTGTCAATAGTTCAAGCACAATAACAATTTTAAAATAAAACTTTAAATATTCACTTTATTTCAATATCTGTCTTGTATATGTTAATAATAGCAGTTTTAACATCATATTCAATAAAATTATCTTTTAAATTTTATTTCAAACCATGGAGTTTAGGAATAGAACAAAAATAACCGTGTCAAAAGTTTTAGCACAAAATCGTTTTTATGCAAATTTTACAAACGGATGTAAGCGGTTGCGCACGCAAACGATTTCTGGGTGTATCAGAAGCAGTCAGTTGTTGTTTTTGAGTTAGTACAAAATGCCTAAGTTGAAAGAATTTTCAGAGGAGGAGGTGATAAATATCTGGAGTATGAGAGCAAACCATAAGTCTGTTTCTGAAATTGCAAGTGCATTAAAAAGATCAAAACGAGGTATTGATCAAGTTTTGGCGCTTGGTAATGATTTCAAACGAAAATTTCGTTCAGGAAGGCTACTAGTGACTACTTTTCGCGAAGACCGCCGCATCAGAAACTTGGCTTCAACTGGTAATTAGTCTCTTTCGCAAATAACAGATGCAGTTGGAGGACAAATATCGAAAAAAAACTGTTCATAGAAGAGTTTTGGAATCGTAATACATCAAAAACTGTAAAATGGCTCGGTTACCATGTCTGAAACGACACCATAAAGAGGCTGTATTACAGTGGGCCAAAGAGCATATATCATTTGCTGAAAAGTGGCTGGATGTCATATTCAGTGATGAAAAACATGGAACCTCGATGGCCCCTGATGGGTTTAAGTACTATTAGCATGATCTCCGCAAAGAACCTAGGAATATATTTAACCGACAACATGGTGGTGGTTGTATAATGGTATGGAGGGGGGGGGGGGTATTTCTTTCAATGGTCAGACATCTCTAGCATTCATCAGTGGTCGTGAAAACTCTGAAAACGATCAAGAAACACTTGCCAATCATTTGCTCCCTGTTGCCGAGGTTTTGGGGGAATAAAAGGGGTATTTCAACATGATAATGCTTCGATTCATACCTCAAACTCAATTTCAACGTGGCTTAAGTCGAAAAAAGTATCTGTTTTCAAGTGGCCGGCAATTAGCCTTGATTAAAACCCTATAAAAATATGTGGGGTATTCTCACTCATGTAGTTTATCCAAATGGAAAGTACTATTCTTCAGTTAAAAATTTGAAAGATGTCATTGAGAACGCGTGGTTTAAAATTGAACCAGAAACAATACAGAACCTCGATTTATCGATGGAAGACCGTATATTTAAAATAATTCATCAGAATGGAGCAATAATCAAGCATTAATTTTTTTGTTCTTGTTCTACTAAAGACTAAAGAACTACTGGGCTTAAATTTTTGACACACTCATTTTTGTTCTTTTGATAAATTCTATTATTTGAGATAAATTTTAAAGCATAAATCTATTAAATATCCTTTTAAAACTATAATTTGTAGGTCACGTGAAAAGGAAAGTAACTTTCAGTCAATAGTAAAATTTTATTTTGAAATTTTATGTTGTGTTTAAACTTTTGACACTCACTGTAATAGCGATTTTTGTGAAATTTTCTTTATTTTTCCATCGAAAACTGTATAAAGTTGTATAGTATTGAACCAAATTTTTTGGGCTATGGCCGGAAGGTCCTCTTTCAATTTGGAAATATTCCGCGGGAAAGAGGCACTATGATAGTGATTTTTGTAAAATCTTCTCGATTTTTCGTAGTTCCATTTTCTATCGGCTCTCCTTGCAGAGACAGGAACTCGTAGTAGGAGAGCTGTTGAACATTTTTGAGTAGGTATTTGAGGCACCCTGAAAATTTGTCCCACATTTCTTTTGTAATGGCTGAATACAAAATCGAATGTCTGGCTGAAGGATCGTGGCCCAAAAACTGTGCCAGACACGTGTCAAGTGCCATTTTTTGACTACCCAAAAAAGGTATTTGAGGCACGCTGAGATTGAAACAGAATAATATTTATACTTAGAAAAAAATATTCTGAAAATGACAGACACCTTAGTCGGCCCAAAAACTGTGCCAGACACGTGTCAAGTGCCATTTTTTGACTACCCCAAAAAGGTATTTGAGGCACGCTGAGATTGAGGCAGAATAATATTTATGCTTAGAAAAAAAATATTTTGAAAATGACAGACACTTTAGTCGGCACAAAAACTGTGCCAGACATGTGTCAAGTGCCATTTTGTGCCTCAATCTTAGCGTGCCTCAAATACCTTTTTTGGGTAGTCAAAAAATGGCACTTGACACATGTCTGGCACAGTTTTTGGGCCAAGATCCTTCAACCAGACATTCGATTTTGTATTCAGTCATTACAAAAGAAGTGCTGCACAAATTTTCAGGGTGCCTCAAATACCTTCCCTAAAATGTTTAACAGCTCTCGGACTATCGCGTTCTGCTAAGCCGGCTATTCGCAAACAGCTGATAACAACTATTCTGTTGTCACATGTAGGAAAAACTATTGATTTTAAAAAATATGATCTTGATTAACTCGTTTTTACTCCGGTTAAATGACTGAAGCAGAAATTTAAGATTAAAATCAAAGTTGGTATAGTATTGAACTAATAATACTGAAGTATTAACATCTGTAACTACTTTTTGAAATATTAAGATGTATGAGATAGAAGAAAGTTTTGGGATTAGCACATCCAACTAGATTTCTTTTCTTTCTCTCTTTTTTAAATTAAAAAGCTAATATATTTTACGAAATTAGGGAAAAAAATATATGAATATGTAGGTGACTTATTTTTAAGTTGGATTCTTAGTTTAGAAAATCTGTTTGGAGAAAGTGATGTTATATTTATGGATGGAAATGCTTCGTGCCATAGGTCCCGGATTTTGAATTTTTTCTGAAAAAATGTCCAGCATGTCGTATAGATATTAGCCCCATCGAAAATATGGACATTAAAAAAAGGGTATTTAAGCTGCAGGCAAAGTCAACGCAATAGCTAAGACTCCATGTGAAAATATTAGGCAGCCCGATTCGAATAAGTGCAGAGACCTTGTTAAGGGAGGGATGGGGGAATTACCTTCAGCAGCTCGATATTACGTGATTTTAACGCAGTATTAATTTTTTTTTTTGGAGCTGTAAATATTTCTTCAAAAAAAAAAAAAAAAAAAAAAAAGAAGAATAAATTGTACAAATCTTTGTTTACGTATTCCTTTAAATAATTTTAGTGATATATAATTATAACTTATTTTAATTAAGATAGACTAATTAGGGATTTTCAATGACACACATGTGTTGCGCGCAGGATTATACAAAATATATTCGATATAGCCACTTAATATTATATATATATATTCTTACAATATCGTACTTTAAGTTCAACCTAAAATAACAACCAAGTTTACTGATGAAAATAATTTTTTCAGTAAATCAAACCATATAACACAAAATCTATGTTAAAATTTCAATAAAAATTAAATAAATATATTATAGGTACTTTCTTAAAAATAGGTACAGGTTATAAAGATATGTAAAATACAATATTATCCAAAATTTTAAGTTTCTATGTTACTTAGTTTATGAAATAGGATGCGCGCAATGTGAAAAATATCTGATTTGAGAAAAATGACTTTAAAGTTCAAATTTACCTTGATTTGGATAGGTATCGCTCCACATATATTATCATAAAATCGGTTTTAATTAGAGTATCGTCATAATTTTTTTTTCAAGTTCGCTAACATGTCATTCTTTCATGATAGGCAAAAGAAATTTTTTTTAGGCTTTTTAAAAAGTTTTAAGGTGATCCCTTATATACCAGACAGAATCAAAACCACCATCAAGGCAAAAAGGTGGAAACACTTGGTATCAACCATGTATTTTTACCAAATATTACAAACATTTTTCTCAGATAGGATGTGATTCCATATTTGTTTCCATCAGCATTTTGAAATAAACAAAATTATGTAACATAATTAACATAATTGTGAATTGATTTTGTATTTCATTTTAGTTCTAGATACGTTTTTGTATCTGAAATAACAATCAAAGTTTGATCAACTTAAAGACTTTATATAAAATTGCTCACATTTCATTGTGCGTTGAGAAGGGAAGATGCTGATTCTATACATTTTACAACGGGTAGTAAATATTCGAATGTAAACATAAAATTTCCAATCAACTTTTCTAAAAACTTTTCAGTTGTAAGATGAGAAAGGATTATGAAATATGAGCATTAGTACTAAATTAGTAGCACCAAATTATTATTCTTGTTATTACCCGACTGCCAAGAAGGGTTATGTGTTTCACGCGTATCTGGGTATGCGGATTTATTTATACACTCGAAACATCCCAACGGCTGGATGGATTTTAATGAATGAGGTCTCTATCGATTCGTCTTAACCGTCCGATGGTTATAGGTTAGGTTTTGTTTTTATAAATTCAAAATGGCGGTAGAGACGGAAAAAAAATTTACGCACCTTATTGAGTGGCATATCAATGGACAGGTCTTTCAAAATGAAGACGATGTTTCATTGACTATTTTACAGTCAGAAGCTCTGTTAAAATATTATACAACCTGGAAGTTGTGTGTATGTAGGATCTCTAGCTTTATTGCAACTCTAACCATCATACACATCTATAGACCTACTCAAAACTGTGTTTATAGATAGGAACTAACAATTAAACACAACTTAAAAGTCATCAATACAAGTAAATAAAAAAATAGGTAAGTAATATAATCAAGTAATATAAAAAAAAATATTTTAAGTCAATTCCTACTTAGGTCAATAAGAGAATTTTTTTTCTCCCATTCTTCTTTCCTCTTGAACTGCGCTTAAAATGCCTTGATCAAGAAGAGGGCTCTCTCGATTATTGAAAATTAATTAATTTATTTTAATTAATGAATTAATATTTGAAAAAAACTGGATTAACATCAAGTGTTATCCACTACAAGTTTAAAAAAAATTTATTTGAGCTTGATTGGATGAATAATAAGTGTTTTATTAACGATTGAAAATTTGAACAAGATATATATAGCGAGAGTGTGAGGTAATAGTAGGAATTGAAAAAAAATTAGTTTCACATTGATGAGAAATAATTAATTAGTTCGCTTTTTACGCAGTCGGGTTTTTTGATTTTTTAAATTTAATTGTTTATTTTAATATGTGTATTTGAATAAATAGCATTGAAACATTCTTCTGGTGTGACATTTACTTATATGATATGTTTATTTATTTTTTTTTTATTTCAGCAACATTTAAGTTTAATTTATTTCTTTATTTTAATTATTTGCCTTACGATAGGAGAATTAAATTTACATTTTGATGGAATTAATAATAGTGTTATAATGTAAAAATTTATGATACCGGCAATACGCAGTATTTAAATGTCACGAATTTTTAAATTGTTCCAGTTTTTTTCTTTTTTATTCTGCCGAGACCGATGTTACATTTTTTCGCAATTACGATTTTCTTTCTAAAGCTGCTCTTGCGTGAATTTCAAAACACTATTCTTCCTAAAACAATTTCTTGAAAGAAACATAGCTAAAGGAATGGTAGTATTAATCATAAAAAGATTCTTTGATGTTCTTTTCAGTTTGAGATACCATGTCGGAAATCCCCAAGGATTGCGAAATCAATGTCAAACTTCTGACTTGAAATTTAGAACGAAATGATCATTAAGCCGCGCGAAAAAATGTTCTGTTTGAAAAGCTATTTTGAAATGTTAACGGCTGAAATCTCTGGGATGGGATAGATGTCTCGGGTTGAATGTATAGGCTGACAACATAAAAAAGCATTGTTTTGTCACCAATTCTTGCAAAGGAAGGTTTGGAAACAACAACAACAACAACAATAAACAAGAACGTAAAATCATGCGTCAAGCATAGATTACGAAACATTTTCCAACACATTCAGAAAAAATGCTCTGTTTGAAAAGCTATTTTGAAATGTTAACGGCTGAAATCTCTGGGAAGGGATAGATGTCTCGGGTTGAATGTATAGGCTGACAACATAAAAAGCATTGCTTTGTCACTAATTCTTGCAAAGGAAGGTTTGGAAACAACAACAACAGCAACAATAAACAAGAACGTAAAATCATGCGTCAAGCATAGATTACGAAACATTTTCCAACACATTCAGAAAAAATGCTCTGTTTGAAAAGCTATTTTGAAATGTTAACGGCTGAAATCTCTGGGAAGGGATAGATGTCTCGGGTTGAATGTATAGGCTGACAACATAAAAAGCATTG
This sequence comes from Maratus speciosus, assembly GCA_963932465.1. Lineage (NCBI taxonomy): Eukaryota > Metazoa > Arthropoda > Arachnida > Araneae > Salticidae > Maratus > Maratus speciosus. The sequence goes on from OZ010790.1 coordinate 467,191,313, forward strand.
TTTTGTCACTAATTCTTGCAAAGGAAGGTTTGGAAACAACAACAACAACAATAAACAAGAACGTAAAATCATGCGTCAAGCATAGATTACGAAACATTTTCCAACACATTCAGAAAAAATGCTCTGTTTGAAAAGCTATTTTGAAATGTTAACGGCTGAAATCTCTGGGAAGGGATAGATGTCTCGGGTTGAATGTATAGGCTGACAACATAAAAAACATTGTTTTGTCACTAATTCTTGCAAAGGAAGGTTTGGAAACAACAACAACAACAATAAACAAGAACGTAAAATCATGCGTCAAGCATAGATTACGAAACATTTTCCAACACATTCAGAAAAAATGCTCTGTTTGAAAAGCTATTTTGAAATGTTAATGGCTGAAATCTCTGGGAAGGGATAGATGTCTCGGGTTGAATGTATAGGCTGACAACATAAAAAACATTGTTTTGTCACTAATTCTTGCAAAGGAAGGTTTGGAAACAACAACAACAACAATAAACAAGAACGTAAAATCATGCGTCAAGCATAGATTACGAAACATTTTCCAACACATTCAGAAAAAAATGCTCTGTTTGAAAAGCTATTTTGAAATGTTAATGGCTGAAATCTCTGGGAAGAGATAGATGTCTCGGGTTGAATGTACAGGCTGACAACATAAAAAGCATTGTTTTGTCACTAATTCTTGCAAAGGAAGGTTTGGAAACAACAACAACAATAAACAAGAACGTAAAATCATGCGTCAAGCATAGATTACGAAACATTTTCCAACACATTCAGAATACTTATAATAAAACTTCTTAGTTTAATAAGGCAAAAATGATGTCTATATAAACAATTTGTAACATGCATAACACATTTGAAAACACAATATCAATATTCGGAATAATATCTGAATTTTTTGTACAACCCCGTATATGATCTATAGATTTATCATATAATCTCATTGTTACGCTATTTAATGTGTTTCTAGAAATAATTTTATTTACATTATTAACAAGCAAAAATTAAATTTAAAAAATCAAAAAACCCGACTGCGTAAAAAACACCTAATTAATTATTTCTCATCAATGTGAAACTATTTTTTATATTACTTACCTATTTTTTTTATTTACTTGTATTGGTGACTTTTAAGTTGTGTTTAATTGTTAGTTCCCATCTATAAACACTGTTTTGATGAGGCCTATAGATGTCTATGGTGGTTAGAGTTTCAGTAAAGCTAGAGAACCTACCTACACGTCTTCCAGGTTGTGTAATATTTAAACTGAGCTTCTGACTGTAGAATAGTCAATGAAACATCGTCTTCATTTTGAAAGACCTATCCAGTGATATGCTACTCAATACGGTGCGTAAAAAATTTTTTCGCCTCTACCGCCCTTTTGTATTTGACGGTCGCCATTTTAAATTTATAAAACAAAACCTAGCCTATAACCATCAGACGATTAAGATGAATCGATAGAGACCTCATTCATTAAAATCCATCCAGCCGTTGGTATGTTTCGAGGGTATAAAGAAATCCACATACCCAGATACGCGTGAAATACATAACCCTTCGTATATAAATTATAAAAGTATGAAAAAATATAAAAACAAATTTAAAGAAAACTTTTCAAATATCTTGTGGAATACGGGATTTATAAATCTAACATTGATGAATTGATTTATAACAATTTTGAATTTACATCAAACGACTATAAAAATAAGAAATAATCAAAGAGGACTAATTTAACCTATTCTCCATGAATTTCTGATGGCAAGACAAATGAATAGCACTCAAAAAATAAAATAATCCTTGATAAGCACACAAACTGTATTTATTATCAATTAGATGGCTACTATGAATAACTAACAATAAAGATTAAGTTGTTTTGTTATAGATTTGATTGTATACACCAATAAAATATAACTCTGTCTAATACATAAACTATATTACGGTTGTGGTTTATATCTATAAGGTTAGTTGGGGCAACTGGGACATGATTTTACAATATGACTCTGGAGCTTCTGACAATTCAGCTTCAAAAAACTAATGTTCATTTGAATTAAAGTCTGAACTTCTGTAAATGTGTTCAGTTAGGTTCCCTCTATCAGACAGAAATGCTGAAAATTACATTTTAATATTTAAAAATATAAAAATATGCATATTTCATCTTTCTTTCCTCATGGGTCCAGTTGCCCCCCAAAATGAGGTAACTGGACCAGGGGGGTCTATGTTCCACACGCGTTCATATTTTTTTATATCGGATATCAGGTCCTGTTTGAAAAAGTGTAAACAACTTAAAAAAATTTAAACCAGGCAGATCATGTAAGTTATATGTCAATAAACAGCGTTGTAAGGGAAACCTTTGCTGTCAATGCGTCTAAAAAAAGCACTAAAAGTGAAAATATTAGTTTTATTTATACCAAAAACATAAAACTTAAGGAGGTACTTATGTACTTTAGTATAGATAATAAGTATAAAAGTCACATGGGTATTTTAAGGAAAAAAAATAGCAAGGTAAATCTATGAACAAACGGCTAGGTAAGTACTTAAGTACTTTATCCAGGGGTCGCATTATATAGGGAAAATTTTATTGTTCCTACCAGAACCCTTACAGAAAGGTGCGATGAAGATATTATTTTCAAAATAGTGGTAGGAACGATAAAAGTTTCCCTATAGAATGCGACCCCTGTGTATAGTACAATTTCAAGGTCTGGCTATCTCGCTTTCAGGGGCAAGGTATTTGCATTCGTAAAATGTTGAAATAATTTAATGACACCAATATTTACAAGAGAACCATCTGAAAACAAGTAAAAGTATATTTTCTCGTACTTAATAAAGGTGAAATTTTCATTATAAAATTCAGGTGCCAATGTGGCAATTAGGAATTAAAATTAAGTGATGCCATAACGGCATCACCGCCTCTCAAGGGGCCAAGAAATTTGGTTTGATACCACTCAATATGCTTTTTTTAAATTTCATTACATAATTTTAATAAGGTATTCTATCATTTTCTTTATTGTGAGCAAAATACAATGGAGAAATTTACTTCCCGTAGTAAGAGAAACACAAAAAAATTATTTATAACTACTGGGGTAACTGGATCCAGCATGGTCCAGTTATCCCGGATACATGTTCTAGTTACCCCATTCTTGAAAAATTTATGGGGTAACTGGGACACCGGGCTTACATTTGAAACATGAAGTAAATATGTATACCTAATACCTAATAATATTAATGTAGTTATATGTCTAATCTTTAAAAAAAAAAATGATTGTTTAATTAAAGTACTTACAGTATTTTAATAATCAGCCGAGGAAGTTCAACCATATAGACGCTGTTTAAAAAAAAAGAAACGTAAATTTTTGACAACCTATCACAGCAAAGTGAGAGTTATGATTGAGTTGATACACGTTGTTTTAGGAAGTAGAGATTAAGGGGCATTGTTCACAAAAGCTAAAACTTAAAAAACACCAACAGTTTTTTATAAAATAGCCTATGGCCCAGTTACCTAGTGGTTTCAGTTACCTTAACTAACCTTATATTTTATTTATAAAATAAATATCAAAAGTATGCAACTGCGTATCAAATGCGCTAGTATGATCTCACATGTAATTTTCGTGATTTATTACGTAACTGCGAATTTACGTAAGTCACGTAATACGTAAGTTGGGGGATGCCTGTAGTTTCGAGAGAAATTAATTATCTGCTGACATCACCACGTGATAATAGTAGAGAGTAGTTGTCCGGGAAAAGATGAAAACATATTCAACAATGAGGCGTTAGATTCTTTAATTTAAATGTTAAATTGCAATAAAAATTTCTGATGCCGACAGTATGGCTATTTGAATATTACGAATTTTTATTTTTCAGTTCCATTCTTGTTCTACGGGAATCCAAATTACGATTTCTATTCTTGAAGAAGTTCTTGCGGGAATTCCAAAATGCTATTCTTCTTAAAGCGAGTGGATGAAAAAAATATTGATAGAGTAATAATAGTTTTAATTAAGGATCGACCGAAACAGGTTTTTAAGACCGAAACCAAATGTCGGTAATCTTCCTGTTTTCAGCCGAAAAAGGAAACGAAAACGAAAATGGCCAACAACATTTTTTAGTTAATTAATAAATACATAAATATACATATAATTATTAATTAATTATACGTGTGGCCCAAATTGGCTTTCTGTGCCTCTGACCCAAACTTTTTATTTCCTTCTATATATATATATAAAAGTAACGATTTGGAAATGGACCACTGAAAATCTGCGTAGATATTCCCGGTAGATCGGCATCCATTTTGAATTCTTAAGCATGATCTTTCTTCGTTAATATTAAAAAAACTGTTGCATACAAAATTTGAAAAACGGTGGTATTATAGAGAAATGGTCGATAAACACGCTGAAGCAGACAGTTTTCAAATCTAATAATTATTTAAAGAGATATTTAATGTTAAAGTTGGTCAACATCGTTCCAATAAAAAAGTTTTATAGGAGAAAAAAACTATACATAGGAATTTAATCATTCTTAGATCATTTTATACATGAGAAGTTCTCGGTGTGCAGACTGCATTTATTTTTTTTTATTTGATTCATTTTTTGAGGATTTATTTCCATTTTAAATTCAAATTTTCAGCATTTCCAGAGATATTTTTTACATATTTTAGAAAAGGGTATTATTTTACATTGTTGCCAATTTGTAAAAAAGTGCAAAGAATAGTATTTCCTTCAAATAAAAAAAATATTTACACTTGGCTATTATAAACAGAAAAAAAAAATTGAAAATTAGAATTTGATGATTATATGTTAAAAACAGGAAAATATTGAAAATGACGTCATAAGAACCATTTTTACGCTTGAATTTTAAAAGAGAAAGAAAATGTTAAAATAAAAAAATCATTGTGCGTTAAACTCGTAAATGGAGAAAATTACGTCATATTTAAAATGGCTAAAAAAATATGGCAAAACAGTTTACATTTAAATATATATTTGCGCGAGACATTTATTTTATATTTTGAGATAATCTTTTCAACTATTATCGTGAATTCTAAGACAGTGCAAATAATATTTCCTTCTAACAACAAAAGTATTTTCAACTGAATATTAATAAGAGAAATAAAACTTTGGTGAAAATTACGTCAGATTTAAAACAATGAATTATTTAAAAGAACTATCTTATAGCGCTGTTAAAAAATACCGGGAGACAATGACACTGTTTACTTAATTCATTTTACATTAGCTTATTTTCAAATGGTTAATTAATTTTTAAAATTAAATACGAAAACAGCCATTGTATCTCTTAACAGCAGCAGATTTGGTCTTAAAAATCCCCAATCCAAGGAAAACGAATGGAAACCCGTTTACAGAGAGATCGCTACTGTTTTTTAAAAATTATAATTAAATATTTTTAAAGCCGATCAAATTAGCGTGCTTTTTGGATTTTTGTGTGCCTGAACGGGATTGGCGAGCATAGCTCGTAGGGGGCAGAGCCCCCTAGTTCATATAAAATAAAATGTAATTCATTCATCAACGACGCAGAATGATTTTCTAATTATACGAATTTCATCTAGTTTTGCGTGTTTGTGTTTTGAAAAATGTTTTACGTATACATACCTCGATTTATCTTTTATAATGATTTTTGTAAATGATCATCTGTTATACTAGAACTTTCTTAAAGAGCATTCGAAACACTTCTGCGGTTTCAAACTAAAAATTTCCTGTTACTGTTAAACCTTTAGCTTTTAAGGAGTGTTTAGTCGTGTGTGCATTGCTTGCTTTACAATTTTCACTCACGTCTTGAGTCAGTCATGGCTGATAATTATAAACAGTGAAGCTCATAGCAATAAATAAAGAGTGTCTCATTTGAGCCGATACAGCTCAAATGAATGAGTTATGTTGAAAATTTCCGAAGGAAGACACGAGATTGTTGGAATACACATAGTTCCCGTTCAGCCGAATTTTCATCAGCATTTTCACCGAAAACGAATTTTCGGAGAAACTCAGATTTTGGGCCAAAAACGAAAACGAATTTTCGATCGATATCTAGTCTTAATTATAAAATATTCTTTGATGTTCGTTTCCGTTTTAAATACCCACAAACAATGTCGAAAATCCCAAAACTTGCGGAACCGATGTCAAACTTCTAACGCCAAATGGAAAATAAAATGATCATTAAGTCGGGCGAGTAATTGAAAATCTATTTTGAAATATTAACGGTTGAATTCTTTGAAAACGGATATATCTCTTGGATAGAATGCGCAGTCTGACAACATAAATATGTTGTTTCGCCACTGATGCTTGAAAGGAAAGGTTTTGAAATAAATAAATAAATTTAACAATAAAGGAACATCTAGTATGTAGATTATTATGCTACTTAATCCTATATATCTTAATCTGTAATAATCCGATACAACAGTAGTTTGTCTTCATGTATATAATCACTTGTTAAAGTTTGTAAAAATCATTTTGAAATGAAACACCAGGTATAAAGAAAAAGTAATAAAAGTATACACAATGTTAGAGGCAAAAAGGTAATCGATTTTAGAAAAATAATCCGGTCTCTATTCAATTGCTGCATGTATTTATGAACGCGAATGTGTACTTTCATGTATAATTGAGCCGGGGGTGAGTGGGAAAAGGATAACATTCTAGCTGGTGTAACTGTTGAGAAAACACACACACACACACAAAAAAAAACATTTGTGAAAAATAAAACAAAAAACAAAAAAACTAACCATTTTAGAGAAATGTTCACCATTATTCAATTCTAGGTCTAGTCGATGAGGGTTCATTCTATAAATTTCAAATAAAAATACAATAACTTGTTAGTTATTAAAAATGATTTAAATGATTAAAAGTGATGAAATGTTATCCCTTTTCCAATCAAATTCTCGAGAACAAATAAAATTGCAAATAAATAACTTTTATGACACCACATCGTTATTAAAAAAATAAAAATAATATTTGCAATAACTGCAGAAAACAGTAATCGTAGGTAATAATAATAATAATTATTATTACTGTTTTCAAATATTAAAAATTGGTCCTTTTTATAATTATCTACTAGTCACTATCACTGTCATTGGTCGTGGGTATGGGGGCCACGGCCAAACTCTTCCCTTATACGGCCGTAACAAGCAGTCGAACCCCCTTTGTTTTCAGGGAATCATACTTTAGCTCTGGAGAATTGTAGGGGGCGCTTTTAACTACTGTGTCTAATGGGGAATTTCCTTATCTTTCTCTCCTCTCTTTACTCTACTCTTGTGGGTTTTTTTTTTTTTTAAATATGGTAAGGAACTTTACAGATGAGGCCAATTCATCTTCATATAAGAATTCTTTATCAAGAAAATTTTTAAAGTTTACTTAATTTTAATTATATAAATTTTTATTGTGTATTTTATTGTAAAAATTCTCAATGTTTGAAATATAACCAAGAAATTGAACGTGCATATATCTACAGATACATTTATTTATATGAGTATGTTAAATAGACTTACGAATTAATATTTTTAAATTGAACTGAAAAAAATATTCTGTAATTTCTAACTAGTGTTCTAAACCTTCTGCAAAAGCTATTCTGGGATGAATGGAGTACATAATATTGAAAGAAAAAAAATCGACTTATTGATTCTCTAAAATAATGAAACCTGTAAAAATTATTTATTTATTTATTTATTTATTTTGTTTCCTTGTACTTTATGATCACCACCCACAATTTACTGAAAATCGTTCGCAATGTACAGATATATATATTTTGTAAATAATCAAGAATCGTGTAAATATCCATGTTTAAAAAGGAAAAAAATATTGCTATAATTTGATTGCCCGATATTGGCGAAAAGTCTTGCTTATTTTGTTGATATTATGAAGCATGTAAATATACATATATATATATTTTTTATCGTATAGTACTTTAATACCATGACTGTCCGAAGTTAAAATGTTTAATTTTATAAGTGCGTTGATTTTCTATATCTATATGCTTGTAATTTCAGATCAACACATATAATGGCCAAAAGCCAAATTTATTGAAAATTGTTTGCAATGTACATATATCTATATTTTTTAAATAATTAAGAATCGTGTAAGTTTCCATGTTAAAAAAAATATATATATATATATATATATATATATATATATATGATTTCTTGCCGGATATTAGCGCAAACGTTTGCTCATTTTGTTTATATTATGAAACATGTAAATATATTTTTATTTTTATGGTATACTTTAATACAATGACTGTCCAGAGTTAAAATATTTTATTTTATATGTAAGTTTGTTATTTTTCTATATGCTTGTATATTTCAGATCAACACATATAATGGCCAAAATTATTGAAAATTGTTTGCAAAGTACATATATCTATATTTTTTAAATAATTAAGAATCGTGCAAAATAATCGATGTACTGAATATTGTGTAGATATTTAAAAAAAATAAAATGTATTATATTTTTTATACTATGACTGTCCAGAATTCGAATATTTGATTTTACAATTTCCCTTAAAATAAAATCATTTTTTTATTTTTTCTATAATAATTATTTTTCTATTTCCCAATACACTTCATCTTCTGTACCTCCAATGTTTAAAATTATTGAAACAATTGTCCGCAATCAACTTTATCTATCTATATTATAAAGGACAAACATATCTGTGCGTAACGCATACGTCATTTTGCTAATGGCAACAGTTTAACATTTGAAATGAAATTTCGGTTTTGCAATTTTCTTTACTGCAAAATTTTAAACTTCTAAACATCGCACATTTTAAATTTTTACACCGTAGTATAAGGAAAAAAATGTACTTTTTAATGCAATTTGTTTGAAAGCTGTATCTCAATTTAATTTTGAGATATTAATTTTTTGTAGTTTTTAATACATTTTTTGTAATTGTGGCAACTGAAGTACTCCATTTCTGTTGAAAGTCATGGAGGATTAAAAGTAGAGGGAAAATAATCACGGAGGAAAGAAAATAATATATTACTGTACTTTTTGTTGCTATTTTCTCATAAAAATTGAAAAAAAAAATGAAATTATAATGCGTGCTATGTCAGCGATATTTTAAGTTTCCAAATATCGCACATTTTCAATTTTTTCACCGTCAAATAGAGAAAAAAATCTACTGTCAAATGCAATTTGTTTGAAAATTGTATTTTAATTGACTGAGTTATTACGGTTTTTAAAATAACTAGCTGCCCGTGGCGACCAGTTTGGTGTCCCTTAAATGTATGCTAGGCATTGTATCATGTTACATTTTTTCAAAATTTAATTTACTTGCTCAATCCTTCGCCAAATCGGAAGATTCTGATAGAGAAATCAAGAATTCGATATTTTTATGTTAGTCGGGCACAAGTGATAAATCGCCAAACATTGTACCCGTCGCATTTTTTCTTATTTCATTAATTTAGATTAAAATATAATCCTTTCACTCATTTTAAAATGGATAACTTTAATTTAAAACTGAAACACAAAAAATTCATGAATTTCACTTTAGAAAAGAAAAGGAAAAGAAAAGAATAAATACCATAAACCATTTAATTTCAACATCAAAGCAATGTTTTGATTTACCCCTCGAAAAATAAAAAATGCTGCTGGCGAGTTAAAAAATGCTATTGGCAAGAATTGCGCCCAGCTAACATAAAAGTACGAACTTTTTGCGGTCATAGCAACTTTTATGTAGTTTTATTCGAAAAAAATATTTTGATGAAATAGGTTGCCAGAAAATACGTTGCCAAATTTCTTTTCTCGCCATGGACCTTTTCTCTATTTCGCCAAGTTCGTATACTAGAAAAATACCTTTATTTATTTATTTATTGTATTTTAAATGAGATGAATAAAAGACGACACAGATGTCATATATGCACCACGTTGGCGCGATTTTTTTCTGACGCCAATGTCATATACACACCGGGATACTTAACTGGCGCCAAAGTTTCGTTATTTTGCTTGATATGGTAACCCGGATGTTGTAGTTTATTTATTAATAAATTGTTTATTTACTTTTCTTCTATTTTTTTATTATATAAATTGTTTTGTTCTATAGTTATTAATTAAACTTTTTTTTATTTATTATTATTCCCTTTTTAAAAATATTACACAATAACCAATGAGATTCGTTTCATTCAGGTTTTGGCATTAAACAATTAACAAATAATCGCGATTTCTGTGCCACGTACGATAGCATAATATATATAGATTTTCAAGCATGAATTAATTTTTTGATTTATCAATCACGTGTAGCTCGATTACGAAAGATTAATACGCTTGCCCTTAAAACAATGTAAAAAGTGCAGCATTTTGTTTCCGTCTAATGTTCTATAACAAAATTAAAACTTCCTTTATAGAAAAATATATAAATTAATGTAAATAAGAAACAAATTTAACAGACATGTGATTGAACCACGCGATTAAAGCACTGAAATCATCGGAAAGACTGCCGCAAGTTCCAAAATCTTTGGCTAATAACTCCTGGCATGCGGTGACATGTGAAAGTATCGCTTTTAATAAATTTTTAACCTTTATTTGATTGCATAATTGATATTTTTCAAATAAAAATTCTTTTTGATGTTAGTGGGCAATCTAAAATATACATTACATGTAAAAAAGTAAAAAAAAAAAAAAAAAAAGAATGGTTTTCACCTATACCCTGTAACCCGAGGAGATCGGGTTCGATCCCCTAGTATATATAAAAGCCGTTCTTTGTGTGTATGTCCTTTATACAAATCTTTAATTTTTGACCGATTTGCACGAAACTTGCTGTACATAGGCTTTAGAACGTGGAATAGATCCCTGTCACCTTTAAAAAAATCATCAGACCAATATTTATCCCCTTTTCCTATCATCTTTCATAATTTAACATTATAGAAATATCTCATTTTAAATTTTCAAATTCAATAGCTTCTTTCCTGTTGCCACACATCTAAAAAACTGCTCAATAATTTTTAAAAAAATGATAACTCGAGTACTTTGTTTTATTAGCCAATAAAAATTCAGACTCGACTGCTATATTTTTACATTTTTGAAATCGACGTCATTCTAATCAGAAAATGCACATTTTTCATATATTTATGTAAAAACTTTAACTAAGCATGTTTTAAAATGACCTTAGAAGTACTTTAGTTGAATGTTAAAAAATCTATTTTAATGAAGTCGTTTCAATATCAAGAATCAAATAAGGAAAATGATAATAGTAAAAAAAAAAAAAAATCGTTTGCTAGATATGACGTCAATGTCATCAATATAATTTCAAACTGGCTCTAAAAACTGGATGCTACAATTTATTCCCTATTTCTTTGTAATCTTTAATTATATCATTTAGATAAATGTTTTAATACCTGAAATGCAGTGATAACATTCTACGATTTGTATCGAATACGGTTATATAAAATACGATTTTTGTACGATTAAATAGAAATTATAGCTACTATTTTTTAGGGTAAGCTTTTTTTCTTTTTTAAACAAAATTTCATGACTCACAGACTTTTTTGTTAGACGTTGAAATAATGGGATGCATGATGTTTAGAGATCAAATTGCAGTAAAAGCGTAATTTATGGTACGGTTAGGTTGTTGCCACCAACAATATGGTGCTAGGCGTTACTCATAGATATGTCTTTTCTTCATAATATTGCATTAATAGCAAACGGATATATCTTTCTGAATTGGGTTACAGGCATATTTAAAAATATATCCGTGATTTGAAAATTAATTTAAAATGGATGAACAATCCGTAAATTGAGATAAGTTTTTCAAAAAAAATTACTGAAAGTACTTTTTGTATTCTATTATATTTTGGAATAATCAAATGTGCGATGTTTAAAGGTCAAATTGCAGTTAAAGTTAAATTTATGGTTGGGTTAGGTTGTTGCCACCAACAATATGATGCTAGAGTTACTCATAGTTCATCAATGTCTTTACTTTATAATATTGCATTAAGAGCAAACAGGTATATCTTTCGTAATTGGGCTGCATGTAGGGATGAGATTTCCACGTTTTTGCATACCGGTATATTCTTAAAGAAAATGTTGTTCTGTTAAATCAAGAGAGTGTCTCGATTAAATGAAATATCATTTACTCTAACAAAATACTGGTGTGAAAAAATGCGGAAATCTTATCCCTGGCTGCATGCAAATCAAAAATATCCATGATTGAAAATTACTTTAAAATCCATTCACATGAAAAAATTGAGATACAATTTTCAAATAAATTTCATTTGACAGAAGCTTTTTCTATTCGACAGTGTGAAAAACGAAATTGTATGATGATCATCAGTTAAAAAAATTTTAGTAAAGTCAAAATTTATGGGTTAGGTCATTGCCATCACCAGTATAATGTCACAATTGGCATTGTGTTTGTAGTTTATATATATATAACATGTAAATTTTTAATATTTTTAATGTTTTCTTATTATTTAAATGACGCTTTTTAAGCAAATAATTGTACTTTAATATATGTTATGACATTTGTTTGGAATATACATTGTTATGGTATAGTTAATAGTAGACGCAATTAAAACTATTTTACTTATATTTCTTATCGGTCTTTTAACGATTCGTGGACGGTAATGCACCAATCTCAGTTATTGTCACTGCCGTATTATTTCATTTTAATGTATTTTACCCGGGTGGACCATTATTATTGACACGAGCGAAGCCGGGTAGATCTGCTAGTATACCTATATTTTCCATCCGAAGTATGGTGTAAAAATAATTAAATTTTTGTAAAAAGTTATCCTGATTTGAGTAGAGTTTGGTGGTTTTTAAAAAAAGTTTTGGTTAATTTTTGAAACTAATAAATATTATTAAAAAGTTTTTTACTGTGTATTATACGGTCAGAATTCTCAATGTTTCAAATAATCAAGAATTTAAATGTAAATAAAAGTAAAAATTTACTTATAATTTTTTTTTAATGTTATAATAGAGTGTTAATTAAAATATTTTTAATTGCTTAAAATATTGCATTTATTTATCTCTACATCTTTGAGCTTTTCCTATTTATAGTATAAAGGACGCCGAGGGAAAATATACATATAATATATGTCTTTTATAACGCATATAGAGCGAGGTTTTTCGTATTTTTATATGTAAAAGTAACATTTAATAAGCATTATTTACAGTAGAGAAACTCGATTTACAGTAAGTATTCACGCCATCTGCCGGTGAGAGTAGAACATTAATGATTCCGAAACTAAGGGAATTATGAAGGCCGTATAAGGTAAGAGATCGGGTTTGGCCGTGGTTATACTGAAGTATTCAGTCTTAAAATGGTCTTTCTTCATCGAGTAACTTTCGGTTTCTTCGTCATAATTTTGGAGATTCCTGCATTTATTTTTTCTTTTACTTTTTCCCGCTATACGCCGAGGCTGAGAAAAGCTGCACATGATTTTATTTCTTCAGTAAGTTGGAAGTTCCATAGGTCAGAGCATTAATAAATTCCAAAGCCTTTATTCAACCCTTCATTTCGGCAGTGTATAGATGAGACGTCTATACTTGCTAATAGATCGGGAGCATGCAGAACAGACAATCACCTCATCGAGTTCACGGATGAAATTCTAGGATTAGTTAAATCTTGATTCGCATATTAAAACGCAATCGGTCTGCCAAGTCATATCTTGGTGGAAAATACCCGAAAACCCCATTTTAGCGGCCGACTCGTAGGTTTACCATTGTGTTTTCCGGCTCCCAGTCCTCCATGTTTTCATACCTTTTGGTGCAGGAATACACAATGGTAAACCTACGAGCCAGCCGCTAAAATCGGGTTTTCCGGTATTTTCCACCAAGATATGACTTATCAGACCGATTGCGTTTTAATATGCGAATCAATATTTAACTAATCCTAGAATTTCATCCGTGAACTCGATGAGGTGATTGTCTGTGCTGCCGGTCCCCGAACGCTGAATGTCTTGTTTTTCTTCGTTATGTCTTTGCAGCTTTTCTTGAAACACCGTGACCATTAGTTCTTGATGTTGAGTATCTGATTGTTTTGAAACCTCTTTAGTTGGTAAAGGATATTGCACTTTCTATTAGTTCGAATGATGGTCTCAAGAGCACCGTATTGTGTAGAAGAATGTTTACAGTCTGGTAAAGTTATTCTTCTTCCACTCAACGAAATCTTGACTGGAAGGACGTCCTGGCCGAAGGAAATGTCCAGGAGTTCCCAAGACTGGCATACCATTAAATCGGTATTCATAATTTCGGCGTACCATAGTCATAATTTCTGTTAATAACAGTAATGCTGACATTTAAAATGGAATTATTATATAACTAAATTAAGATTCAGATTATTTTCTTTTATGGATATTCAAATAAAAGGTAACACCACAATTATATAATAAACAAGATTAATTCAATAAATAATAAGAAGAGTTGTATAAAGAATTAAGTAAGACAAAAACGGTAAAGGTTTCGTAAAATATTTTATAAAGATTTATTACTAATATTTTTTGAAGAGAAATAGATAGTATACATGGTTTATTAGCATATATTGATTAACTTGTTAGTCGGGTTGGGAGTCTTTAAATCAGTTTTCATTTGTATAATAAATTTCTGCACAAACTTGGCTTACCAATATCTGAAAATTTACGTACCAGAACTGCTACGTATACCATAGTTTGAGAAACCGTGTTCTATATTAAATAAACTGATGGTGAAAGGCAAAAATATTACCGTTTTTGATTGATTAAATAGCCTACAGCAAAACCTTCAAAATGGTTATTTCAGCTCATTTTCTATATTTTTAGAATGTTATCCTTTTACTGCTCACCCTTTCAATTTCAAATTGAGTTAACTTAATTTTGATAACTAGGCGCGCTCATAACTATATAAATACGTAGCACCTATAGTCGTCGTCTGGTCCATTCGTCTGTCTGTCTGTCCGCCTGTCCGCATATAACAGCGCAAAAACTATCCAACCGAAAGGTTTGAAATTTAATATATATAATCGTTGCAGCATTTTGCTCAGTCATTTCAAATTTTATGAAAATCGAATCAAAACTTAGAAAGATATTAATAAAATTTTTCTTCTTTCTATTAAATTCTATCATACGCAATAAATTCAATGATTTCTCATGATAGGTCATGATTCTGGGTTGTCATGGTGATTACGTCCTATTTAAGATGGAGTCATAATGTTTCCGTATTACTGAGTTTAATATATATAATCGCAATAAATTTTGTATTCATGCATTTTTGCATAAGAGTGCAACAGCTATTGCACCAAGATCTGAATACCTATAAAACTAATTGTACGAATGCACCTCCCTTACCATGTTTGACGTACAATTTCCGGCTTGTTTTATTTTTGCCATGCTGCAGTTTACCAGTTATTAATTAAGATAATTGTGTTTCATTTAAAGCGATTCTCAAATCCCTTACTCAAGAACGCAAAACTTTCTGACACGTTTTTTGACTCATTTTTAAACGTAAAGACATATAACTGATAGGTCTGAACATTGAAGCGATTTGGAATCGAAACGAGTTTTCCATTTTTTAACAAATAAATTACTTATCGAGTTATAAGCTGTTGTGGTCACGTTTTTCTCCTTTATCGCGTCGGTCGCCGTTCCGGAAATTCGGTTAAAAATACCAGTTTTTACAGTATTTTCTGAAGGATCGTTTGCGTTTTAGCAAAAAATGAAAAACGTCTTTCGATTACACAGTATCTGAATAACAACAATAGCCAATTTCACGCGTTTCCAAACAATAATGAATTAAAAAATGTGTCAGAAAGTAACCCCTTTGGATTTGGGAACAGCCTTAATCCAATTTGTTTTTCGTAAAATTGTAAATATAGCACTGATGATTAAATCGCCCGAATATTGACTATTTAGAACTTTTTTAATTTATTATTATTTGACTCTAAATTCTTTCGCGAAGTGTTTTGAGAAAGAAATGGAACATTTAGCTTTCTAAATATAACTATATTTTAAGTTACTGATTTTTGTCACTGTAATTTTTTTTTTTAATTTAACTCCAACACATTTTTCTAGATTTTAAACTCAAAAAGCATAGTTATGAGATTGTGATTTCTGTCTAACAATTGTAAATTGAAATCTTAAGCTTAATATTTTTTCCAACAAAATTTTCATTAAAAAAAGAAGAAATTAGAAAGGGAAAGCGTTTATTTATTGTCTTTCTTCATGCAAAAATGTTTCTTTAAATTTAAGATTTAACACGTACATACGCATATATATTGAATTATAAACAAGGAAAACCGAGTATATGTCTTAAGCAAAAATGACTTAAGAAAACGGAATTTAAACCTACCAAAAAAATTCTTTTCTAGACGTGTCTCAGAGCATTTCTAGTTGAATATCAAAGATGGGAATCCATAGGGAATATCCTGTAAAATTTTCAGATTCTTGCTTTCCCAGAATTCCAGATCAACCGTTTTGAGATTAAATTTTTGCTCTGCTTGCTTTAGATATAAAAACTTACAAAAAGATTTTAAATCTCTTTGAGTAAGTACAAGTAAAGTAAATCATGTTGGAGAAAAATTCTTTAATGTGAGTTGAATTTTTCAAACCAAAATGAGTTCTTTTTAAGTGCTGGTGTGTTTTAAAAGATAAGTTTTTGTATAGTTTTAACCATTTTATTATTATTAAATGGTAGAAATTCGTTGAATGATTCAATTACTGTTATTATTATTTCTTATCGACAGAGTCTTTTACGTTATTCAACATGTAATTGAATTAAATGTTCATGAAATTAGTGAATTTTTTTGAATGTTCAAATTGAGATACTGCTAACTTATCTCAAAGGATAAAAATAGCTGAATTAAAAAAAGTCCTTCCGGCCTCCTGTACTATTAGGAAAAATTCCTATTTCTTGTTTTTAAGCATTCAGCTCACTTTATTGAAACACACGAGCTAAAATGCGTAGAACCCGATGATAGATGATTCGCATATTTCGTCAATATTGAATTTATTTTATATAGGAATAAAAAGAAAATAGTCATGTATCGCGAAGTTGGCTTCCTTAACGGCGACCATTTTTTGTCGTCAAATTTGGGGACATTCACAATTCCGGAAAATTTTGGCTTTTCTTCGATCATGACCCTTAAACACTCAAAACCCAACCTCTTTCAAATATTGTATATAAGTGTGAGTCATAAATATCGAAACAATAGGCCTTAAATATTCCTCAAATATATCCTCTAATCCTTAAATATTGCCTCTAGACCCATACTTCCAGTTGCAAAGTTTCATAAAAAAAGGTGCAAAATATGATGACATAAGTTGCAACTCCATGGGGGGTCTATTTAAAAAAATACGAAAATTAAATTTTTATACGGCCTCCTTAGCGTAAAAATTCCAATTAGGAAAACTTTCCTTATCCATTCATCAATTAAACACAAAACATTGCATCTTAATATCTGCAAAACTCGAGTTATGGCTATTTAAATAATTCATCAGGTTTTAAGGGATTAGACACAGATTGAAATGTGTACGATTCAAGAAACAATGTTACTTTAAGAGTTCTAGGAAACATGTAAAAAATATATTTATTGAGTTTTTTTCTTTTTATGTGACGGTTAACCATATAATTTGAAAACAAAATCACATCCTAAAATTTCTCATAAAGTTTTAAATTTTTTTAAATGATTAGTATTTTTTTAAGTGAATTTAATTTAAAATTGTTATAACACGAAACATTATTCATCGGATTATTTTTTTTCTTTATTTAATTAAAAAAGGAAGTATAATTTTAGTTTTATTTCAGGATTTATTTAATATTAATTTTAAAAATATTAGAAATATTTATTTAAAAAATATGTAACTTATTTAAAAAAAATCATATATTTAAAAGTAAGATTTTTTTTCAAATTTGTCGAAACAAAATTAATGTAAAATAATCAAAAAAGAATGTTCCAAGTTTGCACCTTTTTTATTTAACAATTCTTGACTTATAATAAATTAAAGACGGGAAATAGAGGGAAAAAAAATAACATGCAGAAAAACGCATTTAAAGCTTTAAACATGGATTGGCTCTTAATAAAATGTTCATATGGTTTAAAAAAAATGCTCATGAAAAACTAACTTCTTTCTGCAGCTTAACTTCCGATTCAGTTTAACTTTCGCCATAGCCACCTCCTTTCTGTACTATTTAAATATGCGTAAATAAATGTTAAATATGTAATTTCAAACAATGTTTTTTCTAACATGTCGACTAAGAGTTTTTCATAATTTTAGCCCTCAAAACTTCAGGCTTTTTATCGTCTCGATGAGGTCGTTAAAAAAAGTATGTATTCTGTGGCCGAGACGGGCCAGGACCGGGGACTTTTTTCTGAAAACTCGGCCATAACGTATTTTTTCATACCGAACCGGGTGTTGGTGTGATTTATGACGGCCAATTATCTATCTGCACGAGAGATATGAGCCCGAAGGGGGCTGTTCCTCCCGTGGGGGGTCCTTCTAAGGGAACTTAACCCATATTTACGCAAGGATATCCAAAATTCGAAGAACACCACAGAAAACTCTGAACGATTAGGCCGACGGGCGTGATTGGGTTCGAACCCAGCACATCCCGTCTACCAGCTTTGAGAGCAGAACCTTGCGGCCACTGGTTATACCGAACCGGGACTGGCTTCCTTCTTCCTAGGTCTCCACGGGGCGAAATTTTCAGCCCCGGTTTCGACATAACCCGTATTAAGATCATAGTCTCTGACAGACTTAATCCGTGCAAATATAGGTAAAATTTGGCTCAGCCCAAAAACTTTTACAAGAAATTCCAATATTTTTAAATGGCCCTTATTTTACAATAAAACTTTAAAATTATTTTTTTAAAACGATAATAGATTTTAAAGCAAAATAAATAAATAAATAAATAAATAAAATAAAATGCAGTAAGACTAGTGAAAAAAACCTGCCTATGACGGAATCCTTTCTTAAACCGAAAAATCTGTTGATTTATGGAAAATGAATACAATAATACCTGAGAAAAAATAGACTACATTTACAACTTCTAATAAGGGGACTTGTCTATAACGCATTTTTTTCTTTTGCAAGATTTTACTGTATAGCATTTTTCAAAGTCTCCAACACATGGAATATGGATTAACAATATTAAAGGACAAGTGAAGCATTTACATAAAAATAGAGATTCATTCATAAAACAAATAATCACAACTTTTGGCGCTTCTTTAAAAAAAATAATTATAAAAATGAAAAAAAGAAAAGTTACAATAAGTATTTTTTGTCAGAACTCCTCCATACGAAACAATTTTTAACCATATCGATGTAAAAAACTACATAGAAATTCAGTCAGGCCGGGCCGGGCTAGAATTTAAACTTTTTTCCAAGCAGGACCGAACTTTTTTTTCCCTATGGGTCGATTCGGGACCGGACCTAGATACTTCGACCTGTGCAGACCTGTAGTGCAGACCACCAGCATGTTTTGGAAGCAGGTTTAACGTAAAATCTATACGCTGCTATTTTATGTCCAAAGGAGAGACACTGTCTTAAATCTACTTTTAATAATGTACAATTTGTGGATGATCCCTATCTTGCATTCAAAATGAGCCAAAAACTCGTCACTCAGAAGCATGGATAAATGGTGTAAGTCACGAAATTTGGATTTTAATATCTCTGCGAATTTTGAAGATATCGAGATGAATTTTTTGTGTTTAATTCAAGAATGGGTAAGGAAAAATTCCTTAATTGAGAATTTTTCTCTATTATAAAAATTTAGTTTCTGTATTTTCTCAAATAGACCCCTCATAAAGTTGCAACTTATGTCATTAAATTTTGCACATTTTTTTTTTTTTTTTTTTATGAAACTTTGCAATTGGAAGTATATGTCTAAAGGCAATAGTTAAGGAAATAGCCTATTGTTTCGTTATTTATGAATCACACTGTATATATATAATACAGAAAGTTTATATATATATATATGTGAAGTACGGTGACAGTACTTCTGATATAATGAAGAGTCATATTGGAAAAACTAATCACATTTAATATAAAATCTTGGCTATATTATAAGTTACAAATATAATTATACACAGGTTGAGGATTACAGGAATTGCGGCTTGCTAGCCGAACTCATAAAATTACATCGTACTCTGGCGTGGCGGGGAGGTCTGTCCTCTCCAATAGCCTGTGAACAACTACTCTTTTACACTTACATTTTAATTCTTAGCGTTGAATCTGCTGAGGTGCTTTCTTTGTGGAGAAGTTACGTACGTCACAGAGTTAGGCTCGTGGGAAAGTACTGAGATCGTCTGTTGCTACCAACGTACGATAACCATATATATATATATATGTATATGGGATAGTAAATAATATACGACTGTAAACTAATATCCTTAACAATGCAAGATAACAAACCCAAGGGGTCAATTAATAGATACACGATATCATAGGAGAAACGAGGAACGTGGACAAATCGCAAGATGATTATGGAACGATCTTCTCGTGAAAGGAAGATTTTAAAAAGGTGGCAGTGAAAAGCGAGAAAGATTGGGCTGTTCTATAGTTTTATCTTATCAAGAGGATTTGAAATGGGATATATGTCAAACAAAGGGTTTGTGTCAGAATTCTAGGTGAATTCAAGTATTCATATGTACAAATGTGTTATGTAATTGATGTCTATGAATTGTGATCAACTCATCATATTACTTGTTCGAATGAGTAATAAATATTGTATAAAATTAGAAAGTGAAGAGATGTATTCATTATAAAATGAAGCTTAAACTATAGTTATTGAAAGTCATATTCGCCTTAATTACCAAATAAAAATATGAGATATTCTGATACAATTTACTTAAAAGGTGCTAAAATATACAATGAAAGGTCTTTACAGCATAAAGACCTGTCAAAAGATGGTAAGCCTCCCCACCCCCCTTTAACATTTTCTGACGGATTTTTATGCTGTAAAGACTTTTTAATATATACTTTAGCACCTTTTAAGTAAATTAAATCAGAATTTTAATATCTCATATTTTTATGAGATGTATTCATTTGTCGTTATAAGTCAAGCCAATTTTTAAGTAATTATAAGACCAAATCCTACATATATAAATATTTATAAATATATGATTATTATCTTGCAGTAGCACTCGTACTTATGACCCGATTTCGATGGGACTGAGCATGTGTACAAGACTGATCAAGGTCTCAATCGAGCTCATTGTGTTGTTTCAAAATGTCAGCCACCCTAGAAATTCAAAGTAGCCTAATGCAACCCTTTTTAATGATAGAGAAGAAACAGAAAATGCTTCGGAATACTTGTATCAAAACCGAATACTTAAAGGGGAAAACTTTTTAAAAATTCTATTTTTCTTTTATACATCTTTTTGAAATTGAAAATTTTAAGTGGTCGCCATTGTTAAACAAGAATGCGGATGAAGCTGGCTAACGAGCTCGGTCGAAACTTTGGTAAGTCCGTCCTGCACAAATGCTCAGTCATATCCGAATAGGTTCATAAATACGAGAGCTACAATATGGCAGTTTGTTCGTTTGTTTTAAAATGTTACCCATCCTAGAATTTCAAACTGCTGTATCTCAACCATTTTCCATATCTCAACCATTTCAACCTCAAGCAGGATACAGCGGGACAAGTTCACGATTGCTTTCAGAAATATAAGTAAGAGGTCGAGCATTAATTATTGATTCTTTATCACATAGAATGGTTGTCATTTCTTCATAAGAAACACTAGACTTTCCTAACACTCTTCTAAGAACAGATTTCATAACACCAACTAATCTTTCCCAAAATCCTCCCCACCATGAGACTGTCGGCGGGTTGAAAAACCACTCTATTTTCCTGGTACTACTATACTGAACGACTTTATTCCAGTCAACCTCTTTAAGTGCATTTGAAGCTCCAACAAAGTTAGAACCGTTATCACAATAAACCGTAGAGGGTCTTCCTCTTCTTGCTATAAATCTCCGAATACTCTGTAGAAATACTTTTGTCGACAAAGATGACAAAAGTTCAAGATGCACAGCTTGGTATATCGCACAGGTGTACAAACAAACCCATGCTTTCGAACCTCCTTTAAGGTATAAAGGCCCAGCCAAGTTGAATCCTGTGATTTCAAAAACTGCTGCATCTTTAATTCGATTTTCGGGAAGTGCTGCAACAGGAGCGTTTAGAGAAATTCTTTTTTGTCGTATGCAAATAACGCATTTCGATATCACGGATCTGATCGTTTTCCTCGCATTCAAGATCCAATAGTGTTCTCTCAAAATATTTAGTAATATTTGCGATCCAGCATGGGAATTTTTTCTATGCTCTGTCATGATAAGTCTTCTGACAACAGGATGATCTGAAGGTAAAATCATTGGACGTCGAAAATCTTCAGCATATTTTCTGTACACAATTTTTGTCTTCAATCTGAGGAGACCGTGTTCGTCTTTATAAACATCCAAAGCGTCTAATTTACTTTTGTTTTCTGAAGTGAAAGATTCTTCCTGAATAAGTCTCACAATTACTTTTTCAGCTGCATTTATTTCTTAAAGGGATAATTCACCATTCAACCTCGAGATTTTGGTTATCTTACAATTATGAATGAACCTGTGAACCCAAGCCACCAGACGAACAATTTTATCATAATTTGAGAAAAACCTGAAATACCACTCAAATCCATGGTACTTACAAAGACTATTCTTCTCATGTTTAAGTGAATTGCACCACTCACAAAATGTTGTCTAAATGTTGTCTGGTTCGTTAAACATTTTACTGATTTTTCCTCAACAGGCATTTTTGACTTCCTCTTTTCTTGGGAAATGGCGTTTTCATCAGCGACTATATTAGACGAGGGCTATTTATCTTCAGTTTCCTTAAGTCAACTTGGGCCCTGCCACCATTTTATTTTCATTACATGTTTCGCAGAACATCCTCTGGATCGAAGATCAGTTGGGTTTTTAGTTCCGGGTACGTGTTTCCATGAGTTTGGATCTGTTATTTTTCTAATCTCTTTTACTCGATTGCTTACGAAAACAGTCCAAGATTCTTCTCTTTGTATCCAACTCAATACCGTAGAGGAGTCTGTCCAAAAATACAATTTCACATTTTCCCACAGAAGTCCTTTCATGACTGAAGCACATAGTCTAGCTCCCACCGTGGCAGCGATTAATTTAAGACGTGGGATGGTAATTATTTTGACTGGTGTAACTCTGGATTTAGCAGCTAATAGATGTACTTCGACTCCGTCAGCAGTACTTATTCTAACGAATGTTGCGGCGGCATAAGCGTGTTGATTTGCATCACAGAAAGTATATATACTAAGAGTTTCACAGTTTGCATCAACACAAAACCTATCTTCTTACAAATATTTGTTTCAGGCAGCTAAGGCCGCTAAACCAGCTGGAGAATTCCTTTCTTATATTATCATCAACCTCTTCGTCCCACGAAATTCAATCTTTCCACATTCTCTGTAATAAAAGCTTCGGCAACAAGAAAACTGGACTTGCCAATCAATTGGATCAAACACCTTATGTGCAATGGAGAGAATGGTTCGTTTTGTAATTTTTTCTAGCTCAAAATTCTCTAGCCAGCCCAAATTAAGAGCTAAAGTATTATTTTGTCGGTCCCAAAATAGACCAAGTACAGGTGAAATTGTAGGCTCGACATTATCTTCAGAATATTGCGAACCCCTCAAATTGAATTTACCTTCCTCCATTACATTTGTAGCTTCCTGTATAAATTGTATCAATTTGTCTTTATGACAAAAACTTTTAACATTATTGTCAACATAAAAACTATGAAGAAGTTTTGTTATCATCTCTTTGTCATAACAAGGATTATGAGTGTATTTCGGTAAATAAAATTCAATAATGACTGCCAAAATGAAAGGACTGCATTTTAAGCCAAAAACTAATCGTGCATGTCGACGTATTTTCAATTTTCTTTCATTTTCATCACTTCACCAAAAAAATCTTAATAAATCTCTGCATTCTGGTCTGATGCTTATTTGTAAAAAAGCCTTTTCTATATCCGCTATGACACCGTATTTTTGTTCGCGGAATCTAAGGAGAATATCGGGAATAAGCTTTATTAAGTTCGGCCCACATTCCAAACATTAATTTAAGGACGGGGATGACTTTTCTCTCGCAGATGCGTCAAAAACTGGACGAACTTTCGTTGTGCTGTTGTCTTTGAGCACTGCTCTATGAGGTAAGTAATGCACAGTGTCTACATTTGAATCCGCAAAAACTTCTTCAATTATGCCCAAAGTCGACCAGTCATTAAAAACTTCATTATAGGATGTAAGCAAATTATCGGAATCAAGTCTTTTAGTCATGGTTTCTAATCTTTTTAACGCTATCTTTTCATTACTAGAAATAGGAAGACATTCTTCAGCCCATAGGAGAGAGGCTTCATAAGGTCCTTCATTATTTACAGTAACTGAGTCTAAGAAACTGATTTTTGATTGACGTTCCTTCTCTTCTTGGGACTTCTGGATTACAGGATCAGTTATACCGATTGCATCAAGACTCCACAGGTCTGTTATAGAAAATTCTTTTGAAAATAAAGATTTTAAAACCATTGCATCAGACTTTTCATGGACGTCATTAATCGGAACTTTGCCCATCAGTGTCCAACCTAGATATGTTTCAATTGCAATTAAATTGCAGGATAATTTTCTTCTGCCCCCAGTTAATAATCTTCCGGCAACATCGGCACCGATTAAAACTTCTATTGGTCCTGGTTTTTCGTCTATATCACTTATGGAAATTTTCATATCTTTTAATTCATCTATCCAAGAACCTTTCTGTACCGAACGAATATTTTGGCAAATAACAGGTTCATCCAGAACATCAAAATTACAAAGAAATTTTTCATCTAAACTTTCTAAATGTATTTTGTAACACATATGCTTGGTTCTACTAGTTTTATTTCCCCCAAACAAAGAATGGGTAACTAGTTCTTCTCTCGATGCTTCGTAATCCATATTTTCAGCAGTGCGTTTTAAAATATAAGACTTCTCTGAACCTGTATCGATCAACGCTCGAAGATATGAACATGAATGAGGCCCTTTTAATTTCACTACCAAAGTTTGCAAAATTACCTTTGGATTGTGGGATAAACTCGATAAATTAACAGCGTTCTGTTCAGATGTTTTCTGTGTAGACGGTTCTGTTTTCTCTTCTTTTTTATCCCTTTTATCAATATGACCTTTCGAAACGTTTTTATTTGAGAATATTTCTGGACACATCAGTGTAGCATGTTCTTTATTACAAACTAAACATCTTATGAATGCGTTACACTTATTTGAGCAGTGCCCTAGTTTAAAACATTTAAAGCAACAACGCTTTTGTTTTAAAATCTTCTGTTTATTAACCAAATTTATTTTCTGCGCGTTAAAGCAGTTAAAACTTTCGTTCCGTCGGTTACAAAAAACACAACTTTTAACGAACGCTGGACTGGTGGATAACAAACAAGCAGCGGTAGATATTCGGTCTTCTGCTGAAATACCCTGTTTTTTAATCTTAGGTTTTAGTTCAAATCCAGATAAGGATAAATTAATTCTTTCTTCCGACTCTACTTCCGACTCTACTTCAGATTTTAAGAAATCCATCAAATTATCTAACCTATTTTTAGGTTCTGCGCCATCTATAAACTTAGAACTTCTTTGCCATGCCCTTAAAAATTCTTCTGGCATGCATGATTCTACTAAGGGGTATAACATAGCGGCACACTTTTCTGTAGTGACATTAAGAGTTTCAAGAGCTCTAATATGGGATTCTAAACTATCATAGAGTGAACACATGGAACTAGAGTTATTTCGTGAAGACGAATTCTTCAAAACTAATTTTAATAACTCTCGGATATATACTTCTACTAATAGATCTTCCCTACCAAATCTAGATTTCAAACTATGAATTACCTTGGCATAATTATCGCCGGTTGGTGGGAACGATTCTACGATTTTTCTGGCTCTAGGGCCTTTTACTGTAGCTTGAATAAGATATTGAAATTTATCAGACGGAACTATGTCTGGGTCTTCGTGTATTTTTTCGAATTGGCACCAGAATTGTAACCAGTTGTTTATTTCACCATCAAATTTATACAGTTTAAGTTTCGGAAGTTTAAACTTCCTTTTAATATTAGCTTCACTAATACTAGAACTATTATCTATATTATTAGAAGATACATTAATTAATTCATAAACACTAACCTGTGTTTCAAGAAATTGTCGCACATAACTATCAGCTACTTCAGATTCTCCATCCAAATCGTCTGCATTGTTTTCTATTTTTTGAAGAAGAATTTTATAGTTAAGCTCGATCAACTGTTTGTGTTTATCTTCTAACATCGATAAAGAAATCTGTAATTTCTTCTTATCCGGCGTATCTTCTTTTATGGAATTTAGTTGTTTTGTAAAACCACTTCCAACAGTTCCTCTTAATTTCACATTATCACTTAAACTTAAAGCCATAACTTTCTCAAAACAAGTCCTATTTGCGGACGCTAATAAATGTCAGATTACTAATATGCACACCGGCATTCGAGGTTCTTTACTTGATTGAGAGTTCAATAAAAGTGCGAAAATAATAATCATAAAATAGATGCCTCTATTCAAATTGAAAAAGTATAACGTTACACGTTTCGTTAAAAAATACTACTATTTACCTTATTCTATAGAGACCTATAGTTATAATATTAAAAATTGCTTGGCTTTATCTTTTAAATATATTTATTCGCCAACTACATCTTTGGAATACAAAGCAATTCTCTCAACATAAAACTCTTGTTGCCAACATCATCAAAATAGTATAAAGAAATAATAATAATAAAAAAATATGATAAAGTTGCTGAAAGCCATTGAATTTGGTTGATTACGCGACATCAAGGCAGTAAAAATGGGAAGGGTTAAAATTTTTGAATACTGCCTTAACATGATTCTGATAAAACCAGCTCTTACAGAACAATGGCAGGAAAATTTAAACATTTTTCGTTATAGCAGTTGCCAACAATAACAAAAAAAAACACAATAAAATTCTTATTACAACAATTACTTTTCTATTGCAAGATTTCCACGTGAAAAATAAAACTCTATATACATATATTACGCTATCGTATCTCCATACATATAAAGGGTGTTACCGTTGGGGGGACCCTGTTCTGTCGCCAAATGCAGACAAGTTTATCGCCAACTTGGCAATATATCGGCAAATTTGGCGATCAAAATTAGCCGCCAAAAGGGACGCCAACTTGACGATATCTCTAATATTTCGCCAAATTCCCATAGATTTCCATTGTAAACCAATTGGGTTTACTTGCTTACAGAAAATCAACAAATTGAGATATTTTAATGCAACAAAAACTAATATTGGTACTACTTGGTTATCCCGTCAACCAAAAATCTATCGCCAAACTATAAGATTAAATGTCAATAATGGTTGATCGTAAATGTCACATTCATTTGATTTTAAGCAAATTACACGTGTTTATGTTGAAATTAGTATACTCAACTTAGAAATCTACCTGCCCCTGTAGGCTGAGCCGGCAGGGATTTTTTTGTTTTCTTTTCATAACCCTGTATAAAGTTGAGATATTCATTTATAACGACCCTGTATTTTGGAAAGAATTAAGCAAATATCAAGCCAGTGTCGTTTATCAAGCATATTATAGAGAGAAATAACGAGCTTAGAAATCAAAGCAAGAAAAATTGTTTCATGCATATAAAAGAAAAGGAATTCGAAGAGTTGCAGCAGAAACTGATTGATTTTCGAAATAAATTTGTTTTTTCAAGGAAAATTCTGTTTTACTTTTCCGTACATCCCAGAATTTCGAAAACTCCATCTCTTAGTTTTTATGCGAATATTTTCATCCGCGATCTGTTTGATAACTTTATTTCTGGTTTTGATGTATTCCGCATATATCTTTCTAAGATCACTGTCATGTAACACATGTTCCTTAAAGGAAAAATCTAGGTATATTAACAAATAAATAAATAAACGCTCACTGAAATTATTAAAAACTATTTGAAAAATAATCGATCAGAAGTGGTGACGTATCTCAAAATTTCAGTGCATGTCCTTCTTTAAATAAACTTTGCCAGAGTCTTCATCGTTGCAGAGAACTTTCAAGATATACTTAATAAATCACACTTAAATGAAGTTATAATAAATATGCCGAGATACAATAAGAAAAAGCACTATCTGTGAACTATTTTACATAAAATATTTGTGTTTTAAATGTTCAATTTGGTAACTCCTTAACTAGATAGGTACAATTAGAAGAGATTATAATTAGATAGGCAGTTAGAAGATATTAGATAAATACAATTGAAGATGTGAGTTTCAAGACTCGCCTTATCCAAAATTTAAAAAGCTGAGTTTTTTTCTATCAATCTATTCTATTGGCGAACCTGCATCGAAAAAACACTCCAATCTGTAAAAAAAACTACTTTTATCATGTATTTATGGCACTGTAAAAATTTTCGCGATTTCCCAAAATTTGATTTCCTGGATAAGGAGAGTTTTGAAATTCACGTCCTCAATCAGAAGAAAAACCATCTGTGAGCTATTTTACATAAAATATTTGAGTTTAAAATGTTCAATTTGGTAACCTTTTGTAGTTTATTTTACCTATTCCTTTTTAACAGCTTTCCAAAGTCCATGAAAGGTTGTAGGAAGTCGACATTTGGGTAACGCGCTTTTTAGGTGCGTTCATAATTATCTAAATACGTAGCACCTATAGTCGTCGTTCGGTCCGTCTGTCTGTCTGTCCGTCCGCATGTAACAGAGCAAAAACTTACCCAACCGAATAGTCTGAAATTTTAAATATGTTGCAAAATTGTGTCAAGTCATTTAAAATTTTATGAAAATCGGATGTATAGTTTAATTACGGGGACAGTCAAAAGTTTTTCGTTACATTACGGTCAATGGAAAAAAAAATATTTCAAGTGCATTTTAATGATGTTACAGCCTTTCGAACAGAATGAAATGGATATGCACTTATGAAGTGCACTAAAATATACAATCAGTACAATATGCGGTGCAAAAATATTTAGAAAACAAGTAAAAATTAAATTTAAAAAATCAAAAAACCCGACTGCATAAAAAGCGAACTAATTAATTATTTATCATCAATGTGAAATTTTTTTTTATAATACTTACCTATTTTTTTATTTACTTGTATTGATGACTTTTAAGTTGTGTTTAATTGTTAGTTCCTATCTATAAACACTGTTTTGATGAGGCCTATAGATGTCTATGAAGGTTAGAGTTGCAGTCAAGCTAGAAATCCTTCCTACATAACTTCCATGTTGTGTAACATTTAAACGAAGTTTCTGACTGTAAAATAGTCAATGAAACATCGTCTTAATTTTGAAAGACACATCCAATGATATGCCACTCAATAGGGTGCGTAAATTTTTTTTTCCGTCTCTACCGCCATTTTGCATTTTACGGCTGCCATTTTGAATTTATAAAAACAAAACCTAGCCTATAACCATCGGACAATTAAGACGAATCGATAGAGACCTCATTCATTAAAATCCATCCAACTGCTGGGATGTTTCGAGGGTATAAAGAAATCCACATACCCAGGTACGCGTGAAATACATAACCCTTCTTGGCAGTCGGGTAACTAGTTATAGCACGGACACAACCTCATTTGCAATGTTTGAAGTGAAATTTCCAACTTGTTAAAATTCCCGAAGTGCAAAAAATCCATGGATGGTGATACATCAGTAGATTTACCTGGTATATCAGTGAAGGCTGAAAGGAATAGGCTTTATATCTTTTTCTCTTTCATTTTTTTTTCTCCAGAAAATCAACAGCGGATTGTGATGTGTGATTACTGCTTTATCTTGATGCAGTTTAACAGATTGATGGTACTGAGGGTAACGAGATGTTATTTCATGCCTGAAGATTGGGAGTAAAATATTTTTCTGATAGTATGTGGAGTTGATCTTAACGTTTTTCTCCTCTCTCTTTATTACTTTCTTCTATCTACAATAAAAGAAAGTATTGCAATCGAAAGTTTTTGACGGATTTACATGTTTTAGGGATCAGAGATGCCAAGAATCATGTTCATACAAAATCTCTGTCTGTCCGTGTGTCGGTGTGTCGTTATTGTACCATCGAAAAGTATACGAAGTTATGCATAGAATTGAACCAATTTTTTTGGCTATGGCAAGAAGGCCCTCGTTGAATTTCGAAATATTTTGCCGGAAGGAGGTACTGTAATAGCGATTTTTGTATAATTTTCTCGATTATTAGTAGTTCTGTTCTACATCGGCGGCTCGTTCAACGACGGGAACGTCGCATCTTGCTAAGACGGCTATTCGCAAACAGCATACAGTGTATAATAACGAAATATAATAACGAAAAACTATTGAGTTTAATAAATATCATGACCGGGATTAACTTGTTTTTACTGCGATTAATTGACTGAAGCAGAAATTTAAGATGAAAGTCAAAGTTGGTATAGTATTGAAATAATAATCTTGATGAATTAACATTTGTAACTACTTTTTGAAATATTAAGGTGTATGAGATAGGAGAAAGTTTCGGGATTGGCACGTCCAACTAGTTTTTAATTTGTTGTTATATGCAAAACCAACAACAATCATAAATTCTTTGACAAAGCTTTCTTTAGATACAGTGAACCATGTTTTAAGATCCCCCCCCCCCTCTTTGATGATGATAATAAATGGATATATTTTCATTACAATAATTTAAATAGACCCAAGCTTCATCTATTTTAACAATATTTTCCCATTTTTCTCCGGATAAATGCCCCTCATAAAGATTTCTGCATCGTGTTCTACGTTCGGTGATATATCGTGGAGAAAAACTTTTCAAAGATCACTTTCATGTAACACATGATTCTTAAAGGAAAAAATTAGGCATTTCAACAAATTATAAAAATAAAATAAAATAAATGAACGGACATTAAAGTTATTAAAATTTATCTGAAAATAACCGATCAGAAGTGGTGACTTATCTCAAAATTTCAGGGCATTATCTCCTTCTTTAAATAAATTTTGCCACTGTCTTCACCTTTGCAGAAAACTTTCAAGAAATACTCAATAAATCACACTTAAACGGAATAATAATAAATAAGCAGAGATGCAGTTAGCAGAAACACTATATCTGTGAACTGTATTGTTTTTTAAATTACCAAAGAATCCAATCCGGGATTCCTGGGTTACTGAACATACCGCGCGATGCACACAAAATAGGTAAAAAGCATTTTTCTTGTGAAAAATTCTAATCGATTTTTTACATTTAGTATATTTGTTTAGATTGTCCACTAACAACTCCAAAAAGCATTTTTATGTGAAAAAAAATCAACAATGCATTCAGATAAAGTTTTGAAATTCATTAAAATCGACACTTTCGTATTAGTTGTATGCCAGGAGTTAATAACTGAAAAATATCTAAAGATTCCACTACTTACAGCAGCGTTTTTGATTATGATAATTTCAGAGTTTAAGCGTGTAGTTCGATTTCATATCAGTTAAATTTGCGTTTTATTTATTTATTTATTTACTTATGTTTTAATGAAGTTTTAATTTTGATACGGATAATATCAGGAAACAAATGTTGAACTATTTACAATGTTTTAAGTGCAAACCGGTTAATTTTCTGTAATTGGGTTTCAAGCAGATAAAAAAAATGCCTACAAATTATTTTAAAGATCATAAAAAAACAGTAAATTGCGATAAGTTTTCAAAAAAGTGCATTTGAAAGAACATCTTTTTTCCAATTTGACTGAGTAAAAATTGAAAATGTGCGATGTTTAGAAGTTTAAAATTTTTCAATAAAAGTAAAATTTAATCATCAGGTGCTGCCAACGTGAAAATGACGTCAGCGTTACTGACGGAGATGTTTGTCCTTTATAATATAAGATTCTTCCATAGAAAATTGTTATATATATACATACATCTTATAATTAAATATACATGCTTCGAAACAACAGCTTTCAGTAAATATAACATTAAAACACCCCTCTTTTCTCTAAATGAAAGCATTAGTGATTAATGAGGTTGCTTCCATAGTCCTAATTCAAGTAAAACTTCAGATTGAGTAAAACAACTTCCACTTTTTTTATGCCGTTGGATGAAAGTCTCGGTTATTATAAGGTGAAATGAACTCGTTTCATAAATTTTTAATTTTATGTTTTCATAACAAATCTATTATTTATAGAATCATACAATATTATATTTTTAATTAGAAAAAGAAACTGTTTCTTACTACAGATCTGTTTCTTGGCTAAATTCAATTTTTTAAACCTGCCCCACGAAACGAGAATTAGCTTTCGATTTTACTGAGTTCTACTGCATACTTGTCGAGTTTACAAACTTAAAGAAAGAAAACTACTTGATGCAAATCGATGGAAAGGAATTCCAAAAGCTGGAGCCAGAATGTGAATGATTTTTAAAATAAAGTTGGTTTTCGCTAAAATTTATTTGTTTTCCCTTTTCTTGCTACTCAGAATTTAGAAAACTTCATTTTATATGACTATTTTTACTCGTGTGCTGTTTTCTAGCTCTCTACCTATTCTATTCAGAGTGCTCTACATATATCTGTTTAACTCTTTATGCCACGACCGGACATTTAAGTCCCATTAAAGAAAATGCAATTTAAATTTATCTAATTCGTTTACTAATAAAAGTATACGGTACTTTTCATACAAAATACTTTGCTAGATCACATTCAGTAAGCACAGCGAAAGAGCCGAAGCTAAATGTTTTTTAATGTGGTTATTTTCTCAACCATTTACATACATTTAGCTTTTCTCCCATTAAAAAATGTTTTACGAAAAATTTGCATCTACAAAACTCTCTCAGTTACAGATACGGATCACAATACATTTATTTACACTGTTCTTATGAGAATTGTGAAGTTTCCATAACAGCATTTTTTATTAATTAATCTAATTATTCTTGTAATTTTTTTTACAAAAAAGTCCCTCTAAGTACAGGTTTATTAAATCAGTTTTATTTAAAAATCTGTCTAAAAATCAAATTGTTATTATATAAGTTGTTTTGGATATCTTCAGATATTAATGAAGATAATTATGGAAGAGGAGCAAGTTTCTGATTTATAATTCGGGACATAAAGGGTTATTATCATATTAGGCTAATTCCATGAAAACTTGTCATGTCTGTCACATACTACGATATTTGGCTACTAGTATTTTAGAACGGAAAAAATGTGACTTACTTTATCGGAGATATCTCATCAATTGAATAAAGCGAAGCAAATTTTTCGAAAATAACGGTGGCCAACAAGCATAGCGATTTTCAGCTGTGTGACAAACATGACAAGTTTTCATGGAATTAGACATTAGTATTTTTCTAGAAAAAACAAGTGTATCAAGAAATTATTAAATATGTATACTTTTGAATAAACGTAACGTCTATTACAGATACTTAAAACTATTTGAAAAATAATCTATCGTAAACGGCTATATATCTAATCTAAAAACTTTAGGATATGTCTTTATTCAAATAAATTCTATCGGAGTATTCATCTTTAGAACAAAAACGTGTTTTAGATATGCTAATTAAATAACACTTAAATCGACTAAGAATAAATATATTAAGATGCAGTTAGAAGAAACACTGTTTATAAACTATAAGGGGCGATCAAAAAGTTGCCGTTTGAGGTTGCTGCTGCATCGTATATGCAAATTAGCGCGTCACCGAAGCGGGTATATAAGCTCTGACATCAAGGCAAGGATTATTGTGGCATTCGTTTAATTACGAAGTGTGTATGGAAAATGCTGAAGCGTGAATAATGGCGACGTTAGTACCAAATGCGTCCAAACAGGATCAACGTGCTGTTATTCTTTTTTTTTGGTGGCCGAAGGATAAAAACCGGTAGACATTCATTTGAGAATGAAGAATGTGTATGGAGAAGCATGTCTGCCGAAAACCACCGTAATGAAAAGGTACTAAAAGTTCAGAGCTGGTAGTGGTTCGACTCAAGATGCAAGTCGATTGGGAGGCCATCGATGCCCAATACCGATAGCAATAAGCAGGCAGTTGATGATGCGATTAGGGCGGAACGTCGCATATCGATTCGTGCCCTTTCAAAAGATTCAAAGTCAAAATATTCGAAAATCCTTGAAAGGTCGACGGTTCCCGTCGGACGGAGAAGCGGAACAGGCAGTTTCGGACTTCTCCAAGCAGCAAAAAGAGGAATTTTACCTATATTCAACCTGGTGAAGTAGTGGGATGCTTGCTTAAATGCTGAAGGAGATTTTGCATGACTGGCATATCAAATCTGGACTGTGCAGCCCTCAAACGGAAACTTTTTTATTCTTCCTTATATAAATTATTTCATATTTTTCTGTTGGTTTTAAAGTTACAAACAAAATAATAAAAGTCCTTCCGGCCAATGCCGGGAGCTTTCATATTCCTTATTTTTAAAAAGGAAGCTTATTTTATTCCAACACAAGAAGCTCAATTTAGTGGAAACCGATTATAGGAGATTCAATACTAATTTTTATCAATACTAAATCATTATGAATGAGTATTTCGCGAAATTAGTCAGCTTTATCCAAGCTGCTTTTATTTAAAGTAATTTATATTTGGTTGCCAAATTCGGCGATATCTTGAAGTTCCTGCCATTTTAAGACAACATGGTGGATGAGGCTAACGAGTGAACATGGTCGAGACCTTAGTAATTCCTGTGCACATGCTCTCTCACATCGGAATCGGTTAATATATACAAGTGCGTTCGCAGTCAAAAAATCAGATTTTGCAAAATGTCACTCACATTAGAAATTGAAACTGCTATATCTGAGCCATTTTTTAAGATAAAGACAAAACAAAAAATGCTCCGGAATCCTTATATCATGGTCAAATATTTAAGAAAGGAACCTTTTTCAATTTCTAATTTTTTTGCACCTCACTTTAAATATAATTTTTTATTTAATTTAATGGCCTCCATTTTGAAACAAGGTGGCTGATGAAGCTGGCCAGCGAACTTGGTCGAGACATTACGATATACTGTCCACATGCCTTCTTACATCGAAATAGGTTAATGAATACGCGTGTTATCACGTGACAAATATCAGATCGTTTCAAAATGTCAGCCATGCTAGAAATTCAAAGTGATATAATTCAACCATTTTTCAAGATATATACGAAACAAAAACTGCCCCGGAGTCTTTGTATCAAGGTCAAACACATAAAAAAAATCTTTTTCATTTTTCAATTTTTTGATAACTCATTTTAAATTTAAAATTTAAATTTTTTTAAATGGCAGCCCTTTTGAAACAAGATGGCGAATGAAGCTGGCCAACGAACTCGATCGAGACATTGGTATGTACTATGTACACACCAAGTTACATCCAAATCGGTTCATAAATACGCCTGTTATCGCGTGACAAAAATCACGTCGTTTCAAAATGTCAGCTACAATAGAAATTCAAAATGCTATAACTCAGCCATTTTTTAAAATATAGACGAAACAAAAAATGCTCCGAAATTTTTGTATCAAGGTCAAACACATAAGAGAAAAATATTTTTCAATTTTTAATTTTTTGGTACCACATTTCAAATTTTAATAAAAAAAAAAATTTAAATGGCCACCATTTTGAAACAAAATGGGGCGGATGAAGCTGGCCAACGAACTCGGTGGAGGCATTGGTATGCACTATGTATGCACGAAGTTGCATCCAAATCGGTTCATAAATACGAGAGTTACAGCGTGACAAAGATCAGATATATATATATATATATCCATGTACAGTTGTCCCCGTTTAAACGAATATTGATGGTTCCAGAAATAATATTCGATTAAGCGGGGTATTGGATTAAACGGGAAATTATAACTGAAATATTTAATGCGTAGTAAAAAGGCAAAATAACCATCTACGGTATATGTAATTAACAGCATAATAAATCGTTAATAGAATAACATAAAATAAAATAAATACAAATGCTAATATAAAGTAAATACGTATTAATTTAATGTCAGTACATACATTTATATGCTTTACATCACACTTAATGCAGCTCATTTGAATATGGTCAAAACTTTGCCACTTCTAATTCACGTTACTTATACTGCCTTTAAAAAAATCGAAAAAAGTGGATTTTTAAAGTGGCATTTTAAAGGAGTAAATATCGAGCTATTTTTCGAATGCGTGCAAAATATCACAACTACCATCTCGAGTCTCGAAGTGATGGCGCATAGCCATTAAAGCCTGGTTAACAGCAAGAAGTGATGATGGGAAGATCAAGGTGGCGAAATCATGTGACCTGTCCATTATACACCTGCCGGCCGAAATCATTGCAGGAAGAACTGAAAAATTTTTTTCAGCATAAAGGAACCGAAAATGACAAAAGGCTGAAGGAAATTTTAGCTGAAACGTGCTTTCCGCGCCTATTTTCAAACATAGGTCACACAGTTGTTATTCGGTTAAGCGGGGACGTTCGTAAAAGGTATTTGGTTTAAGCGGGGAAAAATAAAATAGAACCAATAGGAATAAATTCGGTTCCGGAGGATTCTATTCGAATAAGCGGGTAATTCGATTATCCGTGACCCGATTAAGTTGGGGAGGACTGTATATATATATATCCATATATATATCCATATATATCCGTATATATATATATATATATATATATATATATATATATAAACTTTTGAACGGAGGGTGGTTTTGGGGTCTGGAGGTCATGATCGATGAAAATAATACCAAAATTTTTTGAAATCGCTTTCCTCCGAACGGCTGCAATAGGTAGCTTTTTGTAATGAAAGCTACCTAATAGAAAAACAATAATAATAATAATAATAAAAAAAACACCTGTCTTTTGGCCGATTTCATTTATGCTCCAGATTGTGTAAGATTGATAAATACTTTTAAATCTTAAGTCACTTCAGTGGTGATGCACTTCCATATGATTTAAACTATAAGGCTTGCGAAAATAAAAATGGGACTATGGTTATAGCTTATAGATATACTTTAGTTACAAAAAATTCTTATTACAGAATATTTGAATTTCAGTTAATATCTGTATCATTACACCTACGCATAATTGCCAACTGGTAATGATGTAATGATTCCAGCGTTTACGAAAAGAGTGGTTGACTTCAGTTGTAGAACTCCTGCGTTTTTTAGCTATACATTTTCCAACGGGGCTCTGCACTTTGCCTCATGTGAACCTATAAGTTGACCTTTCAGTGATTCTTTTAAAGAGTAGAAAATATACGAATCACATTCGGAAAAATCGATGCAGCATGGAGGATGTTTAAGAACTTAACGTCAAAATGCTTTCAGCATTGTGGATGGTCTCCTTGACCACACGTGGCCTAACTTTGTCTTGGAGCAGCACTATCCTTTCGGAGAGTTTACCTCTGCGCTTGTTTATGATGTCCCGTTTAAGTTTCAGAAATCCTTCGCAGTACCGCGAAAAAATGGACTTTATGCATGTGACGTCACACCCCAGAGCTGGCAGTATTTTAGCCACTGCATCGCCAGACCAATATGCGCAGGCACAAATACCACTAGCAGACGAGTTTTAGTCTTGACCCAGGTTACGTGCATAAAGTTTAACTGAAATTTTGTAAATTTAGAGAATGTTCCAGATACAGAACAGCATTTTAAATTTATATTACAATACATTTAATATCTACTGCTATAAAAATTAATCTTTTTGCAGCATTTTTAAGCTATTTTAATCAGTTTTAAGCAGCCTATTTCAGCATTACGTTAATAACCTATTTAATTTTATTCAAAACTGAATCCAGTTTATTGAACAAAAGGTATTATTACATCATGTAAAAGTTTACATCGTTTAATGCGTATTTCTGTTAGTGCGCTCAAAAAATGGCCGCCCTAAGCCTTGGAAGTCCGCACTAAGGGGAGTTCACTGTATCCGATTAAATATAACACTGCTACAACAGGAGCCTCCTTTTCATTTTGATACACCATATACTCCCATGCTGCCTTCTATACTTCATACAATATATCCATATTTAATGCATTATGTCCATACTTACATGAATCCTTTATTTACTACTTATATTTTTATATGCGTATTATCTTATAACATAATATACTTGCTTTTACAAAACAACTTTCAATAAATACAACACATAAAAATCACCATTTTACAGTAAATTAAAGTAATAGTAAGCAACGTTGAACTTGCCGTAGTCCTGATTCAACTAAAACTTCAGATTGAATAAAGCTACCGACAGAAGTTTTATACAACCGAATGATAGTTTAGGTTATTTTGCAAGGTGAAACGAAAATGTTTCAAAAATTTTTGATTTCATGTTTTTATAACAAGTTTATTATTTATTGAATTATATAATACTGCACCTTTCATTAGAAAAAAAATCTTTTTCGTACTACCAACCTAAATTTTT
The DNA here is from genome assembly GCA_963932465.1 of Maratus speciosus. Taxonomy (NCBI): domain Eukaryota; kingdom Metazoa; phylum Arthropoda; class Arachnida; order Araneae; family Salticidae; genus Maratus; species Maratus speciosus. The sequence goes on from OZ010790.1 coordinate 467,229,580, forward strand.
GGCTAAATTCAATTTTTTTAAAATTTATCCCACGAAACGAGAATTTATCTTTCGATTTAACTTCCATCGCAAACGCGTGAGGTTTACAAACTGAAGCAATGAAAACTATTTCATGCAAATCAGAGGAATGAATTCCAAGAGCTGAGCGGAATATGAATGATTTTAAAATGATATATATATATTTTTTTTGCTAAGAAAACGTTGTTTTTCGTTTTTCTATCTTCTGAAAACTTCATCTGGTAGTTTTTCTTATGAGAATATTTTTACCCGCGAGCTGTTTCATGAATCTCTTGGCTGTTTTGATGCGTTCAGTATATATCTTTCTATCATCTTTATCATGTCAATCATTTTTTTAAGTGTATATTAACAAAAAGAACAATAATAGAATAATAATAAGAAGAACAGCAACAGAAACAGCAAAAGCAACAACAACAACAGCAAAAACTACACGGGGAAAGGACGTTCCGACTAGGGGTTTGGGTACCAGAGGTCCCTTCTTTTCTCATCACCCTAATTTTCGGGACAAGGTGAGGCAGCAGTGTTCATAGGCTGACCCCAGTCAGTGCTGAGTCTTCGGTTGGATGCCAACTCTGGACGAAGGCTAGCTATTGCGATAGGACCGTTCATACCAAAACTTCTGGGGAAAAGACCGAGGGGTGAACGGGCTGTGTAGAGAAAGGTCCACTGACTCCACACTGTCGACTGCGGCGTATGAGGCGGCTTGCCGCAACCCTCCAAGCTGACAGTCGGTGGAGGTTTTAGACAGCAGCGTGGCGCACTGGTGTCATGTGATGCTCATCTTTGGGTCCACTGCAGCTGGAGAAGTTGTGAGCCGACTCCTAGGTGGCTGATAAGGGAGGTGTCCCCGCTGACCAGGTGGCGGTCGCGGCGGGTTGCTGATGTGAGAGTAGTGCTTACTGGCTTGTCGCTTCCCTGATAGGGAGTCGGCCGGGATGTCCGCCTCCCCTATCGGGATCCACCGGGCACCAGGCTGGAGGATCACCAGTTAACAAGGCGAAGTTCGAATCAAAGTTAGCGCCTCGAATCGATCAGCCCTGCATGCCTATGTGCTGTCGGGGCTTTCTGTGTCCGACGAGGAGTGCTAGCAGGCTTCTCGAAACTAACTTTTATGCTGTTAAACCTCGACCCCATTGTGCTCGGGAGTGAATTTCCCGGGACCCACCGGGATGCTAGTGGCCAAGCCACGGTGTAATGGTAGCGGCCACATTACGCGGCGAAGGGGCATTTTTACTTGTGCCAAGTGGCCGTGAGGTGATTGAGCAAAAGTTCCGAAGCCGGGGGCCAAGTGGTCCGACTCTCTGGGCTTAAAGGTCCAGACAGATGTATCATTGAATTATACATGAGTTGTCGTTCGCTATGCCACAGATACTATAGCAAATCTGTGCAACCATTTTCGACTGTTGGTTTATAGAAGTCCACAGACTAATAATAAAGCCTATTAACGTGAATTTTTAATGAAAATTCAGTTATGTTTCAGGTTTTTATTGTTTTTTTAAGTAATTGTCAGTCAGATTAAAAAATGGCTTGATGACAAATTCACTGTGATCAGTGAATGTAAAGTGACAAGGAAAGAATTGATTGTCTCAGTTATGTATGGCGAATAACATTTTATCTTTTTATCTGTAATGCTATTGGCTCCTCCAAAAGTATTCTGTGATCTATTTTATTCTCAGATGATCAGAACAGAGTATACGACCCAATAAGGCAAATGCATTAAGTAGGTAAAAGTGATAGGTATCAAGCAATAATCAGCCAATAAATACTGCGAATGAAATGACTAATATGAAATTCTAAAATTATATAAGAGTATCAGAGTTAGCAGGTTATTAAAGTACAAAGATTTATTAAAATGGCATCGCGTTAAGGATGTGATATACAGCTAACCACCAAAATAAGACGGGAAGAGAGATACATATTAAACAATGTTGCCAATACATGAAAGGTAAAACTTACTACAGGGTGTTGCGAAACAGAATAAATATGAAATCACTTACTTTAAGACTTCCCCTGATTTTATATTTCATAGAATAAACAAAACAGTGAAATTAGATTTAAAATTTAAAAAAAATAAAGTTTTTAAAGTTCAGAGAGTCCCATATTTTTCATGCACCATTCGTGCTTTTGTTTTGGCACAGATTTAGTTAGAGAGTCAGAAACCATATCATCAGTTGAAATCTTTACGACACTTATGAGCTCATTTTTAACAGAATCACGAGTGACATGGTGAGACACATCTATGTGCTTCGTGTGAACATGAAAGAGACTGTTTTTGCTTAGATCAATAGCACCTTTGTTGTCACAGAATATTTTGATTGGTTTATACATTAGATTCAATTCATTTAAGAAGTTTTTAAGCCATATTGCTTCTTTCGTGGCAGATGCCAAAGCTGTGTATCCAACTTCAACAGTGGAACTAGCTACAGTTGCTTGTTTTTTACATAACCATGTTACTGCAACACCAGCAAGTTTGAAAACAAAATCCGTTGTTGACTTTTTCTATCATCAGGCCATCCAGCAAAATCTGAATCCCAGTATCTTAAAAATTCACTATTAGCTGAACGATTATATTTCAATTTAGTTTTAGTTGTGCCATGAAGATATCTCATTACACTTTTGGCAGCAACCCAATGCATTTTTGATGCATTGGCTTGCTGCCTTGACAATATTGGCATACCAATCCAACAACAAATGAAATATCAGAACGAGTTGCCTTTGCTGCATAAAGTAAACTACCTATAGCTGACTGGTATATAGATGTTAATTTTTCATAATTGTTAGAGGATTTTGACAAGTTTTGGTTGGTGTGTGATGGTGTTGAAACAGGGTTTGAATCATGCATGGAAAACTTTTTAAGAGTTGATTAAATGTATGTTGATTGGTTTATAGTGGTAATTCCTCTCTCTCTATCTCTTTCAATTTCCATTCCTAGGTAATACTTTAGTTCACCAAGATCTTTCATTTCTAATCTCTTAAGTAATTGATCTTTCATGCAGCTTTTATCTTTAAGACAGTTTGAGAATATCAATTAGGCATCCACATAAACTGCTGTAAGTAAAATCTTCTTACTTGTAATTTTATAATAAACACAGCAGTCAAAGTCAGCACAAGTTAATCCTAAGTCTTTGAGGTTGTTGCCTAGTTTAGTGTACCAGGCTCTACCTGATTGTTTTAGTACATAAATTCCTTTTTGGAGTCGACAAACTATCTTCTCTTCTTTCTTCTTTCTCCTTTTTTTGGAGAACTCCAAACCTTCTGGGGGATTCATGTAAATTTCTTTCTCAGTAATTCCTTGAAGGAATGCAACAACAGCATCGATATCCCAATCATAAAGACTAGACATGTCTATTAACACTCTCAATGTTTCATAGCGTACAACTGGAGAAAATTTCTCTGTGTAGTCAATGCCAGCTCTTTGGGAGCAACCTTTGACGACCAATCTGGTTTTATAGCGTTGAGGTCTTCCATCAGCACCTTGCTTTAAATATCCACTTACTTTTCATAGGTTTACAACCAGGAGGAAGTGGCGACGATGGGACGAGTTGCCATGTTTTATTTCGCTTGTATGCTTCTAATTCTTCAGAAATTGTCTCTTTCCATTCCACAGCATCTGCATGATTAAGAACATTTGTATAAGATGTTGGACTATCAGTGGTTTGTTCTGTTTCATCTTCTAATGCTGTAGATATAACATGACATTGACGTTGTTCAGAGGATGTATCATAGTCTTGGAGATAAGATGGCATCCCCATTTCACGTTATTAAACGTTTAGATCTTCTGACACCAACACCATTATTAGATTCTTCACAAGGTTTTGTGGGAGTATCATCTTTAATTTCTGAATTTCCTTCATCCAAATCTGGATTTGTAGAAACATCTTCTTGTGGTTGCTGGTATATGGGGAAAAGTATTTCATCGATAAAACTGTAGACTTTACTCGTTTTCTGAGGTACAAGAGGGAGCACTGTTTCTGTTTCTGAAAATATTACATCTCTAGCTTCAGTAATCTTAAATGTGTTAGGATCCATGAGCCTGTAACTTTTGCTTTCTTGGCAATATCCAACAAATATGATTTCTTTGGCTTTATAGTCCCATTTATTGCGTTGATATTTGGTTATATAAGAAAAGGCTTTACATCCTAAAATCTTCATACGTTGCAAATCTGGCTTTTTCCGGCTCATGCTTCAAAAGGAGTTTTCCCATTTACAGCAACTGTAGGACTTCTATTTTTACAGTAATTTTCAGTATTTAAAGCTACTGTCCAAAATTGTTTATCTAGATTAGCTTGACTGAGCATAGCACGTGCTCCCTCTACAATTGTGCGATTACATCTTTCAGAGATTCCATTCTGCTTGGGGTTATATGCAATGCTTGTCTGGTGAATGATGCCTTCTCTTCTAAAAAATACTTTAAGGGGTAGGAATTCTTTACCTCTATCACTATGAACCATTTTCAACTTCTTGTCAGTTTGTTTTTCAATGTAAGTTTTGAATTCAACAAATTTTTGGTAAACTTCATCCTTGATTTTTAGAAAACTGACAAAAGTAATTCTGGTTTCATAATCAGTGACAGTAAGAAAATATATTGCCGCTCCATGAGACTGAATTTCATTTGGTCCACATACATCGGAGTGAACAAACTCAAACATTTTTTTAGCTCTTTTGGCTTTTTAATTAGGAAATGGTTTTCGATGAATTTTTCCTTTTATACAGGACACACAATTTTCAGAATCATCATCAAAATTGATGCCATTAGCCATTGAATTTAATCTTTTAAGTCCAGGGTAACTCAAGTGGGCTATTCTTTTATGCCACATATTGATAATTTTTCGAACAAATAAAGGCTGTGCTTCTTACAGAATCCAGATAGTATAAAGTGTTATCTTTTGAAGTACCCGTAGCGAGAATTTTTCTTGAGTGCTTGTCAATTAATTTGCAATTATTAGCATCAAATACAGTTAGGATATTTAACTTCTTTGCAAGATATTTTGCAGAAATTAAATTAACAGTTAATTCAGGAACATACAAAACATTGTTTAGCGCTCCCTCCACAATTTCATAATTTCTTTCTATACTGAGTGTAACGATTCCTTCACCTGCAGTATGAATGATTTTTTTATCTGTTCTCACTGGGCATGGGGCTTATTCGACAAAATCTGTGAATCAGTCTTAATGTGATGTCATGTGTCTGTCTGTCCCAGAATCTATAATCCATGGTTCATCACTAGTTTTGATTTCAGATTCTGAACATAATACCCAAGCTTCTTTTATTCTGGAATTGTACTCTGTTGATTTTTCAGACTTTACATCTCTCTCAGCAGCGTACGAAGAGAAAACTGCGCCCGGGGCAAATTTTCAATTTGGCGCCCTCCCTCCCCCCTAACTCCTTTCCCAAATTTTCTTTGTCACACGTGTCACAAAATTGAAAAGTGCAGAAACCGAAACAAATTCTATTGAATACATATATTGCGTTTATTTTGAAACTTTAAGTTTAATTTTATTTTGGAATTTTAGAAAACTAAATAACAAAAGAGAAAATTACACTTATATTTTGGAAAAGGGGATCTGAAAAATGGGTGTAGAAAAAATGTATTTAACAGTATAGTATAACAGTTTGGAACTCTTTCATATTCCAAGAAAGAAACCCCATGCTAGTTTGAGAGTACATATTTTTGCCACAAGCACAGGCTTAGAAAACAAGAAAGTTAACAAAAGAATTTAAGACAAAGACCCAAAACAAGTTTTAAAAAGAAAGAAGTCCTTATTCATAAATTTGTATTTCGGTGTGGGTTAAAGGACTATGCAATACCTCTGAAACGAAAAATGTGCGTATATTAATTAAGAAAAAATTCCCAATATGTAAATATTTATATTTTTTCTTTTTCTTGCAAAAAAGAAGAAAAAAAGAGGTTTGTAGTATAAATTTGGCACCCCCTCAATCTCCGCGCCCGGGGCGACAGCCCCTTCGCTCCCCTCTTCGCACGGACCTGATCTCTCTTGTTTGTATTGTTGAGTTTGGGCTTCTTTGATAAAATTTTGCCTTATGACCCATTTTTGCCACATAAATTGCATTTACCATAAAATCTTGAATCATTGTTGAAAGTTTCTAGTTGCATAGGAATTTTGTTCTTCATTTCTCATCTTAGCAAATTCCGAAAGCAACTTTTCGCAAACTAGATCAGTGGTCAACTCTTGAACACTATTTTCCAGAGCCATCGTTAAAGGATGAAAATACGTCGGTAAATTCGTTAAAATATTTGCAGCTGCTGCTTGATCGCGGTATGCGGGAAGAATCGTTCTCATTTTAATACCGATGGAACACATCTTGTCAATGTATTCTGCCTATCTCTACAGTTTTAAAATTTAGTAGCAAACATTTCTTTATTTAATGTAATAAAACGATTTGGATTGTTATCTTCGTAGAGGTTTCGGAGCCTATCCCACATGGACTTAGCCGTTTCACAGTTCATCACTTCTTTTATAACAACTAGGGGGCTCGGCCCCATACGAGCTACGCTCGCCAACCCCCGTCCAGACACCGTAGACTCTAAATGCATGCTAATTTGATCGGCTTTAAAAAGATTTCGAAAGATTGAATTATAATTTAAAAAACAGTGGCGATCTCTCTATAAACGGATTTCTATTCATTTCTCTTTGATTGGGGAATTTTAACGCCAAATTCGTTGCGGTACTACTTGATTATCCCGTCGACCAATTTCGCCAAATTATATAAATCGCCAAACCACTCGCCAAATTATACAAATTGACATAATTTTTATTTTAAATAACGAAAAAACAAATAAATTAGTACAACATTAATAAAAATACAAATAAAACGTCAAAATAAAAATAACTTGATGACGTAGACACGTGTAACAACATTTCAAAATAAGCTAATATAAAAGGAATTAAGTAAACAGAGTCTTTGTCTCCTGGTATTTTTTAACAAAGTGAAAAGAAAGTTCTTTTAAATGAGACATTTTAAATTAATCGTTTTAATCTGACGTAATTTTGACCAAACTATTCTTTCTCTTTTTAATATTCACGTGAAAATACTTGTGTTAGAAATTAAATATTATTTGCGCTTTCCTAACAAAAATAGTTGAAAAGTATCCTCTTAAAATATCAAATAAATGTCTAGCGCAATTTCTAAATTTAAACCGTTTTGCAATATTATTTTGTGTTCATTTTATGTAATAACTGTAATGTGACGTAAATATGACGCAATTTCTCCTATTTAAGACTTCTAACGCATGTTAATAAATTTATTGCTTTACAAATTCCTTTCTCTCTTAAAATTCACGTGTAATTATAGTTTTTATGACATAATTTTTAATAAGTTCCTGCTTTTTGTACATAATTATTTAATTCTAATTCCAAATGTTTTTTCCTGTTTATGATAGTCACGTGTAAATAATTTTTTAATTTATTTACACGTATAAATATTTTTTTTTGAAGCAAACATTATTGCTTCCGCTGTTTATACAGTTGGCAACAGTTTAAATTAATATCACTTTCTAAAATCTGTTAAAAATATCTCTAGAAATGCTGAAAATCTGAATTTAAAATAGAAATAAAACCTAAAAAAAAAAAATAGTCAAAATAAAAAAATTAATGCAATCTGCACTCCGGCAAATTCTAACGCATAAAATGATCTAAAAATGATTAAATTCCTATGAACAGTTTTTGCTCCTATAAAACTTTTTTAGTGGAACGATTTTGTCCAACTTTAGCATTAACACTAGCATTACGGCGTTTTCCGTATACCTATAACTACGATCACCGGTCATTTTGACCGCTACTCTCAAATAAATGGAAAAGCATACTTTTTGCAAGTATTATGTAAGTTAAATCTTGTAAATATACGACATGCTTTTTTAATAAGTAAACTATATAGTTAATAAGATAAAAAAAAATGTAAACAAATGCTAATTTACAAAGAGTTAAAAAAATAAAAGCATTCAAGATTTTAAAAATTTCTTATAGTTTAACAAATTTAAATACAAATTGATTTTATTTAAAATTAAATAAACTTATTACTTACATTATTCGGTTTGACAGCATACACAGATTACTGATTTCTTAATTTTACTTGTACAGGTTCCACAAACATATTTTCTACAGTTTTCACAAATATTCTGAGTTTTGTTGCCTTTACAAGTATTTATTTGGCATTGTTTACGTTTACGGGATGGAGTGTGACAAGCATCAATTCTCAACTGGTTAGAAGAAGAAAGCGTTGGTTTTTTTGATGAAACGTACATCTTTCTGAGCTCCTCAGCTGTATCTAAAATGAAATCACGGCGGCTGTAGTTGTTATATCCAGTCGTCTCTCTATAAATAATCCATGCATTTATAGCTGCAAAATCAAGAATGTTAAAAAAAACTTGAACTGGCCAACGTCTGGATGAGGACTTCACAGAATATTTTCTGGCCATCTGGTCCAAAACATCAACTCCATATTTGGTCGCATTGTAAAAATTTACAACTTCAGGTTTTTGTTTTTTATTAGATGAAATTTCCAATGTTGGGTGTAAACTACTCAGGAGCAAGACGTTTTTGTTCATCTTTCCTTGATAAGACGTAAGCGTTATATTTTCATGCTTAGCAATCTTACTAGAATACAGCACATCTCTTGTTTTCTTGAAAGAATTAGGTACTTCTCTTTTTGAACGATTTATTGTACCAACACAGCTTATTCCTGCGTCTCTCATTTGTTTTACTAAATTGAGTGATGTAAATAAATTGTCCGTTGTCAGGTTTCTTCCAGTGTTGTAGTAAGGTTCAATCAAGCGGAAAGCTGCATGTTCGCCAACCGTTCTACCATAGGGCCTGGTTTCATCCTTACCCAAATACGGAAATCCATTCAGCAAATATTTTGAATGCACATCAGTAGCAAGCCAAAACTTAATGCCAAATTTGTCCGGCTTTTTAGGCATATACTGAATAAATCGACATCTTGTCTTCATGGGAAACAATTGTTCATCCACTACAATATTTTCCCCAGGTTTATAACTCATCAAGCAATTTTCGATAAATGTATTCCAAATATATGAAATAAGGGCAAATGGATCAGTTTGCAACCTTTGGTATCTAGTTGACTTCATGTCGAAGCGCAAATACTTCATAATTTCCAAGAACCTATCCCTGGACATTGTCTCAGCGAAGAATTTCGGACCCCAGGATTTTGACCACAAAATTAAAATAGAAAGACCTTTTGCAGCCAAAGCTCCTCGAGCATACAGCAGTGATATGAAAGCGTCTAACTCATTGAGTGACAAAGACCAATTTGGATTTTGTGATTTTTTACGAGCCTCTTCTTCAGTGCACTGTTGAATATGACGCAATATTTTTTCGTTGATAAACAATCTCCATGCACTACTTGCACTGCCATCAACTATTTTTCTTTTTGCATGCGACGTTGGCCCAGACACTTCTCGTAAGACATTCTAATGGGGACGTCTCCCTGTAACATTTGTCGAAATATTTCCTATTTTCCAAATTGAACCATCATTTGCTGTTTCTTCATCTTTTTTGTTTTCCTCGCATTGGGTGCGTCTAAGCTGTTTTCTAGTTCTGTTTGGTGGGTTTTGACTACTTTCTAGATCTTGACTGTTACCACTGATTTCATTTCTAGAATCTGTACTAGCAGCAGGCAAAGGAATATTTTCTGGATCTAAATTATCATTTTCATTTGGTGTTTCGTGAAAAGACTCTTCATCAGATGAATCATATTGACTTGTTCCTGAAGGAACAATCCAGTCTTCGTCAGATAACCTGGATATAGTTTCGATATTAAATTTTTCACCAGGTTCAATATCTGAACCAGAATTATCATCGGAAATACTTTCAAAAATTTTTAGCGCATCTTCTTTTGTTAGATATTTTCTACCAACACTTCTACGCGCCATAACAAGAAGCAAATAAAATAAGGATGTCTGAACACTGACATTCACTGAAACGAAATGCAGCTCAATATATTTGTATCCGTTGAAAAATAATATTTCTTACACAAAAGAAATGCGCAGTCAGAAGGCGCGCTGCCATTCTTAACAGATGTCAAACAGGTGTTTTTCCTTTCCCTCCCCTTTTCCCGCTTCCCACCTAACAAAGCAATATTCCCCTCACCACAGATGCACATGCTTATCTATTAGAATAGCGGAGACAGATATGAATGTGAAGAAAATAACTTGACATGTGTAATTTTCTAGATACGGTCAAAATGACCGGTAGCCGTAATTCTAGGTATACATACTAATATTTTTTTAAATAATTATTTAAATTGAACAAAAAAGATTTTATGTAATATTCTAGCGTTTTTAGGAAAAGTCAAAAAATATTCAGACTATAAACAGGAAATTTAAAAAGTTATGATACGTTAAATTGGATTTACGGTCAAAATGACCGCTGCCGTAATTCTAGTGTTAAATATCTCTTAAAATAATTCTTCGATCTGAAAACTGTCTGCATCAGCGTGTTTATCAAACATTTCTGTATAATACTACCGATTTTCATATTTTTGTATGCATTATTTTTCTTAATATTAACGAAGAAAGATCTCCGGTCACAAAAAATTCAAAACCGGCGGCGGCGGTGGTGACAGCGGTAGTTACTTTTTTTTAGAATAGAGAGATACTGGAAAAAATACTTACGATTACGGATCTTGCCCGACGATCAGAAGTATCTTCTGCATTTTTCTTAGCCAGATGATATCGTATACTAAATTTCCATTCGCTATAATTAGCTCGACCTTTAAGTTTTTCAAAGTTCGGAAGGTAAAACTTATTACAGGATGTTTCCAAACAGAATAAATATAAAATCACTTACTTTAACAAAGAGTTACTGGCATCAAAAAACATTAAGATATAATAAATAACTTGTACTAATATATTTATGCTAAAGTTCAAGAAAAAAGACGAGTTTTAAGTAGTTGAGTTGTGGATTAGGTATTCGTGCAGTAAAAAGCGTTTCCCATCTAGGTAACTCGGTGATTTGCAACGGGATGACGCATAGTAGATCAACGAAAAATAAGTATTTGGGGCCGTTTGAGGGATCAAGGGGGATTTCAATAAAAAATATAAGGGAACACATGTTCCCTTATTTTCAATACATAATCCAAATTAATCACAAAGCTTCAACAACACAATTGTCTGTAACGGTCTAGTGTAAAATGGTTATTTATAATCTTGAGCACCCCAGTATCACGTTTACTTCCACAACACTTTTATGGAGAACCTGTACTTAAAGTCTAGTTCAATTACATAATTTTGGTGGATTTAAGTTTCTAAGCAACATTATCGGTGCTCCGATTTTTAGAAGTAATCTATGTGAAGGAAGACCAGAGAGGTTTGAGCTGTAAAGAGATTCTATGGGTTGTGAGCGGCATCATTCATTTGGACTACTGAATCGAAAGATCTATATTCTATCTCTTCTCCTTCAAATGATTTGAAGAGGATGTCATCGTTTGCGGCTGCTTTATAATTTTTCTCTCATAACAGTTCTATGGACTTTTCCTTGATGCTACTTATATCGGGATACATTTTAGCAGCAAACTCTGAGAAAGATGTAACCACTGTACCCAAATCCGATGGGATGTTGACTTTACTTTCCTGTAAAATTAGTTTCCATTATCTATTTTATGTAACAGCTCTGCAAAAAAACCTCAACAGAATGGCCATCACTTAAACAGACTCCCATATTTTATGAAGCTCATTTTTCTGGATGTGAAGCCACAAATATGAAGTCTTTAAACAGGACCTTTACCTCGTCCGCTCGTGTGCTCCTCGGTACAGCTGGCAAAGTTTGCCGAAAGTTTCCAGCCAATAGAACGGTCGCACTTCCTATCAAACGCTAATGTCTTTTAATGTTTATTCAGGACCTCGAAGCCCCATTTATGAGACATTGTGCATTCACCCCAAACCATTAGCTAACAATTAGACATAATATAAGTTAGGGAGTCCTGTATGAAGCATTTTGTATATTATAATTTATTATTGCCTTTAACAAACTGTAATAAAATAGTATATTTTTTTAGATTGCCCTCTAACAATACCAAAAAGTATTTTTAAATGAAAAATATCAATTATGTATTCAAATAAAACTTTGAAATATATTGAAAGCGATATTTTCGTATTAGCCGCATGGCAGGAACTAACAGCCGAATAAATCACCGAGGATTTAACTACTTAACAGCAGACTTTTTTATTCTGACAATTTCAATGATTTAAGCGTTTAGTTCGATTACACATCTGTTAAATTTATGTTTTATTTGTGTTATTTTATTTATTTATTGATCTAGTTTTAATTTCGTTATAGAATATTAGCCAGAAACAATGAATAACTATTTATATCGATTCAAATGAAAACGAATAAATCTTTCATAATCGGGTTGCACGCAATAGAGATAAATTTATAAAAACTTCATGCGTCAAAATTATTTTAAAAACCATAAAAAAATCAGTTGCTTGAGATACAGTTTTCAAACAAATTACATTTGAAAGTATATTTTTTGGGCTATTCGACAGTGTAAAAATCGAAATTGTGCGATGTTTTGAAGGTAAAAAAAAAAGCAGTAAGCGAAAAAAAAATATTGGTCAAGTGTTGCCACCGTCAATATCACGTCAGAGTTACTCACGGACATGTTTTTGCTTTATAGTATAGATTAGTTTTGTAAACGGCACAAATATTCTTTAACACCAAATTTATAAAATATATTCTATTTACTAAATAGGAAAATGTGTGTGAGAATTATTCCTCTTTTATTAAAACAAATTAAACTTTTGAAAATTACTTTATAGAGAAAGAGAGAAGGAATTTTTATGATCCTCGCAGATGAATTCAAATTACTCATGTTTGGATCTTTTTGACATGCTTCTATTAATTAAAAAAAAATTAATTATCCTTTCAGCAGACATCCCAAAATGTCGTTTCCATGGTGAATAAGAAAAAAAAGTTGCAGGTATAATGCTTCGAAAGAAGATTGAAGGATTTTCTCAAATAAATTTCACAGTAATTAATATTAAGAGGATTTTTATCGAATTTTATTCAATTTTACATTTAAAAGGTAAAATGTAGATATTTATGCGCGGATGAAACGTTTATTAGTTATCATTTTATCAATCAATTATCTCTCTATTCTAAAAAAAAAAAAAAAAAATGTGACTAACAACGCTGTCACAGCTTCCGTAAATGATTTTTTTGTGATCGGAGGTCTTTTTAATATTAAGAAAACTACTGCACACGAAAATATGAAAATGGGTGGTATTATAGAGAAATGTTTGATAAACACGCTGAAGCAAACAGTTTTTAAATCGAAGAATTATTTTAAGAGCTATTAAGTGTTAAAGTTGGTCAAAATGGTTCCATTAAAAAAGTTTTATAGGAGCAAAAACTGTACATTGTAATTTAATAAATTTTTCTAAAAGTATTCATTACAAACTTGCTTTGTGCCGATTGAATTTATTTTTAAAATACAATTTTTTTGAGTTTTTTTTTTTATTTTTATATTCAAATTGTCAGCATTTCATTACACACACACACACACACACACACACACACACACACACATATATATATATATATATATTTATTCATATTTTAGAAAAGGTTATTATTTTAAATTGTTGCGAATTTTAAAAACAGCGCAAATAATACTATTTCCTTTCAATTAATAATTTATTCACATGTGACTATTAAAAAGCGGAAAAAACCCCACTTTAGAATTAAATGATTACGTGTAAGGAGGAAAATATTGAAAATTACGACACAAAAATCGTATTTACACGTGAATAGTAAAAGAAAAAGAGAACTTAAAAAAAATAAATTCATTAATATGCGTCAAAAGCTGTAAATGGGAGAAATTAAGTCATCTTTAAAATGGCCAAGTAATAGTATTGCCAAACAGTTTAAATTAAAAAATATATTTACATGAGACATTTATTTTATATTTCGGGATGACCTTTCTAACTATTGTTAACAATTCTAAGACAGCGCAAATAATAATATTTCCTTTGTAATAACAAAAGGGTTTTGATGTAAATATTAAAAGATAAAGAAAACTGATGAAAATTATGTCAGATTTTTAACGAAACATTTAATATGTCTTACTTAAAACAATTTTCTTATAGCGTTGATAAAAAATACCGGAAGCCAAAGACTCTGTTTAATTAGTTCATTTTATATTAGCTTATTGTCAAATGTTTAACTGATCTTATTTAATCAAACATGAAAACAGAAATTAGATGTCTTACCAGCAGCTGATTCGGCCTTAAAGTTCCCCCCCAAAAAAGAAATGAACGAAAAACCGTTTACAGGGAGATCGCCACTGGATTTTAATTATTATTTAATCTTCCGTAATCTTTTAAAAGTCGATCAAATTAGCCTGTTTTTAGAATCTGCGGTCTCTGAACGGGGGTTGGCGAGCGTAGCTCGTGCCATCCCCCTAGTTTTAGAAATAGTAATACATGACAGCTTGTTAACCCCTTGAGGGGCACCGGTATATATTATATACCACCTACGATTAATGAAGTTTTACATCAGAAAAATTTCATTAAATTTTACTTTTCTAACTTTGGTGGAAAAAAGCCGTAAAATTGCTTTTACTTATTTTGAAATAGAATTTTTCATAGATTCCGGTGGGAATTCAGCATTTCGCAAACGTAATTGCTTGCCCCTCAAGGGGTTAAGACGTCTGAATAAAAACACTGTCCAGGAATTTGCAATGCCAGTAGTTGCAGAAAAGGAAGAAAATATTCAAAATTTATTTTTTTTAATTGAAATTCATAATACAGAAAAAATAATAGAAAATACACTGTGTTAAGAAAATATAAGCTGTCTTCAATACGGAAAATTTTAAAACAAGTTGAATAATTATGATGTTCGCGCACGCTCTCTATCCTCTAGAAGCGTCCTCTTTTGTAGAAAGAGGAGAAACAGGGCAGAACCTGGAATGGCTTCGCCTAAGAAGGGGATCCAAAAATACTGAGAACGGCTTTGGCTACTGCCAGTCGTAAAGAATCAAAATGAAACTATAAGATTGATTGATGCGATTTAGTGTTATGTGTCAATTTGTTTCGTTTGTGCTAGTTTCTATTTACAGTGCTGTCCTATGTGTCAAATAAACATATGTGATGTTTCGATAATTGGCCAATCTTTATAGAGAAAAGACCACACGCGACCATCCGGTCGTTCTTACATTGGTGTCAGATACAACGTGGGATTTGGCCAATAAGTGGATTTAACGTGCATTACGGATACCCTATCGGATTATCTTTTTACGGAGGTAAGACTGTTTTTTATATTAATACATGGAAATTATTCCAGAGAGAAACATTCGCCTTGCATACAATATTTCAAATGAAAATCAAATTTTCAAAGTGATTGCTTAAAAGGCGCAAAGGCCAACATAGTGAAAAAGATAGGCCAACATAGTGCGCTATACTGATGGCCCGGGTTCGAGCCCCGGCTTGGAATCTTTTTCACTATGTTGGCCTTTGCGCCTTTTAAGCAATCACTTTAAAAATTTGATTTTCATTTGAAATACTAGGGGGCTCTGCCCCCTACGAGCTACGCTCGCCAACCCCCGTTCAGGCACACCAAAATCCAAAAAGCACGCTAATTGCACGCATTTAATCGGCTTTAAAAATATTGAATTAAAAAAAAAAAAAAAAAAAACAGTAGCGATCTCTCTGTAAACGGGTTTCCATTCGTTTTTCTTGGATTGGGGATTTTTAAGACCAAATCTGTTGCTGTTAAGAGATACAATGGCTGTTTTCGTATTTAATTAAACACATTAGTTATTTGAAAATAAGCTAATGTAAAATGAATTAAGTAAACAGTGTCATTGTCTCCCGGTATTTTTTAGCAGCGCTATAAGATAGCTCTTTTAAATAATTCATTTTAAATGTATCGTTTCAAATCTGACGTAATTTACACCAAACTTTTATTTCTCTTATTAATATTCACGTAAAAATACTTTTGTTGTTAGAAGGAAATATTATTTGCGCTGTCTTCGAATTCACGATAATAGTTGAAAAGATTATCTCAAAATATCTCGCGCAAATATATTTTTCAATTTAAATTGTTTTACAATATTTTTTGGGCATTTTAAATATGACGTAAAATTCAAGTGTAAATATGGTTCTTATGACGTAATTTTTCTGCTTTTAACATGTAATCATTTAATTCTAATTTTAAAGTTTTTTTTTTCTGTTTGTAATAGTCACGTGTAAATAAATTTTTAATTTGAAGAAATATTTGATTGGATAATTTGTTTCGCTGTTTATACAATTGGCAACAGTTTAAATTAATGACATTTTCTAAAATTTGTAAAAAACATCTCTCGAAATGCTGAAAATTTGAATTAAAAATAGAAATAAAACCTCAAAAAATGCGTCAAATAAGAAAAATAAATGCAATCTGCGCATTGGGAACTTATAACGTATAAAATGATCTAAAAATGATTAAATTCTCATGCATAGTTTTTGCTCAAATAAAACTTTTTTAATGGAACGACTTTGTCCAACTTTAGCATTAAATATCTCTTAAAATAATTCTTCGATTTGAAAACTGTCTGCATCAGCAAATCAGCGTGTTTATCAAACATTTTTCTATAATACCACCGATTTTCATATTTTTGTATGCAACAGTTTTCTTAATATTAACGATGAAAGGCTATGCTTAAGCATTCAAATTGGATGCGGATCAACCCGGAATATCTACGCAGATGTTCATTGGTCCATTTCCAAATCAAAACTTTTTTTTATATATAGAAGGATTGTATGCAAGGCGAATGTTTCTCTCTGGAATAATTTCCATGTATTAATATAGATTCTATCGATGCTGGATTTAATTATGTTTCGTGCTCGCCCCAGGTCGGTGGCCCACGATAAATATTCCATCTTGTGCTACGTTTGTAGCCTTGCCAACATATAATAGTGAGAAATTTTCCGAGCCAGGTATCGTTCCAAGTGGTTTAGTCGGTAGAACGTCAGTGCGCTATACTGATGGCCTGGGTTCGAGCCACGGCTTGGAATCTTTTTCACTATGTTGGCCTTTGCGCCTTTCAAGCAATCACTTTGAAAATTTGATTTTCATTTGAAATAAAGACTGTTTATTAGATCATTTTAAACATGGCAGATAAGTTGTCAAAATTAAAAAAAAGCTCGAGGTGTAACTAAAAGTTCTATAACGCCAATAATTAACCCGGGAGAACTCGCTGCATGAGATTTTCTCTCACAGTCGTACTTTTTTAAGACTCTTATTTAAATAATTTTTCATTTTAATTAAAATTTCAAAATATTTTACAATTATTTTACCTATTTTGTGAATAAAAGTACTAACCCAACCAAAATAAGTTGATATTATATGAATGTAAAGTAAAAGAAAAGCAATTGGGCATTCTCACTAGCGAGTTCTCCCGGGTTAAAAAAATTGAAGATAATTACGTGTCCGACACGCCAAATTTAGATGATCTGGAAGAAAACTTAGCAATGTTAGAACAAAAAGCCAGTGATTTAAAACAAGAAGACAACGAAATTTTATCATTAATTGATGATTTATCTGAAGTTGAAAAAGATGCTAAGGCGTCGGCGGAGTACCAGGAAAAAATTATACTCTGGAAGTTTAGAGTAAATAAGAAACTAAAACAAAAAGATGAAAAAGACCCCCCCCCCCCCGTGTGCCCCGCAAATAATAGGTATGTAGAATTTCCGAATACGGTAAAACTACCGACACTTAGAAATATTATGGAGATAATAAGCTTTTCCAGAATTTCTGGAACTCGTTTAAAACAGCGGTACATGACAATGAACACCTGTCAAATATTGAGAAAATGAATTATTTATTCAGTTATTTAGGTGGGAGTGCGTATAATTCTATATCGGGTTTTGCGTTATCTGATAAAAATTACATAGAGGCCGTCGACGTACTTAAGAAACAGTTCGGTAGAAAAGATTTAATTATTACCAGTCATATTAATACATTGTTGACTTTAAAACCGGTAGCAAAATCGCATGACGTCATGTCATTACATAAATTATATGACACCATTCAAACCCAGATTCGGAGTCTCAAGTCATTAGAAATGGTATCGGATAGTTTTAACGCACTTTTGACTCCCATAATTTTGAAAGCATTACCATATAACTTATCTCTGGAATTTAGTAAAGAAAGTGTCAAAAACTCTGAATCCAATTACGACGTGGATAAATTATTATCATTTATCCGAAATGATTTGGAGGCTAGGGAAAAACAGACGCAAATTATAAATTTATCTTCTGATTATTCAAGGCCAAAGCACTTTCCAGAGTTATTACCCGAATTTAGACAAAAGATTAACCAAACATCTGGCGTCAGTGTATCTGAAGTGTCTGCCGGAGAGAGTGTTTGTTTATTTTGCAATGCAGTTAATCAGCATTTAACTCAAAATTGTCACAGATATTCAATTCAGGAAAGAATTAATAAATTGAAAGCTGAGGGCAGATGTTTTTCTTGCTTGAACCGAAAACAAGTAGTTAAAGACTGTACGACAAAAATTAAATGTAGACTGTGTTTCAAATTACACCACGCGTCAATTTGTAATTATTTAGTTGGGAAGGGCGATAAATAAAAAAAGATACGAATGAAAGCGCACTGCCAGCTACAGTAATGTCTCGAAATGTATTTGATTTAGAACGGATGCGAGAAAAGAAAAAAATTAATTGAACCAATTTATAGACTTAGAATTTGAAAATAGAATTTTGAGAGGAGTCATCGATAGCGGTACTCAGATTTCAATTATAAAGAGTGATTGTGTACCGGAGCATTTTAGAGTACAATGCGGATTGGGCACCAGTTAAGAGCACCGTTAATAAACATTCCACTAAGCTTAGCGGCTGATAAAGTACATTGCAGGGTGTTCCCAAAAATCGTAATAACGTGCGGTCGAAAACAATGCGGTAGGTTTAGATTTAGCATGTGCTGCGTGGATGCCGGGCAGATTAAAACAGGAAATGCAGACGAGAATATTAATAACGATTGTAATAATAATACCGGCAATTTCACGAACGACTCGGAAAAATTTAAATGGGAACGAAAGAGGGATGCATCACTAAATAAATGTTGGACAGATGCTTAAAACGAGCGTAATAATTATTTTGTTCAGGGCAGTCTGTTATATCATCGTGACAAGATATTAGGAGAAACGGTACATCAATTGCTCGTACCCGAGCCGCGTAGAAAACAGTTACTAGAGCTCGCTCATTCAAGTCCTTGGGGTCGACATTTAAGAAAACGAAAGACCACTCAAAGATTAAAATATTCTTTTTTCTGGCCGGAGATTAAGACAGATGTGAGCGAGTTTTGCGACAAATGTTTTCCTGTCAGCTTCGAGCGAAAGCAAATAAGTTCGATAATGTACCGATAACCCCAGTTACTCGTCCTGACGAAGCGATGCAGATTATAAATATAGACATTATAGGCCCAATTGAACCTGGTAGTGGAGGATACAAGTACGTACTGACCGCGGTAGATCAGTGCACGCGTTGGCCGGAAGCGGTCTGGTTACGAAATCTTTTTGCTAAATCTACATGCGATGCCCTTTTGCAGATATTTTCCCGGATCGGAATTCTTAAATTAATAGCTAGCGATCAGGGTAGAAACTTCACTTCGGCCCTCACGAAGGAATTTATGAAACGTTTAGGGACGTCCCCGCGTTTTTCCGTTCCGGGGTACGCACAGTCAAACGGGTTAGTTGAAAGATGGAATAGCGTACTTAATGGAATGATACACCATGTTATAAGAGAAAATGCCGGAAGTTGGCATAAACAAATACCCTTTTTGTTGTGGGCATACAGGGAGGTACCAAATGCTACAACGGACATTAGTCCATTCCAGATGTTATATGGTAGGCGTCCAACTGGTCCTCTTTCCGTATTAAAGTCACCATGGACTAATGAGACACCTTTACCAATTGGTCAGTTAGGTTCAGTTACCATTTACTTAAATGACCTGAAAATAAAGTTAGAAAAAGCAGCCGAGCATGCCGGAATTTCTTGCAAGGATAAGCAGCAAGCTTACGCTTATTATCACAACAGGAAAGCTAGACATAAAGAATTTAAACCGAATGATCAAGTTATTGTATTAATTCCGGACAGTAATCACAAGATCTACGCTAGGTGGACAGCACCAGCTACGATACTCGAAAAGAAATCTCCCTATAGTTATTTAGTTGAGCCGGGTGGTTTGGGCGAAAAGCCAGGAGCTGGGTTGCTTTACGGCCGGAGGGACTTTCCCCGTCCTCCCTGGTTTTCAAGTTAGGGGCTCTTCAATAACTTTCCTATCGGCTGGCCCACAAAAATGTCTCTGCCGGAAAATGGTATCTGATCTTGGGGGCCTTCCGTAAATTAAATTCGGGTCGGGAAGCCTCGGTTCAGTCCGTGGGCCCAGCGTCTTTATAGGCGTCTGGTTCCTGCGATGGCTTGCGGGGTCTACCGGCTCGAGTAACCAAGTTTAGGGACCACTTGGTTTTTCTAGCTGGGTGGTGAGGACTATCGTAGCGATTGTTCACCAACTTGGGAATAGCCGGCGTGACGTGCGTTGGGCAGTGCGTCGGCCTGACCGGAGTTTGCGTGGGGTTCTGCTCTGTTGGAGCTTGTCTGGCGGCGACCTTCGGGACGCGCCGCGGGGCTTGCTTCACGGGTGGTTCCTTGCGTAGACAGATGGGCCTGAAAAGGGCCTGGGACCGGAAGATGGACACCCCCATCTTACCAGATAATAGTATAAAGCATTTACACGCGAATAAAATCAGAGAATTAAAAGCTCAGACAACACACATAGGCGTCATCTCTGATGATGATATCGATTTTGTCGAGATTGAAAACGCCCCGCAGATTACTAAAGACGATTCGAATGATCTTCACAAAAAATTACACCTGGACCATTTAACAGAAGATGAGAGGGAGCAAATAATTAACATATTACGTAGACATTCCAACCTTCAGTCGGGAATCCCAAAAATTCCAAATGTAGGAGAACATAGAATAGAAATCGAGTGAATATGCTCACCCGATAGTACGTGTAGCGAAAGAAGACTCCTCAGTCAGATTATGCGTGGATTATCGATATTTAAACTCCCAGACAGAAGTCGACTCATTCCCTATGCCTAACGCGAGGGACTTGCTCTACAAGGTCGCTCCTGCGAAATTCATCAGCTGAAAGGACTTACTGAAAGGGTACTGGCAGATAAGATTAAGCGAAGACTCCAAACATTTAACGTCTTTTGTCACACACCGAGGACAGTATTCCTTTGTAGTCATGCCGTTCGGGCAGCGTAACGCGGCAGCAACGTTTCAAAGGTCCATGAATCGCACTTTAGTCCAACATAAAGAATACGCCGAAACGTACATAGATGACGTGGTAGTTTTTTATTACTTTAACTGGACCGATCATCTTAAGCATCTGCACGCTGTTCTGACAACCCTCGAAGAAGCAAACCTGACGGTAAACTTTGAGAAATGCGTGTTTGCACGACACCAGATAAAGTTCCTAGGACATGTGGTAGGATCAGGCAGACATGCTCCTGATCCAGAGAAAGTAGCAGCTATCCAAAATTTAGAAGTGCCAAAATCCAAGAAAGATGTCAGAAGCTTATTAGGTCTTCTGTCCTATTATAGGTCCTATATTCCGACTTTCTCTGAAATAGCCCGAACATTGATTGAACTTACAAAAAAACGTGCTCCTAATGAAATTACCTGGACCGAGCAGTGTGAAACAGCTTTCCGTGATCGGAAGCAGGCAATCAGCCAAACGCCAATTTGTTATTCACCGAACTTTATAAAACCCTTCATCATATGTGCAGATGCTTCATCGTACGCGATAGGTGCTTGCCTATCTCAAAAAGATGAAAATGACCAAGAACATCCCCTTGCTTTAATTAGCAAAAAACTATCGAAATGCCAAGAACGTTATGTCACTATAGAGAAGGAAGCCTATGCGGTTATTTTCGCTCTAAAAAAATTGAACATTATATATATGGCTCGCAAGTGACTGTTGTGAGTGACCACAACCCTTTGAAATTCTTGACAGACTGTGCATCCCAAAGTGCGCTCCTTCAAAGGTGTTCTCTGGCATTGCAGCGATTTCAAGCCCACATATCTTATCGACGTGGAAAACTCCACACTAATGCAGACTCTTTAAATAGACTTTATGCCTCACACTGGACTTAAGTGAATGAAACTTTGCCTATCAAAAAACTCACCATAAAATTTTGATTTATTTTGTTTGTGATCATATGTACCTTCAAGACTTTTCTGAGTATGACTTTGTTGGACATTAGTTGATTGAACATTATTATTTGAACTTTAAAATATTTATTCTAGAACTTTAACGTATTAATACTAGTATCATAATCTTATATTGCATAGTATCTTAGTTATCCTTTTTAGTTAACTTTTTGTTAAGTAAGTATTGTAATTTTGATTTTTATTAATAATGTGTTTACTAAAATGTTTATAGAGATCCACTAGATTTTGATTAGTCTTTAAAGACTAAATCAAAACTTCGAATGGGGAAGGTGTGATGTTTGCGCACGCCCTCTATCCTCTAGAAGCGCCCTCTTTTGCAGAAAGAGAAGAAACAGGGCAGAACCTGGAATGGATTCGCCTAAGAAGGTGATCCAAAAATACTGAGCACGGCTTTGGCTACTGCCAGTCGTAAAGATTCAAAATGAAACTATAAGCTTGATTGATACGATTTAGTGTTATGTGTCAATTTGTTTTGTTTGTGCTAGTTTCTATTTACAGTGCCGTCCTATGTGTCAAATAAACACATGTGATGTTTCGATAATTGGCCAATCTTTATAGAGAAAAGCCCACACACGACCATCCGGTCGTTCTTACAATAATCAAGTAAGATTTCAAACTTTGTAATATGTTATAATATATAATGAAAATAAACATTTTTAGTGTTGTATTATATCTATATTATAAAGCAAAAACATTTGCGTGAGTAATGTTGATGTTACATTGACGGTGTCAACACCTGACCAATAAATTTATTTTTTATTGCAATTTTTAATACTTTTAAACATTATTTCAATTTTTACACGCTCGAATAGAAAGAAAAGAAATTCTTTCAAATGCAATAATAATAATAAAAAAATTGTATCTCAATTTACTTTTTTTAATGTCTTTTTTTTATATCTAACTCTATTGCGTACGGACCGATAATGCAAGATTAACTCGTCTGTGCTTAAAACAATATAAATAGCTCGGAATTTGTTTTAGCGTAATATTCCATAATGAAATTCCATTAAGAATTCATGAATAAATAAATAAAATAACAAAATAATATAAATAAAAACATTTAACAAAAGTGTAATCGAACTACATGCTCAAACAACTGAAACTATCAGAATCAGAAAGGCTTCTGTAAAGTAACGAAATCGTTGGCGATTTCTCCTTCGGTTATTATTTCCTGACATAGGAATAATACGAAAGTATAATTTTAATAATTTTAATAAATTTCAAAATTTTATTTAAATACACTATGTAGGTTGGTGTTGTTAGTCTGCAATAAAAGAAAAAGAAAAAAAATTAATAATAATAATTATAATAAATAAATAAAAGGTTTACCTGTATTCTGTAATTCAGGTACTCGTTAAAACCCTTAGTTTAAATACTGTAATTACATATCGATATTGCAGATAATTATTAGTAAAAAATTCAAATAAATTTGGTAATAAGTTATTCTTGCCTATGAATACATGTTTTTTAAATCAAATTGATAAAAATCCGCCTACTATTTAAAAAAAAAAAATGTTTAAAATATTCAGCCTTTCACTGAACACCCTTGGTTTCATTTTAAATTTCACATTTAAATCTTATATTTTTTTCAGCAGAATTCTTAATTCATTTCCCTCACAGTCTATCAATTCCTTCGCTTTTAAAAAATAATTGAAGAGCTCAGATGATAAAAGTGGTAAGTGACACAATCGTCATTTTGAGAAAATAAGATGTAAAGTACGAAATAATTTGCGTTTATTGTCAAATGCGTCGTTTCTGAATTGAAATCTCTGTGAGTATTTGGCTGCCTAAGGAGAACTGCTCAGACGTTGAAACAACGTCTGCAGAGCATAGTTCCCCCCGGACACCTTTATTAAGGTCTTAAAAAGAAAAAAAAGGTTACATTAATGAGTCCACAGACTCAAGCCGCCGAAAAAGAAAACGCGAGCAATGGGCAACTTTAAGAAACTGTAAAGTACTGTAAGAAACATAAAAAAGAGACATAAGAAACATAAGAAACATAAAAACTGTAAGAAACATAAAAAAAATAGTTAAATACATAGAGAAGTTACAGATTATGGTCGTAGACCAGATCGCCATAAACGCGACAAGGGGCGATAGTAAGTCCAAAGCGACAACTGATTAAGGTAAGAGGTATAGAATTAATTGTTGGATAGATCCATTGAAAAGCTACAAATTTGTTTTAATTCTAAACGAAGTGCTGGACGGGATACAATATTACTTAGCCGATTTATGGGGATTGATAAGGGGCGCCGAATATGCCAGCGTGAGGTAAGTGGACAAGAGTAGTAGTAATGAGATGCACTTGCTAAATCGCCACATTCGCATGCAGAGGAGCTTGATCAACGAAATTTATGGAGGTATTCACTAAATGGGCCATGTCCTGTAAGGTATGCGGTAACGGCAGGAGAAAGGGCAGGAAGCTCCAAGGAGACCTTTGGAACCAGATCATGTATGTATCTCCCCTTTTCCGTTCAAATAGTAATTTAACAGATGGTTGAAAACTATTGATTAACTTCCATCATAACATTAACTCATTTTTTTCTTTGTCACATTCCACATTTATCACTTGAGCTCTTCAATTAAATGCATTCTCAGAAAGACTTACTTCAATTCGCGGAAATTTCGCTACAGGATAAATAACAGGATTTTTCTGTTAATTGACGAATATCCTTTTTTTCTCCATCATGAGAGGTAAAATATCCGTGAATTGAAGAAAGTTGGGAAAAAATAAAAGTTGCAGACCTTGGATTCGAACCAGCCATCTTAGTTACGATACGAGCACGCTAACCACAGGGCTACAGTTGTACAGTAGCGAAACATTTTGAAGTAAATATGTTTGCTTCAGGCTCGATCAATTTCTTTAAAAAAGCTTTTCATTTAGTATTAATAAAGGATTAAAATATGAATTATAAATATTTTTAAGTAGATTGTTAGACGTAAAATGTGAATATTATATTTTTATTCGAAAAGTTTTTTTTTTATTTTTTTTTAGTGATATCGATTTTTTCCCTTTAATATTGTAATTAAAATATCTTTTAAATGTGTTCGTTTAAAATATATTTTAAATGCGAATATTTATTTATAAACAACCTTATAAATTTAACTTTATTTAACTTTATTCAACTTATTAAACTTTAAAAAATAAATTGTGAGTACTTTTGAATGAGTGAGAAAAGAAATTGTTATTTATTTTTAAATTCGAAAACTTTTTCTTCGTTTGTAATTAAATAGAAATCTTAATTTATAGAACGTTTGGTTTTTCATTTTAAAAATAAATTCGGATTTAATACGCATGCGTGCTGGAAATGAACGGAATTTCTCCCTCTTTTACAGGCTTTTGGTAAGAATTCACGGATAAAACATGTTTTCTAGAAGTGCGGAAATTATTTATTTAAAGAATAATTTAGTGTAAATTTACGAGTTTTTCTGACAGTATAATAAATTAGATAATAGTGATCTTAAGGGGTTTAGGGCTCTAAAGCGTGAAAATTTTCGAATTTTTGAATTTTTTAAATGTTAAACTACTATATTTTCTGAACAATTTAATTTAATTGTTTCCTTGAAATTCCCATTAGAACAGAAGTTATGCCTTTTAGAATTACACCCGCCCAATAGCTGAAGCGGCGTTTCCGAAACTTTGAAGTCATTTTTCTCTAAATGACGTTTTTGGGCATAATGCGCACGATATCTCAAAAACTTCTGAATATTTTCTCATGAAATTTTCCATACGTATGTTTCATGTTAGCCTGTATAAACTGAACCTACAATTTCATATTTATTGCTCAAAAGATATTTTTTTAGATGATTATACTGTTGAAATTTTCAAAAATTTGCATTAGCTAAACACAACCTTGTATTAAAAATATAAAAAATGTTTTAAATAGAAATTTATTTAGGTTCAGGGTAATTATTACAATCTGAAGTATAAGTAGGCACCAAAATTTTTATTCTAGTTGCAAAACTTATTTTGTAATCCTGCTTGTAAACTGTTATACCAATTTTCTGCTCGTCAAATGTCTAACAGTTTGGAGCCCCCTATTTCTGCATCTTGTAATTTTTTAAATGCATGAAATGAAAGAACATACTTAGATCTTTTATCCTATTAAAAGTTTTGTTTTAAAATTATGTACCTTTTTTATATTAAATCTTTAAAAAAGTTTTTTTATTTCATTTTTTCCAATTTTAAGAGTCCTGAAACCCCTTAATGATAAAAAAAAAACCTTTGACAGCCTTATATAAAAAATCTTCTATTTATTGGATAGGAAAATGTATGTGAGAATTCTGCAGTATTCATTAAGGGAAATTCAGTATTTAAATCTTACTTAACAGAAAACGAGAGAAAGCATTTTTATGATCTTCCCTAATGCTTTCAAATTACTCATGTTTGGATCTTTTGACATGCTTTTATTATTTTTTAAAGATTAATTATCCTTCCAATGAAGCAGATATCGCGAAATGTCGTTTCCATGGTGAATAAGGAGAATTCGCAGGTATGATGGTGTCGAAAGAGGATGCTTGAAAGATTTTAATTTATTTTCGTCTCACTCTCAAAGAAATATTCCAGTAATTAATTTGAGAAGGATTTTTAATGAGTTCCATTCAATTTTACATTTAAAAAGCAAAAATGTAGATATTTATGAAAATTTCTTACTTAAAAATCGTGTTAGTTGTTTAGAAAATTATACATTTTTAAAATGCATCTGTGAAAATGTTTGTAATAGTAATAGATGCAGCATACACTTAAAAAGAAATTCAAATATATTTAGTGAAAATGAGTGCGTATAGAATTTGTTTAAAAAAAGGAATTTTCCCAAATTTCTTCAAATTTGGCAATATAAGTAAACTCACTTTTTACTTTCATAATTCTCATTAATAATGAGAATGAAAATTATACATTCATACATTACAAGAATTTATTGCTTCTAACTGGAAGTAGCAAATTGCTGCTAAGTAATTATTGAAAGTAATAAATTAATTATAGTTTCAAAATGATTAAAACGATTTCAACTCATTATATTTTATTCATGACTTCTCAGAATAAAATGTAATTGCACACATGTGTAAGTAACAGTCGAAGTTTAAAGGGAAATGATTACAGTAAAGGTTAACTCACAAATGCTCACTTTGAACGTGTTTTACAATTCCGTTCCGCATACATCAACTACACTCTTTCGCTTGAGGTTTAGATTATACTTTTGTTTTATCTTTTAACTATACCATTTCATAAAAAATATAAATAAATATAAAATTTATTATTAGAGTTATAAATATAAAACTTACTATTAATAAATATAATATATAGGAACATACAATGAAAATGTCATTCTTTTGGCTGTTCTTAAACCTGGTTTTCTTTCAGTGAAATTTGAAAAGGCCGTTATGCAAATTTAAGCTCTGTGCGTAGTAGTCTGCGCGTTTTGCTGCCAGAAACAGGTCCAGAGTTCGACTAGGGGCTGGTCAAGGTTTACTCAGCTTTTTACCCCTTGGTCGATAAAATGAGTATCAAGTTTGTTTGAGAATTAAACACTGAGAGTCTCGCATTAGGCTAAGCACTTGACCGATACATATGCTGCATAGCACCTCAGGGACCAGGGTAAAAAAAAAAAAAAAAAGAAAAAAAAAAACAGTATTGGGCATTGACCCTGATTCTTAATGGGTCGTAACGTCACAGGTTTAGTTTATACAAATTAGCTGGGAAATTTCGTAACTGAATAATTTGCAAAATATCGTTGAATGGTGGCACTTTAATGATAGATTACGGGTACGGTATCATAAGCTTGTGGATATACTTTTTACCTTACAGTGAAAATGTCAGTTGGATTGGTCGAGATCACCAGTCCTTTCAGCCCTAGGTTTCAGTGTTTAGTTTTATTAAAGGTTAGGTTTACAGTCAACCGCTTCCAAAAATCATTTCTGAATTGAAATAACGAACCATTACCCTACTTGGTGTAACCGACGTGAGCATGGTCACAAAAATAATGGAAGAACGGATTATCTAGAGCAGTGGTTCTCAACTTTTTTTTCGGCCGCGCCCCACCTGAGCATCTTTAAATTTGCGATTCCCCCCCCCCCCCACACACACACACACAAACACTTATCTTCTCTGGAACATAAAATTTTTATTTAAAAAAATGAAGTTCATTCAAACGGAAGAAACCTAAAAGAGATATTTAAATATGGTAAATCATTTCACATTCAGCAGTATTAAAGGATCAAATTTTTGTTATAAATATGATTTTAACAAAACTCTATTAAATTCAATGAGGCCATATATCTTTGCATTTACATGTAGAAAAATTTTGTCGTTCTTTGGAAACTTTCCTCAGACACAATAGTGTTATATAGTCTGTATTTTTATCTTCATGAAAATTCTTGACCAAACTATCAAATTTCGCATTACATTTAATAGAATTGACACATTTTATTACTGATTTTTGCACTTCCTTAAGAACAGGTGAAGTTCTTTAAACGCCAATACTGTTTGAATAACATAATTCACAAGTAGCATTTTCAGATTTGCAGCTTTATCAATTTTAATTAGCCGTTAGTTATTTTCCCTTATAACATACTTATCTGATAGATATATTATTCCCATTATTATTAGTTTGCCATCATGTGTTATCCTATTTTAAATTTTAAACTACATATGTCATGTGGTATGTTTATGTGGTCTGCACAAGAACCACCAGAAGTTTCTTTTTACCCATTTCCTTCTGTGATGCTTATTTGGAGACTTATTCATTTTATTAAAGTAGTATATCTTTAAGATATTTAAAATATTTTTTACTTTAGATGTGTTCGACATAGTCAGTTTTAGATATCCCTTAAGTAATTTCATATTTAAAAGTTTCTTCATGTGACACATTGCATTGTGAATAGAAATACAAGTTTCAATAAATAATAAAAAACAGCTGTGTTTCACTAAAAGTAATGCTAAAACCGGAAAAATAGTAAAATATTTTAAGTATATATAAATGATATCTAAATATCTAATGAAAGTCTTTATATAATTATTCCGGTAACAGTTGCGTTTTAAACTTTAAAATGGGATCTCTTGGGAAATTTATTTTTACTCAAGTATTTTATGATTTTCATGTATTACTTCTATTTTAAGTCTACAAAATCACTTTTATTACAAAGTGCCAAACAGAGAGAATGGGTTAGTAACAAATCTAAAATTGCTCCCCTCAAAAGTCAAATTGCTCCCCTGTGGGGCGTACGTCCTACGTTGGGAACCACTGATCTAGAGGGACATTTGCGCATATATGGAAAAAGTAAAAGAAAAGTTATACTGTTACACAGTTTTTGAAATATTATTAACAAACTTTTATCCAAGTGCTAACATCATTTTCCTGTTTTTTTTTTTTTAATAATTATAAATAATACTGATAAATGACTCTGAAGTCAATGTGATGTAAAAAATTACTTTTAATTAATGAGATAGAAGATCTGCAGAAGTTAAAAAGATTTAGCCATTTTGTCTCTCAGCAGTAAAGACGCATTAAGTAAAAACAGCAGTAAAGACGAATGTATCTTAAAAATATAATATCACCCGAACGAAAATACACAGTAACCACCCCCCAAGTTACCCCCGATTCCGAAAAGGGTTCTTTATCTTTAGAAACCTCAAAAACTCATATATTTTTGAGATTTAAAGAAGCATTTACAAAAAATAAAATTTATTTTGCTGCCGCTGATTTTTGGAAATGGTTTCGAGTATAGATCTTATAGTATATAAATCATTTTTCTCAACGCGTAATATAGGATTTTCACGCGTTATCAATATACTCAAGTAAGAATTTTCATTTTAATAAACATGTTTTACAGACATATATGATAAATTAAGAGAATTAACATTAACATTGGCAATAAAATTAATTCTGTTACTTTTGCATGATATAAATTCAATTACACGGATGAAAATGTTTAATTGAGAATTCATAACACCCTAAAAAATCGATATTTTCGTTTGAAAAAATCGATTAATACACTATAAAAACTACTCGGAAACCCGTCCGAAAATCAGTAGCAGTGGAACAAACTTTGTTTTTATAAATACTTCTTTAAGTCGCAAAATATATTGGTTTCTGAGGTTTCTAAAGATAATGGACCTCTTTCGGAATAGTTTGTAACTCGGAAGCGATAATTGTATATTTTCGTTCGTGGTTATAAGACTTTTACACTGAAAAATTTATATGTCTAAATGGTACAAGTTAAATTTACCAACTCTTAGGAGTGCTCAAAGTAGTTCCCTTAAAGATAAATGCACTTTCGTAGATGAATTTTCTAAAGATTAAATGCCTCAAGTCATACATTTCTTGGAATATATGAAAAATATGCTTTTATAGTCGCATCAAAATCAAACTCATCTTTGGAATGAAAAGGATGTCCTCCCTCTTTTTTTTTTAAGATAAAAAAATAGCCAAAGGTAACACACAGCAAGATCAAGGGAATAGAGTGGATGTTCTATGATCTTTTTATGATTATGATATCTTTTGTTCAAGAAACTTGACTGTAGTCCTTGCTGAGTGAGAAGAAGCATTGTCATGAAGAATGAGTCCTCTAACGTTCACCTCTTGAAGAATTTTTCGAAGAGACTTAGCGGTGTACAAGTTAGGTGCAGCTGTAACTTTATGGCTTTCATGAGCCCATTACTTATGAAAAACAAGGACTACATTACTTTTCTCATTGCTCGTAGTCTTTTCACCTTTGTTAGTTCGGTGTCATCTTCAAAGACCCATGCTTTACTTTCTTGATGCGTTGGAACGTCAAAAAAGGCATGTGCGCCTCATGACCAGTTATGATTTTAGAAATAGAGTGGAACTCCAGTTATACGTTTTGCTCGGGACCGGACAACAAAATGTAGAATTCAGTAAAACGTACAACTCAACTAATGGTCCACCGTAACCATTTTTAAAAATATATCATGAAAATTTAGCCTTTTATATCGAAAACTAAAGTTTTGTATGTATTACTGCACCCATTACATAAATTCGCGGAAATGTAACAGAGTAAAAAACAAAGGTACATGAGAAAAGTACACATGAAGTTATTTTATCATAAAAGCTGTATTAAATATATTTTTTACACATGTAGAGTACTCAAAAGAAATCACCGGAATCGCCTTGGCATGTAAATCATTTATAGAAAGACATTTCGGCAGTTTCCTAAATTTTATTGAAATAATCCCTAACCTTGTACTGTTTCTTTTCTCCAGAACCGACACTGAACTGTAAACTTTGCATTTCTGTTAATAATGCAGCCGCTTTATAGTTATTACTTGTACTCCTGACAAACCGCTTTACTATGTGAAATGCCCTCTGAGGAGCTCCGCATCGAATGATCGTTCTGAGTAGGATCATCACAATCAGACACGTCTTCAGTAGGCAAAGACGGAAGGCAAGGTGTAGCAAAAATTCTGAAATTATTTTCAGCAAAACGTGACACAAAATTTCATCCGGAAACGCAAAAACCTAACGTATAATTGAGGGAAACATATGACTCAAAAACGTATAACTCAACTAAATTTTAATGGCAAACGACCGGGACCGCTGAGTTGAAACGTATAACTGAGGAAAAAGTACAAGTCAGGTAATGTATAAGTGGAGTTCCACTGTAACGCGTTGTCCGCCAGTAAGTATTTATAGGTTTTCTTTACTAATTCGGACACTCTTCTCTTTTCGGTGTTGTGTTAAATTATCGGGGACTCAACGATTAAACTAATTTTTTCACATGCATCTTCATGAATAATTTTATGTATAGCTACGGATCCAATATTAAGTTCTTTCTGTATCATTTGGTAGGTACTGCAATTATCACCAATAAAACATTTTTTGTACGGCCGACACATTTTACGGGACTACAGCTTATAAAAATCTTCCTGTGTATACACCGTATTCTTCCTTTCGGTTCGAGACTATAAAAATCGCCATTTTACCTTATGTGACCCTCACAGAAATATTGTCTATTGTACTTACCGTATGCAGATGATTACAAAAAATTTCGTTTACACTTAAAAGAATATGAATAGTTTAGCATTTGTTTCCAGCTAATAATCAACAAAGAAATGGAGCATAATCTTCCTTTCAGTTCGAGGCTATAAAATCGACATTTTACCCGATGTTACGTCAGTCACAGGAATACTGTACATTCTTCATCCGAATTTCGATCTCTTCCAAATTCCGTGAAAACATCTGAAAACAGTGGCGCGAGATGAAGCTTAATTTCCGTATTGTAAATGTAGACGTTGAAGGCAGTCTTATTTATTTAGCACTACTTTAAAATTATAGAAAATCACAGCTCGATAATGCCCTCGTATCAACTTCATTTTCTAAACTTTCAAAATTTATTTTACGCAGTGTTGCCAGATAGTCGAAAGTCAATTTCCCCAAAATTTCTGGAATTATCCCCAAATGAGTGTTTTTTTCCGAAAAAGTCCCCAACTCAGTTTCTACTCAAAAAACTAAATTTTCAATTTTCAGTTTACCACTATAAAAAAAGTTTAACTAATTTAAACTCAAATTTTCCCCCCAAATTGAGCCTTTTTTTGAAAAAAATTCTCCATTTGCAAAAAATAAACATAATTTTGCATGGATAACGAAGAGAATGAGACATTACAATGACAAGTTTTTTTAGGCTTGTTTTTAGGTGCGTTCGTAATTATATAAATACGTAGCACCTATAGTCGTCGTTCAGTCCGTCTGTCTGTCCGTCTGTCCGTCCGCATATAACAGAGCAAAAACTACCCGACCGAATGATCTGAAATTTTTAATATATAATTGCTGCAAAATTTTGTCGAGGCATTTCCAATTTTATGAAAATCGGATGTATAGTTTAATTACAGGGACAGTCAAAAGTTTTTCTTTACATTACGGCCAATGGGAAAAATTATTGCAAGTGAATTTTAATGATGTTACAGACTTCCGAATGTTCTGAAATTTTTAGTATATAATTGCTGCAAAATTTTGTCGAGCCATTTCCAATTTTATGAAAATCGGATGTATAGTTTAATTACAGGGACACCCAAAAGTTTTCCGTTACATTACGGCCAAAGGGAAAAAATTATAGCAAATGCATTTTAATGATTTTACAGCCTTACGAATGGTCTGAAATTTTTAATATATAATTGCTGCAAAATTTTGTTGAGCCATTTCCAATTTTATGAAAATCGGATGTATAGTTTAATTACAGGGACACCCAAAAGTTTTCCGTTACATTATGGCCAATGGGAAAAAATTATTGCAAATGCATTTTAACGATTTTACAGCCTTCCGAATGGTCTGAAATTTTAAATATATAATTGCTGCAAACTTTTGTCGAGCCATTTCAAATTTTATGAAAATCGAATGTATAGTTTAATTACAGGGACAGTCAAAAGTTTTCCGTTACATTACGGGGAATGGGGAAAATATTATTGTAAGTGCATTTTAATGATGTTACAGACTATGCACTTATGAAGTGCAAAAAAATATACATTCAATACAATATGGGGTGCAAAAAATAATTATAAAACTAGTTATAGTACGAACGCACCTCATTTGCCACGTTTGACGAGCAATTTCCAACTTGTTTTAAATTGTTGCTAATGGGTTCTGACCTATATATAATTACATTAGCTTCATCTATGCTTATGTCAATAAGTTTTTCAAGGTTTATTTAGATCACCTCTAATCAGTCTAGATTTGAATAAATCTGAGATGTGTTGGCATCACCTGCTGCCATCTGACTCAACCTATAAAATATTGTTTTTAATTTTTTGTCATCGTCTCTGAAGTGCCTAATCGTAATGCAAAGTACCTTCGTTGTATGAATCACTGTGCTTTCATAAAATTATAAAAGAAAAGTAACTGCTTTCCAGATCTTTAACTAAATCTTTTAAAAAGCACTGTAAAAGAATGTTTCGGATGTGCACTGCGGGTTTAGTAATGTGAAGGTTTATACCGCTTAAGATCGCAGAGTTCTCATTCAAGACTCTTATAAGAAAAACTAGGCGGCTCTACTGCATTCATTGAGCAATTTCAGTTATAAACGCAGCAATGTGATTGTAATATGCAATTACCTGTCACAGAAAAAGCTCTACTGTTACTCCTTGAAGTACAAATTAGCCAGCCTCAAACAAAAGAAAAGTTATAAAATTGTTTATATTTCTGTTATATAGATCTGTACTAGTAAAAGAAATGTGTTTGTCCGCGATGACTAGGAAAATCTGCCGCACTTATATAGTCGTCAGGAAATTCAGGTGCGTATAGTCCAAGGCAGGTCGTGAACGTGATGCACATGTGATATGTGTAAACTGTCATGTTGTAAACGACGAGTACAACCACGAGAATAATGATTAATATCTCCGATTTATATATTTTATTTTCTTTTTCCAAATCAAAATCGAATTAGATCCAGTGTTGTCAGATGACTAAAAATAAACTTTAAGTGATATAGTGAAGGAAATTCCCTAACTTTTTCCCGAAAATGTTGATAGTCCCCAAAAATTTCCCCATGAACTGTTTGGCCCCAAAAAAGTCCCCTGGAGGTTCAAAATTCCCCAAAATGGGGACAAAATCTCCAATCTGGCAACACTGATTTTACGACAGCTAAATTGAAATTGTTGCCTCACGTTATCGTCTGCGGACATAAAAGAGTTCAAATTTTATTATCCAATCAATTTTTTTCTGTTTTTCACATATCGTCTGCCCCTGTGTAAAAAATTCCAGTGTTTATCTCGTGTTATATTTCTGTAGATTATGAGATATCTGTCTTTTTTTTTTACTGTGTATACAGTGTTTCAAAGTTGTGCTTTTGAAGAATATATTTACTCTCCGTCATTTTTCAGGTTCACCAAATCTATTAAAAGATCTATTCGTGTGGAATTAGCTTCAAAAATGCGTACTTAAAAATTATGAATTGACACTGACATTATGTAAAATCACACCTGAAAAAAGTAAGTGAAAAAAATTTTGCGTTTCATATTTTATGGAAATGTAATATTAAATAGTATAATATCTAATTTTACAGAGAATGATGAATAACTAAAG
Organism: Maratus speciosus; assembly: GCA_963932465.1. Lineage (NCBI taxonomy): Eukaryota > Metazoa > Arthropoda > Arachnida > Araneae > Salticidae > Maratus > Maratus speciosus. The sequence continues at coordinate 467,264,909 of OZ010790.1, forward strand.
TCGTGAAAAGAACGTCATGGCAGCGCTATTTATTAGGCGATGTACTTTATTACATAATCAGCCCCCATCTATGTTAAGTTTTAAATAAGTATAAAATTTCATGATGTTCTGTGCATTAGATCTTGAGTTAGAGCGGCCACAAACAGACAGATATACCACATTTTCCATAAACAACCAAATCGTATTTAGGATATCCCGTAAACGTATAAATACGTTAAAAACCGGAAGAGGAAAATTTTTACGAATTCAATACTTCTTGAATACAGAAGAAAGTAAAATGAAGCAGAAATAAGTTAAAAAAAAATAAATATTTCGTATATGTTTACCTTTCTATCTAGGAACAACTCGCATACTATCTGGCATGGAATGGACATTTTAGTTTAAGAAGTAACATTCTTCTACTTTTGAAGACAAAGCCTTTTCAACTGAGATTTTTCTGTAATAATGCAACCTACTTTAAAAAGTTTTTCTAATTCGTCTCATACATGCAATACATACACTAAAAAGTATGCAACCGTATTTTTTCAACAAATCAAGGTGATATCACTTTGTTGCTAATGAGGAATCTTCTAATTCAAGTGTATTTAGTTTAAGGAGGTCCGGGGCTAAAATTTCTAAAAAAAATGCAATTTTTTAACCATTTGGAAAAATGGTTATTGTCCTCGGTCAGGGTAGGAAATCAAAAACATATCTGAAGCGTTTTATTAGTTGAATCCCGCATTTTATTCGTTTTCTGATTGGTCTGTCTATACAGTAATCTGTATTTTCTCTTTACTTTCAACAGAGATGGATACTTCTGTTGCCACGGTGACAAAAAAGTAATAAAAACTAAAAAAAAAAAAAATCAATAACTCAGAAACAAATTGAGATACAGCTTTCAAACAAATTGCATTTAAAAGTACATTTTTTTTTCTATATACGACGGTGTAAAAAGTAATATTGTGGTATGTTTAGAAGTTTAAAAATGAAATTTCATTTAAAATTGATCCAGGAATATTAATGTTTAATCCATAGCGTACGTAATGTATGACCAGCTCCGTAGAAGTTTAAAAATTTACAGTACCAAAAATTGTAAAACTGAAATTTCTTTTAAAATTTGTTCATGATGGGTCCAGGAATGTTAATGTTTAATTCATGGCGTACGTAATGTATGATCAACACCGTGCGATTTTTTATATCTTAAATTTTAGTCTTTGAAAAAATCTTTTTCCAAATGGTTGTTGTAATTTGTTAAATTGCTTTTTTTTTTTTATTGGCTTAAAAAAAACACTGAGTTTTTAGCGTTAAATATCGCAAACAGCATGTATCTTCATTAGATCCAGCGATATAACACCTTTTGCCTTGAGAAGTGATGCATCAGCTACCCTCTGACGAGAACTTTAACTTCATTTATCTCAGAATGAATTTTTTCACGATTTGTCAAATTTAAAGGAATATATCTAAAGTTCCTTGCAAGTTATTTGTATGAAATTTTCAACAGAGATTTTATGCTATATTTCCAACAAATTGTCTTCAGGATTTTTAATTTTGAGTGATAATTGTGAAAATATGCTAATTAATGCAAAACTCACTCATAAAAAAAACTTCATTTTTTTACATAAATTTTTTTTTACAAAACTCATAATCAATATTTTAAGAAATCCTGAAGATAACTTAAAATGACACATTTTCTGCACACAAAAGTGTAAAAATTTTGTAAATCGAGTAAGTACTTCCAGAGTTAAATAAAAAATTAAATATGTTTCAAATTTTAAAATTTAAATAAAAAAAAAATATTTAAAAATTTTCAGATTTTTTTTACATGCATTATTCTTATTATATTAAAACATATTCCAGAAAAAAATTTCATAACAATATCTCTATAAAAAAAAAAGAATTTTGAGCTCCGGACCCCCTTAATCCGCGATTCGATTATAATTTAACTAGTATACTGAATAAAAAGATGCAACACTTTCATTGTTGAATGGCATAAATGAATGTCGACAATTTTATCCATAAAAATTAAACATATTAAAATGATTGTTTGAAGGAGATGCACTGCTCACAGTTATTTTCAGTTTAAATTAAGATTAAATTACCTCACCACAAAGATAAAGCTATTTAATTTCCGCGGATAAACCAAGCTCTGAAAGAATTACACAGACCAAAATTCGTCGTTGAAATTGAGAAATATTTTAAAAGAAAATGAGCATTTTCATCCATGAATTTGAAACATTTTACGTAGGACTGCATGAAATATTTTTCCTTAAGTCTCAAAATTTGTACTATAATGAGGAAATTAAAATGATTATCTTTCGATCACGTTTTCTTCAAATTTTGTCGAAACCACTTCCTACATCTTACAAAAATATAAAGCTATACAGAACTTACATTTTTTAAAATAAAAATATCATTTAATTTTCACCGGTTAAAATGTTTCATATTTATTTAGTTCATAAGTATAGCCATGTAAATTCTCACAGCCAAATTGAAATGGTTTCAAATATCAAATTACGGCTCTAATATGAAAAAGACGAAAGGCTTCCGCTGTGAAATTGAATGTTGCGTTTAGAAGAAAATGTGCATTTTTATTCATACTAAACATTTATTGACAATATGGAAGTAATATTCATTCCTAATATCGAATTCCTAATTCATTAAGCGATTCCCTCTTAGGCTATCAAATCAAATCAAATTCGTTAGACAATACCTGGATCATATTTCAGTTTCGTAATACAGAGTGTGGTATAAGTAGCGCCCTTTTGTTTATACTTGACGATGCATCAATAATTTTGTACTGCATACAAAATATACGGAAAGTTTGAATTCCTAACTGAAGCATTGTCCCTTTCTTCCACTATTATAAAAAAGGTTTGTTCAAAAATGTACAGTACACTCCTAAATGGCGTTACTTATGACGCATCAAATGAGACACCTCATATCGGGGATGATTAGGTGCATTTTAAAATTTTCGCTTTGAGCCAAACTAATATTTACGTTTAATTTTGGTCTTTTTTAAAATGAAACAATATGTAATGTTAATTTTCTGTAACCAATCAAATTTATCCTATTATGATAAGAAAAAGAACCAAAATGGTGCATGTAGGAGTTTGCATTTTTGTTTTTCCGAGATTTAGAGAAAACAAAATAAAAGAGATAAAAATATAATACTATTAGTACTTTACTGTTGTACAAATAAACAAAACAATCGTTTGCATTTGACATTTATTGAAACTAAACGCAAAAATTACATGCTGCCTCTATGTATTTCAGCTTCGGTTCAGGTGTTTTATATAACAGATAATTTCTATTCTTAATTTTCCATAACTTAATTTTTTTGTAAATAATGTATCGTGATATACGAAGAACCAAAAACCAGAATTGTTCATAGTATCCAGCGTATTTGATATTTTCGGGAAAACATTTTATAAAGTTCGCGGAACTTATTTGTGGAAAGAAGCATATTGTAAGAAAATCTTTTGCAAATTAAAAGAAAAAACTTATTTTGTTAATTTTATTTTAATAAATCGTTTAAAATCTGTAAAGTACGTTGCGATTTCGGGACAAACTTTATCTGAAAAATCATATTTTATACTATTCTGTTATTTATAGAGTAAAATTATGCAAAACTGGAAACGAAAATGCGCATGGTGAAAGAAAAAACACCTATTGCATAAATACAGTAAAAAATCATTCCTTAAAACTTAATTAAAAAAATTCTAAGTCGAATTAAAAAAAAAAAAATAATTTCTTCGTGGGGTTCCTGGTGCACTTTGGAGTGCCTAAAAGTCCAATTTCGTCGTGCTGGCCTTACACAACACAGGAGGAGAGCGTGCCCAGCAAGTAAGATGCACAAACCTTTTGTATATAGATTATAATAACCTTTATATATAACCTTTATAACCTAGATTATAATAACCTTTATATATAACCTTTTAATATAGATTGTTATCAACGAAAGATTTAAATTAAAAAAAAGTACACAAGGAAACACAAAATATAACAAAAAACTTTATTTAGAATTAATTAAAAGAATAATTGCGGTGGAATGGGTATGATACATTCATTCTTTGAAAAATATTACACTTAATTGAGAATTCGTATTATTTTCTTTAAAAAAAAATCTTTCCTGACGGTTTAAAATACTTTAGAGCAATTTCTCTCTGAAAAATTTGGTTCTGTTTAAAATCTCCCGTCCCCCCTTCCTCTTCAGCTCAGTTTTTCTTAGTTGAACTTTCCTCACTTTGACTATTTTTGATTTCTTCTTGGAATTATCATCCATATTAACATTCTAGTTAGTAAAAATATTATGCATACGTAAAATCAGCAATAATTTTCTAGGATATTTTGTAATAAACAGAGTTCGCTCCACAATTAGAAAACGCTCTGTATAGCGGTTCACTGCTTGAGTTACGACATTGCATTGTGTGGTGTTTTGAACTTGTCTAGGGGTGCTGTATGTCTCCTTAAATTTTTACATATGGGTTTTTGATTTACCCTGTATTAATTTAAATAGCTTTGATACACACCAAAAGTTACGAAGTACAGTGCATTTCTTTGAATTTAACTCGAAGTTAGAGTGATCAGAGAATTAAAAAAAAAAAAAATCTGTGTTCAACAGTGCTCTCTGCTGGGTATTCAAATACAAAATTGAATCAACATATATTGTATTTTTAATTATGAACTTAAAATACAAAAGTTGGTGCATTAACTACCCAATAAAAACTGAGATATAGCCAGGATGTTCATAAAAAATAGCCCAGCTAGGTTTCCTTTGAGTGAATAAAGCCAAAATGGAATCACAATAAATTTAACAATCATCTTTCTGTAAAATTTGGTAAAATCCCATCTCTGAGAGGCTGAGCTATAGCTATCAAATATGAAGAAATCCTAAAATACACAGAAGAGCAGCGCTTCTTCTTGAGCTACATACAAATAAACCCAATCAGCACCAATTTATGTCAAGGTCTACATTAATATGAAGTTTTATGAAATTCCATCCCATTGATGCCAAGAATATAGCTATCATGGAAATGCAATCTGCAGATGTTTGCGGTTTTCTGTGGCCGGAGCTCATCCGGAGAGTGTTATCGATCAGAGATCCAGGCATCAATCAGCAGCTATTAAACCATTTTAGTTTAATTTTACGCCAAGTTGACATCTCCCCCCTCTTCTAAAAAAAATTAAAATTCCTGGATGGAAACTCACGAACAAGCCCGAGAAGTGTAAATTTTAAGATATTAAGCACCGGTTTGGGTACATGTCTAATCAAGTAACTGACTCTACTGCAGTGGTTCCCAACGTGCGGTGTACTCTCCACAGGGAAACGATTTCATTTTTTGGGGGGAATTCAAAATTTGTATTAAGCACATTCCCTGCAACTTTTTACTTTCTTCTATCTTCAATAGAAAAAAGTATTGTAATCGAAATTTTTTTCGACTTCCAGTTTTCGACGGATTTGCATGTTTTAGGGGTCAGAGATTCCAAAAAACATGTTTATAGAAAATGTCTGTCTGTCTGTGTGTCCGTCTGTCCGTCTGTCCGTCTGTCTGTCGCCATTGTACCATCAAAAAGTGTATGAAGTTATATATAGAATTAAACCAAAATTTTATTATAAGTTTTTGGCTATGGCAAGCAGGTCCTCCCGGAATTTGGAAAAAATTCGCCGGTAGGGGGCGCTGATATAACAATTTTTGTGCGATTTTGAATATTGTACCATCCAAAAGTGTATGGAGTTATGCATAGAATTGAACCAAATTTTTATTTTAAGTTTTTGGATATGACAAGCAGGTCCTCCCTGAATTTGGAAAATATTCGCCGGTAGGGGACGCTGTAAATGCGATTTTTGTGAGATTTTGAATATTGTACCATCGAAAAGTGTATGAAATTATGCATAGAATTGAACGAAATTTTTATTTTAAGTTTTTGGCTATGGCAAGCAGGTCCTCCCTGAATTTGGAAAAAAATCGCTGGTAGGGGGCGCTGTAATAGCGATTTTTGTGCGATTTTGAATATTGTACCGTCCAAAAGTGTATGAAGTTATGCATAGAATTAAACCAAATTTTTATTTTAAGTTTTTGGATATGGCAAGCAGGTCCTCCCTGAATTTGCAAAAATTCGCCGTTAGGGGGCACTGTAATAGCGATTTTTGTGCGATTTTGAATATTGCACCATCGAAAAGTGTATGAAGTTATGCATAGAATTGCACCAAAAAAAAAAAAAAAAAAATTAAGTTCTTGGCTATGGCAAGGAGGTCCTCCCTTAATTTGGAAAAAAATCGCTCGTAGAGGGCGCTGTAATAGCGATTTTTGTACAATTTTTGTGCCATTTTGAATATTGTACCGTCGAAAAGTGTATGAAGTTTGCATAGAATTGAACCAAATTTTATGTGTTTATTTTTGGTCATGTCACGAAGGTTCTTCCTGAATTTGGAAAAATTCTGCCGGTAGGGGGCACTATAATTGCGATGTCTGTACAATTTTCATTATTGTACCGTCGAAAAGTGTATGAAGTTATCCATATAATTGAACCAAATTTTTTGTGCATATTTCTGGCTATGGCAAACAAGTCCTCCCTGAACTTGAAAAAATTCCGAAAGAAGGGGGCGCTATAATTCCGATCTCTGTGCCATTTTCATTATTGTACCATCGAACAGCGTATAAAATTATGCATACAATTGAACCAAAATGTTTGTGCTTGTTTTTGGCTTTGGCCAACAGGTCCTCCTTGAATTTGGAAATATTTCGTAGTTCTATTGTGCATCGGCGGCTCATGCAGCGGCGGGAACTCGCTTCCTGCTAAGCCGACTATTCGCAAACAGCTGATAACAACAGAATAAGGAAAAATCAATAATTTTAACAAATATCATGATATAGATTAACTCGTTTTTAGTCCGTTTAATTGACTTGAGCAGAAATTTAAGATGAAAATCAAAGTTGGTATAGTATTGAACTAATAATATTGAAGTATTAACATGTGTAACTAGGTTTTGAAATATTAAGATGTATAAGATAGAAGAAAGTTTTGGGATTGGCACATCCAACTAGTTTTTTCCTTATTTTGGAAAAATAATGTTATAGACTTAAAAGTAATAAGTACAAAAAAAAAAAAAAAAAAAAAGGTTTTTTCTTAAATTTAAATACCGGTATAATTATATGAAAAATCTATCAAGGATTTTTAGACATCAAATATTCTTTATTTAAAAGTCTACATAACTCTTCTGTGTTTATGTTGTATTTTATAGTTTTTAAAATTGTTTATTTTCATCTATTTATTGAATAAGACTTTTGATTTTTTTTTTCGTTATGTATGTCACATGAAGAAATGTTTATACGTAAAACTACTTAAGGGTGTATCTTAAACTAACTGTCTCGAACACATTTAATAAAATTTATATTATATATATATATATATATATGAAGTAGCTGAACGAGATACTACAAACTTTATAAAATGCACAAATGCCAAATGTGCATGAAAAACGGAAATGGGTAAATGAGTCGTTATTTTGAAAGTTGGGCAAGTCAATTTTGTGAAAAACACCATTATTTGTTAAAGCTAGATCTTATTACAAATTAGCAAATAAAAATTATTTTAATCAATTCACAATAAATATCTTTTAATATCAGTATAAATTTCTTACTAGCAGATTTGCCAAGTCTCCGGCTTTTTGCAAACCACTATTATCTTACAGAAAATGTTGTTCTTTTAAATCGCCCATATGTTCCAAGTAAATAAAAGAACATTTTCTGTATTAAAATACTGGTATCCAAAAAGCCGGAGACTTGGCAGCAGCTCTATACTTTTAATTTTGCCAACAATATGTCAAAATTTTCTAGGCGATCATCTAGCAATAACATAAAATAGACTTGGCTCACTTTAACATTAGAACGACCATAACTGTCATTTTGATCGCTACCAAAAAAAAAAAAATATATATATATATATATATTTTGACTCAAACCAGAAATTTCTTTCTAAAATAAGTTTAACATGCATCATGGATAAATAAGTTAAATAGTTTCAAAAAAAAAATTCTGGTGTAAAATATTTTTATAAAACTTGAGTACAAATTGAGGTCATTCGTGTTAAAAATCAATGACCCAAATAGTAAATTTCTTATGGCTCTAGTGCAGGCTTCATACACAGTAAATAAAAATATATATGCATTAAATTGTAAAATCGGACTATACACGTGAGTTATGATAGGAAAAAATGCTTTTTGTTTTTGTGTAAAATCATGTTTGTGTTATTTATAATGAAATCTTAGTGTGTCCAAAAATATTTCACTAGCTTTTAATGAGTTATTAAAATCTATTATAAAATGCATAAACAATATTAAATTTAATGCCAAATGTGACAGATTCTTCGAGGAATGTTATGAAGATGAAAATGCAGACTATACAGGGTGTCTACAAATTAGTTGGGGGAAAAAGATTGATTTATTGAATGGAATTGACAGGGAAAAAAATTAAAATACATATTGTTGTAAGATAGAAAAATAGTTCATGTTTACTAATATCACAAATGTTCGTCGTACTTGCACAGCAGAATGAGGTTCATGAAACCGAAGAGAGCATTTCGCTTTTTCAGCACCGTTGTACGTCTCCATTACCGTAAAGCCGAATAAGAATGATTACCGCTCGCTAAGCGATAGCGTCAGATATGACACCTAACGCCATCTATGAATAAACTTCGGCAATATTACTACTAGTCTGACTTTCAACTAGTTAATTTCATTTAACATTTTGAAAGTTCTTAATTTACGAAATTGGTAAACTAATTTGTAGATACCATGTAAAACACTTTTGTTTTACACTTAGGTAAGTTGACAAGAAGCAACAAAACTATTGGCCTAAAAGGGAATTCGTATGGTTACATTGCTTTTATAGAGTTATTATGTTAAGTAGATATTTGTGACAGAAAATTTGCCTGTTTGATAAATTAAAAAATGCGAAATAACTTGTTATTGTTAAAGATCCAGGCTCCTTCCATATGAAATTTATCTTCCTTCTAAAGAAGAAGAAATATATGTTGTGGAGTGGAGGGGGGAGGCGCATAGTCAGTTTAGAGATGCTTCGTTATGGTTTGTAAGAAAAGGTTGAGAACCACTGCTCTAGATGCTTCCATCCTCCCTAAGACCTCCCAATACTATTGATTTAGTGCGGAAAGTTAATGAAAGATGCTCGGTCCAAACAGAGGTCTCGCTTTTCTTAATTCCTGCTCTAAAATTCTTATATATAAATATTAGCATTCCAATATCAATAGAAAATCACGCTGCATTTATTATTATACTGGAAAATGTGTTTAAGAGTACTTCGAAATTTATTAAGCAATCACCTTTAACATCAACAAAAAGTACGTCGGCATAATAATTTTTTTTTCTATAGAATCTAACATAACATCATTTTCACAGCCAAAAGTTTGCATTCGAACTTCACACATTCATATTCATCCTTTTAAATATATGTTAACGTTAAATAGGATGTTAATAAATATATCTACAAACTTGACGTCGTGATTGAAACTTACAACATAACATATGAATATTCACACTCTTAACTTGAAATTCTAATCTCACTATGAATTAGTAATTATTTTATACAAAATTGAAGAAAAATATTTAGTTTGATCAGCAAAAATACTGTTTCATTTTAAATATGTAGCCATTTTCACTCAATGAAGCATTTTAACTTCCTCTGAAATTAATGTTTAAACCTCAGTATCCGCGAAATGAAAAATTGAAATGTACATCTTTATGAGTGAATTTTTTTTCCCATTAACTGCCGAAGACTAGAAGAAAACTAGATACATAGAAGACTAGAAAAAGCATTTTCATGATAGTGTCTGATGTTATAAAACTATTAGCGTATTAAGCTTTCTCCCACATTTCTCCTACTCTCAATTAAACCATCTTTTCTGTTAGGCTGCCATGGCGCCATATCGTTGGCACGCAGGAAATCATAGGTATCCATGGCAACGAAGGAAAATCATAGATATGATGCTCCCACTCAGGAAGCCATATAGAAGAATTTTATTTATTTTTGTGCTCCCTGAAAGAAATATTCCAGCAATTAATTTCTAAAGGTTTCTGTCGCGTTTTATTCGATATATTTTATTCAGTATTCGATATAATACGTAGTAAGTAGACTCTAATTAAAAGAAAATAGGCTTTATTTAAATGCAAAATTAGTAATTAAGAAATGTAGATGAATGTCCAATATCATTTTTCATTTATTTTAATTCTATTTGAGCGGCAAACTTGAATTTTTGAATTGCCCGAAAAAATCCTATCGTTTATGATTAAAACATTTCGACCATGTAAAGAAGCCATTATTGTACCATTGTTGTTTTGTGAATAAGAATCTATTACAGTAATTCATGCACCTCATGCTATTTTATTACTGAATTGTTGCAGTGCAGATAGATGTAAAAACACCATTTAAATGGGGATTGTGCCCATTTTCCGAACATGAATACGATTTTTGAAACAGTGATTTTAAAACAATTTAATGAAAAATGAATAACTATATACTTTCCGATCTGCTTTGATCCAAAGAACTGAAATAAAACACGAAAAGTTATTGTTATCATTCGAAAAATGAAAATTGGTACAGTTTTAAATATGTAGACAACCCCTGTTTAAAAATTACATTCGTACCCGGAAAGAAGACACAATATGAAGAGCTAAGTGGAAGAACATGTTAAATAAAAAAAATTACATTTGAAGAAATTTAAAGTGAAAGTTTTTGCTGTCAATTTTAATGATTTATTTTCTGTTTGATACCATGTGTTTAAAATATTAACACGTATGGTACTAAACTCTCTCAGAAAAACTTATTCCTATTTAATTTTCAAATATTAAAAATTATTAATATTACTGACATTATTAAATATTAAAAATTAATGAATAATGTTTTAAATCTTCAGGACTAAATAGAATCTTAGTATTTTAGCTTCACCATGTGAAAGGATACCTCATAACGCTTTCATCCAAAACATAATTTTTTTAAAAAGAAAATGTAGCATAACATGTTCATCCACTCAGCTCTTCAATTCTCAGTCGATTAGTACCTTTCGCATCTCTTTGTGACAAGCTGGTGATAAAATAGCATGGGTTGGAGCTTTGTTTTCCGTGGACTGTACCATTGTTGCACCACTTTGGAGGAGAATCTATAACTGTATCATTTCTGTATGCTATTCATCAAAACTAATAAACGCTACCTGTTTTTAAATAAACTTAATGGATTTATTAAGTTTTAGTTAAATACAAATTTTGAAAGATTCCTCATTAGTTACTATTACTTTTATTTGTTGAATAAAAGGGCTATTATATCTCTTATGCAACGGTTCCTAAACTAAAGGCCGCGATCCACTACTAGGTCGTATAAAGATATGTCAGGTTTTCAGCAAAAAATATAAAAATTCTCTGCTATAGAAATTTAAAGGCAATAATACAGTTAAATTTATGAAAAGAAAGTATTCTATTAAATTTTGCGTGGAAAGCGGTTTAAGGCTAAAATTACTATCAATCCTGATGTAAGATCTCTTGTTGGTCTAAAATAATATATTAAATCGTATGAGCTTTTAAGTGGCACAGGGCTTGATTGATAACGAAAAACATGTAAACAGATTTCTCGCTTCAAGTCCATATAAAAACAGAAGTATTCAATGTAACTAATTTAAACTTTCTGATATCTTAAAAGTTATGTTTGTAGTCTTATAAAATGATAAAATGTAGTACTTCAATGTAATAAAATTAAAAAATATAGCAAAACTTATATAACACAATTTTCGAAAAAATATTTAGGTGTCATATCATCATCCGTAAGATATCTTAACATTGAATTGACATAAGACCCTAATTTTTGTTTTAAAATGATCAGGAAACTTTACTCTATAGAATGAATTGAGGCTATAACTATCACTGAAAGGAGACCTTATTAAAAAACTCTCAAATTTGAAAATTTAAAACCTCCCTAAAAAATACAATTTTTTTTTCATTAAAAATACTCAAAATATTAAACTATCTAAAATATATTAATTTTTTAGCAATTTATAGGTTTAGCAATGGGTAATCCCCTTAGCCCCCCCCCCCCTTTTTTAGCAGATTTATATATGCATTACTTTGAGGTTAAAATGTTTAACCTTATCAACTTCCCATTTTATTGTAGATATGTAGACGATTCTTTTGCACTCTTGGACCTTTCTCTATTTTCTGTTGACAATATATTAACGATTTTAAACTCAATAGATTCAGTCATTCAATTCACTTATGAAGTTGAAATTGATAATAGATTTCCATTTCTGGATGCGTTGGTTACACGTCAGCCTAATACCTTTGACACTTGCGTTTACCGTAAACCTTTTGCTGTCACACTCCCCCCCCCCCCATTTCAATTCATGTCACCCCCCTTCCCAAAAAGCTTCGGCTTTTCATTATTTGGTTAATAGAGCTCGCTTAATTTGTTCAGATAATAATTCACTTATTACAGAATTAAATTACATTAGATCTGTGGCTATTGATCGAGGTTTTAGTTTATCTTATATCAATAATTTAATTTCTCATAGTCTTAATAAATATGTTAATAATCTTGATTCTCCTGTTACTGCGGTTTCCATTTCCAACCTTATCATTTTACCATTTTATAATAGTATTAGCTTTAAGATGGCTAATATCTTAAGACATTATGATTTTAATGTGGTTTTTAAGCCGGTTAATAAATTATCTTTTTCGCAACTTAAGGACCAAATTCTTTCACATAATTATTGGGGCATTTACAACATTCAATGCCAATGTGGTTTGTCCTACATTGGACAAACTAAACGAAAACTCCGTTACAGAATCAATGAACACAGAAACTATGTAAAGAAAAAAGAATTACAGAAATCCTCTATCGCCTCTCATTGCTGGGGGGAGGGACATAATTTTAATTTTGACTCAGCTACCATTATCAAAAAATGCATTACTCCTCTGGATTTAGACTTTTTTGAGGCTATTCATATCCACAAATTTAAAGACTCCTTGGTTAATGATTTATCTAGTACACCATACATCTCAACTTTCTGGATGGATTTGTTGTGTCACGACACTTCACTTCCGCATTAATTTCATTGGCTGTTAGAACTTGATGGTCTTTTGGTATCATGTTTTGACATTTGGGTTTTTTCACCGTACATGTAGTTGGGGGGATATTGTTTTTAAAGTTTTTATAGTTTTTACACTGAGGATGTGAGTCCTAGTACTCACGAAACGTATACGTATGGTCAAATCTGCTTGTTTTTATTGTGTGTTTAAACGTTGTTTTCAAATAATTTATATTAATTCATTCTATGGATGTTATATGCATGCAGAAAAAAAAAATTAAGCCGTTCCATCAAATAGTTTTTTTAAAACCCTCTGAGCGTCTTGCAAAAGGGTAAAATTGTAATGTTGTTTCCTTTGCATTTTGTTTTAAATGCTAAGAAAATATGATTCTTTCAACATTATAAAAAAAAACTCAATTACAAATATGAATGTAATCCTTGAGAGTATTAATCATTCTTCAATGTATTTAAAATTCATTAAATCTATAGAATTATATTATCTTAAATATTGCTTGTATTGCTGTGAAACCTGGAGCTTAGTGAACGGAATATTATGCCCCAAACACTTAGAGAGTTAAAATCTTACGGATAGTCGTCAAAAATCAAATTTTGAGAAAATGCGACTTAAAGCCGCAATTAAATGGGTGCGGCTTTGAAAGGGATTGTTACATAAATGCTTATAACTCCGTTAAAAATGCAAATATTTTTATGAAGTTTTTTGCACTGTGTTCAGAATTAATTGAATAATCAAAATAGATACTAAACAAATCGATATTTTGAAAGTTTTCAAGCTCTGAGCACCCTTAATACTGTACTTTTTATTTATTTATTCATTCATACACACATTTTCCTTTGCAAACTAAGAGAAGGTTTTGTTTTTGATTATTTCATTTTCACATTAGAATTATCTATTACTAAAGTCGTGTGCATACTTTATACTGTCAGAAAAAACTCGTCTATATACACTAAATTATTCCTTATTTTTTAACAAATAATTTCCGTACTCCTAGAAAACATGTTTTATCCCGAATCCTTCCCGAAAGTCTCAAAAAGAGGATGAAATTCCGTTCATTCCTAGCACGCATGCGTATTAGGATATACTAATACTAAAATCCGAATTCACTTTAAAAACGAAAAATGAAAAATTCTATAAATTAAGGTGTTTCTAATGTAATTAAAAACAAAAACAAAAAACAAACAAACAAACAATCAAAAACAAACCTAAACCAACAACAAAGAAACGAAACGTTTTCGAATTTAAAAATAAATAGCAATTAACTTTCTTATTCATCTAAAAATATTCACAATTTATTTTTTAAAGTTATAAAAAAATATTAGCATTTAAAATATATTTTTAATAAACACATTAAAAAAATATTTCAATTAAAATATCAAATAGAAAAAAATTCATTTTACTCAAAAAACAAAACAAAAAAGAAACGAAAATTCTCGCATAAAAATATAATATTCATATTTTACATCTAGCAAGCTACATGAAAATATTCATAATTCATATTTTTATCCTATTTTAAAACTAAAGTATTAAAACTCCAGTTACAATCTCATTAAATACGGAATCTTTCCGGAATTAACTTCAAAATTCAAAGCATTTTAAAGAAATTAATCAAGGCATATCCATCTGAAGCAAACATATTTACTTCAAATTGCTTCAACACTGTACAACTGTAGATGAGTGGTTAGAGTACTGGTCTCGTGACACTAAGGTAGCTGGTTCGACTTCAAGGTCAGCAACTTTTATTTTATCCCAATTTTCTTTAATTGACGCATATTTTACTTCCTGTAACGGAAAAAAATGAAACGGATATTCGTCTATTTACGGAAAAATCCTGGTAGCACTGTTGCCAAGAAATTTCCGTGAATTGGAGAAAGCATTTCTGAGAGTGTAAATAAAAGTTGAATTTATTTAAAAGGTATATATCTGACTATTAAGAAAGAGAAACAAAGTAGAAAGACACAAATACACACCGAAGAGCCATTACATTACGACCACCTGTTTAATACAACGTAGGACTGCCTTTTGCCCTCAAAACCGCCATCACTCGACCTGGTATCAACTGGAAAAAGTTCTTATATGTAAATACGTAAATCTAAACCTAAAATTCCCCCCTTACTAAGAATCGGTTCAATTTATAGTATCCCATGTAAAGATTGCGACTCGGTATATATTGGCGAAACTGGTCGTACTTGCGCCATTCGCCTTGCCGAACATAAACTGCCTACAAATCTGGAAACCTACAGTCTAAAATTGTACAGCATTCTTTAGATACCGACCATATCCCAGATTTCACAAATATGAAAGTTATCAGATCCGGTTGCAATAATATTAAAAGTAGAGTGTTTCTGGAAGGTGTGTTCACTCGTAAGCAAACGTCGCCGATAAATGAATCATGTGCACTTCCACCTGAATATTCAGCATTGTTTTGAAATTTTATACTTTATTTAATTTTAACTGCTAGTAATTTTTAACTGTAAACATGATACATAGTTTTCTGTTATTTGAATGTTATTTATTGCACTGATAAGGGGCTAAAATTTAACTCGAAACGTTTGCTTTTTAATTGTATTAAATGTATTTATGTAATTTTTACTTATATGTCTGATGAATTGTAATGTATTTCTGTTTTTAAATCGTATATCAGACGTTAAACAATGATTATTTATTTATTTTCTTATAGGTAGTTTGAGGTATCTGGTACCAAGCGCTCACCAACTCGTCCCGAAATTCTCGCATATTGCGAGATGGTAGCGTGGCAGCACGAATTAAGATTTCCGGTTGGAGCCACAAATGTTCTTTCAGATTCATGTCAGATGAATTTGGAGGCCAGGACATGACTTGAAACTCACTAGAATGTTCCTCGAACCACTCCCTGACGATTTGACCCGTATGACATGGTGCATTTTCCTGTTGGTAAAGGCAATAACCCACCGGAAACATTCTTGACATTAATGGGTGCATCTGGTCTGCAACGATGTTCAGCTCATGCACAGACGTCAGGGATTGCTCTATGTGGATTATGGGTCCTAATGTGCTCCATAAAAACATCGTCCACACGATAATCTAGCCGTCACAGGCTTGTCTCCGACCAACTGTGCGTCCGGTAGTGAGGTTTACCGTTGCAAATCGGCGCATTCGCACACTCTCGTTGATGGGATGGACTAGGAAGCGTGATTCTTCGGACCATGCAACTTTCTTCCATTATTCTGCCACCCAAATCCGATGTTCATGGGCCGGTAGCAGGCGCTGTTGGCGATGACGTGCTGTCAGCGCGGGAACGTGCTTAGGCCATCGGCTGCGCAGGCCCATACGCAACAGTGCATGCGACACTGTGTGTTGAGAAACACTGTTTGGGTCGCCACTGTTGTAGCTGTTAGTGATTTCGGCTGTTGCAACTATTCGATCACGATGAATAATGCATAACAATATCCGCTCTCCTCTGGAATCAATGCGCCGCGGGCGATACACCGCTCGCCGGAGACTTGTCGTTTCACCCTCTATACACCACTTTCGGTACGTGCTCACAATGACTGCACGTGTACAGCCCACCAAACACGCCGTTTCCGATATCAACGTTTCCAGTCTCAGCGACATAACGATTTGACCTTTATGAAAATCTGATAAATCTGCTGCTTTTCCCATTAAGTCGCTAATCACGCTATGTTTTGAAATACAATGCATGGGCGCTTTATACGGGGTGTCCCAAAACGACCACATAAACTCTGCATAGCTAGATTCCTCGTTGGGAGTACATAAAAACTGCCCAAAGACCCGTTCCTGTACGATCCATAGTTTACGAGAAAAATACGAAAAACAAAGTATGACGTCACTGCCGGTGCAAGGAAAAAAACACTTTATTGGACATATCAACAACGGCGGGACGGATATCGACGGGCATACTCCCTAGCAGTTCGAAAGGCATTTCCATTACATAGGTCGTACATCAGGTACATGTCGCAATAGTCACGAACGGAATACATGGCCGCCATACGAAGACTACCGATAGCTGCAAGATGCAGCCTTTTAAAAATACGAGTTCAACGGCGGCTTAACGTCATTCCATGGCGCGCGCATGCATGACGCGATATGCGCGGCGAACGTTTTAAACATTATCGTCTGGAAAGATATGAAAATACTGTTGTTGATATGTCCAATAAAGTGTTTTTTCTTGCACCGGCAGTGACGTCATACTTTGTTTTTCGTATTTTTCTCGTAAACTATGGATCGTACAGGAACGCTTCTTTGGTCAGTTTTTATGTACTCCCAACGAGGAATCTAGCTGTGCAGAGTTTATGAGGTCGTTTTGGGACACCCTGTATACTCCAATATCAACCGCGCACGCGCCGTGGTTTTGTTTCTGGGCGAGCTCATTGTTATAGATGGAGGGTGGTCATAATGTAATGGCTCTTCAGTGTACATAGGTATAAAACGCATACAGCTGTTTCGAAACTTCTAAGGTTTCATCATCAGTGCTTAAAATTAAAGATAAAATTAAAACTCTGGATTAAAGGGGGGAACAGAGAGCCGGAAAGGTGTACGTTACAGCTCGACTGCCAACGGCGATCTTTCTACGCTGTTTCTCTTTCTTAATATATTGGCACAAAGTACAATCCTTCCCCCTTTTTATGTATATATCCAGTGCTGCCACATGCGACTATTTTTATATTCTATTCGCACCACTATTTTAAGAAAATAAAATTTATTCTGTATTTCTCATGTAGGTATTGGCAAAGCGTATCTAAAATTTTTTTGGTTTGAAAAAGTGGTGTGAGGTAGAATTTAAAAATAGTCGCCTGTGGCAGACTTGTATATCTGACTATTATGTGGGTCGCATATCAATAAAGTTTGGGAACCGTTGTGTTAAAGCGGGTTGTGTGAAAGTACGTATGCATGCTGTAAGGTGTATGTAAGTCGGTCAAAAATAAATAAATAAATAAATAACATACATTTTTCATCTCCAAATTGTCACGCATAAAACCCAAGAGAAAGCCATTCATATACATTGGAAATTATGTTTCCTTCTAATATGTATTAAAAAAAAAGCTTAAAGCGTTTCTTTCATACTGAAATTATACCAAACTCTGAAATTTTCAATACGCGCACCTGATTTTGATATTATATTTGATTTTCTCGGTAAAGTTGAGAAGTCATTAAGTCAAGTAGTTTAGGAATTATGAAGGTTTTAACTTTAGCACTCCTAATGTTTCATTCATGTGTAATCGTTGCATAACAGATTGTAATGCGGTTAGTTTTTTTAAGCAAGACTCAGAAGCAACTTTTTGGAATGAGCTGTAATTTTGGATTTTCATATTCAAAATTTCTGAAAATCGATTTTTGTTTAGATGACACATTATATTTTTTGTCAAAAAGTACATAAATTTTGACAATTATGTCTGTGGATTATTATTTGCCATCTCTAAATTTGGAGTTTCGATTACTTTATTGTTCGAATATATTAGTTTTTATATTACCTAATATTAACTTCATATTAGATATAATGAAAATGATGATTAGGTATATTTAAAAAAAATGTTTATTTTTGTCTCCTTGAAAGAAATATTCGAGCAATTAAATTCCACAGCTTTTTGTCGCATTTTATGTTGCGTAATTTTAGTCAATATTATGTAAAACATAAAATATAGATAAAAAAAAATAATTAAGCTTCAATTATTTCAACAAAAGCTAAACATGATGCTAAAAAGAAATTAAAGCCCAATCATAAATCATATCAATAGTCTTTTATATTACCTGATGTACGGCTAAAAGTTCCAGTAATATATTGACAATATAAATATCAGCAGTCCAACACTAGTAGAAAATCGAGCTGCATTTATTTATTGAACCGAAAAATGCGTGTGTGTGTGTGTGTGGGGGGGGGGGGGGGTTCTTCCGAATTTACTTTAGAAAATTACACCTCTAAATTCAAATTTATAGAAAACTAGAGGAGTCATTAAGTTCATAATATTCTAGGGTGCCAACCGAAGTACCAATGTTTTGATATCGTTGACAGTTTGTACCCTCTCTCAATTAACTACCTTTTCTGTTAGGCGGCCGTTAGGAGATATCATCTCTATGGCAACGAAGGAAATTCACAGGTATGATGCTTCTATTCAGAAAGCCTTTTTGAAAAATTTTAGTTTTCTTCGTCTCCTTGAAAATAAATATTCCAGCTATTAAATTCCGATGGCTTTTGTCGCATTTGATGGAGCGTAATTTTGTTTAACATTGTATGTAAAACGTAAAATGTAGATTAAAAAAATTAGTTTGTTTCAATTAAACATAACAGGATACTAAAAAGAAATTAAAACGCAATCATAATGTATATTAACAATCTTACACACTATCTGATGTACGACAAAAATTTCTAGTAATATACATTAACAATATAAATATTAGCAATCCAAAAATTCGAAGAAAAACACATTGCATTTGTCGAACCGAAAAATATGTGTGGGTATTCTCCCGAATTTATGAAGCAAAATTTTGTATTTAAATACCTTTGTAGAACACCAGAAGAGTCATTAAGATCATAATATTCTCTCGGGTATCACCAAATTACCAGTATTTGGATCTCTTTGACAGTTTGTACCCTCTGTCAATAAAATACCTTTTCTGTTAGGCGGCCGTTGGTAGATATCTCTATAGAAACCAACGAACTAAAATCACAGGTATGATGCTTCTATCTAGGAAGCCCTATTAAGAAAAATATGGTTATTTTTGTCTCCTTGAAAGAAATATTCGAGCAATTAAATTCTACAGTTTTTGTCGCATTTTATGTAGGGTAAGTTTAGTTCATATTGTATGTAAAACATAAAATGTTGATAAAAAAAATTAAGCTTCAATTATTTCAGTTGAACTAAACATGATGATAAAAAGAAATTAAAGCGCAATCGTAAATTATATCAATAGTCTTTTCACTACTGTATGACTAAAAGTTCCAGTAACATATTAACTATATAAATACACTGGTCAACAAATTTGAACTTTTTCTCTGTCATAAAACAGAAAGGTACTTTTCGGTTAGCCGGGCGCCAGTGTTATATATACATACATATGTATATATACATATATGTATATATACATGTATATATACATGTATATTATATATACATATATATATGTGTGTGTATATATATACACTCTAAAAACGACGTTTTCAAAAATGAGTAAAAAATACTCAAATCTGAGTATGTCGCATCGTCAAAATGGCTCCGAAACAAAATTACTCAAGTTTGAAACATGTATATACTCATTTCTGAAAACATGCACACACTTAATAATGAAACATCATGTGCTCATTTTTGAGTATGCCAATGTTTCAAAAATGAGTATGAACTGACCACTATGTGCTCATTTTTGAGTATGTCCATGTTTCAAAAATGAGTATGAACTGACCTCTATGTGCTCATTTTTGAGTATGTCCATGTTTCAAAAATGAGTATGAACTGACCTCTATGTGCTCATTTTTGAGTATGTCCATGTTTCAAAAATGAGTATGAACTGATCTGTATGTGCTCATTTTTGAGTATGTCCATGTTTCAAAAATGAGTATGAACTGATCTGTATGTGCTCATTTTTGAGTACGTCCATGTTTCAAAAATGAGTATGAACTGACCTCCATGTGCTCATTTTTGAGTACGTCCATGTTTCAAAAATGAGTATGAACTGACCTCCATGTGCTCATTTTTGAGTACGTCCATGTTTCAAAAATGAGTATGAACTTATCTGTATGTGCTCATTTTTGAGCATGTCTATGTTTCAAAAATGAGTATGAACTGACCTCCATGTGCTCATGTTTGAGTCAGTGTTGGGCAGAATCTGATTACAAAGTAATGAAATTATAGATTAAAATACATTATAATCCCCTCACAATGCAATTGATTAACATGTAAGGCATTACAAAGTAATTTCAAGTACTCTTTTGAAATACATAATCTGATTATCGTGTAATAGATTACAAACCAATTCTCATTTTTTTCTTTTAAATTTTAATTAGATTAATTTGTAATGGATTACAAGATGATTCAGATTACATTTTTAATTGTATAATTCAATTAACATGTAATCTATATTACAAGATGACTCATATTCGATTTTAATTATATAACCCAATTAGCCTGTAATCGATTACTTTTTTAATTATAGAATCCAGTTAACTTGTAATGGATTATAGATCAATTCTAATTGCATCTTTAAAAATATAACTTAGATTAAATTCTAATGTATTACAAGTTAGTGTCAATTACGTTTATTCAGAATTCAGTTTGGTTAACGTGTAATATAATACAACTTAATCTAAATTACATTCTGTGAAATGTATTTAAATTAAATTGCAATGAATTATGAACTAATTCTAATTGCAGTTTTTAAAATATAATTTAGATTAAATTCTAATGTATTACAAGTTAATCTCAGTTATGTTTGCTCAGAATGAAATTTGGTTAGCGTGTAATGTAATATAACTATATCTAAGTTACATTCTATGAAATGTATTTAAATTATATTGCAATCAATTACGAGTTAATTCTAATTGCATTTCTAAAATTGATATGAAAATTACTTGTAATTCAATGCAAGTTAATCCCAGTTACGTTTATAAAAATGTAACTAAATTATAAGTAACTATTTATATGTCAGTAAGTATTAATTTATAATGTTATAAAAACATAATAGAATTTTTTAAGCAGAATTGCATATTTACTAATTTTCTAGTTATTTTTACGTAATTAATCGTTTTCTGGAAATACGCTTTTTTTTTTTTTTTTTTTTTTTTTACTTTTTTAATTCGGACCGGAAAAACGCGCTATACAGAGTCTGATGTCGAGAGGTGTCATGAGACAGAGGTGCATACACCATAATTTTACAAAACGATTATTATTTTTTTTAAGTAAGTTTTATACCCAGAAAAAAGTTAATATATAAGGTTTAAATTATTACGAAATATAAAAAAATTGCTTATCGAGCTCGAAGGGACAATATCACATTATTTTTAACATATAGATCTTAAATATCTCTGTGATATAAGTAATATACATGCAATGTATTTAAAATTTTGTAGATTATCTGATGATTGAGAATGCAATGTTAAAAATGAAGGAACTCAAATTTAATCATTCATGAGTACATTTCGGTTCTGAGACTTTGTTCCTGCTGTTTAGGTCATAGGGCTGCGATCCCGGCACATCGGTCCCAATGCCATTTCAGTTCCTAGTTATTTCGGTGCAAAAAGTGACATAATTTTACAGAAGACATTGATTGTCTTTAAAAAAAAAAACCAAAACCACATAAATTTTACTATAGCGCGAATATAAGGGCCCGATATCCAAAAACACATATAACTCAAATCTAATTTGTCGACACAAGTTTCATATGATTAACGTAACAGTTTTAAAGGGAGGAGGGCGAGGCTCTATAGATTTTTCATAAAAGCCTTTCCATATTTTAGTGTATCAAAAATATAAGCGGCTGACAAATTAAAATAATTATAACTCAAGCTACAATTATCGTAAAACTCTTTGTATAGTAAACGTAACCTTTATAATGTGGAAGAGGACATTGTCGGTATTTTAACAGAAGCCCCCAACTTTCAATATGGCATAAATATAAGGACCCGTTAAACATAAACACTTATAACTCGGATCCAAATTGTCACAGAATATAAAAATTTCATATGATAAAAGCAATTATTTTAAAGGGGGAGAGAAAGACATTTTTTGGTCCTGTTTGTGATTGAGAATCTTTTCTTGAAATTGATTCCGTTTTTATAGTTGTAAAAACAAAACAAAAAATTGTATATTTAAAATCCAAATTCATCGAATTTCAGTTTACCTTTTCATGCATTAGTTTAAGGAAAATTAATTTTTCGCATGCTTGGGTAATATTGGAATGTATACGTTTATTTTTATTATTATTTTCTAATTAATTAAAATACATTGAAGTAGAATCATGCATCGGGTTAGGCATCGTATTTCGGCGGTGTCGACGACGATTTTTTTAACGCATTTTTGATTTTAATTTTTTTACAATTACGAATACATTTCTAAATTTATTCAGTATTTATGGTTAAAAAGATTAAAATTTTATATTTAACCCGTAACCGAAGTAACAAATATTGTCGCATATCTACCGTGAGCGATCTGTCAGACCGGTTAACCCGTAACCGGAGTGACAAATGTTGTCGCATAACTGCAGTGAGTGGTCTGTGAGACCGCTTAATCTAAATATGAATAAAATGCTACATTAACTCTCAAAATACTATTTATCTACTAAACTTCATGTACACGGCTATTATCTTTAAAATTCAGCTACTCAAAAGTTAGTAGTGAAGATAAAGGGACTCCAAATAAAAGAAAATTTAACCAGCATCTATAGTTAAACGGAAAATTTGTGAAAATGGAAAAATACAGCAGTCTCTGAGACCGCTAACAGCGGTTTCGGGTTACGATACAAATACATCGAATTTCTGTTTGTACTTTTATACATTCTTTACCATAAAAATTAATTTTCATATGTTTGGAAAATATTTGAATATTTTAGTTTTAATATATTATTATTTTGAAATTAATAAAAAAAAATACTTAAAATCATAGTTCTGAATTGGTAACCCGATTTCTTGCAAAAGGAAAGAAAGTGAGAGGGGTGAGGACACATTTATGAGTTTTCCCGGTTATCTGAAATTTTCAGTTTCTTTGTCATTTTCTGATCATTGAAAATTAGATATATTTTATTGCAAATCCTACAGGAGCAAACCGCCACAAACACTTCATGAATTTCAGCAGCCGGGTGCTCCGAGGCTCCTACTTTCAATCCTTCTCCATCAACTACATGAATGTCAGCATTTATGTTAAACACATTTTATTATAATCTAAAACCTAAAAGGAAATAAAACTGCGGCGTATGATTCACACATCTTTGTTTTATCTTTTTATTAGTCTCCGGTACGGTATGCTATTTCTTTCTCCCAGCGTATTTTGTGTCCAGAAAATAACGTTAGCTTACAGAAGCTATCCGAAAAACAAAGCATTACGATTAAACATTCTTTAGCAATTTTTTAAACTTCTAAGCATCGCACGTTATCACTTTTTATACCGTCGTATTGGAAAAAAAAAGTTATTTTAAATGCATTTTGTTTGAAAACTGTATCTCCATTTATTTTTGAAACATTAATTTTTTTGTAGTTTTCAGCACCATTTGTTTAAATTTGGCAACTCAAGTACTCCATTTATATCGAAAGTAAAGGGAAAATAGTTTAAAAATAGTAATTATATATTTTTGTTGCCATTTTCTCGTAACAACCGAGAGAAAATGTAATTAAAATATGTGCTTTTTTGAAAAAAAAAATATAAACGCATGATTTCTGTTAAAACAATGCAGCTATTATATACTATATTTAATTGTAAGTATCTATGAATCATTGGATAGCCGTTTTTTTTTTTCGATTTTCTTGAATAACGGCATCTTTTTGCTGCATTTGTACATTATTTCATGATAGTGACGTGCTATGCATGCTTTACTGTAGATGTTTAATAGTAGACCGTAAATGTGGAATTCTTAAGCGGATGCGAATGACGTCATTTTACATAAAATAAAACGTGTGCTTTAAGTCTTAAAATTGAAATATATTTTGTACTGCAGTAGAGTCCCGCTTAACCAATTTTCTTCTGATGGACTGTTGGCTTCTATTATTATGAAACAGCCATTATAAAAGAAGTGTTAGGCGAAGATGAAAAAACAGCCATAAAAAAAAAAAAATCATGGCCACCCCCCCCCCCCCCCCCCAGAATTCTGACCAGAAAATCAGAGTTCTAACTTTTTACGTTTAACTTTTTCATCTTCACCTAACACTTCATTTATAATAGCTGTTTCATAATAATAGAAGAGAAAATTTCCATAAGAAGAAAATGAAGTAATGGAAATTCCGGAGGCGACACTAAATTCTGAAAAAGCAGAATTCCTGTTCTCTAGTTTAACTTTTATTTCTCATCACGGAAGGTTATTGGTTAAATTCAGTATTAGATTCACTGAATATGCTTCTGTTTTTCCTCAATATCTTTTTAATCATTTTTCAGTTAAAAATAAAATAAAATAAATGAAACAAAAAATGTTTTTGTATGTTTTTAGAACTGTAGTGCAAGTTAAGAAGACTATGGGACCCCCCCCCCCCCCCTCACCAGACTATTGAATTTAGATTTCAGCAGCCATCAGAAGTTAGAAAAAACACAAACCTTTTATTTTATATTATTTCTTTACTGAACTAATCAAAATTTTCAAAATAGCGCATTAATTACCCGACTGAAAAGAAGGGTTATGTGTTTCTCGCGCACCTGGGTATGTGGATTTCTTTATACCCTCGAAATATCCCAACGGCTGGATGGATTTTAATGAATGAGGTCTCTATCGATTCGTCTTAATCGTCCAATGGTTATAGGCTAGGTTTTGTTTTTATAAATTCAAAATGGAGGCCGTAAAATACAAAATGGCGGTAGAGACGAAAAAAAAAATTACACACCTTATTGAGTGGCATATCATTGGATAGGTCTTTCAAATTGAAGGCAATGTTTCATTGACTATTTTACAGTCAGAAGCTTCGTTTAAATATTACACAACCTGGAAGTTGTGTATGTAGGATTTCTAGCTTTACTGTAACTCTAACCATCATAGACATCTATAGGCCTCATCAAAATAGTGTTTATAGATAGGAACTAACAATTAAACGCAATTTAAAAGTCACCAATACAAATAAATAAAAAGAAAATACGTAAATAATATAAAAAATAGTTTAACATTGATAGAAATAATTAATTAGTTCGCTTTTTACACAGTCGGGTATTTTGATTTTTTAAAATTTAATTGATTTATTGTTTAAGTGCTGAATCCCGAGGTCATACGAACTTTTTTAAGCTTAAAATATATATTTTATCAAAGTTACTTGGGAAATTAAAAACTACTTACTATACTATATAATACAGTAAGGGGGGGGGGGATGACGATTAAAGACCTTATTTGATCACTATAAATTAAAAAATGGGTTCCCTATTCTAAAGGTAACGTCACTGTTAAATGTATTTATGATTAAAAAATCGCGATATTACATAAATGATAAATCGATTTAAGAAATTTCTACAGCATCCATTCCTAAATAAGATGCTGGAAACTTCAAACACTTAAAACTCGAGCTGTAATTATCGTAGAATACTCATATTTTGTATGGGAAGTGTAATCTTTTTAAAGCCGGAGCTATTTCTTTTTTTGAACAGGAACCCATAAATTTTAATATAGAAGTATTTTAAGGCCATGATAACTACAACACTTATCTTGGATGCAAATTTTTGCAGCCTACACAAATTTCTTATGATAAACGTAAAAATTTTAAGGGAGTTAGGCTCTGTTGATTTTTTTTTATGATTGCACCATATATTTTTGTAGATGAAAACAAAACATGCTCACAACTTAAAATCCTGTAACTCGGGTTTTAAAAATGCCAACAAAGTTCCCTCCCTTTTTATAAAGATCACGTTTACCATACAAATTATGAGAGTGCTACGACATATACAAACCAAGTTATAATTTTCATGACTTCTTATATTTATGATGTACTATAATTTGGAGGCTTTGATAAGATATCAATAGAGCCACCACCTCTAAATGATTACGTGTAATATAAGAAATTTTTGCGATGTGCTACTACTTGGATCCGATTTAAAAGTGTATATGGTTATCGGGTTCTATACTGAAATTTAGTAGGCTGTGGTTAAAAATCCAACAATGTCTAATATTCAATTATGTCCCATTGATCAAGCACACAAAATTTCTGTGTCAATTTGTTCACGAGTTATAAGAGTTTAATTTTCTCAGCCTTATATATATATATATATATATATATATATATATATATATATATATATTCACAGTTTTATAAAGTTTAGCTGTTGTTAAAAAAAGATAAAGGACCCTGAAAATATACACTCATGATATTAATCATAACAACGTTTAGTGGTCTTACGACAATTACAGCCTGAGTTTTAGGAAGGAAACGAAATGGCATGACCCCCTCATGAGCATCCCTTTGTAAAACGTATGTGCTGTGAGAATTAAATAAGTATAAGTATTATAAATTATAAGCATTTTCAATTTTAAGAATCTTTTTTGTATATACAGAAACATTGTAGGCTTCAATAAAAAATAGACAGAGACACCTCCCCCCTTCCACCTCTAATAGAATCACTTTACCATGCGAGATTTGCGCGATCTGCTACAATCTGGTTTCGAGTTATAAGTGTTTTTTTGTTATCGAGCCCTTATTTTCGCGCTACACTAAAATTTAAGGGGCTTCGCTGAAAAAACAAAAAATCTCTCATCGTCCTTTATAAAGATTGCGTTTACCATACAAAATACTATGAACGCGCTACGACAAAAGCATTCCGAGTTATAAGTGTTTTAAGTTGTAAATAGCTTATATTTATGGCGTACTAAAATATTGAGGCTTAGATTAAAAAAAAAAATCACCCCCCCCCCCCAGTTCCCGCTAAAACTGTAACGTTTACCATACAAAATTTGAGCAGGCCACGACAATTTCTATCCGAGTTTATAAGTGTTTGTGGTTATCAGGCCCTTATATTCGCACTGCACTAAAATTTTGGAGGCTCCAATTTAAAAAAAAACGGACAAAGTCCTCGGTTACATTTCGCCAGTTTGTAAAAGCACAGTTTGAACGCCCTGCTACAATTTCACGTGTATTAAGAGAGTTTAACTTTTTAGTGCCCTTAATTCATCTTTTTTTTAATATAAAATTTAGATAGTTCCATAAAAAACCCTTTTGAGTTACCCGATAATGGCCCCTTATGATGTTGAACCCCACTATATTTGGCAGGTTTAGAATTACAGTCGGAGTTTTGGGGGCTTGGGGGAAGGTATATTGACCGATACGCGGATGCCAAAACATCATACTTCGAGACATTGGGAAAGTGGTCATGGATTTTATTAACTCCAAAATTTACAATATTTTTTATTGTTCCAAGCAAACTGTTGTTATGCTTTTCCTGTCTGTAACTCTATCATATAATGTATAATCTATAAATGACATGTTGTTTTTTGACCATTTGCTCGTCGGCTCACTTTTGTCAGACTAATAGGGAGGTTTCTTTCAAATGATAACCTTCTTATCCGCCAATCACGACTGCGCATTGACTGCGAATCATGACTTCCGTAACAGCCACAATCCTAACGGCTACCAATCAAAACTTTTCTCCAACATTGTTTTACCTCCAACAGTTGATTTGTGACGTCATTTGCAAATATCCCATATCTTCCTTTTTTTACTTTCCTTTTTTTAAACAATTAAAATAAATATTATCAACAAAAAATCATGTACATAATCTAATTAATTATGTTAGCAAACAATGTGCGAAATGGAACAAAATAAAACACCAAATGCTCTATCTGCTTGAAATCAAGTAAAGAAGATGCATAATCTGTAGAAAAACACCTTTCAACTTGTCACCTTATGCAAATAAAGCGCTGATTTTAAAATCACGTGATTCACGTGCAATTTACTGCTGTCACGTTATAAAAATTATTTTTGCCGAATGGTAGGTACGCGAGTGTTTTGGTGAACCAAATTATATTACAATGCCTTTATAATTTTTTTTTTCATGTGAATGCACATTTTTAAATTCTTTATAGAATTTTAAAAAATTGAATGGGAATTTAATTCTTCGAAAAATATTATGCAAGCCATTAGTTCATTTCCAATATGCAGTAGTGATTTACAAACTGCTTTTCATTCTGATATTTCTGACTCTATATGTAAAAATAAACCTACAATACTAGATGGAAATTTTTTCGAAAAAATTGAAAATAAGTCTTCAGGTGGTAGAATTGTAGCAAAATGCACCACGTGTAACAGTGAGGTAAAAGCCTCAAATAATTGCACTTCCAATCTTGTAACCCACCTTAAAAGGAAGCATGGAATCAATTATTTGGAAGAATATCGTGCCTATTTAAAGGAGTAAAAAAAACAACGAAAATCATCAAATGTTTCTGGGCAATCAAGTCGAAACGTATATTTGCAGGATCATTTTGACAAAGATGTAGTAAATTATTTTATTGATTCGATGATTTCACTAAGAAGCATTGATAATATTTATTTCCACAATATAATTAAAAACATTAATTCTTGTTCAAAATCTTTTAACATAATGAGTCGTAGGGCCCTCGGACGAAAAATTGCAATATATTACGATGAACAAGTAGAAAATATTAAACGTGAGTTGGAAGATATCGAGTTCGTTTGTATAACCACAGACATATGGTCAGGGCGACGAAGAAGTTTCTTAGGAGTGACAGCTCACTGGATTCATCCGGAGACATTAAAACGTATTTCTAGAGCTATAGCTTGTCAAAGATTCAAAGGAACTCATAGTTACGACAAAATTTATGACCATCTTATGAGCATCTACAAAAAGGTTGAATTGAATTCTGCAAAAGTAATAGCTGCGATTACTGATAATGGTGGTAATTTTGTGAAAGCATTTAAATTTTTTGGAATTGAAGAAAAATGTATTTTAGAAGATGCTGGTGATTTGGATGCGCAATACAATTCATGTAGTACGGAGTGTGATTCTGACACTACGTCTAGCATAGATGATGATGTAGAAGATGTAATTGATTTAAATGAGTGTTTACCTTTACATTTTAGATGTGCGTCTCATACACTTAGTTTGTGTGCAACTACTGATTCTAACAATGTTCTGGAAAGCCAAGACACAGAAATTTCAAAAATACACGAACAAATGATGAAAAAATGTAATATTTTTTGGAGAGCAGCATGTCGACCTAAATCTTCAGAAATTATCATCTCCATTTTGGGACATACTCTTAGTCGACCTAACGCAACGCGATGGAATAGTTTATTTGACGCCATGAAACAATTTCTATCGATAAAAGAAAAATCTGCTATTTTGAGCAAGGAATTAGATTTGAAAACTTCATTTAAAGATCAGGATTTCACATATATAGAAGAATACGTTAAATGTAGTAAACATATTGCCGCGGCTTTAGATATCCTTCAAGAAGAAAAAGAAACGTATTTTGGGATTTTGTTACCAACTTTGTTATCATTACGACATAAATTACAAAAATCATTGACAGAAGATTTTATGTATTGCCAACCTTTGGCCGAAGCTTATTTAGAAAGTATAGAAAACAGGTTTAGTCAGTATTTTGATATTTCATCTCGCCAAGCAGAAATAGCCGTAATTGCAACTTTATGTCATCCAATTTTTTTAAAATTCAAGTGGCTGTCTTGTATTAGCGATTCAGCTTATACAAAAATTAAAATGTTGTTTATTACTGAATTGACAAAAGAAATGAAATCTAACGAATCTGTGGATATAATGAGTTCTGTCAATAGTGAAGAAAGAGATAACTTTTTCTTTATTGATTCTGATCATGAAGAAGCAAAACAAGACCCTAAAAGGAAAGCAGAACTATTGTACGCGCATTTCTGTTTGGAGGAAAACAAAGATCTAAGTGTATTGAATTCTTATAAAGAGATAAAAAAAAATCTTCATTAAATATAACACACCGCTGCCCTCGTCGGCATCTGTAGAAAGATTATTTTCTTTTGCAACTATTACAAATTATTGTAAAGCTAATAGGCTTTCTGACGAAATGTTTGAAAAACGTGTTGTTTTAAAAGCCAATCTTAAATATAACGAAGAATGCTTATAAAAATTTGAAAAATATTTTAATGCCAAAAGGAAAAAGGTTTCCTTCAATGTTAAAAAGTAATAATCAAACCTTTTCAGCGTATATTTTCGTACTTGACTTTAATTCATTTTTTAATAACAAAGTATGTTACTGCTTCATTTTCTAATTTTGTAAATTTGTTTAATTTTTTATATGGTTTAATTATGTGTAATTTCAGAAAGAAATTTTGTAATTTTATTAAATAAATGTAATTGTAACTAAAATATCAATGTCTCTGAAATTTAAATTTTCATAGTTTTATTATGGTAACTATAAGTTATATAGTAATAGAATCCTACATGTGCTCATAAAAACTAACCTGACTAGAAAAGGGGGAGGAGGACATGTGTGTGTGTGTGTGTGTGTGTGGGGGGGGTTATGATTGGGCTAAGTCAACTAGCTATCTTTGGAGCACTCTCCTTTATATTTAATCTATTCATGCAAATAATTTATTCCTATTAAATTTTTAAATACAAACTTTTATGAACGGGAAAAATCCTTAATTTATTTTAATTGCATTTTAAAACGAAGAGTGTTTACTTTAACACTATTTTTACCGGTGTCAAATGACACCTTTTCAAAGTTTTGATTTGTGTTTATTTTGCTCGTACTTTTTGAATGCAATAAGCATAAAAATGTCTTCAATGTATTGAAAATGATTTGTAATTCTTTCAATCTAAAATTACAAATGAAAAACCATAAATCGAAAACTTTTAAAAGGCGTCATTTGACATAAAAAAAAGTGTTAAAGAAGATATAATTAAATGTACTTTTCAATGCTGCTTGCACGAGTCTATTTTTTGTGGGTTATGATTTTCAGATATTCACAAGTGAAGAAATTTAAGGGTCTAGCTGTGCAAATAAGTTTCAAAATAAAACTCTTTAATAAATAAAACGTATTTATTTATTATAGAAAAAGAGAAAATGTTATCAAATTAGTAACTATGATAAATCTTTTTTTAAAAACTGTTTGCAATGCAAATTAACATTTAACTGATGTTACCGGTCTGACAGACCGGTGCGTTTTTCCATTTTCATAGTTTAACTTGCAAATTTCAGTTTATCTACAAATACTACTAAAATTTTGTTTCGTTTGGAACTTTAGTACTAACACCAGAGACTTTTGAATAGGTGAATTTTAATTATAACACTCCTGTACAAAAAGTTTAGTACAAAAACATCTTATGAGTTAATCGCGGCTTTTATTCATCTTTCGATGGAGCGGTCTCACAGACCTCTTCACAGTAGTTATGTGACAATTTCTATGACATCAGTTAAAGATTAATCTAAAATTGTAGATTTAGTTAATGGCAAATTCTTGTTGAATTTAAAGTTAAATCATTTAATTGAAAAAAAAGTATCCAACCTTATTTGATTTCATTGAAACTAACCTTATATTTTGAAGATAATGGTTTGTTTATTCCTTTATTTATTTTATTTTTTTATCATGGTATATTTCTTTTATTGAATTATAAATATACAGTTGTAAAAAATGTTTGAATAGTTTGGCATATTAACCCTTAACTGCTGTGACAAAAGTTGTCGCATATTTACTGTGAGGCGGTCTGTGAGACTGCTAAATCGAAGGATGAATAAAGAGGTCCTTTAACTCATAATATGCTGTTTCTGTACTAAACTTTATCGTCAAGTCAAATATAATTAAAATTCCCCTATTCAGAAGACTCTAGCGATATTCCTAAGGATCCAAATGAAACAAAGTTTCACTAGTATCTGTAGTTAAACTGAAAATTACAAGCTAAAAATTGAAAAAAGCAGCGGTCTATGAAACTGCTCACAGCAATTAAATGTTAATATTTAACTGCTGTAAATGGTCTCTGAGACAGATACCTTTTAATGCTTTCCAACGCATTCGGAATACTGTAACAAAACTTTACCGTATACTAGGGGGGGGGGGGGGGTGAGCTGTTTTAGAAGTTTGCAGGTTCCAATTTGACCCGCTGTTCGGAAGCTAGTTTGTTTTCATTGTAGGTCAGGTTAATTTCTACTTTTTAGTTCGGATCGGGTTTGGGTCCGTTGACTTCTACTTTTTGCTGTTGGCCGGATTAACTTCTACTTTTTTGCTGCGATCCGCGTTTGGCCGTGTTGATTTTTTTGCTGCACTTTGGGTTCGGGTCAGATTGACTTACTTTATTTAGGGCTCGGGTTGGTGTCGAATTGGGTTTTCACTCTTGCGAGAAGGGTTCGGTTTGACCCGATTTTTCATAAGGAAGTCTAAATATTTTTCCCGATGTAAACTATAGTCAGCAAACACTCCCAAAACACTCCCAGACACTCTCAAAAAATTATTTTGGGAATAATTGTTAATATTTTGCAATGTAAAACCTATAGAGTGGACGCCTCCGAACCGTGAAATATGTCCGTTATTCATAATTAATAGCATATACAGTTAAATCTTCATACGGACGCTCCCGAATAGTGGGCACCTCTATTTAGCGTAACTTTTCAATTCCCAACACAAATATTTGTCTCTGAATAGCGCACACGTCCGAATAAGTGACAAATTCGAGAGCCCTGTTCAGCGGTGACCCTTGTTTAGAGGTTCTAGTGTATTTTAATACTAACGAGTATATACTAGAAGTTTATTTTCCTATATAAAAGTTAAAATTTATATTAAAGATGTAAATGTAGACTTCATTATATAATACCATTATAATATGAATTATTTTTCCTTCATTTTGGTTTCGGGTCGACGAAACTTTTGTGGCCGGGTTTCAGTTTGACTTTTAATGGAATTTTCGGGTTCGTGTCTGGACAACCCTACCTGTTTAGGACACTAAGTGGGGTAAAACAAAACTTTTTGGTGGGATGTTTGAAAAGTGAAGGCAAAACTTTTGTTTTAGTACATGCCGAAACTGTAGAAGCTTGCTAGATGACAATAATAAACTAGAATTTTTTGGAAATTTTAAAATATAAGAAAAACGCAGAAAAAGCTATCGAAATAAAAAAATCCATTCGTTTCCAAATCACGTCAAAAGTTATTTTTAGGTAGATTTCGTATGAAATACTACCTATTACATTTTCCCCTATGTTGGAATTTCTGAAAAAGTTTTGCAGATCTACACCGATCATGACCCCTAGAACTCAAAACCACCCTCAGTAAAAACCATATATATATATACACATATAATCACTTTTTTATGGACACGATAACTTCCGTAATTCTTCCCAAATCTCTGCCAAACTGATACATAAAATCAAGGGGCATAAAATCTCGGTCAGGCTCGTTAATGGGCAAAATCCGACCAAGGGGATGGAAATAGGGAGGGGTTTTGTGAAAACCGAAAAAACCCCATAACTTCTTAATTTTTGTACATATCAAATCAGTTTAAAGCTGTTATTACTTCTAAAAATAGGACCAAAAATTTATGTATGACAGATTTTTTATAAAATTAAAAATGGGGTCAAGGGGCGCAAAAAATAGGGTTTTTAGGAGAAAAAAATTCATAACTTCGTCAATTCTTAAGATATCAAATACAATTAATTTTATTATAAATCTCCTTGAATATTATCTACAACTTTTATATTAACAAGTTTTTGATAGGACCAATTCGTAGCGCAAAGAAAATTAAAAACGAAAACAAAAAAAAGTGTGTGGGGGGGGGGGGGTAGGTGGAAGAAAAAAAAATCCATAACTTCGTGAATTCACAAGATATAAAATCCCCATGAATTTATCATATATCTTCTTAATATATCTACAACATTTATATTGACAAGTAGGACCAATTCTTACAGCAAAAACAAATTGAAAATACATAGCGGTTGAAGAAAAAAATCATCATATTAAGGGCGTATTCAAATCCAAACTGCTTATTTTTGACTCATTTTTAAAATTATTTTTGCTCTCAAACGCATCCAATTGGTAGATTCTCTTATTCAGAAACTCTATAATGTACCGTAATGGTCGACTTTTTGATAGAGGCAGAATATATTTCAAAAAATGATGTCAAATTGGGCATTTTGAACCGAATTTCCTGAAGCGATTGTGTTGAAAATGAAAAATATTGTCTTACTGAGAAAATAATTGTTTATAAATCAAGTTTTAATTAATTGAACAAAATATAAAAACACAGGTCGCTTATAAATCTCTGCAAAAACAACGTCAACAAATTTCATATTTTTTATTTTAAAAATGAATGTGAAAATGTGCCAAAAAATTTTGAGTTGTTGTGCATGGAAAAATATTTTTTTTTAATACCGCCTTAATATGATTCTGATAAAACCATCTCTTATATAAAAATGAAATAAAAACTCGTCAAAAGCGGCCAAATAAAATTGTTAAAGTGGCTTTATCTCTAATAATGATTTAGTTTTTGTTGTTGAAATTAGCAATTAACTTCGAAATCTACCTGCGCCTGTAGGCCGGGCCGGCAGGAATTTTTGTACTTTTAAAAAGGAATCTGTAAACGTGTCGGAAAGTCGCGCGTTGTTTAGCGGAGAGAAAGATTTCATTTATATATATACAGGATGTTTCATAAAAGATGTGTAAAACTTCAAGAGTTTATAGTACAAATCCAAACAAACAACATTCATCAAATAATACATGGTTGGAATTAAAACGCTAAGGTGCTAGAGAGTGCCGAATATGATGTTGTTATACGAGGCAAAGAATGATAAATTAACAAAAGCAAGTTTAATGACATGTCTTCTTACAATCGTTGAGCCTATGAGACTTCCATTTGCAGTTCCATAAATAAAATGCATATCAAAGCATTTTCCCTATTAGTGAAAGTTAATCTTTGACTAATGTGACAGAAATTGTCACGTAACTACTGTGAAGTGGTCTGTCAGACCGTACCATGGAAAGATGAATAAAAGGCGCGATTAATTCATAGGATGGTGTTTTTGTACTTAACGTTTTGTACAGGGCTGTTATAATTAAAATTCACATATTCAACAGTCTCTTGTGATAGTATTAAAGTTCCAAACGAAAGAGAATTTTGGTCGTGTCTGTAGTTAAACTGAAAGTTACAAGTTAAACTATAAAAATTGAAAAAAGCAGCGGTCTGTGAGACCGGTTAAAGGTTAACATCTTCCGATAGGTTCCTACCGCAATTCACAGTTGCACACTTGGATCAGCCACTTGTATGAATTAATCGAGGCAAAATTTTCCATACGCATTGTCCTTCTTCATATCACATTTGTATGATATTAGTGTCGTTCTTCTCCAGATAATTCACAAAAGGAATGGAGAACGTTTGCATGGACCAAGTTTCCAAATGCGACAGAGCCTTTGCGTTTTAATTCTGACTATGCATTCTTTAATGAAATTAAAATTAAACATTGGTAATATTTCATATTTCTGCAAAAGATAGTTATGAGATAATAATCAATTGTAATTTAAGATGCAAATTAAAAATTTAAAAAAATTTATTCTATTCTTTAACACTTGATTTTTTAGGTATTGCATTCAATGCTAAAATTTTTAGGAAAAGAAAAAATATAAATATTTTTGTTTTTTCCTTCCCTTTTTCCTCTCAGTCGCCAGTTTTTCTTGCTTTTCACAACAAACGCCTTAAAGTTTAACAGCAAATACCTCTTATTTAGCGCATTGCACATGTAGGCAATTGCATATCACTTGATTTTCCTTACTCTCATCCCAAGTAAACTATTGGGTGTGGGAGTGAGAGTAAGGGATATGAACTTTAAAGATGCCCCCAATCAGACAGAGGTAGAGATAGGTGCAGCATTAATGTATAATTTAATCGAACATTCATGAGGTAGAGTGAGCTCTCATCTCTGTAACATCACCTACAATTCAATGTACGTTGTGATAAAATGTCCAAAAGAATAACGAACACTTCGGAAATAAAGCTGTAGGGAAGAGCGTTAGCACAATACAATAAAAGTAAAAATGTCGCTGCGATTTTTCTTACAATTACCTTACACAGGCACAAGACGAAAAATATACAAAGCATTCATATAAGATCTTTTTTAAAAGAGATGTGTATCTCCGAGCACTTGAGTAAGTTACATACCCGAAGTTGCATAAAGGCTCCTTTTTTTTTAAAGCTAACTACTTTCTCTTCAGTATACTAATAGAGACAATTTTAAATTGATGCCTCGCCAGATTTCAGAATTATTTAAAAAGTGCTAACTTGGTATAAGACTGCTTGTCTCTTTATCTCTAAGCTCAGTTATAATTCATAAAAGAATATTTTGAAACTTATTAAAGAAACATATATTCAGTAGCTAAGGGATGCTGGCTGAAAGATGCATTAAAAAAAATTGAAGCTGGCTTAGATATGCCAATTAGAGATTTACACGGGATAAAATTTCCCGACCCAAGCGCAGGTCCAATAACCAAAAGAATTATTGTCTCGCCCCGGTATAAAAGTTGAAACTTTGTCCCGAGCCAAAAAATTAATTGACTCGGTCAGATATAAAAGCAAAAATTTCGGCCTGGATACTACAATTAAAATTATTCATTGGATGTCAGAAGATTTTGCATTATTCTTCGATAGGCCTATTAGCTAACAGTCTGCAAATTGCCCCTTACATATACTTTAATATTATTATCTGCCTTAAAGTTTGGGTGGTCTGAAAAACCATAAATTTATCCCAACACTTTTATTAAGGCCATAAATTTATTCCAACGTTTTTATTATTTTACGATTTCTAATTATACACCACTTTCCATTGGCTTGTCATAAAACGACACCATGGCGTCTGGCTATTGTTGTTATCTGAGATCTGAACTCTATTCAACATTATACATTCATTTTACAATACAACAATTTTTAAAAATATATATTTAATATTTAAAATCAACTTAATAATTTTTGTATGAACTTACACTCCTATTTTACTTAAATATATAAACATTATAATTTTACACTCATAATTATATTTTATAAAAAAATATTTATACAAACAGAAATAACAAATTACGCAATTTTACTTTGATTTAACCAACATGGTGCGGGAACATATCATTGTTATATGTTGCCCAGCAACATAAACACCAGGTGAGAAATAAACAATGACATCAAAAAAAAAAAAAAAAAATCCGGTAACAAAATCAACGTAATTTAGAATGAAAGAAACGGATGGTTAAAGAAAAACAAAATTTTAAAGCTCTACAAAGAAAAAAAATTGATTTTTAAAAAGACATCTCTAGAATTTATTGAGCCAGCTTAATTTTTTTTAAGATTTCGCTAAGCAAACATTAACATAATTTTTACCAAAATAAATAAGCAAGATAACAAGCCCAACGTGGACTCGGGAGGAAGAATTTAGAGAACTGCATGGGTCGGGTCAATAACGCTTTTCATACTGGCTAGGTCGGACACGAACAGAAAGTTTAAACAAGTCTGGCACGGCTTGAATCATCAGAAAAATTTAACACCCGAACCCGATCCAGCTCTGAAAGAGAAAAGATCGGAGAGAGTCCGAGTCTCGTGAATTAAAACTGTCGTGGCCCGGGTGCCATGCTTGAATTGCCTCCTAAGTCTTTTCACTCGAAGATCGCTAACGTCGTTTTGGAAACCCTTTATTTTGGCTCAAGGGGAGAATGGTCCCTTCTCTCTCTCTCCCCCCCCCCTTTAGATATTTCATTTGTAAAAGATAATGAAAACAATATGGAAAACGCATATGGCATTTGAAAACTCATTTTCAGCAATTGCCACCTGTAGTCGGAATAATATGCGAATTCTTTTTGCGCAACAGTGTATTCGATTTGTATATACGCTACATAATATGCGAAAATTTCAGTTAAATTAGCAAACGCATCACACAGTTGAAATCTCCCTTCAGCGATTTCCGTCAATGAGCGGAATTGCACTCGAACTATTTGTGTATCCCTGTATATAATCTATAAAATTTTTACACACCAGGTATAATATGTTATCATATGTTAATGGCACAAAATCAGTTAAATATAAAAACGCATACCACAACTCAAAACACACTTCGAATAATTATTGTTCTTAATCAGTGTTGTAACCGAATTCATTTCTGTGTTCCTGTAAATGAAATGTAAATGAACAAGATATTCTGTAGCAAGCATCTTTCAGTAAACGTCAGGGATGCATATAAATTAAAAAAAAAAATTAAATACTGCAACATCAATAAAATACACTGCAAAATATTCTCTCCATAGACCATAATTTAATGGTATTATTTTAAGTGACCAAGTAAACGAACTATACACTTCATTTTCATTCCGAACCTGCCATGGCAAAGTTCAGTAATATATATAAGTTATCGAGTATATTTATGCGAGGTATAACACAGACAGAAAGACGTGATGTTTTTACTTTCTTATATCTTCAGCAGAAGAAAGAATTGTAATTAAAAAAATTTTCGACTTCCGGTTTTCGACGGATGTACACGTTTTAGGGGTCAGAGGCCCCAGAAAACATGTTTATAGTCCGTATGCCGTATGTTATTTGTCCGTATGTCGTTATTGTAGCATCAAAAAGTGTATGAAGTTATGCGTAGAATTGAACCAATTTTTCTTTAGTTTTTGGCTATGGCAAGCAGGTCCTCACTTAATTTGGGAAATTTCCGACAAAAGGGGCGCTGCAATAGCGATTTTTGTGTTATTTTGATTATTTTACCATCGAAAAATGTATGACGTTATGCATAAAATTGAACCAAATTTTTTGTGCATGTTTTTTGCTATGCCAAGCTGGTCTTCCTTGAAGATGGAAATATTCCGCCGAAAGGGAGCACTGTAATAGCGATTTTTGCATAATTTTCTTGATTTTTCGTAGTTCTGTTGTACAGCGGCGGCTCGTAAAGCGACAGGAGCTTCGCATCATGATAAGCCGGCTATTTCGCGAACAGCGGATGTACAACAGAATAACGGAAAACTATTGGTTTTAATAAATATCATGATCGAGATGAACTCGTTTGTACTCCGATTATTTGACTAAAACAGAAATTCAAGATGAAAGTCAAAGTTGGTATAATATTGAACTAATAATGTTATTTTATTGACATTTGTAACTATATTTATTGATTTATTGCCTAAGTGGGACAGAATCACCAGACCTCAAGGGTCCGATGTAGACTCTATTTGCTCCACCCGGAGTGCTCTCCGGCACGCGGGGATTCGTTAACAAAAAAAAATAAAAAATAAAATAAGAAAAAAATAATAAAATAAAATAAAATAAAATAAGAAAATAATAATAATAATAATAATAATAATATGTGCAATACAAGCTCCTCCCGTCGGAGCACAGGCTGCTCCCTCGCGACAAGGAGCGGATGAGCAGAGTGAGTGAGCGTGGAGTGTACTGGATCACACAATAAGTCCAGTTAATTGTGGAGGAGTAGCCACAAGGTTGATGGGTAAGTTGCAGCACCATGCAGGTCTATGAGGTAAGGTTTGTTAGTTCCATTTGAAATTTATAAATTCTATTTAATTTGCCTATAAGAAGGGGTCTTGTTAGAATATTGGAAAGCCAATTTTTGACAAGGATGCGGGGGCGTTTAATATGCCATGGGCTTGGGTAAGCGTGCAGTGATAGTAGCTATGTTCTGGAGTGCCGACCTCGCCGCACTGGCAGAAGGGAGTGGCTGCCCGAAAGAAACGTTTCAAGTATTCTTTGAATGGTCCATGGCCAGAGAGGAATGCTGTAGTTGCTGGTGAGAGAAAGCACATTTCTCTTGACACTATATGTATGAGATCGTATGTGTACCTACCTTTGGTAGACGCATCCCAATAAATTTGCCACTCTGAGATGATTTTTTGATTCAACCTTCTGCGAATGTGTGAGGTGGGAAGGGGAAGGGTAAAATCTATTGATGTTCTAGCCGTTGCTTCTTTCGCCAACCTGTCAGCCCGCTCATTGCCCTCAATGCCAATGTGGGTCGATACGTGGCCCAGGGCGACTTTGTGTATGAGAGAGAGTAACTTAATTTTTATGTCAAGGACTAAAGGGTTCTTAGTTCTGTGCGCGAAGATTGACTGTAAGGCTGAAAGACTATCACTGTACAGCCTGATGAAGGAAGGTGGTTGGGAAGAGATCCAATCTAGTGCCCGCAGAATCGCAAAAAGTTCTGCTTGGAATACAGAGTTATCATCTCCGATTCTACAGGCCCATTCATGGACCACCACATCGTTCCGCATGACGCAGAATGTTGACGCCACGCCCGATTCCGTGCGGGATCCATCAGTGTATGCTTGAAATATTAAGATGTATTAGATAGAAGAAAGTCTTGGGATTGGCACATCCAACTAGTTTCACATAAAAAAAAAAAACTTCAGTAGCTTTATGCAATCTTCAGCTATAAATCGTTTTTAAACACACATATGCACGATTATGCGCACATACGCCCTATGAACAATTTTATTTCGCCGCCTCCTATCTTCCCCTTATTTAACCATCTTCTGCGTCTGTGACTAGGTATGTTCGGGACCTTTTATTCGAAGTCAGAGACCATCGATTTCAAATTCGAGCCTGAAACATTTTGTGTCATCAGAACCCGAACTGGATAAAGAAAGTACGCGATATAAATTATTAATATTTAAAAATTGTTTCAAGAGTAATTTTCTGATTTAAAAGTATCTTATTGTATAAAAATAAGTAATAATTCTAAAAAGTTGCCTCTAATGATGTTTCATAATTTTCACGTCCCTGAAACTCATATCCCACAAACGACAGAAATATGAAAAGTAACTCTTCTTATTCTTTTAAAATAACATTATTCATCAATGACAGAAAGACACGAGTTCTATTTCCAGTAATTTAAAAGAAAGACTTCAAACAGAAACAAAGGCTAAACAAGGGACATTCCTCAACTTCTGTATGTTAAGATTGATAGTGCCAAGTCTTCAGAATCAGATGGAATATTTCTCTTTATATACGGCTAATAGCAATTCAATCTCTTTCAATTTGATTTTTAGCTGATTATAAAATGCCTTTAAAAACTGAGATTACATTTCTGTTTTTGAACTAGCAATCGCTTTTTTTTTTTCATTTTTGAATTTGTAAATAAATAAAATTTAGCCC
The DNA here is from genome assembly GCA_963932465.1 of Maratus speciosus. Lineage (NCBI taxonomy): Eukaryota > Metazoa > Arthropoda > Arachnida > Araneae > Salticidae > Maratus > Maratus speciosus. The sequence continues at coordinate 467,306,717 of OZ010790.1, forward strand.
GATCCCGTTTCAGGGGTCATGAATGTCCTTTTATGGGGTGGGAGGGTATCACATCTCTTTATGAAATTTTTTTATATTGAAAGTTATTCCCAAATCCAAACTAACTACTTTTCTGATACTTTCGCGAAGTCATTTTCATTCGTAAATACAAAAAAAATTAGCATTAATATTCGTAAAAATACAAAATGTACCGATATTGTTCAGATACCAAGAAAATAAAGAGTTTCCCATTTTCTTACAAAGGCAAAGATTCATTTAGAAAATGTTGTCAAAGTTAACATTTTTAGCCACGTTTTACGAGTTGACAGCCTCAGAAATGTCGTCAAAAGGAAAAATTGTCAGCCACTTCTGGAAATTCAGTTTAAAAAGTCAAATTTTACAGAATTTTTTGTAAGATTCTTTGCTTTTATCGAAAAATGGAAAACACTATTTAATCACATACGGTGTCCTACTGGCCCACCGGACAGCGAGGCATCATATAGTTACTGGCAGCTATGTGATTCTATTAGTGTTATGAAAATTGCAGGTGCAGCCTCTTCTTGCTCAAAGTATTAAATAGTTTTTTTCAATCGAACTTGTACCTTTGGAATGGATCATTTTCTTCTGATGGACTGATAGCTTCCATTATTATGAAACAGCCGTTATAAATGAAGTGCTAGGTGTAGATGGAAGAGCAGTCGTATTTGATTTTCTGGTCAGAATAGGAAAAAAAAATCGCCATATTTTTTTTTCAAAAAAACTCCGAAAATCAGGCTTCTAACTTTTTACGACAGCTCATTCATCTTCATCTAACACTCCACTTATAACGGCTGCTTCATAATTAATAATGGAAGCCATTAGTCTATCAGAAGAAAGTAACTCGGTTAAAGTGGAAACTCGGTTAATCGGGACTCTACTGTATATTTCATTTTTAAAATGATCTTTAGAATATTTTTGTTGGTGTTCAGAGTGGGGTCATGAACCCCCGTGACCTCCCCTTGGATCCGCCATTCACCCCCGCCCGCCCCGTACCTTCTGTATTGTAGGGAATACATAATTTTAAATTTTCAAAATAACTTTCAAAGGAGGTAAATTTTACGCATAAAAAGTAAAAAAGCTCAAAGGCACTCAGATTCTTCAATTTTAAAGATTAGTGGAATTTTTAAATAAATTTGATAAATTTATTCTTTAAGAAATATATAAACCAAGCGGATTTAATTTTGTATTACTTCTGATGGCCGCTATAATCTGAATTCTTTAAAGAAGGGGAGGTTCTCCTAGCCCTCTTAAATTGCACCCCAGTGCTAACAACATATAAAAACTTCTTTTAAGTCACACAGAGTTCAAAAGTTGTTGCTGTAATACAGAAGTGTTTAATCATTTGTTTACCAAATTAAGAAATATTCAATAGCAATATTTTGCAGTTTTATTTCATTTTACATTTCAGATTATAATAAGTTTTGTTTAACAAAAATGCTGCCAGTGCATGGAACAGGATTAAAATGTGAGCCTCGGAGCACTCAATTTATGAAATTCATGAATTTATAGAGACCGTTTACAACCTGTAGGATTAGTAATAAGATATATTTAATTTTTAATGATTTGGAAATGACAAAAAAGAAAAAAAAAGAGAGAGAGAGATTGCAGATCTGCGAAAAAATTTCATGGATGAGTGTCCATTAACGTAGACATGTCGATTCTACTAACAAAATCGGGCTACCAAACTCAATGAAGAACTCTGATTTAAAGTATTTTTAATTAATTACATAACAATATAAAATAAAACATATACATTCAAATATTACCCGAATATGCGAAAAGCTAATTTTACATTAAATGAATGCATAAAAATATGAACTGAAATTCGACGAACCAGTATTTTAAATATCAAAATTTTATTTTACCCATAAACACTAAGTCAATTTCAGTAAGCAATCGTAATTGCCAACAGGACACAAAAAAGTACATGTTCTGCGACAATTTGGATCAGAGTTGTAAGCGTTTATATTCATTGGGTCCTTATATTTGCCTTATACTAAGAGTTTGGATCTTCTGTTAAAAACACCGACAATGTCCCTTTCCCCTTTATAAAAATTACGTTTACCATACAAAATATTGCAAACAGAACCCCACCACCACACACACACACACACACAAAAAAAAAAAAAAAAAAAAAAAAAAAAAAAAAAAAAAAAAAAACTTCCTCCTATCCTTTAAAACGATTGCATGTAAAATATAAAATTTGTCTTACAGTATTGTATAAAAACAATAGAAAAATATTCAAATATTACCAAAACACGTAAAATATAAATTTTCAAAAAAAAAAAAAAAAATGCATTAGCATATAAACAAAACTTCGATGAATTTTGATTTTATGTATTAAACTTTACTTTTCTTATTAACTTTCAATCGTAATTGCTAATCAATTTCAGAAAAATAATGGCAATTGCAAAAAGGACAGCAAAAAATCTATGCTATTTGCGGCACTATCAGAATACCTGATAGACTATAAGACTGTACTTTAAAAGGTATTAACTAATTACAGAATATTAGAAAATAAAAAAAAACTATTCAAGTATTATCCAGACATGTGAAAAATTAATTTCTCAACAGAAAAATGCACTAGTATTAAACTTTAAACCGACAATGAACTTTAAACTGAGAAATAATAATAATAAAGATAATGTCTCCCCTTTCTAAAGATTACGTTTACCTTACGAAATATGAGAGCTCTACAATAACTACAGCTCCAGTTATAACTGTTTTATGTTGTCAGTACTTCATGCACTAAAATATGGAAGAACTGCTATAGGAAATACCCCCCCCCCCCCTCTTAAAACGATTAAGAAATTAAACGAAATTTGTGTGAGATGTGATGTGACAAGTTGAATTTTGAATTCGAGTTACACGTATTTGTCGTTATTGAGACCTAATATTCGCACTATACAAAAATTTCGAAATCCGGGGTTAAAAACGCCCACACTTTTCCCCCTTTATAAAGATTTAGTTTACAAAATATAAGTGTTCTACGAAGATTACAGTTAGAGTTATAACTGTTTTAAGTTGTCAGCAACTTATATTTATAATATACTGAAATATGGTTGGTTTCTATAAAAAATCGACAAAGCCCCTACCCTTTAAAACTATTGCGTTTACCATATCGATTTTGTCTGGATTACGACAATTTATATAAGAGTTACAAGATCTTTTGGTTATTAGGCCCTTATGTTTGCGCTATTCTAAAATTTACTAACCTCCGTTTAAAAAAAAATGCACCCCCTTCCCCCCTTTTCATAAAGATTACTTTTACCATACAAAATATGAGTGTCCTACGATAATTACAGTTTGAGTTATAAGTGTTTTAAGTTACCGCCCCTTTTATTTATGACACACTAAAATATTGGGTGGGGGGGGGGGGCTTCAGTAAAAAATGGTAGATTATCCGTGTTTGAAAATTTTCCGTTATTATTAAAATACTAACTGCAATGTATAACTTAAAATTTCACCCTTATTATAATGTCACTGTAACAGAATTTTTTTAATTGTCATCAAAAGAGTATATAATCATTAATAAGTACAGTATCAAATACAGTTGGAATAAAATCTAATTGGAAATTTTACTTTTTCCATTACACGTAATTGTAACTAAAATTTATTAGTTACTATTACAACAATGTAATGGTAATTATAATCATCTCAAGTACATTTGAAATCAAATCAATAATCTAAATTTACCATTCACATTACAGGTAATTGTAACTAAAATTTTACAGTTATAACACTACAGCACCTTAATGAAAATCATAACCTTCTGCATTACAGTTACAATTATATCTTAATAAAAAAAATTGCTATTGAAATTACACGTAATTGTAATTATAAGTTCTCAATTATAATTACAATTATATAATAATAATCATAGCATTTATAGTTACGATTACAAAATGCTAATTCAATTTCAAATTTAAATCATAAATACACATAATCTTAATTATATTTTTCTCAATTGTAATTACAATTATATAATGATAATTATAGTATTTATTGTTACTATTACAATGCTAATTGAATTTACAATTCAGATTATAATTACTTGTAATCGTAATTATAGTTTTATCAATTATAATTGCAATTATATAATTGTAATCATAGCATTTATAGTTACGGTTACAATACTAATTGAACTTTAAATTCAGATTATAATTACACATAATCTTAATTATATTTTTCTCAATTATAATTACAATTATATAAAATTAAACATAGCATTTATAGTTACGATTACAATGCTAATTGAATCTCCAATTCAGATTTTAATTAACATGTAATTGAAATTATAATCCCTTACATGCCAATTACATTGTAATGAGATTACAAATTAATCAGATTGCGAATTTGCCCAACTCTGGTTTGAGTACGTCCATGTTTCAAAAATGAGTATGAACTGACCTCCATGTGCTCATGTTTGAGCACGCCCATGTTTCAAAAATGAGTACGAACTGACCTCTATGTGCTCATTTTTGAGCATGTCTATGTTTCAAAAATGAGTATGAACTGACCTCTATATGCTCATTTTTGAGCATGAAAATACTCAAAATTTACATGTATTTTTAGGTTTAAGGTGCATTGGCGAGATATAAAATAATTACCAATCCTGCACGCCTCCTAAGAGAAAACTGGTTCACTTAATAAAATGAGCATATATTTGAAGCCTGTAAATATATTGAAACTATTTTATAAAAAATGTATCAGTCGGTCAAAAAAAAATAAATAAATAAACCGTATTAACTCTAATACAAATTATAGAAGTGAAATAAAATTGCTGTCTACTTCAATTTTAAGACTTTAAAATTTTTAATCAAGGGGTCATCTACATATTAAAATGAACAGTAACTTTATATTTTCAATATAAACCCCCCAATTTGATAACAATCGGAAAGAAAACAACTCAATTTAGCCCAATTACAAATTTTTAAGACATTTCACAATTAGTCCAAGAGTTAGTAGACATAGGACTAATGAGTTCTCAGAGTGAAAGATTTTTCTCTTAAAAAAAGTGTTTATAAAATTCGTGTTACTTATAATTCCTACCTCTAATAAATCTTCAATTGTAGAAACGTCTCTTAAAATAGTACTTCGGGTAGTTGAGTGTGTTCTTTCTAACTACATTGTCAAATTTGGAGGTTTACATTGAAAAAATTAAAAATTTGTGGTCAAATTTGGAGGTTTACATTGAAAAAATTAAAAATTTGTGTTCACCTTATCATGTAGATGAAACCCTAAGGAAAGTTTTAATAGGTTAAATTGAAATAGACAATCCATGTTGATTGATACCAGTTTCATTTCTCTATGATACTTTTTATTCAAATTAGAATTTTTTTTTTTTTGACCAACTGTACATAAAGCTTCAAATGCATGCTTGTTTTAATAAAAGCGCCAGTTTTTCTATAGCAAGTTGTTTAGAAAATTAGCAATTTCTCTATACCTCAGCATACACATTGGTCGTCCATCAGTTTATATGTGAAAGTTGAAAAAAATGTGATGTGTGATACAGTTTTATTGGTCCAGCAAGAATAATTTAGTAATGAGTTTTATCAATTATGTATCGTATCTTTAGTACTATGGTTTCTTTCATTTGTGGTTTACTTCATCAGTGCAGATGTCAGAAATACACTACACTAAATCAAACACTTATAAGTTGATGATGGAGTACAAACAGAACACAAAAACGCATCTGACGGGATGTGTTAATTTTAAAAGTTTTCATAAGAGCAATCTCATCTTTTTTCTCCAAAAAAAAAAAAAAATATATGCTCTGAAAATTTTTATTAAAATATATTTATTTTGCAAATTTCTAAAATCTAATGTTTTTTTTTTTTTTTTTTTTTTTTTTTTTTGTATACATATGATGTGAATGACTGATTTGCATAACAAAAATGCTTTTGAAAAATAATTTAAAAACCAGTTGTAAATTCAAATCATTTAAGTTTCAAAGAAGTCCCTCTGAGTCTTAATTTTAGAAATGTTTATTATATTTATATAAATAAATATTTAGTTTTTATTTGAAATTACACCCACATTTAAAAAATGGTTGGGTCCCTGGGACATTCAAAGAGTCCATTCACATCACTGTCCTTGCAGTCTATTCATTTTGACAGTCTTTCATATAATGTAGGATTTATCCAAATCCGCTAATGATTTCATGTAACATGTTCAAAATTTTATATTTCAGAAGAAATGTCCTCATTAAATTATATCATAATTGTCTTTAATATCACTTTCACCCTAGAGATTAATTTGAAAATGCACTTCTGCATTTTACATATATTGACTGAAAATGGACCAGCACCCATTATTATAACTTGTCAGAAAAATTCAAAGTGAATATTTCCTCAAATACAATCATCAATCCTTTTGAATTGACACTTCTCAATTACTAAACTGAAAAAAAAAAGAAACCAAATACAGTAGACTCTCTCAAATCCGCACAGCTTGGGACCAGAGGTTGTGTGGATTTCTGGTCATTGATTTGTTTACATTTTTTTAAATGTAATTTGAATGTAATAATGCAATCAAAATTATAATGAATGCTTGCAATATAGTAAAATAATTAAGCAAAGTAATAAACTAAAATAATAAAAATCAAGATAATTTTTAAAATGATTAAATTATTAAAAGTAAAGGTCAAGTAAATGATGTACAATTAAATATCCATAATCAAGATGAGGTACATTTTCCTTGAATTATTCAAAGAAACTTTCCTCTTAAAGGTACCCAATTAATTTATATCAAAATCATGAAAAAAGGAAGACTTAATAACAGAAAAGCTCGATTATTACATAAACATATTTGCTAAAAAGATTGTGATTACCATTGATATAAGCAAAATCTTGATTTTTTTTTCAGAAATAAATTTATGCTTCCTTCATGAAAAACCATGATTTCAGTCATATCGAGAATTACATATTAAAATACATACGGAATGATATAAAACTAAAATTTTTTGTCATTTTGACCCTCCATCTGAAAAAGTTTTATTGTGTACATCTGCGATTATGTGCGAATTTGAATGAGTCTACTGTACTATGAAATCATTGCTTTCTTATGTAATATGTTTGATTTCAAACATTTTTATGGTATGTGCCAAAGCCAATTCTTGTTTATTGCTTCTGTGTTTTTTTAATAAATAGTCACAGCTAAAAGCAATGGGAAGTTAAGGCTATTCTCAACTGCTCTGCTCAACGAGCACAAAACGTTTTGACACATTTACAAATTCATTTTTTAACGGAAAGATATAAAATTGGAAAGCCTCACCATGGAAGCGATTTGGAATCGAACTGTGTTTTCCATTTTTTGATCAATCAGTTACCTATTGAGTTATAAGAGATTTTGATCACGTGATACGGCATTTTTCTCCATTTACTGACTGGATTTTCTTCTTTCGTTCGGAAGTTCAGTTCTAAATGCCAACTTTGACAGTATTTTCTGAAAGATCTATTGCGTTTACAAGAAAACGGAAAAAAACAGTTTGATCACATAGTTTCTGAATAACAACACCTGCTAGTTTCATGCGTTTGCGAACAAAAATGAATTAAAACTTATGTCAGAAAGTTGGCCCTTTGGATTTGAGAACAGTCTTAAATAATTTTTAAGCAAAGCTTCTGCTACTGACTATACATATTTTTTATAAATTTTCTAATTGAGCAGTTTATGATATTTGCTTAAAAATCACTCAATTGTAAACTTAAAATTACACGAGGCTCTGACTTTTATACATGAAAAGAGCCTTTCTTTTTTCAAAAAGATTACTACACGTTCTTCTGCTATACCTTAAAGTTACTAGAAACTCATTATGCCCATTATAATTAATAAACATAAAAATAAAACTAAAGTAATATCAAAATTGTTTATTTAAAATCTAACAAGTATTTTTACAATCGATAAAACACAAAGCATCAGTACAAAAATAGAAACTTAATCTCTCTCTCTATATATATGTAAAACAGTTAGTACAAAATTGCCAAGTGCTTTAAATACTACAAAACTCAAAATATAGCAGAAAGTATTGAAACCAAATTATTTGTTATGACATTTATTCATTACAGGTCAAATTCAAATCTATTATTATTTGATTTTTTACTTTTGTTCTTATTCAGTCAGGTGCTTTCGATGGCTATTCCCTGTCTTCTTGGGGGCTCTTATATTCCTTGCAGGCGTGGCGTATGTCTGCTTTCCCCCCTTTCTCGTTTGTGGGCTTCTCTGTCCGGTAAGCATGCAGTACCACCTTCCGTCCAATCTGTAATGTTCGGTTTCATTTACTGTATTTCCAAAATTACAGTGGAACGGAAGGCAGTACTGTATGTCCACTAGAGAGAGAAGCACATAAGCCAGAAATGAGGGAAAGAAGATACATTCATCCCGGGGAGAGATATATCAGCCCTCAAGAAGAGTGGGAATAGTGATTGAAAGTTTGAGGCTGAATAACAATTCAAGTTTAAATAAAATGATAAACATAAAAAGTAAACAATTTATTGCAGAGTAGTTTTGTATTAGTCTCATATGCTACCATTATCTCTGACTAATGTGGATTCTAGCAAAAAGCTACTAAATTGTTTCAGGAGATAAAAGTTGCAAGATAACATTCAAAATTTTGAAAGTAAATTAAAGAATCTTAATTAAAAAAACATTAAACTTGACTTTGGAGTTGGGAGGGAGATCCATCAACATAAAAATCTGGCTTACAGGCAATGTAATATGATTATATATGCATAAACTCGTGCGGAAATTAAAACCGTTAATTATCATAAACAATTTATGATTAAATATGGTTCCATCGGCAAAAGGGAAACGAGTCAGAGATTCATTCGGCCCCAGGTCAGATTTTAGGAAATTTTTTTATGTAATGAGGGGCTTACCGCAGCAGGGAGACGAGACAGTTTTGTTTGGTTTGAGGTTAGTTTTTCGCTAGAGGTTCTGGGGCCCACTAGCCAGCGAAGCCAGCTAGTCCTTTTTTATATGGATCTTTTGTTCAATAATAACCTATTAAAACACAGATGCAGGTAAAAATTCAGACAAATATACATGCACATTGGCATACAATCATACTTTTGAATACGAAACTGTTACAAAGCTGCCAAAACTTTGTATTTACCTAATATATAGCTGGATCCCCTTCAATTAGTTTTAGATAAATGTCTGCTAACTTCTTAACCTAATCTCCTTAATATAAATCTTTTTTATAAAGTTATACGTAGAGAGATAAGCAGAACACCTAAGTGAAGGAAGTGGTTCAGATGTATTTGCAGTAAAAGAGCAGACACATTCAGCATTATCTGGACAGGTATAATATCAGATACATTATTAGCTATGGTAAAACATCACATGTTTCTATTTCCAAACCAGAAAGAACGCTTTTGGGATTTGAAATGGCGTCAAAATTTATGTCTAAACCAGAAAATTTTTAAATAGACCAAGATGGTCATTGAAACGAAAAGATGCTGGAATTTTATTATAATGTTATTGCTATTGTTGAACCTTTCAACAATGTAAAACTTTCTTTGTTGATTCCTTTACCTAAAAAAGTGCATTGATGCAAGAGAGTTGAGAAAAGACTGTGAAAGCAGAGACATTAAGAAAAGTATATGAAGTATGGCAAATAGATAAATAAAATGGACAAGATTAGAGTTTGCTGCCCATAGAAAAAACAGCTGGATGCAACCATAATAATATTTACATAAAATGCAAAAGTCTTTTCAAAATTTTCCTTTTAAATGTTATATTTTAATTACACAACAGTTTAAGTTAGATTTTTTTGCCAAATTTAACAACTTTGGACAATACATTCTATGGTTATTATTTCAAATTATGAAAAATAATGAAAGCCAATCAGCTATTAAAATAGGTGTTTTACTGCTGCTTTGTATTGTACAATATAAAAAATCCCTTACCACAAAACATATGATACAACCCCATACAAATTAACAAATTTTTGGCCAACTAGAAACATAAAACTGACTGTACTACAAATATAAAGAAAACAATTAGTACTAAATTTTACCTCACCACTGATCCATAAAACTATTTCAATTGAATACTGAAGATTTACAACAATAGTTTCCTGATATTCATAATTTTAACAAAAAGAACAAAACTAAAGAAAACTAAATATAAATTTATTTAAAAAACAAGCAATCTTTTAAATTATTTCAAATTTTTCATCTGTACAGAATGGATTATACCGCAGTGTAACATACACTGATTTGTCATTTAAATCATATGAGTTTCTTATATGCAATGGAACATAGTTAAATAAATCGTTTATGTTTATTAGATTAACAGCACCAGTAGAACTTACAACATATCAGTGAAAATGGCTGTCAAAACCTAAAAACTCAAACAAATCACAAATTAAAAATGCATTATTATTAAGGACAAACATTTTTTTTTATTTTACCAAAAATAGGTAACTCATCAATGCAAGAAACAAACATAACCATATTTTTTGAATATGTTGTGCCATTATAACGAAAACCATTACACTGCATTACTTCCGAATTGTCACTCAAACCGTTTACTTCAAGTTTCAAATTATGTTCCTTTTAACTATGCATTTTTCCATATGTTGTTTCCAACACATTTGATATTGCATTGCATTTAAAATATTTCTCATGTAAAGTATGTGCAATTTATAACTGATGGCGTATGGCTACTGTTTTAGCAACATTTACAAAATTTTTGCTAGCTGATGCACATCTTTTTGAAGGATAATGTTTGCTTACATATCGCATGCTCCAATACATAACTGGAGGCCCTAGCTGCCTTATGATCCTAGGATAGTGTACTGCAAAATGCATTTTTGGTGATAAATGTTTATCTGGAAAAAGCTCTAAAAAAAGTTTGTGATGATCTGCTATATTTTCTGCTAATTCAAAAGTTTCAGGTAATGTCTGGAGCCATAATAGTATCAATTAATTTCAACATAAGATTAAATAACTCCCAAAATTCGTTATCTTCAGAAATTTTGTCACCAATTAATAATAGTATGTTTCGAATCAAGGTCCACATTTGAGATGCACTTTGCCCATTAGAACCATCAAGATTTAAAAGTTTTTCTCTGTTTATTGACACTGGTTTAGAACTTGATTCATATTTACCATAATTAAAATTTATTATCTTATCATTTAAAAGACTAAGTGAAAATTTTGGCTTTAAAAACAAACTGATGTACTATTAAGAAGGTTTCACTAGCACACCAACCTTCAAAAAGATCGTGCATTACATCTACAATCAAATTATTTGTCACATGCCAATAACTTAAATCATTTAGGCAGCAAGGAGTTTTAACACCACATTCTGATACTGTTGTGTCACCAGAAGACACTTTATTAACATGCATGTCATGCTCAGTTTTATTACGTAGTAAACTAATATCTTCCTTTATCTTTTTATACAAAATATATTTTTTTGCTAAACAAAATCTACAACAAAAATTAGCAGTAAAGCTCTCAACAAACCCCAGCAGTTTATTCAACCCTAAATTATCACCTACCACTTGCCAAATTACAACTTTGTATATATTTCCCTGAAATTCTATACCTTCATCTGAAAGCTTTTTCAAATCATGAACAAGTCTATCTAGTATTGTCCGATAACCATATTTTTCGACATCAAGAGAATAGTGTATGTTAGTTATAAATATTGAATCTAATAAAGATTGAAGGTGCACAGGCAAATCTTTAATTTTAAAATATACGAATCCCAATTTATGTACACCGGTATGTGACCCCAATGGATTTTGTAAGCTCCACATCATCTATATACAACTCGATTACTATTGTATGCACAGAGCTTAAAATTGCATTGGAATAATAATAAAATCCATCTTGGATACTACAAAGGGTTGCATTTCTAAGACTTTTGTTTTGTTTGTATGTTTTGAAAATATGCAAAAATCCATCAATAGAAATAATTTTTTTCATTGTGTCTACTATACTTATGTATTGGCATGTGTCATTTTTAAGAATTTGGTGAGGTAGCCATCTATAAACTTTTGTTCATATTGTGTACCCAAAGCAATCTCCTTTGGCTCAACATAGCGACCACTTGCTTTAATGGCATTGACTATTTTATGTTTTGAATCAAATGTAGACAATGAAGAAGCAGCAAAATCAAATGTTGCCATCAGTGATTTTGTGTTTTTTTCACATTTCATTCCATTTTCAGTTAAAAAATTTACTGTTTCTGATTTTAAATAATTTACAGTATTGTACAGAAAAGATGAAGTACTATTGATAGATGAGATAATACTAGAACAGTAGTACACTGCTTTTGCTACATGTTTCACTGCAATATTGCAAAATATCCTTTTGAAATTGTTCATGTTTGCATATTTCTGAATCACCCAAAAAATTGATTTGAAAATATCAATTTGAGGGTAAATCATCAGAAGACAAATCACCATCTTTACTATTTATCGGCTGATTTGAAAAATTACGACTTTCTGAAATGTCTATTTCTACGTCACTAGCATGAAATCTTTTCAGATGTCTCTCATAGTTAAACAACTTCATAAATGCTTGTCTACAGCTTTCATCATAACACACATACGGCTTAAGTATACATGTCTTATGATAATTTCGAATGTGACGGCAAAGATCATGTGGATTTTGAATTTTTTTTTTTTTGCAAAGTGAACAAAACATGGCTGCAAATTTTTAAATACAAGTTGTAGCTGATAAAATATAAGAAAAAAACAGAATTTAAATGTTCTTTTAATTCAGTCTAAAAACAAGTGCAGAAATATTAAAGTCCCTCTCCCAACTCCCTATGAGAATATTTATTTCTCAAATGACAATTTACATTAAGATTAAAATATTATATTAATAGTCCTTTTTAGTTCACTGATATAGGATGTCACTTCATTTTGTTTTTTGTGCATCACATTTAGTATAAAACAGGCATTGAGAAAGTTTCATGCATTACTACAGTAAGGAGATGAAAGGCTTTCCTACACCAGCCCCAAACAAATGACTATCTCAAATGAAATAAAATTTACATTAGATTAAAATATTATGACATTCAGTTAATATCTATAATAATAAAAAAAGGATAACTAGGATGAAAAGTTTCATACTGGTACAATGCAAAGTAAAAATATGATATTTACACACTTAAAAAAATCCGTTCTTTCAGTTCTCTGATACAAGATGCCATTTCATTTTGTGCATCACATTTATAAAAACAGACATTTAGAAAATTCCATACATTACTACAGTAAGGAGAAAATTCCAAGTTTAAAATATGTTATCTTAAAGCATAAATCAACTACTTTTAACATACTACTTGTTTTTATACAATGGTTTTCAAAAATTAATGTTTGTACAGGGTTTAACGTCCCAATAGCTAATACAAGCGGTTGTTTACAGTCTCCACCCAATAGTCTGTCTTCTTTCATAAACTTTTCGATGCCTTGGCACTACCTATAAACAAAAGAAAAACATTTTAAAAATAAGTGCAATAATTTCTTGATTGTTGTCACCCTGTGAACAATTTACAAAAGCAGCATGATTTAGGGCACTTCAGAAATATATACAGATTGTAAGAACTTTGTGTCGTGTAATGAACTCTTTTTGTGAGCTCCTGTAAGTACTGTATCCCATGCATAAATACTACACACTTAATTTTCAATAGCAATCTTGCTGCAATAATCCAATAGCATATATCTTTCACAAGATTTGGATGTAAATACAGAATTATCAGCACTTACAAACTAAATTCAAAAATAAATAAATAATGAAAAGTGTTACATTTTTGTGGGGTAACATTTATGTAGTAATTTTAGAATTCATTACAAAATATTTTTTTAATTGAATAGTTTTAAAAACAAAAACGTGATAATTATCCTACTGTTGTTATCATATAAACCTCACAAAAATACAATACTTGATATTTATAATAATACAACTAATATTTTAATGTAAATCAACAATCACAAGAGTTATTGGCAGACCCATAACCAGGATTTTCCTTCGGAGGGGGCTCAATCTTGGAATTTTTTCTGATATGATAGCAATAATTTGCACACTTTAAAGTATGAATAAAAAAATAAACAAGGCTTAAACTAAGGTGTATTCCTCCTTATAGTATACTTGATACCCATGTCAAAAATTCTATTTTTTTTTTTTTTTTTTTTTTATAAGTGAAATTTTATTTTATGATCAAAAAGACAGAAAACGTACTGGTGACTATTTTTATATTCTATTCGTATCATTATTTTAAAAGATAAAACTTTTTAGTACATTTCACTTGCACACATTGTCAAAGTACACTATGTGACATTGAACATGCAACACCAAGAAGTAGGAGAGGACAGATATTTATTCAAATTTCAGGATAGATGCATGTCATAGAGTTATTTAAACGATATGAAATGCGCAGCTCTCCAGTGCATGTTGAATAAGATATAACGGAAGGAACCTGCAAAATGGGCAGTATTCGTAGCTTTACTTCTGCTAGGGAAAGCATCGTAGAAATTTTGTTCTTGTCTCCCAGGACGCGTGTAATAGCAGAGAATGCCAGGCCACTGTCAACGGAGACATTTACAGCAGACAGACGATTTTACGAAGGGCATGGTGATTGGACTGAGACGGACAGGTTGGTCCATATGTCATATTCGCAGCTGAGACACATCTGTATGCATCCACAGTGCACCGCTGTGGCGAAGGTGGTTGGAACGAGGAAATGTGGAAAGTTTGAAGGGTGCTAGTGCAGCCAGAGTGACGTCAGCACATGTGGATAGACGCTTCCCCCGAAAAGCAGTAGTGAACCCGCAAGCCACTTCTACCTCCACTTTGCAGTGTGTTCAAGACACCCTGAATGTTCCCATATCGACCAGAACCATTGTAGTACTCTCATTGACTCTGTACCTAGACGTGTTGCTTCGTGTATCGTTATCCACGGTGGTCCTACATCCTACTGAGCTGATGGTATTCTCGCTTTGTATTATGGCTATATTTTCGAAATATTGTTCAATTCAACTACTGTCCGTTGCTGTCTCTCTCTGTTTGTCGAGTTTCATCATTTTCTGGCCACTCTTTCCTGGTGTTGCATTTTCAATGTCAGGTAGTGTATATGTGAAAATATTTTGGTTTGAGAAAGTGGTGCAAGACAGAATTAAAAATTAGTTACCAGCGGATATTTTATTATCAATAGAGATCTATCATCATTATCTCTATCATAATTAAAGAAAGATTTTTTAAACTTTCGGGGGTGCTTCAGCCATCTCTCTGGCTATGTGATTGTGTAAATTAAACAATAGAAGGATACATACAGACAGAAATTTGATGAAATGATCAAGAGACTGGGTCCCAGTGGGTTTTATTATTATGTGCTTAGAATTTTTGGAACCAGATTTTCTAAATACTCCTTGGTAAAGTAACATTGGGAGTAAAATTAATGCACAAAAAATTTCTGAAAGAGGAAAAAACTTTGTAAATACCAAATTTTAGATTTCTCTGAAATCATAATCTTAAAAATAACACCTACTAGCTGAACCGCCATTGCCCAGGCATATGATAATAACATTAAATAAACCTCAAAATTATGATTTTATATATTTGACTCTATTTTGTCTGAATTTATATTTTTAAATGAAAAACTTCTTGAAAAAATATTTATTTTTAGTGATAAAACTGCTTTTAAGAAGACATTTTTTCACTTGGTTTATTTCACTAGTTCTTGTCTGAATTTTTTAAGATATTCTGTAGTTATAATATAAATATGAGAGTTATAGATCCCATAACAAAAATTCGAAAACAAAAATACTGATATCTGGTTGATAAAGAACTGTGTTTTTTTTTTTTTTTTTCACATCAGCTCCATCCGTACAAAACTGTGAAAAAACACAAAGTAAAATGCATGTTTGGATCTTCCTTTCATCCTAATGCACAATCTGATACTAGGCATGCATTACTGGTTGACGCAGAATAAGAGATGAGGTTTTGATGAGAGTTCATTATCATTTTTAATTAATATCTTGACTAATTAACAAAAAATTGAAAATTATCTGGTGCATTAGAAAAGGTCTTGGCATGGTTCCAAGTTACAAAATGTGCCAGGACTGAAAATATTTTTGATTCCCCCTTTCCCCCAGCTGAAGTTGAAAGGCTAAAGTATATAAAATTTAAGAATGTGTGCAAATACGTAATATTAAAAAAAATTAATCTTGATACTGCTCTAGGGAATTTTTAAAAGACAAATATGTCATGTCCTGGTGACAGCCGACGGAAGACTTGCACCCATGAGCCTTGGACTACCCTCACTCAAATTTTCAGCCTTGATGTACAGTTCGTAATTTTTTTCTAGTCATAGCGCACAGAGCAAAACTTTGTTTCATTAGAATAAGATATGGGTCAATAAGAAAAAACAATGGTTCATTTTAGGAGGGGTTGGCACGGTTGAAACCGTTTCTTTTTTTTTTTTTTTTTTTTTTTGTCAAAAAAAATCATTTGGTATTTTTAGAACAAATTTAATATAACATTTTTTCTTTTTTGTAATTTAAGTGCTTTTAATTATTAATAAAAGTAATTTCTACTTTTAACACTTCATTTCAGCAGACAACATGAGACATAACGAGTCTAGATCATGTTTCCATGCATGTAAAAGGAAAAATAGCATGTGCTGATGAACATGTCTTGTCTGGTACTCTAAAAGTTTATCTTAAAACATACAAAATTAGAAAAGATAAAATAGATAATAGTCCAGGCAATAGGGAATTTTACCTAGCAAAATTAATGGTAGTTCTGGAAATAGGCTTACTTATGTTTTTTGGGTCGCTGAATCCGAATTTGTAACTACCCACCAAAATTTCCCCCGGCAACACCCCCAAATTTTGGTAAAAAGCCCCCCAAAAAAGTTTATTAAAAAATCAATTTTTTTTTTTGTTTTAGGGAAAAAGTATCTAGAAATTCAGAAAGTAGACAAAATTTGCAACAAATTAGATATATGACATTATGACTTAGGATGAAGGGGAAGGGGGGATCTGCCTTGGAACATGCGCCGCGGTGCTGCGTGGACTAAGTTGCACAATTCCACTTAACCACTCACACGTTTACATTCGCCCTCCCATGTCCCCTACGAACTTTCTCTATAAGGTTTACTTTAAGTTTGTTGGGTCGCTGAATCCGAATTTTTAACTAAACCCCCAAAATCCCCCACCGAAAACCCCCCAAAATAGTTGTTTTTAACTTTAATTTCTTATTTTTTTAGTGGAAAAGCATTACGAAATTCAGAAACTAGACAAAATTTGCAACAAATAGGATATATGACATTATGACGTAGGATAAAACAGGAGAGAGGGGGCTGCCTCGGAACATTCCCCGCGCGCTTTTCTCAAAAACCAAATTTTTTCAAAAAAACAATTTTTTGGGGGGTTGCCGGGTGAAATTTTGGTGGAAAGTTACAAATTCGGATTCAGCGACCCAAAAACCATAAGTTGAGTCGAAATCCATAACTAGTATTAATTTTGCCAGGTAAAATCCCCTATTGCCTGGACGTAATAACTTAGTGCATGTAGCGCCGCAGTGCATGTTCAGAGGCAGCACTCCTTCTCCCCGTTCATCCTACGTCATAATGTCATATATCCTTTTTGTTGCAAATTTTGTCTAGTTTCTGAATTTCGTAATGCTTTTCACCTAAAACAATAAGAAATTTAAGTTAAAAACAACTATTTGGGGGGGGGGGGGGATTTTGGGTGGAAGTTAAAAATTCGGATTCAACAACCCAAAAAACTTATTTTTAAGTAAACCTTTTAGAGAAAGTTCGGAGGGGAAATGGGAGGGCAAATGTAAACGTGTGAGTGGTTAAGTGGAATTGCGCAACTTAGCCCACGCAACACCGCGCGTATGTTCCGAGGCAGATCCCCCCTTCCCCTTCATCCTAAGTCATAATGTCATATATCTAATTTGTTGCAAATTTTGTCTACTTTCTGAATTTCTAGATACTTTTTCCCTAAAACAATTTTTTTAATAAAAACCTT
The DNA here is from genome assembly GCA_963932465.1 of Maratus speciosus. Taxonomy (NCBI): domain Eukaryota; kingdom Metazoa; phylum Arthropoda; class Arachnida; order Araneae; family Salticidae; genus Maratus; species Maratus speciosus. Next base: position 467,324,730 of record OZ010790.1, read on the forward strand.
TTTTGAGGGGCATTTTACCAAAATTTGGGAAGGGGGGGTTGCCGGGCGTAGCTCATAGGGGGCAGAGCCCCCCAGTATCTTAAAACATACAAAATTAGAAAAGATAAAATAGATAAATAATTTTCAATATTTAGCATAAAATATTTTCATTTAAAAAATGCAGATTATTAAGAGCTGTTAATAACAAAATACAATGATCTTTAAGATTTTGTCAAGTTGTGAAAGAACATTTTCTTGATTGGGGGAGATTATTCTTAAAGAATTTTAAAAACTAACTTAAGATATGAAGTTGAATAATACAGATTGCAAAAATTGAGTGCTAGTTACAGTATTTCAATAATGCCAACCAATCTTTTTTGTTACTTGCTGAATCTAACGGTAAAAATTTTTAACTTGGACACTTGGAGTATCATCAGAAAACAAAATAACCAGAAGTATTTGTATATTTAAAACCAATAATAATAACTACAGAACATTATATTTTCATGAAAAGGCATCAAATATTTATGGATTATTATATTATTAATCAAAAGTTTCTTCATGCGATTTTCAAGGTATCAATGTTTCACTATGTAGAACAGTTTACTCTTTGAATATACAACATAGCGTTACTAATAGATAATGTTTAAATTAGAAATTGATTTCAATTTTCTACTTAATTGACTACTATTTACTTTTAATATTTTCAAGTGAAGTTATATTTCTTATAGATACAATATCCAACAATGTTTATTTTATCAACAGATATGTAGTTGTATGCAATAGCAAATTATATATTAATCTGGGTTTTTTACAAAACAGATTTTTGCCACCCCTGATTTTAGGACCCTTCACAGAATTCCATTTCCTAAAATGAATCCTCCACAGAATTATATTTCACAAAAAGAACCATTCACAGAATTGTATTTTTTACACAAGGACAACATCATAAAATTTGCTTTATTTTCTATTCTATTAAAACAGTCCTTTCACATGTATTTAAATTTTTAACTGTGTATGTTGAACGAGACATTCATACTTTTTGTGGAAGATTCATATATAGAAATGTAAATGAGTCCGTAGGTAGAAAATGCATCCCCCCCCCCCCAAAAAAAGGATCATTTTTTTAAAATGCTACTTTTATTTTCACAAGTATTAGGGGACAAAAAATCGCAAAATTTCACAAAAACACCCTGTCAAAAATGTTAATAGAACAGTTAAATTTATTTTAGTAAAAGTAATGAATTTACTATAGAATATACATTTAGAAATTTACTATACATGCACATAAATATTTACTGCATACTTTCATTGCAGGGTTCAGCTGTACTCATATCTAATTCAAGCCAATTTGCAAATTCCTCAGCTGCGGACCTTCCGCAATGCCTACCTTGTAAGATAATGGAATTTGAAACTATTCCAAATTCTGAACAAAAGCTGTCGCCTTTCCTTTCATCAAAAATTAATTTGAATTCAGAATCAATCTATAAAAAAATTAATATACAATAAGAGATGCATTATAATATTAAATACAATTATATTAATAGCTATGATAATAAAAAGATAAAGCAAAAATTTTAAGCTTTTCATTATGATTGTCACACTACATGTAAGGATAAACCAAATCTCCTAAATTTCAAAGCATTTTCAAAATATTAGGAACTTTAAAAGCATCCTACCTTTATGAATTGCTAACTTGTGCAAAACTAATGTTAACCTTGAGAGATCTAGGTAAACTGTAACTTGTATGCAGGGGTGATTCTGAGTAAAAATAAATCTTTTGAAATTCACAGCAAATTATCTCAATGGTTACAATAGAGGGCGGGGGATCCTACTCTGGGGCTAATTATGCGATCCATTGACGAAAATCGCATGTTATATGCAATTCTTTGACAAAATTTGCATTTTACATGCGATTGTTTGATAAAATTCGCATTTTCTCCCGCAATCTTTTGCTTAAATTCGATTTTTTTCGCAATCCTTTGACTAAATTCAGGCTTTTTTTTGTCACGCTTTGATGAAATTCAGGCTTTCTTCCATCATCCATTGATGAAATTCAGGCTTTCTTCCATCATCCATTGATGAAATTCAAGCTTTTTTCCATCATCATTTGATGAACTTCAGGCTTTTATCCATCATCCTCTGATGAAATTCAGGTATTTTATACAGTCCTTTGACAAAATTAGTGTTTTTTTGAAATCCTTTGATGATATTAGCATTTTTGTGTGATCCTTTTACAAAATTTGAGTTCTTTTTCAGCGATCTCTTGATGAAAAGCACGTTTTTTCCACGCGATCCTTTGACGAAATTCACGTTTTCCCCTGTGATCCTTTGACGGAATTTTCATTTTTCACTGCGATGCTTTGACAAAATTCGCACTTTCCCCATGATGTATTGATTAAATGGATTTTTTTGGTGCCCATTTGTCAAAATTTATGATTTTTTTATGTCTGAATTTTCAGACGGATGGCCGATATTTTAAAACTTTCATAACCGAAGATTTAAATTTTCGAAAAATTTAGAACAGAATCACCCGTGATTGTATGTTTTTATTTTTATTTATTTATTTTATTTTGCTAATTTATAGGGATGCACCGAATAGTGATTTTGGCCGAATGTCGAATATTCGGCCTACAGGCGAACCAAATTACCGAATATTCGGCTGGACAAATAATTTTTTATTTCAAAGGCATTAAAATATTAATTAAAAAATACATAATACTTAATACAGAAAATAACATTTGGATAAACAGGAGCTTTTTATAAGTAAACTTTATACTGAAAAAAAAAATCTACTTTGAGTTACTTAAGAATAGGATAGTTATAAACTTTTTTAATTAATAAAATTTTAAATTTCATGACTTCATCTGTGAATTAAAGCAAATGAATATTTTCTTAATTTCTAAAACAAACATTTTAAAATCAAAGAGAAATTGTGAAAAAAATTGGAAGAAAAACTTCACAGGGTCATATATACTCTTTATTTGTCCGGAAGCGACTAAAGTAAAAATAAATAATACAATCTATACAAATGATGGCAACTCAGCAAGGAAAATTTTAAATGGCATCCTAGATTAGTCTCTGAAATTTGCGATCCTAAAATCTTTCAACAAACTTTTAATGGAGATAATGTGGTCAAGAAAATCTTTTTTTTTAAACATTAATTTACTAATTTTCTTAACTTTAATTTTACAAACAGCAAATAATGTAAAATTATTATTTTTTTTATTTAAATATAATTCTATTTATTTAATTGTTCTGGATATCATTATAAGTCGACAGTTAACATTAGAAGTTGTGCAAGGTTTTTTTCAGTATTCGGTGCGCCAATATTCGGTGAGATGTCCGAATACCGAATATTCGGTGCATCCCTATCCCTACTAATTTACTTACTGTACAATAAAGTGTCGTGTAATGTTTGCATCTTATAATACAGGGTATATACAATGATCCGTTTATATGTTTAAGTTAATAAGATAACAGATACTGTATGAACATTACTGAAATTGCATTTTTTAGCAATGTCTACATGGGGTGTCCATTACTGGAAATTGACTAATTACGTGTTCCAGTAATGGACCTAAAAAATAAATGATAATAAACCTAAAAAATAAATGAAATTTTGTAAATGGCCATTAGTATATTCATAAAATTTAAAGTTTTCTATTACTATAAGTTATCTATTACTATAAATCAACCATCTTGTGCGAGTTTTAATGCATAAGCTAAAACCTTTTACAATGTTCAAATGCACAAATACGTACAATACCATGACACAAAAAACCACATACGGCCGTTTCAAAGAGTATTCTTGGATCCCCTTTCTCAGTGTGATAAAAAAAATATTAAAAGATTAAAATGGGGTCAAAGAATCCCTCGGTTATAGACCCTGGCTATTTTTGTGATTCACCCCCGCGCCCCTCGCACTGAAGAAGGAGATCCAAGAATCCTTGAAACGGCCGTATGTAGTTTTTTGTGTCATGGTACTGTATGTGTTTCAGCGTTCGAAATCCTTGGTGGTCCGCTGGTCCGAGATCACTAAAAATTCAATCGGACCACAAATTTAAAAAATTTAGTGGTCCGAAGGACCAGTAACTAACAGTAACTTTTTCCCCTCTTTGACAGGTAAACGTAAATTTTCCCATCCCTGAGAAAACTGCAACCAAACATTACAATAAGCATAAAATTTGCATAAACACTTAGTCAGTTAAAATAAATAGACGGAAATAAAAAACATAACAATTTCAGTTTTTGTTTATGTACTATTTATTTAATTTTTAGCAAATTATAATTTTACATTTTATTATGCCGAAAATTTTGGGTAACTGAAAGGAAGTTTGGTTTATATTCTCGGCGGAGGAGAGGGGGGGGGGGTGTCACTCAAAGGGTTAAGGTACTTATATAATTTTATGTAGCAGTCCAGTAACGATGTCTGCAGACCAGTAAACTCTGATGTTTACTGGTCCTTGGGATCAGTGATTTTTTTTTAATCAATTCTACCGCTGAAAATAGTCAGGGTTGCAAAATCGCTAAAAAAAATGTCGGTCATAACAAAAAAGATGACAGACCATCAAGGGAGAATATGCAAGGGATATACAAAAACTCATTCAATTTCATTATAAAAATTAATATAAGGTTAACAGATAATATTAAAAATTCAAAACAATATTCTTGTATTTAATAACATTTGTTATAATACTTGTCCCCAAGCAGCATTAGCGATAAATACAAAATATTATTTTGTCTTCAAAAGCATCGGTAAATTAGAGAGAGATGGGGGAGGGGGAAGAGAAATTTGTAAAAAGCAAATAGTATAAAATTTTGTAATGATAATGATTCTGAGATTCATATAAATATTAAAATTGATCTAAGTCCAATAAAAAACAATGATGTTTTCAAAACAAAATACCAACATTTTCCAAACGTTATTTCTAAAAAAAGAGAGGGGAAAGGGAATTTGTAATATAGATAGTGAATATGAAATAGTAAAAAAAAAAAAAAAAAAAAATTGTGCATGCATGTGGCAGTAAGTAAAAAATACTGCATGTATGAGCACTGCATGCCCATAAAGCAAAAATTCAAAACAATATTCTTGTATTTAATAACATTTGTTAATGCTTGTCCCCAAGCAGCAAGCGATAAATACAAAATATTATTTTGTCTTCAAAAACATTGGTAAATTAGAAAAATTTCGGTTAAAAAAAAAAAAAATCTATTCAATATGTCTTTTAACATTCCGCTGAAGCAAGTAACTTTTTTCCCTCTCTGACAGGTAAACTTAAATTTTCCCATCCCTGACAAAAACCGCAACCAAACATTACAATAAGCATAAAAACTTAGTCAGTTAAAATAAATAAACGGAAATAAAATACATAATTAATAATTTCAGTTTTTGTTAATGTACTACTTATTTAAATTTTAGCAAATTATAATTTTACATTTTATTATGCCGAAAATTTTGGGTAACTGAAAGGAAGTTTGGTTTATATTCTCGGAGGAGGAGAGAGGGGGGGGGGGTCACTCAAAGTGTTAAAGGTACTTAATATAATTTTATGTAGAGGGCCAGTGACGATGTCTGCGGACCAGTAAACTCTGATGTTTACTGGTCCTTGGGACCAGTGACATTTTTTAATCATTTCTACCGCTGTGTTTGTGCATTTGGAGATTTTAAAAGGTTTTAGCTTATCTATTTTCTATTACTACTCCATCAAAAATATTCAAATATTTCAAAAAAATTGAAGAATATATAAATTTATTAAATGAAGCCAGCTCATAGAATCTTCATTAAGATTTTCCCTGAAAAACTGCATAAACTTTGAAACATTATTTTCTGTTTAATGATTGATTTGATTAAGGGTGTCAATAATAATCCAGATTATAAAACATGCAAGAGGGAGTTTTGAAAAAACAAAATAATGCTAAAAGTTTATTGGTTATTTTTTTTTATAAACCAAAAACATTAAAGCGTGTCTACTACTGGCACATCTACCCTACATATTATTCAATCAGGAAGAAATTAAATACATGACAAATGCTAAAGTCAAATGTTATATGGTATTAAAATATCTTACAGAAACAACATGCATACATTTATACACTTAATAATTTCCAGTACGTATGAAAACATGTGCAACAGTACAGAATCAAATCAATTTCGAAGCTTTTTATCAGCAATTTTTTTTTTTTTTGGTGCCTAGGGATGCACCGAATATTCGGCCTACAGGTGAAGTGAATACCGAATATTTGGCTCATCGAATACTTTTATATTTCAAAGTTTATAGCCATTAAAATGTTAAATTTTAAAACAATTTTAGAAAATATTTAAAACAGAAACTTTTATTTTAATAAAGAGCTTTTTTTCAAGTAAACTTGGTACTTTTCGGTTAGCTGGCCGGCAGTATTATGTATACATAAATATGTATACATACATATTTATATACATATATACTATGTGTGTGTATATATAAAACATATGCATAGATATATAATGTATATATACATGTATGTATGTATATATATCTTATATCTATATATAACACTGGCGCCCAGCTAACCGAAAAGTACCGTAAACTTTATGCTGAAAAAAATCTGTTTTGAGTTATTCAAGAAGAGGATAGTTATAAACCTTTTTTAATTAGTAAAATTTTAAATTTCACGGCTTCTTCTGAGAATTAAAACAGATGAATAAAATTTTCTTAAATTCTAAAAGAAACATTTTAAAATCAAAGAGAAATTGTGAAAATATTATGCAGGATCATATATTATTTGTTGGTCAGGAAGAGACTAAAGTAAAAGTAAATAAATAATACAATGTATTCAAATTTTATATGGTGGCAACTTAACAAGAATAACTGTTCTACTCCCTTTGATTAAGCAAGGAAGTTTTTTAATGCATTCTACATCAGTGTCTGGAGTGGGAAATCCTTTTCAGAGATTGTAAACGTTGTTCTGAAAATCTTAGAAAGAAACAGATTATTTACGGGAAAATATTCAGAAACTTGCATCTGTACATAATTAATTCCTATGAAAATCCTTGTGATTGGTTAATTTTCTTAAATAATACTTAACAAACAGAAAATAAATAATGTAAAATCATTCTCTTTTATTTAAATATGATTCTGTTTCTAATTATTCTGAATATCTTTTTAAGTTGACTCTTAAACTTAGAAGTTGTATACGGTTTTTAATAAAATGTTTAAAAAGTTTTTTTTAGCCGAATACTTCGATATTCGGCATACCGAATAGCTTGATAATCGGCCAAACCGAATATTCGGTAACATGGCCGAATACCGAATAGATACCGAATATTCGGTGCATCTCTATTTATAACATTAATATTTATTTTAATTCATTAATAAGGAAGATTAAGAACTAGAATAATTCATTATTTGGCTGAGATAAATACAAAAGAATACAGAATATTTGTGAGATTAAACTCTATGGGTACGGTTATTTTCGAAGAATAACTAAATATGAGAAAAAAATTCTCTTATTTTCATTCTATTAAACGTATTTATATAAAAATCGTAATGCACATTATTTTAAACTTCATAATATGCTATCAATATAAAAACAGAATACTGAATTTCAAATCATAAAGGGAAAATCTTGTTTGTTTCATTTACTGCTTTTAACAAATGTTGCAACTAACTTTAAGAGGGAAGGGGGCGGGGAATCTAAATAAAAATTGGATTTCATAAACGAAGTGAAAATTTAAGCGCCAAGTAAACATTAAGTTGATTACGTGAGTTTCATAGTCTAACGATTGCTATTATCATTTTTATATGAAAAATAAAGCATTATATATCAAAATTAGTAGTCAAAATAACAGAAAGAACAAATGAAGACAAAAACATTAATGTTACAATCATCAAAATGCCGAATGTGAAACATCGTGTATAGCTAACCCTAATCTTAAGACAACTTACAGAAATTGTGAAAACAATAAAAATATGGGAAAAAATTTCGACAACAACAAAATGAATGAACTTACTTTCAAAATTTTCGACGAATTCTTCCAAATTCCACTGCCGAAGTCTTTCGTTAACGTGATCGTCCATTTGCAACCTTGAGTAGAGCAGCAACAACAACAAAAAAAAGCCTCTACGCTTCCGCTTCTGCGATCTCACCTTACGACGGTTTTTAAATGTTCTTCCGCGGACACAATAAAAATGTAGTTCGCCACGTTTCATGTAATAAAATATTACTGACAGGAGCGCTTCATTCGAAATCATAAGAAATAGTGATTAATGTTAATAAATTGAACTACCTTGGTGAAATTTACCCCATTTAACGAATAAAAAGTAATTTTGTTTGAAACTGAGTATGGCTGGTATTTCAAAATTGAAAGCATTCGGTTTTCATATTTGAAACAAAAAGTTTCAAAATAAAATGAAAACATCGATTTACTCAGATTTGAAAGCGTCATTTTTCTCAGTGTACAATGTATGTATACACATATGTATATATACATATATGTATGTATATATATACACATGTATAACACTGGCGCCCGGCTAACCGAAAAGTACCAACAGAAATTAGTTGTTTTTATGCGGTTTTTTGTGCTGATTCTGAATCTAGTTTTAGATTTACTCCAGCACGTCAAGTTTGAGAGATATTTGCATATTTCAATTTATGCAAATTTAGTAAATTTTATACAATTATTTGCAAATTTAAGGTATAAAGCAATATCAGACAGGGTTTTTTGTTTTATGTTATGATTACTACCTAATTTACATCACAAAAACGTTGTTTCTGAGATTATACTGACATGTGACTGTGAAATATTGTACCTAATTTGTATATTTTTCATGTTTTTCTAATAATGTTTCTTGATGTTCAAATATTTCTGCCGCACGAGTACGCTAAGATGTTTCTAAACGAGTTTTTTGAGCTGATTTTAAATCTTGTATCTGTTTTCTTCTATCACGTCTAGTTTTTGAGAAAAGCGAAATTTTAGTTTTTGGTCAAAAAAGCAGAAATAGCTTTTTATGATACTTTGTATGATAAACTTCAACTAGTTAGGATAGATTCTACTACTTATTTTTTTTTCGATTATATAAATTTTTGTTTATGTCTCTGATAGGAATCTGACCCTGTTCACCTTCTTGTCAATGAATTACACCCCCCTAAAAAGCATCTTATATCAAACCTGTGTTAATGCGGGCAAAAGTAGAAATTCATCTTACTCAAAAACTAGACATGACATGAGAAAACAGACTGCAGATTTGAAATCAGCATAAAAATCTAGTCTATAAAACATTATGACAATTCTGTGGCAACTATTTTAAAGTTGATAGTTATGTAAACATTACATCATTGAAAAATATGCAAATTAGGCTTAATAACTGATAAATAAATGTTAAGAATATGCAAATCGTGACATTTATATGAAGCAAATAGTCAAGTAGTCATTATCTAGAAAACGTAATTAGATGTGACATATATGGTATCTAAAATTTGCATAAAATAGCACAAAAAAGCTTAAATTTGCATACATTTAAATATGCAAATTTCTCAAAACCTGGACCACCTAGAGATAAACGGAAAGCATATTCGTAATCAGCACCAAAAACTGATCTAGAATAAATTAATTTTAGTTCTAGGACAAAACCACTATTGTCCAGTGATATTAGCAGTCCAATACTAGTAGAAAATCATGCTGCACTTACTGAACCGAAAAATATGTGTGTGGGAGAGGGGTTCTTCCGAATTTACTCAGCAAAATTACACTTCTAAATTTAACTTTATAGAAAACTAGGGAAGAGATTAAGTTCATAATATTCTCGGGTGTCACCAAATTACTAATACTTGGATCTCTTTGACAGTTTGTACACTCTCTCAATATCTCAATTAACTACTTTTTGTGTTAGGCAGCTGTGGGGAGATATCGTCTCTATGGCAACGAAGAAAAATCGCAGGTATGATCCTTCTATTCAGGAAGCCCCATTGAAAAATTTTATTTACTTGAAAGAAATATTCGAGCAATCAATACAATAAATTCAAGCAATTGTTGAGATTTGTTTAGTGTTAGGCACTTCAAAACTCCCCACAAAAAATCATCTAATTTAATGAAAATGATCCCAACACGATTAAATATTGATCAACGACTCTTTATTGTAATAAACTAGTAAATCTGCAGAACAGGAGCCTCAACGTCAGATCTTAAAGTGACTGCCTTGTAAACTCACATTGCATAATATTCAGCATCCTAAAATCCGCATCTTACTTACTTTTTAATATAAATATTTTGCAACATATAAAATTCTTGGAAGGTTTCGAAAATTAGAAGCATTAAATTATACACGGTGTGACAATGATGTTCTGAAAATCTGATGAACTTCTTAGTCCGGAAATTTTTTAGATTAAAAAACACATTTCTTCAGGGCGGCTCTGCCCCCTGAGTAGTATTATTAAATTTAAGTTAATAATTTCTTATTGATTAGGCGAATGGTTATATTCGTTTTACACTGGAATTTTCTTAGGATAAGCAAGAGTTTGACAAGGATTTTATGTTATCGTAATATACAAATAGCAATATTTAACTTAATATTTTTATATATACTTTATACATTTTTTATAGTATTTATAGTGAAACTATTATGTTTAATAATTATCTAATTTAGGGATGTAATGTTTTTTACAATTTTTGTTTCCGAGAAATAATTTTGATGATCATTCTATAATAGTTAGATGCAATATCTTGTCTAAATAGATGCTATAAAATTGCGCAATAAAATTACATACTGTGAATAAACTAAACAAAAGCTTAATTTAACATGCTAAAAGTGAACGAAAATCACGAAGAATAGGCATATTTCGAGATTTTTAAATCTACTGGATAATCTTTTATTATTGTGTCCAGTGGTAATTAATTGCCTAAATCGCATCGATTTGTAAATGTAAAAAAATTCTTTGCGATAGCCTTTTAATAATATCCGCATTAAATTTTAAAATAATCGTTAATGTTTGACACAAAGCTATATTGCACACCAAATTATTAAAGATTAACTAACTTTTTATTTTCCTCAGCCGAACTTTCTGCTTATTTTTTCGTAATCAGAATTATTTAAATTATTTTTGCTTATGGGCTATAAAATGCAGTTGCTATTGGCAACTGACAAAAGGAAAAAAAATGAAATATGTATAATGTCAAATCAGTAAAATGATAGAACAAAATGTTTTATATTATTGTAAAACAGTAGGAGGGCTCCGCCCCCCTCCTCGCTACGCTCACCAACCCTTCGCGATTCCATTCGGTATCGCAAAGCAATCCCTATTTTCTAGCCTACCCCAAATTATTGTTTGTGCTTAAAAATAATGTAAATTGTTCAATTAAGCTCTATTCATAAGCTAATATTAGTTTTCGTTGCATTGAAATATCTCAATTTGTTGATTTTCTGCAAGCAAGTAAACCCTATTGTATTTCAATGGGAGTCTATGGAAATTTGGCGAAATACTCGAAACAGCGCCAAGTTGGAGTCACTTTTGGCGACTAATTTTGGTCGCCAAATTTGGCGATATATCGCCATGTTGGCGACAGAGCTGGGTCCCGCCCTCCTTGGTAACCCCCTCTTATACCGTCAGAAAGCTCTGACCAATCAGATTCGTTTCGCGGTATCTACGCAGATTTTCATTAGTCCATATTTCCAAAGTGTTACTTTTTTTTATATATAGAAGGATGTATAGAGCTCCACAAAAATTCATACACCTAATTAAAAAAATCCGACAAATATATTGATTGACAAAATCCCAAAGTAATAGAAATAATTTAAAACGCTTATTTGGTAATTTCAGCATCTATAATTTACTATTTAAATGCATTAATCAAATGCGCCATTTTCTTTCAATAAATGGAAATTTGAAAATCATCTGAACTGACATAGAAAAGCATGACTGCTCAAAATAAAATGTACTATATATTTCGAACGAACGAACCAAATTTAACCAAAAACTATACAGCTAAATCCGGGGACCTTACCAACATACCCAATTAATTTCATGCTAATCGAATGCTTTTTATGGCAGTTATCGCGGGACAGACAAACTAACAAACGGAAACCAAAAACTTTTCGGGTCTCAGCAGTAAGCCTTCACTGATGTTTCGGCAATAATAATTTTTTAAATCAGTTACCAATAAGTCAGATTTTGCCCAGTGTACTTCTAAAGGTTTTTGTCGTATTTTATTCTGTGTAATTTTATTCATTATTTGGTGCAAAACGTAAAATTTACACTTAAAAAAAATTCTTAGAGGTGTGCATATATAACGTTATCACTTTAGGGGGGGGGGGGGTTGCTTTTTGTTATCGTTATCATTTTTGATCCAACAAAACGTTTCTTTTTCCAGTAACTTTTTTCTTTACATCCAAATAGTTTGTTACCTTTATTATTATATTATTATTGTTATATGTTTTTATGAAACTACAAAGCTATTATTAAAGTCATTAAATGTTTATAAAGTCATTTCATTCTAAAATTTGGAATATTCCAAAGTTTGGCATTTCTGTTCTTCTGCCATATGCGCATGTAATTCGCTGTTAGAGAAATCAGGAAAACTATATGTATTAAATGATACTAGTATTTACTAGTAAAGAAAGACAAAGAACTTTCCACTGTTTTGTTGATAAGTTCTGGTTTCAACCTTCCCGGGGCAGGGGGCAAGTGGAAGAAGACAATATTACTTCTGAATGCATTATGTAACAATAATCTATTATTAAATGCTTTTAAATAGTAACCAACTCTTTAAGATGTTATTTGATATAAATTTATTTCATGTATTGATATTTTATAGACTTGAATCTGTAACGTATACGACTAATAAATGTATAATTCTATACACTTCAAGTGTTCAAAAAGAAAGAAAAACAATCTAAAAATAAAAGAATTTTTAGACATTGATAATGATATCATCGGATGGGAAAGGGGGGGGGGGGAGTCCGAGGAATGATAACGTATGCAGGGTTGTAGCTACAAAATTATTTTCGGGGGCGGGGGAGTTCAAAATTTTCCCAACTTATAATTAAAAAATTTCCCAACGCGAAACAAATTGCTCTATTTCCCAACTAAAATGATATGTTCGATGTGTGTTTAATAATAATGATACTTATACGAAAAAAAAAAAATTCTTTCCAAAGAAAAATGCTGAAACTAAAAGCATAAAATTATAATTATTGGTTCATTTAATGAAAGTTTTTGTCTTCAATTGTGTACGAGTCATAATCGTACTTCATATGAAAATAGCCTCATATTTTTAGATTTTTGAGAAAGGAACAAAGTTTTGTAGAGGTAATGTATTAGAGACCCTGTTGATGGACAACAGTACAGAAATTCACATCTGGTAGATGTATGATATTTTCGTAGCACAGAGGAACATAATGAGAAATTGAGTCTGACTGCTTTTTGTATCTCTTTTGAAAATTTAACTTTTTTACTATTACAGAACTCAGGAAAATAGTCAGTAAAACAATAATTTTTTTTTTTTTACTTTTTATTTAAAAAAAAGAAAAAGTGTTTCAAAAATCTGTAATTTTGCAACTCTAAGCTCAAAGTTATCAACTTCACATATATTGGGGGGGGAGGTCCCCCCATAACCCCTCATCGCGACGCCTCTGAACGTATGATATCGTAAGGGGGATTATTAATTAATTAAATTAGCAAATTAATTAATTAATTTAGCACTATGTTGGTGATTCATCACCAATACAGTATTATTAGCAATAAATGATGAGGATTTATATTTCAAATTAAAAGCAAAAAGTTTCAATTGAAATTCATACCACGTATGTCCATAAAAAGTTTATTTTTCGTCATCATTTCTACATTAGTAATCACATTGCGTTTAAACTCCCCGATATACACATAAAATTGTTTGATGTGTTCTTTAGCATGATAAGCATGTTAAGCATGCTCAGAAAACTTTTTAACACTTTTTTTTAAAAATTTGTAAATATTTTTTAACTATTGTTAAACTTTTATTAAATTTAAAGTCTTTATTTTTTTAATTTCGCGAAAATTTTGTTTTCAAACTCTTTTTGAATTGTTATTCTCGTAAAATATCTTTAATAACTTGCAACTGAGTTGGAAAATATTGAATCTTTTATGTAGTGTAGTGTATACTATGTGAAATATACTATGTTTAGATATATAGATGTATCACGTTAGCATGTCAGCATGATAAGCATGTTCAGTATGCCCAGAAAACTTTTTTAACAATTTTTTTTTTTAATTTCTAAAAGTTGTAAACAATTTAAAACTTTTTTTTTTATTTCAAGAAAATTTTGTAAACTTTTTTTTTAAACAATTAAAAATCTTAAAAAAAAAAAATGTAAAACTTTTTTTTTTGCAAAACTTTTTTAAACTTTTTTTTTTGAAAATATTTGTAAAACTTTTTTTTTCTTAAATTATGTTTAAGCGTTTTAAAACATATAAATATTGTATTTAATCATACACACCTATATATTTAGACAAATATGCAAACTGATACACACATACATCCGTATAAACTGATACATACAGGGTGTCCAGCGAATAAGACCCTGATTTCAAAATTAAAAATTAACGGAACGAGGGACCTTAAAAACCTTAAAAAAATCAGTTCTTTATTTTTTATAAATTTCACGTTAAATATTATTCAAGGATACATTATATGCATTATGGCATGCATTTATCACAAAAAAAAAAATTAATTTTTTTTTTTTTTTTTTTTTTTGAGAAAAAAATGGAGTTGCGTCGTCTTAGAAATCTTCGAAATGCCCCCTGCACGTTCCAAATCACTGAAAATCCCCAATATTTTTTATAAAAGTTTGGTTTATATACATAAATAAAACTGTGTATCGAATTTTATATATTTAAATATGAAGGTAAAAAAAAAAAAAAAATAAATTTTAAAATTTTTTCGAAAAAATTTCAAAAAATTTTGATTTTTTTTAATATCTTTATATTCAAATATATAAAATTCAATGCACAGTTTTATTTATATATATAAACCAAACTTTAAAAAAAATATTGGGGATTTTCATTGATATGGAATGTGCAGGGGGCATTTCGAAGATTTCGACGACAACACGTAAAATGTCATTTTTTTCTCAAAAATAATTTTTTTTTAATTTTTTTTGTGATAAATGCATGCCATAATGCATATAATGTACTCTTGAGTAATATTTAAAGTGAAATTTACAAAAAAAGAAAAAAATTGAAAAATTTTAAAATTTAAAATTTTTTCGAAAATTTTCAATTTTTTTTAACCTTTATATTCAAATATATAAAACTCGATGCACAGTTTTATTTATACATATAAACCAAACTTTTATAAAAAATATTGGGATTTTCATTGATATGGAATGCACGGGGGGCATTTCGAAGATTTCTATGACAACGCATAAAATGCCATTTTTTTCTCAAAAATAATTTTTTTAAAATTTTTTTTTGTGATAAATGAATACCATAATACATATAATGTACCCTTGAGTAATATTTAAAGTAAAAATTACAAAAAAAGAAAAATATTAAAAAATATGGAAATTTTGAAATTTTTTCGAAAAATTTCAAAATTTTTCAGTTTTTTTTTTTTACCTTTTTATTCAAATATATAAAATTCGATGCACAGTTTTATTTATATATATAAACTAAAGTTTTATAAAAAATATTAGGGATTTTCATTGATATGGAACGCGCATGGGGCACTTCGGAGATTTCTAAAACGACGCGTAAAATTCCACTTTTTTCTCAAAAATATCATTAAAAATTTTTTTTTTGTAAAAAATGCATGCCATAATGCATATCGTGTATCTTTGAGTAATATTTAAAGTGAAATTTACAAAAAATAAAAAAATTATTTTTAAGGTCCCTCGTCCCCTTAAATATCTCAAAAACAAAGATCAATAGAATTATGCAGTAAACGGTTTATTTATTAGCTAAGCTGTAAAAATGTCATACAGAAGTTTCAAAATTTAGTTTCAAAAACCGTTAACAGATGGCGCTGTAATCGCAATACCTATAAATCGTGCTTCGAAGTTCAGAGCACTGGCGTCTCATTCCTTGATGGCTCCCTATGGAAGAACGAAAATTGGGAAAGTCCACTTTTTCGTTGGGGAGATGTGCAAAAATGGAGACATCTGGTCACAGAATTATTGCATCATCTTTAATTTTGGAGAATTTCAATTAATTTAATTTTCAATAAAAAGTTTAGAAATCATTATATAAGAATTTATTAAAATATTTTATTTGGGTGATGTGCAGAAGCTGAGTCATGTGTTGACAGAATTGAGATTTGTTTCAAATTTTACTATAAGCTAATTCGGTCTGGATACCAGTATCTCTGTGGTATGTCTTTTCTCTCCTAATTGGTTTATCGTGGAATCGAATCCAAGCAGAGGAGGATTTGAAAAAATTGGAAATAATTACTTTTTAATATTTATTTAAATTATGAAAAAAGTTTGAATAAAAAAATCAAAACTTTCTACTTTTAAAATTTAATTAAGCTAAAAGAAACCCCCTTTTTAAAAATCATTGAGCATTTATAATAATGATTCATAAATCATTTTTTTAAACTGTAGAAAATCGTTTGAATGAAAAAATACAAAGTTTCTATTTTTAGAAACTTAATTAAGTTAAAAAAATCATTTTAATATTAAAAACTCATTTTCATTTTTTTTATCATTGAGTACAGAAATATGGTGCAGCTTCTAGCGGTATGATCCTAAGTGTTGGAAAGGAGTGCAGCCTCCAAAATACTTTTGCTTCGACGTTGATGATATGACTTATCAACAATACTTTTTAAAAATGTAATGATTTAATGCATAATTTCTGTCCCTAACACTTTGTTTACAAAGAAAAGAAATATATGTGTTGTACTAAAACCAAAGTATTATGCCGTGATTTAAAAATAAATGAAAAGTGTAAAATTACTTTTTTATTTATAATAATTCAGGTATAAATAATAATACCAAATTTTTATGCTGTGATTTAAAAATATAAAAAATAAATAAAAAGTACAAAATCATTTTTCTAAATATATGCATTTTGATTTAAATACTTATACGGCATTAAAAATTGAATAAATAAAATATTTTAATAAGTCCTTATACAATGATTTCTAAACTTTTTATTGAAAATTCTGTTAATAGAAATTCTCTAAAATTAAAGCTGATGCAATAACTATGTGACCAGATGTCTCCACTTCTGCACATCACCACAACGAAAAAGTGGACTTTTCCACTTTTCGTTTTTCCATAGGGAGCCACCTGGGAATGAGATGATATTGCTCTGGATTTCAAAGCCCAATTTATAGGCTTTGCGATTACAGCGCCATCTGTTAACGGTTTTTGCAACTAAATTTTGAAACTTATGTATAACATTTTTACAGCTTAGCTACTAAACAAACTGTTAACCGCATAATTCTATTGATCTTTGTTTTTGAGATATTTAATTTTAAAATCAGAGTCTTATTCGCTGGACACCCTGTATATACATATTTTTACGCATTTTTACAAATACATGTATACATGAAACCGTTTTGATAACGCTTGTTTGGCGACTACATCTAAATGGGTTCCCCATCCAGATGGCTTTTCTGTTTACATTTTATCTCATTTCATTATTTTTTTCTTGACTCCTTTTTGTTTGGCGCAGCATGTCCCTATGGGGATTTTGCGCCATAAAACCCAATACAACCAACCAACCAAACAACCATTTTGATAACGTTATTCTAGACTTAACAACGAACTATAACTCTTATTATAGTGGAAAGAGGTTTCATCCCGAATATTTTAGTATTGCTTACACACTATTCAAGCTGATAAATATTCTATCTAATCACACCTATTAACCCAATTAGAGATATTTCTATTGCTAGACACATGCAACAGGCCTAAATTTCTATACATAACGCATATATTCAAATACATATAAACGAAACTGTTTTCATAATGTAATATCAGACAGAACAACAAAATGAAATCTAAAGCTTATGCGATTTAAAAATGTTTGAGTTTGAACCCCTATATTGAATTGATTTAACTTTCATGTGAGATTGTAAAACTACATCATTTCACCATGTGCAGCAGAGCCTGTTGTCGTTGAACCCCTCTCCCCCTATCATCTACTAACAATATTTTTTTTAACTTAAAAATATTGATTGATTTATGTAGTACACAAAAGTATATACAGGGTTCCTTAATTCCGTTTCGCCTCAAATAACTAGGAAATCCTGATAACTATAACCATGCGTGTAGTATCTACCCTACACGATGAGGATCTCGCCACGCCACCCAGTGGTAAATTTTGGAGTTAGTGATCGTATCTCAAAAACTATTGGAGATGCGACGAAAACTACAATATGAAAGTTGTAAAGCATCATCGATTTATCAGAAGGAACATATTATGCACAAGGATATGATAAAAATTTGCCTGTGTAGACCAAATACACTGATGCGAGAATGCTTTGTTTATGCGAAATAAAGAATTTCTCCCGAAAGCAAAATGCGAATGTATTTAAAAGTATGCTAATGAAATTTTATGAAATCAGAATCCGATCGTACGCAAATATGAAGCAAAAACTGTGATACAGTACAATCCTTAAAGAAAAAAAAGGAACAGTCTGTTACTTTTGTTTTTCAAATAGAAGTTAATTTCTGAAGCTTGGTCATTTTTAGCTGTAGACGCTAGTGCTTAAAATTGTAAAATGAATTTATAGTCTGCCATTATTCCTTTTGGTTTAAGATTTTTATCGTCAGTGGTGGCGACTACTTAATGCATCCACGAGGACAATGCTCTCGTTAAATCGATGATGCTCTACAACTTTGTCATTGAACTTATGTTCGCATCTTCTTAGTTTTTGACATAAGATATCTAACTCCGGAACTTAATGTTAGAGGACGCTGAAAGGTACTTCATTGTGTAGTGCATAGCCGTTGTATTATACCTAGACACCACATTCAAGACTGTAATTATCTTTGTCTACCAATGATTTGAAATGAAACGGACATAAAGAATTACGTTGTATATAAACCGAACATCATATACCATATTGTATAAATAAATAAATAAGTAAATAATATATGTATAAATCGCTTAATGATTTCAAGCAAGAAGCAGTTATGCACTGTAAAAAAAATCACTGTATCTTTACAGCAAAAAATGCTGGCAATATGGGTGCCAGCAAATTTTGCTGTCAATTTACAGCAATTTTGTTTTCCACGGGTAAACAGCAAACTTGTAAATTTACAGCACTTTTACATTTAATTTTACAGTAATTTTGTTTTTTAGATTTTACAAAAAATTGTATTTTTTCAGCATATTTTGCTGTTAATTTTACAGCACTTTTAACAAGATAACATTAATTTTTTAGCCTTTATTATTATTTATTTTATATCGAAATAAAATAAAAAATTGCTAAAAAGGTGCATTTAATGTCAGAAATATAAAAAGATGTTAATAAGATGTTGTTACATAATAAAACAGTTTTTAAAAACTTAAAAATCTCCAAGATTTCGTGCCGAGCGCTTTCGATCACTATCGCTATTCGATCAGTAGGTGATCGAAAGCGCTAGGCATGAAATATTGGAAGTTTATAAAAACTATTTTATTATGTAATAACATCTTATTAATATCTTTTTATATTTATGACATTAAATGCACCTTTTTAGCAAGTTTTAATTTTATTTCGATATAGTTTTCAAGGTGAATGCGACATTCTAACGGTATATGTTTTTGTTTTCATATATATACATTTTGTATTTATTTTATTTTATTTATTATTATTATTATTATTTGTAGATATACGTTTGCATCTTCCTCCCCCCCCCCCCCGCCCTGCAATGTTTGTTTACTTTGAGTTTTTTTTTTTTTTTGTATACTATGATACATCTTTTAAAAACTAAGAGCTCTATAAGTGTTATCTTTATGTCTACTTATATCATTGTTTTAATAACATTATTATATAATAAATTCTGTTATACATGTGTAAGATACAAATTTAGCACCATAAAGCAAAATAATAAATAAAATAGGAAAATACACCGAAAAAAGCAATAAATCGTAAATTTTAAACTATTGTAACTCATTGTAAAGAATTTTCCTTATGTGAATTTCAAATGTACTGCGTAATATAATATACATTGACAACATTCAAAATATCTAATTTCAGCATCTAGTGCTAATTACTTCTTATTGTTCGATAATTATCAAAAGCAAAATGCGATCTGCTGCTTTTGAATGCTGTGACAATAGTAAGCAAACTCTTGGAATATTTTATGGATCAATAAAGAAGTGTATCCAGCTTACACACAATAAATGATTTCAAAATTACATATAAAAAATGTAAAGAAATGCGCGTAAAAAACTAGCATCTATGCAATGTGAATAACTCCGACGGTAAATCGGACCATAAGTCGTAAAATTGTTTTTGAAATTTTAATAAACTATAATAATACATTAAATAAATAAAAACATTTAAATTAGTACAAAAAGCGCACTTAAATCTTTTAGACAATTAAAAAATATTGTATAATTTAGATTAGTAAGGTATGTTAAAATACAAATAACGGAAAAAATGAAATTGCGAAAAATATATAATAGCAAAGCAAAACATATCTCAAAAATATTGATTTTTTTTTTTTAATCTGGTACTTTGAAACATAAGTAAATAATAACTAAGTCCTATGATGGAAAAAAGAAAAGAAAAATAATAATTTTTTCAAATGTAAATTGGAAATATTCTCTTTTGTTATAATTTAAGACTAAATATTTAACCCTTATACAAATGATTCAAAGCTACTGTCAGTCAACGTTTATATATATGTACGCAAATACAAAATTTGTATCTTACATTATATAAGAGAACTGCCTATTTGATACAGTTATTAAATCAATGATACGAATAAACATAAAAATAAAACTTACTCTGATTTTTTTAAAATATGTAATCCAGAATTGTATATAAGTATCCAAAATCGCCATTTTGAATTCATAATTGGCACATATTCACACCGACGCTAACATTCGTACGACACTACTTTGCTTTGGCTTGACAGTGTGCCTGTAAGGGCAGGTATCTCATCTGGAATGCAGTCCAGGCGGTTTTGCCATTGTTGAAATAACAGCAGTTTACTGTAAATCGATACGGAAGTTAATAAAACTGTTATAATTAAAGCAGAGTTATAAATACGCAGGTTTTAAGGTCATTTGGTGTGGCGTTAAAGTATAAATTACAGTCGACGAAACAGTTCATTTCAAAATAACAGTTCATTTATTAAATTCAACTTGAATTTTAAAAACTTAAATAATGAAGATATATACATACACCTCCAGCTTTTGCTGGGAATCATATTGACATATTATAGCTATAGCAAGGAGTAAGTTTAAACTCCATCTCAATGGTCCTTCCATTACATTACTTCCATCACTACACTTCATACTCCATGGAGTTGTTTCACACTAAATATACTTACCGAGTACATCAAAACTGGAATAAAAATATGCATACAGTTACAGTTAAAAGAGAGTGCCTTTACGACCGAAATGGAAAAATAAAAACTGGTTCGGAACGATATAACTTCCGAACAAACCAAACGACAAATTTTGGGGGACAAGACTTTGTCCAGATTTCCAACATGCGGCCCCATCGGTCGTAAATACCTCCTCTTTCTTTTTATAATCAAAATCAAAAATATTACAAATAGCTCTTTGAAACTTTACATACAGAAGAGGTTTTGTCAGAAAGTCTGCCTTATTATCTTTAGAACTTACATGTTTTAACTCAAAAACATTTTCATTAATTAACTGACGAATAAATTGACATCTTATGTCAATGTGTTTCGTTTTAAAATTCTCTTGGCTATTTTTAGAAAAATAAATGGCAGATTCATTATCACAGTACTGAATTGGTTTTATTCTATCGTATAAATTAAGTTCATTTAAAACTCTTGAATACCAAGTTAGTTCCTTTACACTTTCCGTTAATGAGATAAACTCAGATTCCATAGAACTTAGTGCAATACATTTTTGCTTTGATGATTTCCAAGAAAACGGAACGTTACTGAAGTAAATTATATAACCACTACTTGAATGTCTTTTAGTAAGTTGACATCCCCAATTAGCATCAGAATATGCACACAAACTTAGTGATTTTACATTAGACAGATTTATTTTAAAATTTTTAGTAGCAAAAACATAATTCATAATATCTACTACTATTAACCAGTGTTTATATGTATACCCATTACAAAACTGTGACATTACATTTACAGAAAAACTAATATCGGGCCTTGATCTATTTGACAAAAATGACAGACACCCGATTAAAGATCGGTATGGAAATTTTTTCATTAATTCATTTTCGATAATTTCATTTTCGTTAACTTTATCTGGTAAAACAGAGCCAATTTTAAAAGGTAATTTAACATAACTTTTAGGTAAATCTTTATATTTTAATTCTAATCTTTCAATATAAGTTCTTTGATGAACGAATAATGAATCTTTAATCTGTTCAAAGTTAACACCTAGCAAATACTTTGTTAATCCTATTTCAGTAATTTCCAAGCTATTTTTTAACATATTAGTTACAGATTGCAATACATTTTTATCTTTAGCAAACAAAACTAAATCATCTACATAGACAACTAAAATTGCGTTACTATTCAGTTTATACACACAGTTACACCATTTTAATTTACAAAATCCAAGATTATGTAATATATTATCTAATTCAGAATTCCATTCGCGGCCACTTTGCCTTAATCCATAAATTGATTTATTTAACAAACAAACTTTATTCTCAGCACCCTTCATTTCAAATCCCGGAGGTTGTTTCATAAACACAGTTTCTTTTAAAGAACCATATAAATATGCTGATTTTACATCCAATTGAATATGATACCAATTTAACATAGAAACTAATGAAATAAACATTAGTTTTATAATTGAAAAATTTACAACAGGTGAAAATATATCATTAAAATCAATACCTGGTTTCTGTTTGAAACCTTGAGCTACGAGACGTGCCTTGTACTTTTTACCATTTTTTTATATTATAAACCCATTTACTTCCTACTATTGTGGAATTTTTCGGTGGATCAACCAACCGCCAAACTTTTCTCTTACTCATCATCTCAAGTTCTTCCCTCATCGCGGCATTCCATTTCCCCCTTTCTGGATTTATTTGTGCCTCCTCAAATGATTTAGGGATTTCGGTATTGTAAAATTCATGTTGAAATAATTCAGTTAAATATGGATCGTCCGAATCACTAGTTGAGGGTTCACTTAAAGTTTCAGTATTAGTATGAGTAGTTTTAGGTTTAAAGTCAAACTTATCTGGCTCAAACGGGATTTTATTTTCCTTACAATATTTTTTAACATCATTTAAAGATCTCAGTCTCGTATTTGTTATTGGGGTATAATAATATACGTCAATTCTCTTACATTTCGTTCTCGGTCTTTCAATCCTTTTCCACTCTGAAATATTTATAGAACTTACAGTTACCTTACCCCCCTTTTTCTCTTCATCTTCGTTTAAGCTATCTCCTGGTAGTTCATGGTTGAGATCTAAAGTTGCGTTACTTAAACCGTTTGTTTTAATTTGAGATTCATTAAAATTCAATATCAAATCCTTATATTTGTTTTCTCCCCCAAATAATGTTTCTACACCCTTTTTGGATTCATCTATACGCACATGAATAGTCTCTACAATTCGCCTTTCTTTTGGAATGTAAATTCTATATCCTTTAGTTTTCATGGCATAACCAACTAAGATACCTAGTAAAGCTTTCGTTTGAAGTTTATTTCGCTTAACTTTAGGAACATGAACAAATGCTAAAGAACCAAAAATTCTTAAATGTCTTACCGAAGGTTTGAATCCCGTCCATAATTCTTGCGGTGTAAGACCTTGGGTTAAACTGTGTTCAGTCCTATTTTTTGTATGAACGAACGCCAAAAGAGCTTCCCCCCAGAATGACGGTTTTAACCCGCTATCGTGTAACATTGCTCTAACTGCATTCATTGCTACTTTATTAAAATTTTCAGCAACACCCACCTGCTCTGGAGTATAAATGGAGGATCTTTCGATTCTTATACCTAAATCGGTTAACAATTTCTCAAATAATTTATGGGTAAATTCCAGCCCATTATCAGTTCGTACACATTTTAACTTTTTACCAGTTTGTCTCTCAGCTTTAACTAAAAACTTTTTAAAGCATTCAAACACTTCCGTTTTATCCTTAATTATATAAACCTCAGTCCTTCTAGAATAATCGTCAATTATTGACAAAAAGTATTTCCCCCCTCCTAACGAGTTAACAGGGCTAGGACCCCACAAATCCATATACACCCTATCAAGGATTTGATTAGAAATGCGTTTATACAAATAATTTCTTTTAAATGATTTTCTGTTAGATTTTGCAATTACACAAGTTTCACACATCTTATTTTTGTTTTTACAGTTAATATTTTCAATACCTTTAACACAATTATTTTTACTCATTTTTTCAAGTAAAGGTAAGTTTGTATGACAAAATCTACGGTGTACAATCTCTGAATTTAAACTAGTAGAATAAGCAAAATTTTCACATTTTGAAGCATAACCTTTAACAATATACAATTTATCAACTCGAGGTACAGTAAAACAATATCTATTAAATTTATCATACACTATCATTTTATTATTTCCCCATTTAATTTGGTTTCCCGCAATGTCTATATTAGACCCACCAATTAAATTTCTTCTCATGTTAGGAGCATATAACACATTTTTTAAAGTTATTTCTACATTACCTGTTACATCTAGAATGGTAAAATCAATATCACCAATACCCAGTATTTCCGACGAACAGTCCTTGTCTCCTATCAGCACTTGTTGAGGAGGGAGGTTCCTATATGTTTCAAATAGACTCCTGTCATTCGTAAAATGAGAAGTAGCCGCTGAGTCCAGAAGAAATTCCACGAACTTTCTACCATTTGAAGATATTAGGGCGAATTCGGATTGCTTTGTAGGTTCACTGTAGAAAACTTGCTTTTTCCCTCTAGAGTTCTTTTTGAAACACCTTGTATCTGTGTGACCAGGTTTCTTGCAGTAACTGCATATTAAACTCGGCCCCATACGATTAGCTGGTGAAGTATACGATCGTCTAGTAGTGTCCAGGTCGCTTCCACTACGTGAAACCCATGGCTTTTTACTGCTTCCAAAATTCTCCGCTGGAATGGTTGGTTTAACGGTAGGGTTTTTAAACTTTGTTGCATAAGCATCACCTACAGCGATAGCCTCTTTACTTTCATCTTTTCGTTTTAAACAAATTCTGCCATATTCAGTTATTAACTGCTTAGATACATTTTCTAATTTAAATTCTTTATCTTCTAATCTATATAACACTTGAACTAGATTATCATATTCCTCAGGTAATCGACGGATTAGTTGAAAACATACTAACAGTTCTGGCATCTCAAATCCAGCATCTTTAATTTGAACTTTCTTTTCTTCAATTTTTTTACAAAATAAACCTATAGTTTCTTCTTGCGAGTTTAACTTTATCTCGAAAAATTCATCGACTAATCCCGCTAAGCGTGCTCGTGAAGTTGGTTCGAAGTTTAACTTTAAAATATCCCAGGCATCTTTGCCGCTTTCTGTCTGAGCAATTAGTATCTGGAATTTCCGTTCGATGGATTGGTAAATTGTTGTATAAGCTCTTCGTTTACGCCATTCAAAATCGCTTTTCTCACGATCAGAGGCATCCGATTTACATGCGATATCTGGCTTTGTAATAAATTCCCAGCAATTTCGGTCAATCAATACACATTTGACGTCGAGCTTCCAGGAAGGATAGTTATAATCCGATAGTTTCGGGAAGGAATAAGTTAACTCTGGTACTTGTGCCATTATGCAATATATATTTCATCTAAATCACACCATATTTTATCTATTTGACCTTTAAATAGCATGACATGGCCCCTTAACCATTGTTATAATTAAAGCAGAGTTATAAATACGCAGGTTTTAAGGTCATTTGGTGTGGCGTTAAAGTATAAATTACAGTCGACGAAACAGTTCATTTCAAAATAACAGTTCATTTATTAAATTCAACTTGAATTTTAAAAACTTAAATAATGAAGATATATACATACACCTCCAGCTTTTGCTGGGAATCATATTGACATATTATAGCTATAGCAAGGAGTAAGTTTAAACTCCATCTCAATGGTCCTTCCATTACATTACTTCCATCACTACACTTCATACTCCATGGAGTTGTTTCACACTAAATATACTTACCGAGTACATCAAAACTGGAATAAAAATATGCATACAGTTACAGTTAAAAGAGAGTGCCTTTACGACCGAAATGGAAAAATAAAAACTGGTTCGGAACGATATAACTTCCGAACAAACCAAACGACAAATTTTGGGGGACAAGACTTTGTCCAGATTTCCAACAAAAACGCTGTATTTTAGCGATTCACAGCCAAATCAGCTGTAATTTTTACCGTTTTTTTTTACTGTGTGAAATGCATCAGTTTATTTATGCTAAAATACTTTCTAGCCTAAATCTGCGTTTAATAAATAAACAAAAAGAAATTACTAAATTTTATCTAAGAAAAAGCTTTATAAATACAATATTTATAATATGTATTTCAAATTCCCAACGTCATTAAAAACAACGTTACATTGATTGAAACGGAAAAATGTTTGTGGCAATTCTTCGGAATTTCTGCTTTTAAATCAGCTTTTATAAAAACCCAAAGAAGAAAATTTTTTGATTTCACTTGCTGCCATCAACTAAGAATATTTAGATCTCTTTGACATATTTTTTTAACCAATTAATTATATTTTCTTTGGGTCAGACATGGAAAAAAATAAAATAAATAAAAGCTATTTCCATGGCAACGACGAAAATCGTAGGTATGAAAATGCTTCGAGAGAGGATGTCCTTTTGAAAGATTTTTATTTATTTTTCGTTTTCTTCGAATAAATATTCTAGCAATTAATCTCAAGGGGCCTCGTTGAGTTTTGCTTTATGCTGTACTTAAAAGGTAAAATGCAAATATTTTATGGAAGCAAAAACTGTCATAATACTCTTTTCTAAAGATTATTTGCTTTTCTTGAATAAATTAAAAATGTCTGAAGTGAAATTTCAAAATCTCGTTTTGGTGTGATTTAATTATTTAATACGTTAAAGAATCCTTAGAAAGTAATATTGTTATTTTTTAGTTATAACATATAAAATGGAAGATAAAATTTTAATGAAGTAAACATTTCATAGAAAAATTTAAATTGAAGATGACCATGAGACTGAACTTTCAAAATGTATGATTTGTTCTTTTGGATCTATAAGGCTAATGTCAGACGAACTTCTTTTTGCGCGCTTTTTCCCTACATATCATCCCTACACAATGCTAGCGGCATTGCGTAGGGATGATATGCAGGGAAAAAAGCGTGCAAAAGAGACGTTCGTCTGACATTATCCTTACAGTGCGTCTCAAAAGTATATGGACAGACGATTTTTTGAAATAACAGTTCAGAAAATGAAGCAATAATCACAAAAAAATAATAAGCATAGGAAATCATAACAATTTCAACAAAGAAATGCAGCATAAGTTTTACAGAATTTTTGGGGAAAAAAATCAAAATCAAAATAGGCTGTCCTAAAAATATATGGATTTTTCGATTATTTTGTATTTAAATTCAAATTTTGGATCCATTCCTGAATTATCTTGGAAAATACTATCAAGCATGCTTCGAGCTAGTGTTAGGAGAATGTTTGGCTGTAGAGAACCAACTCTGCTCTACTTCAATACATGAATAGACGAAAACTGACGACCATAGGCTTACACTTCTCGTGAAAGTACTTTCCAAACGTTTCCAATTAGATTAATGTCTGGGTTGATGGTTGGCCAATCTATAACAGTTACTTTATTTTGTATAAACCAAGCTATTGTTGAGTGGAAGGTGTAAATCGACGCATTGCTCTGTTGAAAATTCCAGGACGAAAATCGGTAGATGTGATGCACACGTACAGAAAAAGAAATGAGTACAATTTCATAAAAATTGGTTGATTTATTCAAGAGAAAGAGGTTCACGAAGTGAGCAAGTCAATAACGTGTTGATCAACTTCTGGCGCTTATGCAAGCAATTATTCGGCTTGACATTGTTTGATAAAGTTGGCGAATGTCCTCCTGCGGGATATCGTGCGAAATTGTGTCTAATTGGCACGTTAGATTGAATCCTGAGCTGGTTGGAAGGCCCTGACCATAATGCTCCAAATGTCCTCAATGGGGGAGAGATCCGACGACATTGGTGGCCAAGGTAGTGTAAGGCAAGCACGAAAACAAGGAGTAAAAACTATGGCGTGTGCGGGGGTACATTATCCTGCTGAAATGTAAGCCTAGGATGGTGTGATATGAAGGGTAATACAAAGGAGCGCAGAATATCGTCGACGTACCGCTGTGCTGTAAGGGTACCGCGGATGATAACCAAAAGGGTCCTGCTATAAAATAAAAGGGCACCCCATACTATCACTCCTGGTTGTCGGGTCGTATGGCGGGCGACAATCAGGTTGGTATCCCACCGCTGCCGAGTCGTCTCCAGACACGTCTTCGCTGGCCATCGATATTCAATTTGAAGCAGGATCCATCACTGAAGACAATTCTACTCCAGTCACTGATATTTCAGATCGAATGTGTCCGACATCACTGCAAACGGGCTTGTCGGTGTGCAGTGATCAATGGTAGTCGTCGTAAGGGGCGCTGTGTGCTTAGCCGCCTTTCTCTGAGTCGCTTTTTAACACTTTCCAACAAAGTTGAAAAGTGTTTATGACTTCGGTTTGTCTGTCCGTCTGTCCGTCTGTTCGCGCTCTAACTCCCGTAAATATACTCGGATCGTTCTGAAATTTTTGTATGTTAGTAACCTCTACGATAGCACGAACCCTATTTCAAATGAAGTTTATAGCACGTTTAGTTCATTTACAGGGACAGTCAAAAATTTTCCGTTACATTACGGCCTATGGGAAAAAATCGTTTAAAATGATTTTTAATTACGTTACATGCTTTCAAACATAATAAAATTGATATGCATTTATCAAGTGTACTAAAATATGCATTTTGTAGAATATGCGGCGCAAGGAATAGTTATTATTCATTTACAGGGCCACACAAAAGGATTCCGTTACCTAATGATATAGGGGTGGAGGGAATTTTTTCCGGCGTATTTCAATTATGTAAAATTATTTCATGTATAATGAAATTTATATACGTCGCTGAGGTTTACTATAAGTTATTTCATGTATAATACGAAGTGCATAGAATTATTTACAGGGACACACAAAAGATTTCAGATACTATATTGTATCCGAAGTACTGTACATTAGCGATGATTGCTGGAAATGCATTTTCAATTATGGTATGTGCTTTTATGTTTAACTATATGTATGCATTGTATATGGTGTGTAAAAATGCTCTAATTGATATACAGGGCTACACAAAAGAATTCGTAATGGTTACTGGGTATGATTGCAAATTGTTTAAAGGTGGTTTTTAAATGAGTTATGCATTTTTACGCTAAACTTCATTTAGTTTACTAAGAAATGTTTGTAGAATATATATAATAAAATGATATACAAGGTCACGAAAAGAATTGGATACATGGCCGTCTATAAATGATAATTTCTGGAAATGTGATTCCAGTAGTTTTAAGAGTGTTTTACTTTGAATTAAACTTTAGATAAATAGTGGCATGTAATAAAGGTACTAGGTTAACTACAGGCTTGTACAAAAGTATACAAGTATGTTTCCATCTATTAGTATAAATTGCTGAAAGAGAAATTTCAACCTGTTATATGTTTTCTTGCTAAACTAAATTTCTCCATTATATAGTATCTATATCAACCTACAGATCAAATACACGGATGTTCAAAAGAATTTGAATACATATATGCTATGGAAGATAACTGCTGAAATCAGTTTTTCAAATGTTTTATGCGTTTCTAAAATGTTTAGATAGTTCTCTTATGTTCCTTATTTCCCTAAATAACGAAGTTTTGTTAAAGCATTCAAGAAGTGTTTCATAATCTATGCTTAACGCATGATTTTTCTTACTTGTTAATGATCCTTGTGGTTACTGAAGCGTCAGTTACACTTAGGATCGACGATAATGATGAATCTGGGGTTCTGAGTGCCGCTCTGACGATTGACCGGTCCTCACGTTCTGTCGTCGCTCTAGGTCGACCACTTCATTCTTAACGCTGTGTTTGGTCATGGGTCACCCCATACCTGCCAACATCTTCTAATAGTGGCAACTCTTTTTTTTATCTAAATGTCGAGTAATTCGTCGATTAGACTAACCGGCTGCTATGAGCCCAACTAGACGTCCTCTCTCAAATGCTGATATCTGCGCATATTGTTTACGCAATTGTATGCGAGGTATAGTTACTGTCTATCTGAGTACATGGAATGAAATTCGCAAAGAATTTATGACTTGGAATCGAAATTTCTCTTCTTTAACATCTTGCCTGTTGCGCAGTTAAGATGCTCTGCAGCATCATATGTTCTTTCATTGGCCGCCAAACTTTAAAATATTGCATTTTCTGCAGAAACGTGTATGCTTATCAATTTGTGTCCAATTTGCATTACCTCTTCTTGGTGCGTCGTTTTTTTTTTTTTTTTTTTTTGTCTTAGAGTGTATTTCTGTATTGTAATAAATTTATGATTCCACATGCTAATTATTGTTTTCGTGATTATTACTTCACTCGTGATTATTTTGAACTGCTATTTAAAAGGAAAAATGCCTGTTCATATATTTTTGAGACGTACTGTAAAAGCAATAAAGTACACAGAGTTGACCCAAAGCCTTTAATACGTTTTAAAGGAAAATCAAATAAGTGACGTACGAAACTGCGGTTTGTACAAAAACACTTTTCGTGAACGAAATGTTTTTTTTGAGCAAATAAAAAGAAAATAACTTAAAAAATTCTGATAGATGGCACTATATCAGCCAAATTGAAACGAAGAACATCAAAAACTCCAAATATGTAGCTACAAACCATTTTTTTTGTACAATCTACTTCAATATTTCAACGTGGGGAATGAAACTGAGTATTGTTTGGAAGTGGTTCGAGCTACAAAGAGCACACTCGTTCACATGTCATGGTAGTAAGATTATACAAAATAAGTTAATGTAAATGATTATCTTGAGTTTTTTATGCTTTTTTATAAGTTTGAAAACATAGCGTCATCTATTCTCAATTTTTTCATCTAAATATTTTCATTAATTTAAACAAAACTTTTGAAGCCACTGTAACTTTTGTAATAATTCGATTTCATTGTTTTTGGGTCTTTTTTTCGCACTATCA
Organism: Maratus speciosus; assembly: GCA_963932465.1. NCBI lineage: Eukaryota > Metazoa > Arthropoda > Arachnida > Araneae > Salticidae > Maratus > Maratus speciosus. The sequence continues at coordinate 467,356,037 of OZ010790.1, forward strand.
CCAGTTGGGTGGTTTTTAAAAACTTTCCAACATCATTAAAAAGTGTTTATGACTTCGGTTTGTCTGCTTTCCTTTGCCGTGTGTCCGTCTCTCATAAATGTACTCGGTTTACTATGTAATATGATATATATAATTGAGGTTTACTATAGTATGTTATCTATTGAAAATAAAGTATCCAGTATTTATAGTTCGTTTACAGGGGTACTCAAAAGAACACCGTTACATTAGGATGCATGCTGAAAAATCGTTTACTGTGTATTTTAATGATATCACACTATATCAAACATAATGAAATTTTAATATGCATTTGTGAGGTGTACTATAACATGCAGAATATACTGCAGAAATATAGAATACTTCAGAATATAGAGTGCAAAGCATTTGTCATATATTTAAAAAGTCATAGAAATAATGATCTATGGAGAAAAAATCGTTTGCAGTGTATTTTACCGATTTTACACTATTTCAAACATAATAAAATTGATATAAGTTAGTGAGATGCACTAGAAGATGTTTATTGTAAAATATGGTGTGCATAGCTTTTATCGTTCATTTACGGGAACACACAAAGCAATTCGTTGACAGTATTGACTATGAGAGTTAATAGATGGAAGGCGTTTTCTGTTGTGGTATGGGTTATTAAGTTTAACTAAATTTTTGCACATTACGTGGTGTATATAAATTGTACCGATCATATGCAGGGTTACACAAAGAATTTGTAAGCATTACTGTCCACAGGTGTGACCTGCTTTGAATTATGTTATGAACTTTTCAGCTGAACTATATTTAGTATATACTAAGAGAGGTTTTTATACTATAAATACATGTATTCGTGTACAAAGGTACGTAAAGAGCTGGATGCATTGCCATCTGATGGTGGTAATTGTTGGAAGTGCGTTTTTAGTTGAGTTATGCGTTTTTTACCTGATTAAATTTGAGATTAATTTTCGTGGCGTGTATAAAAATCTGTAGATAATATATAGGCCTGTACAGCAGAATTCGAGTATACTTTAGTCTATTGGTGAAAATTGCTGGAGGTGAATTTTTAACCGTGTTAGGCGTTTTCAAATTTAACTAAATTTAACATATTATGTAGTGTACGTATATATAAAAATTTATAGATCATATATGTCGCTGTACAAAACAATTCGACTGCGTTTCCAAGTATGGACGGTAATTGCTAAAATTGAGTTTTCAAATGGGTAATGTGTTTTCTAAATTATTTACTTAGTTATCTGCTTTCACTTTATTACACGACTAAGTTTCGTTACAGTATACTGAAATTTTGGAAAGTGTTTCATAATCTATGCTTGACGCAATTTCTTTCTTTCTTTCTTTCTTTTTTTAAAATTATTATTGTGATTGTTTGATTTCAACCACTTTTTTGAAATACTAAACTAAATTAAGTAGAATATTCGTCTTATTTAATGACGGATTAAAGCGAAGTGAGTAAAAAAGTGGTAGCGGTCAAGCAATCTGAATAATAATAATAATAAAAAAACTTCGCCGAACTGACAACACTGAGGAGCAGGCGTACTTATGATACCTTATCCACCAAATTACTGATAACTTCTTTGCTTTGACGAGCCCTCTTTTTTTGGATTATTACATATTCTGTATGTCGGACATTGAGAAAATTCATTTCCATGGCAACGAAGAAAATTTGCAGGTATGATACTATGATACTTCGAGACGGATCTTTCTCACACATATATTTATTACAAAAATTACTCTCAAGAAGCTTCGTCGAGTTTTATTTTATGTTTTTCATGAAAGAGAAATATAAATACTTTATGACAGCAAAAAGTATCATATCAACTATTCTAGAAAAACCGATATTGCTTTTCTTTTGGCTTATTTGATAGTCCTTTGGCTGATTTGATTATTTAAAAGACAAGGCTATTTTTTTAGTCATCTTCTGTGAGCATCCAATTTTCCTGATTATTTTTTTTAAAGGAAAGCTGTTTATTTGTAGATGTGCCCGCAGTAGCTATTTTTTAAAATATTCCAATTTTTATATTTTAAATTTTATTTTAAATGTTTTTTTATACAATTTCTTTAAAATGGTGGCAATTGGATTACTTCCATTATTGTATAGAAAGGTGAAATAATGGACTTTATTTTACTCATAATATTTTTATTGATGCCCTTTTCTCTTTACAGTTAAAATTAACTTAAAAAAATTAACAGAAAATGCACTAAATAAATCATCCCCTGCATCCAAAGCCTGTGAAACGCTCACAGCACAGAGCCTGTCATCTCATGCATCACACATGTGTACGACAGCATAATGATTATTCACGTGTGCATATCGCTCGTCTGACGTCAGTAATGCGTCTTCCTTTCTGGGGATAGAGTGTGTAGCGATCTCATCTCGCTTGATCAGTGTAAAGCGAGTTACCAGTTTAGAGTAACTGGCCTGGCCTTTCTGCTCGATGCTAACGTTCTCGTCTACTGATCATGAGGTCCCTGGTTCATCTCATGGTGGAGCCAATTCATTCTCTCTTCAACGACTTGCTTTAAAAAATACGTATATTTCTTCATAAAGTTGTTACATTTCAATATTTTTTCATTCCATTGATACTGAATTTGAGTCCATAGGCATATAACATTTCCGTGAGTGAAAATGACGTCATATTTAAAAGAAAACGACAATTTTCGTCGATAAAACTAAATATTTTATCACGAATAAAATACACATACTTTCTTTTCCGGAATTTGTTCTCGAAGGTACTGAGATTACAATCTCTAGAGTGTAAATGTTCACAAACAAAATTGTAGCTGAGAAACGTGACTTCAAGATTGAAAATATATTTAGTAATAAATTATTGCACGTTGAAATATTTTTTAAATAGCGAATACTGATATGAGATGTCCGTACACAAATTTTGAGACGTTGAAAATGACGTTAGGTTTAAATTTCACGGCAAAACAAATTCTATGGCTGTGTCAAAGTGAAATCAAGCATAAGAGCTTGAATAATTAACTTTATCATAAATCATAATTATTTTGAATATATTTTACTTATTACGTGTATGAGTAATTTTTATTTTATCAATAACTTGAACATTTGAAATTTATGAGAATAGTACTTTGGCAACTTTAGGATAAAATAATATTTGTTTTGAGAGTTGTACTAACGATTGTAATATGATTTTTTTGTTATAATGTGTAAATGTTTGTAAAAATGTAAATTAAACATTACCACAAGAAAAATGCATTGACTGAATGCTTGATTATTATTAGATAAAAAAAAAAAAAAGAGTAAAGAAATAACTTTCAGAATTAGTGCTAAATGTAATACTATTATGCTAGTATATAGTGTATAACTAAGTAAAACACCTGTTTTACCAACATTATATCTAATTAGTATAACATGGCCTGGTGGAACTAGCAACTAATCAACATATATTTTGCTTCTATTAGAGTAGATCCCGGATAATACAAGTCCAGTTAAAACGAGCTATGGAATACATCGATCTTTTTAAAATTCCCTGCAAATCGCGACATGTTGTAAGGAAACCATTTATAACGAAGTCCTCGTATAACAAATACCCCCTCCCCCTTCTTTCAGCTTCATTATACGCGGTTTCTAGTGTATTTTAATTTTTAAGGAACCTTTGGAAGTTATTTATTTTTTCTTGCAGCAAATAACAGACAGACAATTTTGTTTTCAGAAAGCTATGTTGCTGTAAAAAACTAAAGAATATTATAACAGCTTTGATGAAGTTTCAATTTTTTAAAATAATTTCCAACAGTATGTAAAATCGATATAAAATATGTAAAGCAAAAATAAACCTGACTTCAAGAATAAAAGCTTCGAGAAATCAGGATTCGGAATAAAATTAATTTTTTCTATTCTTTTTTTTTTTTTTCAATTTCTGCTTTGAAAAGCATATGTTGAAGATATCTGAAGCGCAGATTCGAAATTAAAATTCATGTTGCATCTGCTATTTCGTTTTTTAAAGAAAATTAACAAAGCGATTATTTTTTATTTCAAAAATAAAAGACAGATTACATGTTAAAAAAAAAATGAAAATTTCCTATAAAAAATGTAAGATTTATAACAAAGACTTCACCAGGTTTAAAATTTTTATTTTATATGCTACAGGAAGATCAATTATACAGTGCGCAAATCAAAAATAAAATTAACTTTCAGAATTTAATCTTCCGAAAACAAAAATCAGAATTTTGAATAAAATCAAACACAGAATATTCGTTTATTTTTTTAATGTTTCAGATTTAGATGTCCGTGCTGTAAAAATATGCGAATTCTTCTGTATTTGTATATATTTACTACACAGCCGGCTAAAGTTTACTTTAGTTAGGAAACGCATAACATTGAGGAAAATTCCCTTTCAGAAGTTTCCGCCAATAAATGGAAATGCACTAAATATCTTTCCTGAAGCCTGTATATGATCTATAGAATTCATACACATCAAGTAATACATACAAAAATTAAATAAATTAAAAAACGCATATAGAATTGAAAAAGCACTTCCAGTAATTATTGCTCATACAGAATACTTTTGTGAGTCCCTGTATCTATGAGTGATGAGGTTGCGCTAGTATATCTTGGTTTTAATTTAATTTTTTTATTTTAGTTTGTTTCATTTGAAAAAAGTCTAATGATGATCTACCTTACTTAAAAAATGCTAGTCCGTAAGTTTTTCTTTTTCTTTCTTTTTACTTTCTTCTATCTTCAATAGAAGAAAGTATTGTAATCGAAATTTTTTTCGACTTCCGCTTACACCGTCTGTCTGTCGCCATTGTACCATCAAAAAATGTAGGAAGTTATGCATAGAATTAAACCAAATTGTTTTTAAAGTTTTTCGTTATGGCAGGTTCTTCATTAATTTGGAAAAAATCCGCCGGAAGGGGGCGCTGTAATAGCGATTTTGTGCCATTTTGAATATTGTACCATCGAAAAGTGTATTGTTTATTGATTGCCTAAGAGGGACCGGTCGTACAAGGAAATCAAGTCTGTAGAGCATAGTGTCCCTTCCGGTCGCCTTTATTAAAGTCTTTAAAAAAAAATCCATTTTTTAGCCAGAGCCTCCAGAATCACGAACCTGCCAGGTGAAAAAGAATCTAAGGCGACAGAGGGCAGGTAATAGAAAAGTGCATGAAAAGTATATGAAGTTATGCATAGAATTGAACCAAAATTTTTTTTGTAGGTTTTTAGTCATGATAAGTCCTCCCTGAATTTGAAAAAAATTTCGTCGGTAGAGGGCGCTGTAATAGTGATCGCCGGAAGGGGGCGCTGTAATCGCGATTTTTGTGCAATTTAACATATTGTACTACTGAAAAGTGTATGAAGTTATGCATAGAATTGAACCAAATTTTTTATGTATGTTTTTGGCCATGGCAAGAAGGTCCTCCCTGAATTTGGAAGTATTTCGCCGAAATGGGGCACTATAATAGCGATTTTTGTGTAATTTTCTCGATTTTTCGTAGTTGTATTGTACACTGGTGGCTGATGAATAGACGGAAACTTCCCATCCTGATAAGTCGGCTATTCGCGAACAGCTGATATACAACAGAATAACCGAAAACTATTGATTTTAATAAATATCATGATCGAGATGAATTCGTTTTTACCCTGATTAATTGACTAAAGCAGAAATTTAAGATGAAAGTCAAAGTTGATGTAGTATTGAACTAATGAAAATGAAATATTGGCATTCGTAATAACATTTTGAAACAATAAAATATATGAGATAGAAGAAAGTTTTGGGATTGGCCTAGATTATTTTAACTAGATTATTTTTTTTAATGTACTAAATATGCTCATACGTTTCTGAAATACACTAAAAGAGAAGTACTTTTCAAGTTAAATATTAATTCTCTAGTGATATGTTTATAATGATGCAGTTTTCCGTAATTTTTCCGAGAGAATACTAATCACGATTACGTTATTGTATTTTAATTATAATATTTTTCTTTTATGATGTATAAATAACGATATCGTACATGATATTTTAAAATAGTTTTAAATACTTCCATGAGGTACGAGTAAATCCTTTCTCGTGTTTCGCTAATACAAACAAGGTAATCCATTAATTTTCATTCCAGACAGAAATTACAGTATCGGTAAAACAAGCTGTGACATAAGCTCATGTAAACAATTTATTTGGAAATAAATATGTAAATTTTAATAACCAGGAAATTAACCATTCGTAATTATAGCCTATACAGCGGTCGTCAGAAGTAGGGTGAAACATAGAACGAATAATTAGTTATTAAAATGGAGTATTTGAATTTGGATATTGCTTGATGAATAATACTTATTTCAATTGCACTGTTTTGCAAATTCCTATTAAGGGTTGAAATATCATAAAGCAAGTCAGACGATGTTTGAATTTATGTAACTGATACTGTTTTATTTGCAGTCCTATTTTTATTGCATGGAAAAAATCTTATTTTGACATATTTTGAAATTTACAATTTAAACGAGCCTTTTCGGCTCTCGGGTCAGTATGATTTCTTTCTTTCTTTTTTATTACATACTTTCTTTTAACTTACAATTCCGTTTGGATGTGGAAGTCAAATCTTGAATCTCATTTTTCACCTACTTTCTGTTGACATAAAGTTTTGAAATTTGGAATATATATGCATTCCTGGGGGCAATACATGAATTGGACATTGATTTTTAAAAATTCGATCCCTTAAGGGGGGGGGGGGAGCAGCTGGAGGCAATAAAAATCACCCTATCTCATAAACCAATGGGAATAAAATCTTGAAACTTGACATGCCTATAGCAACTAAAATTAGTAAACAAGTGGTTCGGAATTTTTCAAGATTCGATCCCCAAGGGGGAAAAGGGGGAGCTAATCCCAAATGCCTTCCGTTTTCGAAAGACGTCGCAAAAACACTATTTAAGGTTAAACAAACATTACTGAGGTTAACACTACTTAAACTTAATGTTTACTCAATCATAGATTGATTTCCTATAACGAAATCAGCATCAGCTGCAACAATGAGTATTTGTTGAAAAGTACTAACGGGAGGGTTACCACAATAGCTCCAAATTTTGACCCACTTTGCGAAATATCGCTAAATTTGACGACAAAAACGTGTTGCCATATATAAAGCCAACTTGGCGATATCTGGTTAATTTGGCGAAATTCTAATTTAGATGCAATGATCTTCCATAATCGAGCTCACTGTAATTCTACTTTTTAGTGCATTAAAAGATATAGATATATATATATTTACATTTTTGAGCATTTTAATTAAAACGCACTTAATTAATTTTTTTTCAAGTACCTACATCAGATTTAATACAAATCAAATACATTGATCTCACTCCTTTTAATTTCGCTGTTTTAGCGAGAGAAGTAATTTACATGGAAATTTAAAATTTGGCTTACCAAATGCAATTGAATGGACTTGAGGCAATTATATCAGAAATGCTTAATATTTATTGAAAAAGAAAATCTCTCCGAGTTTAAAAATCGCCTACAGGGTTAGTCTAAATGATTCATCAGGTTTCAGAACACTTTGTATTGAGAGGTATGCAACTTACCGGTTGCCCCAAAAATGATTGATGAATTTTAAAATTCAATAACTTCCAAACCATGACAGATGCTAAAATTTTTTTGCAGGATGGTTATGTATGATGTCAGGAGTTTTTTGTACTGTGATTATTGATTTCAGTTCGAATTTGAAACAATAAATGACGCTGAGAGCAATAGGCGCTCAGTCCAGACCCGATTTTTGGTACTCCGGGATCCATTCAATACATTTTAGTCTCCTTTTTTCGAATGGAAGAAGAGAGAGGCCGATAAATCGAGTCTGGATTTAGCGGTTATTGCTTGCAGCGGCATCTATCGATGCTATTTGTAACTAAAACTGAGAATCGCAGCATAAAAACTCCTGACATCATACGTAACACTCCTGCAAGAATTTTTTTTAATATCTGTCACCGTTTGGAAGTTATAGAATTTTAAAATCCATCAGTTATTTTTGGGGCACCCTGTACAAAGACGGGTGATACATGATAAGATGCATACACTCACCAACTTTAAAAGCCCACTTCGTGTCTCGCGTGCAGGAACGCATCACTGCTGCTCTGACGGACATTGACAGAAACATCCTATTTGACATATGGGCGGAACTGGATTACTGTTGGGATGTGTGTCGGATCCCTAAGGGCGCAGACATTGAACATTTGTATTATGTACCAGAAACTTGGTGAGTGTGTGTATCTTTCCATGTATCAACTGTCTTTGTACGGCGTATACTTGTATATAAACAGCCTTTTGAAACCCGATGAATCATTTATGCTAGCCCTGTATAACACACATCATTCAATGAATGCCATCGAAAATTTTGTCCCTGTAAAAAAGTATAGAAACAACATACTTGACTCAGGCAGATACCTCAAACCTTTGAGGTATGTGTAATATGAATTTTTCGGCCTAAAAGAGCTTTGAGATGTCAGAGTTTTTGTGTTAACTTTCCTTGGGAGTGTTCCTTAGAACAAATAAATAAATTAACACATGAAAAATTATATATTGTATATAGAAATAATTTTTGTCAGCAAGATGTTAACCTGAATAATGAATGTGATCAGAACATACATTAATTTTTATGCGAGACTGAAATCAGGATCAGTAAAACAAGCTTTGACATAAACATGCGTAAAACAGTTTATTTGTAAATTAATATGCAAATTTTAATAACAAGAGTAATAAAGCTTTGGTAATTATAGTCCTCTAGAAGTCGATACAAAGTATGGTGAACGGTAAAGGATAATTGACTATTAGGCTGGAACACTGCTCGAGTTTGGATATTGTTTGATGAATAATACTTACTTCAATTACACTGTTTTGTGCATTATTATTAAACAGTGAATTACCTCAAAGCGAGTCAAGTGATTCTTGAATTTATATAACTAGTGTTGTTTCATGTTTAAATTTAACTTTTTTTTAAACTTAAAAGTACCACCTTCATCAAGATTTAAGTTACGATATTTAATCACTTAAAAGAATCTTAAAGAGTTTAAGAATTTACTTAATAAAAAACTAGTGGATCCACCCGGCGTTGCCCGGGCCTGGGACAATAACCTTAAATATATATATAAAATCCAAAATCTATTAGTTCCACTTTTCACTGCCAGGAGCACAGTATATTCTAAACAAACCGCTATTCGAAAGAAGCTCCGTTATTCAAGCTCCGTTATTAGAGATGTATTAGTTGAAGTGGGGGGTATTAAAATATAACTGTGTTAATTTCTAAAACACTACAATCGTCTGGTAATTTCTTTTAATGTTATTTTATACCTTACTATGAGTTGTATATTGTGGGTCAGTTTTATTAAAATCTACATGTAATATTTTGAGTAATCGCTATTTTTGTTGTTTTTCCTTAATTTTTGGAAACCAGTGTATCATCTACAGTTTAGGTTTCTGCTATTGTACGAATATTAAGTCTCGATTCTTTCAAGAGAAATGCCATACTTCCAAAAGAAATTATTGAATGCAATTTGAATGTTGAAAAATTTTCTAAGTATTTCCCAGAATCAGATATTTCAAGATAGCAAGGGTTTCAAAGAAAATGTTTAAATACTGGTAAGAGAAAATATATTCATTACATCTTAAAGGTACGCCAATAATATTTTTTTGAAATAAAGGGCATTCAGATATCATGATTCTTATATAAACATTTCCCCATCAAAATCATGCATGAAAAATCATGCCTCAAGCATAGATAATGAAACACTTTCCAATGCATTCAGACTACATGTAACAAAACTTTACCGTTTAATAAGATGAGAAAAATGCCTAAGCAAACAATTTGGAAAAGGCATAATACATTTGAAAATCCAATTTCAGAAATTATCATCTATAGTCGGAAAAATATCCTAATTATTTTGTGCTGTTCTGTATATCAATAGATTTTTATATATGCTGCATAGTATGCAAAAATATAGTTCAATTATGAAAAGCATTAAAAATTCCCCTTCAGCAATTTCTGCCATATTAGCGGACATTTATGCGGATTCTTTTGTGCAGGTACAATAGTACACGACACTTTTTTGTACACGGCAATTAATATACAAAAAAATAATTACATTTAAAAACTAATGCCACAGTTGGAAACGCAGTTCTAGGAATTATTGTCCAAAGACACTGCTGCGACATATTTACTTTGTGTGAGTCCCTGTAAATGAACGATAAATACTATGCACACCATGTTTTACAGTAAGCATCTTGTAGTGCAGCTCAGTGACGTATATGACTTTTAATATGTTTCAAATTGTGTAACATCATTAAAATACATTTCAAAAATTTCCCCCATAGACATAGAGCGTAATGTAACGTAGTTATTTTGAGTACTCTGTAAATGAACAGTAATGTTATTTGACTGACGTATTAAAAATTCGGAATTTTTTTTAATGTGTCCTTGTAAATGAACGATAAATGCCATGCACACCCTATTCTACAAGTAAGAATTTTATAGTGCACCTTACTAATCTATATCACTTTGAATATGTTTGAAAAAGTGTAACATAATTAAAAACACTATGAAGGAATTTTTTTCCTAGATCATAAGGTAACGTGATTCTTTGGAGTGCCCTATAAATGAACTATAAATGCTACACGTTTCATTTTCAAGTCTAAACATGCCATGGTAAATCTCAATAATATATATCAATTACAGTAGAGCCCCGATTATCCGCGGTGCGGTTTATCCGCGAAGCGAATTTTTTAGTATTTTTTTTTTTAATTCAAGCCAACAGCAAGGAAAATACAATAAACCCAACTAATACATATCTACAGAAAAATTCATGTATTCGAAAATAATAGAAGAATATTTCTAGATTCGGTTGCCATGTTTAAAATATTAGATATAAAGTCTTGATGTCTCTTCTTGATTTTATTAACAAAACATAAACACAACAATTAAAATATTTAACAATTATAAGACTATTATGATAAATTACAGGGGAGCATATGAGGAATAGCTTCATATTTACTTTCTTCTATCTTTACAAGAAGAAAGTATTGGATTCGGGAAAATTTTCGACTTCCGGTTTTCGACGGATTTACACGTTTTAGAATGCCCAGAACACGATTTGATGGTTTTTAGAAAATGTCTGTCTGCGAGTCTGTCTGTCACTCTGTCACTCTGTCACTCTGTCTGTGAGTCTGTATGTGACAAAAATTTTGTGGGCGCTCTATCTCAAGAACTAATGCACAGAATTTCACAAAATTTATTATTTAGTTAGACCTTGATATGAACTGGATCTGATTAGTTTTTGGTGAAAATCGCCCAACAGGTGGCGCTGCTATGCGGCATTTTTCACGGTTTCTGCAATAGCTATATCTCAAGAACTACTGCACGGATTTTCATAAAACTTCAGATTCAGTTAGACCAGGATATAGTTTGGTGCTGATTACTTTTTTGTGAAAATCGGCCAACAGGTGGCGCTGCTATGCTGCATTATTCATGATTATCGCAATAGCTCTAACTCAAGAAAAAATGCACGGATTTTCATCAAACTTCAGATTTCGTTAGTCCTTGATATAAATTAGTGCTGTTTAATTTTTGGTGTAAATCGCCCAACAGGTGGCGCTGCTGTACTGCATTTTCACGATTTTCGCAAGAGCTGTATCTCAAGAACTATTGCACGGATTTTCATCAAACTTCAAATTTAGTTAGTCCTTGGGATGAATTGACGTGTAAATTAGTGCTGTTTAATTTTTGTTGTAAATCGCTCAACAGGTGGCGCTGCTATGCTGTATTTTTTGCGATTTCCGCAATAGCTTTATCTCAAGAACTAACGCTTAGATTTTCAACAAACTTCAGATTCAGGTATACCTTGATATTGTTAATATGTGCGAACCCCTCTGAACAAAATTATATTCCAGAAAAAAAAAGAACTGCTACATTTATTCCCGGACTTATTGAAACTCTTTTCTTCCTTTTCAATGTCATGTGCGAGCATAATAGCTTATGCATCAGTTTCTCCACCTAATTGTGGTTTTTAATGTAGAAGTATATGCTTCGCCACCCTTTTTTTTCCCTCTTTTTCGACACGTACTTTTTCACTTCTGCTCTATGCGTCTGTAATTAACGACGTATAAAATGTCTGTCTTCTGTTCTATTATGTGATAAAGTTTATTAAAACAATTAATCAAGATGAAAGTTTAATCACATTATTGAATGAAACTAGCCATGCTTTACCTCACACCTGAATTACATCTTCAATCACATTTTTCAATTTCTTTTTCAATAAAGATTTTAGCACTGCAACTGTCGGTAAAGTCACAAAGGCGTACCATGGATGTATCCTGAAGTGTATGGCGGTTCCTGTCTCAACACCGGGACATCAGGTAAGAGAAATAATTTTCCTTACCTTTATTTTTACTGTGAAATATGATTTGACATAAAATTAGAGGTCCCTCCTAAATATTTGTCGATTATATATATATATTCTAATAACAGATATCATTTAGTGCTGTTTATTTTTAGTGTAAATCGCTCAACAGGTGGCGCTGCTATGCTACATTTTTCAGAATTCCCGCTGTAGCTCTATCTCAAGAACTAATGTACGAATTTTCATCAAACTTCAAATTCAGATATACTTTGATATGAATTGGTGCTAAATTCATGTAATTTCTTGTACTATTTAAATGATTTAATTGACGTGATTTATATAGAAGAAAGTTTTGTGATGGCCACAACATACTAGTTGATATAGAAAAGGTGTTTCTAAAGCAAAAAGCAAAAGCAAGTGACTGAATTTTTTTTAAAGGTGTAACTCGACACTTTTTGTACAGTACGTAAGGCTTTCTTGCTTACTGTTCTTTATTTTAGTGATTTAGACGTAAAGCAATGGTTTCTCCTTTACTGTGCATATATATACGTTTTATTATGTTTTTTGTATACTAAAACATAGCTTTTATGTTGAATTTTCTTTTTTTCGTGTTTGCATCCCATTTTCAGTCTTTTTCGGGTTATCCGCGGTGCCCTTGCCACCCAATTTCGCGGATAATCGGGCTGTACTGTACATGGCAATCCCTAATAGCAAATGGCAATCCCTAATCCCTAATCTTAAAGCATATCCCTAAAATGAATAATGTAACTCAGGAGTCACATGATTTTTTTTTTTTTTTTTTTTTTTTTGCCATTTGGCGCTTTCTATTGGTCTTTTCGTGGACTATTATGTTACTTACATGTTATAACATTCATTTTAGGTCGGGAAGTCTGTTTTTGTTCTGATTTGTTATCACACGGAGGTTTATAACATCTTTCACGATACTGCTTGCAATGAGTTCGATTGGCGTTTTTTCTCTACCTTTATAAGGTAGTATTTATTAATTCTGCAAACTATTAAAGGCATTATAAAAATTGTTATATTGTTGAATTGTTGTTAAGTTGCACTGTAAAAACTTTAAAATAAGCATACCAACCGGGGCTATTTTGTTCCCGCACGTAAAAAAAGTGTTTATTCTTTGTATTGAACAAACAATACAAAATATTAATGATGTGAATTATCACATTGCTAACAAAGCGCAAACCAACTTTTGTACAATACAAAATAATTTGAAGTTTTTCCCTTGAAAAATATTTTATAATTAGGATATTTGAATAGTTTGGGGGTAATTTAAATTTTTGTTAGTGGCAACACTGGATGTGGTTGTAAACAACTGTTTACATATGTAGATTTTGACCCTCCAAACTTTCTATAGTGAAACAATCTGGATAAGAGCTACAAATAAGGTAAGTATCAAAATATTACCTTTAGTAACCTGTAACCCATGTGTGGTCATAGTTTTTCATTTATCTTTTTATTTTGACAGGAAATGTTTAAGTTTTCATAAAATTAACATGACAACTATTTTTTCAAGGCTACTTTGTGCCAGGCCCGGTTTAGTACAAAGTAACCCCAGTTACTTAGAAATGCATTTTATATAACCAAATCTCTTTAAAAATGTTTTAAGTAACATTTTTTTTTCAACTTTTACTGTAGCAAAATGTTACATTAATTGTTTTTATTCCAGTTTCTGAGGGTAACATGACGAAAACTGTTTCTCGTGTTTTTAGCACTTTCCAACAAAGTTGAAAAATGTTTATGCATTCGGTTAGTCTGTCCATCTGGCCGTCTGTCCACGCTCTAACTCACGTAAATATACTCGGATTTTCATGAAATTGATAAAGGTTATTTAAGGTCACCAAAGAATGCTTCGTATTGTATATGAAGTATGTAGAATTAATCGTTCATTTACAGGGGCGCTCAAAAGTATTCCATTACATTACGGTATATGCGGAAAAATTGTTTGCTAAGTATTTTAATGACATTACGCTATTTCAAATGTATAGCAACTGATATAGATCACTGAATTTCACTATGATCACGTTAGAACAGGGCATTCATAGCATTCTTTATTCATTTACAGGGACACACAAAAGAAATCGGTTACAGTACACTACTGTCTTTGAGTAATAATGGCCGGAGTGTACGGTTTAAAATTCGGTATGCGCTTTTAAATTTAATTAATTTTTTGCGTGTTACTCGTTATATATCAATTCTATACCCCAAATACAGGGCTGCACAAAAGTATACACGTACCGTTCTCCTTATTAGGCGAATTTGCTGAAGGTAAATTTTCAACTGAAGTATATGTATCTCTTAAGTGAACTGAATTTTGGCATGCATCTAGTTAATAGATTCAAATCTATACATCATATACAGGGCTGCTGAAAAAAATCGCATAATTTTCCGATTGTGGATGGAAACAGCTTAAATTGAGTTTGGAAATGTATTATGCGTTTCCATATGGTTGAATTAGACATAATATTTTAATTTTTTAAACGGTGCAGTTTTGTTACATTATTCTGAATGTGTTGGAAAGTGTTTCATAACCTATGCTTGACGCATGATTTTTTCTTACTTGTTAATATTTACAATTGATTTATTGTGTTTAAATGTAAAAAAAAAAAAACATTTGTTTATCGAGTTTGCTGTGTTAATTCATTAGCAGATCCTATTGCAAGAAGGTTTCAATACTCCAACATATGAAATGTATTCAATTTACATGAAATTAAGTGAATGGACCAAACAAGCCCCCAGCAGGGCTACTTTGTTCCAAAACTTTGAGGATTGTTAAAAAAAAATTAATAAATAAAAAATTTGCCTCTTTAAAACCATACAGTTTCTTTCATTGTTTCATGTTAATTGTTTACCACTCAATTTCGATCTTGGAAAATCATTTATAATATTTTTACTTTCTTCTATCTTTACAAGAAGAAAGTATTGGATTCGTGAAAATTTTCGACTTTCGGTTTTCGACGGATTTACACGTTTTAGGGGTCAGAGATTCCGAAAAACATGTTTTTACAAAATGTCTGTCTGTGAGTCTGTCTGTCTGACTGTATGTGACATAAATTTTGTGGGCGCTCTATCTCAAGAACTAATGCACGGAATTCAATAAAAATTTATATTCAGTTAGTCCCTGATATAAATTGGTGCTGATTAGGTTTTGGTGTAAATCGCTCAACAGGTGGCGCTGCTATGCATCCTCTTTCACGATTTCCGCAATAGCTCAATCTCCAGAATTAATGCACGGATTTTCATCAAACTTCAGATTCAAGTATACTTTGATATGAATTAGTGCTGTTTGTGTTTTGGTGCAAATCGCTCAACAAGTGGCGCTGCTATGCTGCATTTTTCAGAATTTCCATTATAGCTGTATCTTGAGAACTAATGCAATAATTTTCACCAAACTTCAGAATCAGTTAATCCTTGACATGAATTGACATTTTGACCATTTTGGTGTAAATCGCTCAAAAGGTGGTGCTGCTATGCTCTATTTTTCAGAATTTCCACTATGGGTGTATCTCAAGAACTAATGCACGAATTTTCATCAAACTTTAAAATCAGTTAGCCTTTGACATGAATTGACATTTTATACAGTTTGGTGTAAATCGCTCAATAGGTGGCGCTGCTATGCTATTTTCTGTGATTTCCGCAATAGCTCTATCTGAAGAACTAATGCTTGAATTTTCAACGAACTTCAGATCCATGTATACCTGGATATCAATTATTGCTGTTTATATATTGGTGTGAATCACTCAACAGGTGGCGCTGCTATGCTACATTTTTCAGAATTTCCGCTGTAGCTCTATCTCAAGAACTAAGGCATGAATTTTTATCAAACTTCAAATTCAGATACACTTTGCTATGAATTGGTGCTAAATGGATGTAATTTCTTGTACTATTTAAATGATTTAATTGACGTGATTTATATAGAAGAAAGTTTTGTGATGGCCACAACATACTAGTTTAATAATGGAAATGGTAGTGGAACCAGGAAAATGACCCAAAGTAGCTCCCGGTTGACAGTATAATTTAAAATGATCATTTTTTGTTATGTAACTCAGGAGTGACATTATAACGTTATCCCCAACAGAAACATAAATGAATTTTCTCACTATTTCTCCAGCGGATAATTGACAAACTAGACTCAAATATAATTTTTTACGAGCAAAATAAAGAATCATGCATTAAAGGAATATTTATGCGAGTTAGAGCACGGGAAGACAGATGACCAGACAAACCGAATTCATAAACACTTTTCAACTATGCTCGAAAAAAAAAAAAAAAAAAAAAAAAAAAAAAAAACCAAGTTCGAAATGTTACGTCAAACGTGGAAAATGAGGTGCGTTCGTACTATAAGTAGTTTTATAATTATTTTTTGCACTGTATATTGTACTGAATGTACATTTTAGCACACTTCAGAAGTGCATATCAACTTCATTCCGTTCGAAAGGCTGTAATATCATTAAAATGCACTGGAAATAATTTTTTTTCCCATTGGCCGTAATGTAATGGAAAACTTTTGACTATCCCTGTAATTAAACTATGTATCCGATTTTCATAAAATTTGAAATAACTCGACAAAACTTTCCCGCAATTATATATTTAAAATTTCAGACCATTCGTTTGGGTAGTTTTTGCTCTGTTATATGCGGGCGGACGGACAGACAGACAAGCGGACAGACAGACGTATCGAACGACGGTTATAGGTGCTACGTATTTATATAATTACGAACACACCTAAAAAGAAGTGAACAGTAGTATAATTCAACAATGTGTAAAGCTATATTGTTGTTTGATGACATCTTTCATGGAATACAAACAAAGCATACATTAATTTTCAATAGAGACATAAATTAGTATCGGTTAAGCAAGTCATGACATAAGCTCATGTAAAACAATTTATTTGGAAATTAATATGTAAACTTTAGAATAACAGGGATGTTAGCATTCATAATTATAACCCCTACAGCGGTCAAAGCAAGTATGGTGAAACACGGCAATGGTAATTGGCTATTAAACTGGAACACTCGAAGAGTTTCGATAGCGGTCGATGAATAATGCTTATTTCAATTACCCTGTTTTGCGCATTAATATTAAAGGATGAAGTAAAGCGATGTTTGAATTTATCCAACTAATAATATTTCAACTGATTTAATAATGTTTCTGCGAACAACATGCTATTATAAATCTTTTGAACATTCAAAACAATGCCGAATTTTAAAATATAGTTATATATTAATATGTTGGACTTTATAGAAATAGAAAAGATCTATTAATATAAAAGGATAAATGATCAGAACTGTGGTCATAGTTCCGCTGTTACTTTATACTTTTAATATTGAATAAATGCACATATTTTTAGTTCAACAGTAAGACAGAACGATGAAAAAGCACAAAATACCAGCAAAATCTTCATAACATTTTAAAAAATTAGGGTTTTCGCCATATTTTTAGCAAAATTTCATGCTTACGGCTGACAGCGTAAGGGAGAGTGGGGAGGAATGGGACAGTAGATTTTTCTCTTTATGTATCATTCTAAACATTTCATCAATCACATACTAGAAGAAGCAATGGTAGCCTAATCTTCAGTTGAAAAAAGTTGCTGATCTGCATAATCTTGCAATTGCATAAAGAAAAAGATTATTTCAAGAATCAAAACTAAATTTGCTTCATATACTTTTTATGCTTTCATTATATTAATGACTTGTTTATGCATAGATGTAATGTTTTCCCTATTTATGGAACATTATACTGTATATTATCCATAATTTAAAGTAGGTCTAAAAGTAGCAGTTTTGTTTATGGAAGAAGTTTAATTAAAAGAAGGTAGTGGAAGGAATGGGACATGCCAGCAAAGGGGGGAATGGGACAAATCCAATTCCTTCTTTTTAATAAGATGAATCTAAATTGCTAATATGCAAATACTCTTACATGATAATATATTAATTATAACATTGATAATATATTCATTTACTTCAAAATGTAAATAAACTGAACTAACGATTTTTTAATGTCATCTGTGACTGACAATCCTGAATTTTCCTCCCAGTGCTGGAGATACTGCATTGATATTGTGGCACAGACATTATCAACCTGCAATCGTTGTTAGACAGTATAAATAGCCGACACTAGACTATCTGTGCCTTATAATACTTTGTTTTAAAGCTGTCCCATACCTCCCTGTTAGTGGGGAGGTATGGGACACATTTTGAAACTTACAATTTCTTTAATTATAAAATTATTTCTTCAAATTATGTTTCTATATTGGTCAAGGACATTAGAAAGTGTTTAATTTTGTATGCTAAAAATTGACACTGTTGTTTTAGTGTCAAACAATGTTGGTTTTCTTATTTTTGTAAAATGTGTCCCATTTCCCCGCACTGACACACTGATATGACACTGTCAATATTAAATGGTTATATATGCCCCTTTTTGAGGATTCTAAAGATATGAAATTCCGTGCATTTGTGCTTGAGATATGACTATCACTAAAATTGTTTAAATCTAGCAAAATGCAGCCTAACAGCGCCACCTATTGGGTGATTTATACCAAAACCTAATCAGCAATAACTTATGTCAACGTCTGACTGAATCTGAAGTTTAGAGAAAATCCGTGCATTAGTTTTTCAGATAGAGCTATTGCAAAAATCGGGAGACTCCCAGCATAGCAGCGCCACCTATTGGGCGATTAACACCAAAACTTAATCAGCAACAACTTGTGTCAACGTCTAAATCTGTAGTTAGATGAAAATTCAGGCATTAATCTGGAGATAGAGTTATTGCGGGAATCGTGAAAAATGGAGCACGCCAGCGCCACCTTGGGTGATTTACACCAACACGTAATCAGCATGAGTTCATATCAAGGACTAACAGAGTCTGAAGTTTGATGAACATCCGTGCTTTAGTTCTTGAGATAGAGCTATTGCGGTAATCGTGTAAATCCTAAAAATGCAGCACAGCAGCGCCATCTGTTGGGCGATTCACACCAAAACGTTATCAGCACCAATTCATATGAATGATTAACTGAATCTGAAATTTTATGAAAATCCGTGCATTAGTTCTTGAGATAGAGCTATTGAAGAAATCGCGGAAAATGCGGCATAGCAGCGCCACCTGTTGGGAAATTTACACCAAAAACTAATCAGCACCAATTTATATTAGTCACTACTTGAATATAAACTTTTATTAAATTCCGTGCATTAGTTCTTGAGATAGAGCGTCCAAAAAATTTGTGTCACATATATACATACAAACAAACAGACAGAATCACAAACTCACAGACAGACATTTTGTAAAAACATGTTTTTCGGAATCTCAGACTCCTAGAACGTGTAAATCCGTCGAAAACAGGAAGTGGAAAATTTTCACGATTCTAATACTTTCATTTTGTAAAGATAGAAGAAAGTAAGAATATTCTAAAATTGTCGTTCTATGAAACGTCATCATTCAGATTTTCACATACTCCTTCATATTAAAAATATTCATGCAATTAAAATTCTTTTAGTAGTTTCACTAGACAACACTATATCGACAAAGATCACAAAGTTTTATGGAAGAATGTTAATAATTTCTAGTTATCTTTTTTGAAGTGTGTTAATTTTGAGCAAAAATCAGTTTTGAGAAAAATGCATTTAAACGTTAAATTAGTATATTTTTATTATAAAATGGTTTTACTTCTGTTCTAAAACTGGTATGAAAAAAAAAAAGCAGTTTTAGAATCGTAAAAGCTGTACTTTCAAATGAAATAATAAAAACAAAATCGATAATTTTTGGGAAATTGCTCATTTCCAACGTAGGCAGAAAACTTAAATTTTTAGTTAAGAAATATTTTTTTCTTTTAGTCATTCTTACTAAATTAAATCTAGCTTAAACCACGAGTCTCCTACTACATGTTTCATTTCAACTAAAATTTGAAACACAAGTTTTGTTTATCTATACTCCTATTATAAAGAGGAAAAAATTGTTTATTTGTCGGAGGTAAGCTCTGGAACTACCGAACCGATTCCAAAAGTAATGGTATCAAAATGATGGTGTTAGTCCAACTTGGAACATAGGCTATATCTTATGCTGGTGCCACTACCCCAAAGGGAGTGCAGGAGCAAAAAACGTTCTAAAAATGCGATTTTCGCGTTACTGAAGGGCCTAGAAATATGAAATTTTGAATATTAGTTACTTATAAGATATAAATGATGTCTAAGAACAGTTCTTAAACAATTCGAAATTTGAAAGGGGTGAAAATGCGCGAAAAGCGCTCTAAAAAACGTTCTAATGGTGGTTTCTACACAATCTCAGGATATGCAAAACCGATCTAAAAAATAATGGCGTCAAAATGATGGTGGCAACCCTTGCTCCAACATAGGCGATGTTTTATGTCGGTGCCACTACCCCAAAGGGGGTGAAGAAGAAAAACGTTCTAAATTGCGGCTTTTGCGTTACGGAAGGGCCTAGAATCGTGAAATTTGGAATGGTAGTTAGTTATAAGATATCAATGATCTCTAAGGACATTTCCTAAAAAAATCGAAATTTAAAAGGGGGTCAAAATGCGCAAAAAACGTTGTAAAAAACGTTCTAAATTCCAATTTCTATGCAATCTCAGGAAGTACTGAACCGATTTCGAATATAATGGTGTAAAAATGATGGTGACAGATCTTACTCCAAGATAGGCTATATTTTATATCTGTTTCCACTACCCCAGAGGAGATGTAGGCGCAAAATGCGTGAAAAGCGTTCTAAAAACGTTCTAAATGCCGATTTGTCGGCAATATCTCAGGAAGAATGAATCTGTTTTCAAACGTAATGGTAAGAAATTGATGCTGACAGCCTCTGCTCTAACATAGACGCTATTTTATGTCGGTATTACTATCACAGAGACGTTGCAGGAGCAAAAAAGCGTTCTAAATTTCGATTTTTGTGATCAGTATGGGTTAGAAACTTAAACTTAGGCAAGGTACATATTTATTAGATATAAATGATCTTTAAGAACAGTTTCGAAAATATTGGAAATTTAAAAAGGGGTGAAAATGCGCGAAAAGCTTCCTAAAAACATTCTAAATTGCGATTTCTACTCAATCTAAGGAAATACCAAAGCTATTTCAAAAGTAATGGTTGCAAGTGAATGGTGACAGTCCCTGCTATAACATGGTTATATTTTATGTTGCTGTCACTACCATCTGAGGGTTGCAAAAGCAAAACATGTTCTAATTTGCGTTTTTTGCACAACTGAGGGGTCTAACACTTTGAAGTATGGCATGGTATTTACTTACAAGATGCAACTGCTTTCTAAAAACAGTCGAAAGAAAATTCCAAATTTACAAAAATGAAGTGAATGAAAAGCGTTATAAATTACAATTTTTAAGCAAACTTATAAATTACCAAACCGATTAAAAAAATAATGATGACAAATTTTGGTGATAGAACCTGCTCAAACATAAGCTATATTTTATGTCTGTTACACTACCACCAGAGGGTTGCAGGAGCTAAAAACATTATAAATAGCGATTTCTGCGATACTGAATAGGCGAGAAACTTTAAATATGACATGGTAGTTACTTATAAAATATAAATGCCCTCGAAGGAACGTCGAAAATAAATTCGAATTAAAAAGGGGTGAAGCGTAGGGAAGGTGCGAAAAGCATTCTAAAAAGTCCTAAATTACGATTTCTATGCAATTTCAGGGAATATAAACCGATTATAAAAATAATAGTTGCGAATCAATGGTAACAGTCTCTGATCCTACACAGGCTATATTTTATGCCGGTGATTCTACCACCTGGGGTTCACAGGAACAACAAACGTTCTAAAAAAGGCCTTTAAAAGCTTTTTAAATTACGTTTCTGTGGAATATTAGGAAATAACAAACCGATTTCAAAATTAATGTTGGCAAATTAATGGTGACAGTTCCTGTTTCAACATAGCCCTTTATGTTCAGAGAGGTGGTAGGACTTGGAATTTGACATGATAATTAATTTTAAGATGTAAGAAGCTGGTTTCTAAAAAATTCAAAACTTCAAACGAATACTGAAATGAGCGTATTAATTGAGCATAAAAGTTTCAAAATATTTTCTAAATCATGATTTATTTCGTTTTATTAATTTAAGTCTCATTTCTGCCTAATGCAGTGTAATAATGATGTTTAATCAAACTGTATTTTAAATAGAAATTTTTGAATTATTCCTAAAAGTAATAAGTACCTTTAAAAAAAAAAAAACCTTTTAATAAAATAAAATATTACCTTTTAATAAAATAAAATATTACCTTTTAATAAAATAAAAATTTAGTTAGTACCTTTTAATAAAAATTAGACATATAAATATCACTTGGTATATTTCAAATATTACGCGAGCAAAGCCGCGGGGTTTGCTAGTCTATAATAAAATTCAAGCATATAAATATGTAAAACTTCTCGAAATCGACTGATTTGACATAATAAACGTGAACTAACCATTGTTATTTTTTGTATAAAAAAATACAATAACTACTTTTGTGACAATAAATAAAATTAAGCATTTTTGTTGTTAATATTAAGTTACGTAATTTGATACACGTCCATAATTTGTGAAAATTATAATTAGATTAGAATATTAATGTTAACACGAGTGACTGTAAGCAGTTTTTTTAAGTTAAATATAACATATATGCTATATATATATTCGTAAAATAATTATTTTTAGATAGAATTTTTTTCAAAATTCGTTTTGTATTTGTTAAATCGCGCAGGTTAATTTCAGTGTAAATCTTGTCTACTGTATACTTTCGTAATAGGATATAAATAGAATATTGATTAGCCGTTCTATTTATAGAATATAGTGCTCAATCATTTTGTAATGTATTCATAGTAGGAATAATAAGAATACGTAAAAACTCTTGTTCATGGTTATTTTTCCTTTTACGCTAAAAATTAAGCTCAAAAAACTAGATTAGAAAAAAAAATTGCTGTATCATTTTACTTCCGTATTACCCTTATTTTAAAGTAAAAGTTTTACACGATTAAAAAGATCCAAATATTTCTTGTGGATAAATAAATAAATAAATAAATAAATATATAGAAATCGATTGCTTTTAAATGACATCCAATAGTATTATATTTAATCATAGCTTATTTTGCAAAGTATTCACAAAATGAATACTAAGAACCGCAAAAATTATTTTTCATTGCTAAAAATTAAAAGACTTACAATATAGAATTTTTTTTTCTGTATCATTTTACTTTTTGAACTGAAATCCAAAGTTTTTACATTATTTAACCCTTTATCTACAGAATTATGATCGACTGCAACTTTTTTCATGTAATTTTTTTTTTCAGTTACTACAATAATAATTAAAGGATAAACATAAAAAAAAAAAAAAAATCCCTGCCGGCTCGGGCCTACAGGCGGAGGTAGATTTCGATGTTAAGTACTAAATTCTCCAACAAAACTTAAATCAAGATTAGAGATAAAACCCAGTTTCTTCACAAAGAGCGAGCTGTAGGAAGCTAAACTTTTTGTGAAAATTGTAATATACACGAATACACACACACATATACATGGAATAGGTTAAAAAAAATTCAGAGAACCTTAAAGTGTTAAAATATGTTAATATTTCCATAGTCGAGTTTTTATCATGTTTTAATACGTTTCTTCAAACTTACATGGCGTTACATATTCACCTGCTGAGGTCCATTATATTTCCAATATGACGCAATATACATATTTTTTTAATTCGTCAAACTATTTATTTTGAGTTTTCATGCTGAAATCTTGCTCTAGGAAACTTATGACGTAATATTCAATTTGTTTTCAATTTGTCAAACTATGTAATTTTACACGTGAAAATTTGCAAAAGAAAAGTAATTGTTGTGGCAAGGCATACTTAGATACTACTACAGGCAGACTGATTTGGGTTTAATGTATGAAGTCGTTCGCCAGAGGACTCTGATACCCTGCCCAAAATTGAAATTTGACTCTGACCGTAACTTCAACGACGAGAACCAATCAAAACGCACTGGGCAGGGTTCAGAGAATTCCAAGTTGTTTACATTTTTTTTCTCCTCGATCGTATAGATGTGATTTAAAAAGAGTTTAATAAAAAATATTAACTCTAATCATCAAATAAAAAAAAAAAATTATCATTTTAATAATTATCGGAAGATTGTAATATTACTAGATGAAAATCATTCATAACATCTAATCTAATGTCATTATTAGGAAGAGTTAAATTAAAAACTTTTCTGTCGCGAACGGTTTGTTACACATGATAAATAAAAAAAAAGTATTTCTACATTTTAAAAAATTAAGTTTGATAACAAATCTGTTGATCTTTCATCATTATGTTTATATTATTGCTAATAAAATTTAATGTCTATGAGTTTGTGTGCTTGTATGTTTATTTTTAATGTTTTATTTCAAGTTTAGTTTAAGTGTATTGTAATGCAGAAAGTAAATCAAGAAAGTGAACATTTGTTTTAACACTTTGTTTAAAAATTTGTATTTTATTTAAAAAGGTGGGATTAAAAGGGTGAAAATCTGATTATCTGCTGCCATCAGATTTTGTCATGTTTATTGCAGGGAGGGGGGGAATAATAGATACATGCTGCTATAATTTAATTAAATATGCTATTAAAACTTGGATTTTAGTTTTTTTATCTTTTTAAACAAAATTATTAAACTAATATGTAAAACAAAAACAGTAGCTATTTTAACATCAAAATGCCTTTAAGTAAAACTGATGTGGAATTGTTCGATAACTAAAAAGGAATATCTAATTTTCATCAACTCAGGTTATTGGGGCAATTTTAATTTTTTTTGTTTAAATGCTATTACAAAAAAAGAAAATATTCTGAAAGTACTGCTTTTAGCTAAAGTCAAAAGATTATTTATTGCTTAACCAAATTTTTTTTATATTTAAGGTGGATTGAAATGTCTTAGCTTTCTTAACTTTGAGGTATACTTGTAAAAAATTTGACATTAAGCAAACAAATAAAAAAAAATTCAATTTTTATATCCAATTATAAATCAATGATTAAGGTGGTTGTCAAGTTCCCTGTTCAACAATGTAAAACTTAGACTCATTTTAAATGTAAAGGTATATAACTGGCAGACGTGGCTATTGACACAGTTTGTAATCAACACTTTTTCCATTTATGATTTACTTAACAAGATATAAGTAGTTTTGATCATATGACAACATGTTTTATACTACTTTGTTATCCTGTCAATCAATTTAACCAAACCATACAAATTTACATAATTTTTATTTTAAATAACGAAAGAACAAATAAATTAGTATAGAATTAATAAAAATACAAATAAAATGTCGAAATAAAAATCACTTGATGACGTAAATATGTGTAACTTGCTTAAAGTCGACATTTACGACCAACCATTATTGGCATTTGGCCTTATAGTTTGGCGATAGATTTTTTGTCGATGGGATAGCTAAGTAGTACACATGTTTTTCGCACAATGACAGGTGGGGAATGTGGTATACAGGCATTATAATGCACGTTTACAAAATTCCCCACCTGTATTGAGTTAAACAAAGCAGTGAAAAATGAATAAATCAAAATTTTAAAGGTCTTATTTAATGAAAAAATATATATTTATTTCACTTTTGTATTTATTTGTTTGAGATATATGTTTTAAGCATTCATTTTGCACTACATAACTTTAACCTAAAAATAACCATCTTATTATGTTAAATAAAATGGTGAAGGGAGGTGTGTATGAAATTTATCGTAAACAGAAAAAAAAATAGTATTCTTCTTTTCATAAAAAATAAACTAAACAGGTTGGCACAGATGTCATACATGCCCCACATTGGTGCGATTTTTTTCTCCGATGCCAATTTGGCGAAAACCTCATTACCATATCAAGCAAAATAACGACACTTTGGCGCCAGTTAAGTACACAGTGCGTATATGACATTGGCGTCAGAAAAAAACACGCCAATACGGGGCATATGTGGCATCTGTGCCAACAGGTTTTTATGTACCTCAATTATCATCACTTTATCTATTTCAAAAGAATTAATCAGATGCATGACCTTTTTGGTACTTGTTAGTTATCCCATCGACCAATTTCGCCAAATTATATAAATCGTCAAATTATACAAATTGATATAATTTTTATTTTAAATAACGAAAGAACAAATAAATTAGTAAAACATTAAAAAAAAATACAAATAAAAAGTCGAGTTAATGGTATTATTGGCATTTAATCTTAAAATTAATTAATTAATTAATGGCAAACATTATTGGCATTTAATCTTACAATTTGGCGACAGTAATTTGGTTGACGGGATAACTAAGAAGTACCAAAAATACAAATAAAACGTCGAAATAAAAATCACTTGATGACGTAAACATGTCTTGTCAAGTGAATGTGACATTTACGATCAACCATTATTGGCCTTTAATCTTACTATTTGGCGACAGTATAACTAACAAGTACCCATTTTTTATTAACTGTAATCTGATATAAAAATTCTTAAAAGTATCAAAGGAGATGGGTAGATAAATGTTTATTTTCAGCTGTCTGATAGATAAAAGAAAAATTAGTGCCTGACACAGGACCACTGGAGGAAAAGAGTGGCTATCTAAAAATATCGACTTGCAACCGTCTTTCCTACAAGAAGATAACAAAATTTTCAGTACTACTTCATTATCCCGTCGACCAATTTCAGCAAATTATACAAATTGCCAAACTATTCGTCAAATTATACAAGCTAACATAATTTTCATTTTAAATAACAAAAGAACAAATAAATTGGTAAAGCATTAATAAAAATCCTTATAAAAAAATCTAATTAAAAATCACCCGATGACGTAACAAACATGTGTATCATGTTTAATGTCAGGTGAATGTAACATTTACGATCAACCATTACTGGCATTTAATCATATAGTTCAGAGATAATTTTTTGGTCGACGGGATAATCAAGTAATGCCATATTTTCTTACATTTCATCTATACTTCCACTTTTGCTCGTTGCAATGTGTTAATATTTAACATTTATGTGGTATATTTAATTTTAAATTAGTAGAGTTGTCTGTGGTAATTCCTGGTCAAAAATCAACAACATCCAATTATTATAAAAACCATTAAAGATATTGTTCCCAGTTTTGGCATGGAATAAGAACCCTTTGATGCCTGTACTGTAGTATGATAAAATGTTTGCTTAAATACATATGCACTTATAATTGAAATAATTATAATTTGTAAGTGATCAGGAATTGCACCAGAATTATTCCTGGTCACTTCTGGGGTAATAATCGACCAGCATCCTTTTTTATGTAAATGAAGTAGTAAAAAAATTTTTTATGACTGAGTATTAAAATAATTAGAATCAATCTTGTAACGTTCGTCTCATAATTGTGGAAAAATAACACAGACCGTGTTTTGGGTGTACAAATTAATTTGACCGCATTTGATGTGGAAAAGACTTTTACATTTTATATTACATTAACTTGCCGAAGAATTTTTTTATAACATTTATAAGCAGTATTTATTGCTTCTTCATCCATTGTGAATGAATTAATACCTTGCAAATTTATTTGTTCATAAAACATATACTAAATGTTTATGTAATTATATGGAAATATTTTTCAAAATTACATTTTTTTTTTAGCCTTAAAATTATGATTTTCCTTAACCATCTTTTAAAAAACTTTAATTGTAGGGTAATGTTGATTAAGAAATATTGGCATGTTCTTCAGAAATTGAGTGAGGTTGGGACTGGGTTGATTTTTTAAGTTTTATAATGAGTAGAGTTGAGCCAGGTTGGATCTAGGGATGGGATGAATAGTGATTTGGCTGAATATTCGGCCAAATTTTAGGTCAAACACCGAATTTTTTCCAATAAAGAAAATAACTTTTGATTATATAAATACAGTGGTGGGGCATTTCTAGAAAATCTTACTAGCCAACGATTTATCTCACCAGCCAGTAAAATGCAACGTATGGTTACAATACAATATTACTATAATGCATTTTCATATTTTTTTCCCCTGTAAAATTAAGAAATATAAACAAGAGATGAAAGTTTAATATAAAACAGAACTTAGTACCATGTTTACATCCCAGTAATTAAGAAAGCTGAAAAATATAGCTAACTACTAAAAAAAAAAAGTTTTTGCATATCTCTATAGTTTGTAGTTTTCAAAGACTACCTAAAAATTCACTCGCCCTGTCAGAAAATTCAGTCGTCAATGGTGAGTAAAATGATGCATTTCCCCATCCCTGTATATATATATATAGAATTTTAAATTTTAAAGTGGAAAAAGAATTAAAAACAAATTTATGTTCTATTATCTGTTTACATTTTTGAATAACTTGTTTTTGTAATATTTCAACTTCTAATAAAATAACCTTTACTACATCTAAATTATAATATCATAACTTTATCTACAGGAAAGTAATGCATAAACATTTTATCTAAAAAGGAACTCATTAATCATTACTACTCTTAAATGTACTTTTTAAATTTATTTTTAAATTTGAAAAACTTATTTTAGCCCAAAAAATTACAAAATTGCATTTTATCCTTTTATTGTAAGATATATCAAATTGATTTACAGTAAGTCAGAATAATAAGATATTTCCATTAAAATATAAAGAATTTATTTAACTTTTACTATCAAATGATACTTTTATCCTTTCTTGCATTCAAAATCAATAATATTCTTACACTCTCCCTCTCATAATTCATGCGGCGATATTTTCTAAAATAACATTTAATCAAGTAAATTTTATTGTGGAGGGTTTGTGTCCCTAATGATAAATAAATTTGAAAGAATGAGTCTGTTCTGCACAAATTACATTAAAGCAAAAAGGTATGGTTAACATAGAATATGTATGTTAACAAAGTCTTTGACATTGGAATCAGCACATACAATATTCCACTTATTCAATAAGCATTGAACTTTGAAGGGGGGGGGGGGGGTGCATTGAGACCTATAGCGGCAATTCAATAAGCATTAAAAACATACCCAGAAACTGATAACAACATGAATGAAAGAATATATAAATAAAAATATATATACATAATAATGTTACATATTAAATCCAATAATCATGCAAATAATTATTTTAAAGTGAAAACTATAGAATTAAAATATTATTTTGCTCAATATTTTTAAAATTTATATTTATAAAACAATCTTCATAAATCAGGTTGCGCCATCTAGTGACTATCTAGTTTGACACTAGTTCTGTTTTCAGATGTACAGTTGTACTTGAAATAGTGATATTTGATATTCCATCTTGAAAATGAATCGTAGTTAATGCACCTAGTGAATGAATTTTTACATTTCTTACTTTATAGAAAACAGAAAGTAAGTTATTATGAATTTCATAAGGGCCTTTTTATTTGTGCATGGAATTTGCAGTTGGTGATGAATATTCAAGTGTTTTTCTTTTTTCTATTAGAGTTTTTACATCTTGAGTTGTAATATATCATTCTCTATTTAAGACATTTCCCTGACAATTAAAAACCTTTATAGGAAATACAGAAAGGCTGTATATTTTTTAGTATCTGAATAACTGTGCATTTTTTGCAAGAACGAAAAGGACTTCATGAATGTCCCAGAAAGCAGCCAATTTAGATTTTAAAAAAAATTGTAAAAAACAGAAAAGAAACTTTTTCCTGAATTTATTTGATAAGATAGCTTTCAATATTCAGTGAGATTTTAGCAATATTCGGCTGAAGCATTCGACCAACAAGCCTTCAATATTCAGCAAAAGGGCCGAATACCGAATATTCGTCCCATTAAAAACAAAAATATGGTGTAGTCAACAAAATTAGAAGAACTGCACAAAAATAACATAGGACAGTCCTAAAATGGCATAATGTATGCGTATGCACATCATTAAATGTACAATCGTAGAAGTGTAAATATTTCTTTTTAAATTAATATTTTGATATATAGATTCCTTCAAAAAAAGACAAAACAAACTCATAGCAATACACTTTTATTTTTACTGAGCATATTAATGAGAGTTATATTTTTGGTAAATTTTTACTTTGAATAAAATACCAAACAAGATGTCATTCAATCAAGTAGTTTAAAAAATATGCAGGCAGGCCAATACAGGTTTTTTTTTTCTTGGGGCTCATAAATTTTGTGAAAAATAACATTTTGTCACGAAAGATGAAATACAGTTTCTCAAATTAGAACCAAACATTTATTAATAACAACTTCTTTAAATCCTTCAACTAAAGTTTTCAATTCTGGTGAGCTTATTTTGTTTAATTATTAAACATTTTAATAAAAATAATCAATGAAAAGTATGTTTTTATGGAATGGAATTTTGTGAAGGGGCCTGTTGAAATTATTGAAAAGAAATTTGTGAAGAGGCGTGTTTTATTGAAAGGAATTTTGTGAAGGAGCCTGTTTTATTAAATGGATTTTTGTGAAGGGGCCCTAAATAGGCCTCTCATAAAAAATATATATACAATTTTTACATATGAAAACAAGTAATTTCCACAATGAAAATAACTTATACAAAAATATTTTACATGAATTTTATTTCACAATAAAAAAACGCTGCACATATGAAATGTACTGAACTGATCAAATACTATAAATATTTTTTTTTCATCATTAAGGTGGTTCTCCAAAAAAAAAAAAAAAAAAAAAAATGTATATATATATCGCTGAATATCAAACTTGACTTTCTGGCTCATTTTTAAACATAAAGTTTTGGTTATTGAGATGATTTGTAATTGAACACTTTCTTTTGTTATTTTTCAATAAATGAATTTTATCTTGATTAATAGCAGTTATTGTCTCAGGACAGCAGATGTTTTCCCTTCCCCACACTAATGTGTCTGAAACCTCTTTAAAATGTCTACTTTGGCAGTACTTTCTAAAAAACTCTAGTTTTTACAAAAAATGAAAAAAGAGTTTGATTACATAGTTTCTTATGATAATTTTAAAATTCCTGACTCAACAACACAAAACTTTCTGAGCCATTTATAAATGTGAAGGCATAAAATTGATGAGTTTGACTATTGAAGCAGTTTTTTTTCATTCCTTGATAAATAAATTACTTTTCAAATTGTAAGTGATTCTTGTTGTGGGGCAACAGGTTTTCATGTGCTATCTTTCGGTAATTCAGTTCAGAACACCCACTTTGAGTGTATTTCCAGAATGATCTGCTTTAATCAAAACAAGGTTAAAATGACATTCGATTACTATAGTTTCTGAATAACATCTTCCACTTTCAAGTGTTCTTGAGCAAAAATGAATTCAGTAAAGTAGCTCCTTTAAATTTTAAGAACAGCTTTAATAACAGCACTTGTCAATTTGAAATGTTTGTGAACAAAAATGTATCAGAAGGTAACCAGTTTGGACTTGAGGTTTAATTAACTTAAAATATATCTGATCACCTGATTTTTCATAGGATAATTCTGAATATTTTTCAAAAGAAAAAAAAAACAAAACAATGTATTTGGATATGAATGAGAGTTGGAGATGGGCGATTCTAGAAAAATCAAGTATCAATAAACATAAACATCACATAAAACAACATCTATCACAATAAGAATTGATTCTTAACTTCTAGTATCAGATGTTCTATAATCAATACTTTCATATTCACATGCAGATCAGCTTAAAAACAGTAATTCCAAAACTTAGCGATCAAGTGGCAGGAAATTTGATCATAAATAGTGATAACGGGGACGGGGATAAATAGATACTTCCAGCATTAATTTCATAGCAATTTATATTCTTTCGATTTTACTATTTTAACGGCAGCGCTGCTGTCAAATGTTGTATATTGTTTTTTTTCGTTCCAGATTAAATAGTTATATTTTTAGCTTAGAAGCCTAGTTATTTAGGTTACTAGTTTATTAAGTTGCATTTTTCAAGTTTGTCCCCCCCCCCCCTCCCAAGAAATCAGAACCTTCTTAATTATGTTTTTGACGTTCTTCCCAAGTCATTTGGCTACCAACTAAACATTGATATTATATCTGCTACACTTAGTGGCCACAATCTATGAATTATAATCAACATTTTTGGCTTATTTCCAGTTCAAGTTTGAATAAACTAGTAACCCAAATAACTAGGCTTCTAAACTAAAAATGTAATTATTTAACATGGAAAAAATCCTGTAATACAAAACTAGATAACAGTTCTAACGCTAAAACAATAAAATCTAAAGAAAAATATATACAGTATACTCCCTCAAATCTACAACCCTTCAATACAGATGTAAACAAGGAAACTTTCAGTTCAGATGTAGGGGCAAATTTACAGAATTTTTTGGTTTTATATCATTCCATATGTATTTTAATATGTAATTCTTGATAATATGACTGAACTCATGGTTTTCATGAAGAGAGTATAAATTTATTTATAAAAAAAAAAAATGCTGATATTACTGATAAGCACAATATTTTTATCAAATATATTTATTTATTAATCAAGCTTTTTTGGTTATTAAAACTGGCTAAACCTAATGCAGCAGAAAATTGACAATACTTCAAGAAACTTTAACACAGAAATTTAAATAATCAATAGGCTGTTAATCAATCACTTGACATCGTTAGATGCTCATTAGAAACAAACAACTACACTGGTCGCAAATATAGTACTCGATCTCATAAGCAGGGGATATATAAATAGCTGTTTGAAGAAAAGCCCAACTCTGCTAACTTCCTCTTGGGAATAACATTTGTGTCATTGAAATGATTCCGTGAATGTAGAATTTAAAAACATTTTACCATATGCGAGCCCCCCCCCCCCCCCCCCAAATGATATTGTGCTTTCTCTAGATTCAGAGGTTAATCGGGCTCTGTACTGTATACATGCCATTTTTTTTATACATGCCACATTTTCAAATAAGACATTTACTTAGACTGCGTTTTACGACAAGTTATTTATTTCAAAATAAAATTTAGATATTTAAAAATTGATATTTATAAAATATAAAACTTTTATGAATAAAATGTTAAGTGCGGACATTCAAAAGCAGAAAATATTGCTTTTAATCATCTAATCCAGCCATACTCAACCTTTTTTTCAAACAGGCCACAAACATATATTTGTGATGCTAGCTAGGCCACAACATACTTAAAAAAAACATTATAACCAAGTTAATATTATCAGTGTGGTTGAACGTTTGTAGCAGAAGGAATGTCATAAAAAATTTTAACACCACTATTTCCAACCAATAAATTTCATGGTAAATTTTTAGTACAAATGTTGAAGAAATACGCCGCGAAATGTTTTGTTTGGAAATAGTAGCGTAAAAATGTTTTGATGCCTAGCGTAAAAATGATTTGATGCCTTTTTTTTCCGCGAGAAACATTCAACCCTAAAAAGCAGTATTAGCTGTATAATAAAATGTAATAATATACCAATGCAAAATTTCTGTGTTCTAAAAAAAAATAATGAGGAGATTTTCTCCAATAAATCCGTTTTGTTCAATGCAAAAAAACTTTTTATTATTTGTTTTTTACTGTACAAATATATACAGCAAATTAAATTAATATTTAACAATGTTTGATAAGTGTTGGAGATTAACATAAATAGGACATGTAAAAAGAACTTTTCACTAAGAAAATGGCATTCAAGATGTTTTAGCATAATTTTAAATAACAGAACAGATTGTGTCTTCCCATAAAAATATGTAAAACAACAGTGAACATCTTAAATACCATATTTTATGGAAGAAATGCCACAGCGTTTACGAGTTTGAAAAGTGCGGCGTTTACGATTTTCTTTTTTTTTTCGTGTACGTAAAATTTGGATAAAATAAAAATTCCTCAAGATTGTTTTCAAGTCTCCTGCTTAACAATGCAAAACTTTCTGACTTTGCCGATAATGAAAACTGTGACATTTCTGATGATGATACCGAACCATACAGGTGAACAAAGAAAATTTACAACTTTTCCACTCAGATATTGACGACTCAGATTTTGAGGGTTTCGAATAGAAACTAAAGAAGGCCTAAAGTGTATACGGCGTAAAAAGCGTACTAAGTTGTGCGGACCACTTAAAAAAATGGGGAGCGATTAAGGAGAGGGGTCCGTGTTCCGTGCTCTGGATGGTTTTAAAAATAATTGACGTCTCCTTATTTTAAAAATTACATAAAAATTTTAAAACATTTAAATATTTTGAATAAAATTGTAGAATCTTAAGTTATTAAAAAGAAGGTACCCTACATGGTCCAGAAAACTTTGATTAAAGTTAAGTCAATGAAACACTGTCGACAAAAATAGCGATCCCACAGGTGCAGCATTTACGGCAGGTGCGGTGATTACGATATTTTAAAGCTTATTCAGAACAATTTTGAGGAGCGTGGCGCTTACGACGAGTGCAGTGTTTCTTCCATAAAATACGGCATTTTTTATGCATTAACTTAATTAATATTATAAATATGGATTAATGAGTGTGTTTCTTGCTGCACATTGAATGCTGCTGGGCCACATGTGGCCCGCAGGTTGAGTATGGCTGATCTAGTGTATGCTTAATTTGTAGCTATTGTTATATTTAAATTTTGTTTCCAAGAATGAACTCTAGATTGACAGGAGTGAGACAAATAGTCTTTAGTCAAACGAAACCCTAAAAATTATCGTCAACCTGATCAAACTCGATACAAGACTCTAAAGGGGAAAAAAACCTCACAAAAATTTTCATACACAGCCTTGCATTTGTTAGGGATAACTTTGCAGAAAAGTACTCACATTTATTTATTTATTTTTGAGGAAATTTAAGCATATTAAAGGATTACACAAAAAAAATCTATTTTTTTTTTACAGAATGCTTTAGCTAGATGCTCTAATAAAATTTTCTGTGCATACAAACAGAAACCAATAAATTACCTCCCGGGCCCATAGGCTACACTTTTTTGGAGACCAAAATTGATATATTTTAGTGTTTTCTGGGATTAAAAACAGAAAGAAGTATTTATATTGCAGGTAAATATTTAAATTTCATAACATTCAAAATGTGATAATTTGGTATTTTTCTAGAATTATTAGGACCTAGGGGCCATATAAAAAATAAAATTTCTCATCTTAATATTCATACTGCCCATCATAAAACAAAAGCTGTATGTGATTTGTATGCCTTTTTTTGCAATTGAAAGAACGTTTCTCTCATCAGTAGTTTAAACGATAATCGCCATAGCCTCTATTTTGAATCAACTAGTATGATGCAATTCTGAGAATCTTTTGCATAATGTTTTTTTTTTCAGAATAGATTTACAGTAAATAAGTTTAAAAATTCATATATTTTCACATAAACATTTATATAGAATCTCTAACCTTAAAAGAACTTTCTTAGTTGAACAATGGATTTTAATAGAATAAATGGACATGGTTGGATGATCACTCAGGATGCGAAAAATAGGGAAAATGCTTGATTAAACTTAACAGTTTCTTTAAAAGATATCATTTGTAGAGATGCTGTGACTACAAAAGCTGTATCTGTATATATCCAATGTGTATGTACAAACTGGAAACTAAAAAATTGTAAGGATCCAATATTTTCTTCTTATGAATATCAAAAATTAAAAGGGAGCAGCATTTGGAATCTATCATGTATATGTTAATTATGTACAAGACTCAATAAGTGAGTGAAACAAATAATATTCTTTATCATTTCTCTTTTACATAAAATATTAGCCTGACATGAAGAAAAAAAACCTGAAAGAAAATCTTAACACAGACTCTCCTTTCCTTCCGGGCGCCAGGCTTCAACCTAGTCAGCCTAATGGATAATCTGCCTCTGCATGCAAATATCAAATAAGTTTGTTTAACCTTTAACTACTGAAACAGAAAATTTCGCAAAGTTACTGTAAGCAGATTACTAAGATATAACGAACGTTAAATAAAAAGTTTGATTAACTCCCAGAAGGGAAGAGTTCCATATCCTGTTCTGTATGGTGCGATTGGCGAAGGAATACAAAATGGCGCCAAAAGGCTATTTTAGCATCTTATCAATTTTTTTAAGATGTCAGAAAAACATGGTTTTTAAATTTTTATAAGCATATATTTTTTTATTATAAACAATGTTATAGTGCATGTATTATTTTTATATATGTTATGCACTCAATTATATACATACACATTTATATATACATAACTTTGTACTTATACATATTTATAATTTTATATATTTATTTTACATCTGAAATTAAACCATTAATGTTATATACATATTAACATAAAAAAATGCACACAAAAAAATATATATATATTTACTCAATATTACATTTACAGAAAAATATCATTTTAAAAAAATCTCAGAAAATTATGAATTAAAAAAAATTAATTATAAAAAAATATGTATTCAAAATTATTAGTTATCCACCAGTAGCATTCAAGTAATAAAAATAGCAACCCCAAATGCTGAAAATCACAACAATCACATTGAAAAATTCATTGCCAAAAAAAGAACGCCAAGAAAACCAGAACAGTATATGGAACTCTTCCCTCATTGAATACTGTTTTTGATCTCAACTCTGCACTAATACTAGGTCTAGAAACTAAGTGGTATAAAACTGTGTGAAAATTGAAAAAAGCAGAGGTCTGTGAGAAAGACATTACAGCTGTTGAGGATTATTATAAACTATTCAAATTAATGTAAATGTAAAGTTCTATTTATTTAAGTGACTAATACCTATAATGTGTTTCTCTTAAAACTATTAAACCAACAGACATAAAAATATATAAATAAATAAAAACATGAAGTCTAAAATCATCAATGTCACAAATTTATTTACTTTTTTCACTGCTGAAACAATAAAACTAAAGGAATTTTTTAAAAATATATTAAAGTACTCATAAAATTCCTTGTAATAATTAATAAATGTAATTTATTAAGCAACAAAATAAACTAACATGAAAATAATGAAAATTGCTTCGATAACACAGAATATTGCAACGATATTTAAATCCGTGATCACCACTTCTTTCTCTGATTAGAAATAAGAACATTTAATGTTTAAAGAAGATCGGCTTTTTTTTTTATTATTATTATTCGGGCGATATCAAAAACAAACATTTTACGGTAACAGTAAATTCGTCAAAAAAAATCTGCTTCAAGTCTGTTATAAGGACTGTAGTTTGATAAAAATCAAATTTTAATTTTAAAACGTGTATATGAAACACAAGCTATTTTTATATAAATACGGGACATTCAAAAAAGAATTTCATGAATGAACCGAACGATCAAATAAACAATAAGTAATTTAGCTAATCTTAAAAGTATAGTGTAACACTAAAATGCTACAATCTGAGTAAAATATCCTTTTAAATTTTAGGAAATTGAAGAATATAAGTGTTTAATTTATTATTTTGAAAATACGATCAACGATTATAAAACTCCGACAATGAGAAACAAGCTGCTTTCTGGGCAGGGTATAAATGTAAACAAAGAGCACGTTGCGATGTTTTGGTTCAGGGTTTGAAGCTGAATCCGACTTCACTTTTTCGACGGTTTTCGGCGAAATCGGTGGGCCGTATGTATCTAGTAGGCTATGGTTGTGGTGAGAATTTTATTATTTGTTTTTTTTTTTTTAATTGTTGGCAACTGCTATAACGAAAAACTTTTATTTTTTTTCCTGCCATTGTTGTGTAAGAGCTGGTTTTACCAGAATCATGTTAAGACAGTATTCAAAATTTTGAACCCGCCCCATTTCCACCCTCTTGGGCCGATTTCGCCCATTTTCAATCCCCGCCGAGATATTAGCCATCTCAAAGTTGTTGGCGAGTTTGAAGATGATTCGTGCATAATTGTGACTTTTATCGTGCGGACAAAATTTAGTACATACATACATATATATATATATATATATATATAAACTTTTTAGGTGGGGGTGGTTTTGGGTTCCTGTGGTCCTATAATGAAAAGTTATGAAGGAATTTTTCAAAAGTCGCACCATGGTAACGACTGCAATAGGTAGTATTTCTTACGAAATCTACCTAATACTCACCCGTGAGAAATTTAATTCCTTAGAGGTAATTAATTAAAGTGGCACTTTAAAGTACCGTCAGTACACTATGACTAAAATATCGTAACAGAAAATTAACATTTCAAATGGCACCAGAATTATGGTAAAATATTTTCGATTTAATATGTATGTAAAATATAGCCTTTTTCTTATTTACAAATAATTCTTTTGGAAAATTCCGGCACCAATAATTTATTTCAACACTTTAGCATTGAAAAAGCCGGAAGGGTTATTAGGTAGTTTCGTAAGAAATACTACCTATTGCAGTCGTTACCATGGTGCGACTTTTGAAAAATTCCTTCATAACTTTTCATTATATGACCCTAGGAACCCAAAACCAGCCCCACTTAAAAAGTTTATATATATATATATATATATATATATATATATGTATGTATGTACTAAATTTTGTCCGCACGATAAAAGTCGCAATTATGCACGGATCGTTTTCAAACTCGCCAACAACTTTGAGATGGCAAATTTGGGGGGGGGGGGGGGTTGAAAATGGGCAACATCGGCCCAAGGGAATGGAAATTGGGGGGGGGAGGGGTTAAAAATTTTGAATACCGTCTTAACAAGATTCTGATAAAACCAGCTCTTACACAACAATGACAGAAAAAAATAAATATTTTTCGTTATAGTAGTTGCCAACAATTAAAAAAAAAACAATAAAATTTTCACCACAACAATTGCTTTTCTATTGCAAGAAATTCACGTAAAAAAATAAATAAAATAAATAGTTTGACGAATTGAAAACAAATTGAATATTACGTCATAAGTTATTTAGAGCAAGATTTCAGCATAGAAACTCAAAATGAAATAAATAGTTTGAAGAATTAAAAAAAGAAAAAAAAATATTGCGTCATATTATAAATATAATGGACCTCAGCAGATGAATATGTAACGTCATGTGAGTTTGAAGAAACGTATTAAAACATGACAAAAACCCGACTATGGAAATATTAACATATTTTAACATTTTGAGGTTCTCTGAATTTGTTTTAGCCATTTTTAAACCTATCCCATATACATGCGTGTGTGTATTCGTGTATATTAGAATTTTCATAAAATGTTTAGCTCCCTAGAGTTCATTCTTAGTGAAAGAATTGGGTTTATCTCTAATCTTGATTTAAGTTTTGTAGGTGAATTTAGTACTTACCATCGAAATCTACCTCCGCCTGTAGGCCAGAGCCGGCAGGGATTTTATTATTATTATTATTATTATTTTTTTTTTTGGGGGGGGGGGGTTCGATCTTGTTAGCAGTCCTTTAGTTATGCGACGTCTATATTCCAGTGGCAACATGTTCTCTCGCATCTTCACATATGCAATATATGGATTTACTTACGCCAAAGCAAAAAAGAGCCGGTGTCACAACTTTTTCGATTTCCTATAAAAAATAATAATGAAACAGAAAAGAAATACTAGGAAAATTATTACTATTACATTACATTTTAGGTATTACATTTTAAAGCAGATGGAAACGATGGATAGCTACACAGACGAAAAGTAAACAAGAAGTTTTTCTCCAACACCCAATGTACGGACAGTACTTATAAGTACCACCGAGAAATTCAGCTGTTAAATCAAATATATACACCGTTCACGTAAAATAGCTAGTCAAACTGTATTCAAAGATCATAATGAACACGTAAAAAAAAAAATCCAACACTTATCTATCTTTTACTGTGTTTGCAGCAATAAAAAGACGAGCGCGCCAATCTGTACAAAATGTCGGCACAAAACACATCAACTGTTTCAA
The DNA here is from genome assembly GCA_963932465.1 of Maratus speciosus. Taxonomy (NCBI): domain Eukaryota; kingdom Metazoa; phylum Arthropoda; class Arachnida; order Araneae; family Salticidae; genus Maratus; species Maratus speciosus. The sequence continues at coordinate 467,396,074 of OZ010790.1, forward strand.
AGATAGCCTCCTTCCTCGTTAAAATAACGAACCTAGAAGTACTGCTGGCATGCATCTTGGAAAAGTCGAGTTAAAAGAGAGCTTTTGCAAAGTATTATTAGAATATTAGTAATATTCACTATGGGATGAAAGTTTAACGTGAGTGGTACTTATAAGTACCGTCAGTAGATAAAGGGTTAATAAATATAAACATTAGTTTATATTTAAAAATTAGTTTATATTTTAAATCGAATTATATATATTATTAAATAAAAATTTATTATTATAGAAATTAGTTTATATTTTAAATCGAAAGAACATGAAAATCGTTTGCTTTTCAACACCATCACAACCACAGTATCTAGAATACATTCTAGGTACAGTGATCACAATTTTTTAATAAAATAAACTCAGCGATTAAAACTAATAAAATCTCCCCATCGTTCAACGAAGCAGAAAAATCGATTCTGATTAATTTATTATAAAAGTTTATTTTATAATACGATAATATTAACTTATCGGATTAACTATACAAAAATTGCACCATTATACTAATAATAATATGCATAGTAATAATTACAGAAACAATATAGAATAATAGGGTAAAGTGCCTATATTTCGTCCCTTCTCCTAATTTCACCCCTCTTAACTTCTCCGCTTCTGCGAAAGTGGCGCCACTTATGACGCGAGGCACAGGGAACGGGAGGTAAAAGGGGTCAGTGTTGAAAGTTTCGTTCGCCAAGACGCATACATAAATTAAAGACGCCGAATTTCCTATTTTTAGAAGACTTATTACATCGCTTGTAGAGCGTTATTTACTGTACTGTAAGTATTTATTTCTTATTCATTGCATGTATTTTACGTTTGTAAGATGCTGACAATAGCATACAGTGAGTTTTAGGACGCTCGGTTCATCTTACGGGAACTGAAGCTCTATCATATTGGGAAGTAGCGTGGTTCCCATTTCGTCCCCCTTGCAGTTCTTATTTTCGTCCCGGGGACGAAATTAGGAATGCTTTTTCCATGACATTTTTTTCCATTTTTTCTTCATGTTTGGATGGCTAATGTTTCATTATGTTATTCTTCGACTGATAATTAGTACATTTCTTTGTGCCTTACTTTAATGTAAATTAAATTATTTACTCATTTAGAAAAGAATTTTGATTTAGTTATAAGTTAAACCTCGTCGTATTGGATTTTTTGGGGGACGAAATTGGGACCATTTTGTTTTTTTTTGCATTTTTAGATACTTCTGAAAAAACAATTTTTCGCAATGTTAATTTTTTTTTACGATATTTGCCTATGTTTCTATGTGCATGGGTAGTTAGTCTATGTAAAATCCAAATTTGGTAGATTTTCACTAAAAATTACAACTTCCAAGGGCCTAAAAGTGACTGGGAGACGATAATAGGGCACCTTACCCTATATCATAATATAGTGTAATATTAATCACAGCATATTACTAGTTTATGTAATTATTTATCAATCAATCTATCTGTTTTTAGCTATCTATATCTAACTGTTTTCATCTATCTATGTCTATTTGCCTATCTACCTACCTATCTATCTCCATCTATCTATTTATTTCTCTCCCCCACGCTCTCTCGCTCTCTCTCTATATATACTATATATGTATAAATAATGGTTTATAATTCTAGAATGTTTGACTATATATATACATATATATATTTATTGCAGAACCGGTAGAAAATTGTGTGACGCCTTTTCTGAGAACATACTCTCACGTTATGCATGAATTATGCTACATATTTCAATCTCAGGTACAGTCCTGGCAAAAAAAAAAAAAAAAAAAAAAGTGATCACACCGTGCAAACTTTTCTGCAAATCCTCATATACAAATGTGACTGGTACCAACCAAATAGTAATAACGTTCACTAATTAATGATGCACTTAAATATTCCTTATGGGTTATGTACCTATATAAATTGTAACAAACTTTAAAATTTTCGATACTAACAGGTACTTTTGACACCCTATTTTGATTCCTTGGTAAATTTTACCTTCAACTACCAAAAGGAAGTCATTCAGCCTAGTTGTGTGGGAATTATACTGGTTTAAAATTTGGAATTTTTGATGTAATGTCCATATGTAATCGTGGAAAACAGATTGAAAAGTGGATAGTTTTTTAAGCCTAATTCAGAAACGACTGCGGAATGAGCTGTAATTTTGGATTTGAAGCTTCTAGAAATGAATTTCTGTTTAAAAAGAAATAGGTTAGAATTCATATATTTTGTGAAAATTTATTTCGAAAATATACATTTTGTGAAATATTTTTTTTTTATTTTGAAATTATATTTCTAAACTAGGGGGCTCGGCCCCCTACGAGCTACGTTCGCCAACCCCCGTCCAGACACCGCAGACTCCAAATGCACGCCTTTAAAAAAATTTCGAAAGATTAAATTATAATTTAATAAACAGTGGCGATCTCCCTATAAACGGATTTCTATTCATTTCTCTTTGATTGGGGAATTTTAACGCCAAATCAGCTGCGGTACTACTTGATTATCCAGTCGACCAATTTCGCCAAATTATATAAATCGCCAAACCACTCGCCAAATTATACAAATTGACATAATTTTTATTTTAAATAACGAAAGAACAAATAAATTAGTACAACATTAATAAAAATACAAATAAAACGTCGAAATAAAAATAACTTGATGACGTAGACACGTGTAACAACATTTCAAAATAAGCTAATATAAAAGGAATTAAGTAAACAGTCTTTGTCTCCTGGTACTTTTTAACAAAGCGAAAAGAAAGTTCTTTTAAATGAGACATTTTAAATTAATCGTTTTTAATCTGACGTAATTTTGACCAAGCTATTCTTTCTCTTTTAAATATTCACGTGAAAATACTTCTGTTAGAAATGAAATATTATTTGCACTTTCCTAACAAAAATAGTTGAAAAGATCCTCTCAAAATATCAAATAAATGTCTAGCGCAATTTCTAAATTTAAACTGTTTTGCAATATTATTTTGTGTTCATTTTATGCACTAACTGTAATGTGACGTAAATATGACGTAATTTCTCCAATTTAAGACTTCTAACGCATGTTAATGAATTTATTATTTTACAATATCCTTTCTCTTTTAAAATTCACGTGTATACTTTTTATGACGTAATTTTCAATAAGTTCCTGCTTTTTATACGCAATTATTTAATTTTAATTTGAAAGTATCTTTTCTATTTATAATAGTCATGTGTAAATAAATTTTTAATTTGAAGCAAACATTATTGTTTCCGTTGTTTATACAGTTGGCAACAGGTTAAATTAGTACAATTTTCTAAAATAAGTAAAAAATATCTCTCGAAATGCTGCAAATTTGAATTTAGAATAGAAATAAAACCTCGAAAAATGAGTCAAATTAAAAAAATAAATTAATTCTGCACACCGGGAAATTATAACTTATAAAATGATCTAAAAATGATTAAATTCCCATAAATAGTTTTTGCTCCTATAAAACTTTTTTAGTGGAACGATTTTGTCCAATTTTAGCATTAAATATCTCTTAAAAAAATTCTTCGATTTGAAAACTGTCTGCATCAGCGTGTTTATCAAACATTTCTGTATAATACTACCGATTTTCATATTTTTGTATGCATTATTTTTCTTAATATTAACAAAGAAAGACCTCCGGTGACAAAAAATTCAAAATCGGCGGTGGCGGTGACAGCGGTAGTTACTTTTTTTTAGAATAGAGAGAAATAATAAGGTTTGTAATCTGTAAATTTTTTAAAAAATGGAAATGAATTTCTAAACCTTTCAAATATGCAAATCTAAAATTATAGCTTATTCCGCCATTCAATTTTTGAGTTCTGCTTAAGAAACTACTCACATTGTAAATCTGCTTCACAACGATTGAAAAAATATATTTAAATATTAGTAGTTCTAAACTTTAAATCTGAATATTTCATAAGCTACTTACCCGAATGACTTCTCGTTTGGTATGAGAAGGTGAAATTTATCTAGGAATCCAAATATGATCCCAACATTAAGCGTTAATATTCAAAATCTGAAAATTTGTTACAATTCCTATACGTACACTGTAAAAAAAAAGCTGTAATTTTACAGATCTAAAGTTACAGAAATCTGTATGCTTACTAAAATTTTATCTATACACTGTACAAAAAAAAAAAAAAAAAAAAAAAAAAAAAAAAAAAATGTAAATTTACAAAACTAGTTTTTGGAAAGCTACAGAAATCTGTAGCTTTACAAAAGAATCTACTAAAATTCCAATAATCTTACTAAAATTTTATCTGTAACTCTGGCTACAGTTACATAAAAAAGTTATGGGTATCCCAGTTTCCTAAAAAATTCTTAGTAACCTTACAGATTTTTTTGATTTGCGGTGCAAAAGTTTATCTGTTACATGAATTTTTGTTGTTGCCGTTACATAAAAAAGTTCTAGGAATTCCAGTTTCTTAGAAAAATTTTAGTAACTTTACCAATTTTTTTGTACAGTGTAGAAAAAACTTAAGGGCAGTTGGAAGGAAAACGCATGAAAATAATCGTTTTTCTTTTCTTTTTTAATATTTTGAATCATTTACTTTTTCCCTTTCGTATGGTATATTACTTTTGTTTCTACACCAACGAAAAGTTAAAAATTTCTAAGTAATTCAGTTTGTTTACATCATACATTTTATACTTACTTTTACATAACCAACAAATTATAAAATTTTACCAGTTGCAGTTTTTAGCTGAACATCTGGAGGAACAATCTTGTAATTTGAAAAAAAATTGCGAAATCTTTTCAAAGGAATTGCAGGAAATTCCAGATACAGTTTCTAACTTCATATATTCTCTTGCCTTGTTTCAGTTAAAACAGGCAATTTAAAAGAAGTTTATCCTTTATCCTGATTTACAGTTTATACATCTACTGTATTTAAAACATTTACATGTTTCTGAGCATTTTCACTTTTACAAACTTTACTTAAATGCCCTTTTTCTTGCATAGGTTACAAATAGTATTAATAAATCTACATACATTAGCTAAATGGGATGTATTTCTACATCTGTAACACTTCAGTTTACCCCAGAATGTGCATTATTTACATGATTGTTGATATTGTGTTTTCGTGAACAATTCTGAAATTTCTTTGGTTGTACATTTTTACTACATGCAATTTTATTTACATTCAAATTTTTATGTTCCATTTCTGAAACTTCAATTTCTGCATTATGTAAAGTTAAACCTTTTTCAACAGCTTTTTCAAAATTTAAATCATCTACTTGAGTGATTAACTTATTCTGAATATTTTCATTTTTCAAACCTCTCAAAAACTGTTCCAGTAAATTGTCATTTAAAGTATCACCAGTGAAAGAACGAATGGTCTTTTTTATCGAGCAACAAAACCTTGAATGGATTAATGTTCATTTTGAAAATATTTGCGAAATTTTATCCTTAGACAGAATATATTAGGGGCGGGGCTTAAATGCTTCAGCAGAATATCAACAATTTCAGTACATTTCAAGGATTCACAAGCTTTAAGAAAACCTAAATCACATAGTAAATTATACAAGTTAAGACCCATACAAGATATAACAGCAGCTACTTTTTTCTCTTCTTTAATATCATGCAAAATAAAGGATTGTTCGAGCTTTTTTAACCGACTTCAAAAAGAAGGAGGTTATCAATTCGACCTGCATGTATGTTTTGCTCATGTTCACGCATAACTTTCTTAAATAGGAACCAATTTTGATAATTTTTTTTGTTTGAAAGTGTAAGCCTCCCATTTGGTCCCATTTCAATTTCATCAAAATATGATGATTAGAAATTTAAAAAAAAAAAAATAAAAACTTTAAAATTCAAATCCTTTTTGAAGCAGTCGCCCGATTATAAGCGCTCATCTTTCATACCGTTACTCTTACAGAGATATGAGAACTTTCACAGTGCGGAAACTTAGCTGGACAAGGGCCGAGATCCATATAGCTTTTTCGCTGGTAATGAAACGAGATTGACCAATTAGAAGCTTGGAGTTTTGCGAACTTTTCGCTGTTTGCAAAAATGCAGGCTTCTGATTGGTCGATCTCCTTTCGCTAAGAGCGAAAAATCTACCTGTATACTGGCCATTCTGTCATCCACCAAACCGGAAAGCCCAGATAGACACAAACCGATATCGGAAGTCGGTGTCGAAAAATTGAAAATCAACCTTTAAAGTTCCTTATGTATCAGAGTACAAGTACAACACCTACACTGTTAAAAATATCGTAAAAAATTACCTCTGTTTTTAAAGGCTATCTATTTTCTGACCAATGAGAACTTTTCATTGGTATTAGTTTAGCGTTCTCATTGGTCAGAAAATAGAGAGCCTTTAAAAACAGAGGTAGTTTTTCACGATATTTTTAACAGTGTAGAATAAATAGTGTTGAAATCTGCTATCCAAACAGCACTAAAAAATTGTATCCCTTAAATGTGCAAAGATGCTGTAATCCAATGGGCCGATCGCAGCGACATCTGCGTTATATTTTCAAACTTCAATGTAAACATTGTACTATAACAGCGTCTAGACCAAGTTGTCTTGGAGTTTTATAAAATATCCTCAGATGTCACTCCGATCGACTTTTTGGATTTCAGCATCGTTTTACATTTTAGGGATACAATATTTTAGTACTTTCTAATTACTACTGCTACAGCGCCTAGAAGATACAGTGTGGAAAACGGCTACAAAATAGTGCTAAAAAATTGAATCCCATAAATGTACAACGATGCTGAATAACAAGATGTCGATCGTAGCGCCATCGTAGTGATTTAAAAACGATAGTCATTCTAAAAGAGACTCTTTAACCTATTTCACGTCATTCCTTAACTAAATTAGCTTATAACAGACTAAAATATCTTATATTTATAGTTTCCGATATTTAACATTCTATAATTTTTGAAAACACAGGGTTTATATTGAAAAGAGTTACGAGATGGCGCTCGTATCAGCATATTGCCGCTGAGCATTGTTGGAGATTTATGGGATACAAGTTTTTAGCACTTCTTAAAGCATTATAGGAATAGCCGTTTTCCACACTGTATCTTCTAGGCGCTGTACTACTGCTACTGAGTCTAGAATATATAGTGTGGAAATCGGCTATCCCAGTAATACTTAAAAAAGGTGCTTAAATATTGGATCTTTTAAATGTCAAACGATGCTGAAATCCAATGAGTCGACCACAGCGACATCTGCAGGATATTTTCTATAACTCCAAGACGATTTGGTCTAGACGTTGTAATAATAAGATGTGTTTGCTTTGAAATTTGAAAATATATCGCAGATGTCGCTGAGATCGGCTCCCTGGACTTCAGCATCATTGCAGATTTAAGGGGTACAACTTTTCAGCGCTGTTTGAATAGTAGATTTCCACACTGTATTCTAGACGCTGTACTACTGCGATAGTAAGTAAGCATGTTCTGGATATTTGAATCTGGGGAAACAATGAGAACGGTTCAGGGTCTGAACCCAGTAGGCATTGTGAACATGCTTACAGCATCTAGAGCTGGACCAAATTACAGCGTCTAGCATACATAGTGTGGAAATCTGCTATCCAAGCAGCGCTAGAAAGTTGTATTCCTTAAATGTGCAATGACGCTGAAATCAAGGGTGCCAATTGCATCGACATCTGCGATATATTTTCAGATTTCAAAGTAAACATCGTATTATTACAGCGTCTAGACAAAATCGTCTTGGAGTTTTAGAAAATATCCTGCAGATATCGCTGTAATCGACTTACTGGCTTTCAGCATCGTTTGACATTTAAGAAATCCAATATTTTAGCACTTTTTTAAGTATTACGGGGATAACCAATTTCCACACTATATATTCTAGACGCTGTAACTAAATCGTCTTGGAGTTTTAAAAAAATATCCTGCAGATGTTGCTGTGATCGACTCATTGGTTTTTAGCATCGTCTGACATTTAAGGGATCCAATATTTTAGTACTTTTTTAAGTATTAGCCGATTTCCACACTATATATTCTAGACGCTGTAGTTACATAATAGAAAATGCCTAAGTTTGCTTTAGTTTGGACATAAGTTTCTCTCAAAGCACTTTACCGCGCTCTGATGTGTAAACTTTATTGATGGATTGCCAGCTTTTCCTCACCCAATTCCGTTGTCCGTAGGTATAGATGCGGACCTTATAGTTTACTGGATGAGGTAACTTTCCGAAGTGCGAAATCTTGTCTAGAAATGATGCCGCATTCAGGAAAACCCAAACATCTAAAACGATGCTAACCGTCATCGAAAGTGGGGATCAAAAAGCTTACAATTCAATAGCAAAGTGACCTTATACATCAGAGTTTAGCAAAGTGTTTCTATTAGTCGGTACACTGCAAAGTGCCTCCATTTACAGTAAACATAAAAGTGCCTTCTTATGTGTAGTAGCACTGTCTTCGGTTATCCAATTCAGACTAACCACCTAATCATTGGCGCTCATTTCTGATGTCTTTACTGCCTATAGATTGGTATGAGAATGGTGACAGACGGAAAAAAATTATTGATTGATAGATTCTAGACAAAAGCTATCGCCATGAATCTTGAAGAGTTTGCCATTATTGCCAAACTAATGCTTGTTAAATTGTCCTCCACTCGTATAATCAAACTTGTCCAAGCGAAAATCGCTAAATTCTGGAATAGAAAATGTCTAGTTTTGCCGTAGTGTAGGCAAACACGTATGTATAAACAGAGTCCGAGCATTGTATGTCACCACTCTCAAATAAAGGCACCTTACATGAGGGAACAATTGATGGAGATTATCGAAAAAGAATAATGTAGAATTATGGACCACATGATTGGTTTATTGAATATATCTGACCTGTGTGCTTGATGTCAAGCGCCCGCTTGTAAGTCATCGTCAATATACAGGAACGAGATAGGACAAGGAAATTTACAGCACCAGAGAATTACATCCAGGAGCTCCACAAAGAGTGTGCAACTGAGCCAGCGGGATTCGAACCCGCAGTTACCTACGCTCTCAAGCGATTAGTATTGTGATGCCTTGACCACTCAGCCACGGTGGGCACTGGACCACATTTTCAAACCTGTCAAGTTTACAGCTTTTTGGATGCCAGTATTTTAGTATAGAAAATTTTGTTTTATTTGCCAGAAGAATTTTCGAAATTTAAAAGGACACACTCTATACAAATTACAAGTTCATAAAAAGGCAGGCTTCTCATTGGTCAGTCTAATTTCGCTAACAGCGAAAAATATATCTGGGTCCTGGTCAATATACTTGAAGAGTCAATACAAATATTACTACATAGTCTTCATTTTTACTTTCTTCTATCTTTACAAGAAGAAAGTATTGGTTTCATGAAAATTTTCGAATTCCAGTTTTCGACGGATTTACACGTTTTATGAGTCAGAGATTCCAAAAAACATGTTTTTACAAAATGTCTGTCTGTGAGTCTGTCTGTCTGTCCGTCTGTCTGTCTGTATGTGACACAAATTTTGTGGGCGCTCTATCTCAAGAACTAATGGACGAAATTTCACAAAACTTCATATTTAGTTTGACCTTGTTATAAACTGGAACTGATAAGTTTTTGGTGAAAATCGCCCAACAGGTGGCGCTGCTATGCGGCATTTTTAACGATTTCTGCAATAGCTGTATCTCAAGAACTACTGCACGGATTTTTATAAAACTTCAGATTCAGTTAGTCCAGGATATAGTTTGGTGCTGATTACTTTTTTGTTAAAATCGCCCAACAGGGGCGCTGGTATGCTGCATTGTTCATGACTATCGCAATAGCTCTAACTCAAGAAAAAATGCACGAATTTTCATCAAACTTCAGATTCAGTTAGTCCCTGATATAAATTAGTGCTGCTTAATTTTTGGTGCAAATCGCCCAACAGGTGGCGCTGCTGTGCGTCATTTTTCACGATTTCCACAAGAGGTGTATCTCAAGAACTATTGCACGGATTTTCATCAAACTTCAGATTTAGTTAGTCCTTGACATGAATTGATGTATAAATTAGTGCTGTTTAATTTTTAGTGTAAATCGCTCAACAGGTGGCGCTTCTGTGCTGCATTTTTCACGATTTCCACAAGAGCTGTATCTCAAGAACTATTGCACGGATTTTCATCAGACTTCAGATTTAGTTAGTCCTTGACATGAATTGATGTATAAATTAGTGCTGTTTAATTTTTGGTGTAAATCGCTCAACAGGTGGCGCTGCTATGCTACATTTTTTCAGAATTTCCGCTATAGCTCTATCTCAAGAATTAATGCGCGAATTTTCATCCAACTTCAAATTCAGATATACTTTGATATGAATAGGTGCTAAATCGTTGTTATTTCTTGTACTATTTAAATGATTTAATTGACGTGATTTATATAGAAGAAAGTTTTGTGATGGCCACAACATACTAGTTCTTCTTGAAAACGGATTTCTACAAAAAATAATTCTTGAATGTAGACCGTAGCTAAATGGTTGAGGCACCACACCGCTAATCGTTTGAGGGCGTAGTTGGGCTGCGGGTTCAAATCCCGCTGGCTCCGTTGCACATTCTTTGTGGAGCTACCAGATGTAATTCTCTGGTGTTGTAAATTTACTTGTGCTATCTAGAACCCCCCACCCCTTCAAAGCTCAAAATCCTTGAGCTATTTCGTCCTTGTATATTAACGATGACTTATAAGTTGGCCCCTTATGTCAAGCACACAAGTCAGGTGTATGTGAGCAATAAATAAATGAATGTAGACTGTCGTGAATATAATGTACTCGTTTAAAAAAATATCAGAAGTATTAAATGCTAATAAAGTCAATACTTTTAATGAAATTATAAAGAATTTATTTAAAACTATTTGTTTAATAAATAGTTTTTGTAAATTATAATTTCTTTGACAAATTATTTACTTATTCAGCAGATGTTGAAATCCGGATAATTATGTGTTACGGTATGAATAACTAAAAAGTAGGAAATAAAATAATCTTTAAAAAAAAATAACCCGCTTAAAAAAAAGCACTAAAAAGAATTAAATAATTCTTTAAACTGCTCTAATGACGAAGCGTTATCCAATAACCACACATCGGATCACATGTATCGGCATAAAAACGTTAAATTTAATGTATAGAATTTAATATCTACCAAACATGGATTTTCTAGAGTTTTTTTTTACAAAAGATTAATTTACATATTTATGATTTAATTTACGAATATATACATATAAAAAGTAATCAATTACTTTTTGAAGTTGGTGCCAAACATTCACAATCGATAATGATTAAACAAATAATTTGCTGAAGAAATAGAGCATTTTTTAAATTTTGCATCATATTTTCCATCATCACTTTATTCATGGTAATAGCTACAATATGATCACAATTTTACTATACTTAAGATAGGTTGGCACCAACTTCAAAAAGTAATTGATTACTTTTTATATGTATATATTCGTAAATTAAATCATAAATATGTAAATTAATATTTTGTAAAAAACATTCTCTAGAAAATCCATGTTTGGTAGATATTAAATTCTATACATTAAATTTAACGTTTTTATGCCGATACATGTGATCCGATGTGTGGTTATTGGATAACGCTTCGTCATTAGAGCAGTTTAAAGAATTATTTAATTCTTTTTAGTGCTTTTTTTGAAGTGGGTTATTTTTTTTTAAAGATTATTTTATTACGTGTGCTTTGGAACATTTCACTTGTATCATCGAATTCTTTAAATGTGGAAAACATTATCATTTATTAAATCTAAAAAAGAGAAAAATGTAATTTAATTTGTCACTTACCACCCCCGTAAATGCTGTAAAAGACGAAAGCTTAAAAATTTTCAATCCATTCAAGCATTAGAAACAACAGCAGAAAGTTGAAATCTGAAATCGAGCCATTTCCATCAGAACCATCATTTTTCGTAAAATAATTCCGGTGAAAATATGTATTGCCGTTTGCCTCGTCGCCAAATATTATATTCAATATTGCGTATAATTGCGTAGTAAATATAACTCTATATAATAAAGGGTGTCATGGAATGATTGTTTTTAAAATTCAATAACCTGCAAATGATGACAGTTATTAAAAAAATTCTTGCAGAAGGGTTATGTAAGATGTCAGGAGTTTTTTTTAAACTGCGATTCCCGGTTTTAATTTCAAATAGGAGCGATAGATGACGCTGCAAACAGTATGCACTCAATGGAGACCAAAACCGAAATAACCTAGCATTGATGCGAAGGAACGTGTTAAATATATAGATTGAGTCTCATTCGCCAATACAATCTTGTTCATAATGGCCTACTCCATATATTTAACTTCCTTCCTTCGCATCAATGCTGGGTGATTTCAATTTTGGTCTCGAATTAAAGCACATTGGTTTCAGCGTCATCTGTTGCTGCTATTTGGAACTAAAACCGGAAATCGTAATGAAAAAAACTATTGACATTTTAGATAACCCTCCTGCAAGAATTTTTTAATAGCTGTTGTCAGGTTTCTGACGCTAATGAGCATGCAAATAATTAAGATTACTATTATCTGATATTATCATTTAATTGTTTATTGTATTTCATATGTATCACTTTCTGCGTACTTGGGATTTAAGGTAATATTTTTCCTTATCTTGAAGTTGTTCCGAGCTATTTTAGTTAGATAGTATTGTATGAATAAGATTTAATGTATCAATGGATTCCAGTTTCCCTGTCTATTCAAGAACGCATACCTCAGATAAGGCAAACAAAGAAGTTCACGCACTATCTAGTGAGATAGTGGACGCCACGGGAAGGGGAAAGCTTTAGATAAGAGATGAGTCCGTGTGAGAGGAAGGAAGCTCCGGATTCGCTTATTTTAAGACATGGTTGAGAAAGAAACGGGGGAGTGTTGGCGAAAACCTCGAGACGTGAAGTTGGATAATGTTTTTGGTTGAGTTTTTTGGAGTGGAGCGTAGTGAGTTGCGGGAAAGGGTTTAAGTCATGACCGGAGGGGGCCTGTGTGGTCCTGCGATAAACCTAATAAGATACCGTAGGGTGAGAAGGAAATAGTGAATTTTAATAAGCTGACCCAGTACGTAGAAAGTATTTGTTATATAACTTAGTATCGGGCCGGATCATCTATATCCGAGCCCTTAAATGCAAATAACACTTTGTTTCTATGTAAATAATTTGTGAATAATTTGTTTTTTTAATATTAATTGAACAAGTTTAGCATTTTCGATAATCCTTCTCACATCGTGTCCGATATCACGTATTTATATCGGTGGTGGCAGCATATCAAATAAAATAACATTTTTTCGAAGTCTGTACGAGTGGTGGTCGTGGATCCGGGAAAATTAATCGGCGTGTTGACTAAGGAAGAGTGCAACAGCTGTCATCATTTGCAAGTTATTGAATTTTAAAAACAGCCAGTCCATTTCGGGACATCCGGTGTATATATATATATATATATATATATATATATATTGATATTGCTTCTATTCCACTAAAAGCGAAAAGCGAAATATAAAATTAGAAGAATTTATTGCAATAATTTTAATCAATTTTAATTTGTAAATCTTACACTTAATAAATACAAATATTTGTTTCAGAACAGAAAAACGGAGAAAATCGTTTGCTTTTAAATGTCATCCGAACCCTTTAACGAACAAGCAATTGAAGTGAGCCATTTTTATCGTTCAACGAGGCAGAAAACATAGAAGCTGATTAATTTTAGCCTGCTGTTTTATTTCTGTTTAGCTTCCAGACATAAGTATACTTTAAAACATAATTTTTAAAAGAGTAATTAAGAGTAAAATGCTGATTTAAATCTACAAACGAGAACAAATTTAATTTTTTTTTCCAAACAAGCATGCTTCATGTAATATATTTTGATAAAATATTGCAAATTATTCTGAATGAGAGAAAAATTCTTGCAAAGCATTTGAAGTGAAATAAATTTCTGCATGGTCAACTTATTATGATGGTTTTCCTTTCAGTACATATCGTTTTTAAATGGAAAATAGAGAAAATTCACAAGTGCAATGTGACATTTGCATAATTGGCTTCTGCCAGCTCATTTAAATAAATAATTGAAACTATTTCACTAGGAAAAATATGTTACGTATTTAGTATTAAAAGTTTCTCTTGGATATTTTAATTTTAATTTGTTTCTTATTTTTTCACTCTTAAATTTATCGATGTTAATAAAGAAAAATATGAGAGATATATTTTTTTAAAGTTAATTATTGTAATTACATATATATGCTCTCTTTTTTTGTTTTTTTTTATCTCTTTTTTTAACTTGTAAAATTAGGAAAATTTTGCAGAAAAAAAGATTTCATGCTCAAATTATTGAGCGTATCTTACAGCTACACATAATAGCTAAGTGATTTAATAGGTACTGTAGATGAAGTGGTAACAGTTTCTGCAATCTAATATATAAAAATGAAAATTTGTCTGCTTGTCTGTAATGCTATACAAGTCCACAGTTTGGAAGGCAGAATTGTGAAATGTTACGTACATGTGTATTAAAACACGGCCGAGGCAACTAAAGCAATCCGGAATCGAAATAACGTATATTTAATTTTTAATTAATTAAAAAACCACGAATTTTTCAGCACTTTCCTATCAAATTTAAACATTTTTCGTTATAGCAGCTGCCAACAATTAAAAATTTATAATAAAACTCTTACCACAACAATTACTTTTCTATTGCAAAATTTCCACGTGAAAAAAATGAAATAAATGGTTTGACGAATTTTAAAAAAGGGAATATTACACCATAACTTTTCTACTGCAAGATTTCCGCGTGACAAATAAAAATAAAATAAATTGTTTGACGAATTAAAAACAAAAGTGGATGTTAAGTCATAATTTTTCTGTTTTATGATTTCCATGTGAAAAATTACAATTATTTAATTAATTTGGCGAATAAATAAAAATGGAATATTACGTCATATTGGAAATATCAAGGACGTGGTGAATATATAACGTCATATAAGTGTGAAAAATTGTACTGAAGCATGATAAAAACTCGATTATGGAAATATTGGTGTATTTTAATGTTATTGCTCCAATGATGAAGTTCTTTTATAGCTGTATTATTTTGCGTCTTTTATATGAATTTATACATTTGTATATTGGGTTTTCATTTGATTCGTGTGTACACGAAGTGCTTCGACTGTTTTTTTAAGTTTTTTTTATGTTGTATTTTAAATTTTGAAATTGCTTTTTCAAAACAAACATTCTTAAAATTCCGTGCAACGTCGGGTACTTTAGCTAGTAGAAAATAAAACATAGGGAATATTTTTTTTTGAGTTAGTTTCTCTTTTTTTCAAAATCAACTTTTTACTGACGTTACGACTCAAAACATCTAGGAAAGGACGTCATTTTTATGTAATCATTGTAGACTTAGTTTTTATGAATAAAAATAAGTTTTTATTTAAAGATAACGGTAGACGAAATAGAAATTCACCAAAACGCCCATTTGGTTGGATTTCTTAATTTTTTTCCTGCATTGCCAAGAAAATCGTATTTTTTTATGTCACACGTGACAAAGAAAACATGCATTTTCATTTATAAAGCTCAGGGATTTTATTATGAAGGCTTCAAAGTAACGTCGTTTCTTTTTATTGTCTTTCGGACCATTTATGGATGCAAATACACAGAGAGTCGTTATTGTGATCGGCGTATTAGTCGTATTTCATTTTTATTTATTTTTCCCGGAAAACCTCCTTGGTTAACACGGGGCAAGTCGCTAATTCTATTAGTATTTTATAAAAATAAAATGTGCAAAAATTAATTCTACAAAAATAAATATCGAAATTAAATTTCACCGCTAAATTATTAGTCTCGTTGCGAATAATGACCTATATAAACTGCGGCAATACTTAGTCCAAATACGGAACCGGAGTTTAATACATCGATGAACGCGGCTTCGAGATTATTCATTGCTCTCGGGCAGTGGTCGTGGGATGGCAGAACGCCTATATACACCATGGCATTCAATTACCCGATTACGGAAGATTTTTGAACATAGGGTTTGCATTTGAACTTTGACAGTTAATCACTCAGGCCACAGATCGAATTTCGAAAATCGGGACACGTTCTTATCTCTGCCTTATTAAGTTTTATGTTTGTGTTAAATTATACTTTAATTGATTGAACCACTGTCGAGAAATCGTGTTCATTTAATTACCAGATTTAAGTGTGAATAAATCTAAAGCTTTCTCACCTTCGGATAGTTACGCTTCAATAACGAGCCTATAACCACTTAATAATATCCTCCTGAGATCTGACATCCATTAAAATGGATGTTTTACAATGTATTTTTATTTAGCTCAGTTCTCAGGAGTTTATATCAGAAATGAGAAAAATATTTTATTTTCATTTATTAGCTTATGTTGTTGTAGGCAGAGGTTGTGGGGAGGTTGGGGGTAGGGAGACCGACGCCTATATACACCACGGCAAGGCCTAGTCCGATTTCGGAAAAACTTTGGCACGTAAAGTATGCATTGGACATGAATTTGATTCATAGGGTATGTAAACTTTGACCTTTAAATACTCAGGATACAGATCAAATTTCAAAATTTGGGCCACATTAATGTTTTTGTCCTACTTTGTGGTAAAAAATGTGGATATACGTTTGTGGGAAGTTACAGAGTAATTTATCGAACCATTATCGAAAAATCGTGTTAATTTCATTGCCAGATTTTAGTGGATGCACAGACAGCGTCGCTCCCCTTCAGATCGAAAAGCTTCAACAAAAATTCTCTAAGGTTCTTATATTATTACAAAATAATTGAAGCTTATTTGAATATTACGTATTTTCAGTATGATATCTGACCTTGCTTGTTTGAACTAAGCTCATAGGACTTTTGGTTCCAATGACGTTACTAAGAGACGCTTTCTTTTCAAGCCGAGAGCGGTACAGAGTATTGATTACTTAACTCTCAGAAATACTTTCTTCAATTCACGGAAATATTCCTGGCAACACTGCTACCGGAATATATCCGAGAACTGAAGAATGTCCGTGTCTTTTTTCTCTGTGACAATAAAGGAAAGATCCGCCAATTGAAGAAATTTCCGTTCTTTTTTTCCCGTTCTAGGACAGAAATTTTCCTTAATCTGAAAAAAAGAGTTAAAAAAAAAGTATTTCTCTCGTTTTCCCGTGGATGACCCTGGCTTTGAACTTGGGACCCGGCGTCTCGAATGGAGCATCTTAACCACTAGGTTAGAGCGCTCGGTATCGAAAGAATTTAAAATGCAGATATGTCTTTTTATCTCAAATGGGGGGCTAGTGAGACTTGTTAAATTTCTTGTTTAGAAAGCTTGGAAATTTAAACTTAATTGCAGGGACATTTCGTCGTTATGAAATAATGGTTGGTGTTTTAGCACTTATAGAATAACTGAGGATAAAAAATATTACATATCAGACGTATTTTTAACAAGACATAATTTGATTGTTAGATATAAAATATGAATATCGTATTTTTAATTAAATTTGAGAATAAAAAATCTTTGCTTTTTTGAAAAAAAATGATTATTTTAAAAGTTGATTGATATACTTATATCGACTACTATACGAGGGTTACCTTTTAAGTTCCAACAAAAAGAAGAAGAAAAAGAATTTTTTGGGAACAAACTGTTTTATTGTTTTTCAAAAAATTCGCCTTTAAGATTTATATACTTTTCCATCCGTTCAAACCAATTCTTGAAACAGTTTTTCCACTCTGAAGTTGATATCTCTGAGACATAGTTTTGGAAGGCATCAACAGCTTCTTGAGGTGATGAAGATCGCTGCCCAGGCATTTTTTGTTTGACATAAGGGATCAAGAAAAAGTCGCTAGGCGACAAATCAGGAGAATATGGGCAATGAGACATTAATTCGATATTTTTATCCTTCAAATAATCAATTGTTTCGCGTGCTGTGTGAGAGATGGCGTTGTCGTGATGAAGAATGATGCGGCGTTTTTTGTTGTTTTTCCTGATTTCGTTGATGACTTTTGGTAAACAAATTTCTGTATACCATTTAGCGTTAACAGTTTTTTGATCCTCTAAAGGAATGGTTGCGATATATCCTGTAAGGCCGAAGAAACAGTCAAACATTTTCTTGGAAGTGCTTCGTGAACGAACAACTTTCGTAGGACTCAGTTCATCTGGAAACACTCAAAGAGTGGATTGTTGTTTGGATCCCGATCATACGAATATATCCAAGTTTCGTCACCTGTAACGATGTTGCATACGGATTTTGCGGTTCCAAATTTGAATTTTTTAGCATTTCCTTACACCAATTTGCACGAGGCGCTTTTTGAGCTTCTGTCAAATTGTGCGAAATCCATCTGAAACAAATCTTTTTAACAAGTAAATGTTCGTGCAAAATCGAATTTATTGCAGTCTGTGATATGCCAAGGGTTGCTTCTATCTCACGATACGTGACATGTCGATCTTCTTCAACATACATAGCATTTTTAGATTGCAGAAAATTTGCAGAAGTCTTGCTTTGAAAACCTGCAAAGTTGCAATAAGCTCAGCATGACAAGACTGAAAGTTCATAACAAGACGGCAGCAAGATAACGTAAACGCCAAAGTCACCACACTTTTAACTTCCAGCTAACTTGTCGTGCAAGTTAAATTTATGATGTATCAAATTATGGCAAATTAACGGCAAACAAGTAATAAAAAATTCTGCAAACTTACTGCAGAGTAGTGATACATCTTTCCATGCCACATTCCCAGATAGCATGAACATTAGCAGCAAATTAGATTTTTTCTGACATTATCTTGCCGTTACCGCAGTAAATTTCCCGCAAAGTATACTATCCCTCACTTGCATGAGTAGTTTGTTGTGAAACTGATGGCAAGACTGTGTTTAATTCACGAAAGTGACGAAAGCAAAAAATCCCTCTGTTAAGAGAATAGACAATCAGTACATACGCAGAAATTGCAGAAATTTTATTCTGTTGGCACCGCTTTTTCTAAACGCTATATTTATCAGATACCAAAAGAGGCTCTTATTGAATAGTACAAATATTACCTTAACTTATTTATGGTGATGAAAACGATGCATGCGCCTTCTGACGGTGTGTTCGAATCAATAGACTTCATGGGGTCTATGGATCTTTCCGAAGGGATTAAACTTACAATGTAACAGTTGTAAACAGATAGTGGGGCAATGAAAGATTACTACTTTGCAGTATTTTTGATTACTTGTTTGCCATTAATTTGCAATAAATTTGATACAGCATGAATTTAACTTGCACGACAAGTTAGTTTCAAGTTCAAAGTGTGGTGCGTTTGAGTTATCTTGCTACAGTCTTGTTATGAATTTTCAGTCTTCTCATGCTGAGCTTACTGCAACTTTGCAGGTTTTCAAAGCAAGACTGCTGCAAATTTTCTGCAAATTAAAAATGCTATCTAGGTTAATTGTTTACAACTATTACACTATAAGTTTAACCCCTTCGAAGGGGTCCATAGACCTGATCAGGTCTATTGATGCATACGCACCGTTAAGGTGCATGGATCGTTTTTACCACCATAAACAAGATAGGGTAATATTTGTACTTTTCAGTTCGATCCTTTTTTGGTATTTCATAAGTATAGCGTTTAAAAAAAGCGGTGTCAGCCGAATAAAATTTCTGAAATTTCTGTGTATCTACTGATTGCCTATTCTCTCAACAGAGGGATTTTTTACTTTCGTCACTTTCGTGAATTAAAGACAGTCTTGCCATCAATTTCTCCACAAACTTCTCATGCAAGTGGGTGATGGTACACATTGCGGAAAATTTTCTGGGAATTTTTCACGGCAAGATAATATCAGAAAAAATTAAACTTGCTGCTAATTTCATGCTATCTGGGAATCATCTGGTGCACAGCAACGATGTTTTTTGGAATCACTACCGATTTTGGTCGACCTTCACGAGAGTAATCACTGACGGGCGCACGACCACGACGAAATTCTGCAAACCAATTGTAAACAGTCTTTTTTGATGGCGTTTCATTACCAAAAGTTTCACGAAGCGATGCTCAGCATTCTTGTCGAGTGAGGCCTTTCGTAAAATAATTAAAAAATCATCCAACGGAAACCTTCACGAGTTATTTCCATTTTTTCACTCACTTGCTTCTTTAGAACACTCAGTGTAAACAAAATACGCAGGCGATTTTTAAGATGCCACTGATTCTAAGATTAAAAAAAATGTGAATTTTACGAATATCCTGAAGACAAATTTCAGTAGCGCCTTCTATTGGTCGTTTGTAAAAACTTGAAAGGCAACCCTCGTATTTTATTTTAAATGTGTTCGTTTAAAATCTATTTTACTTGCGAATATTTTTTTATACTCTAAAAAATAAATTGCGAATAAGTTTAAACGAATGAGAAAACTGCTACTTTATTAAATTCGAAAGCATTATTTTTGTTTGTTTGTCTCTATATAAATTAGATACTTTAATTTATTGAATTTTCCGTTTTTCATTAAAATCGAACTTTGGTATTAATACAGCCAATACAAATGCGTGCAAGGAATAAACGGGAAATTTCCCTCTTTTTCAGACTTTCGAGAAGAATTAACGGAAAAAGCATGTTGTCTAGGAGTACGGGAATAATTTGTTTAAAAATGACGAATAATTTAGTGTATGAAGACGAATTTTTCTTCCAGTGTATGGCAGAAGAATATGTCTTTTCACGTATGTATGTTTTTGAAACTTAAATAAAAACTTTTATTGTTTTTTCTTTCTTTAATAAGTATTTCCTTTTTATGGAGAACCAAAAATTAGTAATTACCTGTTTTTGCAAATATATAACAAATAACATCTAATTAGCATATACCGGGTGTCCCAAAAATGACCGATGATTTTAAAATTCAATAACTTGCAAACGGTGACAGATATTAAAAAAATTCTTGCAGGTGCGTTATATTGGATGTCAGGAGTTTGTATGCTGCGATTCTCAGTTTTAGTTACAAAAATACATCGATAGATGGCGCTGCTAGCAATGACCGCTAAATCCAGGCTCGATTTTTTGGCCTCTTTCTCTTCTTCCATGCGAAAAAAGGAGATTAAAATGTATTGAATGGATCCCGAAATACCAAAAATCGGGTCTGGACTGAGCACCTATTGCTCTCAGCGCCATCTATTGTTTGAAATTCGAACTAAAATAATGAATCACTGTAAAAAAAACTCTTGACATCATGCATAACACTCCTGCAAGAATTTTCTTAATATCTGTCACCGTTTGCAAGTTATTGAATTTTAAAATCATCGGTCATTTTTGGGATACCCGGTATATCAATGTTTGTTATAAATTAAATTTCCAAAACTAATCATCTCAAATTTCAAAAATGTAAGAGTTCCTAAAAATAGAAATAATGTTCAGATTTTTTGCGGATTATCAAAGTTTTTCTTGTGGATCACTGTTTGGCGACTGCTGCTTTAACCTATTTGAGTCCAGATTTTTCTTTTTATTTTTTAGGTGGGAGGGGTGTACCAGGTGAAGTACTTAGGCAATTCGAGACTTCCTTTTTCATACTTCATTGTCAAATCAGATTTTTACGTGCGATGATTTTAATATTTTTTTTTTCGTATAAAAATGAAGAGTAAAAACAGTATATAAATTTTTTGAGTCATTTTGAAGGCTAAATTTCTGTAACGTTTCAGTTAAATATAAAATTTGTACATCGATTTTATAAATCTATAACTGCTTCATTTTTACGATATTTTTCTTATAAGTCATAACCTCGGCGAGAAATCAAATATACGTGGATCTTTCAGACTACGGGGTCACGCAAGCCCCATAAACAATTGTCTATTCTCTACATCTACACTCATGTCCAAAATTAAGGTCACAAACATAAAATCTCTGAAAACTGATGAACTATTCACCGTGTCGCCACGAAATTTGGCACATATGTATATTACAATAGCCGAAAGAATATAGCAACATAACAATATGGAAAAGATTTTAATTGTGAATTAAGATACAGGGTATATCAAAAAGTCTTAAATCATATGAATCAGAGATAAAGCATTTATCTCAGGAAAAGTCTGTTTAATATGGAGTGTGACCACCGTGCACTGCTATACAGGCCTCACAACGAGCTCTCATACTGCTTTTTCTCGAGATAAATGGTTTATCTCTGATTCATGATTTAACTCTTTTTGATATACCTTGTATCTTAATTTACAATTAAAATCTTTTCCATATTGTTATGTTGTTATATTCTCTCTCCCATTGTAATATACATCTGTGCCAAATTTTGTGGCAACTCAGTGAATAGATCATCAGTTTTCACAGATTTTATGTTTATGCCCTTAATTTTGGACATGTGTGTATTTGCTATAACTAGTTAAAGACAACTACCTAAAAGGCAAAAATTCATTTTTTTAGAAATCTTATGGAATGACTGGTAGTTTTCGAATGTACAGTTATGTACAATTATTTTCAACTCCTTTGCCACCAGTTTTAACCGCTTTCAACTAGTTGTTTCGCATGGTGAGCATCATTCGTCAGAGGATGCAAATGGGTTAAAAATTATTTTATTACAATTACTATAATCTGGTATTGTGGTTTTCTACAAAAAGGAATGAATACCAACGAATCAACTTTCAAAAATATTGTAATTAGAATAATGAGAGATACGTAATTTTCGTATTTACGAAACAAATATAACATATGGCACAGTTACAATATTAATTAATAAATGAGAAATGCGGTTTATGAACTCATTTTAGCGAACGTTGGGAGAAAATCGGAGCACAGTGCATTTTCGCGAATGAGAGTGGTGAAGTTGATGAAACACACAAAATGATGTGGATGGCAACCAGTAGGGAACCAGCTAACAGTATAATAAATAAATTTACTCTACACAATGATACCCAAAGAAACATATTAATCTTAATAGTGAATTATTTTGTCTATCTAATTTATACGCTCTCGTTAATTGCTTACATCAGCAGGATACTTGTAAAGGAAGACTGGTAAAACATAAAACATAAAAATAAAAATAGTAAACTAATGAAAAAGTTCGAAGCAAATACATAGCAAATAGAAGTCGGAAATTGTACGTCAAACGTGGTAAATGAGGTGCGTTCGTACTATAACTGGTTTTAAAAATAATCAGATCTCGGTGCAATAGCTGTTGCACTCTTATAAAAGAATGCATGAAGACAGAATTTATTACGGTTATATATATTAAATTCAGTAATACGGAAATAATAGGATTCTATCTTAAATAAGACGTCATCACCATTGCAACCTAGAATCATTACCTATCATGGGATAACATTGAATTAATTACGTATGATAGGATTTAATAGAATGAATAAAACTTTTATTAATGTCTTTTTAAGTTTTGATTCGATTTTCATAAAATTTGAAATGACTCGAAAAAATTCTCTACAACGATTATACAAGGTGGTCTAAAATTCGACCAACAAATTAAGAGTGGTGATAGTAGGCATCAAGAGGATGAAAAATTACTATAAAACATGGGGTCAAAAACCACCCATTTAATCAAAAATACAGGGTATTGTACCGTAACCCAACTTTGGTTGACGGTCATAACTTTCATAAAACAGAAGTACATTATAATGAAACTTTTAATATACATGCTCACCTTTTTGTAAACACGATAAAACCAAAAAAACAGTGGTAGATGTTGAATATTAAAGACGTGAATAATCACATTGCTAACAAGTCGTAAACCAACTTAGTGAAAAATGTCCAAGCCGGGAATCGAACCCGGGCCCCTGGAATAGATCTCCAGTGCTCTACCACTAAGCCACAAGGACGATGCTCAGCTTGGCATCTCTCACTTATCTATAAGTCGGTAAGGCTGCAACCGCAGCACTGGATGGAAAAGTCTTCATGAGCATCATTCCAGGGGCCCGGGTTCGATTCCCGGCTTGGACATTTTTCACTAAGTTGGTTTACTACTTGTTAGCAATGTGATTATTTACGTCTTTAATATTCAATAATTTCAAGCGTAATTTCACTGCTGAAAAGTAGTTGAAAAATTAATTAAAAGTGGTAGATATTTTCATTATTCGCGCCAGCAGTATCCACTTGACTCTACACTGCGATTATCAGTTCATACGGTATCATCGATTACGTAAGCACCCTGTTTTTACAGGACTTTTTGTAATGTTATCACATTGCATACAAAACAAGCTACATATCATCACATTTTTATTACAATATTTTTATTTTTCACAAAATTATTAACATCAAGAGGACTTTAGTTAAGGTGAAACACACTGTATTTGTGACTAACAAGGAAGGTCTCCTTACTGGGCATACTCAGAATAGTTTGAAAAAAAAAAAAAAAAAAAAAAAAAAAAACTAATTAAACTACTTATGCATTTAATAAGGATCAGTCAAATTTAGCGGCGGAATTACAATAGAAAGTCTGTAAAAAAATAAAATACTTTCGAGTATTTGGCGTGAAAAGACGAAAGCTTCACGCGATTTGGCGGGCAGCACTTTTCCTCGCCAAAAGCAAACGATTTTAATGTATCTGAAAATTGCTTGGTAATTGATTTATTAGAATGCGTGTAAATAGTATTTAATGAATTTAAGCTTAAAGAATGAGAGAGTTTAATATATACTTTTTTTATTACATATTTATGTTGCTTGTTCCTGCAATTATTTAATTTTATAACTGTAAAAATAATTTCATATATAAACAATATTTTCATATTGAAAAATATATTTTTATATATTTAAGCGTATTCCAAAATAAAGGTCAGATGAAGAATGCTGCAGTTATACATTTCAATATCAGAGTAGTTTTTGTTTCCATAGCAACAAAATTGAATCGTCAGTGCTCAATTGACTTAATTTTGAGATTGAAACAATTTCAATTAATTAGAATTTTGTTTTAATTCATAAAATTTCATAGTTAACTTCCATTATAAATATATATGACAAAACTACAGTTAAAACAAACTAAAACTGACGAAACTAAAGTTATTTAAATTAAATTTATTTAAAGAAGCTCAATATGAAACATTTTTACCTTAAAGAGTATTTGACATAAAAAGTATTTTTTGAAATTGTATTCCATCGCCAAATAACGAAATTTTCATTATTATTTTACAGACATTCTATCAAGTTTCCGCCGAAAATGTTTTTAATAAACATATCTATCCTCATGAAAAGAACATTCTACTTTTTGTTCAAATTTTTCGGAGTGTGCCCGTATGGAGACCTTCCTTGTAAGTAAATGGTTTTCAACCCCATGTTCTATGGCAATCTTTCATCGTTCTGATGTCTACTATCACCCCTCTGAATTTGTCGGTCGAATTTTGGAACACCCTGTATGTCTTAAATTTCAAACCATTTTGTTGGGTAATTTTTGCGCTGTTAGATGCGGACAAACGAACAGACAGACGGACGGACCAGACGACGACTAGAGGTACAGCGTATTTATATAATTACGAACGAACCTATAAAAGAAAAAAAAAAGAAAGGAGATGGCTACATAAGTATTCATTTTTTGCTTCATCCTCAATAGTGTAAAAAAAAAAAATTATTTTCTAGGATGTTTTGATTTTTTTAAATGCAATTTCGATTTGTAATTATTGCCTCGCGAATTGCTTCTTGTTTGAAGATTGTCATAATGTGTAATAGATAGGCCTACCAAGGGGTTGGAAGTAGAGCGCTACATGTAGCGAAACAACAGCAGTCACTACTTTTTACTGTAGTTTGCAGTGTAGAGAGTAGCGCGATACAAAGCATCAGTAGTTTGTAGCGAGAACCGACGTTACTTTAATCTAGGGGTGCACAACCTTTTTAAGAGAAGGGCCACTTTCAAAAATGCCTGGGTTGTCGAGGGCCACATCAGTCACACGAAGAGAATTCTATTTCGGGGAGGTGTGTGTGTGTGTGTGTGTGGGGGGGGGGGGTTACCCCTCTAGGTTCCTCTACCCAGACAACATGTCCAATTCAGTTGGCAAGGATATATCAACAGTTTACGTTTGTATATATAACAAGGATTAATTTTAAAGAGTGATAATATTCCTGTACTTTATTCGGGGGAGTAAATTTTATTTTATTAAAAGTGCTAAAAAACAAACATAGCCATGAAAATGGCTGGTGCCGAAAAAAAATGCAAACTTTATGAACGAAGGGGGTAGGAAGAGCCGATCAACAACATTTGAGATTTTTACGGGCCTGATCAACGAAATTTGTGATTTTCCCGCGCTTGATCAACAAAATTAGCGATTTTTCCGCACCGGATCGATGAAATTCCTATTAATCTGCACCTGATCGGCGATATTTGCGATTTTTCCGCGCCTGATCGACAAAATGTGCGATTTTTTCGTGCCGGACCAACGACATTCGCGATTTTTCGGATCCCGATCGACAAAAACTCACGATTTTTTTCGTGCAAGAACGACGAAATTTCCGATTTTTCCACCTCTGACCGACGAGATTCGCGATTTTTCCGCGAACGATCAACGAAATTCGGGATTCTTAACTGACTTTGACGAAATTTGCGATTTTTTCAAACGGTAAATTGACGAAATTTGCGACTTGTTCTCGCGATAATCTGACGGAAGTCGCAATTTTCCCGCAGCCAATCAATGAAATTTCCAATTTTTCCGCGCATTATCGAGAAAAGTCGCGTTTTTTCTGTGCCTGACAACGAAATTTGCAATTTTTCCGGGCCAGATCGACAAATTCGCTATTTTATCGTGCCAAACCAACGAAATTTGCGATTTTTCCGACCCCGATTGACAAAACTCGCGATTTTTTCGTGTCCGTTTGACGAAGCTTGCGATTTTTCCGAGCCCGATCAACAAAATTCGCAATTCTTAACTGACTGACGAAATTCGCAATTTTTCCCGCGGCAAATTGACGAAATTCAAGATAAACAGATGAAACACGTGATTTTTCCGCACCAAATTAACCAAATTTGCGATTTTTCCACACCCGATAGACGAAATTCACGATTCCTAACTGACTGACGAAATTTGCAATTCTTTCCCGCGGCAAATTGACGAAATTTGCGATTTTTTTCGCGCGACTTACGAAACTCAATATTTTTCCGCAGTCGACCAAGAAAATTCGCAATTTTTTCGCGCATCATCAAAAAAATTGACGATTTTTTTGTGTCCGATCAACGAAATTTGCGATTTTTCCGCGCTTGATCGACAAAATTCGCGACTTTTCCGTGCCCGATCAATGAAATTCGCGATTTTTCCGATCCCGTTCGCCAAAACTCGCGATTTTTCCGTGCCCGATCGACAAAATTTGCGATTTTTTTACGCTTCAACTACAAAATTCGCGATTTTTCCGAGCCTTATCTACAAAATTTGCTATTCTTCCGCATCCGATCAACGGAATTTGCGATTTTTTCTCGCCCGATCTACGAAATTCCCAAATCTTAACTCACTGATGAAATTGGTAATTTTTTCCAGCTGCAAATTGACGAAATTCGCGATATTTTCTCGTGACTGACGAAACTCACTATTTTTCCGCAGTCGATCAAGAAAATTTGCAATTTTTCCTCACATCATCAACAAAATTTATGATTTTTTCGTCCCCGATCAGCGAAATTTGCGGGTTTTTTCCGTGCTTCATCGACCAAATTCGCGATTTTTCCGTGCCCGATCAAGGAAATTTGCGATTTTTCCGAGCCCGATCAAAGAAATTTGCGATTTTTCCGAGCATCATCGACAAAATTCGCCATTTTCCTGCACCCGATCAACGAAATTCGCGATTCTTATTTGACCAACATAATTTTCAAAAATTCCCGAAGCAAATTAACGAAATTCACGATTCTGCGACTTTTCGAGAAAAATTGCATTTTTTTCCAGTTATAAATTGACGAAGTTCGCGGGCCACACGTTACCCCATCGCGGGCCATTTTTGGCCCGCGGCCACAGGTTGTGCATCCCTACTTTAATTCTTTACATCCTGAATTTTCAATGAAAAAATTGCTTCACCTAAATAATTATTTATGTTAATATCTAAGATATCCAGAACAACATGTATAATAATTTAATATTTTGATATTATTTTTAATTAAAACTTATTTAATAAATCGGTCATTACAGTTATTTTTGAAAAATATTTACAAGAAAAATTAAATTAAGTAACAAAAAATGCTGTTATGGAAATCTCACAATTCTTATAAGAACAGTGCAAGTAAATGTAGGGTAGTCTGACCAGTAAATGAACACTTAAGCACATTTAAAAAGAAAATGATTCATTATATTTTAATAAACAGTATCTGTTGGTGTTTGACATTGTTGGTTTACAAATGATTAAAAAATATCAAAAGGAATTTTATATTTTATTTGTTTGGGATGCTAGAGGTGTCTTAATAGAAATCGATACCAAAACCAAGTAAATGAACAGTTGTTACTAGTGAATAAGCGCAAAATTTTCCAGTGAATGAACAGGCAGCAGTTTAAAAAAACTTAAATTTCATACTTGTTTTTTTATTTTAACTCTTGTACAAATAACTTATAACAGGTTTTTACTGAATTGCGGGTTTTTAAAAATCAGAATGATGATTAATTAGCTTGAAAAAGTGTCACTTTTGAGCCTTGAAATTAATCATAAATTCAGCGTTGCCAGTGGGCTACCTTTTTTTTAAATTCACATTTCTTGGTTGGCACCACTTTTTATAAATAGAAAAATTCCCCTTATTTAGTGATATTATTTAATGCTAGATAGTGCCTGTCAAGATTTGACGGTAAATAACTGGAATGTTTCATTAGGAAAATTCTTGAATTTTTAATTAGTTTCTTTTAAATTAATTATTGAATGGCGAATTACCTGACGAATTTCTCTATATATTGTATAAGGGATTCCTATTTCTTTAAGGTGGTAGATGGTGCTGTCAGTCTCACCTATTCAATGAAGTGAAATAATTTTAAATTTATAATTTACAACCAATTATGCTTGCTTTTTATCAGAAGTTTACCTAAAAATACCGAGAATTTATTTTTACTTACTACGGTCTCATTAAAAAAAAAAAAAAAAAAAAAAAAAAAAAAAAACAATATTTATTTTTATTTATTATATTTATTTTTTAAAACTACACGACCATTAAAATATACCATGAATTTTATTTTTGTCTGTCTCCTTCTCTAAAAACCTAAATTTTAAACTTGATGCAGCTAACGATTTATAATATATATTTTTTATTACTTGAATTTTATTTTACATTTTTATACATGTTTTAAATATTAAATCTGAATATCAAGGAAATTTCTTTTATAGCTCTTATACGAATGTTTTTCTTTCTTTCCGTTTTATTTTTTACGCAAATGAACGACAATTTTTTTTTCTGACACACACACATACATATTCTTGATAATGGTCAGAAAATATAACGAAAATTGTAGATCAGCTCAATTTATTTAATTAATAATTACATGCAAAATATTTTAGCTTAAATATTTTAAATATAAATTATTATTTTTTCAAAACATTACTGAGTGTTAAATCTAATTTAATTATAAAGCATTCAAATAATAATAATAATAATAATAAAATAAAAATCCTATAACTTCTCTTCCTAATAAAATATGTCATTATTGAAATGAAATATTGGCAAAAAATAATTACACATTTTGCCAGGCTCGGGCTCGAACCTGCGTCCTCTACAAAAATTCAGAGCTTTAAAATTGCTGCTTTAAGCCGCTACACTAACAGGAACTCGTTTTTTTCCCTTCTAAATTAAAGAGGTTCGAAAAACAGTTGACGCATACGCAATTGTTTCGAATTTGAGTTCTGATCTTACAGAAATAGCTTTGCGTTTTAATATTTATGATACCTTATTTTTTCAAAGAAGCAGCTACAACTTAACATGCTAGTTTCCCAATCTTCGTGTGTAACTATTGGCAATTTATAAGACGGATCACCAGCCATAATTTTTGTAACAATATTTGGGAAGAGTGAGTTCGGGATTTAGCATTAGATGATAACCCAGTTTATTTTAATATATATATATAGTTATATCAAATTGATAAATAACAGTATTGAAAAATAGAAGGTATTTTCTTACTTTTCTGATAATCCGACGTAGAATAAGACTTCTTACAGGATTATGTATCCACCTATAACATTTATTTGATTTTATTTAAACATAAATGTTGTTCCTATGAGGGAGGCATCTTCAGTGAAAAGACGGTCTTGTGAAGAGAAAAACACCTTTAATTGTCACGCATATTCCTGATTAAATATTGGTTACACTAAAACAAATAATAATAATAATAGAAAATTAGTAAAAATAAACTGTAGAACATGGAATTTTCATAGGAGAAGAAACGTTCCATTTACACAAAGAAACGCGCACAAAACTGTGTGCGTGTTGACTTGACGAGTGTCAGTCCTTTGAGTGAGAAATTAAAAGGGTCCCACACGAGTTGTTGCACAGTAAAAAAAAGGCTGGAAACAAAGAAACTGCATAACAAGCAATTATTTCACAAGTACAGTTCAGTCTTGATTAACAGAGTCTAGAGTGTCAGAAAACTTCTTTGGTGATGCCATCTGTTGCCGCAACACCGAAACATAAGTCTCCAACGTTAAAGGTCCGTTACTTTGTGATCTTACGAAAAGCATATCTCACAAACAAAGTACGGTGTCACAAGAAAAGTTATGTTGCATAATGCCACAGTAAATTATCTTGTTACAAGCGAGGAGATGTTTGACGTAAAACACTCATATCCGAGACATTTTCCAACACCCCCGCTTTTTATGTCAAACCGACGAGCGTAAAATATTTAACTTATTTCTCAAACACTCGAAATGAGGCTTTGGCAGCGGTTTGGTGAGAACGTCTGCTAACATTAATTTCGATGGGCAATAAGTTATTTTGATTATGACATTTTGGCATAGATGTCTAATATGGTGATATTTCACCTCCACATGTTTTGTTCTTGTCTGTGCCTTTTCGTTTTCAGTCAATCTTATGGCTGATAAGTTATCTTCGTACAATGTTACGGGTAGTTGTTGACATAGTTCGAGATCGTTTAACAAGTCTACTAACCACGCGATTTCTTGACCTGCATTAGAGGCAGCGATATATTCAGCCTCCGTGGACGAGAGTGCTGTGCAACTCTGTTTCCTCGATGACCATGCCAATATATTATTTCCTAACTTAAACAAGTTTCCAGTGGTTGACTTTCTTTCTATTCTGTCGTTGCCCCAATCGGCATCGCTATATGCCGTTAGGATTGGAGGTTTTGTTTTGTCTATGACGAATTTTAGATCTTTGGTAGTAAGCAGATATCTAATTAACTTCTCGATAGCTTGCCAATCGATTTCAGTTGGGGATTCATTCCTTCTTCCCAGGATATTAACGACTGACGCTATGTCGGGCCTAGTTAAAGTTGCAATCTACAGAAGCCCTCCTATAGCCTGTCTAAATTTTACATTATTTTCCATTAGTTTCCCGTTTGGATCTAGATTAAAGTAGTTAGTATTCATGGGTGTATATGTAGGCTTACCATTTAACAAATTGAATTTTTCTGCGATCTGTATTATTTTGTGTTCCTGGTCTAATTCTAGATTACCGTTATCTGTTTCCTTTATGTTTATGCCTAAATATTGTGTTACTTGACCTAAATTTTCGATTTCGTATTGCTTTGATAATTCAGTGTATATTTCTTGTGTGTCTGTTTTGACTCCTGCGACTAAGATGTCATCAACATACACTATTATGTATGCGATTTTTCCACTTTGGACTCTTTTGTACAGACATTTGTCTGACGCGCATTCAACGAAATTTAGTTCTTTTAGAGATTTACTTATTTTTGGTTCCATGCCCTAACTGCCTGCTTAAGGCCGTAAATCGCTTTGTTTAAACTACACACTTTATCTTCTTCCCCTTTTGTTATGTATCCCTCTGGCTGATGCATATAAACCTCCTCTTCTAAATCGCCATGTAAGAAAGCAGTTTTGACATCTAGGTGAGTTATTTTAAGGTTTTTGTACACCGCTGCGTTTAAGAACGCTCGCAGGGTGGTATGAGCTACAACGGTTGCGTAGGTCTCATCAAAATCGCTTCCATATTTTTGAGCATATCCCTTAGCGACCAATCTAGCTTTATATTGCTCTATAGACCCGTTGGCTCCCCGTTTTGCCTTAAACGTCCACCTACAACCTATGACGCGTTTTCCCGGGATAGGTTTTATTAATCTCCAAGTATTATTTTGCTTCAGAGAATCTATTTCCTCACTAGTAGCTTTTAGCCATTTATCTTTAGTTTCTGCGTCATTGATATTTTGTAGGTCTGTCCATGACTTTGGCTCCTGAATTTGACACAGGTTTCCGCTTATACCAAAACGATTAGGTGGTACACCGCGATTTTGTCTTTGCGATCTTCTCGGTTCAGGGGATTTGTCGGTCGGGGTGTTAATCTGATCTTCATCGTGTTCTTCAAGATCAATTTCGATATTATCTGCGGGAGTTTGTTCGTTGTTTTGATTTTCTTTGTCGGGTCTAATTTCCTCATCTTTTATACCTTCTTCGAAGAATTTTACGGTTCTAGATATTATAATTTTATTTTCACCCGTATATATCCTATAGACCTTGATCCTGAAATCATATCCCAACATTATTCCCTCGATGGCTTTCTCATCTAACTTATTTCTTTTAGGTTTGTCGACATAGGCAAATGCCTTACATCCGAATGTTTTAATGTTCAAGAGATCGGGTTTTCTTTTATGCCAAAGTTCATAGGGTGTCATGTTATTTTTGTTAGCTTTTGTTAATAGACGGTTGATGAGGTAGGTGGCGGACATGACAGCTTCCCCCCAGAATTGCTTAGGTAACTTGGCGTCCGACAGCATGGTTCTAGCCATTTCCACTATCGTTCTATTCTTTTTCTCCGAGACGCCGTTCTGCGGGCTAGAATAGGGAACACTCAATTGACACTCTATTCCGTTTTCGATCAGGCAGTTTTCGAATTCATTACTGATATATTCTTTAGCATTATCGGATCTTATTGACTTTATTAACTTGCCAAATTTATTCTTAGTTAGCGCTATGTATTCCTTCAATTTGATAACGGCTTCCGATTTATGCGCGATTAAGTATGTTATTGTGTACCTGCTATAATCATCCGTGAATGTTATGAAATATCTTTTCCCTCCTATCGTTTCAGTCTGCATGGGGCCACAAATATCGGAATGTGCAAGGGTACAGATTTCTTTGCTTCTGTTTGTGGCTACTTCAGGGTAGGGCAGAGCGGAAAGTTTCCCTTCAACGCACTTGGTGCATCGCGTGCCATGTTTACAATTGTTAATTGTTATCCCATCGGCTAATTTATGGTTAACAAGGTATTTAATATCATCAAAATTTTTGTGTCCGAGTCTTCGGTGCCACATTGAAATACAATTTGTATTGTTACAGAAAGTTTGAGTACTTATAGTATAGCCGTAATCATCTTCAGGGTTTAGTACGTAAAGATTGTCATTTAATTTAGCTGTCAAGATTATATTATCATCTTTGACGAATAAGCATGCATTTTACTCGAAAATTACCTTTATGTTATTTTCAGTGGAGTTCTTAACTGACAATAAATTGCTTTTTAGTTCTGGACAATATAATACATCTCTTAGTGTAATGTAGTGGTTTTTGTCTGTTTTTATTTTTACGTCGCCCATACCTTGCGAATTAAGCCTTTTTCCATTAGCGATTGTTATATTCCCAAAATTCCCGGCTGTGAATGTAGCAAAATTTGTTTTTGCTGATGTAACGTGCCTGGTACAACCCGAGTCAATAATGTATGTGTTTGAATCAGTTGTTTGTGTTTGGTTAATTTTTACTGACTCAATTTCAAAATTATTTTCCACTGGAAAGAGAGGAATGATCGATTGGTTAACCTCATCCTCTATATTTGTTTTGCTGTTAAAGCAAAAATTCGAGGAGTCGGTTTTGCTACCATTATTTTGGTTGTTGGGGTTTACCGAATTGGCTTTAAAGTTGGCGTGATTGTTAAATTTATTTCTGTTATAATTTTCGTGTTTTTGGTAATTGTTTTTCTGTTTGTTTTTCAATTTGTAACATTCTGAATGAACGTGCCCATCTCGTTGACAAAAATTGCAATACTTTTTGCTCCCTTTATTTACAATTTTATACGCTTTGTCCCTTGGTCGTGTGCTGGTGTTTTTGTATTCAATCCGATGAGAGTATTCATCGATCAGTTTATTTTTTACAAACTCGAGGTCTAGATTCTTTTCGTCTCTAGCCTCCATACTCGTTATAAGAGGAGCGTATGACTGAGGCAAGCTGCAAAGCATAAGAGCCACAATGTGCGAATCATTTGTGAGCTCTCCAATGGCAGCGAGTTTGTCACGGATAGTTAAAATATTGTTTATATGTAAATTTAAGTCTCCTCCTTCGTTTAACCGTTGGGAATAGAGCTTTCTCAGCAAAAATAACTTAGATGATAAATTTGCCCTTTGGTGGACATTTTTCAGTTTTTCCCAAATGTCCTTTGGGGATGTTAAGTTTCTGATGTGTACAATTTGTGTATTTTCAATGCACAAACAAATGATGGCTTTCGCCTTAGCAGCATTTTTTGTATATGTATCATCAGATGAGCTAGGTGGATATTCTGTTATATATTTGAACAGATCATCTTTAATTAATAAATTTTCTAATTTAAAACACCAATGATTATAATTATTATCGTTCAACTTTTCTACTGCTGTAATTTCTTTTGAGGCAGCCATAGCGTGTTATTCAAGTATTATAAATTCTTTGATAACAAATATATTTACTATAAGAAGTTTGTGACTTTCTTAATGTAATTTCTTAGAATATATACATAAATGTAAATAAAATGATCACTTATTCAAAATAATCAAACAATATTCATAATAATAATACCCTTTTTTGCGATATTATTTAAAACAGTACCAATATTTATTCATGCACATTTATTTTCATGTATTTATTTCAATATTTCATATCTTATATGTGCATCCTTTTCATTTTATCCCAATCAAATAAACAAATTTTTATTACTGGGTTATTTATTTATTTATTTATTTATTTACTTTCCCCTTCTATTCAGTCCTCATTATCTTTTAACAATATTTGGGAAGGGTGCGTTCGGGATTTAGCATTAGATGATAACCCAATTTATTTTAAAAAATATATATAGTTATATCAAATTGATAAATAACAGTATTGAAAAATGGAAGGTATTTTCTTACCTTTCTGATAATCCGACGTAGAATCCGACTTCTTACAGGATTATGTATCCACCTATAACATTTATTTGATTTTATTTAAACATAAATGTTGTTCCAATGAGGGAGGCATCTTCAGTGAAAAGAAGGTCTTGTGAAGAGAAAAACACCTTTAATTGTCACGCATATTCCTGATTAAATATTGGTTACACTAAAACAAATAATAATAATAATAGAAAATTAGTAAAAATAAACTGTAGAACATGGAATTCTCATAGGAGAAGAAACGTTCCATTTACACAAAGAAACGCGCACAAAACTGTGTGCGTGTTGACTTGACGAGTGTCAGTCCTTTGAGTGAGAAATTAAAAGGGTCCCACACGAGTTGTTGCACAGTAAAAAAAAGGCTGGAAACAAAGAAACTGCATAACAAGCAATTATTTCACAAGTACAGTTTAGTCTTGATTAACAGAGTCTAGAGTGTCAGAAAACTTTTTTGGTGCTACCATCTGTTGCCGCAACACCGAAACCTAAGTCTCCAACGTTAAAGGTCCGTTACTTTGTGATCTTACGAAAAGCATATCTCACAAACAAAGTACAGTATCACAAGAAAAGTTATGTTGCATAATGCCACAGTAAATTATCTTGTTACAAGTGAGGAGATGTTTGACGTAAAACACTCATATCCGAGACATTTTCCAACAAATTTTTAGCCTCAAATCACTGTATTTATCTTCTGTGTGTAATATGACACCCCCGAAATAAACCGCATCTAGCTCTTAATATCGACACAATAAATTTTTAAATTGTTAATAATGCTGAAAGAGCCAAATAATATTAACTTTATGAAAGAAAGAAAAGCTTGTTTACAGTAAGATCGAATAGCAGACGAACTTAAAACAAATTCTACCTGTGGTGTGATGGTTCAACTGAGCGAACATCTTTGCCCATGTGCAGCGCGTCATTCCAAAGGCAGAATTGTACTTATATATTGCGCATGCGCAACTGAAGAATTTTAATTTAAAATTACGGCTAATTAATAAAATATTTGAAAAAAAAAAGAACGAATGTACAGTAACAAATCTGTCGCCATATATCTTTCATTTAAAAGAAGATTGGTGTAATTTGATGCAGTAGTTTCTTATCACGGACTGTCGAAAGAAAAAGCTTAGCGCTTTAAATATATAGATTGCGAAAGCAAAGGGAGTTTTATCATTTCAAAAAAGTGGTGCAAATTAAGAAATCTGAATTAAAAAAGTAGCCCACTGGGAACCCTGCATAAATTACAGATTTAAAGAAAATTACTATATTTAATGAAATCTTTGACCCTTTATTTCAGTGATAAGGTAAACTCCAGATGAACGGGAGGATATTGTAGAAATAAGTTCAGGTGTTTTTATTATGCTTTTCATATGATCTTTAAAATACCAGATCTCATCCTTTACTGCAGGTCCCTTCCAATTCCACCGCAGGTCGACCTGTGGTTCACATATCGTCGGTACCGTGTCAAACTATTCAATATGAAAACAGTGTCGGCAGTGGGCTACTTTTTTAAAATCCAGATTTCTTGATTGCAACCACTTTTTTGAAATAGTAAAATTCGCCTTATTTAAGCTTATTTAATGACATATTAGTTAAGGCGAAAACAAGAGAATTTTACCATTTCAGAAAAGTGGTGCCAATCAAGAAATCCGAATTAAAAAAAGTAGCCCACTGCACTGTAAAAAAAATCTGTAAAGTTACTAAAATTTTTCTAGGAAACTGAGATTCCAGGAACTTTTTATGTAACGGCAACAGCCAAAATTTCTGTAACAGCATCTCTTACAGGAATTTTTCTTGTTGCCATTACATAAAAAGTTCCTGGAATCCCAGTTTCCTAGAAAAATTTTAGTAACTTTACAAATTTTTTTTTACAGTGTGGCACGCTGCTTTCATATTGGATAATTTGACATGTTTCTGACGATATTGTCCTGGCGATTACTTCATATTTCCAGCCTTGGATGCTATTTTATGAAAAGAGTCACCCAGTGCTCCTCTGGATGTTTGTCTATAAGTGGACTTTTATAATGAAATAAATGGTCTATAAACGGATTCCTGTTTGTTTCATGACATTGTAGACTTCACCTTTTACTTCATCTCTTTGCATCGCAAATTCAATTTTCCGTTTTCCAACTATCCAATCTTCAAGGAGTTTTTCTTCTTCAAAGGATAACACAGCAATGTCCCATACAGTTACTTTCAATTGTTTTCCCTGGAAGTTTAATAGACAACGTTGCTTTTGGAATATTAAAATGAAGAGACACTTTCTTCAAGCTGAGTTCACCTGACCTCATAACTTGTACAGCTTTTTCAAGGTCAGTTGTATATACTACTTGAACCTTCATATTTCCTTTTTGAGGAATCTTTTTTGCGATCATTAAAAATATTTCTATAAGTCATTTAAAGTAGAAAAAATAAGATTTGAAACACATCAATAATTATTACCTTTAAAAATGTGTGTGTATATGTTCTTTTGTACCGTTTTTATAACTGTTAACTTTTCATTTGTTACCATTGTTGAAAAATAACTTAATTCAAAATATAGGCTATAAAAGAAGCCAGAAAAACATAAATCCCAAACAATTTGATCACTAGGAAAAATAGCCTATTGTATTCCTTCCAGTGACAGAACACTTGTGTTCCCTCATTGGTTACAGACTGTTTTCTGTTAATTGAGTGAATTTATTGCATATATAATGACTAAAACAATAAGGAAATAAGTACTTTGCCTCAATTTTCTCCAACACGGAAAAATCCCAGCGAATGAACAGCTGTTCATTCATTGGATATTTATCATTGGCCAAACCAGTTATTAAAGACCCCTATTCTCAAATTGTATGCGTTCTACAATGGTTAAAACAATTAGAAATTTAGCTATAGTAGTATGTATATTTAATGTATGTACAATAAAATTATATTAAAATATTCAAAATATTTTAGGAAATAGAATTTCCTTTTTACCCTATCAGAGGGCTCAAAATCAATGCTTAATATCTGCACATTTCTTTTAACACTCTCCCTTTTTCTGTCTAACACTAGAACATGTTCATAGAATGTGCAAAATTTCAAGGCGATTCCTAATACTATATTACTATTTTAAGAACCCTACTTTTTAAAGCTTTTGTGATTTTGTTAATACAACGGCGTTTCTAGGTGCGTTCGTAATTATATAAATACGTAGCACCTATAGTCGTCGTTCTGTCTGTCTGTCCGTTCGTCCGCAAATAGTAAAGCAGAAACTTTTAAATATATAATTTTAGTAAAATTTTGTCGAGTCATTTCAAATTTTATGAAAATCGGATGTATAGTTTAATTACAGGCACAGTCAAAAGTTTTCCGTTACACTGCGGCCAATGGGAAAAAATTATTCCAAGTTCATTTTAATGATGTTACAGTCTCTCGAACAGAATAAAATTGATATGCACTTATGAAATGCACTAAAATATACATTCAGTACAATATGCGGTGAAAAAAATATTTATAAAACTAGTTATAGGACGAACGCACCTCATTTGCCTTGTTTGACGTGCATTTTCCAACTTGTTTAATCCCAGCTAGTGTTTATTTAACAGATATTTTTTTTCTTAAAAAAATTACATACGCAAAAAATATATTATGATACAATATACAGGCGGGAAATCCGGATGAAACTGGAAGTTTGAAACCACATGAGAACATTATAAAGTTCAGTGAATACATTACCCTAAGTTAAGCAGGTAAAAGTGTTGATCGTTTATTTTAAGTAAAAGGCTATGACGTTTTGCAAAAACCACAATAGTGTGGTTGAGGAAAAACAATAAATAACCAGATAAGAGTAAATTTTAGAAAATGTTATAATTAAATTTTCTTCTTTCGTTCAAGGAATAAATGTTTCAGGCTTTTCACATTATGAAATAAGTTCAACAGTGTCAAGGTAAATAAGTAAGTAATAAATTATTATTTATAAAATGGCGCTCCGAAAGTCACGTGGTGATTTTAAAATGAATAACTTTTGACTTGAGTAACCTTTGGTCTAAGCATTATTGGGCTAAAAGTTATTAGCTGATTTTAAAAATTAATTTTTGGCTTAACCCATTTATTCCTGAATTTTTGTTCTCTCAAATTTGTTGGTAAACTCACTTTAAAATGTTGCAAAATGAGCTGGAAAAATACTAAAAAAAAATTATACTAAAATATTTTTGTATATATTTGATAAAATGTAAACTTACTATATATGGGAATATACATGTGTGGTAAAATGCATAATTATATATTTTGTCTAAATTTATTTAAATTAGGCTTTTAAATTGTATATTATATGCTATAATTAGTATTTTTATGAACTATTAAAAAATATATATTTATTTCTTTACAGATACTAATAACATTATAAGTATTATTGATAATAAATTTAAAAAAATCGTATTTGAGGCTAAAAAAAGAATTTATTTCAAAATTATCTCGAAAAGGACTTTACATAAATAACTGCCCCCTAAATGTCTAATAGAAATATGTACCCATATGCGCCTCGCGCTCTTTATTTTGTACGTTACAAACATGCATAAAAAATAGGCTTGAACATATAATTTCGCAATGAAAAAAAATACGTATTTCAAAGAAGTCTACAAGCTAAGATTATGACTGATTTATTTGGATGCTTGATACAAAAAATACAAATAAACTTACTTTTACATTTCGCTATCTTGAAAAATGAAAAATCTATAAATAAAAAAAAAGGCCTTCATTTAAGCTAATAAATATGAGTCTTATGCTGTCATTTCTCGATAATAGATAAAGACATTTATAGACAATTACTTTATACAATTTTCATGTTGTAAAGAAGAAGAAAATTTAAAAGATTTATAAAATTTGAAACGTCCCAAAAATGGGACGCTAGGCATAAATGGGTTAAACAACCCAAAAGTTACTAAGGTGATTTTAAAAGTTAATATATATACAGTGTGTTCGTAAAGTCATGGTGCACTTTTCGCCGGTCACAGGAAATGAACAAAACAAGATGGAAATGTGAAATCTTCGTCAAATAAAAGAAAAACTTTCCAAGTTTCATACTTGTACAGTGCAGTTCAAAGTGGCCTTGTTTTAAAACAGAGAATCAGAGACGTTATTCACAGTGACGTAAAACAGTTGCTTCAGAAAAAGAAACTGCTGTTGAACAAAAATTAATGAAAAAAGTATAAGCAAAAAATTTCGAAGATTGCACTGCGTAAACCTTGCATGGGTCAACAGTTATGTTGTGTTAGTATTGTAGAGAAAACCTTTCAATAAATGGAATGTTGTATAAAGTGGGATGTAAAGGCGAAAGAAATTTAAATTACTTGTTTTTAAATTGTTCTAGATGTTGTGTAAAGTTTTCACTCGAATATACACTGCTCAAAACAATTAAAGGATATTTGAAGTTTTATATAAAATAAGGATATAAACGAAATTTTTTTTGCCGAAAATAGAAGAAGAGAATCACAAATGCAAATTTTTTTGGTTTTCAAACTGTGGAGTATGCAAATTTTGAGTTCGACGTCAAAAACGTCGCTTCAGCGGCAGCGAATGAAATTTGACTTTCAACTGGATAAAAGAGAATGAAGACAAGGATGATCGGCATTCAGTGATTGCTTTGTTTCGATGAGTACGATGTCTCAGCGAAGTCATTTGACAGATTCAGAAGCTTTGAGAATTGTTGTTAGGTTAGAAGGGGGCCAAACTCAAGCCGAAGTAGCGCAAGCCATTGGAGTGTCACAAAGTGTCATTTCCAGGATCTGGAACCGTTTTTTGGAGAGTGGATGTGCAGGCCGAAGACCAGGGCAAGGTCGTAGACGGGCAACAACGCCCAATGAAGATCGGTGTTTAGCGTTAACAGCTCGGAGACACCGAACCATGAAAGCTACTCTGATCCAACAACACCTTCGATCGGCTACAGGCACCACGATTTCAACTCAGACTGTCCGAAACCGGCTCCATGCTGTAGGTCTGTATGCTCGCCGACCGATGGTATGTGTTAGATTAACATCAAGGCATCGTTGCGACCGCAGGGAGTGGGCAACCGAGCATGTCAACTGGAGGAGAAATGAATGGAGCAATATTCTGTTTTCTGACGAGTCCCGTTTTTCTGTCCATCCGGATAATAGGCGTATTTTCATCTGGAGGGACCGTGGCAGTAGGAATAATCCTGTGTTCGTGCACGAAAGTGTCAGATTTGGCGGTGGAGGAGTGTTGGTGTATGGTGGCATCTCCATTGACGGGCGCACTGACCTCTACATCATTCGAGATGGAGCTCTGACTGGTCGCCGATATAGGGATGAGATCCTCAGACCTATTGTAGTCCCTTACGCTGCAGCAATCGGAGATAACTTCATTTTAATGGACGATAACTGCAGGCCACATCGTGCAAACCTGGTGGAGGATTTCCTTTTCGAGGAAGGAATCGTTCGAATGGAATGGCCAGCGTGTTCTCCAGACATGAATCCGATCGAACACGTTTGGGACGCTCTAGGAAGACGAGTTTCTGGCCGCCAACAACCCTCACAAACTCTCCAAGAACTGGAAAGAGCTCTTCTGGAAGAGTGGGACAGAATACCCCAACTCGTCATTAATAGCCTCATTGAGTCCATGCCTCAAAGGTGTTCAACGTTGCTGGCCGCCCGTGGAAACCATACCCCCTACTGAAAATGATTTTCTTTGAAGAAAACACCTTTTCTTATTCTTTTTTTCTTATATGCACAAATTGTGTTTTTTTCCTTTAGTACACAAATGCGCAATAAAATGCATTTTTTTCTGCCAAACATGTGTAATTTATTCTCATATAACCTACTATGTCTGTCGACCATGTATCAATCAGCTAAACAGTTTACCAGATACAAAATCCACCTAAAACTGTAATATCCTTTAATTGTTTTGAGCAGTGTATTTCTAACTAAGATGATAAAGCTGTAAATTATACGCTTATCTGGTACGCTACTGGATGGTATTGCGTATTGTAGATATCAGTGGCATATGAAAATAAAGGTTATCTAAAATGCTTTTCTAAATTTTTGCTATTTTAGCCGTTTATTTTGATTTATTTTCGATTGAATGTCAGTTATAAGTACCAGGCCGACATTTTTCAGCATTGACTACTTTAAGATGGAATGTAAAACGCCAATATACTGAATACCCGAAAAATATGTCTCTATACGAAACAATAACAACAAAAATAACAAGAACAACAACAAAAACATAACAACAAATAATCCTTAAATTTATATACTTTCTTTAATCTGCTAATATTACCTATCTTCTCTTCAAAAGAAGAAATATAAATCCTATTATCGGAATCAATTTTCATTTTTGGATGTATAAATAGATTTTGTAAGTCAAATATATTTCATCCAATTTGTACAAGACAATAAATACCTGATGCGATAAATACGTATACAAAAGATTACATTGGTATATAGACGGTGTACTTCTTAAAGCAACAATTATTTATCGTGCTTTTTATTTTCACTCCCAAACGAGAGTTTATCCGATTAGGATTCACTATGAAAGCTAGATTCGACCCCAATCTTTAAAATAAACCATGGTAAATCCTTTATTCCATAAATATTTGTTAAAACAATCTAACTCATTTAATGGTCATCTTTGAATGCTTTCGAAACATTGACTAGCTAATCGTCTTATTCCGTTTTAGTATTAGATGGCGATATATATGAAAAGAAGATGCATAATGTCGTTTTCTAATTTTTTTCCCTAGTTTTTTTGTGTTAGCTTTTTGTTTAAAAAAACAAAGCAAATAATGTACAGGTAACATGGCAGATTACTAGTGGAATATAAAAGAGAATGCGATCAAAAATATTTATTTATAAAATTGTTCCGTGTATTTTATTAAAAGTTTTTCTAGCTTAATTCTGTTCCTTGTTGTATTGGGAAGTACTAGAGGTTGAAATGATATAATTGTGAATTTATCACGGAAAGCAATAATCTGTTCTTCCCATAAGTTCAAAAAGCGAGTTTTTAGTCCTACATTTTTGATATCCTTAGCCTGTGTATGTGTGAAGTAACGTCATATTAAATAAGAAAAAACTAATTAGCTCAAAATCTTTTATTCATAATCATAATTAGTGAACGCAATAGTACGTTTATACACTTGCAACCATTTCTATTTATATGTTCAAGAAAAAACAACGTCAAATCTATCTGAAATAGCTCTTCTTTGTCTTCTTCAGCGTTTCGACGTAGTGGCATCTGTGACAAAAATGGCGCCATTCAGTATTATGGGGTCCATATATTAGTATTATGGGCTTTCACTTCGTGGACGTGCCTCTGGTGTCCTAATTACTGGAACCTACGTATACACAACATCCCAATACACATACTATTTTGCATTGACGACACAAAGAAAAGTCTGGTGAGAACAACAGTTATTATTCTGTAACAAGGGCGTGCACAGGGGGAAGGGGTGGGATGGAGGCAAGGAGTGCAATTCAACCTGGTATACCCATTTCATGTAATGTATATACAGGGAATGCAAGGCGCACATCACACTGTACCGAGCCTCGCAATTTCTGCTACACGCTCCTGATAGTGTATCCAGTATCCAGGTTAGAAGTCTGCACGGTAGAGGTCAGCCGAAGTACTAATTAAAGATCTGAAGAAGCAAAGCCTTAGTAAATATTACTCTGAAAAAAAATTCTGCCACTAGTATCTAGAAAATAAATTGCGACGCTAAAATAAAATAGTTCCATGTCATCCTTATAAATTCTAGTTCCCTTTGCTAGAAACTTCAAGTTATCCCTATTAAAATTCAAAGGCGTTTTCCTATATTGTCGTGTTCAAGATTATTTAAAAATCTCTGCAAATAAATGTGAACACAAGAAGTGAGTTTTAGTAACTATAATTCTACTTCATGAATTAATTCTAGAAATCAAGTGATAATTTCTCGCAATTCAAACGGTTCATTATATAATGTATAGTTTCATCACCCAGAAAACTATAGACTAGAAATTCTTGATCATTTCGTCTATTCAATTTATTGATTTACCTTATTCGCATAAATGTGGAAGTCTATATTTCTAATTTAGGGATTTAAAAAATCACTACCTATTCGTTCTAGATGAAGGCGGTATATTTTTTCTTTCAGTGTACTGACAAACTAGTTTCTATGCTTAAAGTGTTTGTTTGCGGCTAATGTTTCTGTTTTAAAAGAATCTGAAATGTTATTTTAGCTTTTACGCAGATTCTGAAAACATTTTGAGACCTGTGATGATTGATGTATTCTCACATGTCAAACTTCTTATGGGCCAGCTTATCATCACCCTTTCCTTCGCCAACTGGCTCCCCTGAATTGTATATTTTTAATACTATATATCGGAATTGTAAATAAAAACTTTAGAAAGATTGTTGAAACTTGAATATTTATTTATCAAGTATTGAACAGTAAAAGGATTTGTCGCTCTTCTATCATTTGTGGATTCGACTTTCTTCGGACAACAGCTGTAAAAAGGAAGAAAAGCTCTTATTTACTTTCCCAATAGTTTTGACAATTACAAATTACTTCAAACTGTCTATCATTAACATAACTATTTGGTAACCTTGAGCAATATACTTATAACTGTTTAAAACCCTTTAACACAATTATTTACCAAGAATTAACGCAACAAATGAGGGGCTCACAACCATGGTAGACCAAGTCTATTTTGAAAAAAAATGAGATAGTCAATTTAGAAAGTGCATAAAATTTGTTTTATTCGCTCCCACCGTGAACCAAGTCTGTAAATAGATCTCATATATGAGAAAGTATGTGAAAACAGGCTTTATTCCCTGTGGGAGTGGATAA
This sequence comes from Maratus speciosus, assembly GCA_963932465.1. Classification (NCBI taxonomy): domain Eukaryota; kingdom Metazoa; phylum Arthropoda; class Arachnida; order Araneae; family Salticidae; genus Maratus; species Maratus speciosus. The sequence goes on from OZ010790.1 coordinate 467,440,971, forward strand.
AACAGATTTTATGCACCTTCTAAATCGACTATCTCATTTTTTTAAGTGGACGTGGTTTACTATGGTTGTGAACCAATTAAATATACTTCAGCTACAAAACAAAGCAGTGACTTATTGAACGAATATTAAGTTACGACTTGTTTAGGCCTTGTTTTCGTAAGAGCCTTAATTGTTGCAACATATTTATGTTTGTATATATTAACCGCCGTGATGTCATCAATAACGAGTTTGAAAAATCAGCTGTTGCGTCATTGCACTCTTATTATTTTTTAAATTATGAAAGAACAAGTACTTTTGGCAAGAATTATAAACACACTTAGATTAGCAGATCTTAACGGCAAAAAAATTCCGCTAACGGATAATAATATTTCTTAAGCTTGAAAGTAATAATATTCACATTAGAAACAATTTCATTATTATATAAGTGGAATATATTATATTTTTACACTAGTTTTTGTGCCAAAAATCTACCTTATTGACCCCTATCCGTTCTAACTATTAGAGAAACTATAGTTGCTAATTTCAAGTCAACTTCATCCTGTAGGTTGCTCTGTACAATTTCGAGAATTCTGTATTTTTTTCCCCTCTAACTGGCTGAAAGACAGAGTTAGATTCCATGCAAGTGCCTTAAGATGATGCAAATGTCTCTTCAGTTATTTTTATCCTTTAAAACTAAATTGTTTTTCTGTACTGTTTCGGGTACAATGTTTTAATGTTTTCAAAATCTCAAATAAAATGTATGCGTACGTACTATTTCAGCCTATTGTTCAGTTTCTATAGCGAGAAACTACTTGCATGCGTTTAAATGTACATGTGTGCTTTACATTAGCTACTTTAAGCAGTTATTTACATATTTTTTCTGAAAATGTTCGAGAGTGAAGGGCACTACCTTGCCCCGTGTGAAATTAGTCTAATTTCGTCACTGCTTACGCCGACAACTATATTCTGAATTCTGGTTAGTATGTTTAAACTTTTTAAATCAGAATTCTATTCTGACATTCTTATGTGCAATGAACTAAAAATTGTAATATGTCCTCATTTCTAATATTTCTAAGATTGACCGAAGTAAAGGGGTCCACATGAAACCTTCCTGATTTCAAATGTTAATTATTCGGAAACTATGAGTCTTAGAGATTTGCGGTTTGCGGTATCATGAATAGCAACACAACAAGTTTAGTTTGCTGCATTTTTTTTCCGAAACAGTTAATTTTTGTTGCATGCATTATTGCTATGTCATTACAACAACTTTATTTTGGCGCAAATGTTAATTTGTCTGGAAAAGTTACATTCTTGTCTATGTATACTCTTCGATACGAGCTCCGTTCGTAGCTTTCTAGACCGGGAGACAGCAGCACAGACAATCACCTCATCGAGTTCAAGGCTGAAATTCATGAATTAGTTAAAACTCGATTCGCATATTAACGCGCAATCGGTTTCCAAGTCATATCGTGGTGAAGAACACTTGAAAAGCCGATTTTAGAGGTTGACCTGTAGGTTTACCATATTGTTCCCCTGCATCCGAAAGTATGAAAACATGAAAGACTGAGAGCAGGAAAACACAATGGAAAACTACGAGTCAACCACTAAAATCGGTTTTCAACTGTTTTCCACCAAGATATGACTTGGCATACCAGTTGCGTTTTGATATGTGAATCGAGTTTTAACTAATTCTAGAATTTCAGCCGTGAACTCAGTGAGGTGGTTGTCTGTGCTACTGTCTCCCGGTCTATTCAGAATGTCCAGTCAATATTCAATCCCAGTCCACGTGTTGCGCAGCCTATGTCAGGTGTGACTGAATGGATGGCTTCTGCAATTTTGTAGCGGAGATCATAAGCACCAAGTACAGATGAAAAGCCAATTTGCAGCAAAATAAACTTGTTGTGTTGCTATTCATGATACCGCGAAATCACAAATCTCTAGGACTCATAGTTTCAGTACGGTTAACATTTTATATCAGGGAGGTTTTGTGTGGATACTCTGTTTATTGATTTTTGTTCAAAAGTGAGAATTTTCCCTCGACAGCTTGTTTCTTCATTTTAAATTTATTTAAATACTAGAAAACACCCGAATACAGAGCACACATTTTCGTTAATTTCATAAATAAAAATTACGAATGAAAATGGAAAAGTTTCATAAGAATATTTCCAAAACTTTTTGAATCGTGATTATATTGTAAACGACTTACTGCAAAATGTTTTTTTAAAAACACATTTGAAGTTTTTACTGTTGAAAACAAAATTTTAAATTTACACTCGATAACCCAAACTCTCAAAAATGAAATTATTATTATTAACAGCTTATTTAACATTCAACCATAAAAAATATTGGAAAAAATTCTAATATTTTATTTTTATGTTTTTTTAATATTATTACTGATTATCAAAAATTCATTTACGACTTGCCAAATTATTTTTTGTTTTCAGAATTACGGTTGAAAATAAGGCATTACTTGGTTCCCAAATTTCTACTTAACAAGAAAAAAAAAGAGAAATCAACACTAAAATGATCATTTTAACGTAAGCAGTCCCTTTAAAAATTAAAGAGATTCTATATTAAATTCATAGCAGTGAATCCTAAATTGTGTATAAGAGATGGTTCATTGAATTTTAACTGGCTAAAGTCTTTATTCATGATGTAATTACGGCCATAGTTAGTAAAATGTACTGCAGTTAGTGCACCAACCAGAGCATTTCTTTTGTACAAATATTATTTACATTCGGTCACGTTTGTCTAGGCTCATTTGCTGAGGGCATCTATAATATATTTATTTTTTAGCATAATAGAATCCATCTATTCATTTTATGCTCTGGTATTAGCATGCATCCATTATTAATGTACCGAGTTTCTATAATTGAATTTGTCAGGAAGTCGAACGACCTAAGTTATCTAAATCGATTTACATGACGTTCTGTGACATCTGTTTTTTTTTTTTTTGTAGTAATTTTGTTTGTTAAGGGGGATTTGTCTCTAGAAGGCCGAAAAAGGAGTGTTTTTAACGTTTTTTTCCTAGAATGGAATAAAGATTTTTGGTCCCGAATTTTTTCATGCTATTTATTAACATTTGAAGTACATTTCAAAAAATTTTTAATAAAAAAATTGATGATGTAGCCAGGGACCGGCTTGAAATATCTAGGGTCCTGGGGCAAACATCATTCTGGAGAGCCTCTTGTATCTATCCATAAAAATTGCCGTGAAGTATATGCTTAAATGTCTAAACTAAAGTTCATAAATATTGTATATACATAAATTTTGTACCAGGTACTATTCACATCTGTATATAGACTATCAAAAGACAGATGGTCACAACTTTAAGAAAAATACTGTTTAGGAAAACTAGTTGGAAACTAGTAGAAAAAATGATAGATTGGTTGAAGAGAATATTTATTTGCAAACTTTCCCTTACCTAATCTACGTATGTGATAACACGTCTAAAAGAAAAAAAAATGCCCCCCCCCCCCCTATTGGTCACTATAAATGGTTTTAACTTGTCTCGTTAATAAAATTTTAATCATTAGTTTTGATGATGTCTGTTTTTTTTTAGCGGTTGGAGGGGACATGGTGTATGGGCAGAAGAGAAGTAGGGCAGGACCACACTCTCTAAATCTTTGAAAATGTTTCTGGCCAATTTTAACCATTTTGCACCCTATATAAAGAATCCTGGTTACCACCACTGGAGCCCCGTAAAATGGGAGCCCGGAGTAACTGCCCCACAAGCCCCTGCATTAGTAGGACCTAGATGTGGCTCGAGGTGTGTGGGTGGATGTCCTAGCGTACTCGCCGGGCACTTTCAATCGATCCGATAGATCACCAGATTCGTTTGCAATCAATTTTCCTTAAGGATTGTGAAAGAAGATAAAATTGTCAGGAGCTTTAAGTTGTTTTAAGTCAGAAAATTGAAAACGAGCAAAGTGGCAGCCATTAAAAAAAAATTCCATTTGTGACCCCTTTTTGACCTTGGCGTTCTTTTAAAAGCATTTATCTACTAATAAAAGAAAGTTTTGCTCTGTGCGTCTCTGTGTGTGCGATGGTTAAATAAATCTACCGCACGTACAGGTCTGAAAATTTGTATGAGGGTAGTTGAAGGCCTTTCCTGGTGCACCTGAGAGTCAGAATTTTAAATTTATAATAATTAATTACGTTATTAATTAAAAATCACAACGCACAATCATCTAAAAATCATTTATTTCATCTGAAGTCAAATTGTCAACCGTCTTAGTTTACTGTAACACGAGATGTGATGACATGTAGAGAAATGCTGAAAATGACCGAAATTCGCATCCGAACAACGCCGAGCTAAATGCTCTTTAATATAGAATGTAGTTGAGAATATATGCAATATCACTGGCCGAATTTTCGGGCATTTCCAACAGTTCTTCGAGATGTCATCACATTTTCCCTAAAGCAAAATTAGTGTATTAAAAACCAATACAAAAACACAGACAATCTAATTAAGTATTTAAAAATCACATAAAAATCAATTAAAAATAACATTAAACGTTTCGAACTTGCTTAAATTTCCTTTTCAACAATGTAAATAAATACAAATTCACGAGAGATAACATAATTGAACTTGGAGTTGAGAACTTGTGACACAAACAATTAAACACAGGGGTGGGGGGGGTATTTGAGTCAGGTTAAAATGCTATATTCAGGTGGAAGTGAATATACCTGGAGTAATTTTCTAAAGTGAACTAGCTTCATCGAATGGGAATTTTACCGTTCTAGTAAATCAGGTCAGCAGGAAAATTACTCCAAATTACTCCAGGTATATTCACTTCCCCCTGGATATACATTTTAACCTGACTCAAATACCTACCTCCGTGTTTAAGTGTTTGTGGCACATGCTCTCAACATCAAGTTGAGCTATGTTATCTCTCGTGATAATGTAAACAACGTTACATTATAAACCGGGAGGAGGCAGTACAAACTATCACCTCATCGAGCTGACGGCTGAAATTCCAGGATTAGTTAAAACTCGATTAGCATATAAAAATGCAACTGGTCTGCCAAGTCATATCTTGGCGAAAAACACGTGCAAATCCGATTTTACTGGTTGACTGGTAGGTTTACCACTGGTAGGTTCTCCTGCTCCTCCATGTTTTCATACCTTTAGGTGCTGGAAAACATAATGATAAACCTACCGATCAACGACTAAAACCGGGTTTACAAGTGGTTTCCACCAAGATGTGACTTGACAGACCAGCTACATTTTAATATGAAAATCGAGTTTTAATTAATCCTGGAATTTCAACCGCCAACTCGATGAGGTGATAGTCTGTGCAGCCGCCTCTCGATCTATTACTGAAGAGCAACTTTAAGAAAGTTCGAAACGTTTAATGTTATTTTTAAAGGATTTTTATTTGCTTTTTAACCAATTAATAAATTATCTGTAATTTTGTCATTCTTTTAATTAATTATGAACAGACATGGTATCTTTTTTCACTTCAAAATTAGTCTGTTGAATTTTTTTTCTAAAATATCTTTCTTATTGCCAAATTTATGAATGAAAATCCGTATTTTACTTCGTCTGATACTCCCCGTATTTTTAACTAAATAACTGGATTGCGATCTTGATTTGAGTGACAATGTGTGTCTTGACATACATTATAATCCCCAAACCATAATATCCCTAAATATATTAATAATTTTGAAATACTAAGCATTACAATAAATAAACAAACAACAACAAAAAAAAATATAGTAAAACACATTTTATATATCTGTAATAAAAATATTTTGTTAAGTAAAATGATTTATTTTTCTAGTAATTAAATATTTTATTAGGAAAGTTTCAAGATAAGTATTTAATATTGCACTGAGAATATGGATATAAATTGTATGGTAATGCTACAAATTCTGCCCTATAACCTCTTAATTGTGCCCCCCCCCCCCCTCTCCCCGTTAAAAGAATCGCTTTGAGAAATAAACTGAAGTGCAACAATAAAGTAAATGTGTTACAAAAGTATATGATGTGCAGTGTGACCTCGAAAACCCGGTAACTTCAAAAATCCCGCATCAAAATCATACCCCCCCCCTTTTTTTTACACTTGTAACTAGAGATGGGCAACATCGTCCTTTTAAGGAATCGTTCCAGCCGGAATCGTTCACCGAAAAGAACGAGTTCATTGGAGTCGTTCTTTCGGAATCGTTCCGAAAAAAGGAACGAATCCGAGAAAAAGGAACGATTCCGAGAAAAAAGGAACGATTCCGAGAAAAAAGGAACGATTCCGAGAAAAAAAGAACGATTTTGAAAAATAAAGGATTCCAAGGGGAAAAACATTTCCGAGATAAAGAGAACCACATGCAATCCATAATATTTTTTACTAATTTATTTTCTTATGTACCCATTCATTTTCTTAGGCATCCAGTCGCTTTAATTTTGTAATGTTTTGGACAGATGATTTTGTTTTTAAGAGTTCATTTCATTGATCAGCGTGTGCAATTAATTTGCAGTTATTTCTAACTTTATGATTTATGGTACAAAGCATAATTCCTCTTGGAAATTTAAGGGCGGTGCAAGGTCTATTCGATTTTCAGTGTAATCATTGGTTTCTCTTGAAAATATGTCGTCAAATGACCGTCCATTTATATTATTATTTTATATAGTGTGTCTTTACTCTCAACGATGTTCAGTGGCTAAGTCCTAAACCGTTAGTCATAGACCTATAGTTCCAATTACAAAAATGTTTTAAATAAGGTAAAAAATTATTCTGAAAGTCGTTTGGATCAATAAAAATATTTCTAAAAAAGTTACGAAATTTAATTTTTTATACGGTCCTCCGCCCTATAAGAGATATTTAGTAAAAATTTCCTGTTCTCTTAAAAGAAAGACAAAAAAAGTCCCATTCATCTAACACTAAAATTCATGAAGTTATACGAAACTTTGAAATGCAAGACTTATGCCACTTTTCTGCATCCGAATACACATGAGTTTAGCCATGCTTCTAGGGGTCGTAAACAAAGTGCTTAAAGTATTTGAAGGATTTATTTCATGTGTAGCTGCGCTTTGAAACAAATCGTATTACGACAGATTTTTGTAAGGATTTGAAGCTGTTTCTTTTCATGATTTTTTTAACAAAAACTATGCTATTTTTATAAGCTTTTATTTAACCTATTAACCGCCAAAACTATAAGTAGGAATTTTCAAATTTCTTGTTGAAAGTCGCTTGTCACCACAAATTCAGAAAGGTAATTTCCGCTTTATTAAAATATCAAAATTTCTGCCAATAAATAAGGCAATTTTTTTAATTGTAAAATAGTGGTGACAAAGTAATTAATGTAAGCATGAGCAATTATTTTGACCGTTGCGTGAACGCAACACCAGCGGGTAACGGGTTAACTTGAAACGATCGTATGTATGTCTTTCCAGTTCAAAATTTGTACTCGAAATTCAACTCACTTTAAAATATGCGATCGAGGTTAAATTTTACATATTGACGTAAATCAGATGACAATGTAATATTATTATGATTTTCAGTGCTTACCATTATGTACTTATTTTACAGGGTAACACAAAAAATTTCGGATAGATTACTGCCAACAAGTTTTCTAAAAAGTTTTAGATTAGATAACACAAGACTGCGATGGTTGTGTTTTTTTATTTTTAAAATTATGTATTTTTAAAATTATGATTTTTATGTATTTTTTAGCACTGAATCCGAAAATTATCTTCATTTTTAACCATCATGTCAGAATTTTTCGCAACTAGTAAATTTCAAAATTGAAAAAATAGCTAATACTATAAAATAGAGTCGATGGTTGTATTTTTTAACTTTTACGACTGATTTGTATGTGCTTTTAGCACTGAATGTAAAAATTACCTTCATATTTAACCATCATGTTAGACTTTTTTTGTAAATGGCAAATTTCAAAGTTAAACTAGTATGTTGTGGCCATCACAAAACTTTCTTCTAAATAAATCACGTCAATTAAATCATTTAAATAGTAAAAGAAATTACATCAATTTAGAACCAATTCGTATCAAAGTATACCTGAATTTGAAGTTTGATGAAAGTTCGTGCATTACTTATTGAGATAGAGCTGTAGGGGAAATTCTGAAAAATGCAGCATAGCAGCGTCACCTGTTGAGCGATTTGCACCAAAACACAAACAGCACTAATTCATATTAAGGTATACCGGAATCTGAAGTTTGATGAAAATCGGTGCATTAGTTCTGGAGCTAGAGCTATTGTGGAAATCACAAAAATGCAGCACAGCAACGCCACATGTTGAGCGATTTACACGAAAAGGTACAACACATCAATTCATGTCAAGGACTAACAGAATCTGTAGTTTGATGAAAATCCGTGCATTAGTTCTGGAAATTGAGCTATTGTGGAAATCGTGAAAAATGCTGCATACCAGCGCCACCTATTGAGAGATTTACACCAAAACATAAACAGCACTAATTCATATCCAGTATACCTAAATCTGAAGCTTGTTGAAAACCCAAGCATTAGTTCTTCAGATAGAGCTATTGCGGAAATCTCAAAAAACGCAGCATAGCAGCGCCTCCTGTTGAGCGATTTACCCCACAAGGGACAAAACGTCAATTCATGTCAAGCACTAAATCTGAAGTTTGATGAAAATCCGTGCATTATTTCTTGAGATTGAGCTATTACGAAAATCGTGTAAATGCTGCAAAATGCAGCATAGCAGCGCCATCTGTTGGGCGATTTGCACCAAAACTTTACCAGCACTAATTCATATCAAGGATTAACGGAATCTGAAGTTTTATAAAAATCCGTGCATTAGTTCTTGAGATAGAGCTTTTGCGGAAATCCTGCAAAATGCTACATAGCAGCGCCACCTGCAGGGCGATTTACACCAAAAACTAATGAAGGTCATTTTCGGATTAAATAGTAAAAAATACATAAAAATCAATTATCAAAAGTTAAAGAAATAACAATCACATCTATTTTATACTATCAGAATCAGATTTCCGAAAAATTTTCACTTTTTAGCTTTCAAATTTACGATTTGCAAAAAATCTGTACTTTGTGATAAAAAATGAAGGCCATTTTTGGATTAAGTGTGTAAAGAATCGAGGCTGTTGCTTTTCAACATTTTATTTAACGAAAATTCTATTATTTTTTTCCTGTTATATGTTTAGTACAAGCTGTATATTTTGCATTAATATTTCAGAATGATTATAGATTTCAAATTTATAATGCAATGTTAATTTTACTATCAACTATATTTTTTATATATCTGAAGATTATTTATATTTCTAGTAAATTTGTAAATGACCCCTATTTCGCAGCAAAAAATATGCTCCAAGTTGAAACAGCCATTACTTCGGTCAGTTTTAGTCGTAGAATAATAGGACTTTTATTTGTCTTACTTGTAAGTGTAATAGGAAAGTTTTACTAACTATAACTTGAAGGACCGGGTAATCGTATAAAAAATTAAATTTCATAATTTTTCAAGAAATGACTTTTTAAATACTTCTTTACCCCCATTTAAAACATTTTTGTAATTGGAACTATATGGCTATGACTAACGGTTTAGGAATTAGCTATTGGACATCGTTGAGAGTGGACATCCTGTATAGGAAATTTTATTATTGCTCTGATATTTGTCACGAGGGTCTCGGAATTTTTAGTCTCATAGATTCCTCTTCAAAATCTACCTCTAGGTAATCTTAATTTCATTTTTCATTCTGAATCTCATTTTTCATTTGGATGGCCCTACTGGTTTGGATATGTAACTAGTTAAAGCAGATTACATTTTTGTTCCAGTGTCCGTACTTTCAACAACTTTATGCCCTTTATCGTCTTTCTCCTCAGCTCCCTAACTTTACGCACACAGGATATTTCGCATAATTCATCAACATTATTATCACCGCCTTCAGGATCTGGTTCAGAAGTGAAACACCCTATTCTATAGCAATCATCTTGTAGTGCAATTCAGTGATATATATCAATTTTAATGCATTTGAAATAGCTTAATGTCATTAAAATGCGCTGCAAACGATTTTTTCCCGTTGACCATAATGTAACGAAATACTTTTGAGTGCCCCTGTAAATAAACTATTAATGCTACACTGTTCATATTGAATATCAAACATCCCATGGTAAACATCAGTAACATATATCAATTGCATGGGAATCCGAGTATATTTAGGGAGTTAGGTATATTACACACTGAGACCACACAACGACACAAAGCGCAACATGAAGTGCAAAAACCGGTCGAAACAAAGAACGAAGTAGTTGCAAACTTGTTTTAAACCAGTTTTTCTAGCGAATTCAAGCGACATGTCTTATGTGTCGCCTTAGTGTGTGACTTGCCTTAGAGCGTGAACAGACGGTCTGACGGACAGACAAACCGCATTCATAAACACTAACTTTATTGGAAAGAGTTAAAAAGTAAAGCACGTTTTTGCACACTGTCTTTCCTGAGTGACTGATGTATGTCTTGTCTTTTACCCTAACATCGCTATTTGTGAGCTGCTGTTAACTACGTAGAATTTCAATAAACTTACAACTCTTTTTGAATCTCCAATTTCACGAGAACCTACCGGAATTTCTCTAATTTCACACCCTCATCCGCCGTCACCCTCTCTTCACTTATATGATACAGAACTTCAGTTCGGTGTGAGTGAATTGCAATGCTAATATGTTTGTTTGGATTGGGATCTTTGGAGCTTCATAACTCATGAAGTCATGGAACACTTGTGTTACACGAAAGGGTAGAAGTTTCTTCAGATGATTTGTAAACAGATTCATTAGCAGGGCTATGGCTAGTGATATTTATAAGATAATATTATATGTATTAATATTATAATATATATATATATATATATAGTAATATATATGATTTTATTCATATATAGTACATATTATCTCCGCCAAAAGATATAGTGATTCACTAAACTTCAAAGTTCTATTTCTTTAAATTTGAAATTTGCTAACATTTTAACTGAAAAACGGTTTATTGGTTTAATTAAATTAAACAAATTAAAAGTATGTCCATTATTATTACAGAGTGTAGTACTATATAAAGAACTATCCTTTTGACGATGTTTCGGCCGTTGAATGAAAGATATCTGTTGTAAACGTATTATAGATAATACCAACCTTAATTTTTTGAGAATTTAACTATTTTTTATTCGGAGTTAAACTTTTTATTGTCAAAACTATTTAAAATAGATAAAACATTTTGTTAAATTCGAACTTTTCAGAAAACTTTATGTAATTTAAGAAAAAAAAGAAAATAAATAAATAAATCTTCTAAGTGAAAAGAATAACAATAAGAAAGGAAAATACATAAAATTTAGTATCGTATTTGCAGTAAGTTTTACCTCAATAAAAACGGAAATTTGGTATTAGGCTTGAAACATTAAATTTAGTTTAGCATGAAGGGAGCCTTGATTTGCTCGAAATTAAACTCAGATATGTATTATCCATCACCACAGTAACAGGCATTAATCGTGGCATTGAACTCGGGATTTACGAGTATCAATAACGATCAAGAAATCTGAATTATTATAAGAAATTATTACGATAAACGATTTTTTTGCTTTTATTTTACGTTGAATTAAAACAAAGTCACAGTTATTTAAATTCTAATTATTTAGCAAGAAATAGAAGTAAAATAACAATTGAAAAAACTGTACAAAATCACAACGTGCATTCTTTGGAAACCAATAATTAAATTCGTATATTGTAAAAATTTTAAATGCAATATTAACCTTCCGCATACCAGACCGGTGCAACAGGACACAATAGATACATTCAAATTGATTTTTCACATTTTAAAAAATGAAAATTTTGTAAATATGTGACTTTTTCTGGAATGTTCTACTCAAAAGAATAGAACATCCCAGAAAAAACCCATATTTACAGAAATTTCAGTTTTTAAAATAAATTAGAAATATCATTATAAATGTACCTGTCGGGGCCATTGAACCCCTCTGGTAGGCGGAGGGTTAACATAAATCTATTAAACCGAAACAAGCATAAAATATGCAGCTTTATATATGTCGCAGTGTTGGAGAAAGTCCGATAATCTATATGTAGCACGTGATTTTTCTTTCCCGTTTTTATACTCAAAACGGCCATTAAGAGAGCGAACCGCGGTTAAATTATTTCAATCCCACCCACCACTGTTACTGTTATCTTATTATTATTATTAGACATTATGCTTTTTTGAAATATTCATTATCTTAAGAAAGAAAGAAACGTTTTACAAAAATTCCTTGTTCTAACAGATTTTACTCTATGTAATAAACCTCAATGTAAGTTGATTAAAACAACAATCTTAGGGAGTTTCGAGATTTTTTTAATCATCTTCTTCAGGAGAGAAAAACAAGACGCCGGTACTCGAGCGCTCGTAGCTGGTCATATATTTATTTTGACAAAGAGGATTCTCAAATTGAAATTATGTTTGAGGAAAAAACATGAAATAGTGAAATATGCATGAAAGTGCGTAACTCTACAATTATTAAAATAATTGAAAATCAGTTATTATTATCCTATTAAAATGCAATTTTTATGGCCTAGTGATATATTTCTTACATTATTCAAAACTGTTTCTAGTCAGATTTAAAAAAATATTTTTCACTAGTAATTAAACAAGCATTTTCTTTGTTTTTCTTAAGGCTGTTCTTAAGTGATCTGCTCAACAAGCGTAAAACGTTTTGACACATTTACAAATTCATTTTTTAAGGGAAAGATATAAAATTGGAATGTTTGACCATAGAAGCGATTTGGAATCGAACTGTGTTTTCCATCTTTTGATAAGTAAATTACCTATTGAGTTATACTCGATTTTGATCATGTGACAAACATGTTTTTCACCCATTTTTGAGAAATTATGCCTCTTTCGTGCGGAAGTTCGGTTCAAAACGCCTACTTTAACACTATTTTCTGAAAGGCCTATTGCGTTTGCAAAAAAACGGAAAAAACAGCTCGATTACATAGTTTCTGAACAACAACACCTGTTCGTTTCATGCATTTCCGAATAAAAATAAATTAAAACTTTTGTCACAAATTTATCCTTTTGGATTTGAGAACAGCCTTAAGAATTCATTTAGAAAAAATTCATTTCGTATGATACATTTACCAATTAGAAAATGTATTAGTGTATTAAAGTACGCATGGTGTTCCATTACCCTCGGGGTCCAGGTACTCAATCGGTAAAGTACGTAAAGTTTCTGGGTTCGAATCCCATCTCGGGCACTTTTTCTCTCAGGTGTAAAAAATCCAATTCGTATAAAATATTTTTTTTAATTATTTCTTTCAGATTAATTTACCACAAGAAGATGAAATAGTAATGTTTATAAAACGCCCTACTCCGCCCCGCACTTCAATTTCTTTTTTCTTTCTTTCTTTACTTTTCTTTTTTTTTTTTGAGGAGGTGGGGGGGGGGGGGTGGCACACACATTAGAAGGATATTTTGGCAATAAAGTCAGCTTTAATAGAGTCAAAATCTGTTATTTTGAAATAAAATAGCGTATTTTAATTTATTAAAACTGGCCAGTCTACAAGAAAAGAACCGATTCCCGAGGAATCGGTCCTTTTCGGAACGGTTCCTCGGATTCGGTCCTTTTTGGAACGATTCCGAGGAATCGGTCCTTTTCGGAGTCGGTACATTTTGGACCGATTCCGAGGAATCGTTCCGAAAAGGACCGATTCCGTGGAGTCGTTCCTTTTCGGAATCGTTCCAAAAAGAACCGATTCCGAGGAACCGTTCCAAAAAGGACCGAATCCGAGGAACCGTTCCAAAAAGGACCGAATCCGAGGAACCGTTCCAAAAAGGACCGAATCCGAGGAACCGTTCCAAAAAGGACCGAATCCAAGGAACCGTTCCAAAAAGGACCGAATCCGAGGAGTCGTTCCAAAAAGGACCGAATCCGAAAAGGACCGAATCCTTTTTACAGAATGGAATCGTTCCTTCAGTTTCACTGCCGGAATCGTTCCTTTGGAGTCGTTCCTCAACAAATGACACATCTCTACTTGTAACTTACCGGAGAAAGAAAATAGCAATTGTTTACGAATTAAAAACTTCACGATCGGAAACGATGGATTAGCGGACAGTGAGATCGCAAATGCTGCGGTAAATAGAAAAGCCGCTACCGCTGATAGCAGCTCAGAGGAACGAAGACGAGAAGCCGGCAGAAGAAAAGGTGGCACTGGAAGAATGCATAAATTTGACAACAAAATGAATAGTATCTGCTTTAAAGAAATCAGACTGTACTTCCGAAATCGATATTCTTCAGTTGTATAAAATCCAAGAAAAACTTGTTAAAGAATAGGCAAAAGAATTGAAGTAGAATCGATGTTTCGGAAACTATCAGAGAAGAAATGACTTCACTGTTCATTAGAATTTTCTTTGTAACATAGAAAATATCAATTAAAGTAAGTTTTTTTTATATATTTAATTTTTTCCTTTTTCTCACATAAATATCACTTGGCTGTATATGAATTAAATTATGAATAAAGGCACCATAAAGAACATAGGAAGCACGCTTGATATTCTTTCTGAAATCCGAAATTTTCAAAAATCCGGCTGTTACAGTCCCGACTATTCCGGATTTTCAAAGTTATACTGTATAAGCAGGAAATTTTATAATAATGTAATAAATAAAATATAATTTTATTAAAAATTACTTTAAAATTCTCTAATTATTTTATATTGAACACTTGTATTTACATTTGTATATTTATGTTTTTTTAGGAATGCATTATAGAAATTTCAATTTTAGCGTGCATTTTTGAATATATCATTAAGGGATTCAATCCGGATCTCCTGGGTTACAGAATATGAGGGAAAATCACTTTTTTAAATATCAATACTATATTCTTTTAGATTTCCCACTAACAACATCAAAATACATTTTTATTTTTAAAGCACCGATTTTGAATTCCAATAAAAATTTTAAATTCATTAAAAGCTACACTTTCATATCAGTTAATAACCAAAGAAATCACCAACGATTTCGTTAATTACAGTGGTCCTTTTAAATTCTGATCATTACAGTTGTTAAGCGCATAGTTTCATTACATGTCTGTTAAATTTCTGTTTTATTTCTATTATTTTACTATTTTATTTCATTGGTGAAGATTTAACTTCGCCATGGAATATCAGCCCGAAATTTATATTGTTTTAAGTGTAAACGGATTTCTCTTTCCTAATCGTCTACATGCGGTAGAGATAGATTTAAAAGAAAAATTCTAGAGCAGAAATTAATTATTTTTAAAACCATAAAAAATGAGTAAATTACGATACAGCTTTGAAACATATTGAAATACAGTTTAAAACAAATTGTATTTGTAAGTACATTTTTTTTCTCTATTCGCCGGTGTAAAAATTGAAATTTTCCGATTTTTAAAAATTTTAAAAATTGCATTAACTCTCTCGCTGCGCAACCCGAGATTTCCTCGGGCAACGTAAAAGTAGAAAACTTTGCCCAATTTGCCCGAGATTTCCACTGGCGACTATTTTTTAATGTAACTCGGACTACTTTTTAAATACAAAAAAATCCATATAGACTTTAACAACATCTACAAGAGAAATATACTGCAAAATTGATTTTCTTGAAATAGTGGTACAAGAATATAAAAATAGTCTCCAGTGACAGCCCTAATTTAGCCTGATTTAAATGATTAATTATTGATTCAGGTTTGGATAAAAAAAACTCTTTTACAAAAAGTGTATACATATTTAAACTCTAAAATATATATAGATTTGAAATATGTATTAAAAAATGCGCAATTTTTGAACCTATTTTGATATAAAAAAAATTACGCAGCGAGAGGGTTAAAAGTGAAATTTAATCGTCTGCTGCTGCCATTCGCAAAATGACGTCAGTGTTACGCACATAGATTCTATACAAAACAAAATAAAATATATTTTAAAATACTAAAGCTTTTCACGCATTTTGAAAAATTTAAGACCATGCTTTGAAGTTCTAACTTTCTGATGGCAAACTTGTATCAACAGCCATTCAGCATGAATATTCAGTAAAGCATAAAAAGCGATATCGCTCCCACTTGTACATCATTTATACACAAAAACAAAACAATTTGCCGAGGTATTTATTTCTGGTCCTTTTTGAGATAGCTGCGTTCTGATATCGAGAATTTAAGATTTTTGTGATTTAACCTGACATGCACATCTGCTAAACATAGAAAGTAAAGAATGGATAGAAATATCATTTTATTTCTCAAGCCATAAACTTTTATCAGTTGTGCAGTGAAAATGCAAAAAAAGATTACAGATGCAGTTGATCTGGTTAGATGAAGAAATCACATTTGGTCCAAAAATAAAGTAGTATTTCTATCGGACGTTTATTGGTTATAGGAAAAAGTATTTTATGTTATTTTATATTGTGAAATCCTATATTTCGTTATAGAATGATGTGATCGAAGATTTAAATAAATATTTTAAAGGCAGAAAGGAAATATCAGCATTCGATTTTGTTCCTTTTGTAATACAAATTGAAACGCATAATGTAAAACGACGATCATTTATCTAATATTGTCTAGCGTTATTATTTACATTTAAATTACCTGAAAAGACTTAAAAATTCATTGATCTTCAAACCATATATCGAAGTCTAGAGTTAAATTTAAAAAGTATCATTGTTGCTGTTTCTTTTAATTTTGTAAGGTTTATGTATTTAATCAGCTTCGTTATGATTTCAAAATATCATTTGGTTATAGAATGATGTTATTGAAGACTTAATGAAATATTTCAAAGGCAGAAAAGAAATATCAATGTTCGATTTTGTTCATTTTATAATGCAAAAGTGAAACGCATAATGTAAAACGATTGTAACATTTTCCAACGTTATTATTTACATTTAAATTACTTCAAGACTTCATCAAAAATCATTGAACCATAAAGTATCATCGAAGTTTAGACTTAAATTTAAAAATACTTTATAACTTTTTATGTTACTTTTTTCTTCGTTATTTGTAATGTATCATTACTGCCGCTTCTTTTAACCCTTAAATGCCGGCTGTTGCCTTTCGGCAACATACCCAATTTAGGTTTCTAAAATACTATTGGAATAGTAGATTAATTTTAACACAATTATTCTAATTGGTAAATAAATCATATTAGATGTAAATTTCCAACTGGGCGAAAAATGGTAATTAAGGTTGCTAATTAATAATGGTAATTAAGGTAAATTAAGGTTGCTGGGTGAAAAAGATCCACCAGATTCGTCCGGGATAGCTCAGATGGTAGAGCACTGGCGGCTTCAGCCAGGAGATCCCTGGTTGGTATCCTGGTCCGGACATTTTTCGCCCAGTTGGAAATTTACATCTAATATTAGAATATTATTTAAGCTATAATGCCTAATGTTGCCAATAAAATACATTCTGAAAATATTATTAAATAGACTTTTAACATGTAGATGGCAACACTTGTGCTATTTACGGATAAAGATAGATTTATTTTTTCAATTGTTGATACATGTTCTTTTTTTTTGTTTGGAAGCTTGCGAAATACCCTATTTTATTCTGCAATGAGCAAGTAAAATTTATTCCTTATCATAGTTCATAAAATTCTTTTGTGTTTAATATTATAGAATTTTATCAAGGAAAATTATTTTTTTAATTAAACACTAGTATTGCTGATTAGTAACAGACAGTTTTTTAGCCGTAAACCATACTTAAAGCAAAATATGATTTTTAAAAGTATTTTTTTCATGATTTATTTAAAAAAAGAAAGCCGAAAAACATGTTTTAAATGATTTTTGAAAACTCAGGCATTTAACGGTTAAGTTTGTAAAGTCTATGTATTTGATTAAGTTCGTAATGATTTCCAAATATAATTTTATTCTAATAACCTTGAATTTTTATGAGGTAATTTTGTTAGGTTAATGATTTAAAAAAATATGCTATAGTTATTATTCGGTTAGAAATTTTATTCTGATTTTGTTCCCCCCCCCCCCCCTTTTTTATTTGCCTTTATATCTTATACATATATGTGTGTGTTTCTTTTAAATATTTTCTCATTGAATAATTGCTGCAATAGTCGTCGCGTTTATATAAAATAGAAAGGAATAATGTAAAATGAAAAAAAAAAAAAAACACTCATTATAAATTAATTTTGCCAAAATATGACGTTCATAACAGTTATCATTCAGTTACAGATACACACAAACTCTTTTGGTTTAAGAACTGTCTATCTATATCTATATTATTAAGGATAAACGTGTCCGTGCGTAACGCTGACGTCATTTGACGATAGCAACAAACAGCAGACGATTAAATTTAACTTTTATTGCAATTTTTTAAACGTCTGAATACCGCATATTCAATTTTTACACCGTCGAATAGGGGAAAAAATTTACTTCCAAACGCAATTTGTTTGAAAACTATATCCCAATTTATTTAAAAACTGTATCGCAATTTACCGAATTTTTATTGTTTTTAAAATAATTTTTAAGCATGAATTTTTTGTTCAAATCTATCTATCGCGCACAGACGATTACGAAAGAAAAATTCAATTGCATTTAAATTTATATAAATAGCTCACCATTTGTTTCCAGCTTATATTCCATACCGAAATTAAAATATTCTTAAATCAATAAATAAAACAATAAGTAAAATATAAATAAACCAAAAATTTAAGACATGTAATCGAATTTAGCGCTTAAACTACCGAAATGTACAGAACCAAAAAAAGGTTAATTGTAAATAGCGATTTTTTCGCGATTCCTTCGGCTTTTAATCCCGGATGTGAGGCCAATATGAAAATATACCTTTGAACAAGTTTCAAACCTTTATTTGTACGCGTTATCGCTATTTTTCAAATAAATATGATTTCTAGTATAGTCAGCAGGCATTCTAAAAAAATTTTTAAATGTAAAAAATCTATTAAAGTTATCCATAGAACAAGTAATATAAAAATTTTGTTTTTAAAGTCAATTCCTACTTAGGTCAACAAAGAAAAATTTAATATAATCCCTTAAGCTAAAATTAGTTTTTGTTGCATTAAAATATCTCAATTTGTTGATTTTCTATAAGCAAGTAGGTTTACAATGGAAGTCTATGGGAATTTGGCGAAATATTAAAGATATCGCCAAGTTGGCGACTCCTTTTGGCGACTCCTTTTGGTCACCAAATTTGGTGATATATCGCCAAGTTGGCGACAAACTTGGCGATATTTGGCGACAGAACAGGATCCCCCTATGGTAACCCCCTTATAGATATAAAGAAGCATTAAATGCTTCAATAACCAATGGCCGCCATTTTGTCTCCCATGTAAAACTAAAATTAATTAATTAAAATTTAATGAATGAATTAATATTTGAAAAAACTGTATTAACATCAATTGTCATCCAGTGCAAGTTTAAAAAAAATTATTTTAACTTTGATAGGATGAATAATAAGTATTTTATTAACGATTGAAAATTTGAACAAGATATATATATAAAATAAATAAATATAGGTAGATAATAGTAGGAATTGAAAAAAAAAAATTAATGATAAACACGTGCGAAGCTTTCTCGGCGCAATCTTTGAGATTATTTGCTGATGCGCTTTTTCATGATTTTTTAAAAAAATCAAACAACGTGTTTTAATTAAATGTAGTCATAAAAAACTTCCTCGATATATGTACCCCTAGCGACCTAACCGCTTAAGAAATCGAAAGGAAATTTTAGATTTAGTTATTTGAAGATATACGCCCGAGATCGTGATGATTTAAAACAATAGAGCTCTCACGGTTATGGTTACAGAGAAAAAAGTTCGAAATTTTTGAATGGCAACACCCTTTTTCCCCCTGTGCAAATTCATCAGCGCGCATTGAAAACCATAAATGGAGTTGGAACGATACACGCATGACTAAAATTGCCGGTGTAATATCGTGGCACTCAATCCTAATAATTTCCTATGTAATTTAATATTCAGCACTCTAAAACAAATGGTTATATTTTCATTTTCACTATGTGTACACAAACACAACCCAAAAACACATTTTAAAACAAATCTTACAACATTACTCAGTTTACAAGTGAAAAAAAGAATCGGCTACTGAAAACATGTCTTGTAGCGACTCCTTCGTTCCTCTCTATGGTCTTTTTTGCAAATGTTGTTCGCCAGCAATTTTTATCGTACGTCTACCATTCCAACGCCATTTATGGTTTTTCAATGCTCTGATGAATTTCCGCATGAAAAAAATGGGTGTTGCCATTTAAAAATTTCGCAATTTTGTCACTGTAACCGTAACTGTGAGAGCTCTATTGTTTTAAATCACCACGATCTCGAGCGCATACCTTCAAATAAGTATATCTAAAATTTCTTTTCGATTGGTTGAGCGGTTAGGCCGCTAGGGGTTCATATATCGGGGAAGTTTTTTTTATGACCACCCTGTATAAGTCATAGATTAACATCCAAGATCGGACACTCCCATAGAGCGTAATGGTAATGCGATTGCGATCGTAGCGCCTTCAGTGACAATGGGGAAGAAACTCCCCATCCTTGTAGTATGCCTATTATTGAGTATCTACCTTATTGTGATCTTTCTTTTTTTTAATGTTGTTGCATGTTTACGTTTTCGATAGAATCTTACACTGCTACATGAACATAGCATAGATATTCTATTTTATATATCTAGTATCCATTCTATGTTCATGCACGGATATATGCTTTTTTTTCTTTTTTACATGATGAGTGAACGGTTTAAGTGCAACGAAAAACAAGGTAAACATTTCGTCTTGAATGCTATATATCAAAAGCAATGGTGTAATACAAAAATATACGAAATATTGCACTCTACAAGTCAAAGAAAATTTCATAATGATTCCTCTTTGGTAGGAAAAATTTTGTATTATTATCCCATGTTTTATTAATTTATGAAGTTTAACATATTAAACAATCATTGCAATAATCTTTTTAAAATTTACGCATTTTCACTTCCTTACAGAAAAAATAAAAATATTGTTTTTAATGTAAATTACGTACAATCAATTCAATAATATTTATAATAATAACATATAAGAAATAATAATAATAATATTACACATAAGGAAAAATTCCTTTCGACAAATTTTTAGAATTGTATAAATCTAAAAGTTAAAAATAAATAGAGGTACTGACATTACACTCAATAAAATTTTATTCGATATGAATAAATTGACACAATACCTGAATTTGATTTTTTACAATTTAATCTTATAAACTTACATATTTGCATTCCTAACAGGATTTTCTGGGGGTTTTCTTTTATATTATTAATCTAATATAATTATCCTTTTGTAAGTTAAAAGTGAACAATACAAGTACAGTAAAAAAAAGCAGCTAAATAAATAAAGCAAGCATGAATAGAATATCGTCTGACACCTGCTTCGTTTTAGGAAAGAATAGATATTCAAAGCATAGAGGGTAAACATATTTCTTCAACATAGGTAAATTTCGGAGGCTTGTTAATTCTTCCCTTTGTCGATAGTGACGCTAGTATTGTTGCCATTACAGATTTTGCCGTAAATGTCCCATCTTGGTCCTTAATCTATGGTATAAGTATACTACGTCAAAAACCGCTTGAAGAACCTTTCGGAAAATACCTCATTCAAAAAATATATCGATTTATTCGGGGTACTTTCCCAGTTGTAATCGTATTTTCTTTAAAAATATTAACATTTACTGTTAAAAACAGATATTTTCCGAAAGGCGGTTTTATGTTTTTCGTTTTTTTCTGCAGTTTTAAACTGCCGTCCACGTGTTCCGCCTTTTAAAGTTTCAGGGTTTTTCGTTTTTGCGCATGTCCGGTTATTATATACATTTATCATTTCAAGTTTTAAAAGATGGAGGAAGGAAGCGATCACTTTTACATATGCATCTGTGTTTTTGTTTCTTTTTCACTTTGGCGTTTTAAAAGAGGGTCAGTGATTGAGCGGGTAATTTTTTTTTATTTACCGTACTAAAAATGCAATATTTAATAACTAAACATGTAACCAACAGATTTTGATACTTTTGTTTAATATCCTTTAGAGTTTTAAGAGGACTGTTCGTTGAACTATTTTCGGATGAAGAAAATTGATAGATTTCCATTTAAAATATGCATTGATACGAAATCGAATTAAGGATACGGAATCATACAAATTTGAAGTTAGCTTGCAAAAATAAACCGGTGTACGCCACTTAAGTCAGTGGCCACACTGTTAAAAATTTGCAGCAAAGCGCCCAGTCTTTAGACCGTTTTTATAGAAAATGATTACGTAACCATAATTTAATTATATTTTGGTCATACAAAATATAATTAAATTTATTATATTATATTTTGGCATATATGGGCATACTTTATTTTGCCCATATTATGGTCAAAATAAAGTTAAATTACGGTTATACAACCATTTAGAAAAAAAAAAACGGTCATATGATTGGACAGTTTGCTGCAAATTTTTAACAGTGCAGGCCAACACTCGGTTCGATTGGAAAGATTTTAGTTTAAAAAGGAAAAAAAAACCCCGTAGAAATTCGAGTTTTGTTTGCAAAAGTGAACAGGAACGTATGAAGACCCAAAGGCAGTGGGTTCCAAACTTTAGGTTGGTTTGGGAAGAGGCTCGTTTAATTCGAGTTTCGTTAAAATACACACACAAACACAGATATTTGTTTGATCCAACACTTTTTATATTCGAGGTTCGTTTGGAAAAACTAACCAGCGCACAGTGGGACGTTTTGATGATCTAGGTGGACAAAATCCGTTTTTCCGATTATCTCGGAATTTGACAAAACCGCGTGTACTGGTAGCTGAATGTCTATATTTTCGAGATCCGTACTAGTGTTTACGTAAAACATCAGAGGTGCCGATTAATTGTGACCGTAAAGTAGCCATTTGCGCAGTTGGTTTGAGGGAGTTTCAAAAGTTGCACTAGCTTCCTCTAAGTTTGAAATCACGTCGTGACTATTCTGTTTTATTTGAAAGCACGAGTTTGCTGATCTAATGCCACAGCTTTACCAAGGTCAGATTTAACTCATTTTTGTTTGAAAATAAGCGATATTAAACCCGCTTTACCGCTTTTTTCAAAGGCTGAAATTCTGGATGGTCCTTTATGTTGTTTACAAATTTCATCTTGAATTTTAGCAAATTATTCAGCATTTTTCATCAATAAGCATTTTTTCAAAGTGCCATTCCTAAAGTATTGAAAAATTAAACAAACTCTTGCATATAGCTGCAGATCAGTAAGTTTTTATTAATAAACAAGCATTATATTAACTTCCACTGCGTGTATGTATGTTTAGTTCAAATTTTGGAATTCAAATTTAAATCACTTTTAATTATCCTATTGATCCGAAACAATGAATATATGTGTAATTTGAATGACAATACAATATTATTATGATTTAAAGAACGTAAAAGTTTGTTTAGAATACTGTTTCTACAGGGATTCAGAAAAATTTAGATTAAAACTTGCAAGTTAATTTTAAACCAATTTCAATAATCTGATTGAGTTGAAACTTTGCTCAGGATATGTAATTTTGATGACAATGCAATATTATTATAATTTATAGAACGTAGCTGTTACGCTTTTTTTACAGAGCCACATAAAAGATTAGTTCAAATCTTGCAAGACAATTTTAAACCACTTTCAATTATCTGATTGAGTTGAAACTTTACCTACATGTGTTTTTCCGATGACAATTCTATTAAATTATAATTTGACGAACGTAGAAATTATGCTTTTTTACAGGGCCACACAAAAAATTGCGGAAAGATTGTTGCTAAAAAGCAGAAATTTTAAATTAAATTTCTACAAAATTACTATAGGTTATTGAGATACACAATAGCATTTTTTAAATTGAAAACAAAGTGCGTAGCAGTTGTATTTTTTTTACAGGGACACATAAAAAATTCGAATACATTACGTCTATATGCAGAAATTTTATATCAAATTGAATAAAATTTATATAGGTTATTTATTCACACAACAGCATTTTTTCAACCGAAAATAATTTTGGTAGCATTTATATGTTTTACAGGGTACTACGAAACATTAAAGTTTTTTTTAAATATGATTTTATTTTTAAAATTTATTTTTCAGGATGACTACACAAATTTTTCGAGAAATTCTGAGTAGACAAAAATACAAAAAAGAAATGAATATTAACTTAAACGTATGCATTAAATTGTTTTTTACTTAATTGTAAAATAAGTATGTTTAACGCATTATTTGTAATGCATTATACAGGGTGCCCACTAAAGTCCTTCCAACGCTTTTAATTGTAGAGCGGTTGCAGCTATACTCATGAAAGTGGTGTCTAGGTTTAGTAAAGTGGCTATGCTCTACCCGACGACACCGTTTCTAGCGTCACCTGGTGCAAAACAGCTGAGTTAGTTTTCCTATCTCGAAAACGAAATTCATGCTCAGAACGAAATTCGTTTGGCATTCATGTTCACAAGGTGTCTATTCGAACTAAATCGATGATGCTCTGCAAATTTGTCATTCACTTTTATCCCATATTTCGAACCGTTTTCGCGATATGAACGCTAATGCCTCCATTTTGCACCAGGTGGCGCTGAAAGCGGTCTCATCTAGTAGCGCATAACCTCTTTACTATACCTAGACACTACGTTTATGAATATAGTGTCAGTCGTTCGGCAGTTAAGCGGGTGGAACGGACTTTAGTGGGCACCCTGTATTTTTATTTTAAGACATTGTTGTTAAATAACCAAATATTTATCACTGTTTGAGTATTTTATTAGCGATGCATTAAAAAAAGAAAAGCAAAAACTAATTAAACTTCAACGAAATAATTTTGTCCACCTAGATCGTCAAAACGTCCCACTGTGCAGCGTAGCAAGCGAAGCCTGCTAGTTGAGATATATTAAAATTTGGATATAAACCTCCGTGTTTTTAATCTTGTATAGCGCATTTAAACAATTTTCAATCAAAAATAAATCAGAGAAGTAGTAAATATATACAGGTTGTAGCTGAAAAAAGGAGTAAAACTTTACGGGGTGATAGAACGCAGCAATACGAGCAAATTTCGCCATAGAATGTATGGTCGGAACGCAAGCGGTGAGAAGTTAAAAGGTATTTTTTCACTGTCGCAATTAAAGAATTAACACAAGAATGAGAGAAGATACTTCAGAAAACATTTTATTAACAGGAATGTAATTAATGTACATGCTCAACGAAATTTCTCAAAAGGTCTTTCGGTCAGCTGTAATGGATGCTTCACACCTGCGGGATAGGGACTGACGCACATTTGCGAAGATACCAGGCATTTCCCGAATATCGTCGGCAATAACGGCAATCCTGACGACTAGATCCAATACAGGTTTCAATGAGATACTTGTAAATTAGGCTTTTCATATGGCCCCACAGGAAAAGTCCAAACACGAGAGATCCGGCAACCTTGTTGGCCAAACTATGGTATCTCCTCGGCCAATCCATCGTCCTGGGCCAGTGGAAAACTACCTTTTAACTTTCACAGCCTGCGTTCCGACCATACATTCTATGACGAAATCTACTCGTATAACTGCGTTTTATCACCCCGTAAAGTTTTTCTCACATTTTCAGATACAACCTGTATCCTAAATTAGATTAAAACACTCATAATGAAAAAATGACTTTTTTTCTTTTCTCTATCCTGTCGGGCGGGGGCAAACGATTATATACCTATCTTCTTTAACTTTTGGATGTCTGAATATTTCTCTTTCAAATTTACAATCATCGAGAATTATATGGGTAATAAAAAAAAATTATTCTATTTCTATTTGAACATCGCTTACTGACGAAAACAACCGTAATTTGGCGAAGCATTTATTTCTGATTGTTTTTGAGATCGCTGAATTTCGGCATTGGTAATTTCTCTAAGTGATTTAACCTGGCATGCACATCTGCTAAATTTAGAGAATGAAGAATGGATGTAAATATCAGCTTTGTTTTCTGATGCTAGAAGCTTTTGTCTATGATGCATTTAAAATGAGAAAAGGATTACAAACGAAGTCGATTTGATTCGGTGAAGAAATTACAGTGTCAAGGAAAATAAATATTTTCTTAAATCGTTTATTGGTTTATATGAAAAAGTATAGCTGTTATTTTGTTTGGAAATTGTTGCATCTGGAACAAAATATATTGTTATTTAAGATTTATGGAGGGATTAAAGGTAAAAAAACAAACTATGTCGGAATTATTTTGCTTTTGTCCGCACTGTTACATAATATTGGAAAATACGGTAAATGGAAAAGTTTTAACCAATAAGTTTTTCTGTATTATAATTATCATTCTTGAAATTGCATCGTCCTTCTCCTCATCATCATCATAATTATTTTGCTACACTTTCTGAACGCCAGAGGCCCATTATTCAAGTTACAAAATATGGATTGATCACTGACTATGTTTGAAGTATTTAAAGAATATGTTGATATAAAATAATTCATTTTTGAGTAATTATTTAAATTTGCTAACAAAATAATTAATAGAAGTAACGTAAAAATAAATAAAACCATACATTTTACAATAAAATTGTATTTTACTATGTTAAAAAGTGAAATAAATAATTGGAATGACGATACACGATACTAAAAAAAAGTTTGGTGCAAGAATTTGAAAGCAAATTTCGTAAAATGTGGAAAAACTTCATTAAAGGCGAAAATGCTCTTCTAGTATCTGCTGGACTTGCCTTGGACTATCCTCATCAAAATTTTCTTCTATGTGCCGTAGATTTCTCTAGCCATCGTCGACAGACACACGCTCACGCAGACAGAGCGAAACTTTCTTTTTTATCTGTATATATTTAATTATTTTCGTTTAAAGTACTCTTTAAAGACATAACAATCATATCTTATTAGTGAGAAATCGCTATCGAAAGATAAAGGGCAATTTAGGAGCTATAGAAGTAGAGTGAGCCGCGCCGCAGCGAACTTTAAACGCTTGTTAAAACTTTAGAACACAGTCGAAAAGTGTTTATGACTTCGTTTTGTTTGGCTATCTGGCTGCTTGTCCGTCTGTCCATGGGTTAGCTCTCAAAAATGTACTCGGATTGCCCTGAAATGTTTATATGTTATTGACGTCTACTATAGTACGATTATTATTTAAATTGAGGTGTGTAACATTTATATTTCCCATACAGACACAGTCAAAAGTATTCCGTTACGTTACGGTCAATAGAAAAAATCGTTTCAAGTGCATTTTGATTATGTTGCACCATTTCAAACATAATGAAATTGATACGCATTTATGAAGTGTACTAAAACATGCTTTCTGCAGAGTACAGGGTACAAACATTTATTATTCATTTACAGGGCCACAAAAAGAATTCTGTTACATAATAGTCTGATTGGAAAAATCATTTGCAGTATATTTTAATATTGTTACCGTATTCCAAACATAATGAAATTTATAAGCATTAGTGCGGTACGCTGTTAGTTTCTTACTGAAAAGTATGGTGTGGATTGCATTTATCGTTGATTTACAGGGACACACAAAAGAATTCCCTTACAGTTCGACTATGAGCGACAAGTGCTGGAAGTGCGTTTTCAACTTTGGTTTGCATTTTTAAGCTTGATTAAATTTTTGCATTGTACGTGGTGGGTATAAATTCAGTAATCATATACAGGGATACACAAAAGACTTCGTAAGTATTACTGACTATGTGAATGAATATCTTAAGGCTAGTTTTTAATTGTGTTATCATTATCCTGCCGAACTATTATACGAATACATGTTTATGGAATATAAATAAATTATTATACAGACTAGATACATTACCGCTTATAGTTGGTAATTGTTGGAAGTTCGTTTTAAGTTGTGTTATACGTTTTTACCTGAATTAAATTTTAGCTTGATATGTGGTATGGACAAAAGCCTTTAGATACTATACAGGGCTGTACAAAAGATTTCGAGTGCATTTACATCTATTGGTGAAAAATGCTAGAAGTGAATTTTCTAAGTGATTTAAATTTTAGCATGTTATAAAGTTAGTACAGTAATTTCGTTAAGAAAAGAAATTACACTTAATTTTTTACAACAGCGCTGAAATTTTAATACAATATACTACCATTTTAACCTTAACCGTTTTTAACTAATGATCGAGTTTAAATTTGGTTAAGAAATTAAGAGTTTTAGGGAAAAAATATTTCGAAAAACAAATCCTATGGGGTTAACATATCGCACTCATGTTTACACTTATATAACGTAAACTTAATTTTGTTCTAGTGCTCTAAAATTTTAATACTTTAAACTAATCTTTTAGCTGTTGTTTCAGTAAAGTTTTGGTTTAGAAGTAATGAGATTTAGTGATAAAATAATCAATTTGAAAAAAAAAAATCCATAGGATTTCGATCAGGAAAAAAAATGTTATAAGAAAAACACGTGGCTTTTTACAACTGAATATCAATATTGCAGCATAAGTTATATACAGGCTTGGGAAATATAACGTTTATAACTTATTAGCCTTTGGACAATAACAACTGTTTTTTTAAATATTAAATATGAAAAAATAATGTGAGAAGAAAACACATTTTAGCTGCCGAAAGGTAGTAGGATCCCATTATTAGATTCGTTTGGAAAGATTTTTGTTTAACTATTTAAATTCATTGAACGCTGATTTTAGGTATGTTTAAGGCCTGGGTTATGACCGCCGATCTTTCATTTAATAATACAAAATCAAAAAAGTCCTTCCGGCCAGTTCCGGGAGGAAGAGGTAGCTTTCATATTCCTTATTTTAAAAAAGCCAACTTATATTATTCAAACGCACGAAGCTCAATTTAGTGAAAACCGAATATCGGAGATACAATACTAATTTTTATCAATACTAAATCATTATGAATGAGAATTTCGCGAAATTAGTCAGCTTTATCCAAGCTGTTTTTATTTAAAGTAACTTATATTTGGCTGCCAAATTCGTCGATTTCTTAAACTGCCTGCCATTTTAAGACAACATGGTGGATGAGGCTAACCAGTGAATTTGGTCGAGACCTTAGTAATTGCTGTGCACATGCTCACTCCCATCGAAATCGGTTGATATATACGAGTGTTGTCGCAGGCAAAAAATCAGATTTTGCAAAATGTCACCCACATTAGAAATTAAAACTGCTATATCTGAGCCATTTTTTAAGATAAAGACAAACAAAAAATGCTCCTGAATCCTTATATCAAGGTCAAATACTTAAGAAAGAAACCCTTTTCAATTTCTAATTTTTTTGCACCTCACTTTAAATGTATTTTTTTTTAATTTAATGGCTGCCATTTTGAAACAAGATGGCTGATGAAGCTGGCCAGCGAACTTGGTTGAGATATTGCTGTATACTACCCACATGCCTTCTTACATCGAAATAGGCGAATACGTGTGTTATCGCGTGACAAATACAAGATCGTTTCAAAATGTTAGCCATGCTAGAAATTCAAAGTGCTACAATTCAACCATTTTTTAAGATGTAAACAAAAGAACAAATTTTCAGAAACAAAAACTGCTCCGGAATCTTTGTATCAAGACCAAACACATAAAAAAAAATCTTTTTCATTTTCCAATTTTTCAATACTTCATTTTAAATTTTAAATTTTAAATTTTATTTTTTTTCAATGGCAACCCTTTTGAAACAAGATGGCGAATGAAGCTGGCAGACGAACTCGGTCGAGACATTGGTATGTGCTATGTACAGAACAAGTTACATCCAAATCGGTTCATAAATACGCCTGTTATCGCGTGACAAAAATCAGGTCGTTTTAAAATGTCAGCCTCAATAGAAATTCAAAATGCTATAACTCAGCCATTTTTTTAGATATAGACAAAACAAAAACTGTTCCGAAATCTTTCTATTAAGATCAAACACATAAGAAAAAAATATTTTTCATTTTCCAATTTTTTGGTATCTCATTTTAAATTTAATTTTTTTTTAATTTTTTTAAATGGCCGCCATTTTGAAACAAGATGGCGGATGAAGCTGGCCAACGAACTCGGTCGAGATATTTGTATGTACTATGTACACACCAAGGTACATCCAAATCGGTTCATAAATACGCCTGTTATCACGTGACAAAAATCAGGACGTTTCAAAATGTTTGCCACGCTAGAAATTCAAAATGCTATAACTCAGCCATTTTTTTAAGATATAGACGAAACAAAAACTGCTCCCGAATCTTTTTATCAAGATCAAACACACAAGAAAAAAATATTTTTTCAATTTTCAATTTTTTGGTACCACATTTCAAATTTAAATTTTTCTTACAAATTTAAATGGCCGCCATTTTTAAACAAGATGGCGGATAAAGCTGGCCAACAAACTCGGTCGAGACATTGGTATGTACTATGTATAAACGAAGTTACATCCAAATCGGTTCATAAATACGCCTTTTATCGCGTGACAAAATTCAGGACGTTTCAAAATGTCAGCCACGCTAGAAATTCAAAATGCTATAACTCAGCCATTTTTTAAGATATAGACGAAACAAAAACTCCTCCGGAATCTTTGTATAAAGGTCAAATACATAAGAAAAAATATTTTTCCATTTTCAATTTTTTGGTACCGCATTTCAAATTTTAAATTGTTAAAAAAATTTAAATGGCCGCCATTTTGAAACAAAATGGCGGATGAAGCTGGCCAACGAACTCGGTCGAGACATTGGTATGTATTATGTACACACCGAATTACATCCAAATCGGTTCATAAATACGAGAGTTACAGTGTGACAAAGGTCAGATATATATACATACATATATATATATATATATGGATATATATATAACCATTAATTAAACTTTACCGACCATCATCAAAAACTGCATTTGAACGGAGGGTGGTTTCGGGGTCTGGGGGTCATGATCGATGAAAATATACCAAAATTTTTTGAAATCGCTTTCCTCCGAACGGCTGCAATAGGTAGCTTTTTGTAATGAAAGCTACGTAACAGACCGGAGCGTGCGTAGCATTTCTAGTAAACGCCGCGAAAGCTGCGAAGCCCCAAACTCTAAGTTGTTTTGGATAGATTTTCATTTGAAAACAAAAAATCATGCAAAATCGAGGATGTATGTTAGGATCATTTAGAAAGATTTTGATTTAAAGTCATTCATTGATTTTAGATATTAAGGATTAACGTTATTATCTTTGGCCCGGGCAACGCCGTGCGGGTCAGCTAGTAAATAAAATACAGTCGAACCTCTATTTAACGAAGTCGCTAAATCCCGGAAAGAAGTTCGTTACATGGAAAATTCGTTAAATAGAGATTCACATTTTAAAATACTTTAAACTACATAAAACAGATTTTAAATTCATAAACACTAAATATTTTTACTAAAAGTAATTAACTACATTTTTTTTTAATAAATTATATCGATTTGTTTTATTTATGTTACCCACCAATATCCATCATCAATTCATTTTTTCTATGTGTTTAAATCTTTGAAATCTCTAAAGAAAACAAAACATTGTCCGCCAATACATTGTATTTTCTGTTTCAAGTAAATAGTTTTACATTAAAATTAACGAATTTTAATGACATTATCGTATTTATTATTATTCTAACAAATAATGTTAGCCATAGATTAACATATGCGTCCTTAAATTTAATTTCTGAAAAACTCTGTTAATTTTGCCTGAGTTTTTTCTTTTAAAAAGTGCTTTCTCTCATAATACGCCTCGCATGTTTGCAATGCACCAAAAACCCTTTCACGCGTATTTTCTTTTAACTATAATCCGAGTCGGATTGTTTTAAATGATTTTAGCATTTCATCATACGAAGTTTTGTTAATATCTGCATCATGATCATTTCCATCATCATCATGTTCGTCTTCATCGCAATTCATTTCTGTATTGTTTTTATTTTTCACACTGTCGGAAATATTCAATTCGGATAGTGTTTACGAGGTCTCAATTTCAGAATTAAGTGAAATACAATCATCAATCAGCACATCGTGGTTAATTTCTTCTTTTTTTCTCATCTGTATCCACATTTTTTAAAAGTTACTCTAAGGGATTATCGTCTTCGTCCTCCGTACTTACCGAATTCTCACTGCTGACAAAGAAGGTGCCTGATAAAACCAGTTCAAGGCCATTGAACATCATAAAATGTGTTTAAAGAAAGAATAAGTTTGAAATGCCCAGAAATATTTTGAGAAATGGGGAGAAAAAAAAATTAGATCAAGAAAAAGTTCGTTAAATAGAGAGTGCACTTCGCTACTTGGAGGTTATTTTACGAAGAAATTCGCAAAATGTTCTTGGTTCCAAGAAAATGTTCGCAAAATAGAGAAATTCGCAAAATAGAGGTCCGACTGTAGAATAAAATAAATCGCAATTTTTAATCGATGAAACTTTTTTAACTGGTCAAAGTGGTATTACCCTTTAATGCTTCAGTAAAACCAATTCAATAATGAAATATTTCAATTTATTGACGACCATTTTTTACTCTAAAATCGATATTCAAAATGAAATTTTTTGTTTAGAACTTTGATGTGATAAAAAATTTAATTACAAATTTATTTCAAAAGTAACATAAAATCATGTGCTGTTCAAATAATTTTTCTTACGATATAAAAAACCCTGAAAAAATGATTAAGTATATTTTTTGATAAATTCCCAGTTGACATTTCCCCCCCTTAGAAAATATTTTCAAGTTGAACTCAATGTCATTATAACTCAAAAAGTCTAGAGATAAATAATATTTTCGCCTAAAGCAATGTTCTGATTTTTAAGTTTTTCAAAAGAATTTTGTTACACTTAATGTTTTTTTTTTCTGTTTAAACTTTACGTGTTTGTTTAATAATCTTTTTTTTTTTTTTTTTTTTTTAACTTCGTTATTTTATTTAGTTAAAATCTTGAATTAATGACTCTTTCGGGATTTTTTTTTTTTTTAATGGAAATATTTCTATTGATTTCTATTTTGTTTATTTAAGTCAGAATTATTTATTTAATGTATCTTTGTGTTGACAGTTTCTAAGATAAATTATTTCCTTATCTGTAACAATCTAATATTAAGGGTGACAATAATTACAGTACAGTAAAATCTGTCTAAAGCGGACTCTGTGTAAGCCGGAAATTTGTCTACCACGGAAAGATTTTCAAGTTCCCGCGAATCCACAGAAAATAATATTAATACGGGCTTCATGAGTCTGAATCTGTCTAACGCGGAAACGGATTTTTAAGGTTCCGCCGAAAGCAAATTTTTGTATAAGATGGAAAAAAGGATATTTTAAAAATGAAAAGCATCCGGCATATAAAACTTTAAAAATGATAGTTAGATCAAATATACATAAATAAATGCATATAAAATACGAATAATTAATAAAAACATATTTTTACGCATTCATTTGCTTATAGAGAGGGAATTTTAATTATGAAATTTTGAATTTTTTTGGATTTAATGAAAAGGAAAAGAAAATATGCAGTTTGTATTTGTTCACTCGACAAAATTTTCTTTTTAAAAATTATAACTTTTGTAAATTATTAGGTTAATGAAAAAAAAAAATAGTATAGTTTAATTTTATGTAGGTATTCGGTATGTATTCATTTCGCTGAGAAAAATGGAAGTTTATCTATGTAAATAACTGTAACCAATCGTAAATAAAGGGAAAATGTCGATTGGACAAATAAAAATGTGCACATTTTTGTCTTTTATAGTTATTAAATTCATAAAATGCAAAATTTCATACTTAAAACTCTCTGTCTGTAGAAAAAAAAAAAAAAAAAAAAAAACACCATACACGTTGAATTAATAACAATCCTTTAAAAAAAATTTTTTAAATGCGAAATTTTTTTTTCGTTTTTACGGATTTGCATAGGGCGGAATGTTGTCTACAAAGGAAAATTTTCTCGGTCCCGATCGATTCCGCCTTATACAGATTTAACTGCATAAGTGTTTATTATAAAGAATGTATTTGTTTATTATAAAGAACATTTATAAAGAATGTATAGGTGCAAACGCTACACCATTTCGTATACGTACTTCTTCGATTTATATAAAAAAGAATAGTTTACATTAACAGTTAATGAACATTTTAACACAGAAATACTTTTTAACACTTTCCAACATAGTTGAAAAGTGTTTATAATTTCGGTTTGTCGTCTGTCCGTCTATCCGTGCTTTAACTCGCGTAAATATAGCTATGTTGTCAGATATATGTTACTGGAGTTTACTGTGGCCTGTTCTGTATTAAAAATGAAGTGTGGAGCTTTTATGGTTCATTTAAAGGGACACTCAAAAAAATTCTGCTACATTACGATCTATGGGGGAAAATCGTTTGTGGCATATTTAAATGATATTACGATATTTAAAACATATTGAAGTTTATCTATACCCCTGAGGGCAAGGCATATAAGGTTACAAGCCACTTAATATAGAATATGGTGTGCATATAGCCTACCATTCATTTATAGAGACACACAAAAGTCTTTGGTTACAGCCTATATGAAGAATAATTGCTGGTGTATTTCCAGTTAAAGTACGCAATATATTATCAAATTATTATTATTATATTTTTGCTTCTTACTTGGTGTGTATAAATTCTATAGATCTTATACAGGGCTACAAAAAAGATCTCATGTACATTTCCATTTATTGACGGAAATTGCTGAATGGGAAAAATTTCAACTGTGCTATGCGTTTAATTGAACTAACGATTTAACATATTATGCAGTATACATAAAAATGTATATATCACTATACAGGCATGGTTCTCGCTGGCTTTTGACCAACATTAGCGATTTGGCGAGTGAGAAAAAAAACAGTAGCCAAATGAAAAAATAGTTTGCAAAATAGATTTGGCACGAAACACTGAAAAATCTATCTGTAACCCCTTATTGTATCCCTTTTTTCAATATGTTCTAAAATAAACTAATTTTTCCAACTGCTTATACAATAGAAATTTGGCTATTCGCTACAGAAACGATTAAAAATAAGTAAATTCTAAATATCTCCTAAATGTGGGATTGTTTTAGCCATTCTTTTAACAGTCTAATAACAATTCAAAACCTTGATCTTTGATTTACCGTTGTGAAATATACACAGAAAGCTACTATGAGATTTCGACTCTAGCCGATAGGAAAAAAATTACCAGCCAATGATGCTTTGCATACAACTAATAAATAGTATAGTAAATGGCTAATTTTAACGCCGCATTATAGCAAAACTTCTCTCTATTTGGCGCCTTATGCGAGTAATTTTGTTTGAGTTTTTACTGGCGCGACGCTGGCGAAATTAATTGACAATAGAGAAATACCTTTCTGTGTCTTTGATACAATCACACACACACAAAAGGAGCAAAAATTGAGCTTTCTCAATTTGGCGATTCTGATTGTTCGTTTACTCGCCAAATGAAGCATTTTGTCGGGATTTCGCGCAAGGGCGAGCGGCAGCGAGAACCCTCTATACAGGGTTGTACGAAAAAATTCGAATAATTTTCCTACTATTGATGGTAATTTCAGTAATTGGGTTATGCATTTTTTAATAATTTATTTGTACACATTTCCCCTCAATAAACTGTAAAGTCTTATTATACTACTTTGGATGAGTTGGAAAGTGTTTCATAATTTATGCTGGACGCATGATTTTTTGTTCTTATTTAGTAGTTATATTTGTTTTTTTAACATTGTAAATTTGTCTTTTGTAAAAGAGTTGTGTAAATGTGGATTATGCAAATTTTGCCGACTGCAGTTAACGTCATAAATAGTTTGCAATAAATAAGAGCAATCGCTGCAATCACCGTTCAAGCGATTATCGTTCGTTCCATCAGTTATGACCGTGATTCGGTGTGAAAATTTTGGTATACTGACATGATCGTGCATTCAATGAAAATTTACTACCAGAAAAGTGAAAACGCTTCTGCTACATTGTGAGAATATAGAAGGGTTGAAGATTTAAGGAAATGCCCAGTGACAATTGAAAGTTTATAAAAAGGATCTTGCATTTTGTAAACTTTATAACAACTGTTATTAGTAAGTGGGTAGCAAACCGAAGTTGAAGTTAAAGTTGCTACTGTCATGGACGATCGAATACCCAGAACAAGCAGTGCTTGGTAAACGTCTAGGACATTTGTTTGTTACTGTAGCATACCTAAATGCAGTGTTTAGGACATTGAATACGCCGAATTCTAGCGTATGGAAAATCAAGCGTAAATTGCTCAAATGCTATAAGAAGATGCAGAAACTCGCTTAGACTTCGCTCAGGTGTTCCTAGCTCTCTTGGAAGTCCATGCGTCGTGGTCTTGAAACTTCTTATTAAGTAATGAAGCACATTTTCATCTCAATGGTATAATGAATAACAAGAATTGCCGTCTTTGGGAGTCCTAAAATCTCCATATGATCCAAAAGGTTGTTTTGTATTCCACATGCAGAACATGAATGTCCAGTTAAATGCACACTATGAACTTCTACTACCAATTTCACTCCCACAATGCACTGTGTACTTAGTATAGAAAGCAACGAAAGGCTGCTTTATAAAGTTTTGTTTTGAGAAGGTGTAACTCTTTTTTCACAAATATTAAGTTTGAAATGGGGTATTAGGTCTCCCAATAAATTGATTTAAATACTGTAAATATGTAAGATAGGTGTATATAGTTTCTGATTATTAAACTTCTTCAATTAGTTTTTCAAGCAAGATATACATTTTTTAAAGAAGCGATTTGTATGTTGATATTTTTGACCAAGATGCTTTCAATTTAATTTTTTATGGTGCAATTGGTCTAATTCAGTGGTCTTAAAATCGGCAAGGATTAATTATTTAGTGATTTAGAGATTAGAAATCTAACGGATTGCATTTAATGTGAAGACAACTCGAGGTAAGTTCTTGATTTCCGATTTAATTTTTTATGATCGCAGACCATGAGAAATTTAAGAAAACCAGAGCTATTTTGAGAAAATCTTTAAAATAATTGATGAATAATATAGATACTATTTTCAAAAATGATCCAGTAGATCCCCAATCACTAGAAAAAAGTTTTAATCAGATAAAAGTTAAAGCCTCTCTTTTATAAAATGTCGATAATAAAATAGAACCTTTATGGAATTTAGACAAATATGAAACTGAAACGACTGCGTCTTACTAAAGAAAAACTCGTTTGGAAAAACATTATTGAAAGAGTTGAACGGTGGGAACGCTTTTATCAACGGTTCGTAAAATCCTTAAAAAAGTGCCTATGAAAAAGATTATTGGAAAAGTTCTTTTGAGCTATGATGAAATGTCGGTACCATCAGCTGAAGTAGAAGATATTCTCAACTTGCGTCCCTAGAAATATCTACAGTGAGCAAAAAAAGTATTTGCACGCAGACGATTTTTTGCATAAGTAACCATAGAAAGCAAATTTGATACTATTCTCTTAATTATTCATTTATTTAAATAAGAAGAAAATAAAAATAGCTACCCATTTTTCTTAAGGGGGCAGAGGGCTTGATCGATAACGAAAAACATGTAAACACAGCTCTCGCTTCGAATCTATATAAAGACAGAAGTATTCAATGTAACTAATTTAAACTTTCTGATATTTTTAAAGTATGTTTGTAGTCTTATAAAATTGTAAAATGAAGTACTTCAATGTAATAGAATAAAAACTATAGCAAAATTTATATAACACAATTTTAGGAAAAATATTTATGTATCATATCACCATCCGTAAGATATCTTTACGTTAAATTGACTTAAGAACCTAATTTTTGCTTTACAATGATCAGTAAACTTTACTCTATAGAATGAATTAAGGATATAACTATCATTCAAAGGAAACATTATTAAAAAACCTCTCAAATTTGAAAATGTAAAAACCCCTAAAAAATACCACTTTTTTTTCATTAAGAATACTCAAAATATTAAACTATCTAAAATATATTAATTCATTCTATAGATAATGATGTTACATGCATGCAAAAAAATTTTGAAGACATTCCATCAAATAGATTTTTTTTAATCTTACGGATGGTCGTGAAAAATCAAGTTTTGAGAAAACGCGACTTAAAGTTGCAATTAAATGGGTGCGGCTTTGTAACGATTGTTACATAAATGCTCATAACACCGTTAAAAATGCAAATATTTTTATGCGGTTTTTTGCAATGTGTTCAGAATTAATTAAATGATCAAAATAAATACTAATAGAAAAATCGATTTTTAAAAACCTTTCAAGCCCTGAGCCCCCTTAAACAGTAATATTACACATTTTAAAAACTAAATTAATATTTTCTCATACCTAAAAAGTATTTGCACAAGAAGCACTGACTGTTAAAAAGGGCATTAAATGTGAACATTATGCAAATGTTTAGCATATCAGTCCCGCAGTACATTAGCCCCGCACTTTAAAGTC
Organism: Maratus speciosus; assembly: GCA_963932465.1. Classification (NCBI taxonomy): domain Eukaryota; kingdom Metazoa; phylum Arthropoda; class Arachnida; order Araneae; family Salticidae; genus Maratus; species Maratus speciosus. Next base: position 467,479,157 of record OZ010790.1, read on the forward strand.
ACGTAATGTATTAACTGGAGCAGGGATTCTGGGGAGTTTTTGTTCTAATGGCGCCGAAAACGTGTGAACTGTCTGTTGCTACCCGTGAGAAGATTATATTTCTTCACAATTCTGGATTAAGTTACCGAGGAATAGGTAAAAAATTAAATCTAAACTTTTCTAGTGTTCGTTATGTAATTAAGAAGAAAAAAGTAACTGGTTCGACAATAAATAAGCCGCGAACTGGGCGTCCAAGAAAGCTAAATACCAGGCAAAGGAGAGCCATCATAAAAGAATCTTCAAAAAACCCTTTTCTAAGTGCTCGAGAATTGGCTGTTGATGTCGCTTCAACGTCGGGAACAATAGTTACACCACAATCAATTAGAAATATTCTTCATGATGCAAATATTCGAGGAAGAGCACCTCGAAAAAACCATTTATTAGTGAAACAAATAGGGTGAAAAGACTTGAATTTGCAAAAGCTTATGTCAGCAAACCACGAGAGTTTTGGAAAACCGTTATTTTTTCCGATGAAAACAAGTTCAATATTTTTGGCTCAGATGGTAAGAAAACTGTATGGCGAAAGCCAAATACTTCTCTTCAAATTAAAAACTTGAAACCAACTGCAAAACATGGCGGTGGTCATGTAATGATTTGGGGATGCATGTCTTTTAACGGAGTTGGCGAAATGACCTTTATTGAAGGCAATATGAATGCTAAACAATATATTAATATATTGTGAGATCATTTATGTAATAGTGCTCTGAAATTAGGAATTCCTAATTCATATTATTTCCAACAGGATAACGATCCAAAACACACTGCATATAATACGAGGTTATGGTTGCTTTATAATGTAAAAAATCAATTGAAACCGCAACCACAATCACCAGACCTCAATCCGATTGAAAATTTATGGAATATTTTGGATGTTAAAATAAGGAAAAAGAAAATTTCTAACAAATCAGAACTTAAGGGGAAATCTGGCTCTTGGGGAGGCTCTGGCTCTCTGGTACTCTTGGGGAAATATGGCTACAAATCAGCAGTGAAACATGTCACAAATTAATAGAATCAATGCCCAGATGATTACAAGCTGTAATTGAAGCAAAAGGCATGCATACTAAATATTAGCACTGTTTTTAACTTATAAATAATTCCTCTAGTTCCATTTTTATTGCTAGTGTACAAATATTTTTTTGGCAGTACAAATGCTACTTTTTTATGTTTTCATATTTTAAATATAATTATTAAGTCAGATATTAAATATGTTTATTTGTTTTGTAAAAGTGTTGGTATTTTTAATTCTTAGTTGCTTTTTATTTATTTATACATATGCTACAACAAATTTACCTGGTGTGCAAATACTTTTTTTGCTCACTGTATATTATAAAGGACAAACGTGTCTTTGCGTAACGCTGGCACCATTTTGCGAATGGCAACAGCAGCCAATCAAATTTCACTTTTACTTCATTTTTTGATTTTTTAAACTTCTAAAAATCAGACATTTTAAATTTTTGCACCGTCGAATAGGGGGGAAAATGTACTGTCAAATGCAATTTGTTTGAAAACTACATCGCAGTTTGTTTGAAAACTGTATCGCAATTCACTCAATTTTTATTGTTTTTAAAATAGTTTTCAATCCTGAACTTTTTTTCAAATCTATCTATAGCATGCACATGATTGTGTAAGATAAATCCGTGTACACTTAAATTAATATAAATAGCTCATTATTTGTTTACAGCTTATATATTCTACAATGAAATTAAAACATCATTAATCTATAAGTATAACAATATATGTATGTATATATATATATATATATATATGTTCGATGAATTGTATATGTTATGTCAACAGTCAATAAATATACTAGAGATTAAAATAAAATTATATTGAATCAAACACATTGACATCTTCTTGAGGGTACAGATATGCGGTTTGTTAATTTTAACAAAAGCCAGGCTTTGTGGATGCCCAGTTGCGTAGATTAAAAATGTCACAGCTAAAGTGGGTTGAGCTGCTACGTGCGTTTAGTTTGAAGGTTCGACTCCATCTCCTCCTTCCAATGCAAAATGCACTGCAACCAGGAAGTGTCCTTGACCACCAGATATAAATCACAATAATTATTTTTAAATGACTGAGAAAAATGTCTAAATAGAAAAGTATCTTGATATGATAAACAAAGTTATTTCAATAAGGAAATGAAAGGTAATGTTTATAAGTATAACACCATTTCAGATGATTTATAGTTTGAAAATTGCTAATTGCTAAAGGAACATATTTCACAATAATGACGAATTTATGGGATTGCTTATGTCTTGTATATATTTCTATTGCAACAGGAAATGAAATGTTGATTTATGATGGATAAATGTTTTTAGATTATTATTTCAAGAAATATCAATAAAGGTTTTCTTAAATAACAGTCATAGCAATAAATAACTCTAAAGTGATTTTAGTTGAAGTGATTTTTCTGTAAATGGTTTCTCATAAATCATAATTGCGAAAAATGTGTATGTTCACTGAACATGCTCCCGCCCTATCAGGGCCTTAGTCCTGATACTGAGGGAGTAATGTTATTTTGTTGATTGGACGCTTGACTAATGAAGACCCGCGTTGCACAGTCAGTCTGTTGAGTCCATCACTGCCTGGGTGGACCTCCGTAATGCGACCCAACGGCCAAGTTCCGGGCGGTTGATTTGCGTCCATTAATAACACTACCTGACCCACCTCGATGTTAGGCGTGGCGATCTTCCACTTAACTCTGGGTTGCAGCGAGACTAGGTATTCTCTGGTCCAAAGTTTGGCAAATCCAGCTTTCATGTTTTGGACCAGTTCCCATCGTTTCTTTAGATTCGTGGTCGGGGTTGCTGACTCATCGGGTATGGAATGCAAAACATCCCCTGTAAGAAAATGTGAGGGAGTGAGAACATTTATGGAATCAGCATCATTATCGTTTAAATGTATAAGCGGCCGCGAGTTGAGCAAGGATTCTATTTGGACGAGTAACGTAGCTAGCTCCGCGAAAGGGAGCAATGTCTCTCCTACGACTCGCTTGATGTAATACTTTGTCGATTTTATGGCGGCCTCCCAAATCTCGCCAAAATGAGGGGCAGAAGGAGGGATGAAATGCCATTTTAGAGAGTTTTCAGTTTGATAATGTGACATTATTTCATTATCTGTAAATGAACGCCACAATTCATAAATTTTGTCCAACTTTCTGGATGCACCGAAAAATTGGTGCCGTTGTCACTAATGCCATGGGGCTCCTCGCCTTGCACTAAAACGTTGAAGGGCGGCGATAAATGCCTCAGCTGTCATATCACTCACAGCTTCAATATGCACAGCTTTTGTAGCCAAACAAATAAACAAAGCTATATACCCTTTAGTTGTTTTTGCACCCCAACCCTTACTAAATTTAATAGATATAGGGCCTGCGTAATCAACACCACTGAAGAAAAACGGACGTTCCAGGGTTACTCGATGCTTTGGCAAATTCCCCATTAGTTGAGGGGTTGCAATGGACCTTTTATATCTGTAACATTTCAAGCATCTATTGATGCATTTGTTAGTGATCTTTTTTCCACCAACTATCCAATAAGATTGTCTTATGATGTGGGATAGCAGTGAAGGCCCAGCATGCAAATGGGCAATGTGTTGTTGTTGTATTAATAACTAAGCCATTTTATGCTGTGAGGGCAAGATTAACGGATGTTTGTGATTAAAGGATAATTGTGAATTTTGTAAGCGTCCTCCCACCCGTAACAGACCCTTATCATCAATAAACGGGTGGAGGGACTGTAGCGTACTTTTCTTTGGCAAAGCTTTCTGTTCTTGGATACATTTAAATTCTTCCTGAAAGTAAGAATTCTGAATCCAACGAACAACATTCTCTTCAGCAGCTTTTGTTTCTTTGTAAGTAAGATGTGGTGAAGAAATTTCTGTTTTGTTAGACTTCTTGCATTTTTTGATAAATCTTTGGCAATATGCCAAAATGCGAATAATTTTTGCAAGCGAAGAGTGCTTTTGAAACAAATTATCAAATAGATCATTTGATGTGCGGGTGTGAAAGGAAAAAATTGGATCAGACCTTTGTTCGGCTTTGATTTGATCATTAAATTCCTCAGCACTTGAGTCGTCTTTGGGCCAATTGGATGGGTCCAAAACCACCCAACTTGGCCCCTCCCACCACAAATCGTATCCTGGAAGACATTTTGGATCAATACCGCGTGAAGCGATATCTGCGGTGTTCTCTTTGGATGGGACATGTCTCCAGTGCTTTGTAGGTAGAATTTCGGTGATTTGAGATGTTCTATTCGCGACAAAAGTCTTCCATTTACGCAGATGTGCAGATAGCCAAGAAAGGACGACTTTTGAGTCCGTCCAGGCGAAAATATCGATCTTGTAACTCTTTAATGTTTCCATGACGGAACGGAACAGCTTAGATAGTAGGTGCGCACCGCAAAGCTCTAATTTTGGCACTGAAATCTGTTTGATTGGAGCAACTTTAGTTTTAGAAACTAAGAGAAAAGAGTTTATTTTCCCCTTATAACTTTGTCGGCAATAAATTGCGGCAGCATATGCCAATGTTGAGGCATTAGAAAATCCGTGTAATTCAAATGGGTTACCGGATGAAATCGTGACACATCTAGGAACAGACAATTGATTTAGCCCGTTAAAGGAAATTTGAAATTGTATCAATTCGTCTGTAAGATGTTGCGGTATAATAGAGTCCCAGTCCCCTTTTGTAAGCCAAAGTTTCTGATAAAATACCTTTAAAGTTACAGTACAAGGCGAAATTAGACCTAGTGGGTCGAAAATTCGTGCAGACTCAGCTAAAATATGTCTCTTTGTAAGAGGTGGAGTGAGTGTTAATGCAGTTATGAAAATAAAACTATCTGATGAAGGGTTCCAGCTCAAGCCTAGAACCTTGGAGCTTACGTTGTCACTAGGAATGATTTCAAAATTTGATTCAGTGCTAGAAGAATCTATAAATTCATTAAGAAATGCCTGTGAATTCGAATTCCACTTCCTCAAGTGGAAACCATGCGCGTCTAAACAATCTGTAATTTCTTTGCAAGTTTCTATTGCTTCCCTAACAGTATTCGTACCGGATAATAAATCATCCATGTACATATCCTCTTCTAACATGCGCGAAATGCAAGGATTTTTTGTGTAATCATGAGCGACTTGTTTTATACACCTAGTTGCCAGAAAAGATGCTGGCGCTAAACCATATGTGACAGTTTTAATTTGTAATTTTTTATTTCCTCATTAGGATTAGACCTCCAAACTATTTGCTGATAAATTTGATCCTCTTCGGCAACCAAAATCTGGCGGTACATTTTTTCTATGTCCGCAGAAAAGACTATTTTCAGAAATCGAAAATTAAGTAAGATTTCGAAAATGTCCCGTTGTAACTTAGGGCCTACACCTAAAATGGAATTCAAGGAAACACCACTTGAAGCTTCGCATGAAGCGTCAAAAACTACTCTTAATTTAGTAGTGATACTAGAAGATTTAATAACTGCATGATGAGGAAGAAAATAGTGTTCATTTTCATAATTATTAATGTCATTTTGTGCAACTAATTCCATGTGATCTAATTCTTCATATTCGTACATAAACTCTTTGTACTGATTTTCAAATTCTGGTTTTTCTCTAAATTTCTTTTCCATAGCAAGCAAGCGAGAAATTGCGGCAGGTTTAGAATTACCTAATTCTGATTTAGGTTGAATAAAAGGTAACTTAACCACAAACGATCCTCGGAATTAATTGAATAATTTTCCTGAAAATGTGATTCAACAAATTGCTCTTCAGGTGACAACATTTGAGTATTCTTATTAAATACTTCTTCTACTTCCTAAAAACGCTTTAACTCTTTATCAATATTAACTTCATAAATGTGTAAATTATGTATCGAATTTGGAGATGTACTAGAATGTGGCATTTTCCCTGATACCAGAAAGCGAAAATTGAATTTTGAGCAATTAAATTGCTCTGTGTATCTGTTACTTGACCTGGAAGCAAAATAGAAAAGAAGTAATCAGATCCTAGAATAATGTCTATTTTACTTGGTGTCTCGAAATGTGGATCCGCTAAGTTTATATTCTTTAAATGCGAAAAATGCTTCTCATGTATTTTTTCCGCAGGTAACGGAGCAGTTAAATCATCTAAAATAAATGCCTTCACAGATAACTTGGTGTCAGCATTATAAATTGATGTAAGATCAAACATTACGTAACCCTTAGTTACTGCGATCTTTGAATTAGACAGACCTTTTACGGGGAACCTAGCATTTTTCCTTTTAATTCCTAACATTTTTATGCAGGATTCAGAAACAAACGTAGACTCTGATCCACTATCACACATGATTCTTAAAGTGTGCTTTTGACCCATGCAATCATTAATATATACACTAGCAGTGGGCAAAAGTGCGAAAGATGTTTGAACTGCATTTATGGAAGGAGAAATTTCCTTTTTATTCTCATCGGGAATCAAACCGGCCTCTGAATCAGGTTTGTTTTTGTGGCTCTGTTTTTCATTTGAACGAGAAGTTGATATCGCGTAATTTTGCAGTTTGTTTTCGCATAAACTAGTAGGATGTTTCAGCTTGCAATTGTGACAAGAGTAAGAGGAATTGCATTGCCAGGTAGTGTGCTTGTCAGACAAGCAATTACTGCATAACTTGTTTTCCTTAACAAACTGTCTCTTATCCCTGGTGCTTAATTCCTTACATTTAACATACTTGTAAAGTGAGTGATTAAATTTACAAAGTAAACATTTGCTAATGCCACTGGAAAAAGATCTATTGACGTTATATTGTTTCTCTTGTTTATGCGAACCTTCATTTTCACTTTCATACAACTCTAAAGATGAACATCTATCATTTATAAACTGAATAAATTGATCAAAAGACTGAAAGTCTTCGCTTGAGGTCAATTTTGCCCATTCCTCCCTTGTTTTAGAATCAACCTTATGTAATAAAATATGAATTAGCCATAAGTCACGGCCAGATGCCCTTTTCATCGATTGATTTAAGGCCTCTGATTACTTCTTCTGATACATCTGATAAACAGTGTAAGCTAAATGCATTCACTTGAGTAATGGGGGGAATGTCCAAGAATGTTTTAACTAAAGTAGAAACAATTTGTTTTTTCTTATCATATCTCGACAGCATTTTTCTCACGCTTCTGAATAACTGTTTTCAGAAATAGGTATATGTTTTATTATAGAGGCTGGCTCTTCCCCTAGTAACCGTCTTAAATACTGAAACTTCTGTATATTACTTATGCTGTCATTATTATGAACTAATGATAAATATAAATCTTTAAATGACAGCCAGTTTTTAAAATCACCATCAAATTGTTCTATGTTTAATCTAGGCAATTTAAAATTGTTAGAAATAGTAGAACTAACAACTGGAATCTGATCATTTATCAATTGAGATTGTGCTCGCACATTTACGGTAACTTTTTCAAGTTCTGTTTGCAGTTTGGCTTTGGTTTCATAATATTTTTTTTCAAATTCCTCAATTTCAGATGCTTCAGCTGGTAATTGAGCATCATATTTATCAAAGTCTGAGTAAACTGTCTCTAATTTTTCCAATTTATTGTACAAATCATTCTTTTGAAACGTTTGTTCAGAGTTAATGAAGTTGTTTATCCTTGTTAGAGCAGATTTAGCTCTGCCACGTAAATTTATAGCTGCTTTTTCCAATTCTTCAGCAGCCTTTTTTGCGGCTTCCAAATCGGTACTCATTATTCAAATAATGAGGTGAATAGCATAAAAAACAAAAGCCAAACCAGTAATAATAAAAAGATAAAATTTACTTATCTGTAATAAATGTGATGCGAGGTGCTCCGTAATCTGTTGCAATTCCACATAAGACTGGTGAAAACTTTATTTAAAAAACTGCAGTAGGATATGACGAGTGTACACTTATTCCAAGCTTGAAAAAAGTATCCAAGATAACGCCGCGTGCCTCCAGATTTTAATGTTCGATGAATTGTATATGTTATGTCAACAGGCAATAAATATACTAGAGATTAAAATAAAATTATATTGAATCAAACACATTGACATCTTCCTGAGGGTACAGACATGCGGTTTGTTAATTTTAACAAAAGCCAGGCTTTGTGGATGCCCAGTTGCGTAGATTAAAAATGTCACAGCTAAAGTGGGTTGAGCTGCTGCGTGCGTTTAGTTTGAAGGTTCGACTCCATTTCCTCCTTCCAATGCAAAATGCACTGCAACCAGGAAGTGTTCTTGACCACCAGATATAAATCACAATAATTATTTTTAAACAACTGAGAAAAATGTCTAAATAGAAAAGTATCTTGATATGATAAACAAAGTTATTTCAATAAGGAAATGAAAGGTAATGTTTATAAGTATAACACCATTTCAGATGATTTATAGTTTGAAAATTGCTAATTGCTAAAGGAACATATTTCACAATAATGACGAATTTATGGGATTGCTTATGTCTTGTATATATTTCTATTGCAACAGGAAATGAAATGTTGATTTATGATGGATAAATGTTTTTAGATTATTATTTCAAGAAATATCAATAAGGGTTTTCTTAAATAACAGTCATAGCAATAAATAACTCTAAAGTGATTTTAGTTGAAGTGATTTTTCTATAAATGGTTTCTCATAAATCATAATTGCGAAAAATGCATATGTTCACTGAACAATATATAAAACACAAATTTAATGCATGTAATCTAATTTCACGCTTAAACCACTGAAATGAACAGAGTCAAAAAGGCTAATTGTAAATAGAGATCTTTGGCTGTTAAATCCTCACGCGAGGCCAATATGAAAATATCGCTTTTAATAGATTTCAAAACTTTATTTGAACTCATTATTGCTGTTTTCATATAAATACAATTTTTTGTATTGTTAATGGGTATTCTAAAATAATATACTAAATGGAAAATAAATATTAGAGTTATCAATTTAAAAAAAAAGTAGATCTGTGCGAAGCTTTTGCACCGCAGTCTTTGAAATTACTTGCTGATACGTTTTTTCATTAACTGCACACACACACATATATATTATATATATAAATCAAACAACGCGTTTCAACGATATATAAAGTATACTATATCAAAAGCCACATACAGACTCTTTCGAAAAATACCTCATTCATCGCTGTGCTTTTAGTATGTACAGAGGTAAAAGGATGTTGACATCAGAAATAATATACATGATAGTTTTCACCCATATTCTGGGTTCTTTATATTATATTCTAAGCCCGGGTTAATCCCTAGTGTATACATAACGACAGCGACGAATTTTAAGCTCTTGCTCTAATGCAAATTTTTGCAAATAACTCTAAGTGCCTATTAACTTTTTCGGTGTAATTGACGATGGTTTGAGAAGATCTTCACTGCTTTAAAGATAAAAAAAAGTATTAATCCATACCATTAAAATAATTGGGGTCCATATGGAAGAAACAATATTTGCTGGATTTGAACACAGCCCATTCTTTGAAAAATCCTATTTCACATACGCCTCTAAAAGTGGGTCATGTTATTTTGATTTGAGATGATAGGAAAAATGAGCTTTTCTGGAACTTTGAAAAAATCAGAAAGCAAGTCCAGGTAGAAATAAAAACAGTTTTAACTGGACTTAATTGAAAATGTAGTGCATCTTTGCTTTGTTTTCTACTAGTTCTGCACTGTTAAAAATTTTGCAGCATTCTGGCAGGTCATTCGACGGTTTTTTGAAAAAACGGTTTCATAACCATAATTTAACTATATTCTGACCATAAAATGGCCAATAATATGGTTAGAATAGTGTTAAATTACGGTTGTATAACCGTTTTCGGAAAAAACGGTCAAATGACCTGCCAGAATGCTGCAAATTTTTAACAGTGTGTAAAATAATAATAATAATAATAATAATAATTAAAAAATACTTTTAAAATTTCAACTGCAATCAATTTTTCACTGTTTTCGTTTAAAAGTTAAAATTAGTTGAGGTTATTAATAATGATTTTTCAGCATTTCTGTATTTTTCATACGCTTTGTGCTTTAGAAAAACTTTTTTTTTATATTATTCAAACTTTGGTATATAAGAAAAAATGCGATTTCACATTTAGATTTTTAAAAAAGTATTTAAATAATTTTTGGAAAGCCCATAAAACACGCACTTATGTACTTTATTTTTTATTTTATTGAAAGAGAAAGTTTCTGTTGCATTTTCGAATTTTTAATCTTCTGATCAGTTTTAGTATATCAAACTCAATTGAATTTTATAAAAGTACATAGCTAAGCTGCTATTTTTTTAGAATAATCTATAATGATAATAGGTTTAAAAGATACATAGATATATATAATGTATTTTAAAGTTTTAAGCTATCTTAAATATATTCTAATTTTTTTTACGCCATTTTAATTTAATTATTCCCTTTTAAAATATTTTATTCCATTGTTTAAACGCGTGTCATATTTTGCATTCTTTTTCAACATTTCCCTTTTGAAAAATTCCTTTGGGTCTGCAATGTAATATTTTTTCTAGTTTGAATTCATTCGATTTAAGAACATTCTTTTTTTTTTTTTATCATAAGCCTATTTAAGTTTATTAAAAGTACGCTTTCGAAAATTTTTTGCCTCGTTTTGGGGGGAACCGAAATACAGCAATTTGGACCACCCGTCGGTAACTATCCGTCAGCCGTTGTCTTTGATAACAATCTCGTACACGTCAATTGCCTATATTTTTTTACTTCGTGCCTATGTATGAGCTCAATTTTCACAGGCTACCCCCAAATAGCGGAACATCATATTTTTATGATGTGAAAGGTTTAAAAATAAAATGTATCGTGAGTATTCACACTTTCTTGATAAACAAGTCTCAAACATTTAGATATTTTTTAAAACCTTTCATTAATAATACCAATAATAATCCTGACAAGAATAGCCGCAGTAATGTTACTAATAATAGTATTTAAATTTACACTATCAAGATGTAATATATGGCTTCAACAGTAACAAAAATAACATCTAGTTTGTAGGGGGGAAGGAGGGCTCTCTGAGACCTACAGCGGCATGGCTGTCGTCTCGAATGATCCACCAAATAACACCTATTTCAACAACAATAATAGTTTAGCAATCTAGAGAAAGTAGAAACATGAAGGTTAAGAACCTATTTTAGTCACGTTGAGAAACTCGAACGCTAATATTAAACCTATGGGAGAAATCTTTACCGATTTCTCGCTCGCATTTTAATATTTTTAAAAGATTTTTTTTTTTCATAGGATACTTGAGATTGATATCTATTGTTGAGCGTGTGTACTTTTTCGATTTTAGTTACAGTTTTTTTTTTTATATGAGGCTAGTTTAACTTTCAGAATCGGTTCTAACAGGTTCCAAAAGTGAAAATATCCGCATAAAAAAAAGAAAAAAAAACTGCAACTAAAATTGAAAAAGTACAACCGCACAACAATAGATATCAACTTCAGGTATTCTATGCGAAAAAAATGCATTAAAATGCGAGTGAGAAATCTGTAATAATAAATCTGTAACGACTCTTCCATTACATAGAATTAACATTAGCTTGAGTGTTTCTTCTTGTGACAACTGTAGGCTCTTAATTTCTCAAATACTTATGTTTATTTTTTTCTTCATTTAGTATTGCACAAATATGATTAAAAAATATTTTTAAGTGCAACAATACAGTCATAACAATGCAGTCACAATCATCATTTAAATCTTACTGATTCGCAATTTACATGCATCAGTTTTGGAATTAATTAAATATCCATCTTAACTTTTTGACCTATGACATTAAAATAAAATAGAATTAATTATAAATATCGTCGAAATCTCACGTATAACAATTTTAAAACACTCATTCCAAAGTCGATATGAAAAAGATCGTGCATGTTATTTTTTTTCCTAGCTTTGTAAAAAGAATTCTATTTGAAAAACACTTTTCAATTTTCAATTGCATTCAATTTTACATTTTTTTTTTTTTTTTTTTTTACATAAAATAAAATTTAGTTGATGTTATTAATATGGGATGCTTTAGATATTCTTTTTCTTTTATTCTCTTTGTGTTTCGCAAAAACCATTTTTCTGGGATTAACTTTTTTGTGTATTAGAATTACTGCTATAGTACAATTCTATTTTATTTTTTATAGAGCATTGAAATAATTTCGAAGCTCTCGCAAAACATCGGCTTATATAATTTATTCTTTTGTAAAAGAAAAAGTGGCCTTTGCATTTTCATTTTTAAAATTGTCTGAGGAATTTTTAACTTTTATTTATTTTTTTGTATGTAGGTGTATATAAATCAGCTAAGACACTATTTTTAAGGAAATAATCCTTCCTGGCAATGTCAGAAAAATTCGTCTTTACACACGAAATTATTCGTCCTTTTTAAATAAATAATTTCCGTGCTCCTAGAAAACATGCTTTTTCCGTCAATTCTTCCCGGAAGTCTGAAAAAGAGAGAAAAAATTCCATCTATTCCTTGCACGCTTGCGTATTGGTTTTATTAATACCAAAGTTCTAATTTATTTTTTAAATGATAAATCGAAAATTCAATAAATTAAAATTTCTAATTTATTTAAAGACAAAAAAAGAGAGTAATGCTTTCGAATTTAATACAGTAGCAATTTTCTCATTCATTTAAACATTTTCGCAATTTATTTTTTTCAGTATTACAAAAAATATTCGCATGCAAATTATATTCTAAACGAGTACATTTAAAAATATATATAGTAGTTCAACAAAGTTAAAAAAATCGATTTTATTGAAAACAGCAAATATTTCTTCTCGAATTTAATTAAAAATATAATATTCATATTTTACATATAACAATCGGATTTTGTCTTATTAAAAATATGTCTAATATGTAATAATTTTTATCCTTTATTATTCTATAAGTGTTAAAACCCCAACCATTATTTCATAACGACGAAATGTCCCTGCAATTAAGTTTAAATTTCGGAACTTTCTGAAGAAGAAATTTAACGATCCTTACAGATCTCCCATTTGAAAAAGTCCTCTATCTTCTATTTAATCTCGCCCTCTACCAAGTGCTCGCTGGCCGAGTGGTTAAAAGACTCGATTCGAAACGCGCGGTCTCAGGTTTGAAACCAAGTGGATCCACGGAAGAACGAGAGACGTATTAAAAAAAACTGCTCTTTTCTGTCCCAGAATGAAAAGAATAGAAATTTCTTCAATTTCCTGATATATACCGGTAGCAGTGGTATTTCCTAGCGGTATCAGTTTGTTCACATTGATCTCATCTAAAATCCAGAAAGCGTCTACAAACTCATATCTTTCAGAACAGTTTTTGAACATGCATTGACAGATGAAGAAAATTTCTCCATAAAACCGAATTGAAAATATCAGATTTCACAATGAAACTCCATCTACAAGGATATTTATCATTACACATAAATATCATCGTCAACTTAGGCTTAAATATTCCCAATTTCATTTTGCCGATGATCGATTGAGGGCATCTCGACGAGATATTTCCATTAGTATTTTGTACTTCTATTAAGTTTTTTGTAAAATAAAAGTATTTTTACACCGTTTGTTACATTTTCTTTGCGTCACGGTCACGATGCAATTGCACCGTCACTATTGCGTTTCCGATCCCCAGTTCCTATGTAATTCTTACTCCTCATGACCTGACACATCCACACGTGCCGTTTGCACATGACCTTTTCAACCAACCTGTATAAACAAAGCAGTAGTGTTTAAAAATATTGTTCTTCTGTTTATTGTCTCTTTTTTATACGTCTATGTGTGAGTGTATAAGTGTATTTGCGTCGAATTCTTAACGAAAAAGGTAAGTAACAATATGTCATTTTCTTGTAATGTTAAAAAGAAAGAAAGAAAGAAAAAAAATGTAGCACGTGTATTTACATCTTTTAGGATACCATGTTTCAAACATTTTGATGTTCAAATTTTTTTCAGAAACAGTAGCAATGATAATACCACTGATAACAACAATAGAAACAACTTTAGTAAGAATAATTATTTTAATTTACACTATCTGGATGCAATTGTGGTTCCAAAAATAAAATTAATAGTGCTTTAATGTAGATTATCCAAGTAAATATGTGGGAAAATCTGCGTGACCATGAGTATAGTACTCTAATTATCTTCCACATCACCACAAACTTCGCCGAGATTCATGTTTATTTTTCTAGCTCTTAATTTCTGAAGCTCTTTCTTTCTTTTTAGCTGACTGAAAAGAACGGTTATGTGTTTCACGCGTATCTGTGTATGTGGATTTCTTTATACCTTCGAAACTTCCCAACGGCTGGATGGATTTTAATGAATGAGGTCTCCATCAATTTGTCTTAACGGCCCGATGGTTATAGGCTGGGTTTTGTATTTATAAATTCAAAATGGTGGTAGAGACGAAAAAAAAATTTACGCACCCTATTGAGTGGCATATTATTGGATATATCTTTTACAATGAAGACGGTGTTTCATTGACTATTTTACAGTCAGAAGCTCCGTTAAAATATTATACAACCTGGAAGTTGTGTAGGTAGGATCTGTAGCTTTACTGCAACTCTAACCATCACAGACATCTATAGACCTCATCAAAACAGTGTTTATAGATAGGAACTAACAATTAAACACAACTTAAAAGTCATTAATACAAGTAAATAAAAAAAATAGGTAAGTAATATAAACAAGTAATATAATAAAAAAAAACTAAGTCAATTCCTACTTAGGTCAGCTCCACCAGTGGCCAAGAGGTTCTGCTGTCGAAGCTGGTACACGGGAGGTGCTGGGTTCGAACCCAATCGCGCCCGTCGGCCTAATCGTTCGGAGTTTTCGTGGTTTTCTCCGAACCGTGGATTTCCACGCGTTAAAACGGGTTAGGTTCCCTTAGAAGGACCCCCACGGAGGGCACTCATCCCCCATAGGGCCTGTATCCCTCGTGTTGATAACTGGCCATCATAAACACAACCTACTTAGGTCAATAAGAGAATTTTTTCTCTCATTCTTCTTCCCTCTTGAGTGGCGCTTAAAATGCCTTGATCAAGAAGAGGGCTCTCTCGATTATTGAAAATTAATTAATTTAATTTAATTAATGAATTAATATTTGAAAAAAACTGGATTAACACAAGTGTATCCACTACAAGTTTAAAAAAATTTATTTGAGCTTGATTGGATGAATAATAAGTATTTTATTAACGATTCAAAATTTGAACAAGATATACATAGCGAAAGTGTGAGCTAATAGTAGGAATTGAAAAAATAGTTTCACATTGATGAGAAATAATTAATTAGTTCGCTTTTTACGCAGTCGGGTTTTTTGATTTTGTAAATTTAATTGTTTATTTTCAAAAGTGCTTTTAATTGCATATATATTTTTATTATTGAATACGGTATACGGCTTAAAGAGCATAAACAGGCATTTAGATGTAGAAATTTGAATTCAAAGATCGTTCAGCATACTATTGCAGCCGACCATTTTCCAGATTTTAATAAAGCTTTTGTGATCCGATCCGGCTGCAACAATTACGCAGGGAGAGTGTTTTTAGAGGCCTGGCATACTAAAACCAAGGATTTAGCGATTAACGAAGCTGCATCTGTGCCGGCCGAGTATTCTATTTTATTTTAACTGTAACCTGAAATGGATGACTTTCTGTTGTGTTTTTCTTGTAACTGTTGATAGTATTGACTTAACGTTTATAATTGGCTGAGGAGGGATCGTGATGATCCGAAACGTCCCAATTTTTATAATATGTTTTTAGTGTTTTATCTAATAATTTTAATTGTTTAATGTATTGTCTGTGATTTTAATGTAAATATTTTAAAGGGATAAGTTAAGCTTGTTTAAAAGGGGACAAGTTTTCAAATTAGAGTTCCAAAACATTATACCCATTTTGGAGACTGGTTTTTTTTTTTCAGAGATCTATTAGCGACGAACTGAATCTCTCAAATGCGTAAAGATTTTTATGATATTTACTGAAATAAGTTTATTTGGTACTTTCATATATTATAACGAGGTTTTAAAGAAGAAATTGTGTTTATTCAAGCTTTTTTAAGTTAATAAATTAGGAAATTCCACACGATCATGCAATAGTATTTATTTTGAGTGGGTATTTAAATCTGTGTTTCAAAGAGGTTATATCTAAAACTGACTATATTGAACGCTTTTGACCTGAAAATATTCGAAACATAAAAACGAGGTACTAACAACTTTATGAAATTAAAAATATCCCAAGTGGAGATTATAGATGGTTCAGGCTCCGACATACTAGATAACTACATACACCATGACATAAATTTAAAATTTAAAAACCGTTTATATTAAAAATAATAGAGAAGAGAAAAACCACTTGCAGAGAAATAGGGGAGGGTAGTACACAGTGAGACGAAAATTATTATTACTTGACAAATGGCGACGATTTATATTCTTTTGAAAAAAAATTTACTACAACTTTAAGCTACACAAATGCGCTACACATTAATGTATAAATGGCTTTAAAAAAGTTATTTATAAAAGCACAGAAGCAGCATAACTAAGTATCGGAACTTGTCTCACTATGTACCACAAGCGGTACACAGTGAGACAATGTATATATTTTTATAAATCATATATTTTTACATTCTATCAATAATTTTCTGAAGTTTATGATTTCCAATTAATATTTCTAGATTTTCAAAATATTAAAAATATGAGCCTCGGGTGGACAATAGCAGACCTTGGGCTACTTTCATGCAAATTATCAGCATCTTACGTTTAGTAGATTTCCCTAGCGATCGCACGCCCACACGTACACACAGAAAGAGAAACATTCCTTTATTAATAAATAACTTTTTTTAACATTAGAACCACATAGTAGGTACACAGTGAGACACGTCTTACTGTGTACCACAACTGTGTGTGGTACACACTGTGTACTTTCGTTACATTGTAACAAAATGGATGCCACATCTGTTACATCAATTTCATCGTTTTAAAAAAAGTTTATGTTTTTTTTTTTTTTTTGTCGAAATAGCCTATTATTAGACATAGCTATGTTTGGTTAAGTAAATATATCTCATATTGAAGGAAATAAACTCTAAAATAGACGTTTGTGTAACTTTAACCACTATAAAATAAGAATTATTTACTATTTTGTCGGATGAGTAACTGAAGTTCCGAAACTACATCCATGTGTAGCATAAGATGAGGGTACACGACATTTCGGTCCCGACACTTCGGTCCCGCCGTTTCGGTCCCGCCGTTTCGGTCCTGAGACATTTCGGTCCCTGGCCATTTCGGTCCCGAGACATTTCGGTCCCTGGCCATTTCGGTCCCGAGACATTTCGGTCCCTGGTCATTTCGGTCCTTGGCCATTTCGGTCCCGAGACATTTCGGTCCCTGGCCATTTCGGTCCTTGGCCATTTCGGTCCCTGGTCATTTCGGTCCCGAGACATTTCGGTCCTTGGCCATTTCGGTCCTTTACCATTTCGGTTCCCTTGCAATTTTGGTGCTCACCACCTTATAACTCGGATTTTAATTGTCGTGGGCCCGTCAAATGCTGCAATTTCAACATTATTTGGGCCCTTTTAAAAAATATCCCCCCCCCCCTCTCAAATTTTATAAAAAGCTGAATATAACAGCCCGATAAATTTAAACTTTTGTAACTCGTGATTATGAAATCACAGCGAGCTGAAAATTTGTCTGATTGAACAATGTGATATAATTTTACAGGGGACACTGTCTTTTTTTTTTTTTTAACCGTTATTATTTAACAGAATAGATTTTTTAAGTTTTATTATTTATTATTATTATTAGGTATTTTATATATACTATAAACTGCCATAAATGTTTTTTTGTTGTTGTTTTCATACATTTTTTGGAACGTTTAAATTATCATTAATTAAATAATTAAGCTGTGCTTATTTTTTTCTTCTTCCAATTAGATTAATCATAAATGTATTCAATAATTCAATTAGACACTTATAAGCTATTATGTGTAAATATTTCCTCAAATCACCCCTCTACACCCTCTCCTTTTAATAAATCAGAAAGGAGATATATTTATTGAAGCACAAATTTAATTTTTCTTATTATTTTTATAATACAAATTTGCATCTTATAAATTTGCTTTCATAAATTACTTTACCATTACAAACATTGGGAAAACAATAGTGATTTGGTAACTAGGCGTACTATGAAAAATATTTTGTTTTCAGAAAACTCCACCCACCACTTCATTTTTTTTTACATATATAATTATTGCTTGCAATTTTTTAAGTGTTCTCACCCTTTGAAGACGATTTTTGTGAGCTAATTTTATTGAATCTGGACCTATTTCTTTGTAATAAGATTATTATTTTGAATTTTATATAATAATATAACTATTATTTTAATTAATTTTATTTGTAAATTTTAACTGACAAAACTAACCTTTTTTAAATTTGTCGTTTATTTATTTTTTATATTACCCTTTTCTTCCCACTTTCCCAGGAAAAAAAAAAATAATACATTTTTATTTTACTTTTGTCATTAATTATATTAATAGTTTTACAGTTCGGTAACTTTAAATATAAAAATAAACAGGTAAAGGATAAATTTCAGTTCATAACTACTATAAAATATAATGATAATTGAATATAAAATATATTATGTATCGATTTTATTTTAAAGTAGAAATTTGTAATGCATATTAATAATGTTATTAATTTAATAAATTAAGGATACATTAAATTAAATATATATATATATATTTAATAAAATATTAATTTAATTTTTCACAGAATTAATTTAATTTTTCCAGCTTCTATAAAGAATCCACAGAACTCCTATAAACGATTGCTTCAACCATATGAAATTTGCATGGGGTGCTACAATTTGTATCCAAGGTATAAGTGTTTGCGATTTTTGGGCCCTTATATTCGGGTTATACTAAAATTTCGAGGGTTCAGTTAAAAAATCCGATAATGTCCCTCGTTTTATAAAGATTACGTTAATATGAGTGTTTTGCGATAATTATAGATCGAGTTATAAATGTTTTAATTTATCAGGACCTTATACATATAATACACTAAAATATAGAAAATGTCAATCTCCCCCCACCCCCCCCTACTTTTTAAAATGATTACCATAAGAAATTTGTGTGAGCTGTTACTAAAATTTTAAGGCCTTTATTTAAAAAACTCTAGAATATCCCCTATAAAATTATGTCACCTATTTCAACTGCACAAAATTTTAGCTTGCTGGAGAAGTGACTGAAATGGTAAGGGACCGAAATGTCTCGGGACCGAAAATCTTGGGACCGAAATGTCTCGGGACCGAAATGTCTTGGGACCGAAATGTCTCGGGACCGAAATGTTTTGGGACCGAAATGTCTCGGGACCGAAATGTCTTTGGATCGAAATGTCTCGGGACCGAAATGTCTTGGGACCGAAACGGCGGGACCGAAATGGCGGGACCGAAGTGTCGGGACCGAAACGTCCTGCTTCCATAAGGGGAGGTCGTTATGTGTGTGTGCCAGATTGGAGAAAAAGTTACAACTATATGTCAAAGTGGCTGCTGTCTCACTGTGTACTACTCTTCTTTATATTATGGTGCGAAAGAAAATTAGCTAATTAAAAATGATATAGAAGATAATCCAAAAATGCTTCTTGTATGTTGTTGTAATCGCGCGGAGATCTTCAATATTAAGAGTTTCAACATTCAGTTTTATCTATTTCCACTTTTTATAAGTATTCCAAAAATTGATATCAATCAAATGAATATTTTAAGATGAACTGACATGCATAAAATGCATTGTCACATTTAGGTACTTTGGATGTCTCATTTAGGTTTAAACTACTATAAACGCGACAAAAATGACTTAAATGTGACAATCGCGTATTGATTGCTTATATTACAGATAATAATTCAATTTCCACAAAACAAGTTAGTTTTGAGCTAAAGGCACAGTATTCAATAATTTTCTGCTTAATAAAAAAAAATTATTTAAGGGGTCTCAGAACTCTTAAAATTGAAAAAAAAAAGACAATTTTCAACATTTAATATCTTAAAATGTATATAATTTTAAAACACAAATTTTATTGGGATTAAAAGATACAATTATGTTCTTTCATTTCATGTATTTAAATAATTGCAAGATACAGAATTAGTATTTATAGGGTGCTCCAAACTGTCAGACATTTGTAGAACAAAAAATTGGTATAACAGTTTACGCGCAGGACTACAAAATAAATTTTGCAACTAGAATGAATTTTTTTGTGCCTGATTATATTTCAGATTAGAAAAATTAATCTGAACCAAAATAAATTTGTATTTAAAGCATATTTATATTTTTAATGCAAAGTTGTATATTTATCTTATACAAAATATTGAAAATTTTAGCAGTATAATCACCTAAACAAATATTGTTTTGAACAATAAAAAAAAAAAATTAGGTTCAGTAAACTGAACCTAACTAACCTACAGACGAACATGAAACATATATTTTGAAAATTTCATGAAAAAATGTTCAGAAGGTTTTGAGATATCCTGCGTGTTATACCAAAAAACGTCATTTGGAGAAAAATGACTTCAAAATTTCGGAAACGCCGCTGTAAATATTGAGCGGGTATAATTTTAATAGCCATAGCTTCTGTTCTAATAGAAATTTAAAGAAACAATAATGCCAAAATGCTCAGAAAAGATAGAAATTTAACAAAAAAAAAAATAAAATAAAAAAAAAAAATAAATAAATAAAAAAATAAAAAAATCGAAAATTTTGGAACTTTAAGAGTCCCGAGACCAATTAATAAAATGCCAAATATGGCCTAAATGCGACAAAACTAAGGGGAATCGCGTCCCATATAGGCACAATGACTTTGTATATCTTTGTAATATCTTTAAATGATTCTTTGTCACTTCATTCTGCGTTCTTGTTTCATCCTCGTTTTGTGAGTGATGCAACACACAGGGGGTGCCTTTTTATGGTAGATCAATATCTAATTCCAAAACCGCTATTTTTACAGGTATAGTTCCAGTTGCAAAAATGTTTCAAATGCAAAAATTTTCTTCATCAAAATCCATTTAGGTCATTGTAAATTTGTACTTAAAAAAAAAAAAAAATACTAAATAAATTTTTATGCAGTCCCTTAGTCCTATAAATTAGATTTAGAAAAACAGTCTTTATGCTGTAATAAACGAGGCAAACATTCATTTCTTCTACAACCAAAATGTACCGAGTTATGATACTTTGAATTTTATGAATTTTCGCCATTACTCAGGCATTAAAAATGCAATTTTAGTGCCATAAGTGCGACAAGGACAATTTTTCATAGTTCCAATTGTAAAATTGCTTCAAATGTTGTTCTTCCCCAAAATCCATTTACGTCATTGTAAAATTTGTATTTTAGTAGAAAAGTTGCGAAATAAATTTTTATAAAATCAATGGGACCTATAAATTATATTTAGAAAAACATTCTTCATGCTGTAACAAAAAAGAGCAAATATTCATTTCTTCTACTGCCAAAATAAATTTACTCTAGCATTACTCTGGCACTAAAAAATGCAATTTTAGTACCATAAGGGGCTAAAAAGAACAATTTTTTTTTTTTTTTTTTTTACTTCGGACTTTTAATTTTAATTCCATATTTTTAAAAATACTCTTTAGATTAAACATAAAAAAATAGTTTTATTTTGAAATATATTGACTATATAACTGACTGAATATCTAAAAACCGTACAATAAAATGTTTTCAAATTACTAAACAAATTTCTAGTAATAAGAAATAAAGAAAACTAAACTTAAAACATTTTAATATCGCTCTATTCTAAAAAAGTCCTTCCGGCCAGTGCCGGGAGGAAGAGGTAGCTTTCATAATCCTTATTTTAAAAAAGCCAACTTATATCATGCAAACACACGAAGCTCAATTTAGTGGAAACCGAATATAGGAAATTCAATACTAATTTTTATCAATATAATGAATGAGAATTTCGCGAAATTAGTCAGCTTTATCCAAGCTGCTTTTCTTTAAAGTAACTTATATTTGGCTGCCAAATTCGGCAATTTCTTAAAGTGCCTGTCATTTTAAGACAACATGGTGGATGAGGCTAAGCAGTGAACTTGGTCGAGACCTTAGTAATTGCTGTGCACATGCTCACTCACATAGGAATCGGTTAATATATAGAAGTGCTGTCGCATGCAAAAAATCAGATTTTTCAAAATGTCACCCACAATAGAAATTGAAACTGCTATATCTGAGCCATTTTTTAAGGTAAAGACAAACAAAAAATGCTCCTGAATCCTTATATCAAGATCAAATACTTAAGAAAGAAACCTTTTTCAATTTCTAATTTTTTTGCACATCACTTTAAATATATATATATTTTTTAATTTAATGGCCGCCATTTTGAAACAAGATGGCTGATGAATCTGGCCAGCGAACTTGGTCGAGGTGTTGATGTATACTATCCACATGCCTTCTTACATCGAAATAGGCGAATACGCGTGTTATCGCGTGACAAATACAAGATCGTTTCAAAATGTTAGCCATGCTAGAAATTCAAAGAGCTATAAATCAACCATTTTTTAAGATATCAACAAAAGAACAAATTTTCAGAAACAAAAACTGCTCCGGAATCTTTGTATCAAGACCAAACACATAAAAAAAATCTTTTTCATTTTCCAATTTTTTAATACCTCATTTTAAATTTTAAATTTAATTTATTTTTAAATGGCAATCCTTTTGAAACAAGATGGCGAATGAAGCTGGCCAACGAACTCGGTCGAGACATTGGTATGTACTATGTACAGACCAAGTTACATCCAAATAGGTTCATAAATACGCCTGTTATCGCGTGACAAAAATCAGGTCGTTTTAAAATGTCAGCCACTATAGAAATTCAAAATGCTATAACTCAGCCATTTTTTTAGATATAGACGAAAGAAAAACTGTTCCGGAATCTTTGTATTAAGGTCAAACACATACAAAAAAAATCTTTTTCATTTTCCAATTTTTTGGTATCTCATTTAAATTTTTTTATTTTTTAATTTTTTTTAAATGGCCGCCATTTTGAAACAAGATGGCGGATGAAGCTGGCCAACGAACTCGGTCGAGATATTTGTATGTACTATGTACACACCAAGGTACATCCAAGTCGGTTCATAAATACGCCTGTTATTACGTGAGAAAAATCAGGACGTTTCAAAATGTCAGCCACGCTAGAAATTCAAAATGCTATAACTCAGCCATTTCTTAAGATATAGACGAAAATAAAACTGCTCCCGAATCTTTTTATCAAGGTCAAACACATAAGAAGAAAATGTTTTTTCAATTTTCAATTTTTGGTACCACATTTCAAATTTAAATTTTTCTTAAAAATTTAAATGGCCGCCATTTTTAAACAAGATGGCGGGTGAAGCTGGCCAACGAACCCGGTCGAGACATTGGTATGTACTATGTATAAACGAAGTTACATCCAAATCGGTTCATAAATACGCCTTTTATCGCGTGACAAAATTCAGGACGTTTCAAAATGTCAGCCACGCTAGAAATTCAAAATGCTATAACTCAGCCATTTTTTAAGATATAGACGAAACAAAAACTGCTCCGAAATCTTCGTATAAAGGTCAAATACATAAGAAAAATATATTTTTCCATTTTCAATTTTTTGGTACCACATTTCAATTTTTACATTTTAAAAAAAATTTAAATGGCCGCCATTTTGAAACAAAATGGCGGATGAAGCTGGCCAACGAACTCGGTCGAGAGATTGGTATGTACTATGTACACACCGAATTACATCGAAATCGGTTCATAATTACGGGAGTTACAGTGTGACATAGGTCAGATATATATATATATATATATATATATATATCAATTTTGAACGGAGGGTGGTTTCGGGGTCTGGGGGTCATGATCGATGAAAATATACCAAAATTTTTTGAAATCGCTTTCCTCCGAACGGCTGCAATAGGTAGCTTTTTTGTAAAGAAAGCTACCTAAAAAAGTAACTTACGTTGTCACCGCCGCCACCGGTTTTGAATTTTTTGTGACCGGAGGTCTTTCTCCGTTAATATTAAGAAAAATATTACATACAAAAATATGAAAATCGGCAGTATTATAGAGAAATGTTTGATAAACACGCTGATGTAGACAGTTTACAAATAGAATAATTATTTTAAGAGATATTTAATGCTAAAGTTGGACAAAGTCGTTCCATTAAAAAAGTTTTATGAGATCAAAACCTATACATCGGAATTTAATCATTTTTAGATCATTTTATACGTTATAATTTCCCGGTGTGCAGAATGCATTTATTTTTTAAATTTGACTTATTTTTTGAGCTTTTATTTCTATTTTAAATTCAAATTTTCAGCATTTCGAGAGATAATTTTTACTTATTTCAGAAAATTGTACTAATTTAACCTGTTGCCAACTGTATAAACAGCGCAAACAGTAATGTGTGCTTCAAATTAAAAATTTATTTACATGTGACTATTATAAACAGAAATAAACTTTCAAATTAGAATTAAATAATTACGTATAAAAAGCAGGAACTTATTGAAAATTACTTCATTAAAACTATATTTACACGGGAATTTTAACAGAGAAAGGATATTGTAAAATAATAAACTCATTAACATGCGTTAGACGTCTTAAATAGGAGAAATTACGTCACCTTTACGTCACATTACACTTATTACGTAAAAGGAACAAAAAATAATATTTCAAAACAGTTTAAATTTAAAAATTGCGCGAGACATTTATTTGATATTTCGAGATGAAATTTTCAACTATTTTTGTTGGGACAGCGCAAATAATATTTCATTTCTAACAAAAGTATTTTCCCGTGAATCTCTCTATTCTAAAAAAAAAGGAACTTACTCTGTCACCGCCGCCGCCGCCAGTTTTGAATTTTTTGTGACTGGAGATCTTTCTTCGTTAATATTAAGAAAAATATTGCATACAAAAATATGAAAATCGGTGGTATTAGAGAAAAATGTTTGATAAACACGCTGATGCAGACAGTTTTCAAATCGAAGAATTATTTTAAGAGATATTTAATGCTAAATTTGGACAAAATCGTTCCATTAAAAAAGTTTTATAGGAGCAAAAACTATGCATGGGAATTTAATCATTTTCAGATCATTTTATACGTGTGATGTTCCTGGTGTGCAGATTGTATTTATTTTTTTAATTTGACTCATTTTTTGAGGTTTTATTTCTATTTTAAATTCAAATTTTCAGCATTTCGAGAGATATTTTTTACAGATTTTAGAAAATGGTATTATTTTAAACTGTTGCCAACTGTATAAACAGCGCAAACAATAATGCTTGCTTCAAATTAAAAATTGATTTACACGTGACTATTATAAACAGGAAAAAAAACATTTCGAATTAGAATTAAATAATTACGTATAAAAAGCAGGAACTTATTAAAAATTACGTCATAAAAACTATATTGACACGTGAATTTTAAAAGAGAAAGGATATTGTAAAATAATAAATTCATTAACATGCGTTAGAAGTCTTAAATAGGAGAAATTACGTCATATTACAGTTATTACATAAAATGAACAAAAAATAATGTTGCAAAACAGTTTAAATTTAGAAATTGCGCGATACATTTATTTTATTTATTTATTTATTTATTGAACAACAAACATATGACTTGTGTCTTGACATCAGAGCCCGCTTATAAGTCAATAACCAATATCGCCAAATTATATAAATCTCCATACCACTTGCCAAATTATACAAGTTGACATAATTTTTATTTTAAATAACGAAAGAACAAATAAATTAGTATAAAAATACAAATACAAATAAAACGTCGAAATAAAAATCACTTGATGGCATAAACACATGTAACTTCCTTACAGTAAAGTGGATGTGACATTTACGATCAACCATCATTGGCATTTAATCTTAGTCTGGCGATAGATTTTTGGTCGATGGGATAACCAAGTAGCCCCGTTATAATTTACAACTCGAAAAATAAAAAATATGGCGAGTTAAAAAAAAAAGCTATTGGCGGCATTTTCACCCAGCTAACATAAAAGTACCAAGAATTCTTTGCGATCATGGCAACTTTTATGTAGTTTTATTCGAAAAAAAAATAACTTTGATTCTTTAATCAAAATGGAAACCTTTCTTATGAAAAACGAAGGAACTGTTGATGATAGTCACATGACTTGCGCTATTATTATAGAGATTGTTTTCGATTCTAAAAACAGCGCAAAGAATATTATTTCCCAACGATTAAAAATTTATTTACACATGACTATTAAAAACAGAAAAAAAAACTTTAAAATTACTATTAAATGAGTACGCGTTAAAAGCAGGAAAATATTGAAAATTATGTCTTGAAAATTGTATTTACACGTGAATATTAAAAGGGAAAGGAAACTTTAAAATAATAAATACATTAATATGCGTTTAACCCTTTCAGGGGCAAGTTACTTCTATTCGTAAAATGTTGAAATCAGGGAATGGCACCAGAATTTACAACCAATTTTCGAAATATGAAAATGCTTTTGTTCACTTACTTAATAAGAAAAAAATTTTCATTTATTCTCATCTTTTCATTTATTATTTTTCATCATTCTGGTGCCAATATGGCATTTAAGAATTAAAATTAAATGTTCCAAAAATGAACCACCGCCCTTGAAGGGGGTTAAAGCAGTAAATTGTAGTAATTGTAGTAAATTGTAGTAAATTGTATTATATCAATCGTTTTATAACGCTGTTAAAAAATACCGGTCGGCAAAAACTCTTTTTACTTAATTCATTTTATTTTAGCTTCTTTTGAAATGTTTAACTGATCTCCTTTAACCAAACACGAAAACAACCACTAGAAGTCTAAACAGCAATTGATTCGGCATCCAATTTCCGCAATCAAAGGGAATTGAATGGAAACCCGTTTACAGGGAGATCGCTATAGGTTTTTTCATTATAATTAAATCTTCTCTAATCCTTTAAAAACCGATCAAATAAACGCGCTTTTAGATTCTGCGGTGTCTGAACGGGGGTTGGCGAGCGTAGCTTGCAGGGGGCAGAGCCCCCTAGTACATAAAAAGATCTTTAATGGCATTTTAAAATAAGTTCAGTACTTGAAAAACTAATTCTCATACGCATTTTTTATATTCCATTTTAACTTAAATGGACTAGTCACGATTTATTTAAAGATTAATTTTAAAGTTTTTTAACCCTGAAATAAATCATTATTATTGTTATTTAGAATAAAAAAGAACTTTAAACTTTGTTCTTTGAGAGGGATATTCTTGATTAGCATTTTTATGTGATTAATATTTTTTAAATATTCATATTAACTTTGGCAAAAAAAAGGAAGAAATATTGCAAGTTTTCAATTTTCAAATAACTCTTATAAAATAATTGTTTTTTCAGTAATTTATTTTTAGAACGATTCGATGTCCAAAATGAATAATTCATGGTGTGTTTTCGTGATACGAAATTTTCAGATAATTAAATGTATTTTTTTATCACAAAAAAGTTTATTTTACTTCACGAAACTTAGTGAATTTATGAAATTTTGAATGAAACGGTGGATTTAAATATTAATATGTACCAAATTTTAAATAAATACTATTAGCGAATGTTCCGAACACATATTTGAGAGAATATTTTGGTAATATTTGGTTCGTATAGAATTTAAGTATGGAAGTATGCCGAAATAATTAAAGAAGTAGAAAACAGGAATTCTGCTTTTTCAGAATTTAGTGTCGCCCCCGATGAATAAAAAAATGTATATATAAATAGTGCAAAACATATTTCAATTTTAAGACTTACAGCACACGCTTTTATTTTATGTAAAATGACGTCATTCGCATCCGCTTAAGAATTCCACATTTACGATCCACTCTTAAACATCTACAGTAAAGTATGCATAGGAATAGGACGTCACTATCGCGAAATACTACTCAAATGAACACAAATGAACACAAAAAGATGCCGTCATTAAAGAAAGTAGATAATTAAAATTAAATATAGTTTATAATAGCTCCATGTTTTAACAGAAATCATTCGTTTATATCTTTTCAAAATAGCACGTATTTTAATTACATTTTCTTTCGGTTGTTATGAAAAAATGGCAACAAAAATATATAATTAATATTTTACAACTATGTTTCCTTTACTTTCTACAGAAATGGAGTACTTCCGTTGCCAATATTAAGCAAATGGCTCCAAAAACTGCAAAAAAATTAATATTTCAAAAATAAATGGAGATGCAGTTTTCAAACAAATTGCATTTAAAAGTACTTTTTTTTCCCAATACGACGGTATAAGAATAGAAAATATGCGATGCTTAGATGTTTAAAAAATTGTTATAGAGTATTTAATCGTACTTCTTTGTTTTACGGCTGGCTTCTGTAAGGTAACGTTATTTTTTGGAGGCGACACAAAATAAGCTGGGAGAAAGAAATAGCTTACCGTACCGGGGCAAAAAAAAAAAAAAAAAAAAAAAAAAAAAAAAAAAAAAAAAACCCTGTGAAGCCCACTTATTTAAATAGTTCGAATTAAATAGATCCAGATCAGCTACGTAGTTCAGATAATGTCCAAAATTCACATCTTTAAACATACATTCAAAACGACGAGCTGACCAGATCATGCTGTTTTTAGTGAAAATATAAAAATATTACAAAGCTAACACTAGAACCGTCATTAGGGGTCATTTTGACCCCTGCCAAATTGAAAATGGTCAATTCGAACCAGAAATTTCTTCGCAAGGTATGTTAATTGTATGTATAACAAAAATAGGCTAATTAAATGAGTTGAATAGTCTTAAATAAAAATTCTGGCGTGAAATACTTTTTATAAAACTTGAGTTACATAGCCATACCGTTCCAGTGCTAACGCGAAAAAAAAAATAATAACAAATTTACTAAATGGTGTATGCAAAATGTTATAAAGTGAAAAGTAAACAAATATGAAAATAAAATTATAATAATCGACGCTTCGGTCATCATCTATGACCATCTACAAAAAAGAGTTGTTACCTTGCTTTTTACATTTTGTATACACCATTTAGTAAATTTGTGATCTTTACCCGACTGCCAAGAAGGGTTATGTGTTTCACGCGTATCTGGGTATGTGGATTTCTTTATACCCTCGAAACATCCCAATGGCTAGATGGATTTTAATGAATGAGGTCTCTATCGATTCGTATTAACCTTCCAATGGTTATAGGCTAGGTTTTGTTTTAATAAATTCAAAATGGCGGCCGTAAAGTACAAAATTGCGGTAGAGACGAAAAAGAAAAATTACGCACCCTATTGAGCGGCATATCATTGGATAGGTCTTTCAAAATGAAGTCGATGATTCATTGACTATTTTACAGTCAGAAGCTCCGTTTAAATATTACACAACCTGGAAGTTGTGTAGGTAGGATCTCTAGCTTTACTGCAACTCTAACCTTCATAGACGTCTATAGGCCTCATCAAAACAGTGTTTATAGATAGGAACTAACAATTAAACACAACTTAAAAGTCATCAATACAAGTAAACAAAAAGATAGGTAAATAATATAAAAAATAATTTCACATTGATGAGAAATAATTAATTCGCTTTTTACGCAGTCGGGTTTTTTGATTTTTTAAATTTAATTTTTAATTGTTTATTTTCACGTTAATATTGAGCTTTTCATGATGTAAATGATTATCTTCTATTATATTAATATAATAGAAATACTATATATATACTGAAATGTATTTAAATACATTTCAGTTATTTGTTTAATTGAATTAGTCTGAATGAAAGCCGATGTGATAATAAAGTTTAAATGCTATTTAAGTGGTTTAATCAATTAGAAAAAAGGTTTCTTTTTTATTTTCGATAAAATGGTCCTATAGATTACTCTACTCGCTATCTGTACTCTTAAGACACATTTAGTCAAAGGGGGATATTTACAGTATTTGTAATGCTTCTCTCTATATTTATGAATTCTTTAGGACCCTTATTTTTTCATATAATACAGAGAATTTTCACACATTTTTGTAACGACTTTGGAAAAAGAAATATATAAACAAAGATAAGAATTTCATTTTCTAAAATATTCAGTTTGATAGCCCTTTAGTGAAACTATCATATTACAACTTGATTTACAAGAAAACAGATTTTTTCTTAAAATATCGAGGTTTATTTTGTTCCACTCCTCGACTACAATCTTCCAGAGTCTATCCAATGTTTTCGGATGCCGCTTATCTATATATATATAAAAAAAATGTTTTAAAAGTCTTAATGCACTCTAATCTATAGTAGACACATCAAGGGACTGACGTGGGATGCATTTAAATGGGATCGCCTAAATTCTAGTTCCATTTCTCTTTTTTTTTTCGTAAAATATAGCAGCGGATTTAGAGGCACACCACATTTCCGAGGCACAGTCGTGGAAAAAAAAGTAAACACCACCTACTAACTCTGGAACTAATTATAATACAAAAAGTTACTCGTACCAAACGATTGGAAATAAAGGCTACTTTTAAATGATGTATATAAAATTTGCTTAGGAGGCCATCTACAAATCAAAACCTGACCAAACTTTATTTTTCTCAATGGCAACACCCAATTTTGACAATATGTTTTTAATATTCGGTTCAACGTATCCCTAAAAACGAAATTTCAAGTCATATTTGATACTGAGTTTTTAATTATAAACATTCAAAATTTATAACTCCTAATGCTAAATTACCTTTTCATATTCTCATGAAATTATAATCCTACTGTGATAATTTTTTGTGTTGTTATAATTCTAAAAAACCCAAATATAAATACATTGAATTTGTAATTTAAAAATTTTTATAATATGAATTATTAAATTAATATTCTAAAAAAATATGAATTGCAACCTACAATTTTTTTTGATAGACTTATATTTATTATGTCCTGCTTTATGCGAATTCTCAATTTGAAAATTTTCGTCAAAGTAGTTATCGAATTGGGATTAATGAGCGTCAAAATAATGATTTAAGGGGCCGTCTATGATGTGCACAAAAGCATAATTTGAAAGAAACATATTTTATTCATTTTATTGAAACATTTGGACTGCCAATAGTCGAAACATATTAAGGAAGTGAAATGGTTATGTTGGCAAGAAATAATACATTAATAAAAGTGACATAGTCATTCTGTAGCAATTAAGTATTCAAGTACTTCAATTTGGATACAGCCCCTAATTTATGCTCATTTTAATTTAATTAATTTCTCTGAAACGAAACATACGAATTTCATGCAATTTCTTTTAGGCTAATTGAAGGGTGTAGAATTTATTGATGGTGTCAAACTTGGGTATTGCTATTGAAAAAAAAAAGTTTGGGTTCGTTTTTATATGTAGGTGGCTCCCTAGGCAAATTTTATATACATCCTTTAAAAGCAGGCTTTATTTCCAATCGTTTGGTACT
This sequence comes from Maratus speciosus, assembly GCA_963932465.1. Classification (NCBI taxonomy): domain Eukaryota; kingdom Metazoa; phylum Arthropoda; class Arachnida; order Araneae; family Salticidae; genus Maratus; species Maratus speciosus. Next base: position 467,510,499 of record OZ010790.1, read on the forward strand.
AGCAACGTTCTTCTACAATAATTTATTGCAGTTTTTTTTCCACGGCTGTACATACGGTGATTATAGCTTTAAATAATATTTTATAATTTTGTTTATAGTTCTTATAGAGAAGTTTAAATATTTTGCGATAGTTCTTTGGGGCATTTTTTTTTTAAATATGAGATGCGACTTTAGATATAATAAGTGGTGAACTTACCGGGTGTCCCAAAAAGGACTGACTGATTTTTAAATTCAATAACTTGCAAACGGTGACAGATATTAAAAAAATTCTTGCAGGAGGGTTATGCATAAGGTCAAAAGTTTTATTACAGTGATTTTCAGTTTTAGTTCGATTTACAAACAATAGATGGCGCTGTAAGCAATGGTCGCTAAATTCAGGCTCGATTTTTGGTACTTCGTGGCCCGGATAATACATTTCCATCTCCTTTTTCTGCATGGAACAAGATAAAGGACCAAAAATCGAGCCTGTATTTAGCGACTATTGCTTACAGCGCCATCTATTGTTTGTAAATCGAACTAAAATTGAAAATCACTGTAATAAAACTTTTGACCTTATGCATAACCCTCCTGCAAGAATTGTTTTAATATCTGTCACCGTTTGCAAGTTATTGAATTTTAAAATCAGTCAGTCCTTTTTGGGACACCCGGTACCTTTGTTGTGCATGCATTTTTTACCCTTTTCCCGGTTAAATGCAATATTTGACGCTTCTTTCCTTTTTTGTTAATTATTGCACTTATTTTACGTGCAGAAATATTAAAACCATGCTTTTCACAGCTTTTTTTCAAAATCGAATAAGAGTATTTCTACACCGAAAGCAAAAATACATAGACTTCGATCCATTGTTTATTTTCCAGCAACATTTTAAAGCAAAGAATATTTTTTATTAATGCAGACGATAAAATCAATCCCGAATTGATGCCATATAGGTTTTTTTTTTTCCTTTGAATTTAAATCACAGAGAAAGTTAAAATTGTTACAAAAATGTGTGAACAATCTCTGTAAATAGAATTACTTTAAAAAATTAAGTGCAATAATTCTGAAATCAGTTTTTTTTACTGTAGCGCAACGTTAGTACAAAAAGCTTTTTTTTTTAAAGAGATTATATTATGATCTGGTGCATTGTTTTTCTCCGCACAGGCTAGGTGGACAAAATTATTTTCGAGCATTTTAAGAGGGTATTGTTTCAACTAAGCAATGTTTTGTTCATTTCAAACATTTTTATTAAAGCTGGACTACATTAGTTTGGGTTATTATTAAAGGGGGAGAAACAAGTAGGTAATACAATAAATTTAATTGGGCGGCAAAACATTGCAGACGATGGCTGAGGGTTTTGCCAAGTAGTGTTCTAATCGTCATGTAATTAAATGGGAACAAATGCAAATACGAACAGAAAGTCGTCAAAAGCGTCGTTTCTGATGTCAAATTTTTGTTTATAGGTAATGTAACCATAACGTCCGTCGCATCCCCATTAACTCACAAGAATGAATGATGAATTGAAATTAGTGACTTCGAGCTGAATTTTTATTAAATGTTCAACGGTTTTGTCCAATATTGCTTGCAAGTTAAGTTCAGCCTGAGTATTGGTCACAATAATGTGCTCTTCAGGAGGATAAAAAGCCTTTTTTAACTTAGCCACGCTGTATTAAAATGGACACACGTAATGGCCTGCTTTCATAGACCTCTTCCTAGTCTGATTGTGTGAACGTGTTGTAAACTTAGAGTCAATATTTGACATTTGACTTCCACCGAATTGGAGATTGCTTTGGGGACTATAGCTACAATGCCTGTCGCCTCGATTGATCCTTTATTTTATACACATAAATAAATACACAAACCAGACATAACAATTTCGTCAATATACAAAGACGAGATAGCACAAGAAAATTTACCACAGCAGGGAATTACAGCCGGGAGCTCCACAAAGAGTGTGCAATGGAGACAACGGGAGTCGAACCCGCAGACCACATACGCTCTCAAGCGATTAGTGGCGAGGTGCCTTAATCACTCGGCCACGGTGGACCCTACAGCCAATGTAATAAGCTAATACTTCTTCTCTAGCTTACTTTCTAGAAATAACAGCTGAACTTGCTTTCTCGCGGGACCAACATAGGTCTCTCCATTATTTCTCTAACTATTTTTGCAACACCCCTATGACCAGTTGAACGCATAGCTATTTCTGCACCATCTTTAGTTCCCCTTCACTTCAAGACTGAGCAAGGTGTAGCACTCCACGCTTTCTCGTCTTAAACGACGAATCTTCAAATTCTTTTTGCAGTCATCCTGCATCTCTTAGTGATTCGTCTGTAATATCACATAGATGTAACATACCTTGAAACGAAGCTGAAAATTTGTCTTTCATCTTTTGGATGCGTCAGCCAGTTTTTAAAAAACTCAATCTTCGAAATAGAGGAAACATTTTCTGAAATAAATAAATAAAATAAGGTTGTATTCGAGTATGCTGGCTAAAATATATATCACTATAATTATAAATGTTTTAGCTGACATTTAAAATATTTAAACCGGATACATGAAAATACAATACACTGTAAAAAAAAAAAAAATAAATAAAAGAACTAAAATGTAGAAATACTACTGGCAACCAAGACGCCAGTACTATTTCCGTATTTTAATGGAAGTTTTCCCCCGTAAATGCTAAAAAAACGGAAATTTTTCTGTATTTTACCGGGAAAAATTGCGTTAAAATACGGAAATAGTACTGCCGTCTCGATTGCCAGTAGTATTTCCGTATTTTAGTCCTTTTTTTTACAGTGTAGTTACAGAAGAATAAAATTTTAAAACTAGGAAAAGATGACAGTAAATTTTGACCTTTTTTTCCCAGAACTTTATTTCAGGTTATTATGATAGCTTTAATTTTAATTTTATAAAAAACAATGTTGCACTCGCCCTCAGTACCAAAATACATCATTGGAAATTCAAACTTTATGAACAGTGATTCGAAATGATGACTAGTGTGTTATGAAATTACACTTAGTATTCGTTATATCGTTATATTCGTTATATCGTTAGACCTAGGAATAGGTCTAACGATATGCTTCCAATGCAATTCGAAATGTGCTGGATCCAACGTGATGACATCTTCAGAGAAACTCAAGCAATGAATTAAATTAAGGTGGTTCTCAAAAAAATATTTTTCCCAGCTCAACTGACACATTTTGAAACATAAAAGCATGATACTTGCAGACATGATTATTGAAAATATTTGTAATCGAATAGTTGTTTTCATTTTCCGATAAATTAATTGAATCTTCAGTTATAAGGGATTGTTGTTTAAGGAAGGCAGTTTTTTTTCTTTCCCACAATGTTGTCTTCAGAAATTCGATTAAAAACTCGAACTTTGGCAGCATTTTTTGAAAAATATTCTGCCTTTACCAAAAAAGTCAAAAAACAGTTCAGTTAAGTAGTTTATGAATAATAGGACAATTAATTTGATACATTTGCGAACAAAAATAAATTAAAAAATATGTCAGAAAGTAGACAGTTTGGATTTAAGAACAGCCATTATAAGAAAGATTTTCAAAATGGTCACTGTCTGTACAAACCAATGTATTTATGTACGGAATTCTACAAAACGTTTTTTTCGGTAAACTAAAGAAATGGAATAGTGAAAACACTCACGTTCAATAGGTGGCACTAAGTAGCACTTCTGCATTCGGAACGTGTGACCAGGGCCGGTGACAGGTTTCACGGGCCCCTGGGAAGACAAAAAATGTGGGCCCCTACAAGAAAAGTACGTAAATACGCCGTTTATTCGAATCGCTATATAATCGAATCAGCCCTTTTTTTTTAATCTAGAATATAACGTTGTCGTTTATTTGAATCTACGTCACTTTTTCTAATTTAATTAGATTCTGCTTTACAAACTGTTAATTTAAAAGGTAAATACCGTATTTTATGGAAGAAACGCCGCACCCGTCGTAAACGCCACACTCCTCAAATTGGCCTTAATAAGCTTAAAAATATCGTAATCGCCGCACCCGTTGTAAATGCCTCATCCGTCGGAACACTACTTTTGTCGACAGCGTCACATTGACCTAACTTTAATCAAAGTTTTCTGAGCAGTGTAGGATGCCTTGTTTTTAATATCTTAAGATGTCTGAAGTTTTATTTAAAATATTTAAATCCGATTTCAAGTATTTTTATTAATTTTTAAATTAAAGAAAATCAGTTGGTATTTAAAAAAATCGTAAACGCCGCACTTGGAAAAAAATTAACTTTTAAACTCGTAAACGCCGCGGCGTTTCTTCCATAAAATACGGTATTAAAGTTTGATCGAATCTTGCCACAAAATACTAATTTACTCCAGGTAGTGGTCTGCACGGATTGAAACTTCCAGGCCGGCCCGAATGAAAGACATCTTGTTCCGGCCCTTGCAAAATTAAGTAAAATCAGGCCCCGTTCGACTTAATTTTTACAAAAAACCGTGCAGACCTCTAACTCAGGAGTATTCTCAAATTTTACACGCATGACAATCCCAATATCTCTACACATTTGCAAACAAAAAATTAAAATTTCGGCGAATTTTAATCAGGTTTTAAATAATTAAGAAACGCGCCCCTTATATAAATGTGATGCATCTTTAATTCTAATCAATCGCTACCTGACGACCAACCTTTCATAATTTGCATATCTTGAAAATTGCTTTTAAACATCAATTTTGTCTGTATTCATAGTAATATAATTTTTTTCGAATATTAATGCCAAAGCTCATAGTTCACATATAAAAATTATTAAAATGTATAAAAATCACAACATGTTTGTGGTGATTAATATTAATGCCACTTAATTATTCAGTGTGAAAAAGTAACGTTATATCTTTATATTTAAAAAACATTCTTTACTGAATAGTTTCTAGTTTGATGAGTTAAAATTTACTCTATATTCAAAATATGAAGTAAATTTATGTTTTAGTAATGAAAATTTAAGATCCTTTTGCTATTTCAATATCGAAACAACTCCCTCAGACTTTTACTTTTTAATAAAATTTTACTGAAGAATTATTTTCCAATTGAATTGCTATTTTAATTTTCGTCAACAAAAATGTAGAATTCTGGGTTTTTTTGGGTTTTTTTTTTAACTAATTGTACAAAGGCGCACAGTGCAACATACAAATAGTAGCTGTCCCGCCCGGCGTTGCCCGGGACCGTATTAGCCTTAAATATACATAAAATAAAATCGTTCAACAATTTGAAGGATTTCATATTTTTAAACGAAAATCCAATAAAAAGGACTTGCAAGAAGCGTTCTTCTATGTTTCTTTTTCTTTTTTTTTTTTTTTTCGACTATCGTCGAATACATTTAAACTTTTTAAAAAGATATTCTTTAGATATTAAAAGATTGTTCAAATATTTTGACATTTTTATGAGTTATAAATCTAATGATTCAAAACCCTGTGTTTAATTTTCATGCTAAAATGTTGATATTAGTGGTTAAAGGGCTGTAGATCGACAGCAAAAGCTACTGACAGCAAAAGCTACTGTATTGATGATTTAAGCAAGCAATAAGGGAAAAAAATCCTGAAATGACTTGCAGAAACGAATTTGTTTTAAAAATTAAATGTTAATATTGTTTTAAACCGAAGACTTCTTTTAAAGCTGAATGTACGTTTGTTAAGCGCGCGTGATTTGTCTTTTCTTATTTACAGTCGTGGCCTTAAGTTTAGGACCACCACTGAAAATTAAGATCCAGACAATAAATTGAATACTTACTCGTTAGTAAAATTATAAACATGGTTTAATACATGAATATTACATTTCTACGCATATAAATCGCATACATTAAACACAAAATTTACAGAAAAATAAATATTTTGTTGGTCCACCATTAGCTTTTATTACGGCCTGCAAACGTTTTGGCATGCTCTCTACCAGACTTCTGCAGTATGCAGCTGATAATTCATTCACCCAAACTTCCTTAATTGCTTTTTCCAGTTCTTTGGCACTTGTTGGCTATTTCTCAGAGACCTAGTGCTTTAAGAGAGTCCGTAAGTTTTCAATTGGATTCAAATCGGGACTGTTTCCAGGTCAGTCAAGGATTTGAATTTTCTTCGTCTTCAAGAACTGAGTAACAATTTTAGAGCGATGACATGGTGCACCATCATGCATAAAAATTGTGCATTTATGAACGGCCATGTGTAATTCTAACTTCTCCTTCAACAAATCCACCTATTTTTTGTCATTCATAGTCGTTCCTGGAGGTAGGAAGAACAATGCAGCCGTTCCGTTCACTGACATTCCACTCCAAATCATGACACTTGGGGAGTGTTTAACAGTTTGTTAAGTGTAACGTTCATCGAATCGCTTTGCATTAGGTCTACGGACATAGTACTTGCGTGTAGAGAACTGCTCTATGATAGATTCGTCCGAAAAAAACCCGTTGCCACTGACGAATTGTCCATTTGGCATGTTTCGTGGCAAAGTCCAAGCTCTTAGCTGTCATGGCCTCTGTTAACCTGGTTTTTTTTCGCAGGTTCATGGGATTTTAAATGAAAGTCGTCGAACAAACGCCGACTTACTGTTCTACGTCTGACATTCGCGCGTTTTGCCAGCAGTACTGACCGTATCTTGCTTGCAGAACTCATTGGAGAACGAACTGCTATTCTCCTAATGAAGTGTTCATCTCTAGGTGTGGTTTTACGAGCTCGACCACACCTTTTGGCATCAACATAAGTCCCTGTTTCTTTAAATTCATTCTTACTACGTTTTACTAGTTCACTAATTAATCGTTCAGAACATCCTTCATTGTGAAGAATAACAATTTGTGCACGCTGAGCTTCAGAAACTGACGATTTTTGACCTATTTTCATAGGTTTTCAAAACTTGTAAAACAAACAACAATTGCATCTGCGACGTTTATTACTCAAAGATCAAACCAAAAGTGATTACAGTACTCTACTGCCAGACGGAATGACACCATCTAACGCAATCGATTTGATTTATGACGTTATCGGTGGTTTCAATTGTAAAAACACTAGTTTATGCACGGTGGTCCTAAACTTTTGGCCACGACTGTAGATCCAAAATTTAGAGTGAAAAACGTTACATATTTCGGAAAAAAATAAAGAAAAAATATACGAGAGTGAGTTTCGGAAAATATTTTTTTAAATGATTAATATTAATATTTTTTAAAGCGGATTGCGGCTTTCAAAGGGAGAATGAACGTAGATATATGTTTTTTTTTCTATTTTTTTTTTCATTTTGATTTCCGAAGCTGATGCCAATTTTTAAACATCGCAGAAAAAATGGGCAAACGAGTTTTTTTTTGAAAGGATTAATAGTAATATTTTTAGAAATGGATTGTGGAATTTGAAAGGAAAATATACGTAGCCGTGGTCTGGTATTTTTCGTAATTTTATTTCTGAAGCCGATGCCGAATTTTATTAATCGCACAAAACAAAACAGAAATCCCGAAACTGACTTACGTAAACGAACAGTTAAGGTTTAATATTAATCTTTTTCAAACCAGATTGCTGCATTTGAGCAAAAAAATTAACGCAGATGTGGAATTTTTTTCAAACAGCTAATATTCATACTTTTCGAAACGGATTGTGGAATTCAAAAGATAAAATGAACGTAATGATCCGCCGATTTTTAAAGATTGCAGAAATCGCGATAAATACAGAAAGGACTATCGGGAAACATTTTTTTTTTTTTTTTTTGGAAGGTTTAACATTGATATTTTTTTGAACGGATTGCAAAGTTTTAAAAGAAAAGCGTGATCTTTAATTTGTAGTAACCGATTTTCCGTATTTCGGTTAGTTAAATGGATGCGAACTTCGAAACACGGGGAATAAAATACACGAATTCGACATTTCTTAATTTTTTTGAATAGTTAATATTAATATTTGTACAACGGATTACTCTGATAGGAAGCTTAAAGAACATATATGTAGTTTTGTGCATTTCGTTTTTCCGTATTTCGAGCAGGTCAGTATTAAATGAACCGAAAAAAAAAAATCCTGCACACTTTAAAATTCTGAATTAGGCTTTTTTTTTTTTTTTTCAAAAGTATATAAAACCCACATAAGGCTCCTGTCCTTGCAGGCGAAGACACTCGCAAACTAATGCTAAACCTATGGGGAGGTTATTTGCTAATATCTCGTTTGCATTTCTACATTTTTAAATAATTTTTTTGCACTGGATAGCTGAGGTCGATCCCTACATCGCCTCTTTTTTACTTTTCCGATTTTGGTTGCAGATATTTTTTATGATGACACTTTTATTTTCGGAAACGGTTTCGAAAGTGAAACTAACTTTGTAAAAAGTATCTGTAACCAAGTTCGAAAAAGTAAAAAAAGGGCGATGTAGATATCGACCTCAACTATTCAATGCAAAAAAATATTTAAAAATGTCGAAATGCAAACGAGATATTAGCAAATACCTCCCCATAGGTTTAGCATTACTTCGTGAGTGTCTTCGGCTTAAGGAACAGGAGCCTTAAGAGGATACTTCAGTCAAAGGAAAAGACGCATTCGCTAATGCTAATCCTATGGAAGAAATTTATAAAGATATCTCGGTCGCATTTCAATATTTTTGAATGATTTCTTTTGCATTGAATGGTTGAGATCGATCTGCATGCAGGCCGTTTTTTACTTTTTTGATTTCGATTGCAGAATTTTTTTATGAGGATGCTTTTACTTTCGAAACCGGTTTCGAAAATGAAAGTGTCCTCATAAGAAATACCTGTAAACAAAATTGAAAAAGTAAACAACGACCTTTGTACAGATCCATCTCAACTATTCAATGCAAAAGAAATCATTTAAAAATATTGAAATGCGACCGAGATATCTTTATAAATTTCTTCCATAGGATTAGCATTAGCGAATGGGTCTTTTCGTTTGACTGAAGAAGCCTCTTAAAGAACGTATACATTTTACTTTAAATCGACTCATTCTGTTTTAAAAAATATAAATATTGCGGGGGCCCCGATACGAGACTCGTTTGGAAAATTTTCGTTTACAAGTATAAATTCTTACAAAATTGGGTTACATATATATCTACAAATTTGAGATAATTAATGTTATCGTCCGTAATGTTATGACCCGTTTAACGCCGGGCGGGTGTGCTATTAGAGAAATAAAAATAACATAAGCATAGTTCGCTGGGGGAGGAGGTGGGGTATAGTGGGCTTTTCAATACAAATTCCTATGAAGTTGCCATGCATGACAGATTTACCTTTTCGCTACGAGTTTCACATATTTGTGATATGAATGGTTCTCAGAATCCTTGATAACTAATAGGAGCAAATTTGAATATATATATATTTTTTTAATCGCAGAATTTTTGCAATTAATTTGGACAAAAATTTCTTTTATGAATTATCGGTGATAAGAGATTAAAAATTCTTTAAATAACGCTTGTTGCAAAGGGGTTAATAGTCTAAAATGCTTGTTACGTTCATACTGATGATAATACTGTATTATTATTTAAAAAATATAATAACCGCACGTTAAGTAAAAGTACTTTCAAAATGTTTTTTAAAATACCTATATTAATAAAAGAAAGTTTTTTGTCCGTGTGTCTTCTGCATGTTTATTTGTTTGTTGGCGATGGTTAGGGAAATCTATTGCACGTAGAAGTCTACAAATGTGGATAAGGATACACATACACAGACCCGAATCCACCTGAGGCTGAGATTTTTCATTTTGTGATAATTAGCTTAATCAGTCATTCCTCGAACAAATTTCTGGAATAAAATGTCCTTTGCACAAGCCTGTTGTAATGCACGAGATTTTATCAGAGACTTATTCAGCCCAAGCAAGAAAACGAAAAAGGTTTGCACGTGAAAATTAAAGCTTTTAAAGAATTTTATTTTATTTTTTTTTTATTTTTTTTTTATGCAGGAGGTTCGGTTCAATATGCAGTTTTAAGTATAATTATGAAAGTAATCCTTAGAGAATCTGGGACTGGTTTTATTGGTTAGGGATGCTTGCGGTCATCTCTTGCACACGTAAGCTAAACAGACCGGCACAACAAGCGAAACAAGCAAACTCTTGTTCAGTAACCAGCTCGCCAATCGCAAGACAAGCAGGTGCCTTTGAATCTGAGAAAAATACTTTGAACAATATATCATCTAATCATAAGATATCAATAGGTGTCTTTATTTTTTGTTTTGAAAAGAAGTTTTAAGTCTATTGCGTAAAACTTTTGACTCTGAATTAAACAACAGAAAAAACAGCAAAAAAAAAAAACTTTTTTTCTCAAACTTTACCCTTTTATAGACAACGGGGATGACCTTTTTCAACCTAAGGGGGGGTCGAGCCCCTAACCCCCCTTATGCTGCTTGGACATATCGGGCACTTCTACGCGCTCTCACAATAAAAATATCCTTTCCATTAAATTAATTCAGTTTTTGTGCAAGAAATTTATACCTCAGCATTAATATAATTTTTGATAGAAAGTGAAGAATAGAAGTATATGGGGGCCCGAGTTATCATGATTATGGGTCCGAATCGTTATGTCACGATCATAAATCTAGATCAGAAAATGTCCGTCGTCATGTGAGTTAAAGGAAAATTGGGAAGCAAGTTTAATAACACGCTTCAATTTTTATGCAAGCAGCAAACATGAGCATCAATATTTTATTTTTGATTAGGCACAGTAGGTATAGGAAGAGGGACAAGAGACTTTAGGGGAAGGCGGCGGATTTTGAATATCATTTTTAACTTTGTGTATGGTGAACTCATGTATAATGAAGTTACACATGAGTTTGATATCTTAAAGGATAATAAAAATATACGAAAGTATTTCTGTTTTCAGAGTTTTTCTTTCTTACTTTCTTTCCTCTCATAATATGGTTTAAGTTTAAGCTCTCTCGTCAGGAGTGAGGCTCTGAACAGAGATCAGATGGGTTTCCTGTATGTTCTGTATTTACTATATACATACATTTAATCGGTTTCTCACGGGTTCCTTTTCAGCTTAGGGCTCCGATACAACCCTCCCCCCTATCACTCGCATAACAATAGTTTAGCCAAAATAATCTTTTGGTTTTTCGTATAATCGAAGACGTCATAAGTGAGTAAACTGATTGCTTAAGATATGTTGAATACAGAGAGCCCCAAGAATGTCTATAATTTGGGTCTCTAATTTCTTGATCTAAAGTCTTGATGACTATCAAGGCAATATTCTATATCAAACAGACTTTAATTTTGTAATTAATATAATTATTTTGTGTAAATCTTTATTTTTACTTCTTTCTTAGGAAATTTTTTTTATATGTATGTACTCATAATTTTCGAAAAATCAAAAATTTCAGTTTTTTTATTCTTGTTGTCTTTTCTCTTATGCTTACATGTAACAAATATATTTAATACAAAAATAAGGATTTAAGAAAAAAGAAACAAAAGTTTGTACAGAATAAACAGAAATATAAGAAGTATTCAGTGCCTGATTTACGGCAGGGCATTCGGCATTCGGGGCACAGGCCCAGGGCCCCTGATTTTCAGGGGCCCCCAAATGCTGCTCTGAAGGTTATTCAATTATTGTCCAAAATCTGATGTAGTTTTAATATCTAATGGAATGTTACATTTCATTCTACATTCTATTGTGTTCGTATTGTATTTTTATAAAATCGTATATTTTGTCTGAAACATATTTAATTACTTTATTATAATGAATATTTTCTTTTCTTTTTATCATTTTATTTGTAATTCTTATGAAATCCTGTTTCTGTTCTCGTCTGATTGTTTGGGGGATAGTTAGTAGGTGGCAGAGCCTCCTACTATTTTAAATAATTGTAACTTGGCCATTGCGGGAAATTTATTATTAGTTGTTGTATATTTTATCATTCCAGATATATGGACTCGTATAGGAAAAGATAATCAGCATCACACAATTTATTATAAAACGTTTCATTTAAATTTCATAATGATGAAATAATTATTTAAAATAATGATTATCAAATTAAATTTTTTAATGGCTATTTTAAAGTAATTACTAAAGTCAATAATGGTTATCGTAGTAAGTACCGTTTCAATATATATATATATATATATATATATATATATATATATATATATATATTCTCAAGCCCCCTACAAGCATCGGTTCAAGGGCCCCCCTGTAAGCATCTGTGCCCAGGGCCCCAAATTTTTAAATCGGTCCCTGCAATTATTATGTAGCATCAATTTAGAAAAAAAAAAAATCCCAATTAGACAATTGCCGAAAGCTTACTACCTGATAAAACGACAATACCCACGGAGGGAGAGATATAAGAGAAGATAATAACTAATGCGACATTGCCTCAAGGCGTAAGTATGACCCTACGATCTAGTCATTCTTTAGGAAGACAGGAAGTTCCGGGCTATTTGTACTATGGTAACATGAGTAGTAACATCATCAACTATTTCACAGCTTTCAGTCCTCTCAGTGGGGGAGTTTCCTGTGATTTTGTTGGAAATCTTCTAAAGTGCGCTACTAGGAAATGTTTTTTCAGATTGTAAAGGTAAACAATATGAGCAAGTTAAGATTTGGAACAGTATAAAATTCCTGTACTTGTTCCATCTGAAACCAGGCCCCTTTGGTCCCGGGCCCCTGGGCAGTTCTCCCCTGTGCCCCCCTCTCACCGGCCCTGCGTGTGACTGTATGGTGTGCATTCAGTAAAACGCATATCGGATATCGGGACTATTTTCATCAACGGAACTGTTAGTAGTGCAAGTTACTGGCAGCCATGTTGAGGCACTGGCCGAGTAGTTTGGAAACTGTGACATGACATTCTTAGATGCTCATTGACAACAACTATTGGTTCACGCAGAACGATGCACGTCCAAACAGAGCTGTTGTATTTTCTGTAGCTGTATATATATATGTCAGTAATTTTAATTAGTTTGGCATTTGGTTTTCATCAACCTTGATCACTTCATCAGTTTTTTTTCCCATGATTGCAACTTTTTACGTCATTCGTTAGCAAGAGCTGTTCTGTTGCTATTAATGTTGAGCTGGGTTGTTGCTAGGCGATGTGCTATGGTGTTATTGATAGTCTCTAACGCCGGATAGAACCCACACATGACAGGGTTTAAGTTTCTTAGTAATTAGAGCAATTTTACAAATAAACTACGTTTAATATAGAATCTATCTAGGCTACTACATTAAATACAATATTTACAGTTAAATTATGTACAGGGAAATTTAGAGATTATAACATACAGCTCGGCTAATGTTCGTCTGCCTCCGTCCAAAGTGCAGCTTGCTCTGCCCGAAAACACTTTGGATTTTTTCCATCTGTCAATAATTTTAATTAGTTTGACATATGGTTTTCATCAACTTTGATCTCTTCATCAGATGGTTTTTTTTCAATGATTTCAACCTTTTACGCCATTCGTTAGCAAGAGCTCGTCTGTTGCTTTGGAATTGTTGCTAATCGCTAATACCGGATAGAACTCACATGACATACATATATATATATTTATAGAGGAAATTTTGCAGTGCCTTGTCATTGCTTTGGATATTGCAAAGTTCAATGGGCAGTTCACCGTGAATGTGGTTATCCTGACCTGGGCACATTTGATTTTTGTTCCTGTGGGCTTATTTGAAGAACAAGTTTCTGGGCAGGCGCTAATACATTGGAGAACTTCAAAAAAGTCATTATGGATAAAATCTTGGATATAAAAAAGGTGTGTAGAAGAATGTCATAACTAATCTCCTATGCAATCTCAATACTTGTGCAGCAGTGTCAATTTGAAAATCTTTTCTATTTCACTCACTGCTTGAATTTCTCTGAAGATGTCAGTAAATTTGATCATATACGAGGCTAACAGAAAAGACTGCACTATGTTACACGTTGGTCTCTTTTCGGACTGCTTGAGTCACGTGATGCTCTTTTCATGAGGCAGGTGTACGAAAAAAGCATCTCGTGACTTCAGTGGTCCGACGGGAGCCGAACGAGAAACGTACTGCGGCAGCCCGTCTTTTTCGTTAGCCTCTTAGCTAACAACAATGACGTTGGGTCATTTCATTTTTTAACACCTTACATTGGACACTCTGTGCTATATCTTTATTTATAAGTCATTTCGTGATTTAAATAATATGTACTTTAACTAAAAATTGTGCATCTTATACAGAATGGTCAGTAAAATACGCCCTTAAATGTAAAATCATGTAAAGTATGTGTGAGCAAGATTTGTATCTAATGTTGAATTTGTATATGAATCCAAGTTTATTCAAGTGAATTCAGTAAATTATTTTACAATAAGGAAAATTTAATTTTTCTGACTTTGAAATAATGATACAGAACTTGAAAAAAGAAAAAAAAACTAAATGTAAAATGTTCAGAAATCCTTTTATTGAATTTTTAACTTTAAAAACTTTCATAATTTATTTTACGTGAAAAAAAGTTATGAGAATTTTCCATTAAATTTTTCCTTTTGATCTCCAATTTAATGCAACAATTCAAGAAGGAAATAATCTTCAACTGCACTCGGAGTTTTTCAAATTAAATTATTTTTTAGAACTTGAAAAATATAGAAAAGAAATAAAATTCTTTAATATTATCTTATTGGATTCGTAAGAGCACTTATTGAACTATGTGGTGTTTATTACTTTAACTTAGATTTACAATGCTTACTCTTAAATGATAGTTTGCATTTATATGTTCCCTAAGAATTAAGGATTGTGAAAAATAATTTTAGCTGTAAAAAATACATAATGGAATAAACGGATATGTTCTAACAGAAGTTTTTTTTTTAAAGTAAATTTGTGCACTGTAAAAAAAAAAGTTTCTTAATATGCGATATAATTATGATCGGCCGACTACGTTTTTTTTAGCCAAGTGTACCATTTTGATATTAATATGTGTATAACGATTTGTGAAACATTAAATAAAAGTTACCCCAATTCGGTCATTCTTAAAAAAAAAAAAAAAAAGCTTTCTTGTTTACAGATAAATAGAGTTTATTTGTTATATCATATTTTTATAGATTTATTTTATATATTTATGCATTATCAATAAATACATATTATTTTTAGGGCCAATAAATTAATAATTTTACCGTAAAAGTAATTTATAATAAAACTTTGATCATCACTATTTCCTTCCTGTTATCGTTTACTCCGCCTACAAGCATTACCTTTGTACTATTGCATTAATTAACAAAAAGGTGTTTCTGTATTCGTCTGCGTATTACAAATGGATATATACATAATAATAACAGTTTTTTCTAATTAATATATTTATATGAACAGGAAACTAATTGTATAAATACACATACTGTGTATATTTTAGAAAAATAATTTAAGATACCAAATTCAAAAAGAAGGGCAGTAGGTGAGTTACAGAAATTCAAATGAAGTACATTCCCGTCAGCGGTCGCGAATGTGTTAAGGCATTTTTAATATCCATTATATATTATATATATACTTGGAGTGTTTAAACAGTTAAACACTGTTCTATAACTAGTTATGTACTTTAAAATGTACATGCATGTCGCGGAGGTAACTTGTGTAGGCTTATTGACTCTAGTCCTTTTATACGGAATCAACTTACTTCATTCTCAGTTTTGAAACTCAGACCGTTTGTATTTTATAGAAAGATGAAAAGCTGCTGAAAGTTCATAAAATAAAATTATATGTGAAGTAATAGGGTTCAAATGATTCACTTAACGTTTTTGAAACAAGAAATCTTACCAATAATTAGAGATTTACCGAAAATTCTGGTTCGTTTTCGTTTTCGGCCCAAAATCTGAGTTTCTGAAATGCTTTCGAAAATTCGGCCGGACCGAAACTCGACCGAAATTATCTGTATTCCCAAAATCTTGTTTTTTCCTTCGGAAATTTTCAACATTATTCTTTGATTTGAGCTGCACCGGCTCAAATGAGACACTCTTTATTTATTGCCCTGAACATCGCTGTTTAAAATTATCAGTCATCACTGACTCAAGACGCGAGGGAAAATAATAAAGCAAGTAATGCATATATGGCAAAACTTTGAAGCCGCTTTTCACGTGCTCATTAAAAGTTGTAGGCTTAACAGTAATAGGCAATTTTTAGTTTGAAACCGCGGAAGCGTTTCGTATACTCTTTGACAAAGTTCTACCGTAACAGATGATCAAATACAAGAATCATTATAAAAGATAAATCGAGGTATGTATACGTAAAGCATTTTTTAATTAGATAAAGTTAGTATAATTAGAAAATCATTATGCGTCTTTGATGAATTAATTACATTTTATTTTATATGAAAATAGAAAGTTTTGGTCAGAGGCACAGAGAGCCAACTTGGGTCACAAGTATAATTAATTAATAATTATGAACTATATTTAATAAACTCGTATAATTAATTAATACTCATGTATATTTATGTATATATTAATAACTTAAATATCTTTTTTTCGACATTTTCGTTTTCGGCCGAAAATAGGAAGATTACCGAAAATCGGTTTCGGTCTTAAAAACCTGTTTTGGTAGATCCTTATCAATAATATTATATAACAGCATCAATAACATTTTCTTATAAGAAAGCTAAAATGATGATAATTTTAGCTGTAAAAAATTTATCTTCTTTCCTGATTCAGGATTTTATATTTAATAGTTTCCACACAGCATTACATACTTTGCATTAAATGGAAAAAAGAATTAGAATCCATTTTAAAATCAATAGCCTCAATTATAGTACATACAAAACATAAACCTTTTTACTCCAGAATTGCGTGACAATAACAGCAAATATATTTTCATTTCAGTCTTTGTATTTTATTCTGTGATGATAGTCAATCTTTTTGAAAACGGGAAGCGGAAACATTTATTAAGAATAAAGAAAAAAACATGCGTCAAGCATAGATTATGAAACACTTTACAACATACATTCAGAATAATGTAACAAAATTTCCCCATTTAATATGTTGAAATATTATGTCTAATTGAACCATTTGGAAACGTAATACACGTTTGCAGCAATTCCCAACTGCAGTCGGAAAACTGTCCGAATTCTTTGAGAAACCTTGAATGCGATATATATATTTGTATCTATATTTGCATGCAAAAATTTAGTTCAATTAGGAAATGCATACCACATTTGAAAATATACCTTCAGCAATTTCCGCTAATAAGGATAATGGTACGTGAATTTCTTTGTGCAGTCCTGTATACGAGGTATAGAATTTATACAGAACGAGTAACATGCAAGAAATTAGTTAAATTCAAAAGCGCATACCAAAATTGAAAACGCACTTCCAGCAATTATTGCTAAAAGACTACTTGTAAGTGCAATCGATTACTTTCGTGTGTACCTGTAAATTAATGATAAGATCAATGTCAGATGGGAGACTTTTTTGCTGCTTTTTTGCTTAAGTATTATCCATTCACAATGCTAGCATTGTGAATGGATAATACTTAAGCAAAAAAGCAGCAAAAAAGTCGCCCGTCTGACATTGGTCTAAATGTTATGAATGCCCTATTCTATAGTAATATCATCGTGTAGTAAAATTCAGTGATTTATATCAGTTCCAATACATTTGAAATAGCGTAATGTCATTAAAATACGCTGCAAACGATTTTTCCCCATTGACCATAAAGTAACGAAATTCTTTTGGGTGCCCCTGTAAATGAACTATTGATGGTACACACTTCATATTCAATGCCGAACATGCCATGGTAAACATCATTAACATATTTCAATTTCCTGAAAATCCGAGTCTATTTATCCGAGTTAGTGCGTGGATAGACAGACAGCCAAACGGACAGACGGTCAGACAAACCGATTTCATAAATAATATTCAGCTATGTTAGAAAGTGTTAAAAAGTAGATATAATAATTGTAATGATTTCTTTTTCGCTATTTTAGGTTATTACTTTTGCGGCAGGTATTTGACAATATCTTTTTCATGTAGAATTTTTATTGTGTTACACATGTTTCTGTGATGTTAAATCATCATTGATTTTAAGTATACATTTTCAATAAGGAAATGTTTACATGAGCGAAAATTTGCTAAATTTCTTTTGAATCTCCAAACATTATTCAAAACTTGATAATTCATATATTGTAAGGCAGGAGACGTCCGTCTTCGTTGCTATCATGGGACGCATTTGAATTTTAGTAACAGTCTTCACAACATCCCCCCCCCCTCTCAATGCATATTTGCAGAATACATTGTTTTATCATTGTGTAGAGTGCATATTAGACAAGCAAACCCTTTCCGGTAAAATTCAAAATTTTGGAGAGCCTTTTGGAAATTGCAGCTATGAATATTAACGATTGGTGACTTCACCGTGGCAACAAGGCGTAAACATGTACACAAATAAACACATACATACAGGATATACAATGTAACTTATTCCAAGTTACCCACGATTCTGAAAAAGCGTTCTTTATCATTAGAAACTTCAGAAACTAAAAAAATTCCGAAAAAAAAAAGATAAAATCACTTTTTGATCATACAAAAAGTGCTCAAATAGTTTTGGAAACATGACTTCACACTCCTAATGTGAATTTTCGCATTGGGTTTCTTTTAAAAATGTTCCTAAAGAATCAAATTTTAACGTAAGCTGTTAAAAAAAAAAAGATTTATTTACACTTTTAAAACTCTTTAATGACCTGATAATTGCATTTCAATTGTTATGAAAACAGAAATCCAAAACAGACTACTGAGTTTTGAATACATGAAGGCATTTAACTAAAACTGCTCTACGAACTTTATGTCATATCGACATCCCATCAAAATAGAATTTTAAATTAAAATTAAAGAAATTTTGTCTATAAATAAAATATACGGGGCGAGCAAAGTAATTAAAGGCAAATATTTAAATTGGTTAGCTAATTAAAATAATGACGGAGTCTGAATAAAATCAAATGGAAAACTGTATTTAGATAATTTTTATCGACAGAAGTAACTGCCTTTTGTAATGCCTGCATTATACTTATATGTTATATTATACCATATTTTCAGGCATTAATTACCATAGTGGAGAGCTATCACAGTAATAGACATTTTTTCATTATATGTTATTCAAGTTATTAAAAACATGACACATTATTTTTTTCTTCAAAAAATTTCTTATATTGTTTGTATACATTTACATTAAAAACAATTTTTATAAAACATATTTCGTTACTTTTCATAAAAAACATATCTTCTAAAATTTTTAAAGTATGCTATTCAATATTAAATAGTACCTGGCATATTATGTACAATGCAGCGTCTATACCGCCCAGTTTAATTTAAAAAAACAAACAAAACAAACAAAAAAAAAACGTTTTCGCCACTTCACCGGGGGCTTCCTCAGTTTGAAATGATGATGTTTTGACTTACTTGCAGTTCGGCACGAGATCTTATCGCTTTCCCTCTTTTTCGCTCTTCTCTGTTCAGTTTTGCCCCTTTTTGCAGCATCCTTCTCCAGCGGCTGTCTATAGTAGGTTGTCTATAGCGGTGCCTATAGAAGTATAATATAGAAGTATTTCGAACTCCTTCATTATGTAGCATAAAATCCAACTCATTTAATTTGATAATTTTAAATTCCTTTCCGGAATTACTTTTGAGAATTTGTGCATAGAATATAAAAAGTCTGGGGGTTACCCTTCTAAGTTTATAATACGAGCAGTATCATGTGAGTTTATCAAGCCTTTTATTCCTCTTTCGATGGAGCGGTCTCACAGACAGCTCACAGCATTTATGCGACAATTTCTGCGACAACAAGTAAGAGTTAAACAAGTTTAGCCTGCATTAGAATCATACGATTGGCTTCAAATTTTGTATACCGGCTTATTGTGGAAAGGCAGTGTTTTGAGTGTTTGGAATGGCTACATGAGACCTGCACAATTCATAATATCCGTTGAAATATTCCCCGATAAAAAAAGAAAAACTAGAAAAATGTAAGTAAAAAATAAAATGGTTCTATTCATGATTTTTTAATACAATTCTTTTTAAGTTTCTAAATTTGATGTAAATAGGATATTAAGTCAAATGCAAATCTCATTTTTGAATTATAAATTTCAATTACTCATGCTTACCATTCTTTTACGAATAAGGAAATTATCCGGTGTGTCTAACCCTGAGGTGCGGGATAAATGGTCAAAATCATTGATTAATTTTTTTGTGAAAATTCCAATTTTTCTGATATTTATATTACAGTAATATTTTTTATGAAGTTCTACATAAAATTTAGAGTAGATAGATTAAATATGCACTACAAAAATCATTACTACAAGAAAGAAAAATACGAGGCTTAAGGGGTCCGGGACACATTTTAAAATAATTTTTATTTATTGAGTTAAAATTCTGAATTTTTTTGTGATGGTTAACCTTATCATTTGTAAACAAAATCACATGATAAAACTTCTCATATTTAAAAAAATATATATTTAAAATTTATTAAAAAAGTGGAGTAATTTAAAATCGTTATAACTCGAAATATTATTTATAGAATTTCAATTTTTTTCATTTAAATAAACAGATATATATATAAGTTTTAATTTCGATTCAGCATTTTTTAAAATATTAATTTATAAAAAAAAAATAAAAATATTTAACAAAAAAAAAAAAAAAAAAAAAAGAGAAGTGGTGTAACTTAAAAAAAAAAATCATATTTTCAAAAGTTGATATTTTTTCAAATATGCTGAATCAAAATTGAAGTAAAACAACAGAAAAAGATATGTTCCAAGTTTGAACCCTGTCTCTTTAAAGGTTCTCGAGTTATAGGAATTTAAATACGAGAAATGGTGTAAAAACCTATCATGAAGAAAAATTCGTTTTTACAAGAAGCCGTTTCCATGGCAGCCATTGCTTGAAAGCTAGATTTTGAAAACAAACCAAAACGAAAAAATTAATATTTTTTGTTCTAATACAGATAGAAAAATGATATAAATGTCATTTTAAGCAGGAAAAAACAGAGAAATTTTTTATGAAATGAAATGTTTTTTGCAAAATTTGAAGAGTTTTTGCCCCGGACCCTCTTAATCTAAATGTGATATTTTTTAAATTTATTTTGTGGGTGATGAGAAGATGGGACTAAACATGAATAACTTGGAATTTGTAATGAAATATAAAGTTTGTTAATCTTAGATTTAAACTTACCAGTGTTGCAAACGTAAAATAAACGGTTAAGTGCGAGTATTACTCGCGCTCTGAGGGTTCCGTACAACCAATATGTGAATTATTAACTGTATTACTAAAAAAACCGTTGCTAAAAGAAAAATTAGACTTTGCAAAAAACTATACAACGTAGTGTTGTGTATAAGCTGTATATACTAGAAAAGTTTGAATGGGTTTACCATAAAAGTTCAAAGAGATATGAAGCCTAAATAATATCAAATAATGTTTTCGGTATATTCTCTTCTGTATAACCCTTCTATTCTGTATAACTCTTTTTTTAAATCTTATCCTAATCTGTTTATGATGAACATAATTCGGTAGCGACAATAAAAGTAGTGCATATTCAAACGTCATTTGACATTTCATAAAACTAAATTCAGCATAGTAATAAACTTTTCTTTTTACAGTGTATCTAAAACAAAACCCTTGTTCAAAGTTTAAACTGGCAATGTGCTTGCTAAACGCGCTTCGAAACGAGGTCGCAAACTTACAACGCCGTCTTGGTCCGTGCCGCGTTTTTCTAGATAGGTTTTTAATTAACTTTTAAAGACACGAGAGGCGTATTGAGAGATCCACCCAATGCAAACTAGCCACGAATTCCATAGTATTTATGTGTAATTCTAATCAAATTAGTCTGCTTTAACAAGATGACGTTTATTGCTTTTATACTACTACTGGGCATTGCATTATGCAAATGTATCATTAAAAGTTGTTATCTACACTTTAAAAGCCGATGGTACACAGAGTACGGCGCCCCTGTCATTAAGTATGTCCAAACCGTCCGCGTCTTTAAGGGTTAATATCTCGGCTAATTACCAACGATTTTTTTCAAAAATTATTATCAACAATGCTTTCATATTTCTGCCACGAAAGGTACCATCAGCGCTTCTCAACACTTTTTCTGAATGCTCGCAAATCGAAATTTGTGTGTAACGAAAAAATACGTTTTTCTCTCAAACTATGTGGTCTAGGGTAATCGCTATATTTTTCCTGCAAGGTTTAAGATAACGTCTACTAACTCTATATTTTTCATAATTTTAGTATGAATAGATTCGGAAATAGAGGGGGAGGGACATATTTTTGTACTACATTTTCAACGATATCGCTGCAAGTATAATACCTAAAATTAAAAGAATTAATTAGTCCCTTTACATTTTTCCTAAATATATTTGTGAATGTTTAATAATCTGTAAATATGTGGGTCAATAGTCTTTATTACTTCCTCCAATTTGAACTTTCCGCGTTTCATAGTTTACGAATAAAATTGCTGTGACAGACGGACCGACATGCACAGGAGTGATCTTATAATGGTTCCGTTTTTACTTTTTAAGTACGGAACCCTAAAAAAAAGAAAAAAAAAGGTACGCTAGTGTCATGAAAGTTCATGGTTAGATTATGTGCTATATAGACTTATTTGAGAAGTAGAGAATACGAAACTTTTTAAAATATAGAAGATATAGGGAGCGTATACCTCCGTATACACTCCACTATATCTCTGATCTTTGAGCCTGATATATTTCATAGATTAACTAGGCAATTTCCTCTTCCCACTGTTCACGAGGGCACCAAAAATGACTAGAAGGCGAAGAAAAATATATACGAGGGCATTTCGAAAAGTAAAGATACACCGTACGCCGGAGGAAAAGAAAAGTTTTGGCAAGCATGTTGGCAACACAGGTGTTAACCTTGAACCGTTAGCTTTCTCCTCGCGGTCGTTCGGCATTTCAACGTTGATTCTGGTTGGAGTAGGTCGTGTTTAAAATGGTTCCGCCGATTCAGAATCCCGCCAAATGCGAAGTGCGCTTCGTCATACGTTTCCTTCATGCGAGAGGTCAGCGAGCAGCGGATATTCACAAAGAAATTGTTTCTGTTTATGGGAACATTATGAATCGACAAAATGTAACGAAATGGTGTCGTCATTTCTCTGAAGGTAGGACCGATGTTCATGACGAACAAAGAACAGGTCGGCCATCTGTGATCTCTGATGCCTTTCTTCAGAGAACGGAGGAAGCAATTCGTGCGAATAGACGTCTCCTGTTACCTGAAGTCACATCTTGGAGGAAAATCATTCCACGACGATGATGAAATTAAAGATGAAGTTGAAATGTGGTTCCGACAACAGGCGGAAACCTTCTATGACTGTGGGATATAAAAGCTTGTGCCCCGACTTAACAAATGTTTGGATAACGGGGGTGATTATGTCGAAAAATAATGAATAATCCAGTTAATAAGATGTAACTTACGTTTTCTAAATAAATGTTATTTTAAAGGAATGCGAGCCATTGTATCTTTACTTTTCGAAATGCCCTTGTATATATATTTTATTAACTTGATTCAGAAAAAAATTCTTAAATCTCCAAGAAAAAAAATCAAGCTGTAATAGCTAAGTATAATAATAAGTTTTATATACTTATCAAATATAAAACCTATATATTTCCGTTATCTGAAAACAGATTTAATTAGGTATACTGCAATAGGGTTGCCAGATTTATCTGAGAAAAAAACGGAAGATTTTGATTGACACTTAGTTTTGGTTTTATCACGCTATGGTCCTTTCTATACTAAACTATGTTAAATGTGCCAGTAATGTTTTCAGTAAAGAATTTGTTTTGAAAAAAGTTGCTGTTAATCGATTTAATTATTGATTTTCAACTGTATTTGTTTTATATTATTCTATCAACACTGTTTAACTAATTTTGCAGTCATATATCCCATTGTGATCGAAAAAATAAGTTGAACTATAAGAACAGAAATAAATTATAACATCTTGCAATTCAATGATGATTATGAAAACTTTAGTAATGGACATCCTACAAAAATAAATGTTTGTATTTAAGCATAAAGGGAGATAATAAATCAAACAAAATATTAAAACTTAAAATAGAGATGCGGTAGATTAAAAATTTTATACTGTAGATATTTATTGTCTGTAATAATGTCAAGTACAGATGATCTAATGCTACCAAAGAGTTCGCGAATTCGCACTTAATATCACACCACTCTCCCAATATTTTTGTAATTCTGATGGGAAGAAAGCCAATTTCACATTTGATGTGCATGTGTATAACTTTTTTTCGATGAAAGGTATGAAATTTTGAAGCAAACTGAAAAAGAAAAAAAAATCTTGAAGCTATCAAAAGTATGAAATGGTAGAAAAAACGGAAGAAATCGTCGTACGGGACAAATTTAAACGTACACCGTACGATAAGCCCAAATATCACTAAAAAACGCACAACTTACGGAAAAACGTACAAACTGGCAACCCTCCTGCAAACAAAAGAGTTTTAACTCGAAATATCGTTTTAGAAATAATTCAAATTAAGATATATTTGTTATAGCATGAAAAAAGAAAATTAAGACTGTCTTTACACTATATGGAAATTTAAGATTATCCAGGTTCTGCGCATAAATTGTTACTGTACGATTTTATGATTCCAAGCCAACTCTAACGGAAAGACGGTTTGTAGTAACTATAATTTTAGGTGATCCTGTTTTATGTAAGAATAGGTATATCGATGATAAGAAAGTGATTTGGCTCTTTAATTACCCAATTTTTTAGTTTTCTTTTTAGTTTTAGTTTTTTTTTTTTCAATTTAATTTGTCTTTGTCTATTTAAAGTAAATTGCCACAATATATAAATCTGTAATCTGTTTTGTGGCCTTAAAACAAACCTGCTAGAAAGAACAAACATAACCAGCGTATGAGATTGTCCTTCGTGCAATTTTTTTTTCGATCATAAAAACCTTTAGTTCACAATATAAACATACTAAAGTGTAAAGGTAAAGAAAGCTGTGTACACAAAAATTCAGTTTATTTGGAATATTACACAAAAATCTATGTATTTTGAATATTATACAAATCTGTATTTTGCATATTATGCAGAAATATGTGTTAGAACAGAATATTACTAAAAAATATGTGTATTTTACATATTACACGAAAAACTGTGTTATTTAGCTGTAACACAAAAGTATGTGTTTTTTGCATATCACACAAAAATATGTGTAATCACAGAAGATTATACAGATAAATGTATAAGAATATTATACAGAAATTTGTGCATTCTTGTGCAATTTACACATTAAAGTGTGTATTTCAAGAATGATCAGATAATTTTTACACACTTATTGTCATCAGCTAATTACACATATAAATATGTATTTTGAAATTTTCACATTACGTGTGTCTTTTGACAATTTTCACACAACTTTACACATGTAGACAAATCGTTTTTGTATCATCGATTTATCTGTTTTTAGGTGAAAATTTACACATTTATTTCTTAGAGTGTGGAAAAGGTTCTGTTGCCTGTGTCCGTGTAACAAGAATTAATATGCAGCTGGTCTGCAGTGCGGTTGTAAAAAGAAAGGTTTTCATTTCTTTTAACTATTGCTAACAAATATTTTGTAAAAATTTCTAATAGAAATATTTTTTGAATTATTTTTTAACGTGGTAATATAATATGAGTAATAGAATTATTTTTACATGTGGCTGTAAATGAAATACAAATGCTATATATACTGTTTAGTTTCACTAGAGATCACGGTAAAATGTACCGCAACTACATATATATATATATATATATATATGTTTTTTTTTTTTTTGAAATGCCATAAACCGTCGTGATAAATAACTATGAGGGCTACATGCATATATATTTTTCTTTATTACTGCCTATTTATTTAACATCTCTACTTCTTCTATCCTATTTTGTAATGAATTTACTTTAGGATCCTTCAATTAGCATAAAATAATTTATAATGTTTAGATTAATTACGATAAAATATAATTATTATATTTATATCATTAATAATATTATTTACTTGGTATGATGATTTCAAACGGTATGGATTTGCTTTTAACTGTGATCCATTAATTAGGCGGGATTTTTGCTGTGATTTACGAGATACATGATTGCGATTCAGATATCGTGTAAGTTTTTAACTCACATGTTCCATTTTTGTTTATGTTTTGTATGGTGTTGCTCTGTACGGGTCTTACATTGATTAATTATTTATTTATTTCCTTTTTTATGGAGTGGTTAATTAGGTAATGTAAGAGATAAGCTTTTAAGCTAAAATCTTATTATTTCTTACTTAGAAATTAACCGCATTTTACTAATGATATCGTAATATTGCCCTTGATAACGAGTTACGAATCATTAGTTCCAATTTTATTCGTAATTGCTCTCTTGTTTTGAGATCATTTGTGGTTTTTCTTTTTTGAATTAATGTTTTTAAATTTTGTGAACATACATTTCGTCCAAAGGATTTGTTGATGCAGACATTGATTCATTATTTCAGGTCTTACTTCATTGGTTAAATTGTTTTAGTTACAATTTGTTTTACAATATATTTAAAAAAAATTATGATTTCCTACATCTATTTAATTATTTATTGGTTAATTAAATGATTTCGCCTTCCTGAGGATTTTCCATTCGCCAATTATGAAAGTTTTAGCATTTTAATACTTCATATATTGGTGATTAGGATTTTAGTACATTATAGTACAAACAATTCATTAATGATTCGTTAATTAAAAATAGTTAATTCTGCTTTATTATGTATAATGTCAGTATAATGTATTGATACTCAATTTATTAATTTTTATTTTTTAATAAAAAAGAAAAAGTTGATGAATTGTA
This sequence comes from Maratus speciosus, assembly GCA_963932465.1. NCBI lineage: Eukaryota > Metazoa > Arthropoda > Arachnida > Araneae > Salticidae > Maratus > Maratus speciosus. The sequence goes on from OZ010790.1 coordinate 467,537,178, forward strand.
AGATTATATAATGATTATATACATATACAGGGTGGTTCAGAACTATGTCTAAAAAATGTAAAGGCAGGTAGAGGGGACCTAAATAAGCAGATTTCATATAAGAATGTGTGCGTTAAGGCAGTAGAGCGCTGTTAAGTTCGGTGGATGAAAGCGCTTCGCTAGCTTGAATCATCATTCGCTCACGGATTTCGTGCAACATGCATCCTTACACCAAAGCGGATCTTGCCGACATGCATGTTATGCATGGGGATAAGCAAGGAAATGGTTTACAACCAACACACGTCCAACAGCTTTTGAGCTTGCCGAAGAACTAACCTCTACGATGCGTAATACTGCTTCTTCCACTGCAGGAATTGTGGGATATCTTACAGATCCCATCCCAGCAAGCATAAAACGATCCTCTCGCGTACAACTCCTAACGAAGACGCTCAAATGTTCGGGGATCCGGCAGAATCCTATCCGGGAGTCGTTCAATCTAAGTCCTTTCAGTAGCCAATCCATTTCCTTGCGTAATCCCATGCATAAAATGCATCTCGGCAAGCTCCGCATTGGTGTAATAATGCATGTTGATCGAAATCCGTGCGGAAAATGACGATTCAAGCCAACGAAGAGAATTCATTCGCCGCATTCAACGGTGCCCTCTGCTGCCTCAACACTGTATTTCAGCACCCACATTTCTATACGAAATCTGCTTATTTAGATCCTCTCTACCTGCATTTACATTTTTGGCATATAATTCTGAAACACCCTATACATATATATACACACATATATATACACACACACACACACACACACACACACACATATATATATATATATATATATATATATACATATACATATATAATATATATAAACATCTTTTGCGGCCAGAACCCGAAGTCTGGCCAATTCGCGAATTGGCCAAGATTCCTGGCCAAAACCCGAAATACATGAAATGAACAGCTTATTTTGGATTTTGACCGGCCAATTCCTTAATTGGCCGGAAATCCTTGGTTAATACATGAAGAGCATTCGAGCCACGGCCCCAATGACTTTTAAGGGGTCCCAAAATGCTGCTGAAAGTTTTTCAATTATTGTTCAAAATCTGTTGTAGTTTTAACATGTGATGGAATTTTACATTTCATTCTATATTCTATTGTATCCGTGTTGTATTTTTATAAAATCAATATTTTGTCTGAAACATCCATATTTAATTATTTTATTATAGTAAATATTTTCTGTTGCGTTATCTTTATCATTTAAAAAATAAATTGTATTTTTAATTATCATTTAATCCTGTTAATGTTATCGTAAAATTATTTGGGAGGGGGGGGGGAAGGTGGTGAGCGTAGCTCGTAGGTGGCTGAGCCCCCTTAATATTTTAAAAAATTGTAGTTTGGTATTGCGGAAAATTTATTATTATTTGTTGCATATTTTAGTACTTCAGATATATGGATTTGCATAGGAATAGTTAATCAGCACTATTTATTCTAAAACATTTACTTATTTAAAATTCATAATCTATGATAATAAAGAAATTAGTTTGTGTGTGCGCGTGTGTTTGTCGGCGGTGCTCTGAAGACATCGCTGTATGTATAGCTAACAAAATGCGGTAAGAAGGTACCTCTATATATGTAGTTTTGCACGTCGAAGCTCGAACTTTCACTTTTTTAAATTTAATTTTTTATTTGAGTTTTATAACTTTTTCACGTTTTGAGTGTATTTTTCTACATTAATAGAAAATAAAACGGTTTCAATCTTCTAGCACAATAAAGTAAATTTTGTCTTCTTTTCAATGATGATCAGTCTGTACTTAATCAAGATAATAATTAAAAAATCATTAAAAAAATCATCATAAAAACATTTTTTCCCCAGAAAAAGACACAAAATGGCATATCGAACGATATTGATTCCAAGTGAAAATGAAAGATAATGATATTTTTCACTAATTGCAAATAGTAAAGCATATATTCAATCTTCTAGCCTAATATAGCCTTTTTTCTCTTTTCAATTAAGTTTATTCAAAATTCGTGAAGCGATTCTTAAATTTTGCACGATTTTTTAAAAGATTTTTTGAAGTTTTTCCCTCTATTTTTTAAATATTCCAGGCAGCGCCGGGTGGGTCAGCTAGTTATAAAATAATTATTTAAATTAAATTAATGATTACCAAATATATTTTTTTATGGATTTTTAAAGTAATTATTAAAATCCTATTGGTTATCCGAGAATGTACCGTTTTCAATATTATTATTTTTTTCAAGCCTCTTCTAAGCATCGGTAGCATCGGTACAAGACAGCCGGATTTTTAACAGTGTAGATAATGTTAACGTCTTGCATTGACGTCTGTTTTGATTTTACGGTTTTATTTTTTATAACATTTATTTCCAAGTCCTTTCGAAGTTCAGTAAATAAATTCAAATTTTTTTGGACGGGAACGAATAATGACGATTTCATTAATTCGTTTATTTCTTTGAGAATTTGCTGACAGAATAGGGCAGGGAAGTTTATTGACCGTCATTCTTAATTTGTCATAAGAGTTAAATTCATTGCTTAAAAAGGCACAGAGGGGGTTTAAACGCTTAAAAGTTACCGGAATTAAAAAAAATCTAAACTTAGTTTAGAAGTTTGATGAATAATGAGTTATCCGGAATTATTTTTCTAATAAAACCTTTTTCAAGCAGCCAGGAAAAACGGAATTTGTTTCATTTTCTTCAAAGAAATTAGTCGCTCATGGAGGGAGTTCAACTGGGATGGTCTTTGAATGGAGGTAAAATTAGCCTTGAGCCTATGGGAATAAATTTTGTCCCATGAAAAAATTATCGTTCAGGGAGGTGGTCGCTTTATGGAGATGGTAGCACACAGGGAGGCTTCACTGTATATGTTTAAAACATAATTTAACAATTTTGTAGTAACTGAACCATTATTTGTAGAGTTATGAGGATTTTTAACACAATGTTACAAAAAAAAAAAAAAAAAAAAAAAAAAAAAAAAGCAATTTTCAGCTTAAAAAAAAGTTTGTAAAAAGTATAAAGGTTTAAAAAGCTCCAGTATCATACAGTTTACCCTCCCTTTTTCTTCTAAAACAGTAAGTTTTTGAATTGAAGTAGTAATCGAAATAGACGTTTTAAAGGCATAACAGATACCTTAACAACTCAATTAAAAACATTAAAAAAATTATTTTGTTTTTTATTTTCTTTCTGGAATTCTAAATTTACTTTATTACAATTATATTTTTATCTTATATTCATTTATTAACTAGTTTCAGAAGAAAAGGAGCATTTTTGAAAAACAATTTCTCCTATTGTATAGAAAAGGAAAAAAATGTTTTAAAGTCTATTCTTTTGCTAGTTCTATTTTAATTCCTTAAAAAAAAAAAAAAAAAAAAAAAAAAAAAAAAAAAAAAAAAAGAATTAAATTTATTTATACATGTTCACTTATTTTATATGCAAAGTGTCCATGCTCATTGTTTGGTTCATAGATAATTGCAAATTGCAGCTGGGCAAGGCAGGCGTTCTATCTATCTATTTATCAAATGATATTAAGGATAGACCTTCTAAAAAACATGTTATCTGAGGGAAGGGTGTGCGAAAATAACTGTTATCGCTACCAGACAAATTGGGTTAGTCCGTAAAAAAAGTGACAGTAAATCTTTCGTATATAAATATGCACCAACAACAGCAAAAAGTAAGGAAAATAAAAGTGGTTCACCTTACAACGTCGTGAAACGGATAACTCATTTGAATCGAGAAGTTATTTGACAATAACTGCAAAAAACGAGATGAATTGTTTCTTGTCAGTTATCAAAATACCCTCACTAATATAACAAGAACAGGACGTTTACTTGCAAAAGACGACGCCCTGTAAAACAAAATGCTTTATTTATCTGATGCAATAAGTCCAAGGCACTCAAATTACTTTTAGATAAGGAATTCACTTCTGTTTTCTATATAATAACAGATGGTAATCAATAGGTAAGCGTGTTTTAGAAATTCCAGCCCAAACCTTAATACCTGCTTTATTCCTGCATTGTCTCTATTTTTGAATATTACTTTAGCAATTTTAATGGGTTATTAGTCTTCGGAAATACCTTTTTTTTTTTTTTTTTTGTTAAGCTGGGATTTTCCCTTTTTTCTGGTTTTTTTTTTCGAGAAATTTATTTTTTGCAAGGAATATTTAATATTTGCCAGTTAATGAGTGAATAAAGGCATGAAGAAACAAAAAAAAAAAAAAAAAAACAAAAAAAAAAAACAACAACAACAACAACAAAAAAAAACAAACAACAAAAAAAAAATACACAGAAACACAGAGTCGCCATTCATTTATTTAGTCAAAATACAGGGTGTCTTACTCCAAGTGGACCTGGATGTTCATTGATAACTGTTATCTTAATGGGATATTTTAATGAATTATTCAATAGATTTATCTTACTTCGTGAGAAATATGATGTGATCATGTCGCTGGAAGTGGCGATGGCGACTATCTGCGTTCAAGCAACATTGAGTCATTCCACAGACACAGAGTAAAGAAAAATAATAGAGATGCGGTAAGCCGTCAAAACGGTTTTCAATATGAAACCGGTTATCGCTCAAATTTAAATGCTCTCATTCAGCCCTAAGAAGACAATCACGTGGAAAAACGGCTGAATTTCATTGGACGGGGAGAGGTTTTCAAAGCGAGCTGCACACAGACTCTATGTGGAGCCACAAGTATTTGGACTGAATTTTGACCGGTTTTAACCGGTTTCAGGTTTGCATTTTTAAAATCACGCCAAATCAAAACACTTCATCTCCATCTATCTCTTACCTCCGTGGAGCCAGGCGCTCTATATTTCAGAATGCCGTTGAAAGTAGCATATGCGGTGCGACTGATTGACATAATGCGTATTTCTAGCACATCTCATGATTTCACGACATTTCACACAAGGTAAAACCTATCGAAAATTACAATGTCGAAAACAAGCATAAAGTTACTTAAAATGTGCTAAAACTTATAAAGCTGTCATTATATCCCTCGATCTTTCGAACGCACACGCGTTCATTGTCGCAAGAGAAAAAAGTGATTGACTGGAATATAAGAAAAACACACGTAAAACAAGATGAAAACGTACGCATGTGCAAGCGAAGTTCAGTCCACTTCTTCAGAAAGATAGAGGGGGAGGTGAAAAGTCATATTTTCAGGATCTCTCGAAATACCTAGGATGTTAAACCAAATAGCGGTAATATTGTACGAAAGGGCATCGTTACAGACAGTATCATTTCTAAGCAAAATCTCAATGGATTCACGGATTATTGAACAGTAATGGTTAGATGTAGGAATGATAATTTTAGCTTTTGCGAAGTCTATCTTAATATTTTCTTTCTGATGCAATCTGGATAAAGCTGTACTTGGTTTGTTAAACTTGATGTCAGTTAAATGCTGTATTTAGCAAATCTGACCTGAGTTGAAGATTACGTAGAAGTTAATATTATTCAAAGTGTTCGGGATCCAAGAACAAATTTGTTTCAGTGAAGAGCCAGAAGCAATCATTAGATATGAAGAGTTGATTTGTGTGCTTGAACAGACGAAAGTGAACAATCGGTTACAATATATCTTTGTTTTAATCCCTTAAAACTGCAACACTATTTAATAAAAAATTTCTTTTTTGTTGTTGTTGTTGTTGTTTTTTGTTAACATGTTACTCAAGAGTATCTTTTCTTTACCTGTATTGTAATCCAGTTTTTGTATTCATGCGTTACTTGAGTATCTGTATTTCTTTGAAATTACATGTTATATCTCTTAAACAATAAAACAAACTAATATCGCAACCATAAATGTTTTTCAATCTAGTTAATTAACAATAAAACTTATATCCATCACTACTATTAAAGGTTGTCACCTCCATGGTATAATGTGTCACCTCCATGTTTATATGAAAAATAAAATTTAATAATAAAAAAAAAAAAACCTTGACCTCAAATCATGATTTGTTTATCTTTAAAACAAGAAAATGTTGGAAATACAACTTAAACACGACAATTTGAATTTTCATTTTTTACAAATTACCAAAGTGAAATTTCCACTTAATTTCAAAACTACTTATATCTTTAATCCCAATAAAAATTTTGTTTTAAATCATATACATTTTAAGATATTAAATGTTGAAAATGGTCTTTTTTTTTTTCAATTTTTCCAATTTTAAGAGTTCTGAGACCCCTTAATAGCTTTATAGGGAAATTAGTGAACACCCTGGAGGAGGGAAAAGTTTCCTTCAAACTCAATCTAATCTTCTTATCTCCTTTTCATTGTTGAATTCATTGATGAACCTTCCGTCCTTTTGTTAAAAACCACAAATGGGGCTGGGAAAGAAAGGTTTTATTGCTTTAGAATGAGAGGGAGCACTTTTAAATAGCCATATGCAGCCTTTTTCAGGGCTCAATTAACCTCTGAAGCTATGGTAAGCAGAGTCATTTCGGGGCCCTAATTCGAGAAGAGCTTCCTCTAATTCGACATACCCTGAAACTCACCAATGCTTTATACAAATTACTACAAATATTATATTATTGAATTTTCCCGATTTTGATTGGTTGGACGATAATACTTCCTGATAAATTGACGGCTTTGACTGGTTGGACAAACTGAGGAATTGGGATCATGTCGTTGAAACTGGACTATTTTTTTAAAAATGATTTTGTTATGAAAGGTATTTTTATTAAACACTTAAACTTATATATATCAATGAGTTAATAATTTGAAAAGAAATTGGAATTTTGGAATAGAATTAATTAAATATAAAAATTGGGGGCTCCCTGTTTTCTCAATTTCGTACCCCTTCAAAATTTCCCAAGGGGAGTACTTGCATCTCGTGCCTATTCGGTAATCAGGATCTGCTTTTTGTTAGTACGGCAGTCTGATTACATCCCCTCTTTTAGAACAGACATAACCTCAATTTTTCACGTATTTTACACAGGCAGCAGAGGTGCAGGTAAATGGTTAAACAACTCCTAAAAAAGAGATGAATATTGCTCTTGCCAATTACCAAAACACTCTCACTAATAGCATTACGTTTACTTCAAAAAAGTGACGCCCTATAAAACAACATGGCTTTTATTATTCAAATGATGCAATAAAATTGAGGTACTAAAATTTCTTTTAGATACGAAATTTACTTCTGTTTTCTATATAACAGCAGATAATAATCAACAGATAATGCTTTAGAAATTCCAGCTCAAACCTTAATACCTACTTTATTCTTGCATGGCCTCTATTTTTGAATACTTTAACAAGTTCAATGGGTTATTGGTCTTCAGAAAATACTTCTCTTTTTCAAGCTGTTTTTTTTTTCAGCATTTTTTATGATAAATTTCTTTTTCTGTAAAGAAAATTACATAAGCACGAAGCATCGCATCACGATGTATTGAATGATGAGAATGAAACAAAAATTATAAAACCATGGGAACAAATTGCAAAGTTCAGTGAATATATTGACCCCGGCAAACATGAGTTAAAAGTGAATCTGCGAGGAAATTGTTTCGGATGAAAAGCTTCTTGTAAAAGTCTAAGTAATTTATTTCTTAAATTGCTTTTATGTTGAAGGTATGCAAATTTCTATACTTCTATCGACAATGCTTAATGTAAAAGTAATACGTTTTCAGTTTGGATTTACAATCAGCAATTTCTAATAGTTTATTAATATTTTTATTTTTTTTGTTATTCGATCGCGTTTAATATGTCAAGGTGAAATCAGAAATATCACAAAGTATACTTAATCATATAATTTGTAGATTTGTTACTTTACTTTTTCAGTGACTGCAAATACGATGTTCCCATATTACATAATGTAGTAACTCCCTGTTATATCGCGCTTGTCGGAAGAGAAGAAAAAAATCGTCATGCATTCGAATACTTGATATAACCGAGGTGAATTCAAAACATTAAGAAGGATAATAACCTCTAGTAAATGCATTTATAATAGTCTCAAAAACATTAATTTATATGCAGACTACAATGTCCTCTTCCAATTAACAGTATAGAATTAGATTTCCCTATCTTTAAGATTCCAGTAGTACTCCAAAAGAAAAAGAATTCGGCACCTGTACGTCAAACGTGGCAAATGAGGTGCGTTCGTAATATAACTAGTTTTATAAATATTCAGATCTTAGTGCAACGGTTGTTGCATGCAAAAATGCATGAATATAAAATTTATTACTATTATGTATATTAAATTCAGTAATACAGAAATAACATGACTCCAACTTAAATAGGACGTAATCACCATCGCAACCTTGAATCATTACCTATCATGAGATATCATTGGATTAATTTCGTATGATAGGATTTAATATAATGAAGAAAGCTTTTATTAGTATATTTTAAAGTTTTGATTCGATTTTCCTAAAATTTGAAATGACTCGACAGAACTCTGCAACGATTATATATATTAAATTTCAAACCATTCAGTTGGGTAGTTTTTGTGCTTTTATATGCGAACAGACGGACAGACAGACAGATGGACCAGACGACGACTATAGGTGCTACGCATTTGCATAATTACGAACGCATACCTACAAACCTGCTTTTGTCTCAAACTGGTAATTTTACGGTTATTCAAATGTCCATACATGTCCGTAATTTATATATAATTTATGGATATGCTCCTTATCATGTCCGTAATTAGATAAAAAATTATTTTAGTGCATTCCTTGGAAAACTATAAGTTAAAATTAACAAAGTGTCATAAAAATGAGATCAAATTAGTTTAATCACAACAAAGTACTTTGAAATAACGTAAAGATCAAAACAAATTTATTTCACGAAGCTAAATAAACACTTTATTTAATAAAGCAAACAAAAAACTACTTTTGTCTGAAGTTGGTAATTTTACTGTTATTCAAATATCCGTACATATCCATAATTTATATACATGGTGTTCGGTCTCAACGGTGTCCAATGTCTAATTCCTAAACCGTTAGTCATAGACATATAGTTCCAATTACAAAAATGTTTTAAATCAGGTAAAGAAATATTTTAAAAGCGATTTGGGTCAATAAAAACATTTCTTAAAAAATTACGAAATTAAAATTTTTAAACGGTCCCCCGGTCCTATAATTTATATTTAGTAAAATTTTCCTTTTACACTGACAAGTAATGCAAAAAAAGTCCGTTATTCTACGATTAAAATTGGCCGAGTAATAGCTGTTTCAAGTTGGAGCATATTTTTTGCTGCAAATTAGTGGTCATTCACAAATTTAGTCGAAATATAATTTCGTCAGATATATTAAAAAATAGTGTAGAGTAAAATTAACATTGCAATATAAATTTGAAATCTTTAATCATTCTGACATATTAATGAAAAATATACAATTTGTAATAAACATTTAAGAAGAAAGAAAAAACAGAATTTTTGTTAAATAAAATGATGCTAAATTAACAGCCTCAATACTTTACAAAATGATACGTATTTTAAAATATTATTAGTTTACACTAGCCTACAAAAGTTGGGTTATGTCATGTTTTTTAGCTTTTGATAATTGATTCTTATGTATTCTGTACCGCTGAATCCGGAATTGACCTTCATTTTTAACCATCACATCAGGATTTTTCGCAAATTGCAAATTTCAAAGTTCAAAAGTTCAAAGTTAAAATGGAATCTCCTCCCTCATCTCATCGGACCACTCAGCTGTTTAGCTGTAAGAATCCCAGGATAAGCAAAAATATCGCATAAATTATTGAATAAAATAAAATAAAATGAAAAAAAGTTTTACATATGTTTTATAGTATGAGATTTTCGCTATATTTTAATTTACACATTTACGATTTGCAAAAAAAATTCTAACGTGATGGTTAAAAATGAAGGTCATTTTCAGATTCAGTGCTAAAAAGTACGTAAAACACAATTATCAAAAGTTAAAAAACACAACCATCTCCTCTACTTTATAGTATCCGATTTTTGTTATTCTTTAAATTTGACAATTTATGATTTGCGAAATATCCTGACATGATGGTTAAAATTTAAGGTAATTTTCGGATTCTGTGCTAAAAAATACATAAAAGTTAAAAAACCCAACAATCGCAGTCTTGTATTATCTAATCTAAAACTTTTTCTTAAACTTCTTGGCGGTAATCTATACGAAATTTTTTGTGTTATCCTGTAAAAAAAAAGTATAAATGGTAACCACCGAAAATCATAATAATATTAGATTGTTATCGGATTTGCGTCAGTACGTAAAATGTAATCTCGATCGGATACTTGAAAGTGAGTTAAAGTTAGTACGAGTGCAAATTTTGAACTGGAAAAACATACATACGATCATTAAAGTTAAATAAAAACTTATAAAAATAACATAATTTTTGTTAAATGAAATCATAAAAGAAAGTCACAAATCCTGACAACATAAAACATGTTATATTAGCCAATCTGAAACTTAATAAATTTTAACTTAATCGTAATACTTGAATGATTTTTTTCAAAGCGCAGATACACATGAAATAAGATCTTCGAATACTTTAAGCACTTCGTATGTGACCCCTCAAAGCCAAGCCGAGCTCATTTGTTTTCAAAGCAGAAAAGTGGCATAAGTCATGCATTTCTAAAGTTTCATAACTCACTCAATTTTAGTGTTATATGAATGGGACTTTTTTTGTCTTACTTGTCAATGTACACTGCAAATAGAAGCGTCTTAAATTTAGACACATATGTGACTGAAAAAGAATTTTAGACACTTAAGTGTCTTAATCTGAAAATTAAGACACTATAGATGTCTTAATTTAAGATACATAAGCGTCTTACTATGACCATGGTGTAAACGAACTGAGAATAATGTCTAAAATATCCGCAAACGTCTTATTTTAAGACACTTCATTGCTTTAAACGTGTCTTAATTTAAGACGTTTTGATTCTTCCGACGCAATAACCACCAGGGGGCACTAGCACTCCCAGTTGCGCATGCGTTTTAGATGTCTTCGTTCGAAGTGGTATACGTTGTAATTCAAACAAAGTTTGTTTTTATGTACGCGTGTATTTTAATTCGTTTTTTGCGAAATGTGAAGTACTGTGATTTTAATTCGTATGAACTTGAATTATTTATTTATTGAATACATACATCTGACGTGTGTGCTCGACATCAAATGTCTCTTAGAAGCTGTCGTCGATACAAGGGCGGGATAGACACAGAACAGAAGTAGACGACGGTTGAAGATTACACCCGGAAATTCTACAAAGCGTGTGCAATGGGCTTAGTGTTAACTCGTATCAATTTATATCAATAATATTGTGTTATTCATCTTCGTCCTGTCGAAGCTGGCAAAAAAAAAGAAACTTTTGTCTGGCGGGTCCTGTTTTTAGGATGAAACATCTCATTCTTTAAATATGGCTAGTCGGATGTATTATGGGATTACCTTTTAAACTGATGAAAGTCTTTCTCTCTCACTGTGGTTGTGGTAGTTTTTAAAATTTCAAATCGAGGAATATTTCTCACCTCTTGCAGCAACTCAAGTAAGTTTCTTTATAGTAGTAAAATTAGTGTATTTTATGATTTTATTTATTGTACTAAACAAAATCCTGCATGAAATTTAATTAGTTTTGAATCTGTTCGCAAAAAACCCCACTAATTCTAGAAGTATATATTTTTAAACTTATGACGTTCTTTTTTATTACGAATTATATATTCAATGTCAGTTCTTAGTTTCAATGGATAATTTTTATCTCGCAGTAAATGACGGCCACAAGGAAGTAAAGAAAAAAAAAAACTTTGAAAGATGACCTAATGCTTTCTTACTTCCTGGCATAAAACCGCAGATTAAAAAAAGATAAATAAAGTAAATGAGACTGGTCTATTATATGAAGCTGCCTGTAAAAATATACATATGTATTTGATTTGCAATCAACTCTAATACTGATTTTTTTATTATTTTTAATAAAAAAGTAATTTGAAATTTATAATGGGAAAGAGTAAAAACCTCTAACTAGATTTCGTATTTAAAATTGTGGTAACTTTATTTATATGCACTTATACGAAAAATACAAAAATGACAGATGTTACTGTATATATTTAAGACGAAAGAAGTTTGGAAATCATAAGTTATTTTTTCCTCATGTTTTTAATATAGAATATGTACTTATTTGTTTTTATTGATAGTTGAATAGCTATTGTGAGTACCCTCTGATCTACATAAAAACTTGCCCATGTGGAAATATAAATTTTTTAAAAACATAATTTTTAAATAAGTATTTTCATTTTTTTTTGGGGGGGGGAGGGGGGGATTTTGCATGGTTTTTTGTAAAGCTGATATCTTAAATCTTGCACTGATTATAATGAAAGTTTTGAACTTTTAGAGTAGGACAAGTTTAAAAACGCAAATATCTCTCTATTCTAAAAAAAAGTAACTACCGCTGTCACCGCCGCCGCCGCCGCCGCCGGTTTTGATTTTTTTGTGACCGGAGGCCTTTCTTCGTTAATATTAACAAAAATAATGCATACAAAAATATGAAAATCGGTGGTTTTATACAGAAATGTTTGATAAACACGCTGATGCAGACAGTTTTCAAATCGAAGAATTATTTTAAGAGTTATTTAATGCTAAAGTTGGACAAAATCGTTCCACTAAAAAAGTTTTATAGCAGCAAAAACTATACATGGCAGTGTAATCATTTTTAGATCATTTTATGCGTTAGAATTTGCCGGAGTGCAGATTGCATTAATTTTTTTATTTTGACTCATTTTTTGAGCTTTTATTTCTATTTTAAATTCAAATTTTCAGCATTTCGAGAGATATTTTTTTACACATTTCAGAAAATTGTACTAATTTAAACTGTTGCCAACTGTATAAAAAGCGCAAGCAATAATGTTTACTTCAAATAAAAATTTTATTTACACGTGACTATTATAAACAGGAAAAAATCTTTCAAATTAGAATTAAATAATTACGTATAAAAAGCAGGAACTTATTAAAAATTACGTCATAAAAAGTATACACGTGAATTTTAAAATAGAAAGGATATTGTAAAATAATAAATTCATTAACATGCGTTAGAAGACTTAGGAGAAATTACGTCATATTTACGTCACATTATAGTTATTACATAAAATGAACACAAAATAATATTGCAAAAAAGTTCAAATTTAGAAACTGCGCTAGACATTTATTTGATATTTTGAGAATTAATTTAAAATGTCTCATTTAAAAGAACTTTCTTTTCGCTTTGTTAAAAAATACCAGGAGACAAAGACTCTCTTTACTTAATTCCTTTTATATTAGCTTATTTTGAAATGTTGTTACACGTGTATACGTCATCAAGTTATTTTTATTTCGACGTTTTATTTGTGTTTTTATTAATGTTCTACGAATTTATTTGTTCTTTCGTTATTTAAAATAAAAATTATATCAATTTGTATAATTTGGCGAGTGGTTTGGCGATTTATAAAATTTGGCGAAATTGGTCGACAGGATAATCAAGTAGTACCGCAGCGGATTTGGCGTTAAAATTCCCCAATCAAAGAGAAATGAATAGAAATTCGTTTATAGGGAGATCGCCACTGTTTTTTAAATTATAATTCAATCTTTCGAAATCTTTTTAAAGCCGATCAAATTAGCGTGCATTTAGAGTCTGCGGTATCTGGACGGGGGTTGGCGAGCGTAGCTCGTAGGGGGCCGAGCCCCCTAGTATTTAACAAAATACCAAAGTCATTTTTTCCCCAATGTTATTAAAGTAGAATATTTATTTATTTATTTTCATTATTCATAGTTAAATGGCCGTTGTGATTATCAAGTGATGTATATGTAAAATTGCCTATGTGGCAATATATTTTTTTATATTTTCATTTTTTTTTTGGGGGGGGGGGATTTTTGCAATTTTCGTACATCTGATATTTTAAATCTTTTTCCACATTCAACCGAGTATAATAAATATTTTGAACTTTTAGAGTAGGACAAGATTATAAAATATATATATATATTTATCTATGTACCTTAAAAGCCCTTAATAGCGAACACTTCGGGACCGTGGAATTTGTCCGATAATTGGAGATGTCTACTTTTTTGAGGTAAAAATATACAAATATGTATGTCTGCTGATTAAAAAAGTATTCGTTAAATAGAGGTGTTCGCTATTCGAGAATGTCCATTAACCTCCACAACGGATACTCCCGAATACCGGACATCTCAATTTAGACAACTATAATGCAGGGTTGCGTTTTTTGCAAAAGTACTTCTTGATTAAAGGAAGGGCAAACTGGGAAGTGCCCCGTCCCCCTACGACTGTAGTGCCCCCAAATTTGATGTGCAATATTTGTAAAGCTTATATTTTAAATCTGTTTCGAAATTGTACTGATTATAATCAATATTTTGAACTTTTAAAGTAAAATAAGGTTAAAAACAAAATAAATTTAAAAAAATCTAATATTTAGATAAATATTTTTTGTTTTTTAATCTTGTTCTACTCCTGAAGTTCAAGATATTGATTATAATCAGTACAATGTCGTAAAAGATTTAAATTATCAACGTAACGAAAATTGTATACCAAAACTGAGAGCACCAAAAAAATCAGGCTGTATTGGGGGGGGGGGGGGCAGGACCACAGCCAAATATTTTTCCAGGATTCAACGTGGTCAAACATGGCTACGTATGATGCTTACAAAAAAATGGATGCGATTCAGACGTTTGAAGTGTCTGAAATTCAGACGCAAAAAGTGTCTGAAAAAATTCAGACATTTTAAAATGTCTGAAAATTGAACACTCCATTTCAGACACTTAAGTGTCTGAATTTCAGACATTTTAATTTAGAGTGTAATAGAAAAATTTTACTAAATATAATTTATAGGACCAGGGGACCGTATAAAAATTTTAATTTCGTAATTTTTTAAGAAATGTTTTTATTGACCCAAATCGCTTTTAAAATATTTCTTTACCTGATTTAAAACATTTTTGTAATTGGAACTATATGTCTGTGACTAACGGTTTAGGAATTAGCCATTGGACACCGTTGAGACCGGGCACCCTGTATAGTGCATGGACATGTCCATGATCACGTCCATATTTAGATTTAAAAAAATCCTTCTAGCGCATTCCTTGGAAAACTACAGTTAAAATTAACAAAGTGTCATACAAATTAGTTCAACCACAACAAAATACTTTGAAATAACTTAAAGATCAAACAAACGTATTTCATGCAGCTAAATAAACACTTTACTTAATAAAGAAAGCAAAGAATTACTTTTGGCTCAAATTGGCGAATCTAACGTGTTCAGATAGTTGGAGGTTAAATGCTTTTATGATCACTGAAAAAATAGCATCCGTTACTAAATAGTCTTTTATGCCAAGTGTTTACGTCGGTTAACATTCAAATATTTTTTTTCTTAAATTAACTAATCAGAAGTAATGGTGTTTCATGCCACCAAAATGCCTCACATTTTTTAGGAGATTAGAATCCTGTAAAAGGCTGAATCCATTAAAAGAACAATACATTCTCGTAAATGTATCAGTTTACGGAAAAGAATCGGTAATCTCATCTAAGAGAGGGTTGCAGAATCATTTTCGGATTAGCAAACTTGAATGGCTTTGAAATAAGTATTTTCTAAATAACAATCATTGAGCTTTAAATAGTTTTTCATGTGAATTTTAATATTCCTCGTGGATTTGTAACGTGTTTTAAATTTAGTTTATAAGGTAAAAAGAGTAAATCGCATGATTACAAGATGCTAGCAGATGGTATCATTTTTTGTACCGATGCTATCAGGATGCGGCGTTGAAATAGGTCACGAATCACTAGCAAGAAATGCATTTTTTTTAGCTTACAATAGGAAATTTGTTTCTTAACCATTTGGAAAAATGGTTATTGTCCTCGGTCAGGGTGGAAATCAAAAACATATCTGAAGTGTTTTATTAGTTGAATCCCGCATTTTATTAGTGTTCTGATTGGTCTATACAGTAATCTGTATTTTCCCTTTATTTTCAACAGAGATGGATTACTTCTGTTGCCACTATGACAAAAAAGTAATAAAAACAAAAAAAACAAAAACAAAAAAAAAACCCTGCCGGCCCGGCCTACAGGCGGAGGTAGATTTCGAAGTTAAGTATACTAATTTCACAAACAAAAACCAAATCGTGGTTAGAGATAAACCCACTTTAACAATTTTATCTGGCCGATTTTGACGAGTTTTTATTTCATTTTTATATAATAACTGGTTTTATCAGAATCATGTTAGGGCGGTATTAAAAAAAAAAATACTTTTCCATGCTCAACAACTCGAAATTTTCTGGCATAACTCCAGATTCATTTTTAATAGGAAAAACATGAAACTTGTTGACGTGATTTTTGAAGAGATTTATAAGCGACCTGTGTTTTTAATTTTCGTTCAATTAATTAAGACTTGATATATAAACAATTATTTTCTCAGTAAGACAATATTTTTCGTTTCTAACACAATCGCTTCGGGAAAGTCCGTTCAAAATGCCCACTTTGACATCATTTTTTGAAATATATTCTGCCTTTGTCAAAAAATCGATCATTACGGTACATTATATAGTTTCTGAATAAGCGAATCTACCAATTGGATGCGTTTGAGAGCAAAAATGAATTTAAAAATGAGTCAGAAAATAAGCAGTTTGGATTTGAATACACCCTTACTAAGATGATTTTTTTTCTTCAACCGCTATGTATTTTTAATTTGTTTTTGCTGTAAGAATTGGTCCTATCCAAAACTTGTCTATATAGATGTTGTAGACAATATTAAGAAGATATATGATAAATTCATGGGGATTTTATATCTTTTGAATTGACGGAGTTATGGATTTTTTTCTTCTTCAAACGCCCTTTTTGTTTTCGTTTTTAATTTTTTTTTTTTTTTTTGCGGTACGAATTGGTCCTATCAAAAACTTATAAAAGTTGTAGATAATGTTGAGGAGATTCATGATAAAATTAATTGGATTTGGTATCTTGAGAATTGACGAAGTTATGAATTTTTTTCTCCCAAAAGCCCTATTTTTTGCGCCCCTTGAGCCCATTTTTAACTTTATCAAAAATCCGTGATACATAAATTTTTGGCCCTATTTTTAGAAGTAATAAAAACTTTAAACGGATTCTATATGTACAAAATTTAAGAAGTTATGGGGTTTTTTCGGTTTTCACCCCCCCCCTATTTCCATCCCCTTGGTCCGATTTTGCCCATTAACGAACTTGACTGAGATTTTATGCCCTTTGATTTTATGTATCAGTTTGGAAGAGATTGGTGCAGAATTGTGGAAGATATCGTGTCCAGAAGAAAGTGATATATATAGATAGATACATAGATAGATAGATAGATATATAAAGTTTTTTACTGAAGGTGGTTTTGGGCTCTAGGGGTCATGAACGGTGTAGATCTGCAAAAAGTTTTCAGAAATTCCAACATAGGAACGACGCCAATAGGTAATATTTCATACGAAATCTATCTAAAAAATTCATAATTCAGAAACAAATTGAGATGCAGCTTTCAAACAAATTGCATTTAAAAGTACATTTTTTTCTCTATACGACGGTGTAAAAAGTAATAGTGTGGGATGCTTAGAAGTTTAAGAAGGAAATTTCATTTAAAATGGGTCCAGGAATATTAATGTTTAATCCATTGCGTACGTAATGTATGACCAGCTTCGTAGAAGTTTAAAAGTTTACAGTACCGAAAATTGTAAAACTGAAATTTCTTTTAAAATTTGTTCATGATGGATCCACGAATGTTAATGTTTAATCCATGGCGTACGTAATGTATGATAAACTCCGTGCGATTTTTTATGTCTTAAATTTTAGTCTTCGAAAAAAATCATTTTCCAAATGGTCGTTGTAATTTGTTAAATTGCTTTTTTTATATTATTATTGGAATAGAAACTAGGTTTTGAGAAGTGAAGATTACTGTACACTGCTTTTAAAGTAACAGGGGACAGTCTTCTATTATCAAAGGATATACAAAAAGTAAAATCGCATACAGTTACCAGAAACATTTTGCAGTATTTTCTTTGGAAACTGGAAATAAAAAAATAGTTTTTTATATTTAATAATAAACGATTTTTCATCCTCTGGCTCTCTGGCTAATTATTCTTCTCATTTTCACTTATAATTTTTAGTTCAAAATTTGCATAAAATTCGATTTTCTGCAAACATTTAAGTGTCTTGGGGCAGCGGAAGAAATTTATCGAAGTTGCACTGCAAATAGAAGCGTCTTAAATTTAGACACATATGTGACTGAAAAAGAATTTTAGACACTTAAGTGTCTTAATCTGAAAATTAAGACACTATAGATGTCTTAATTTAAGATACATAAGCGTCTTACTATGACCATGGTGTAAACGAACTGAGAATAATGTCTAAAATATCCGCAAACGTCTTATTTTAAGACACTTCATTGCTTTAAACGTGTCTTAATTTTTGATTCTTCCGACGCAATAACCACCAGGGGGCACTAGCACTCCCAGTTGCGCATGCGTTTTAGATGTCTTCGTTCGAAGTGGTATACGTTGTAATTCAAACAAAGTTTGTTTTTATGTACGCGTGTATTTTAATTCGTTTTTTGCGAAATGTGAAGTACTGTGATTTTAATTCGTATTAACTTGGATTATGTATTTATTGAATACATACATCTGACGTGTGTGCTCGGCATCAAATGTCTCTTAGAAGCTGTCGTCGATACAAGGGCGGGATAGACACAGAACAGAAGTAGACGACGGTTGAAGATTACACCCGGAAATTCTACAAAGCGTGTGCAATGGGCTTAGTGTTAACTCGTATCAATTTATATCAATAATATTGTGTTATTCATCTTCGTCCTGTCGAAGCTGGCAAAAAAAAAAAAGAAACTTTTGTCTGGCGGGTCCTGTTTTTAGGATGAAACATCTCATCCTTTAAATATGGCTAGTCGGATGTATTATGGATTACCTTTTAAACTGATGAAAGTCTTTCACCCCCACTGTGGTTGTGGTAGTTTTTAAAATTTCAAATCGAGGAATATTTCTTACCTCTTGCAGCAACTCAAGTAAGTTTCTTTATAGTAGTAAAATTAGTGTATTTTATGATTTTATTTATTGTACTAAACAAAATCCTGCATGAAATTTAATTAGTTTTGAATCTGTTCGTAAAAAACCCCACTAATTCTAGAAGTATATATTTTTAAACTTATGACGTTCTTTTTTATTACGAATTATATATTCAATGTCAGTTCTTAGTTTCAATGGATAATTTTTATCTCGCAGTAAATGACGGCCACAAGGAAGTAAAGATTAAAAAAAACTTTGAAAGATGACCTAATGCTTTCTTACTTCCTGGCATAAAACCGCAGATTAAAAAAAGATAAATAAAGTAAATGAGACTTGTCTATTATATGAAGCTGCCTGTAAAAATATACATATTTGATTTGCAATCAACTCTAATACTGATTTTTTTATTATTTTTAATAAAAAAGTAATTTGAAATTTATAATGGGAAAAAGTAAAAACCTCTAACTAGATTTCGTATTTAAAATTGTGGTAACTTTATTTATATGCACTTATACGAAAAATACAAAAATGACAGATGTTACTGTATATATTTAAGACGAAAGAAGTTTGGAAATCATAAGTTATTTTTTCCTCATGTTTTTAATATAGAATATGTACTTATTTGTTTTTATTGATAGTTGAATAGCTTTTGTGAGTACCCTCTGATCTACATAAAAACTTGCCCATGTGGAAATATAAATTTTTTAAAAGCATAATTTTTAAATAAGTATTTTCATTTTGGGGGGGGGGGGAGGGGGGGGGATTTTGCATGAATTTTTGTAAAGCTGATATCTTAAATCTTGCACTGATTATAATGAAAGTTTTGAACTTTTAGAGTAGGACAAGTTTAAAAACGCAAATATATTTAACAAAATACCAAAGTCATTTTTTCCCCAATGTTATTAAAGTAGAATATTTATTTATTTATTTTCATTATTCATAGTTAAATGGCTGTTGTGATTATCAAGTGATGTATATGTAAAATTGCCTATGTGGCAATATATTTTTTTATATTTTCATTTTTTTTTTTGGGGGGGGGGGATTTTTGCAATTTTCGTACATCTGATATTTTAAATCTTTTTCCACATTCAACCGAGTATAATAAATATTTTGAACTATTAGAGTAGGACAAGATTATAAAATATATATATATATATTTATCTATGTACCTTAAAAGCCCTTAATAGCGAACACTTCGGGAACGCGGAATTTGTCCGATAATTGGAGATGTCTACTTTTTTGAGGTAAAAATATACAAATATGTATGTCTGCTGATTAAAAAAGTATTCGTTAAATAGAGGTGTTCGCTATTCGAGAATGTTCATTAACCTCCACAACGGATACTCCCGAATATCGGACATCTCAATTTAGACAACTATAATGCAGGGTTGCGTTTTTTGCAAAAGTACTCCTTGATTAAAGGAAGGGCAAACTGGGAAGTGCCCCGTCCCCCTACGACTGTAGTGCCCCCAAATTTGATGTGCAATATTTGTAAAGCTTATATTTTAAATCTGTTTCGAAATTGTACTGATTATAATCAATATTTTGAACTTTTAAAGTAAAATAAGGTTAAAAACAAAATAAATTTTAAAAAATCTAATATTTAGATAAATATTTTTTGTTTTTTAATCTTGTTCTACTCCTGAAGTTCAAGATATTGATTATAATCAGTACAATGTCGTAAAAGATTTAAATTATCAACGTAACGAAAATTGTGTACCAAAACTGAGAGCACCAAAAAAATCAGCTGTATTGGGGGGGGGGGGGAGGGGCAGGACCACAGCCAAATATTTTTCCAGGATTCAACGTGGTCAAACATGGCTACGTATGATGCTTACAAAAAAAATGGATGCGATTCAGACGTTTGAAGTGTCTGAAATTCAGACGCAAAAAGTGTCTGAAAAAATTCAGACATTTTAAAATGTCTGAAAATTGAACACTCCATTTCAGACACTTAAGTGTCTGAATTTCAGACATTTTAATTTAGAGTGTGAAAATTTCTTGAAAGTATGCTAGTACGCTTAAAAGACAATATGTTCACCCTGCGCCAATAGTAATTAAAAAACAAATATAAATAAATAAAAAAAGAACGAAAAATATAAATTTTCATAAAAAATTTCATTTTTAACTATTTTTGGGGTGCTTGGGGCACCGGATCATAAGAATCGATCTCAATAATAATAATAATAATAATAAAACAGGTAAACTAATATATATATAAGACAACTTTTGCACTCCGTGCCAAAAGTAATTAAGAAAAAACAACAACAAAAGTATTAAATTTTCATAAAAAATTTCAATTTTAAACTATTTTGGGACACCAGAAAATAAGAATCGATCCTCCCCCCCCCCCCCCCAAAAAAAAAAAAATCGTGTAAACTAATATACATAAAAGCCAACTTTTTGCATCCCGCGCCAAAAGCAATTTTGAAATTTTTTAAAAAAAAAAGAAAAAAATCCTATACTTTTCGACCCACCCTACTGAACAGAGTCCTTGGAACCACGGGCTCTGTATCTCTAATGATAGAAATGCGTATATTTAATCCTTAACTGCTCTTAGCGGTCTCACAGACCGCCGTAATTTTAAATTTTCACAGTTTATCTTGTAGTTTTCAATTTATCCCCTTAGCAATTTCGGTGTTTTTTGACACAATAAATTAAAAATTTTAACAAACCCAAACTTCTTTCATTCTAAAATATTTTCCAAATACAGGGCAATATAGGTTAGCCTAAATGATTCGTAGGGTTTCAAAACACTGTATATTGAGATGTATACGACCTACAAAGACGGGCGATACCTGACAAGATAAATTACTCACCAATAACTTTAAAAGCACGACTCGTGGCTCGCGTACAGGAACGCATCGCTGCTGCTGTGACGGACATTGACATAAACATGCTTTTGAACGTATGGATGGAACTACATTATCGCTGGCATGTTTACCGGGTGATTAAAGGTGCACACATTGAAAATTTGTAGTATGTACCAGAAACTTGGTGAATATATGTATCTTTTCGTGTATTGTAAGTCATATACTTGTAAATAAACATTGTTTTGAAATACAATGAATCATTTAGACTAACCATGTATAATCGAAAAATGTTTTTCAATTAATAAAGCGAAATTACAGTTAAAAGTTAGGGGTATCAAGAAGCTTTTAGTAAAGAAGCAAGCAAACTCTTCTTCCCCGAGCGGTGTTCGGGTAAAATTGTTAAGCGGTTAGCTGTAGATACTATTGAAATTTTGGTTCGTTTACAAACCCTAGTACTACCGCTAGATACTTCTGAATAGGTAAATTTTAATTACAGTCGGTCATCGTTATCCCGACCCGACACTCGGTTTTCCCGTCACTCCGCTTATTACGTCGTTTTTCAAAGTTTTTCAAAGTCCCTATTTCCTGTATATGATTTTAATGTAAATAAATTCCGGATTTTACGTCGTTGAACAAATTTCAACTCCGGATATCCCGATGGTTTAGGAAAATTGTCCATTTTTCATAATCCATCTTATAAACGCGGAAATTAAGCAGTAAAAAATGTTTTAGTGAAACTTTTCACAAAAGTGTCTATTATACCTATTGAGATAAATGAGAAATTTTACATCAATCCTTTATCTGAATAAATAAACCCAAACTCTATGAATGACCCATTTAAACTCCAGATTGCCGTATAAGTCTACTCGCGGTCTTTATGTTCTGGTCAGGCGACGCTTTTATGGGGTTACACGACGTTTTTCATCCGACTAGAACTGAAGCACTGCATTGCATTGAAACGATCAGAAATTATCTAAGATTCCATTTCTGAAACAACGAATATTGATTACAATTCATTGTATAATATTGAAAAAAGAATTGTAAGAAGCACATTTAGGGATAAGTAAGCCTCAATTCATCAATATTTCATGTAACAATAAAAAAAAAGTCAGCATAAATCTGATTTTCCTTCTTTTCAATTTTTTTTTCACTTTGTTTAATAATAATGATTTATTGCTTAAAACTGCAAAAGCAGTTATGAATTTAAACGTCTTAAATTAATTAAAAATACCGCTTTTTATAAACATATTTTTCTCCAACTCCGGTTACCGCGACACTCCGCTTATGACGACATTTTTTCTGGTCATTAGAGTGTCGGAATAATGAGGTTCGACTGTATAATAGTCCTGCACATATAGTTTAGCACAGAAACAGTATCCTGTGAGTTAATCGAGCTTTTTATTCATCTTTCGATCAAGCAGTCTGGGAGACCGCTCACAGCATCTGAGAGCTCATATTTGTCACAGCAGTTAAGGTTTAATTTATGACCACAGCCGAAGTCCAGAACAAAAATTACACTGGAAAAATACTAAGCGATCCGTGAAGAACAACAACAAAAAATAAATAAAAAACAAAAACGCCGTTTTCGACCAAAAAAAAAAAAAAAGTACAGATTGAATTAATGTTATAAAATGAAAAAAAAAAAATCTTGCAAAATATTTACAGTTAAAAAATAAATCAAAAAGAGAAAAATGCTCCATTGCTATATGTATTTCAGAAATTTAATAAAAGTTTAAAAAAGTAAAAACAAACAAACAAGCAAACAAACAACAACAACAAAAAAAACTCCACTCCTTTATAAGCATTTAATGTTATCTTAAAATTCAAGCTTAGTTTCATGACGACAATTTACGTTGTTTCAAAATATTTCTGTTAATGCGTTTATTAGTCGAGTGTCCCAACTATTAGAAATTCACCGCTTTGATTCACGCTTGATAGGAAGCGCGAATTAAAAAATTTACTTTAAAAATGATAATTTTGTTCTGTTTTTTTTTTAAATATATGGCAAAAGGAAAAGGAAAAAAAAAGAATTATTTAAAGTATTTATTCTGGATTTCTAAATTGTTTCCTCAACGTAGAAGCATAACTGAACTAAGAGAATTGAATTAAAAGAATGAAGAAAGAGTACTTTAAAAAAATATATCACACTCTTTATTTGTTATTTATATTTTCTACTTTTTAGCGTTTAAATATTTTGCTGTTACAGTTTCACAGATAGTTGACTTATTTTGGTGAAAGTGGTTTCGCGCGTAATGAACTCCCGAAATTTTTAACTTAAATTTTAAAATTTTAACTCGTTAACAGTTGTAACGATAAAGATTATTTGGCGTTTATCACATGCGACTTGAGTAACGGTAAAATGCCTTAAAAATAATTTATTACATTATGATTAAGTTCTAAACGTTTTAAAATATTGCATTGTCATCAGAATTAAACCTGTGTACCTATTTTTTTTTATAATTTTGGCATATCAGGCTCTCCAGAGGACATGTCTAGCTTTGCAAATTAAATATAATTAGACAATGCGATCAGTCATTCTTAGCTAGAAAATATTCCCAGTCACATGGCAATATCCCCAATATTACTCAGTTCCACTCATGGGCTTTCAACAGATGTGAGGATATACTTTCTTTCTTTCTAACCGATGACCAGGCCCCTACCTGTCAGGTTGCCCTAGCTGAACGGGTTTGATACCTGGTATCGGGGGGTAGCGGTAACAAGTCTGACGGGCGCCTAGTTCGTCTTCCTTTCGGCAGCGCCTACTGCTTAGTTATGTGCTTTTTATGACGGTTACTTAACTCTTATACCTTGTTGTTTGATACCTGCGCATTGATACTCAAGTTGGTCTCGTAATTTAGAGCCTTGATCAGATGACGAGATCTTCACCTGGCAAGACACCTCCAGAGGCACAGGTATAATTCACAGGTAACTTGTAGGACTTTGCACCCACGACGGATTTTACATGCACCAGGAGCCATTAGCGCACACGGAGGATATTAGCCGGCAGTAAGCCTCGTTCCCGCTACCTTTCATCTACGAGTTCGATGCTGTGCCAGTGGTGACTGCTGCCCGATTTGATTGGAATAGACTAGACTGGAGTTTTTGAAGCCTAATTGTTGGTGCAGACTTGCCAAATGAAAATGGTAAAGCAAAGAATGAGACGCCGCAGATAGACAAGTTGCACCGTAAGTTAATTTTTGGCCGAAATGCTAGGCAAACGCAACGTAGCTGGAGGGGCGAGACTCCGTCTTTCTACCGTAACCCACCGGGTGAAAACTGGCTCCGTAGGCTGTCCCATTGGAGCGGGTCCGGTAGCTCGTACAGGCTAAGCCTATGTGCACCTAAAAAATAGGTGGCAGTCAAAAAGAAAAAATTATATTCAGGCTTACGTGTAAAATGGTGATCACTCCTGTTATGTTAGCTCGCTTCAACGACGGAAGATGGTAACTGCAGTACATGTCATGTTCCTGACTCTTTGGAGCACACTCTCTTTTCTTGTATCATATATCGGCAACAGAGTCTATCCTGGAACTAGTCAATTCTAATTAGTGATTGCTTCCGTTCTTTTGCAAACTTTTTAGATAGCTTTATCTCTTCTGGTGACTTCCGAGCGTCAACTTGAGCTTTCTTGCACAACATCAATCGATTTTAATGGTGTCTTATCATGAATTTAATTTATAATTAGTTTTGCTAGATCATTCGAGACGACAGCCATGTTGCTATAGATCTCAAAGCCTAACTTCAAACTACCATATCAGGAAGGGAGCGAAAAGTCGATTACAAAGTTCCATCTTTACATAAAAAAATCACGTTAAATAAAATAGCGTGAAAACATATAAAAGAATGTGAATAGAAGCGTAGAAAACATAAAAAAAGGAGCATAGGAGTGGTTCGTGGATTTGAAGCAATCCCCATTCAGATAACAACGATTTTTTTTTCTAAATAACACGTGATGCTCCAAAGACTATTTATTTTCTCTCTTTAATGCCTTACAGTTTTAATGGTGTCTTATCATGGATTTAATTTATAATTAGTTTTGCTAGATCATTCGAGACGACAGCCATGTTGCTATAGATCTCAAAGCCTCTTTCCCCCTCCCTTAAACTTCAAACTAGCATATCAGGAAGGGAGCGAAAAGTCGATTACAAAGTTCCATCTTTACATAAAAAAATCACGTTAAATAAAATAGCGTGAAAACATATAAAAGAATGTGAATAGAAGCGTAGAAAACATAAAAAAAAGGAGCATAGGAAAAGGAGTATTTCGTGGATTTGAAGCAATCCCCATTCAGATAACAACGATTTTTATTCTAAGTAACACGTGATGCTCCAAAGACTATTTATTTTCTCTCTTTAATGCCTTAAAGTTTTAATGGTGTCTTATCATGGATTTAATTTATAATTAGTTTTGCTAGATCATTCGAGACGACAGCCATGCTGCTATAGATCTCAAGCCTCTTCCCCCCTCCCTTAAACTTCAAACTAGCATATCAGGAAGGGAGCGAAAAGTCGATTACAAAGTTCCATCTTTACATAAAAAAATCACGTTAAATAAAATAACGTGAAAACATATAAAAGAATGTGAATAGAAGCGTAGAAAACATAAAAAAAAGGAGCATAGGAAAAGGAGTGGTTCGTGGATTTGAAGCAATCCCCATTCAGATAACAACGATTTTTTTTTCTAAATAACACGTGATGCTCCAAAGACTATTTATTTTCTCTCTTTAATGCCTTAAAGTTCCATGTCTAAGGCAACAACTCTATTCCTAAATAAGTGCAATAAATATTAATATAGTTTTTAACTATTAAATTTGCAGATCAAGAGCCTCAACGGCAGTTCTGCGTCGCATTTTATTAATTTTGTTTAAAATTTTGTAAGTTTCAGTCCATTGCATTTCCTTCATATATAAGTATTACTGAAAGTATGATTTCAAGTAGTTTCAGAGGATTTAACTCTTATTACATGTAAAGAGACCACGATAACATGCACTGATACACTACGACTCTTTATATTTTGTAAGAACTTATTAATAGGGGAGACTAGGGACGGTTGACCATACGGGAGGCTTGACCCACCCATCAATTTTCGTATTTAAAAGAATTTCAGAGTTTTATCAATAGGTGTCAACCAAATCTACTGGAATGCTCAAACACCAGTCTTCGTTTCATAGAGATAATCGAATAGGTGTAGAAAAAAAAAGTCCTTCCGGCCAGTGCCGGGAGGAAGAGGTAGCTTTCATATTCCTTATTTTAAAAAAGCCAACTTATATTATTCAAACACACGAAGCTCAATTAAGTGGAAACCGAATGTAGGAGATTCAATACTAATTTTTATCAATACTAAATCATTATGAATGAGAATTTCGCGAAATTAGTCAGCTGTATCCAAGCTGCTTTTATTTAAAGTAACTTATATTTGGCTGCCAAATTCGGCGATTTCTTAAAGTGCCTGCCATTTTAAGACAACATGGTGGATGAGGCTAACCAGTGAACTAGGTCGAGACCTTAGTAATTGCTGTGCACATGCTCACTCACATCGGAATCGGTTGATATATACGAGTGCTGTCGCAGGCAAAAAATCAGATTTTTCAAAATGTCACCCACGTTAGAAATTGAAACTGCTATATCTGAGCCATTTTTTAAGATAAAGACAAACAAAAAATGCTCCTGAATCCTTATATCAAGGTCAAATACTTAAGAAAGAAACCTTTTTCAATTTCTAATTTTTTTGCATCTCACTTTAAATATATATATATTTTATTTAATGGCCGCCATTTTGAAACAAGATGGCTGATGAAGCTGGCCAGCGAACTTGGTTCGAGATATTGATGTATACTATCCACATGCCTTCTTCCACCGAAATAGGCGAATACGTGTGGTATCGCGTGACAAATACAAGATCGTTTCAAAGTGTTAGCCATGATAGAAATTCAAAGTGCTATAATTCAACCACTTTTTAAGATATAAACAAAAGAACAAATTTTCAGAAACAAAAACTGCTCCAGAATTTTTGTATCAAGGCCAAACACATAAAAAAAAATCTTTTTCATTTTCCAATTTTTTAATACCTCATTTTAAATTTTAAATTACATTTTTTTTAAAAAATCGCATCCCTTTTGAAGCAAGATGGCGAATGAAGCTGGCCAACGAACTCGGTCGAGACATTGGTATGTACTATGTACAGACCAAGTTACATTCAAATCGGTTCATAAATACGCCTGTTATCGCGTGACAAAAATCAGGTCGTTTTAAAATGTCAGCCACAATAGAAATTCAAAATGTTATAACTCAGCCTTTTTTTTATATATATAGACGAAACAAAACCTGTTCCGGAATCTTTGTATTAAGGTCAAACACATACGAAAAAAATCTTTTTCATTTTCCAATTTTTTAGTATCTCATTTTAAATTTAATTTTTTTTTAATTTTTTTAAATGGCCGCCATTTTGAAACAAGATGGCGGATGAAGCTGGCCAACGAATTCGTTTGAGTTATTTGTATGTACTATGTACACACCAAGGTACATCCAAATCGGTTCATAAATACGTCTGTTATCACGTGGCAAAAATCAGGACGTTTCAAAATGTCAGTCACGCTAGAAATTCAAAATGCTATAACTCAGCCATTTTTTAAGATATAGACGAAACAAAAACTGCTCCCGAATCTTTTTATCAAGGTCAAACACATAAGAAAAAATATTTCTTCAATTTTCAATTTTTTGGTACCACATTTCAAATTAAAATTTTTCTTAAAATTTTAAATGGCCGCCATCTTTAAACAAGATGGCGGATGGAGCTGGCCAACAAACTCGGTCGAGACATTGGTCTGTACTATGTATAAACGAAGTTACATCCAAATCGGTTCATAAATACGCCTTTTATCGCGTGACAAAATTCAGGACGTTTCAAAATGTCAGCTTCGCTAGAAATTCAAAATCTTATAACTCAGCCATTTTTTAAGATATAGACAAAACAAAAACTGCTACGGAGTCTTTGTGTAAAGGTCAAATACATAAGAAAAAAATATTTTTTCATTTTCAATTTTTTGGTACCACATTTCAAACTTTAATTTTTTTTAAATTTTTTAAATGGCCGCCATTTTGAAACAAAATAGCGGATGAAGCTGGCCAACGAACTCGGTCGAGACATTGGTATGTACTATGTACACACCGAATTACATCCAAATCGGTTCATAAATACGTCTGTTATCACGTGGCAAAAATCAGGACGTTTCAAAATGTCAGTCACGCTAGAAATTCAAAATGCTATAACTCAGCCATTTTTTAAGATATAGTCGAAACAAAAACTGCTCCCGAATCTTTTTATCAAGGTCAAACACATAAGAAAAAATATTTCTTCAATTTTCAATTTTTTGGTACCACATTTCAAATTAAAATTTTTCTTAAAATTTTAAATGGCCGCCATCTTTAAACAAGATGGCGGATGGAGCTGGCCAACGAACTCGGTCGAGACATTGGTCTGTACTATGTATAAACGAAGTTACATCCAAATCGGTTCATAAATACGCCTTTTATCGCGTGACAAAATTCAGGACGTTTCAAAATGTCAGCTTCGCTAGAAATTCAAAATCTTATAACTCAGCCATTTTTTAAGATATAGACAAAACAAAAACTGCTTCGGAGTCTTTGTGTAAAGGTCAAATACATAAGAAAAAAATATTTTTTCATTTTCAATTTTTTGGTACCACATTTCAAACTTTAATTTTTTTTAAATTTTTTAAATGGCCGCCATTTTGAAACAAAATAGCGGATGAAGCTGGCCAACGAACTCGGTCGAGACATTGGTATGTACTATGTACACACCGAATTACATCCAAATCGGTTCATAAATACGTCTGTTATCACGTGGCAAAAATCAGGACGTTTCAAAATGTCAGTCACGCTAGAAATTCAAAATGCTATAACTCAGCCATTTTTTAAGATATAGTCGAAACAAAAACTGCTCCCGAATCTTTTTATCAAGGTCAAACACATAAGAAAAAATATTTCTTCAATTTTCAATTTTTTGGCACCACATTTCAAATTAAAATTTTTCTTAAAATTTTAAATGGCCGCCATCTTTAAACAAGATGGCGGATGGAGCTGGCCAACGAACTCGGTCGAGACATTGGTCTGTACTATGTATAAACGAAGTTACATCCAAATCGGTTCATAAATACGCCTTTTATCGCGTGACAAAATTCAGGACGTTTCAAAATGTCAGCTTCGCTAGAAATTCAAAATCTTATAACTCAGCCATTTTTTAAGATATAGACAAAACAAAAACTGCTACGGAGTCTTTGTGTAAAGGTCAAATACATAAGAAAAAAATATTTTTTCATTTTCAATTTTTTGGTACCACATTTCAAACTTTAATTTTTTTTAAATTTTTTAAATGGCCGCCATTTTGAAACAAAATAGCGGATGAAGCTGGCCAACGAACTCGGTCGAGACATTGGTATGTACTATGTACACACCGAATTACATCCAAATCGGTTCATAAATACGAGAGTTACAGTGTGACATAGGTCAGATATATATATATATATATATATATATATATGGATATATATATATATATATATATATATATATATATATATATATATATATCAATTTTGAACGGAGGGTGGTTTCGGGGTCTGGGGGTCATGATCGATGAAAATATACCAAAATTTTTTTAAATCGCTTTCCTCCGAACGGCTGCAATAGGTAGCTTTTTGTAAAGAAAGCTACCTAACAATTGTGAGGCGTTTTCAACCTAAAAGGTGTGTTTTTTAGAAATATTTTGTAAGCTTTTTTCAAATAAATTATATCATAGAAATTTAAGTAAGTAGGTTTAAATTAATGCATAAATATCGAGCTTTCATTCCAGACATAAAGACTGTATAGCAAGTTAGGCTTAACATAACAATGTGGTATTCTTTAGAAAAGGTCTATGAAGGGAGGTTTGACCCAGGCAATGTGAGGGAGGGTTGACCAGATGCTCAAGGTTCCCTTAATTAAGTGGTTTTGGAAACATTTTTATTATACACTGTGAATAATGAAAAACTAATGGTATATACATAAAAGAATGTAAATTTATTCTGTAAAGCTTCTGTAAAATGGTGTGATGGAAAAGAAAATTGATGGAAAAGAAAACTGACTATAGAAAAATGTGAAAAATTGCTAGAAAATGGGAAAGTTGATAGGAACTTTTTTCCATTTAAATATTGCTTACAATAGGTAAATAGAAACAGTGGGAAAAACTAGAAAGGACTAGAAAGGATGAAAGCAGCAGTCTTAACCCTTTGAGGGGCAGTGGTATGTTTATAAAACCACTTAATTTTAATTCCGAAACAACCCAAAGACACCAGAATTTTGTTAAAATCTTTTGATTTAACATGTATGTGAAATATAGCCTTTTTCTTATTTGCAAATAAATTTGTTCATAAATTCCGGTGCCAGTCATTTATTTCAACATTTTACTACTGAAAGTACTTTTCCCCTTAAAGTTTTAAATCATGTTAATGATAAGTTAAGTGCTCATGCGGTTGCAAAAGAACATAGCATCGATCGAAAAACTTTAGGAAGGTATGTACAAAAATTTCAACAGGGTGAATACAGTGAGATGAAGAGAAACTATGTGACAACTAGATTTGTCAGATCGAGTGTCACAAAAAATAGAACAAGGAGATAAAAAAAGTGGGACAGTGGCTCCTAAATCCGAACATAATAACGTGAAACACTATGAAAACGGAATCTGTCTCTAACAGAATACTGCCTTAAATGTTAAAATTCCATTTTCCCTACTGTACAATTATACCTGCTCATACAAAATCCTGTTTAAAACAAAATTTTTCTCCTCTGACTTGCGATTACGTCGTAACAGGTTTGTTTAAGCTTCATACTTTAAAAAGTATATTTTTTTATTATAATTAAAGGATGTAGAATAAAGTTATTTTGCTTTTTAGGGTTTCGTTCATCTGACGAAACCCTATTCGTCTCACTCCTTTGTCTGTCTGTCTGTCCGACTGTCCGTCACAGAGCCCGTTGTCAGAAACTATACATGTTAGAGATTTGAAATTTTGGGTACTTATAGCTGAACACCTCACATTAAACAACAAATCATAAAATTTTGAAAAAGTTGGTAATTAACTGAATTACGGGCTAATTAACTTCTAAAATTAACCAATCCACCTTTTTAACGCAGATTCAAATGAACTTTCTCCAAATCATTCGTGTTTCTCCTAAGGGTTGCCAGTAAAATCAGCCGATGCATGGTTACCACGGAGGAAATTAAGCCGAAAAATGAAGTGGGCATTATAAATCGAAATCGCATATCAGAAAATATTGGTCCCAGAAATTTGTAAATGAAATAGACAGACGCAGAAAAAAATCTACTTTCATTTGGTATAAAGTTCACATTTCTGCGATGTGTATAAGTTAAAATATCCACTAAAAATCGATCGATAAAAATTTATTTTCTTTAATTGGAAAGACAAAGAAAAAAGATTTCAATTCAAAAGATTTGAAAGCAGGTAGACATGACGACGCTGCGGTTTTTCTTAATAGCATATTTTAATACGGAATTTTAACTTTTTAAATATTAAATTTTTTGATTAAATTTTATGGCATCCCGATGTCAAATTTCTCGCTGATTTTATTGATACCTATTTCTAAGCCCTATCGTAATTACAAGCTAAAATATTAATTATTATTTAATTAATCGGTTTAACTCGCAGAAGAATAAATGTCGGTAACTCCCACATGTGTATTTTAAACAATTCTTTCTAAGTGAGCCCCTAATTATGTTGGAGACATGAAATTTCGGGTACTTATAGCTGGACACCTCACATCAAACAACAAGTGATAAAATTTTGGAAAAAGTCGTACATTTAACCCTTTGGGCTCCCACATGTGTATTTTAAACAATTCTTTCTAAGTGAGCCCCTAATTATGTTGGAGACATGAAATTTTCAGTACTTATAGCTGAACACCTCACATCATACGACAAATCATAAAATTTTGAAAAAGTCGTACATTTAACACTTTGGGCTCCCACATGTGTATTTTAAACAATTCTTTCTAAGTGAGCCCCTAATTATGTTGGAGGCGTGAAATTTTGCATACTTATAGCTGGACACCTCACATCAAACAACAAGTGATAAAATTTTGAAAAAGTCATACATTTAACCCTTTGGGCTCCTGCATGTGTATTTTAAACAATTATTTCTAAGTGAGCCTCTAATTAAGTTGGAAGCGTGAAATTTTGCATTCTTATAGCTGAACACCTCACATCAAACGACAAATCATAAAATTTTGAAAATGTCGTACGTTTAACCCTTTGGGCTCCCACATGTGTATTTTAAACAATTCTTTCTAAGTGAGCCCCTATTTAGGTTGGAGGCGTGAAATTTTGCATACTTATAGCTCAACATCCCAGATTACACGTCAAATAATAAATTTTGAAAAAGTTTTATGTTTAACCCTTTCAACTCCAGCTCGTGTATTTTAAGCAATTCTTTCTAACTGAGCCCCTAATTAAATTGGAGATTTTAAATTTTGCATACTTAAGCAGAACACCTGAGGCCAAGCAACAAATCATAAAATCTTGAAAATGTCTTACGTTTAACCCTTTGAGCTACCACATATGTATTTGAAGCAATTCTTTCTAAGAGAGCCCCTAATTAAGTTGGAGACATAAAATTTTGCATACGTATAGCTGAATACCTCAGACCACACGACAAATCATAAAATCTTCAAAAAGTCTTTCATTATTTACCTCTCCGGGCTCTAGCTTGTGTATTTTAAGTAATTTGTGTAACATCCGCCCTTTTAACCAGGAGAGAAATTATCCAACTTTTGCCGACACCCCTTTGACCCTTCTTTCATTTTGTGCACCATAGCCTTACATATTTTAGTTCCATATTTTACCGCCAGGTTCGCCGACTGATCTCAGGTGCTATGGGCCCAATCCCCTCCACTAATATATCTGCGGATAGTATGTAAAACGGGATTTCGTTCGGATAGATGTTTGTTTAGAATCGAGTGCGCCCCCTGGTTGCGAAATGTGGAAGTAATAGATTTTTCAAAAAGATAAAGTGTTTTGAAAGGAATATTAAACGAAACCCTCTGTGCGATCTGTGATCACACTTACCCACTTGTTTTAAACTGATTTTATTTCTCTTCACACATAGTGCAATATAAAACAATGTGGGTCAAGCCTCCCATATAGTGGGTCAATCCTCCCATGTGTGGGGAGCCTTGACCCATTATTTTTTCATGAATAAAATCAATCATTTTTCAAATTTCTTATATGTTACACTTATGTAGCAATTTTATTTTGATAACTGGTTGTATAACGAATAAAATGATATATCAAACTTTATTCTACGTTAACTATTTAAAAAATAAAAAATCATTTTGTAAAAAGTGGGTCAACCCTCCCTAGTCTCCCCTATATGAGGGGGACACAACACCCACCCACCCATAAACCACCCGTTTTCTGAAAATTCGATAATCATTATAAAAAAAATTCAGTATATATAAATTTTCCATTTGAAATAGTTCAAATTCTATTTTTTGTGATAATGGTATTACTAGTTTTTTTGAGAGATTTATTATATAGGTAAAAATTTTATTAGTTATAGATAATCCTAATTGTTATCTTTTGTTTACACTCTTTTGTTTACACTCTTTTATTAGTTGCTGCCGAACCCAAATGCGCCCGTCATTTATCTAAGTTAAGGGCGGGGATTAGCCTCCGTTGCCCCCTTTATGCTTAACCAATGAACCCTGAAAACTAATCAGGGAAGCGCCTTATCAGAATGAACCTAGAAAAAAAATTGAAACAAATCGGATATTTCTATCAAGAGTTATCGCGCTACGTACATACGTACGTACATACATACATATATATATATATATATATATATATATATATATATATATATACATTCTCACAGGCTTTGATAGCCTGCGAGAAAAAAGGTGTGTTTTCGATGGCAACACAACATTTTAATACTTTTACAACTGTATTACTAATTAATACATTAGTTTTAAGGCATTTTCCAATTAGACCGCCATAGGTAATAAATCTCTAAATATTTTCTGTAAAACACTCAGTTCTACACTGGTGGAAATTGATTTATGAAAACACGGTATTTTAACAAAAACTTCTATAATATTCATTAAAAATGAATGACATTTCAGGGGATATACATAGTATGTATAACAAATGAGTTTCAAAAATAAAATTTCATATATAATATTAAATATAAACAAAAAGTCAAAAATTGGATTTTCGTAATATGAAACATGGAAATTTATTTATGAAATATTACATTTCATTGGTTATTCCGAAGTAATGTGACATAAATTTGCATAAAACAAGGTAACGTGACATGCACAGTAGACATAAAAAGCGTTATATGTGGAAGCAATACGCTTCACTCATACTTTTCACGATGAGTAAACGAAAGATGCTGTCTGAGGAAAAAAGATCTAAAATTAATGCATATCTAGACTGTGAAAAGTCTTTTCCGGAAATTAGTAAATTAATTAAAAGATCAGTTGGTGTGATATATAACTATATAGAAAAGATCCAGCAAATTATGGCAAAAATTTTAACAAAAAAGGTAATCCACGATTAAGTAAGAGAGAGAAAAGGGGGATTATTCAACTTGCATCGAAAGCCGGTCACAGTTCAAATCAGATTTATGCAGAACTATCCCTTCCTGTTACTTATAGAAGAGTTAGGAAAATTTTACATTCTTCACGGAGCTTGAGATGGTCGAAAATGAAGCCTGGTCCAAAGTTACTTCTGCATCACAAGCAGATGCGTTTGCAGTATAGCGAGAAGTACATGGCAATGAGTGACAATTGGAAGAAATTAATTTTCTCCGATGAAAAAAGATTTAATTTGGATGGTTCGGATGGTTAGAAATGTTATTGGAGGAATCTCCGAAAAGAACCAAAATCTACATTCAGCAGAAATTTTGGTGCGACAGTTTGATGATTTGGGCAGCGATCGCTTATGATGGCAAAAGTGAAATTGTATTTTTAAACGGTCGTCAGATATATTTTGATTACAGTTTAGTTTTAGAAAATTCATTTCTTCCCTTTTCATAGCAATATTATGGTTTAGATTACATCTTCATTCAAGACAATGCCAGTATTCACATTTCAAATGCACTGAAAGATTGGTTTGACGAACAGAATATTCTTCTTTTAGATCATCCACCTATTAGTCCTGATCTGAGCCCCATCGAAAACGTTTGGGGACAGCTTGTTCGAATGGTGTATGCAAATGGAATGCAGTACACATCATTTGCGGAATTGAAAGCTTCAATCTGTCAGAACTGGAAATTAATTGAGCAGAAATACATTCAAAATCTTATTTTATCAATGCCCTCTAGAATAAAATTTCAATTTAATGTGATATTTCATAAATCAATTTCCATGTTTTTATGTTACAAAAATATAATTTTTGACTATATATTTTAGTTTATTAATATGTATGAAATTTTATTATTCTAAATTATTTGTTATACATACTATGTATATCCCATGAAATTTCATTCATTTTTAATAAATATTATAGAAGTTTTTGAAAAGAAAACCGTGATTTCATAAATCAATTTCCACCAGTGTATGAGAGTTGAAAAATCAAAAAAATTAATGACGCGCCAACAAATGCTCGCCAAAATATGCCAAAGCGCTGTGATAATGCGACAATGAAACATTTTAAAGAACTTAAAATAGAAAATAAATTACAAATAATAAATTAAATGAAGAGTGTAATATTAAAAAAAAAAAACACTTTTATCAATTAATAGTTAAATATTAATTAATTTACGATTATATGTCAATTTAGATTAATTTAGATAAAAGGACATCTTAAATAATGTTTATTTTTATCTTTTCTGTTCTCTTTCTTAAAAAATAAACAGAGGAAAAATTTTACCATTCATGTACCAATTATCAGTCATTGTTGAATATTTTAAAACAACTTTAATAATCTGTAAAACATACCTACAGGTCAACCTTTATAAAAAAATATGTTAAAGCATGTTATATATAAAATCAATAGACATAAACATTTAAAAAACATATACACGAGTTCACATAATCTATCTATAATAATAAAGAAAGAAGTTTGTGTGTGTGTGTGTGAGTGAGTGAGTGTGTCGACGATGTTCTGAAGAGACCGCTGCACGTAGAGCTACAAAATTTGGGGAAAAGGTACGTCTATATATGAAGTTTTGCACCTCGAAGCCCGATTTTCGATTTTTTGATTAGATTTTTTTTATTTAACTTTTTATGCGATATTTAGCGCTTTTTTAAGTTTCGAGGCGATTTTTCCACATTAGTGAAAAGAATACGGTTTCTTTCTTTTAATCCAACATAGTAAATTTTGCTCTCTTTTCAAAAAAGTTTATTCGGAATTCGTACAGCGATTTTTGAATATTTAGCGCATTTTTTATGCGATTACTGAACAGCAGTTAATGCGTCTTCATACCTATAAGGGGTATTACCGTAGGGGGGACACAGTTCTGGCGCCAAATACCGCCAAGTTTGTCGCCAGCTTGGCGATATATCGCCAAATTTGGCGACCAAAGTTAGTCGCCAAAAGTAACGCCAACTTGGCGATATCTCTAATATTTCTCCAAATTCCTATAGACTTCCATTGTAAACCAATAGTGATTACTTGATTGCTTGCTTACAGAAAATCAACAAATTGAAATATTTTAATGCAACAAAAACTAATATTTACTTAAGGGGTTATATTAATTGCATTTAAGGGAATCCAGGTAAATTAAATCTATAATAATAAAGAAAGAAGTTTGTGTGTGAGTGAGTGAGTGTGTCGACGATGTTCTGAAGGGACCGCTGCACGTAGAGCAACAAATTTGGGGAAAAGGTACGTCTATATTTAAAGTTTTGCACCTCGAAGCCCGATTTTCAATTTTTTGCTTAGATTTTTTTTAATTTAATTTTTTATGCGATTTTTAGCGCTTTTTTAAGTTTTGAGGCGATTTTTCCACATTAGTGAAAAGAATACGGATTCTTTTTTTAACCCAGTATAGTAAATTTTGTTCTCTTTTCAAAAAAGTTTATTCCGAATTCGTACAGCGATTTTTGAATTATTAGCGCATTTTTTATGCGATTACTGAACAGCAGTTAATGCGTCTTCATACCTATAAGAGGTGTCACCGTAGGGCAGGGTTCACAAAGTTCTGTCACCAAATACCGCCAATTTTATCGCCAGCTTGGCGATATATCGCCAAATTTGGTGACCAAAGTTAGTCGCCAAAAGTGACGCCAACTTGGCGATATCTCTAATATTTCTCCAAATTCCCATAGACTTCCATTGTAAACCAATAGTGATTACTTGCTTACGGAAAATCAACAATTTGAAATATTTTAATGCAACAAAAACTAATATTAACTTAAGTGGTTATATTAATTATATTTAAGGGAATCCAGGTAAGTTCAATAATAATAAAGAAAGAAGTTTGTGTGTGAGTGAGTGAGTGAGTGTGTCGACGATGTTCTGAAGGGACCGCTGCACGTAGAGCTACAAAATTTGGAGAAAAGGTAGTCTATATATGAAGTTTTGCACCTCGAAGCCCGATTTTCGATTTTTTGATTGGATTTTTTTAATTTAATTTTTTATGCGATTTTTAGAGCTTTTTTAAGTTTTGAGGCGAATTTTTCCACATTAGTGAAAAGAATACGGTTTCTTTCTTTTAACCCAATATAGTAAATTTTGTTCTCTTTTCAAAAAAGTTTATTCGGCATTCGTACAGCGAGTTTTGAATTTTTAGCGCATTTTTTATGCGATTACTGAACAGCAGTTAACGCGTCTTCATACCTATAAGGGGTGTTACCGTAGGGGGGACACAGTTCTGTCGCCAAATACCGTCAAGTTTGTCGCCAGCTTGGCGATATATCGCCAAATTTGGCGACCAAAGTTAGTCGCCAAATGTGACGCCAACTTGGCGATATCTCTAATATTTCTCCAAATTCCCATAGACTTCCATTGTAAACCAATAGGGATTACTTGCTCACAGAAAATGAACGAATTGAGATATTTTATTGAAACAAAAACTAATATTAACTTAAGGGGTTATATTAATTATATTTAAGGGAATGCAAGTAAATTAAATTATGAATAAAAGTAAAATGATACAATGCTTAGCATGCTTTCCCAAACATAAATTTTAAGAGAGCCCTCAGGTCAAACGAATTAGATTTGAAACTTTTATCCAATTCCAGTAAATTTTGACTTTCGTGATTTTTGAACTTTTTGTGATTTTTAATTCGATTTCTACGTTTCTTCGCGATCTGCTGCAATTTTTAGACATTCCATTTTTGGCCTATAATACTAAAGTAATTTCTGCCCTCATTTCAATAAAGTTTATTCTAAATTTGTATAGCAATTTTCGAATTTTTCGGGAATTTTGTATGTGATTTTTAGTGTATTTTAGCGATTTCCTACCATTTTTCCACATTAGTGAAAGGAATCAACTTTCCATCTTCGAATACAATATATATATTTTTTTCTCTTTTCGAAATTTGTGCAGCAATTAAAAATTTTTTCGCGATATCTTATTGTGATTTTCAGAGCTTGTTCGCAATTTGAGCTGTTTTTTGACGTACCCGGGCAACGCCGGGCAAGTTAGCTAGTATAAAATATACGACAAAAACGTTTTCACTCCTACAGGAATATCATCAGTTGTACTTTCTAAATGCCTTTTCTTCTTTGTTTATCGTGTTTAAGATTGGGAGATTCCTTAGTTTTCCATTTATCCCTTTTTCTTTCTCCTCTTAAAACTGGGAAAAATGAAAAAAAAGGACTATTTTCAACATTTAATATCATAAAATGTATATGATTTTAAAATAAAATTTTTGGTGGAGGTAATAGATATATGTATGTTCTTTCATTTCATGCATTGAAAAAATTGCCAGATGCAGAATTAGCATTTATAGGGGCTCAAAACTGTTAGACATTTGACGAGCAGAAAATTGGTATAACAGCTTACGTGCAGGATTACAAAATAAATTTTACAACTAGAATGGAAATTTTGGTGCCAACTTATACTTTCTATTACAATAATTACCCTGAACTTAAATAAATCTTTATTTAAAGCATTTTTATATTTTTTTATACAAAGTTGTGTTTAGCTAATGCAAAATTTTGGAAATTTTAACAGTATAATCACATCTAAATAATAATAATAATAATAATATATATATATATATATATATATATATATTTTAAACAATAAAAAGGCAATTTTAGTTTCAGTTTACACAAACTAACATGAAACACACGTTTTGACAATAAAAATATTTAGAAGTTTTTGAGATATCGTGCACGTTAATCACAAAAACGTATATTTGGAGAAAAATGACTTCAAACACTGTAAAAAAAATTCCGCAACGTTCCTGGGAAAAAATGGACAGCTGAGTTGCCCATTATATCCAAGAAACATTTTTTGAAAATGACTGAAACTTTACTGTATACCTTAAAAACTTTCCACAGAAATGCCAGTAAGCTTCCTGCGAAATACCAGGAATGTTTCTGTTGACAGCAAAACATTACTGACATGTCACAGAAAGTTTACCTTGTTTTCTATGGAACGTTTCAGAAGTATTCAAAAGGTTTCTGTTAATATGCACTCTTTCAGGGGTACCACCAATCATGATGCTCACCAATTACTCACACTATTATTCCTAATTATTCTAGTGAAAGTATTTCTTTAAATGGGTCTTAGATTCCCAGAAATTGGGGGCGAAATTCAGCATACGTTTCAATACTGATTAGTTTGCAACTTTCAACGAGTATTACGTGAAGTGATCTCAGAGTGTTCACCTGCCAACCAGAGGAACCGAGTTCGATGCTCCCTCCTGACTGTTTATTTTTTTATATTAATTTAACATGTTTGACACTTTACAAATTTTAATCAAAGTTGTGAATTTTACAGCTTCGAAATTTTAATATTTTCAAAATCGATTTATATTTTTGATTTTCCACAAAAACTTCTATTTTTTCTGTAGTTTTTAAACTAACCTTTTATTGACGGAAATAGAAATTAATATGTGCAGAAAGTTTGTTTCCATAATATTATTATTATTATTTACCTTTTTATATTTTAAATACAAGTCTCAAATAATGCACAATATTTTATTAGAAAAATAAAATAACAAAATAAATATCTTTTTAATGTTTGGTTTGTTCAATATATTAAAATATGACAAATGCTGAAATACAAAATTGTTTGCTATCACTGACTTTGACATTTAAGTTTAGTAAATATACAATTAATCGAGTGACATATGTCGTAGAAATATTCAAAACGGAATATTTATACGAAAAATTTTCCTATAATAGAGCTTAACTTCTTACCTAGTACTTGTATTAAAAAAAATATGAAATATATCAATATATATATATATTTTAATTTATTCTGATATTATTATAAAATGCTATCTAACGATTTCTTAAAAAATATATATCATAAGTTATATTTCATGTGGGATCCGCAGATGATTTTTACATTTCCAGTTGACAATTTTTCCTTTATTATCATTATTTGTTAGAATGAAAAAATATTTTGAAATATAATTTGTCTATTTTTATTCATTTAAAGATAAACACATCTGGACATTTGACATCAAAATTATTATTTATAATTTACACGAAAAAATAAATTTTCAGTTAAAATTCAATAAATATATATGATATATTGTTTCTGAACTTTGCTTAAAATATAAAAATATATAAATGTAAATAACAATAAAAAAAAATCTAGGCATAAAACATTTTGGACTTTCATCAGTAAAGATGTTAGTTTACAAGTAAGATAAAATACATATAAATTTTCATGAAAAAAAATCATAAAAATAATTGATATTTTTTACGAAAATATAAAAAAATTCAAGTTTGCAGCAATTCATAGCCGTACTTAAAAGTTGTAAAGGGTCAAAATATAAAATTAATTAAAAAAGAAAAACAAATTCAAGAGGTAGCATCGAACTCGGGCCGTCCGGGTGGCGTGCGAGCCCTCTGCGTCCACACCACGAAAAACACGTTGAGAACTGCAAACTAATGGGTATTTGAAACGTATGCTAAACTTCGGCACCCAATTTCTGAAAATCTAAGGCCCATTTGAAGAAATCCTTTCACAAGAATAATTAGGGATAAGAACTCTAAAACATATCTTAAATTAATCAAAATCTGCGAGCATCATGTTTGGTGGTTCCCTGGTTAATGAAAATCCAAATGACAGGTCTATTTTTTTTATATGTACTGTTCGTTAAACATTCCACAGACAGGTACGAGGGATAATTTCTTAGCGGTGTCACAGAGATATTGCATTTTCATCTGAATGGTCTTGACAACAGAGACGTAAAGGCTTATGTCGTCTATTCATTTATTCCCATTCCATATTGATTTTTTGACATTCATATAAAGAATTCGTTTTCGACACTCGCGCGCGAGCAACGGATACAGCAACAAAATAATAAAATGGCGGCTGCAGCGTTTTCCTGTTTCCAACTTTTGTTCAGGAACGTTTCAGATATGAAAACCAGAATTTCACAGGAAAGAGCTAAATTATTCTGAAAACCTGAGAAAAGGCGTCACGTTCCTGGATTTTACATGGAAGATTACCATTTTTTTTTACAGTGAAGTTTAGAAAACGTCGCTTCAGCAATTGAGTGGGTATAATTCTAAAAGCCATAACTTCTGTTCTAACGGGAATTTCAAGGAAACAAGTACACCAAAAGGTTCAGAAAAGATAGCAGTTTAACATCTAAAAAAAAAAAATTATATTTCGAAAATTTTGAA
The DNA here is from genome assembly GCA_963932465.1 of Maratus speciosus. Lineage (NCBI taxonomy): Eukaryota > Metazoa > Arthropoda > Arachnida > Araneae > Salticidae > Maratus > Maratus speciosus. Next base: position 467,579,786 of record OZ010790.1, read on the forward strand.
GCTTTAAGAGTCCTGAGACCTCTTAATATATTTTCTTTATAAAGGCTGACCTGTATGTCTTACAGATAGTAAAGTTGTTTTAAAATATTCAATAATATCTGATAATTGGTATATGAATGGTAAAATTGTAAAAATGGACATTACAAACTAAAAATGTGGATATTTACTTTTTTTATAGAGCAAAAATTATTATTTTTTAATAAATTCATCTGCTTAAGCTTTCTACCAACCGTAAAAAACCAGTGAAGTTTTCATAATCGTTGCCCAAGCCAAATTTATGCCTTGTAACGGGAATTCTTGGGAAAAAACATGAAATGAAGTAAAAAAAAAAAAAAAAAAAAATGCAATTTAACAAATTACAACGACCATTTGGAAAATGATTTTTTCAAAGACTAAAATTTAAGACATAAAAATTCGCATGGAGTTGATCCTACATTACGTACGCCATGAATTAAACATTAATAGTGTTATTACACGTAAAAATTCCAAAGGATAGAAATTGCCTGCAACTATTACGAATTATCTACCTGAAAATTACGTATTATCCAAGCATTTCATTGGCTGTTCGAGAAAAGGCTTTTCCATCGTCAGATTTTCAAGAAATCTGACGGCCCATTTTTAATGAAATTTATTTCTTAAACTTCTAAACACCTCACAATATTACTTTTTATATCATCGTATAGAGAAAAAAATGTACTTTTAAATGTAATGTGTTTGAAAGCTGTATCTCAATTTGTTTCTGAGTTATTAATTTTTTTTTGTAGTTTTTATTACTTTTTTGTCATAGTGGCAACAGAAATAATCCATCTCTGTTGAAAGTAAAGGGAAATACATATTACTGTATAGACCAATCAGAACACGAATAAAATGCGGATTAAACCAATAAAAACCTTCAGATATGCTTTTGATTTCCTACCCTGACGAGAACAATAACCATTTTTCCAAATGGTTAAAAATTAGTCTGTATTTTAAAGATGACAATTGAATTCTTACAAAAAGAGCGTTTTTTAATATTTTCCAACAAACTTGAAAAGTGTTTATGAATTCGGTTTCTCTGTTTGTCTGTCCGTCTGTCCCCTCCTCTAATTCGGGTAAATACACTCGGATTTTCATGCAATTGGTATATGTTAATGATGTTTACCATGGTATGTTCAGTATTGAATATGGAGTGTGTAGCATTAATATTTCATTTACAGGGGCACTCAAAAGAATTCCATTACAGTATAGTCAATGGGGAAAAATCGTTTGCAGTGTATTTTAATGACATTGCGCTACTTCAAATATATTAAAATTGATATAAATCACCAAATTTCACTACAAGATGATTAGTATAGAATAGGGTATTCATAGCATTCATCGTTCATCTACAGGGACACACAAAAGAAATCCGTTACAGTACTGACTTTGAATAATAATTGCTGGACGTCCACGTTTTCAATTTCGGTATACATTTTTAAATTTGAGTAATTTTTTGCATGTTACTTATTGTGTATAAATTATATACCTCGTATAGGGGGCTGCACAAAAGAATTGATGAACCATTATCCTAATTAGAGGAAATTGCTGAAGGGAAATTTTCAACTGTGATATGCATTTCCTAACTGAACTAAATTTTGGGATGCATGTAGCTTATAGATACAAATCTATATATAGCTCAAGAAAAGTGACACATCTCACAAAAATTCATTTTGCGTTTCATTCCACAAATAGGTTTGTCATAGGTGTGTCTAGCTACACAAAACATTTCATAAGTGTAGTCGGGAAATCACTTTATTACGCTATTTGTCCATTCGTGACCACAAAATAGGGGTGGATTGTGTGGGGAGGTAAATTTATCCAACCCTCCAAACCTCATCCTATGTCTTCATTCTTAAGGGTTTTATGCATTTATGCACGTTTTTATTCCTGCATGCAGAGTTAGTGCTATGATTTCATGTTACAGTACAATCATGCAAATTCCCCCCCCCCCCCCCCTTTTGCCTCTCCTGTGAAATTTACTTTTGTCGAGATGTGTCACTTTTCTTGCGGGTGAGCGATATCATATACAGGGCTGCTCAAAGTATTCGGATAACTTTCTGACTGTGGATGCGATTTTCTGAAATTGGGTTTTCAAATGTGTTATGCGTTTCCAAATGGTTCAATTAGATATATTTCAACGCATTAAACGGTAAAGTTTTGTTACATTAATCTGAATGTGTTGGAAGGTGTTTCATAATCTATGCTTGACATATGATTTTTTCCTTTCTTGCTTCTTTTATTTATTAGAAACTGATATTATGAGTAACTAATATAATTTTTTAATTATTGCGCCACTGTTATTGTTGTTTTTCTCTTCTATAAAAAGCTTTCTTTTTTTCAGCCTTTAGAAAGTTCTGCTGGCAACTTATTTCTTCGATAGGACGCTGCTTTTATTCGCCGAAAGCGAAAAGGATCAGACAGGAAGAAGTGGTTCTTCCTTCCGGTCGGTATCTGAACAATCCCTTTCTTTCCCAAGGTGAATTCAAAGATGCGTCCGCTTTCTTTTTTCTGGCTTCAAAAGTCAATTTCTTTTAAAGCCTCTCGATACTGAGCTATATATTTCTTCTTCTTTTTTTTTTTTTTTTCCATTTTTTGAAGTTGATCATTGAATTTCCATGGTTATAAGTAAGCTTATTTTTATATACAATGATAAAGTAAGATAAGTGATTGAATAAAGATTTTGGTTATTTTTAGAAATGAAGTTCGGGAACTAAAAAAACTTCCCAGTTTGTTAAATAATTAAATGTGCAGTTATATTGATATTAAAGTTTTTTTTTTCTCTGCTTTGCGGAGTACTGGTCAATTAGGAAGTTTGTCTTTAAGTATTATCGATAATGTTAGCATGTCAAATAAATATATTTCAAAAAATAAAATTTACTTAAATGGAGGGGAGGGGGATTTGTTTTTCTTCGGTTGAAAAAAATCAAATCTTTTAAAACCTTTTTCTATTCTCTATAGTCTGTAGATTATCCCTGTGAAACAATTTCTTCTACTTCATGTAAGTATTACTGCAAGTGTGATTTCAAGTAGTTTCAGAGGATTTAACTCTTATGAATTTTAACAGGAAACACTATTATGGTCAATGATGATTGGTCACTTGCTATTTTAGACGTTTTGTTAAATTATCTAGAAAAAAACATGAGGAATTATCCTGAAACTGGAGGTGTGTAAATAGAATAGTATAAGTCATATATTTCCGCGAAGATTTTTCCCCCGAAACCCCATAGAGGACCACCGACAAATTGAAAAAGAACGAATATCTTTTGGATAACCCTGTAAAAACTAATGTAGCTAAAACGTTCAAACTGTAGAACATTATTGAGAGGCTTATTGTAATAAACGTGTTCATTTTTATGAGGATGGCATGTATAATAGTAGAGAAATTAAGGTTTTTTATAAAAACAGCCCTAAATTTTCCCAAGTTTTTTGCTTATAATTTGCAGAGTTCTTAATATAAAAAAAATGCTCTTTTCAGAAAATATGACAAAGAACATTGTACACAAGACTCTGCAATTAGAATTAAAAAATACAGTGGAACCCGGTTAAGACGCGTTTCAAGGGAGTGGACAAAAGTCGCGTATTAAGCGGGATCGCGTATTAAACGTGATTTGTATAATGTTGCAGGAACTGGGCTTATTTACAAATCTAATTGTCTAAATGAACTTTAAAGCTTTCATTTATATGCTTACGGTGGAAAATTGTGTGTTTTATATATATATTTAGGTTAAAATTTAATTGTATTTCACTTTAACTCATTCGGTTTTTATATAGGACCGATTGGAATAAACACGGAAAAAAAATGTAGATTCCAACATGATTTTATTGTTGATTTGTACGTTGCAACCAAAAATAAAACAACAAAAGTTCTATTTTTTTTTCTTTTAACCCCTTGGGGACGAGCGGCACGTATACGTGCCGCAAGAAGCGCTCAGAATCCTTGTTTTTCCTCACCAGTAAAATTTTACTGTAAAATTTTCCTTATTTAATCAGCGCATTTTCTCGATTCAAGAAGACACAAATTTCTGTTTTTAAAAAACGGTGACAAAAGATTAAAAATTTCGTAAAAGGCTCCCGTCCCGAAGGGGTTAACAGAAAGAAAAAATCTTTAAATCTTTGAAGCACAACCCAGTTTTTAAAATCACATTTAGTACTTGTGTTAATGAGTGCCCTTCTTTTTAATATAAGAAAAAAACATTTTTATTAATTTTCATGTACATACTATTGTTAGCATGAAAAAAAGTAAAATAAAGATAAAAGAATTTAATAATAATCATTGTTATGACGTATTTGAGTATCCTGAACTTACTACCAGTGGTGTAGTCGTAAAAAAACAGAGGGTATACGTTCTAAGCAGAGGGTATACCCTAGTGTATATATACTATAGCTTTCTTGAGAAACAGAGGGTATACGGTGTTCCTTAAAAAAATCCAGAGGGTATACGGCGTATACCCCCGTATACCCTCCACTACATCCCTGCTTACTACAGTAAAAACATATATGACAAAGAATGTTAGGAGGCGGGATCAAAGAAGAATTGCAGTTTCACTAATGTAGCTGGGTTTTGTTTTATTCAAATATGTACCACTATCTCCGATTGGTAATTTTCGCATTAATTAATCTGTTATTAAATAAAGTAAATAATACAATTCGAAAACAGTGTTTTTTATCTGAATAAAAATAATCCACAACATAGGCAATACTTGAGAAGAGAGAAGGAATTCGAATCTCGATCAATGAATTCGCCGTCTTAAGCGTGATTTTTTTCATCAGAGAACCGAAAATTTATCGCGTATTAAGCGGGTACGCGTAATAACCGTTCGCGTAGTAAACGCGATATTTTTGCATTATCGTTATGGGCGATATTAAAGGGATCGGAAAAAACCCGCGTATTAAGCGGGATCGCGTATTAACCGTGAGCGTCTTAACCGGGTCCGACTGTATTAAAAATTGGATGAAAAATGAGCAGGTTTATTAAAAAATGTTTCACTGCGCATGCGCGAATTCGATCAAAATATAATGTGCATAATGCATTAGCTAAGTGTATAGAGCAAATTTTGTGAAAGTCTCAAAAACATAGCTTGAAAATTCTGAAAATTATCGTCGATAGAATAAGGCTCAAAATCCGTTGTTCCCAAAAGGAAGTAAAAAGATGAGGGTTGTATGCAATATTGTGTACGCTATCCTGGCACTAATCAACATATTTTTAGGTGCGTTCGTAATTATATATATACGGTAACACCTATAGTTATCGTTCAGTCCGTCTGTCCGCATATAACAGCGCAAAACCTATACCCAACCGAATCGTTTGAAATTTAAAATATATAATTGTTACATAATTTTGTCGAGTCTTTTCAAATTTTATGAAAATTGGATGTATAGTTTAATTACAGGGACAGTCAAAAGTTTTCTGTTACATTACGGCCAATGGGAAAATATTATTTCAAGTGCATTTTAATGATGTTACAGCCTTTCGAACTGAATGAAATGGATATGCACTTATGAAGTGCACTAAAATATACATTCAGTACAATATGCAGTGCAAAAAATATTTATAAAAGTAGTTATAGTACGGAAGCACCTCATTTGTCACGTTTGACGTGTAATTTTCAACTCGTTGTTTTTAAACTTTTTCACCTCAAAGTGCTTGAAGTTTTAGACAATATTATCTATTTTCATAATGCTTAACGAAAATTCATGGCAAATGACTCTAGTGATGTATCGGATTCCGCTCGATTGGAAGTGCACGGCGCGCACGCTAAGACATCCAGCCACGCAATTCGAGCTACATCATCAATTTTTTATTAAATTTTTTTAAAAAATGTTCTTAAAATAATAAAAAATATGCTAAAAACTTTATTCTTTTTCCAGATTAAAAAAAAAATGCTAAAGAACACTCTTTTTTTCGGTCTTCTTGATGCAAATTCCCCTCAAGGGGGCTGGTCACCCAGCTTCCGATTTCCCCTAAAGTCTATGGGCATTTGATGCATTCGTATATTTAAAATATCTCATCGGGAAATTAATATTTTTAACTTCTTTTTTTTTTTTTTTTTTTTTTTTTTTGTTTTGTGTGTGTAAACTTTCTAAAAGATGTCTCTTTTTTTCTCAGTTCTTCAAAATATTTCTAAAGTATAGACTTAATTTTATATGAAGTGTTAAAGTCTTACTCACAGTTCGCCCGTTTTTAACACATAAAATATTAAATTCAGTATAGATTTCAGAAATATTTTGAAAACTAATAAAAAAAGAGACATCCTTTAAGAAGAGTACACAGAAATAAGATGTTAAAAATAGGAATTTTCCGCAGAGATACTTTAAATATACGAATGCATCAAAAGTCTATAAACTTAGCATTATGGAGAATTACGATCTTAGTGACCAGTCCCCTTAACATATTAAAGTCAAATAAGTACCACGTACTAGAAATAAGACATTTTGTTAAATGAATTTTCTGGTTCGAAATATGTTCATTTGATTTAAAAAAAACAAAAGGGAGGCAGCTATGTGTAGGTCATTTTGTAATGAAGCTACCACACTGGCGATCTCTGGCATCGTTTGTGAAAAATCTCTCATTTTAATCATATGAAGTAGAGCAGAGGTTCTCAAACCTTTAGACCGACGTACCACTAAATCGAAATTCAGCCCGCGTAGTAATCGCGTACCCTCAGGCAACAAGCGTAATGCTAATACTATATGAAAAAAGTGTGAAAATGTACCTGTGCGTGTATGTAGATTGATTATGGACTGTAACTAGTTCAAATAAATAGAAAATAGTCAATTAATACGAAGAGAGTTAAACAACAAAACAGGTCTTGTATATATACATATATACAGGAAACTGTATGGACTGACACCATAGTCAGTTACGGAACATTGCGATGTTGTTTTCGTGGACAATACCACTTGAATCAAAAACATAACTACATCTATAACTACATCTATACTATAATAGCCGTTATTATAAACAATAAAGACCCCATGGTCATTTTTGCTAACGAAATAGCTCAGTAAAATACGGGTTTTTCTCCATAAAACATTCGACGTGCGAACAACAGAACAAAAACGATAAAAACTGCCGTTTCCAAACGGCAAACACAAAAGTCTGGTGGAACGCACAAGGGTGTGTTCAAAACAGTGTCAAGGCAAACCGTAACATGCCGGCCCCCATTGACATATGCCAACATTCAATAAAACAATATAAAGTGTATATATTATACAACTTACACACCACATTCAAATATTACAATATATAAACTTCAATACTATGCATATAACACTAAATAAGAAATAGATAAATGATAATACAAAATACAATAAGGATGAGTTGCAATAACAATACTACTTATACAATACAATAAGAAAATTTAAGGTAAAACAAGCTAAGGTATTTCTTAAAACAAATGGGTCATCAATCAACGGGTAAGACACATAATTTAGAAATCGACCTAACGAAAACGTTTGAGGCAGTTTTTACTTTCGCTACTCTAACATTACCATCCTTCCCTGGCATAACCTCTAGAATTCGTCCCAGCATCCATTTACAAGGAGGTAAATTGTCCTCTTTTATTACTACCATTGCTCCTGATTTGATGTTATCGCTCTTTGCCTGCCATTTTGAACAATTTTGGAGATGATTTAAGTAATTTAATTGCCAATTTCTCCAAATTAATTGAACAAATTTAGTTGCTCTTTGCCATCGAGATAATCTGGATTCGCTAATATCAATTAAGTGAGGTTCTGGAATAGCGTCTATTGGCCAACCAATTAGGAAATAGCCTGGTGTCAATACGTTAAAATCATTTATGTCGGTCGATAATGGGGTTAAGGGACGTGAATTTAAAACTCCTTCAATTTGGGTGGTGATTGTTTGGAATTCTTCCATTGTCAGTCTAGCACCCTTTAAAGTTCTTTTAAGATGGTATTTGAATGATTTTACCCCAGCTTCCCATAAGCCGCCAAAGTTGGGTGATCTAGGAGGAATGAACTTCCATTCAATAGCTTCTGTCGTAAGATAATTAGCTAAGTTTTCATCTGGTCTACTAACTAACTCATGAAGTTTGCGTAATTCTGAATTAGCACCCTTAAAATTTGTAGCATTGTCTGTTATAATCGAAGAGCATTTTCCTCGCCTAGAAAAAAACCGTTTAAGTGCTGCGATAAACGCGTCCGATGTTAGGTCTGTGACCATTTCTAAATGAATAGCTTTAGTCACTAAGCAAACAAAGATCGCGGCATAAATCTTATGAAAAATCCCCTTTCTCTGATTTTTATATTTAATCTCAAAAGGACCGCAAATATCGGCTCCTATATGGTTGAAAGTAAAATTTGGAGTTACCCTTTCTGATGGGAGAACACCCATGATTTGTTTGGCAGTAACTGGGTTGCTCCTGAAACAGACAACGCAGTCATGTACTACTTTTCGTGCTAAATTTTTCCCACTTACAGGCCAAAACCTCATATGTACGTAATGTATCAAACTTTGGGGACCAATATGAAAATATTTCCTATGAAAATACTCAAATATGAATTTTGTAATCTTATGGCCTTTCGGAAAAATGATTTGGTGCTTATTATCAAGTTTTAAATCTAAATTTTCCAATCTGCCTCCAACTCTTAAGATATTATTTTGATTCAAAAAGGGGGATAAACATTTAATTTTACTGGAAGGAGGAACCCTTGACTTCCGTTTTAAACTGCTAATTTCTCCCGGAAATTCTGCATTTTGTACTAACTTGATTAAAGAAGTTTCTGAAGCCCTTATATCTGAGGTAGTGAGGCTGCCTCGGTGCCGGTCTACTGACTTACACTTACAATTGTGAAAAAACCTATAAATATAAGCCAATATACGAAGAATACTGAAATAATTGCTCTTCAAACTTAGAAAAAAATCTACTGCTTCAGAATTCCTGAAAAGAGAAAGAGAAATAAATGAATCAATGTCATTTTTACATTTTGATTTAGTCTCTACTAAATAGTCTTTTTCTGGAACAGAAATAAGTTCGTTGGGAATTGACAAGTCGTCAGCTGCTAGAAATTGTGGTCCCTTAAACCACATAGGATTCTCTATAATAGAATTAACAGTCTCACCTCGCGTTAAGAGATCAGCAGGATTGTCCTTGCTGGAGCAGTGATACCATGAGTTAGAATCAGTCAGTGCATTGATATCTATAACACGGTTTGCCACAAACCGTTTCATCGCTTTGATGAGCCTTTGATCCAGTATAATGTTATTTTGGAATCAGTTCAATAGTACACTGTCGATGTGATTTTTTGATCTAGGTTGGGTTTTACTTTATTGGTCAGTCTTGCACTTAGTAAGGCTACGAGAAGTTCCAGCCGAGGCAGAGTTATCTCCTTTATCGGTGCAACACGACTCTTTGCAGTCACGAGATTGACTTCCACATCACTCTCTCTTTTTATTCTCAGATAAATTGCAGAGCCATACGCTATTTTACTAGCATCAGAAAAGGCATGTATTTTTACAGCTATTACTTGATTCAAGCAACCAAGAATTTTCCTCGGAATTTTTAATTCTGCTAAATTTAGAAGTTCTTCGAACCACTTTAACCATTTTTCATGCACAATAGTTAGTAACTGTTCATCCCATGCTGTCTTCTTTAGCCATAGTTCTTGGAACAGGCATTTTATTCTAATGGTGAATGGCGTCAGCATGCCTAACGGATCGAAGATTTTACCAACTGCTTGCAATAGTAGACGTTTTGAGCTTTTTTGCGATGACAAGAATTCTATTAAACTTTTGACTTCGAATGTCAAACAATCTTCTTCTGTTTTCCTGGACATTCCCAATACCTTGCTTAGATTGCTTCCTAGGCTTATTGCAGCATGCTCTGCTTGAATATTTAAACCTTCCTTTTGCCAGCACTTCAATAACGCTTCATCATTGGTTATCCATTTTCGAAGAATCATTCCTGCTTCAGACATTATTTCGTTAGCATTCAAGGAAACATCAAGAGCGTCTTGCAGCGTATCTTCGCCAGATATAAAATCATCCACATAAATATATTTATCGAGTAGGTGAACAGTTCTTGGGTGTAGGTTCGTAAACCGCTTGATATGCCCCTTTATGGTAGCTGATAGGAGGAATGGAGAAACATTGACTCCAAAAATAACACGTTTAAATCTGAAGACCTTGTAAGATTTTAAATCATCATCATACCACAGAATCCCGATCCTTTTCAGCGAGTGAGATTTGTAGGAACGCCTTCTCGATATCAGAAGAAAAGGCAATTTCGTATAATCTGAAGTGGATTAAAATATCAAATAGAAGTGGATTTAAGTTGGTGCGGGCCATAAACAATCATTAAGGGACAAATCATTGTTTTCATGAGAGCTGGCATCGAAGACGATTCGGACCTTTGTAGTAAGTTTATCTTCTTTACAGACCGCATGATGGGGCAAATAGTAGACAGCCTTGTCTAAAATAGGTTCATTTCCTTCAACCTGCTCAATAATTCCTTGATTTAGGTAATCATTGATTATCTCAGAATACTGACGAAAAAGTCCAGGATTTCTATAAAATTTTCTTTTTAAACCTTCCAAACGCTGTTTCGCAATATTAAAGTTATCGTTTAATTCCTTCCAGCCCCTTTTCCAGGGCAACTGAACTTCATATCGACCGTCTACAAATTTTACAGTTTTGTCGAAAATTTGTTGCGCTTGATCAGTTTTCGATATTTTCGGATCATGCATTATGCCAATAGATTCCAATTCCCAAAATTATCTTAAATTATCATTAATTTCATCGAAATCTCTAATAAAATGGCACATAGCGGAATTATTTGAAGTTTCCCTGTCATCTAGTGTACCGGTTGGAATCCATCCGAAAACTGAGTCTTGCAAAATTAACTTATCACTAATCTTAACTGAATTATGTTTTAAAATTCTGTAAAATAATTCAGCGCCAATCAAACCATGAATTTTTCCCGGTTTGAAAAACGTTGGTTCAGCAAATTCCACAAGATTTGGTAAATTAATGTTCGATATATTTAATTGCTTTGATGGAATTACATCTGTGATTTTAGGAACAATTAAGAAATCTATATTCTCCTTGAAACTTTCATTCACATTGGAAATAACACCAGAAATTTTATTTTTTATATTATGTAAAGAACCATTCAAACCGCTTAGTGGAACATTAATTAACCTTTTGTTTAATTTCAAAGCATCTGCGCATTCTGTAGTCAAAATATTGACATTGCTTGCTGAATCTAACACCATTCTGTATTTCCTTCTATTTCCAAATTTATCTTCAATATAAACAAAGCAAGAACTTAATAAAATTGATCTATTTTTCGTATTTACATTATTTAAAGCTTTCAACGATTCATTATTTATCGAATTGCCTCCGTTCGTTTCTGCGGAAGTGAGGGGGGGGGGGATTCCAAGGGTATTTCATCTTTTGATTTGTTTTTCCTTTTATTTATTTTTTGAGTGGCAGGTGGATAATTTTTCTCATTAGAAGAAGAGGCATGCTTGCGACATAGTAAACTGTGGTGCATATCTGAACAAAAACAACAGGGTGATTTTGATAAACATTTCGCAAGCAAATGCGTTGGAGATAAACAATTTATGCAAAGACTAAATCTTTTTGCTACTGAATATCTGTCATATTCATTCATTTTTAAGAATATATTACATTTAAAAATAGAATGATTGATAGAATGGCAAAGAAGACATTTATTTTTTGTACGGGAATCGTTGTTTATGAGCAAACTTTTTGCCCTTTGATTTCTTTCACTTGAAAATTCTTTTGGTTTCGTATTTAAATTACCCTACAAATTCTCTAATACTAAGCAGCGCTTTTGCAGAAAGGCAATAAATTCATCCCATTCGGGTAATTCACTGTTGGTTAAGGATAACTCAAATTCTTTTTTCGTCTCTTTGTCTAGTTTTTTAAGAATAATATTTATGAACATGATTTCTGAAAATTGATTAAGTTCTAAACCGCGAGAGCGCAAATGTGTTTTTGACATCCGTCAACAACAGCCCTTAAACTTTTAGCTGAATCTTGCGATAAACTTTCCATTGATAATATTTCATTCAAATGAGAATTTACAATAAAACGTTTATTTTGAAAAAAACCTTTAATGATTTAAAAAGCGATTCCATAGGAATCATCATCTATAACTACATCTAAAGCAGTGTGACTAAGGGTAGACTTTAAATAATATAGTTTCTGCGTACTACTTAATTTATTATTCGAATCAATTAAAGTCATAAACTGATCTTTAAATGTGTACCAGTCTTGATAATTTCACGAAAATTTTGGTAATGGTATATCATGCAATTTATAGTTTATACTTGAATTTTCAAAATTTGAATTACTAACATGAGAAGCATTTTCACTATTATTACTATTAGAGAGTAAGAATTTTCTAAGCCTTACCTCTAATTTTTCTGCTTCATCTTCTATTTCTGTAAAAGCTGCTAGATGATCATTGAGCTCCGTATCCTCTTCTATAATTTCAAAATATTTCACCTTTAAGTCGTCTAGATTCGAGACAATTTTTCGAATATTCTCAAATTTAACTTGATATTCCCAAATGTCCTTTTTATTTTCATCATATAGAAACGTTTGTATTCTAGTCAATTGACCGTTATAGGCTCCCCTCTGACGATTTAAAGTTTTTTGCTCGTTTTTATCAGTCATCTTTTAACTGATTATCTATGACTAATACTCCGAGAATAGTACCAGTTCCTAACTCCAAACGACTGGACCACTGATGTGCGTGTATGTAGATTGATTATGGACTGTAACTAGCTCAAATAAATGGAAAATAGTCAAATAATACGAAGAGAGTTAAACAACAAAACACGTCGTTTATATACAGGAAATTGTATGGACTGACACCATAGTCAGTTACGGAACATTTCGATGTTGTTTTCGTGGACAATACCACTTGAATCAAAAACATAATCTGTATAATTATGCTACATCTATACTATAACAGTCGTTATTATAAACAATAAAGACCCCATGGTCATTTTTGCTAACGAAATAGCACAGTAAAATGCGGGTTTTTCTCCATAAAACATTCGACGTGCGAACAACAGAACAAAAACGATAAAGACTGCCGTTGCCAAACGGCAAACACAAAAGTCTGGTGGAACGCACAAGGGTGCGTTCAAAACAGTGACAAGGCAAGCCGTAACAGGACCCATACTTTATTTATATCAAATCACGATTTTTAATAACTTTACCCCATTGAAAATGGATTTCCATGAAATAGAAAGAAGCTGACACGTTTGATACAGAAGAGAAAAATTTCAGTCCACAAACTTAAAGAAATAATGAATACTATTTGAAACTTCAACACATCCTGCCACATCTTCCAGAATTTAAAAAAAAAAAAAAAAAAAAAAAAAAAAAAAAGAAAGAAAAGAAAAGAAAGAAAGAAAGAAAGGGCATTATAAAGTAGACTTGGGAGAAAATAGTTCTACTACCATTCAAACAGGCTCGTCTTATTTCCGAGCATTCAGACTTTACCTTCAGATAATACAATGAAAAGAAATCAATTTTGCTGCTTATTAAACTTATTTCATCGATTAATTTTAAAATAAGCTCTTTGTTTACAATTATTTAAAAAATTTTCCTACATTAATGTATTAATTACACGAGTTTAATTCTGCGGGTTGTTTATGATACGGGTTGTACCGTTTTTGTTTTATAATAATATTCACTATTTCGTTCTACGTACCAGTATTGGATTTTAGCGTACCAATAGCCAGAGCTTCGCGTATCGGTACTGGTACGCGTATCATAATTTGGGAAACCCCGAAGTAGAGGATAGCTCCCTGCACCGCTCCCATTTAGCGATTCCCACTCAGCAAGACGACTATCTATATATCATAGATTTTATGGGCGCACGGGGTTGCCAGTCCGTTACTTTTAAAAAATTCAGATTGCTTTGATATTGCCACCGTTTTTTTAAAACTACTAATATTCCCCTTATTTAACGACATTTTCAATAAAGAGAAAACAAGGCAAATTATATTATTTTAAAGAAGGGGGGGGGGGGGCATTCAAGAAATCGAAAAAAAAAAGTAGTGTACTGGTAACAATGGGGTGTATATGGGCCAATAATATGTGGTGTTCCCAGATGGTCACCCTTCCAAGTACTGACGTGCTCGTTCATAGGAGGATTGAAGCTGTATGTGAGACTATCAGACGCAACAAGTACAGAAATGATTGAAATAGAAAGTTGATTCCTGTTTCCTATATACAGTTGTTTGCACCTTCTGCCGTGACCAGTCATTCAGTATATTCGTTATTTAAAAATAGCCGCTACAAAAAATTGTCTCTCTCCTATGCTTACTCCTGTGCACTACTACACTAACCTGCAAAATTTGGGCTGTGTTACGTTTTTTAGCTTTTGATAATTGATTCTTATGTTTTAAGAGTGCCGAATCAGAAAATGACTTTTATTTTTTTTACCGACACGTAAGAATTTTTTAAAAATCGTAAATTTCAAAGTAAAAAAGTAAAAAAAAAAATAGCGAAAATCTGATACGATGAAATAGATGCGACGGTTGCATTTTTTAATTTTTGATAAATGATTTTTATGTACTTTTTTTAGCGCTGAATCCGAAAATGACCTTCATTTTTAACCATTACGTCATGATTTTTCGCATATCATAAATTTCAAAGTTGAAAAAAATAGCGAAAATCTGATATTATAAAATCGATTTAAAACTTTTTAAAAAATAATAATTTATTCAATTTTTTGGCGTATATTGGGAATTTTTACAGCTAAACAGTTCAGAGACCTATGAACGTTATACGTTATGTCCCATTTCACTTGCGTCACGTTCTACGTTGTCTCTCTCACACGCTTTCTTCAATGGACGTACGCGAAATGTTTTCTATTATGTGGAATAAATTTTTTTAATAAAATCTTATGGGTCCATTTAATGGATTTACATCTACAATCGCGTAAAGGCCAGTTACATCTAAGGTAATCCAGATTCCATTTTAAATTGAATTGTAATATTACAATGGTAACCAAAAATTGCACATACGTCACTTTACACCTAACGCTCATAGGTCCCTGAACTGTTCAGCTGTAAAAATCCCCGGTATAATCCAAAATTTGAATAAATTATTATAAAACCCAATCGTTTCTAAAGTGGAATACTACATATCTCTACAATATCAACGAACCTCCCCCCCCCCCTCCCATTAACAGACCCCTGAGCTTTTTATCTGAAAGTATCACTGATAGTAAAAATCTGATATAAGCACGGTTCTCGCTGACATTTTACGAACATTAGAAATTTGGCGAATAAGAAATAAAAAACATTCGCCAAATGAAGAAAAAAATAGCGAAATAAATTCATCATGAAACATTGAAAATTCGATCTTTAACCCTTAATGTATCTCTCTCTCTTTTTTTTTTTCTTTTTTGCAATATGTTCTAAAATAGCCTAAGGTTTTGTAACTGCTTATAGATTAGTTATTTATCTAAATTTTATTATCTGCTACAGAAACTAAAAATAAATAGCTATATTCTAAATGTCTTAAATCTTAAATATCTGAAAAAAAAATCTGATTTAACTCAATAAAATGTTAGGAAATAAAACTTTGAATCCGGGTTAACTCAGGATTTTAAGATATTTCATTCAATGAATTGTGAAAAATTCAAAATATAAACAATAAAATGTGTCAAAAACTTTATTTTTCTAGAATCCTTCGGCTCTTCATTGAAGCTCATACTTCAAAGGCAATTTCAAAATAATACTGTTGTCTATTGGGCACTTCAGCACATATTGAAAGACATTTTTGCTTACTGTGGCTTAGTTAGTATCTCTAAAAATAATATAAATAATACGGTACGATTGAACATGATAAGTGACATCAATAGATCAGTAATGTAAATAAGAGTGTCCCCTGTACTGATACACACACACAAAAACATATGAGCAAAAATTGAGCACTCGCAATTTGGGGAGTCTAATTAACCGTTTACTCGCCAAATGAAACATTTTGTCGTGATTTGGCGAAATGGCGAGCGGCAGCGAGAATCTTGGAAATAAGTCAAGTATAAACCAAAAAACTGAATAAATTATCATGAAAAACCGTTTAAAACGCATCTATGTTATAATATCAGATTTTCGCTATTTTTTGTTTTTTTATTACTTTGAAATTTACGATTTCCGAAAACTTCTGACGTGATGTTTAAAAATGGAGGTCATTTTCGTATTTAGTGCTAAAATCTATAAATATCAATTATCAAAAGTTAAAAAACACAATCACCACACCTATTTTATAGTTTTGTTATTTTTTGACTAATTTTTGTTATTTTTTGACTTTTTAATTGTGAAATTTACGATTTGCAAAAAATCCTGACATGATTGTTAAAAATTAATGTAATATTCGGATTCAGCATTAAAAAATACATATAAAATCACCTATCAAAAGTTCAAAAACACAATTATCACATCTATTGTTTAGAAACTCCTGACATGATGGTTAAAAATGAAGGTCATTATCGGATTTAGTGCTTAAAAATTCATAAAAATCAATTATCAAAAGTCAAAAAATACAACATTGCATTTGCTTTTCTCTGTACTTTTCCATTATAGCGTATTACATTAGATAAGCATAGTTTTCGATTACCCTTGCAATATTAAATTCCATTTAAAATTTTGTATCTTTCAACATTGATCCTCATATAAGTTTCTCCGTTCGTTTTATAAAATGGAACATTTCCTCGCATATTACGAAAGGGAACTTATTTTTTGGCTTACTTTAAATTTACTTTTTCATTTGAAAATTTAAATTTAATTTTTTTTTTTCATTTGGATGTACCCGAACTCGACTCGCAAGCGCTAATTTCGTGTGAGTTAATCACTGCCACTTTAAAAAAAAAAAAAAAAAAAATCACTGAAATTTACAGAAGAAAACTGTTGATTGTGGTGCCAGTGGAAAACCATTTAATTTACAGAAAATATCCGTAATTTTTCATTTAAACAGTTTCTGCCGCATCTATTTTATAGTACCAGATATTTGCCGTTTTTTTTTTTTTAACTTTGAAATTTACGATTTGCGAAAACTTTTGCCGCGATGTTTAAAAATGGAGGTCATTTCATTTTCGTATTTAGTGCTAAAAAATACATAAATATCAATTATAAAAAATTAAGAAACACAAACACTACATCTATCTTATAGTATCACATTTTCGCTATTTTTTTACTTTTTAACTGTAAAATATACTATTTTCGAAAAAATAATGACATAATGGGCAAAAATTAATGTAATTTTCGGATGCCGTATCAAAAAATACATATAAAATCAATTATCAAAAGTTAAAAAACACAACCATCACATCTATTTTTTAGTATTAGATTTTCGCTATTTTTTTACTTTTTAACTTTGAAATTTACGATTTGTGAAAACTTTTGCCGTGAGGTTTAAAAATGGAGGGCATTTCATTTTCGTATTTAGTGCTGAAAAATACATGAATATCAATTATCAAAAATTAAGAAACACAAACACTACATCTATCTTATAGTATTACATTTTCGCTATTTTTTGGTTTTTTAACTGTAAAATATACTATTTGCGAAAAAATCCTGACATAATGGGTAAAAATTAATGTAATTTTCGGATGCCGTATCAAAAAATACATATAAAATCAATTATCAAAAGTTAAAAAACACAACCATCACATCTATTTTTTAGTATTAGATTTTCGCTATTTTTTTACTTTTTAACTTTGAAATTTACGATTTGTGAAAACTTTTACCGTGATGTTTAAAAATGGAGGGCATTTCATTTTCGTATTTAGTGCTGAAAAATACATGAATATCAATTATCAAAAATTAAGAAACACAAACACTACATCTATCTTATAGTATCACATTTTCGCTATTTTTTGGCTTTTTAACTGTAAAATATACTATTTGCAAAACAAATCCTGACATGATGGTTAAAAATGAATGTAATTTTCGGATGCAGTATTAAAAAGTCCTTCCGGCCAGTTCCGGGAGGAAGAGGTAGCTTTCATATTCCTTATTTTAAAAAAGCCAACTTATATTAATCTAATACACGAAGCTCAATTTAGTGGAAACCGAATATAGGAGATTCAATACTAATTTTTATCAATACTAAATCATTATGAATGAGAATTTTGCGAAATTAGTCAGCTTTATCCAAGCTGCTTTTATTTAAAGTAACTTATACTTGGCTGCCAAATTCGGCAATTTCTTAAAGTGCCTGCCATTTTAAGACAACATGGTGGATGAGGCTAACCAGTGAACTTGGTCGAGACCTTAGTAATTGCTGTGCACATGCTCACTTACATCGGAATCGATTGATATAATCGAGTGCTGTCGCAGGCAAAAAATCAGATTTTTCAAAATGTCACCCAGATTAGATATTGAAATTGCTATATCTGAGCCATTTTTTAAGATAAAGACAAACAAAAAATGCTCCTGAATCCTTATATCAAGGTCAAATACTTAAGAAAGAAACCTTTTTCAATTTCTAATTTTTTTGCACCTCACTTTAAATATAATTTTTTTTTTATTTAATGTCCGCCATTTTGAAACAAGATGGCTGATGAAGCTGGCCAGCGAACTTGGTCGAGATTTTGATGTATACTATCCACATGCCTTCTTACATCGAAATAGGCGGATACGTGTGTTATCGCGTGACAAATACAAGATCTTTTCAAAATGTTAGCCATGCTAGATTCTAATTCAAAGTGCTATAATTCAACCATTTTTTAAGATATAAACAAAAGAACAAATTTTCAGAAACAAAAACTTCTCCGGAATCTTTGTATCAAGGCCAAACACACCAAAAAACCTTTTTCATTTTCCAATTTTTTAATACCTCATTTTAAATTATTTTTTTTAATGGCAACCCTTTTGTAACAAGATGGCGAATGAAGCTGGTCAACGAACTCGGTCGAGACATTGGTATGTACTATTGTACAGACCGAGTTACATCCAAATTGGTTCATAAATACGCCTGTTATCGCGTGACAAAAATCAGGTCGTTGTAAAATGTCAGCCACAATAGAAATTCAAAATGCTATAACTCAGCCATTTTTTTAGATATAGACAAAACAAAAACTGTTCCGGAATCTTTGTATTAAGGTCAAACACATACGAAAAAAATCTTTTTCATTTTCCAAATTTTTGGCATACCATTTTAAATTAAAATTTTTTAAAATATTTTAAATGGCCGCCATTTTGAAACAAGATGGCGGATGAAGCTGGAAAACTAACTCGGTCGAGATATTTGTATGTACTATGTACACACCGATGTACATCCAAATCGGTTCATAAATACACCCGTTATCACATGACAAAAATCAGGATGTTTCAAAATGTCAGCCACGCTAGAAATTCAAAATGCTATAACTCAGCCATTTTTTAACATATAGACGAAACAAAAACTGCTCCCGAATCTTTTTATCAAGCTCAAACACATAAGAAAAAAATATTTTTTCAATTTTCAGTTTTTTGGTACCACATTTCAAATTTAAATTTTTCTTAAAAATTTAAATGGCCGCCATTTTTAAACAAGATGGCGGATGAAGCTGGCCAACGAACTCGGTCGAGACAATAGTATGTACTATGTATAAATGAAGTTACATCCAAATCGGTTCATGAATACGCCTTTTATCGCGTGACAAATTTCAGGACGTTTCAAAATGTCAGCCACGCTAGAAATTCAAAATGCTATAACTCAGCCATTTTTTAAGATATAGTCGAAACAAAACTGCTCCGGAATCTTTGTATAAAGGTCAAATACATAAAGAAAAAATATTTTTCCATTTTCAATTTTTTGGTACCACATTTAAAATTTAAAATTTTTAAAAATTTTTAAATGGCCGCCATTTTGAAATAAAATGGCGGATGAAGCTGGCCAACGAACTCGCTCGAGACATTGGTATGTACTATGTACACACCGAATTACATCCAAATCGGTTCATAAATACGAGAGTTACAGTGTGACAAAGGTCATATATATATATATATATACGGTTTTTGATGGTGGTAGGTTATGTTTAATTAATGGTTATATATATATATATATATATATATATATATATATATATATATATATGGATATATATATATATATATATATATATATATATATGTATATATATATATATGTCAATTTTGAACGGAGGGTGGTTTCGGGGTCTGGGGGTCATGATCGATGAAAATATACCAAAATTTTTTGAAATCGCTGTCCTCCGAACGGCTGCACTAGGTAGCTTTTTGTAATGAAATCTACCTAAAAATACATACAAAACCAAAAGTTAGAAAAGTTAAAAAACACAACCATCACATCTATTTTTTTTCAATTCCTACTATTAGTTCACACTCTCCCTATATTTATTTATTTATATATATATCTTCTTCAAATTTTTAATCGTTAATAAAATACTTATTATTCATCCTATCAAGTTGAAATAATTTTTTTAAAACTTGTACTGGATGACAATTGATGTCAATACTCTTTTTTCAAATATTAATTCATTAATTTTATTAGATGTAAATTTCCAAGTGGGCGAAAAGTGTCCGGATCAGGATTCGAACCAGGGACCTTCTGGCTGAAGCCCCCAGTGATCTGCCATCTGAGCTATCCCGGGCGAATCTGGTGGAAGTTTTTCACCCAGCTGACCTTAATGATTATAGCATCTGGTCTGAAACCTGGTTCCGATCAACAGAACAAATCTCAGGAAAGGAACTCCAGAAATCGCTGGATACGAAATTACAGTAGATTAATTTTAACACAATTATTCTAATTGGTAAACAAATCCTTTTAGATGTAAATTTCCAACTGGGCGAAAAGTGTCCGGACCAGGATTTGAACCAGGGACCTCCTGGCTGAAGCCGCCAGTGCTCTGATATCTGAGCTATCCCGGACGAATCTGGTGGAAGTTTTTCATCCAGCTAACCTTAATGATTATAGCATCTGGTCTGAAACCTGGTTCAGCTCAACAGAACAAATCTCAGGTAAAGGAACTCCAGAAATCGCTGGATAGGAAATTACACTAGATTAATTTTAACACAATTATTCTGATTGGTAAGCAAATCATATTAGATGTAAATTTCCAACTGGGCGAAAAGTGTCCGGATCAAGATTCGAACCAGGAACCTCCTGGCTGAAGCCGCCAGTGCTTTGCCATCTGAGCTATCCCGGACGAATCTGGTGGAAGTTTTTCACCCAGCTAACCTTAATGATTATAGCCTCTGATCCGGGATAGCACAGATGGCAGAGACTGCCATCTGTGCTATCCCGGATCAGAGGCTATAATCATTAAGGTTAGCTGGGTGAAAAACTTCCACCAGATTCGTCCGGGATAGCTCAGATGGCAAAGCACTGGCGGCTTCAGCCAGGAGGTTCCTGGTTCGAATCTTGATCCGGACACTTTTCGCCCAGTTGGAAATTTACATCTAATATGATTTGCTTACCAATCAGAATAATTGTGTTAAAATTAATCTAGTGTAATTTCCTATCCAGCGATTTCTGGAGTTCCTTTACCTGAGATTTGTTCTGTTGAGCTGAACCAGGTTTCAGACCAGATGCTATCATCATTAAGGTTAGCTGGATATAAAACTTCCACCAGATTCGTCCGGGATAGCTCAGATGGAAGAGCACTGGCGGCTTTAGCCAGGAGGTCCCTGGTTCGAATCCTGGTCCGGACACTTTTCGCCCAGTTGGAAATTTACATCTAATATGATTTGTTTACCAATTAGAATAATTGTGTTAAAATTAATCTAGTGTAATTAATTTTAGTTTTACATGTGAGACAAAATGGCGGCCATTGTTTATTGAAGCATTTAATGCATCTTCATATCTATAAGGGGGTTACCATAGGGGGGACCCTGTTCTGTCGCCAAATACAGCCAAGTTTGTCGCCAACTTGGCAATATATCGCCAAATCTGGTGACCAAAATGAGTCGCCAAAAGTGACGCCAACTTGGCGATATCTCGGCGATATTGGGAAGTTTTTTACCATCTGATTATTGGTTTTAATGTTTTAAAACCTGTTAATTGTATTTTTAGCACCTATTTTAGTAATAAAAACTGAGAATCATTTTAATGTATTCATGTTTTAACTTAAAGTATTATAGAGCAAGAGCCCGTGAATGCCAGACCTTCCTTATTTTATAAAAGCTGAAAGTTTCTCAGCGCAAGCTTCCAACACAGGTAGGGACGATGGGCTACTATGAAATTTGGGTCATCGTGGTTTTGGCAGGTAACAGGTAGCAAAGTTATATAAAATACCAACTTAATTTCGTCAAATAATAAAGCGTAATTTTTTTATATTTTCTTCGTAATAATATGATAAATCACGTCCTCCATTGCCAGACACTTAATATCGTGGCAACCCATTGCCAGACAACCTAAAACTTTAATAAATTGAAACTGTACTTACGTAATAGTATAAAAGCTGAATTTCATACATGTTACTTGGTTAACTATTACAAGATGTTTCCTCAGTAGCCAGACAGTTTCGATAGTTCTAACCACTGGCCAGAGAAGCATATACGGTGACTGTAAGTACGAACGCGAGGCCATATACCTCCGAGTAGGTGCCAGTGAGGTTGTTAATTGGATCGATCGAATAATTTTATTATGTGATTATTTATGAATTAAAAATCTATGTTTATAATGTTATTGATTATAATTTTCATTTTGATAATTGTTAAAAAAATAAACCAAATAAATTAGTAAATGTTTTGGAATTTTGCGAACTTTATGTTTAATATTCAGTTTCATACATAATTCGATATTTCATTAAAATTTGACTGTTTATTCATATATAGCGTTAAAAAAATCTCAGTAAAAAAAATAGATTAATTGTATTCATAGCCATTATATAAAAATAAAAGGAAATATGGATTTATAAGTTTATTATTAGATTTTAAGACATGTTTAATGATTTTATTCATTTTCATCCTTATAGTCGATATCTTCATTATCTTCGTCACTTCTACTCCAGTTCGTTGCTTGATTTTTTTCAATATTGACTTTTTCGTTAGTTTCTGCAAAAATATAAAAAAAGTTAGTGCAATTGTGTATAGCCAAAAATCTATTTATAATAATTTGAAGTAGTATGTATATACTTGAGAGAATATTTAGTGAATCTCTGATGTAATTTGGCAACTGATCTCCTTCAAGCCATTTAAAATCGTACTGGTTATTTTCTTGTACCCAACCATTATTCTCTCGTAGATATATCGTTGGAGTTTTCTGGTGAGCATTGTTCCAAATGCTAATATGAAGTTTGCTCGCAAAAATTGCTGTAACAGCTCGGTTTTACAGGGTGGCAGACTGCTGGCATCAAAATTTCGGATTATTTTACGGTTAAACGCTTCATTAACATCTGAGACAATGCAGATATTGATGAACAGTTGAAGCCGAGCAGCATCAACATCAAGTATCTCACCAACATTGTATACCTCACATATAAACTGCTGTATAATATCAAAAGTGTTTTGTTGTTCATCATTATTTTCAAATAATTCTTTGTTACCGAATTCGATGAAAGCTTGTTGGTATTCTTCTGTTTTTGTAAATATTTTGTAATTTGCCTTTTCTGAAAAACGCAGGATTATAATCACAACCTGTTATTGCATGAAATCCAGGCAAACTCTTACAAATAGATTCTCCGAACTTTGCGTGTATCTTTGTGAGGCCTATATACCTCATGTTGTTTCCAGTACCTGTCAGCATCCAAATAAGTGAACCATTTTGTAGATAGTACATAAGGCCAAGCATGATAGCAGCAATGTCAGTTTCGATACTTCTGATTACTATATTCGCTTGATTGTCAATGGTATGCGCATGATATATTATTTTTGTATCTTCCTCTTCATATTCTGGATATGATAATTCTTCCACAACTTTTGATACTATGTTGTTGGAGTTATTAACTACGAAAGAATGACACTGTTTCAAATTTTTGTGAATGGTTTTGTCACCAATAAACGGCACCATTTCATCAGTGGCCCAATGCAAGATGAAGAAATCAACAAGAACTTGTTTAAAATTTAAATTTTTTAATTCTTTCGCAAAATCACTCGGCCGAATTTGATCAGCCCAGTTATGGTGTACTCCAATTGTGCAAATTCGAGTCGCTGGGAATATTCGTAATCTTTGATCGATGGAAGTTCTGATCAAATATAACGTCAACTCTTTACGCTTTACCATTTGCAACATTTTTTAGAAATGCTTCCACATTGTTTTGGAACTTTTTTCATAGTGTGCAACAGAAAGGGGCCATCAGTTATTAGGACATCTACGTTAGGTGGTGGCTCGTGCTGGAGCCCTTTTTCCAAACACTTCATTAAGGCAGATTTATCCGTCTTACAAATAGTAAAATCCAAATGGCACATGGACAAAGGACTGTGATAATTGGGTACGATAAAATTTTCGAAATATCAAAGTTATAGTTCATGGATATTCCCAGCATATGTCCAAACAGATCTCGTCGAATTCTAACCTCTTGAATTGTACCACCTACTCGAATTTTCTTCTTTTTCTCACCTGTTAATAATTTTTTATCTTTTGAAAAAATATTAACAGGTGTGTTTTCAATAGATTTTTGAAATCTACTATAAGCATAGCTGTCAACTTTTACGCTTTTTTCTTACCACTAAAATTTCATAGTAAATATTGTCTTATTTAATCGTCTGAATGTCACGATTAGACAAGGCAAAAGTCTCAACTAAATTTTAGTGGTAGCAAAAAAGCGTAAAAGTTGGCAGCTATGCTATAAGACATTGAGAAATGAACGTTTTCCGTACACATTCACCATTCTTCTCAATATTAAGAAGAAATGCTTCTACCAGTTCTGATCCAGATTTACCAGATGAAATGTCAATCAATTGATCTTTAGGTAATAAATTGATCGAAGGTGGCAATAAATTTCCGTAATTGTTTGATATTTTTCTGAATATTGTGCTGATTCAAACCCGCTGAAATATCTTGGGGAGATTGTAGTCCTAATTCTTGATAAACTTGAATAATTATCGTAGATCTTATATCGTGGTTTCGAGCCCACCGTTGCGTTGGCGTGCCGAAATTGAATAGGTGAAGTGTATAACACCCGTAAACCTTCTTGCAGCATAAGCATTTATAGTCTGTTCTCCATATAAATAGGTTGTCTTGAAAACAGCTTGGTTGTCCTTTTAATACCAAAGCAACCTTGTTTAAATCCTTCATATAAATCTGGATGGCTTTCTGCTACTTTCACAAGTTATCATAATACACTGCTCAAAACAATTAAAGGATATTGCAGTTTTAGGTGGATTTTGTATCTGGTAAACTGTTTAGCTGATTGATACATGGTCGACAGACATAGTAGGTTATATGAGAATAAATTACACATGTTTGGCAGAAAAAATGCATTTTATTGCGCATTTGTGTACTAAAGGAAAAAAAACACAATTTGTGCATATGAGAAAAAAAGAATAAGAAAAGGTGTTTTCTTCAAAGAAAATCATTTTCAGTAGGGGGTATGGTTTCCACGGGCGGCCAGCAACGTTGAACACCTTTGAGGCATGGACTCAATGAGGCTATTAATGACGAGTTGGGGTATTCTGCCCCACTCTTCCACAAGAGCTCTTTCCAGTTCTTGGAGAGTTTGTGGGGGTTGTTGGCGGCCAGAAACTCGTCTTCCTAGAGCGTCCCAAACGTGCTCGATTGGATTCATGTCTGGAGAACACGCTGGCCATTCCATTCGAACGATTCCTTCCTCGAAAAGGAAATCCTCCACCAGGTTTGCACGATGTGGCCTGCAGTCATCGTCCATTAAAATGAAGTTATCTCCGATTGCTGCATCGTAAGGGACTACAATAGGTCTGAGGATCTCATCCCTATATCGGCGACCAGTCAGAGCTCCATCTCGAATGATGTAGAGGTCAGTGCGCCCGTCAATGGAGATGCCACCATACACCAACACTCCTCCACCGCCAAATCTGACACTTTCGTGCACGAACGCAGGATTATTCCTACTGCTACGGTCCCTCCAGATGAAAATATGCCTATTATCCGGATGCACAGAAAAACGGGACTCGTCAGAAAACAGAATATTGCTCCATTCATTTCTCCTCCAGTTGACATGCTCGGTTGCCCACTCCCTGCGGTCGCGACGATGCCTTGATGTTAATCTAACACATACCATCGGTCGGCGAGCATACAGACCTACAGAATGGAGCCGGTTTCGGACAGTCTGAGTTGAAATCGTGGTGCCTGTAGCCGAGCGAAGGTGTTGTTGGAGAAGAGTAGCGTTCATGGTTCGGTGTCTCCGAGCTGTTAACGCTAAATACCGATCTTCACTGGGCGTTGTTGCCCGTCTACGACCTTGCCCTGGTCTTCGGCCTGCACATCCACTCTCCAAAAAACGGTTCCAGATCCTGGAAATGACACTTTGTGACACTCCAATGGCTTGCGCTACTTCGGCTTGAGTTTGGCCCCCTTCTAACCTACCAACAATTTTCAAAGCTTCTGAATCTGTCAAATGACTTCGCTGAGACATCGTATTCATCGAAACAAAGCAATCACTGAATGCCGATCATCCTTGTCTTCATTCTCTTTTATCCAGTTCAAAGTCAAATTTCATTCGCTGCCGCTGAAGCGACGTTTTTGACGTCGAACTCAAAATTTGCATACTCCACAGTTTGAAAACCAGAAAAATTTGCATTTGTGATTCTCTTCTTCTATTTTCGGCAAAAAAAATTTCGTTTATATCTTTATTTTATATAAAACTTCAAATATCCTTTAATTGTTTTGAGCAGTATATTTCACAGTCCATCGAGCATAGCTCTGTTGATTACAGTTAAAGAATAAATTTGTAGTTTTAGACAATAGTGACTTGAAAAGTTCGAAATTTCCAGTACGAATGCTTCGTGATAGATATATGTTGTGATCAATAAGATTAATGTAAATCAAATAAAATTGTTGAGTTTTACCAAGCTCGCCATTGATACTTTGTTGTTTATAAATACAGTAATCAATCATAAATTCCTTCAGCTCTTCATTTTCTATGTGGAATGATATTTTATAGTTTTGCAATCTTTGAAGTTCCTTTATCATATCATCTGTTAATCACGTGCTATTAATTTGCAAAAAAGATTTGAAATGTAGTATTTCCAATCCTAATGCTACCAAAGGTTGCAACATTTTGCAGCGGTTGAAATGTTTTCCATCAAGAAATCCACCCACAGAACCATTTGCTGGCAAACTGCTTTCCACCATTACGTTTGTTAAGCCACAGTCACTTTTCACCTTACCAATTGCCTTAAATTAAGCCATCATAATGTGAAACGGTCCTAAATGTATAAAAAAATGTCAAAAATTGGTTTTTCTGTTGCTTGAATTTGTAGGGCTACTTTCGCTATTACTTGTATGGATGATTGATTTAATTCAAGAGTTATTTTTTTATTTTGATGCAAGGTTTCCAAAACTAAAGAGTTACTAATTGGTGAGGCATTGATGGGATTTAAATAAGAAATGTGTTGTTGCGGAGTATCACTATAAATACGGCTATTAAAACCAACCCACATAGGTACATCAGGTGATTCTACCGCATGACTAATCCTCCAGATGATATCTATTTCTGTGTACAATTGTAAATTTCTTGGGACTATATTTTCAATTCCATCAGCCGTTGATTGCAGATCACTAGTCATTCATGTTTTTTTTTTTTTTTTTTTTTGGATATGGAATTTCCTCTGAAGATTCTCGTCGAAAGTTCTTCATTTTCTTTTCTTTTTGTGTGGTGAATTGCCTTCATTAATAGGAACCAGTGCTTCGGATATTCCTGATTTTCCGGATGTATTTAACTCAATGTTTTGATAAATAATTCCTAAGGTGTCATTTAAAGTGTCCTGTCCACTCGTAGTTTCAACATAAGGGTCAAAATTATCAAAAGCTACTCCAGTATAAAGTTCAGGTGCTTTTTAAATTTTTTCTGGGCATAAATTAGACTTTTCAATGGAAGTATATGTGGTTTCTGTTTCAAATTCTTCGACACGTTGATAGCTAATGCAATGACCATATCTATTGATAATGTCAATAATTTTTCTGCTGCTCGTTCAGCTCTTCAGAGTCATACCCAGCATAATGTGCTTTGATGTCATTACTTGATCATTATGAACTCCATAAAAAACATCTTCACAGTAAGAGCGAACTTGACGAAAACATTTTAGACTAGTTTTCTGTCTTTGA
Source organism: Maratus speciosus (assembly GCA_963932465.1). Taxonomy (NCBI): domain Eukaryota; kingdom Metazoa; phylum Arthropoda; class Arachnida; order Araneae; family Salticidae; genus Maratus; species Maratus speciosus. Next base: position 467,608,026 of record OZ010790.1, read on the forward strand.
TTACATCCACCAAGAAGAGTGAAGAAGAAGTCTAATAATTGTTGTGATAATGAAACTTCACCTGTTATTAATTGCTGTGTTGAAATATTTTTGGACGTTATTTTTTTCTTGTCAATTTTCAGTATAGTTTTTCGTAAAATTGATGCAGCTTTTTGTAAAATATTTTCTGATTGTAAATTTTCAAATATTTTATCATGTATTGTCGTGAAATAATTGGGTGCTAATATCTTTTTATTACGGATTGTAAAAAAATTAATGTCTTTAGAGAATATTTTCATTATTTTTTCTTTCAGATGGTGTGTGGCAAAAGTAGCATTCACTTCAATGGAACTTTCTTCAATGATTTTCTCCAATGAATCAGTATATAATTCATGTAAATGTATCAATAAATAACAACGCCCATTCTTGATTACATTTTCCTCTATGATGTTACTAATTTCATTAAAAGTTTTTTGATGGTACTCTCGATGATGATGCCAATCACTTTTAACAGATATTTTTGTTGAAGAAGATATTTTATTATTGAAATGAACTCTACATTCGGTATGATAATATATTTTTGGGCCGACAAAATTTTCTAATATAATTAACAACTCGTTATACTCTCCTTTACCTTCTGTCAGATATTATGCGCGATTTAAATTGGTCTTTATCATTTTCATGAAATGGAAGCATTTTTGATCGCATTTGTTTCGGTTTTCTATTACAAAATACACAAACATTTTTACATGTATCAACGCTAGTGTCATTTTGGATCGAAATATTTACTTCTGAAATTAAATCATTATTTTCACTGCCTTCTTCAAGTTCAGAAATGTCTACATGTTCCTGAGGAGTTGAAGGTTGAGGTTCTATTGATTGAGGAGCAAAAGGTGGTTTTGATGCTGCTAAATATTCTGTAAGTGACGGCTGTGAATGAGATGGTTCTACGGTCAACTTAGGTAAAAACGATGTAGGTGAAGATGAATAGTCTATAGCTATACTTGCTTCTTTTTCTGTTTCTTTTCTTTTCTCTGTTTCAACGGTTTCTTTAGAACTTTTATATTCAGAGGTGAAATATTTTTCCATCAGTCCTGTAAATGCTTTATAACATCCCCTGTGATAAACATTGTCCATATATTCACTAGGTAAAATAATGTCCGTGTATTTGAGGTTATGTATTTTTCGCAGTCTCAAAATTGATTGACATTTTCTCAATGTCTCTTCAGAAAACAATATTATTTTGTCATTACTTTTTTTTACAAATAACACAAATTAATGTGTCTTCCATGGAGATACTTTATCAAAACTGAATCACATTTATTTTATAAACTTCACAAACAAATAGTAAAACGTGTACTGTCAGTATAATACATGTACTGAGTAAACGACAGATTCGCAGTGAAGTTGGCCACGTGCCAGCACTTGCACTTCCTCTTAAATGCAGCAACCTCAAATAACTGGTGCCAATTTTAGAGCCAAGAGGAAAGGGGGAAAATCTCCGTTGGGCCCCTAGCTATATTGAGACTCTAGTGCATTGAGAAGCTAGTTCCACCGTATATGTTTGTCTGGCCAGTGGTTAGAACTATCGAAACTGTCTGGCTACTGAGGAAACATCTTGTAATAGTTAACCAAGTAACATGTATGAAATTCAGCTTTTATACTATTACGTAAGTACAGTTTCAATTTATTAAAGTTTAAAGGTGTCTGGCAATGGGTTGCCACGATATTAAGTGTCTGGCAATGGAGGACGTGATTTATCATATTATTTCGAAGAAAATATAAAAAAATTACGCTTTATTATTTGACGAAATTAAGTTGGTATTTTATATAACTTTGCTACCTGTTACCTGCCAAAACCACGATGACCCAAATTTCATAGCAGCCCATCGTCCCTACCTGTGTTGGAAGCTTGCGGTGAGAAACTTTCAGCTTTTATAAAATAAGGAAGGTCTGGCATTCACGGGCTCTTAGACTATTAAGGTGAATACGTCGTTTCTAACAATAACAATAAGGTTATTAACAATAAGGTTCTGAACTTTGGCGGTAAATTGAAATCTGTTAACGAAAAGAAATTTTCATTTTGAGTTGAATATAAAAATAACATCGAGTTAAACATCGAGTTAAAAATAACATCGAAAACGTTGCATCAGAATATGCTTGGAATTGTATTTTTATGTTATTTTTAATGATTTCAATTGACGGAAAAATTTTATTGCTAAATGAAAAGAATATTTGAAATACAGGGTAAAGGGAAATACTCTAAAGTCGCTATACATTTTTTATGAAATAGTTTTTAAATCCAATTTTGTTGCAGGTTATTTGATGAATACTTTCAGAAGTAGAATTAATAGCATCATTTGTGCTGGTCTACATGGATTACTGGTATGAAAAAATGCAGAAAATCTTTACTCACACTAAATTGTCCTTCTACACAGTTTCCAAGCAGCTTAATCTTCAGCTTCAAGCTCATGCACTGTTAGGCCGTGTGTGTGTGTGTTAGACTCAACTGACAATGTAGAGTTTTCCAAACAGGGATAGAGAGATTTCGGTTGTCTTTGTGTGGACGACTTGCGGTCACGCCTAGCCACTTCTTGTAATCTTCGCAAACGTCTCATGTTATCAGAGGGATACTTGAACGATCTTCATCTTCATCTCTACCAGTTGGTTGGATTTTGTTTAATAAGTTTTTGATAGCTTCAGGGGCTTAATACCTTAACCCACAACTACGTGTGAGACACGTGGTCTTGTATTCGGGCCAAAACTGATTATCACAGCGATGACAGCGATGACCACCTCGGGAACTCAGCTTTCGCTTTAGAGTGTTAGTGCAATCCCGAGGGGTAGACCACATCCACTCCTCCCGACTCTCAACCAGAGTCTGAGAGGGAGCGTCGGGTCCCTGATCAAGCTGCTGAGATTTATTTCGGTTACTATGAGATTTACAATTACAATCACAATTGGTTACCCAATTTTTCTGGGCGAACCGAAGATTTCACATCGAGATATATGACTGTATGTAGTGATTACATGAGGATCATTTCACCTAATGTGATTGCATAATTGTTTACAATTTTCTTGGATATATATACGTCACAGTACATTTAACACACAATATTTAACATGACAATTAGAAACACATTACAACACAATATCAAACACCTACTATTTACATGACTGTGTGTAGTGATTACATGAGGATCATTTGAATGTGATTGCATAATTATTTACATTTTTCATGGATTTACAGGGATTTCACAGTACATTAAACACACAATATTGAACATCACAATTAGAAACACATTACAACCTACTATTTACACCTACTATTTACAATTTGCGCATACAAGAGTTTGGAGAGATGCACAAGATAAAAATTCAAAAGTGATAGAAGTTTCTGGCACCCGCTAATAACCCGTTTCTCCCTCCATGCTACACCCTAGTGATGGAGTCGGACTAGAATGGCTCTGGCCTGGCCCGTAGTACATCAGTCGGGACAAATGTAAATATTACGGGCATGCCACGTGGTGCGACGTTCGCGGTTTGTAATTTGCCCACCACAAACAGCACAGACCAGGCTCGTGATAGATTCTTAATATCTCTTTGTATTATAATCAGTTACACGTACTTTGAAAGATATTTTCTCAAATATTAGATAAGTATCCCCACAAGATGTTTTCAAAAAGAATATTTTGTGGAAATAAGTTAAAACTGGTGTGAATGAATAAGAACAAAAAAAACTTTTTAAAACACCATCAAAAATTATTAAATGCGCTAGGCCTTTCGAAAGACCTGAGTCTTTCTTCGTCAGGCGCAAAGAAGACGTCCTTCTACTATGAAAGCAGCAGGAAGACAGTATTCCTGCTGCTTTCATAGTAGAAGGACGTCTTCTTTGCGACTGACGAAGACAGTCTTCCTGCTGCTTTCATAGTAGAAGGACGTCTTCTTTGCGCCTGACGAAGAAAGACTCAGATCTTTCGAAAGGCCTAGCGCATTTAATAATTGTTGATGGTGTTTTAAGAAGTTTTTTGTTCTTAGAATATTTTGTGATGAGAACAGTGAGAGTTGTGTTGATATTTCTGCTGCGAAAATGACAGTGGTGATATTATACGTTCTGTACGAAAAAAAAATTGCAAGCGATTAGTTATTGATTTATGTTATATTTTGGTGATGGATGATAAATGTTTTGTGGTACATCTACCATAATTATTATAATAGGGTTGTAATTACTTATCAAATATTCACCAAAATTGAAACTAGTTGTATCTTATACATGTATTTACATTCCGTAAGTCGTGCGCGTTTGCTACAACTTAGGACCGATTTGCCGGACCTTGGAATGGTTCGAAGGCTGCGCGATCTTGTTTACGTTTTTCGGCCAGCTTGTTGAAACTTAAATCATAGGTTAAGGGGTTAATTTCTCAATTTGCGGTTAAAGTCCTCTTTCACCTATTCATACTGATTCATAGATCATCACAACCGCACAAACAATAACTATTCTTTTTTCTGTTGAATGCATTCTATCAAATACTAAAATACCTGAAAAAAAATTTGATTTAGACTATTTCAGAAAAATGTACAGTGATTTAGGGAAACCCTGTATAAATTAAAATTAATCCGCGAATGATTTTTAAGTCGGAAGCCCAGAACAAAAATATGTTAAACTGATGAAGTCGTCGTTTTGAGACAGCTCCGAATTAATGGTTTTAACTTTAAAGCTTTCTCTGACCATGCATGTGCTATCAAAACAGTCACTTTCAAATACACATGATTTACGAAAGAGACAAGAAAATGCTGATTCACTGTTAATTGTCATGAAACTCCATCCATGCTGATGTGACTATACATGTTTTCTTTCTTTTCAATATTTTTCAACTTTATTGGACAGTGTTTATGAATTCGATTTGTCTGACATCTGTCTCGCCGTTCTCAAACTCGTCTAAATATACTCGGATTGTTATGCAATTGATATATGTTATTGAGATTTACCATGACATGTTCAGTATTGAAAATAAAGTATGAAGCATTTATAGAACATTTACAGGACACTCAAAATAATTTCGTTACATTATAATCAACGGTGGGGGGTGGGGGAATCGTTACAATGTATCTTAATTATGTTATATTATTTCACACATATTGAAAATGATATACATCACTGAGGTGCACTACAAGATGTTTACTATATAATAGGGTTTGCTTAGCATTTATCGTTCCTTTACAGGGACACACAAAAGAACACAGTTACAGCACTGGCTAAAAGCGATAATTGCTGGAGGTGCGTTTTCAAATGTGGCATGCACTTTAAATTTAACTGATTTTTACATATTAGAGGAGACCGGGGTTAGTTGTGCCAGGGGAAAGTTGTGCCGTCGAGCTTCTTGACTGAGCCAATAGGTTGCAGCTCCTGTCGCGTCATGTGAGTGAAGAGGTTGGTTGATTGTCTCAGTGTTGTGCGTATGTTTTGAAGTATAGCGTTGCGTTGTTTTCGAGATAAAAATATTTATTTTGTTTTCTATGGTAAAAGTAAATTTTGCAACCTACGTTGGAATCGTCATTGCCACTAGCGATACTGAGGTATGTAAACTTCCCTAACATTATTTAAATGTTTATATATTGAGTTGTTATTTTATGTATTTTATTTGTTAATCATGCCAACATTTCGGAAACTAATGAATAAAGTTCAAAATGGCGTAACGCGGGGCTAGTTGTGACAAAGCCTAAGAGGCACGTTGTGACAGTGTCACTACTTACCCCAGCATAATTAGCAAAAAATTCAACAATCATCTGTATGTGGATGGTTGAAATCGCATCCTGGAAGCACTGTGTGGATCTACGACATACCAGGTATTGTCAAAATAGCCCTTCCTAGTGCTGCCACTACAAAAAATATTCAAGCAGGATTTCGTTGTAGTGGAATTTGGGAATTTAATAGAAACAGTTTTACAGATGAAGTCTTCCTATGTTCCTCAGTAACTGACCGACCTTTATCCATCAGAGATGAGAGCGTTAAAGACCAGAATGACAATGAAAAAAATTAGTAAATATGAAACTGTTAATAAACCAAGTACTTCAGCAATAACTTTAATCAATAATGGTGAGATTGCAGAACCGTCTTCGGAAGTAAGAAATCTCATTGAATTAGATGATTTTATAACAATTGATAATAGCAATGTGTCAGTGGTAAGTCTTACAGAAATAAGACCACTCCCTAAAGCAGGACCTCGAAAAGGCAAGCGATCTATTTGTAAATGTTTGAAATCTGCCATTCTAACAAGCACACCCGTAAAAGAGTAAATTCGAGCAGAATAAAAAGCAAAAAAACGCAGAAAACAAATTGAAGAAGAAAAGCAAAAAGGAAACTGTATGGAAAGGCCAAGCAGTGCATAAAAAAACTTCACCTAGGCTATTGGGCTATTGAAAAAAAGGGAGAAGCAAGTAATAGATAGCTCTGAACATGACGAAAATTGCTTATGTCTAGTTTGCTTGGAGCAATACAAAATTTCTAGACCCGGAGAAGACTGGGTGCAATGCATGACATGTAAAAGATGGGCGCATGTCAAATGTACCAAAAGTGAACCCTATTATATTTATATTAACTGCAAATCAGACGCTGAAACAAGCGATTACAATGAGTGATTAAAAATAGGTCTACACGTTGTAGTAGGCTACCGAGTCAACGATCAGTATGGCCAGAGATTAGTGTTGACTTACTTTTTATTTCTTTCCTGATTAAGACAGTTTTTTTTTATTGCTAAGTGCCTCTAAAAGTATCTTTGTAAAGGTCTAAGAGTTTACAAGTGTTAACAATTTAACTATTTTATTTTCATTTGATTTACAATATTATTAAAACACGAAAGTGTTTTATTGTATTAAAAACGTCATAAATAAATAAATTTATCTTTCTTGATTTAACATATCCCATTTAATCGCATTCTTTACATAACCTGTATATGTTACAATGTACTTGTATCTGTCATTTATGTGTCACAATGTGCCCCAAGCATGTCACAACTTGCCTCGTAGCGGGGGTTAGTAAAAACAAATTTCGAGATTACGCAGAATTCATTTTGTGTTATGAAAAACGTTAATAATGTTAATAGTAGTTTTATAAATATGTTACGCAAGATTTACTCTAATGATATGATACACTAAATGTTTCGCCTCAGTTCAAATCTTACGGCTAATATCAAAAATGTCGAAAATGTCACTACTAGCCCCGGCCTCTCCTACTTGGTCTTGGTGAGTATAAATTCAATGTCATATAGAGGGCTGCACACAAAGTAATTTGTGTACATTTCTGCTTATTGACTGAAATCGCTGAATAGGAAGTGTCAACTGTATTCAGCGTTTCTCAACTGAACTAAATTTTTGTATACTATGTATGTAGTATCTGTTAAAATCATATACAAGGATCATATACAGGGCTGAAGAAAAGAATTCTGATTTTTTTTTAATTATTGGTGTTAATTGCTGAAATTATGTTTTCAATTGTGTTATACATTTTCCAAATTGTTTACTTAAAATATCTGCTTGTACTTTTATCTTATTAAACGACGAAGTTTTGTTACAGTATTCTGATTGTGTTGGAAAGTATTTTATAATATATTCTTGATGCAAGATTTTTCATTCTTGTTATTTATTGTTACTTTAAATTGTTGAAATAATTTTTAAGGGAAAAAGTGCAGTATACAAAGTGAAATGAATTCCTAACTCGGGCTATGATTTCAGTTGTAATTTATGCAAGGAAAAAAAGAGGAAAAATATTATTTTTATTTTGTAGAAAGTATCTTATAATTGCGAGTGATTTATTTTGTCACAAGGAATTATCTACGCATTGAATTGAATCAACTTTTATAAGCATCATCCTAATATACATCTATATTTCTCTTCGTGGCGCAAAAATGAGGCTGAATTTATAGCTTACCATTTGGCAACAACCACAGCGTTGATCGATGTATGAATAGTAATGCAATTGGCTCATTTTACGACGACGTGTGCATTCAGCTTATCAGCTTTCAGATCAAGATAACCTTTTAGACCCAGCAGTAAATGTTTCCCAGAAAATCCAGCTAAAATTAAAGAGCGTTTTTAAGTTTTGGTACACCTTATATAAGCAAAATAACCCCAGTATTAAAAGTCTTAAAATAAAATTGTTTACACGTAAGTATCTTGTTTATAACTTTATATATATTTGTTGTTACTGCACTGTAAAAAGAAACTGCTGATTTTACGGTATAATACTAACAGCTGGGAGCCAGTTTATAAGCTCAAAATTAACAATAATAAAGCGTAAAATAAGTAGTGAAATACCGCTAAGAACAAGCAGTAACTAATGATTAAATTTATTTATAAAACGTTATATTACTGCTTATTTTACAGTTTTCCCTGTGTGGCGATTAATAATTTTTTCAGGACATGACCCTGGAAAAAAAGGTTGATTCACAGTCTAACTTTTTATGTCATTTTGTAGCTATGAGCATACCTTTCAAAATGCCATTGATGTTTAAGAGTTCTCGAGATAGCGTCATGCGTTTTTCGTGTGGTAAACATGTTAAGCTTCCAGTAAAACAAAGAGCATGTGCAGCACGAACTGCTTTTCTTGTTCAATCAAAAGAAAAACGCGAGTGAAAGCCGTAGTATACCTGTGGAAACTTACGGTGACAATATCCTAACGCAAAATCAAGGGTAGCGAATCAAGGGAATCACCCAGGACAACCATCAACATCGACCGCTAAACCAAATCGCTTTGTAAAGAAGACAATGGCGTGTATTTTATGGGTTTCGTGTACTACGACCCAGCTAAAAATGAACTGTAGTTTTTTTACAGAAATGAGGTATTTTTCAAGTTTTTCTACGGTCAACTGTAGTTTTTTTTGTAGTGCAATATCAACAGTAAAAACACTTCAGTTATTTTCCAGTTATTGACAAGTATTTTTTCAACCCAAAATTTAAAAAAATAGTAAGACTTTATGTCTACAGTAAAACGGCAGTGAATTTCAAGTGATTTTATAGCAATTAATTCACAAAAATTTTCGGTGATGTATCTGCAGTCTGACTGCAGTTTCTGAAGAACTTTACAGGTCTTAATTTTGTAAGTATGATTATTATAATAGTAACTACAGTATAACAGCAGTTACTGTAAGATTCTTTTGCAAGACACAATGCTGTATGATTGTGGGATATTTCCCGAATTTTCTAAAGTGTTTAAAATTGTTTTAATTTTGTGAGAGTTGCATGTTATGAAACACACTTTTTAAATACTAATGATAATTAATACTCTTTCCAAGACTTTTAAGGCTTAATTGAAAGTCACATTCCTACCTAACGCAAAATTTTTAGTTCCTCTTTCATTTTAAGCTAAGATAAAAAAAATTAAATTTCACTATGATTTTCAAAATCAGAGAAAAAAAATTAGTTAAATTTCAAAATCGAGGGAGGGGCAGTGGCATCAACCCACCTGTGCCCCTGCCCACAACGGAAAATTCTTAGTTTTTTTTTTAACTTACTCTAAACGAATAAATTTTGCTATTTTTTTTTTTCAAAATCGGAGAAAAATATTTTAATTAAATTTCAAAAGCCAGGGGGGGGGGGGGGGGGGAATGAGAAATTTCTTCATTTTTTTTATTGTAAGTTACTCGAAAAGTATACATTTTACTATGTTTTTGAAATAGAAGAAAAGGAAATTTTAATTAATTAACTTTTGAAATCCAGGGAGGGGCAATAGGTTTCTCCTACCCCCTACCCTATCCCTAACTGAAAATTCTTAATTCATCTTTTATTCTAAGATAATTAAAAAAATTCAGTATGTTTTTCAAAAGCGAAGAAAATAGTTAACATTTAAATTCAAGGGAGGGGCAATCGCTCAGCTATGCCCCTTCCCCTAACAGGAAATTCTTAGTTTCTTTATTTTTAGTTAGGCGAAAAGAATAAATTTTACTACTTTTCAAAAGTGGAAAAAAATAAATTTTTATTAGTTACATTTTAAAATCCAGGGAGGGGAGGGCAATGAACCTCTCAACCCCCCCCCCCCTCCCTCCCTCTTAATGTAAAATTTCTCATTTTTCTATTCTAAGTTGCTCGAAAAGTATAAACTTTACTATGTTTTTGAAAACAAAAGAAAAAGAATATTTAATTAATTAATTTTTTTAATTTAGGGAGGGGCAATAGCTCTCTTCTAACTTCGTTCCCCTAAGAGAAAATTCTTAGTTATTCTTTTATTTTAAGATAAGAGAAAAGATCAAATTTCACTATGTTTTTCAAAAATCAGAGAAAAAAATAGTTACAATTTAAAATCGAGGGAGGGGCAATGACTCACATATGCCCCCTTCCCCTAACAGAAAGTTCTTACCGGGTGTCCCAAAAAGGACTGACTGATTTTAAAATTCAATAACTTGCAAACGGTGACAGATATTAAAAAAATTCTTGCAGGAGGGTTATGCATAAGGTCAAAAGTTTTATTACAGTGATTTTCAATTTTAGTTCGATTTACAAACAATAGATGGCGCTGTAAGCAATAGTCGCTAAATACAGGCTCGATTTTTGGTCCTTTATCTTGTTCCATGCAGAAAAAGGAGATGGAAATGTATTATCCGGGCCACGAAGTACCAAAAATCGAGCCTGTATTTAGAGACTATTGCTTACAGCGCCATCTATTGTTTGTAAATCGAACTAAAATTGAAAATCACTGTAATAAAACTTTTGACCTTATGCATAACCCTCCTGCAAGAATTTTTTTAATATCTGTCACCGTTTGCAAGTTATTGAATTTTAAAATCAGTCAGTCCTTTTTGGGACACCCGGTAGTTCCTTTATTTTAAGTTATTCGAAAAGAATAAATTTTACTATGTTTTTGTAAATTGGAGAAAAAAGTTGCTAATTAAATTTCAAAATCCAGGGAGGGGCAATGAGTCTCACCCCCCCCCCCCCCCACACACACACACCACCACCACCACCACCCCTTAACTGAAAATTTCTTATTTATTTTCATTTTAAGTTACTCAAAATATTTACATAATGTTTTTGAAAACAGAAGAAAAGAAATTCTTATTAATTAAATTTTAAAATCAAGGGAGGGGCAATAGGTCTCCCTTGCTCACTGCCCCACTACCTTCATAACTAGTTTTTAGTTCCTCTTTTATTTTAAATTACTCGAAAAAAATTTACTATGTTTTTCAAAATCGAAGAAAAAGGAAATTTAATTAGATAAATTTTAAAATCGAGAGGGACAGTGGCCCATCCATTCTTTTATATGTCGCCCATGATTAGAAATTAGAAACACAGGTGGGTTTACTCATTGCATATTGCATAAATTGTCTTTCTTCCATATCGGACATACATATAACTTCCAGTTTTCCACTTTTACCTCATAAAAACAAAGAAGAACAACAAAAGAATAGTATAATTTTCTTCCTTTATTTTATTTAAATTTCTCATTTGGACATATGATTTATTTTTCAACCCCTTACAGCTGAATGTCTAACCCCATGGTTTCGTTGCAACTGCAGGAGAAGCATTAAAGAAACACCTCAACTCACGGAAACGCCGGCTTGTTTATGAAAATCGGCGCGGAGTACCACGTTGATTTGCTGAAAGAAGATCATTTATTTTGCAGTTTGGCGAAAAATATCACCACTGTTTATTGAAATAAAGTGGCTGTATGGGTATTTTTACATTCTCAATCGAAAGAAATTAATTTCAGATCCACACGATTGAGTTAATTTGAATAAAGTGATAACGATTTATAAGCCGTCGCAATTTTTGTACAATCATCGTTAGTATTTCAAATCCAGATGAGATTGTACTATTAACGGTTAATGCATGCGAAAAAAAAAAAATTAGGTCCATTTCATATTAACAGGATTAATTAAATTCAAATGTCATCCAAAACATTTGATAAAATTTTGTTTCTGACAATCCAGATAGTTCGATTTTACTTGATTTAGTGCACTTATCTATTTATAGTAATTAACAATGTTTTATTTCAGATTTACACTTGCTTCAATCAGTATGTTCTTTTAGATTAGGAGTTTCAGAATTTTTAAATATCTTAACCAAGATCTTACACAGATACTTATCTGTGCTTTGTATTAAAGTATGTTTTGATGTTCAGTTACACAAAAAATCAATACTGAACTTCAAATTATAACTTGATGCCTGTCTAGGATACCTACAATAAGTGCATAACATTTCACAGGTAAGTAACTTATTTTCTTTTTAGGAATGAAACAGTTTTATGTAATACAAAGCGGTTTGACACATTGTGTTAATAACATAACATAGAGTTAATAATAATTTTTATTTAATGAGTACGTACTCACTAATTATGTAAAATATTAAATTTTTTAAATGAAGCAATCTTTTTTTACTGTCATATGAATTGTGTTATTGTAAAAAGAAAATTTACACTTCTGAATGGTAATAGGGCCAAATTAGTTTTTTTCGTCAATTATGACACTTCTCAGAATCAAATAATAAAGGCAATATTTTGCAATATTATATTTCTATTCTACCCACTGTTAAAATTTAGTTTTTTCTTGATACTGATTTGTGAAACTCGTGGGATTTTTATCATATGGTCTATGAATGAATTTAGACTTTCAGAGCACTTTTTCAGATTTTCCCTGCAAGCGATCGAAGAATTATTTTTTTTCCCACATGACAGAGTTTTAATATGCGTTTAAATTTTTTAAATGATTTTTTCATTTATTAAGAAGGATATTGAATGAGCTTAGTACACCGTCATGTTAAAATACACACAAGCTAATGTTAAACCACTGAAAATATCCTTAATTATTTTAAATGGTTTTTTTTTTTTTTTTTTTTTTTTTTTTTGCATAGGAGGACATTGAATGAGCTTAGTACACTGTCATGTTACAATACTCACAAGCTAATGTTAAACAAATGACAATATCCTTAAATTTACGTTAACACTTTGGCTGCCACCCATTTTTCAAAATCTGTTCACAGGCATCGAATGCGTGACTTAGAGATCTGCACGGGCAGACCCGTGGCCCCAGAGTTGATTTCAGGGGGTGGTCCGGGGGGGGACATTCCTTCCAAAGCAATGAGAGCCCCCCCCCCGGGCCACCCCCTGAAATGAACTCTGGGGCGTGCAGATCTCTAAGTCACGCATTCGGTGCCTGGGAACAGATTTTGAAAAATGGGCGGCAGCCAAAGTGTTAAGGTGAATTTTTGATCAAAATCCGCAACTAAAGGATTTCTCTTTTTTGTCCAACAATCAACTGGCAAATTTCACAAATTTTTCTGATGACTTAATGACTATTTTCAGTTTTTTTTCATGCAACTGATTGACAAATTTTGCAATATTATATTTCTACCCACTGGTAAAATTTAGTTTTTTCTTGATACTGATTTGTGTGAGCTTAGTACACCGTCATGTTACAATACACACAAGCTAATGTTAAACCACTGAAAATATCCTTAATTATTTTAAATGTTTTTTTTTTGCATAGGAGGACATTGAATGAGCTTAGTACACTGTCATGTTACAATACTCACAAGCTAATGTTAAACAAATGACAATATCCTTAAATTTACGTTAACACTTTGGCTGCCGCCCATTTTTCAAAATCTGTTCCCAGGCACCGAATGCGTGACTTAAGAGATCTGCATGGGCAGACTTGTGGCCCCAGAGTTGATTTCAGGGGGTGGTCCGGGGGGGGGGACCATTCCTTCCAAAGCAATGAGAGCCCCCCCCCCCGGGCCACCCCCTGAAATCAACTCTGGGGCCACGGGACTGCCCGTGCAGATCTCTAACTCACGCATTCAGTGCTTGGGAACAGATTTTGAAAAATGGGCGGCAGCCAAAGTGTTAAGGTAAATTTTTGATCAAAATCCCCGACTAAAGAATTTCTCTTTTTTGTCCAACAATCAAGTGGCAAATTTCACCAAATTTTCTGACGACTTAATGACTATTTTCAGTTTTTTTTCATGCAACTGATTGACAAATTTTGCAATATTATATTTCTACCCACCTGTAAAATTTAGTTTTTTCTTGATACTGATTTGTGAAACTCGTGGGATTTTTATCATATGGTCGATGAATGAATTTCGACTTTCAGATCTTTCAGATTTCTTTTATCACTTTTTCAGATTTTCCCTGCAAGTGACAAGGTACAAGTGTGCTGTTTTTTAAACATTTCTGCCCAGTGGCCCTTTTTATCTAGAATCAACACTAGGATAGTGATGATTCTAGAAAAAAGGACTGCTGTGTGCGAATTTTTAAAAAAGGGCACTCGCAGAACAGAAGTGTAAAAATCTAGGCGCCAGCATGCAGTTTCTCACCACTAAATTTTATTAGTTCTCTTCACTTAAATTCTTACAAAAAATTTAGGTGAAATATTAGACAAAAAATAACAAATAAAATTTAGTGGTGAGAGACTGCCCATTGGCACCTAAATTTTTATCTTGCATTCATGTACCTTGTTCACAAAAAATAATTTGAATTGGTTTTCTTAGACTCCTTTTTTATTAGTGGTGTACCGAGTAGTACTTTGGCCGAGTACTCGGTACTCGGCCACTGACTACTCGACCGAATACCGAGTAGTTGTGTAATAAGAAAAACTTACTTTTATTTGTATGTGTGAAACTAAATTTTAATCTTGAATTATTTTATGAGGGGTTTTTGCTTAACTTTTTTTATATTTTGTACACATATTGTTAAATACTGAGTAAATAGTTTTATGAATTATTACATATATTATACATTGATATTCGAATAACTTTTTACTGATCAGTTTGAAATTCTTACAACTACTCGGTATTGGCCGAGTACTCGGCCAAAATTTCGCCGAGTACCGAGTACTCGGCAAATTGGCCGAGTATGCCGAATACTCAGTATTTACCGAGTACTCAATACAGCTCTATTTTTTATCAATAAAATTTTGCAATGTTTTCCTGTGACAGATTGAATTTTGCGATTTTTCCCCCATTTAATGTTATTATGCATTCCTTTTTTTAAATATTAATATTCAATAACTATTTTTCAATTATCAGTTAATGTGACTTATTTAGCAGTTTTTCAGCTGGTCGACAAATTTCACATTTTTTCCTGCCACCAACTGAAGAATCTTGTGAGTTTTGTCTCGATTGATGAATTTCATGATTGATTTCTGCAACAGGTTGACAAGTTTCACAATATTTTAAAGCAGCCGACTGAAGAATTGTTCTGGTTTTTTTTTTTTTTTTTTCAATAATGGTTGTTGGTTGTGTTTATGATGGACAGTTATCAGCACGAGGGATATAGGCCCTAACGGGGGAGAGTGCCCTCCGTGGGTGGTCTTTCTAAGGGAACTTAACCCGTATTTATGCTTGGAAAACCAAGGTCCGAAGAAAACTCTAAAAGATTAGGCCGACGGGCGCTATTGGGATCGAACACAGCACCTCCCGTCCTACCAGCTTCGAGAGCAGAACCTCTCGGCCACTGGTGGGGCTTTTCAATAATGGACTGGGGAATTTCATAAATCTTTTCATTGAGTGAGTAATGATTTTTGCAATTTTTTTCACGCTACCAATTCTCGAGTTTTGCAATATTTTATTTCTACTGATCGGGGAAATGTGCGGGAGCTTCCTTGCGATCGATTTGCAAAACTCGTGCGATTTTTTTCATATTGTCGATGGATGAATTTCGAAGATTTTCACCACGTCCGATCGAAGAATTTCATTATTTCTCTTACTTTTTGAACTTTTTTAATATTTTCATCCTTTTAGATTGGATTTTTTTACAGAGCCCTCCGATAAATGTCATTTATAATATATAAAAATTTCATAGAGAAGTGAGGGTGTATTCCAGGTGGTGCAACCCCCACTTTTCAAAATTTTGCCGACATCCCTCATGTAACTTGTTAGAAAGGCCCCATCACCACTTATTTATGTTATGCACATCCGGCTTTCCTCACCCGCTTTGCCCCCCCCCCCCCTCTAAGGGGGAACTTTTCTAAATTTTGCCAACATGCCTTGTAACATATTGTTGGAAAGGCCTGTGAGCACTTATTCATGTTGTGCACATCCGGTTCCCCCCCCCCCGCTAGGGGGCACTTTTCTAAATTTTGCAGTCACCCATCATGTGACATATTGTAGGAAAGGCCTAATACCACTTATTCATGTTATGCACATCTGGTTTCTCCCCCCCACTTTGCTCCCCCTGAGGGGGCACTTTTCTAAATTTTGCTGACACCCCTCGTGTGACCCATCGCTGGAAAGGCCAATGACTACTTATTAAGTTATGCACATTTGGCTTTCCTCCCCACACTTTGCCCCCTCCAAGGGGGGGCACTTTTCTAAATTTTGCAGTCACCCATCATGTGACATATTGTTGGAAAGGCCTAATGCCACTTATTCATGTTATGCACATCCAGCTTCCCTCCCCCACTTGCCCCCCTCAGGGGGGGCACTTTTCTAAATTTTGCAGTCACCCATTATGTGACATATTGTTGGAAAGGTCTAATACCACTTATTCATGTTATGCACATCCGGCTTCCCTCACCCCACTTTGCCCCCCCCAAGGGGGGCACATTTCTAAATTTTGAAGTCACCCATCATGGGACATATTGTTGGAAAGGCCTAATACCACTTATTCATGTTATGCACATCTGGCTTCCCTCACCTGACTTTGCCCCCCCCCCCCAAGGGGAGCACTTTTTTAAATTTTGCCGACACCCCTCGTGTGACCCATTGCTGGAAAGGCCAATGGCTACTTATTCAAGTTATGCACATTTGGCTTTCCTCCCCACACTCCCCCCCCCCCCCAAGGGGGGCACTCTTCTAAATTTTGCAGTCACCCATCATGTGACATATTGTTGGAAAGGCCTAATACCACTTATTCATGTTATGCACATCCAACTTCCCTCACCCCACTTTGCCCCCCCCCCCAAGGGGGGCACTTTTCTAAATTTTGCAGTCCATCATGTAACATATTGTTGGAAAGGCCTAATACCACTTATTCATGTTATGCACATCCGTCTTCCCTCCCCCCCACTTTGCCCCCCCCCTAACGGGGCACTTTTCTAAATTTTGCAGTCACCCATCATGTGACATATTGTAGGAAAGGCCTAATACCACTTATTCATGTTATGCACATCTGGTTTCTCCCCCCCACTTTGCTCCCCCCTGAGGGGGCACTTTTCTAAATTTTGCTGACACCCCTCGTGTGACCCATCGCTGAAAAGGCCAATGACTACTTATTAAGTTATGCACATTTGGCTTTCCTCCCCACACTTTGCCCCCTCCAAGGGGGGGCACTTTTCTAAATTTTGCAGTCACCCATCATGTGACATATTGTTGGAAAGGCCTAATGTCACTTATTCATGTTATGCACATCCAGCTTCCCTCCCCCACTTGCCCCCCTCAAGGGGGGCACTTTTCTAAATTTTGCAGTCCATCATGTAACATATTGTTGGAAAGGCCTAATACCACTTATTCATGTTATGCACATCCGTCTTCCCTCCCCCCCACTTTGCCCCCCCCAACGGGGAACTTTTTCTAAATTTTGGAGTCACCCATCATGTGGCATTTTGTTGGAAAGGCCTAATACGACTTATTTATGTTATGCACATCCGGCATTTCTCCTCATATTTTCTAATAAATTTTTAAAAGGCTACAGTCAAACTGCAAAAAAAATGTAGTTGGGAGACTGCGGTGATTTGGCACAAATCCCTGCAGTTCTTTTGAAGTCGACATAACCATAAATTTACTGCGGTGAGTGTGTAGTTATCAACTACACATTTACTGCGGTTAATTTATAGTTATGTCGACTTCAAAAACACTGCAGGGATTTGTGCCAAATCACCGCAGTCTTCCAACTACATTTTTTTTTAAGTTTCACTGCAGTTCATTTTTAGCTGGGGAGCTTCTAAAATCAAATGAAACAGTTAATAACGTTCCCTACCGTCAACGAATGACCAATTTCATCCATGCATTGATTCAATGGCGATCAAAATGTACTATAAGACACAAAAACGTGATTTTGAAGACACCTTTCCCTTCCACAGACACAGCGAAAACGACTATAGACCCATTTTTATACTTAGCTGGGAAACATTGCTCACCCGCAGTACTCAACAAACTGCGTCCCTTCCGACTATCAATTGTTTTCATTGATGCCTTACGAACACTCCATGAAAAACTTCAACAATTACGGAGATGTCGAAAAATGGCTTGATGACTGGATCACCTCAAAAGATGAAAGGTTTTTCTGGGAAGGTATCCACAATTTGCCAAAGGAAAGGGGGAAATGGGTAGCCAACGATACACATACATTGAATAAACCACTTGATATCTTTCTCCGTAATTATAAGCGTTTTTATAGTGAAAAAATTCACAATTATTAACCGACACATCTAATGTTATTGTTAATTTTACTGTTATAAACTGGCATCCCAGCTGCCAGTATTATACTATATATATATTATTATGTATTTAAAATCAACAATTATTATTCTTATTATTATTTACAGAGTACTGTCTAATGCACTGTCTAAAATTCTTTTTTTCAAACTTTGAAATTTTCAATATACATCCCTATATTTTTTTCCTAGAATCTTCTCTGGCATATTTCATTTAACCCTAAAAGATTTTTCGCCGCTCCATATTTAAAAACGTGTTTATTAGAAGCTAAAATGTTTTTAAAAAGCTACTTAAATATTGAGAAATACATTTTGAAAGCTGAATGAAAATGCTGTCATAAATATTAAAACAAGGACATAATCATACTTATTTTTATCGATAGTGAAGGTGTTTAATTGAAAATCTATAAATGTGTCGTTGTTTGATAATATTTAGCAATACTTGAAATGACAGGAAATGGATTTTCAATATTAATCTTGTATGCGAACCCTTAACGTTGTCGTTTTTGCATATTTGCTATCGTATAACAACTAAAGATCACAAAACTAATGAAATGAGGGGGGAAAAGGAGGAATGGGAGGTAGTCACATACAAAAAAAAAAAAAAAAAAAAAAAATCTGTTTATTATATTCCAGTCATTGCATTATTAATTAATAATTAACATTTACGTTCCAGCTTTCTCCAAATGTATACGTTCGCATTAAAATTTAAGCTTTAAAAAAGTACTGCAAGGAAAACAAATAAAATGTTTTCGCTTAAATTGCGTCTAAAAAAACAATATTTTCACTTAGCATTGATTAGTTAATTTTTTAATAATTTATATCTCAATTTATATCTAAATATCCATTAAAAATTTATGAAATGTTTGTAATTTCACATTTTTACCTTCTGAATTTAAATGTATAGCAATGTTATAAAGAAGAAACGTTGTTACTTTGTCTGTATGGGGTATAATATCTCGAACTACTGAAGAGATTTCAAAACTAATGGGAGCAAAAAGATGGTGACACTTTTTGCCACCTTTGACAGTCTTTGCTGCATCATTGGTTACAGTTTATGTCGATACTACTACCTCCAATACGATGGTACAACTTAAAATTTGGTAGACTTGAACTTTCAAGAACCTTGAAATTTATCTGGTGGTTAGTTTTAAGATGTAATAGCTACTAGGAACAATTTAAAAGGATGAAATGAGCGAAAAAGGTTCTAAAAACTTTTAAATTACGATTTATTCAGAGTTATGAGGGAAAGAAACTTGAAATTTGACATGCATGTTACTTTTAACACGTAAAAGCTTGCTAAAGACGTTCTAAAAAATTCGAAATTGAAAAAGGGAAATGAGCAGAAACGTTCTAAATTATGATTTGTTTGGAATTGTTAGGACAAGAATTTGACCATGGCTGTTACTTTTAACTTAATATGCTCCACAGAACAGTTTCTAAAATATTCGAAATATAACAGGGTTAAATGAACGAAAAATGTTCCAAAATCACGATAACTTTGCAACTGCAGAACCGATTAAAAAATTCTTTCATGATTATACTGGTGCAGATTCTGCTTAAAACTGGGAAACTTTTTATGTCTGTGAAACTTCTATAAAAGGAGTGCAAGAGCAATAAACGTTCTAAAATTACGATTTCTTTGAATGTGTTGAAGTTTATAAACATGAAGTTTGACATCATGCTTATCTTTAAGATGTAAATGTTCGCTAAGAAAGATTCTAGAAAAAGTCAAAATTTAAATGTGCGAAAAGAACTGAAAATGTTCAGAAAATGTTCTAAATTACGATTTCTTTTGAATTGTTAAGGCTAGAAATTAGAAATTTAGCGCGGTAGTTACGTTTAAGACGTACATGCCCGCTCAGAATAGTTTCTAAATAATTTGAAAATTTATAAGGGTGAATCGAGAAAAAAGTTTTAAAATTTATTTCGAACTACCGAACCAATTTCACATCTTCTCTCGGGATAATAACGGTGGCAGTTTAAAAACATGCTATATTTTATGTCTGTACAAACTGCTCTCAAAGGTGCGCAAGGGAGGGAAAAAAGTTAAAAAATTTCGATTTCTTTGATCTTGTTCAGGCTAAAAATAAAAAAATATGATATGATGGTTACTTAACCCATTTATGCCTAGCGTCCCATTTTTTGGACGCTTCGGATTTTTATAAATTTCTATAATTTTGTTCTTCTTTGTAACATGAAATTTGTATGAAATAATTATCTATAAATGTCTTTATCTGTTACCGAAAGATGACAGCATAAGATGGATATTTATTTGCTTAAAATGAAGGTTTTTTTCGGAGTTTATAGATTTTTCATTTTTCAAGATGGCAAAATATAAAAAGTACGTGTATTTATGTTTTTTCTATTAAGAATATCAATGAATAAGTCATAATCTTAGCCTGTAGACTTTTTTGAAAAACGTATTTTTTTAAATTGTGAAATTATATGTTCAAGTCTGTTTTTTTATGCATTTTTGTAACGCACAAAATATAGGGTGCTAGGCACGAATAAATACATATTTTTATTAGCCATTTAGGGGACAGTTATTTATGTAAAGTCCTTTTCAAGATGATTATGGAACAAATTGTTTTTAAGCCTCAAACACAATTGTTCTTAGTTTATTATTACTAATACTTATAATGTTATTAGTCTCTGTAAAGAAATAAATACATTTCTTAGTAATTCATAAAAATATTAATTAAAGTATATACAGTTTTCTGAAAGTCATTACTGTCAAATTTAGTTAGGGTGAAACACCCTCTATTTGTGACTAAATAAGTGGTTTGCGACCCTATGTTCATATGTGATTTTTTATTCTTGTTGTATGAGTGATTTGCCATGTCATTTTGTAAACGTTTTTTCGAATTACCCTGTATGTAGAGAACCTCCAATGAAAATTTTAAGCGTAGCATTAATTAGTAGATGTTATTACAAATGTATTGGTACCACTCTCATTTTTGTACGATGACTTGAAGGAGAGTTAGTAGGTGTGTTTCTCTCTTTCTTTGCCTATTGTACAACTTACTTAACATACATATGTTCTGATTTTGAAATCAGTAGGAGATCCAGTCCGGACCTCCCGGGTTACAGAATATAAAAGAATATAATTTTTTTTTATATAAGTTTTTTTAGATTGCCCACTAACAACACCAAAGAGCATTTTTATTTGTAAAGTAAGAATTTTGTATTTAAATAAAATTTCTAAATATATTGCGTTTTTTTTTCGTATGAGTTAATAGCTGAGGAAATCTCTAAAGGTTTCGCCACTTACAGCCTTGCTTTATAATTCTGATCACTTCAGTTATTTAAGCGCGTAAATCTATTATATGTCTGTTAAATTTCTGTTTTATTTATATTATTTTATTATTTTATTTTATTAATAAAGTTTTAACTTTGTTATGGAATATCAATCGGAAACAAGTGCTAAACTATTTATATTAACTTAAGTGAGAACGGATTTATCTTTAACAATCATTTGCACGCGGTAGAGATAGAATTTTTTAAAGAAAAATCATGCTTGAAAATTACTCTTAAAATCATAAAAAATAAGTAAATTGCGATAAAAAAAAAATGCAATACAATTTTGAAGCAAACTAAATTTATAAGTGCATTTTTTTTCTATTTGACGGTGTAAAAATTGAAAATATGGGATGTTTGGAATTTTAAAGAACTGCAGTCGTAAAAGCGAAATTTAATCGTCTGATGTCGCCAACATCGATATGACGTCAGCGTTACGGATGGACACGTTTGTCCGTTATAATATAGATAGATATTGAATAAATGATCTCTAACAACAAGAAACGAAATTATGTATGAGGTGTCGAGTTATCGAGGTTCTACTGTATTATGATTCTTTAATGTTTCTTTAATGATGAAAACCAAGTACTATGTCGATAAAAAATAATTCAAAAATGTCAATTTTTTCCCGCTGAATATTGAAACTGAATCACTATGCAGCATTTTGAATACATTTTTCGTACCGAACAACTCGCAGCAACGTTTGAAGCATTTATCCTGTCCCGTTTACAGAAGTTATTTATAACTATTTCTAAAGTGATTTAAGACTTTATCAAAGCTATTTATCCGGTCACTGTTTTTTATCTATTCGAAAGTATACTCTTACTTTTAAGCAACATGTAATCTTAGAATGAACTTGTAAAGATAAAGGCAGATCATAATCAGATTTTCGCACGCCCAGCTTTAAGCTGTCATAATCTCATAATCCTTAACAATATGACGGGTTTCCAGGAGGGAATTTTGTGAAAGATAATGTAGATAAACTGTAACTGGATATTTACTAGAAAAATTTTCTCTATGAGCATTGTTATATTCATTATATTAAATATCCTTTAATTAAACATAAGCTGGAAAATGAGCTTATATGTCGCATTAGTAGTTCATAGTTGTGTTTTCATTTATTTTACCGTATTAGCTATATGAGGAAAACTATTTTTTTTTCTTCTAGAGGTGATATTTCAAATATAAGGCTAAAGAAACGTTTTTTTTAAACGGTAAATATTTAAATATATGCAAAGGACACATTTGCATATATTTAAATCAATCAGGGCAATTAAAAAGATTAATAATTCACTAACAAATGGTAAGTGATGGAATAAATTATTTATTTGTAAAGTAGCTCATAAATTTTGCATATAAAGCGATTTTAAAAATAGTTATGATCATCAATAAAAGGTGCTGGGTTACCTCAACCTATAAGAATGATCAGACTTATGTATAAATCTAGATCAAAGTTCACTCAGTTTATTACTTTTCATTCTGTTTAGTTAGTGAAATTCAAACAGATAAGTATCAACATGTTACTTATTTAATTTTTATGCTTATTATAGTTAATTAATTATTGAATTTAAAGTTCGGGTGCGTATTATTTGGAACAACATATATATTGTTATGTAAGAAATATTGTTAATAGTAGTTAAACATTTATATTTCAAGGAGATTGATAGTTAATTTGTGACAGTAAAATCTGTGAACACAGAATTTGCCTGTAACAGAATACTGCTTTAAACAAACAACAACAAATAATTATGACTCCGTTAAAAAAAATACGATACGATACGCAATCGGATGTTCTGGTTAAAACGGAAACCTCTGTAAAAGGATTTTTTTTTGTTCATTGCGACTTCGTTGTAGCAGATTTTTTGTATTGGTATTCATAAATTAAGTAACAGACACAAAATTCTAATTTCACTCACAAAAGTTTGTTTTGAATGGTTAGAAGAAATGGATATAAATGAAAAATGTAGCAAACAGGTACTACACAAAGTAACTTCACAGTCGAGTAACCAAATGACGGCCAATGGAGAGTAATGAAACAAAGAAAATATAACCCATTTTGCACATTTGACAGCAAGGCTAACTAAAGGTAGACTGTCTCACTACCTTTCGCATTAGACTGTTAGAGTCACGTGAACGTGATGCTCTTTTCGTACACCTGCATAGAGCAAGGTGAACTGTGCGACGTCACGAACAGGTTTTTGCTGCTGCTGTAGGACAGCTATCGCTACCTTTATCAATGGTTTTTCTGTTTGTGTGTCCTACAGCTTTCTTCATTGTTCTCCGGTAAAAGTCACGCGAAGTGAACTGCTCTATACGTGCATCACGTGACTCAAGCGGTCTGGGAAAGAAAAGTCACTTTTAACGCACCGTGGCAGACTGTCTTTTTCTTTAGTTTTGAACGTTTCATTGAAGTCATATCGAATGACTGTGTTATTAGGGTATTATACCTATTTACTACATCTGTCGTTTAGATCAGTTCCTTTTGACCACTCACATTTAGTTTTTATGTGCGACAATTAGCATTTTGTGTTTGTCCCTTAATTTATGGATACCAGTGTATTTTTTGAAGATTTATTAGCAACGGAGTTTAGAGTAATTTTGCTGCAACCGAGAAAAAATTACTGGCAACCGCTTCTATTCTATCTTTATTGTCTGTAACTAGATTTCAATACTAATTTTTACTGTTTTTTAAATAATTAAACAAAATTTTCTTTTATTTTATTAGTTTTAGAAATATTCTTAAAGATAAATGTAATAATTATTGAATATGAGTTAAGGGGTAGATGGGTTTAAATAACAACGTAAACAGCTGGGGGTGGAGAGGCTACAATATATTTAATCATGTTTAGAGAGTGGTTCGTAATTTTTCCTTTAAAAAATTTCACATTTCGTCCTTGGCATCAATATAATCAAGGGTATCCTGAAAATGAAGTGTCATTAATGAAAATGCAGTGTTAGTTGAAGGTATTCTGAAAATTCATTATCAGTTGAGGGTATCCTGTAAATGCAGTGCCAATTGTCCGCTTTCACAGGACATTCTTGAAATATCAAAATAATAACAAAAATCGCATGCAATTAATCTTGAGCGTACTGGTTACATCGTAGCCTATGATTTAAAAAAAATAAATAAATATTTGCGAAAATGGCAGCATTAAAAAAAATCAATTTGGCCCCATAAAAATAGCCTTAAAATACTTATAAAATATAGAAAAATGAAAATGTCGAAAAAATCCTACGTAATGCCATACAGAATTCAATTCTGAACGTTTGTATAGAAATTTAAGGGAAAATTGTTGCGCCATCTATGAGCAGTCTATGTGACTGGGTGAAAAAGCCGTTTTTAGAAAAATATGTTTAATAATTTGAATTAAAAAAATTACTTTTGAACTACATTCTAGATGCTATAAGCTATCAGTAAATGTATTTATTTTTATTTTATTTTTTTAAGTTTCAGATTGGTGTCTTCTTTAATGAAAAGTTAATTAAGGGGTAAAGTCTCCTTGATTGACCAATGTATTTAATTACTAGTTAAAGTTAAATACCTGTTCCAGTCTTATCAATAGTTTTGATGAGTGAAAACCATAAGTTAATGAGTTGAAGAGAAAAAAAAGCTGCCAACTCAATTATGGATTTGAATATGATTTAAGGGAAGGTGCTTATTTTGTTGACTTAAAAAATATATAATTTTTAGAAATATTTGTTTACAAAATCATAAGATATAATGATAAAATTTAATACATATATATATATATATATATATATGTTATAACAAAGAAAGGAAAAGGCGCTAATGAGTGGAGGGGAGTGATTGTCTTAAAACAATCTCAAGGCTGATAAGGTGATTTCAGAGTGTAAATTTAGCGATAGCGGAAATTATCTGAAGCAAAAATTATGACCAATTTTATAATCTGCAGATTTTTGTCCATAAAGTGCACACCAAAATGAAAAAATGCTAGTTGGATGTGCCAATCCCAAAACTTACTTCTATCTCATACATCTTAACATTTTAAAAAGCCGTTACGCATGTTAATACTTCAATATTATTAGTTCAATGTTATACCAACTTTAATTTTCATCTTAAATTTCTGCTTCAGTGAATTAATCGGTGTAAACACGAGTTAATCTCGATCATGACAGTATTTTTTAAAAACATTTAGTTTTTCGTTATTCTGTTGTACATCAGCTGATTGCGAAAAGCCTTCTTAGCAGGACGCGAGTTCCCGTCGCTGCACGAGGCGCCGATGGACAATAGAACTAAGAAAAATCAAGAACCTTTTTGCAAAAATGGCTATCAGAGCGCCCCTTTCTGGCGGAGTATTTCTAAATTGAAGGAGGGCCTGTTGGCCATAGCGAAAAGCGTGTGCAAAATATTTGGTTCAATTCTATGCACATAACTTTATACACTTTTCAATTTTACATGGATCAAAAATCGATGTTACATCGCCCCCTTCCGGCGAAATATTTTCAAATTCAAGGACAAACTGTTTGCCATAGCCAAAAGATATTTGGTTCAATTCTATGCATAACTTTGTACACTTTTCGATGGTACAATAACGAAACTGACACAAAAATCTCTATTACAGCGCCCCCTTCTCGTAGAATTTTTTCAAATTCAGGGAAGACCTGCTTGCCGTAGTCAAAAACATACACTCTAAAATTGGGAAGAGTGAAAAGTTCACTCTTCGAAAGAGTGACAGGCATTTTCACTCTTTCTGGAGTGAATTTTATAAAAATACACTCCTTAAAGTGTGGAATTTTCCACTCCCTTGAAAGGAGTGAAATGTTTCACTCCATTGCCGAGAGTAAAATATGTCACTCCGTTGTCGAAAGTGAAATATCTCACTCCGCAAACGAGTGTGAAAGACTGGCATTATACACTTTAAAAAATTTCCGATCAACGATGTAACCTTGGAAATTACTCCCATTTGGTACTAAAACGCACTCCTTTCCAAGAGTGGATAGTCACTCTTCTTAAAGTGGCTATTCATTTCTGCTTAAAGTGAATAGCCACTCTAAGAAGGAGTGAGTATTGTAGTATTGGTATTACCCATCAGCCAATCAGAACAGCATCTACAACGCTTTTTTTAAGATAAGAGAAAGACGTCTGCCATTTTAGGATTAAAATACACACGTATATTATTAAAGCGATTATTTATGGAACGTAAAGTAAGTCTTTTTTATTTTTAAAATTTTATTACTGTTGGTTTGTATATTATGAACATGAGTTAAATAGTGTTTTGATATGGAAAATGACTGATCTGTAATTGTATTCAGAAGCGATATTTTGCTATTTGATCCTGTGATGTAAAATATCTTAATATGCCATCGCTCGAAATACAAAAAAAGAAAAAAAAAAGCTGATGCAGAGACTGATTCATCCCAACATTTATAGTAAAATGTAAACATTAATTTGCAGTTACTTGACATTGAAAATGTGTTGAGACAGTGATTTGGATTTTTTTCGGTTTCAGACTTTTTTCTGATTACAAACACTTACATGTATTTATCGTCATTATTATTTTGGAGTTAAATATGATATTCGAATATTATGATATTACGAAACGGTTTCAAATTAGAAATTAGCATTTTATTGGGAAAATGTCTTTTCACCTATTACAGTAGTGAAACTTGTGAAAGATTTTTTTTTATTACTAATAATATTTTAAATTATTATTTAAAATCCCAAATCTTCATACCAATGTTTTCAGATATAACATTTTCCAAATTTATAAAATAATAGGAATTTCTTATAACATATGGAAAGATTTATGAGAAATTGTTAAATCTAATAATGCATTTAATTCATCTATTGTAGTTTGTTGTTGTTTAATAGTACAATTATAAAATACTAATTATTATTTTTAGTGTTTTTCAGATTGGTATAATTATTCTTTTTACTATTTCCCAGATCAGTCTTTTCCTATACAACATACCAAATCTATTTAGCTGATATTCGCAAAATACAATACGGGAATAAAAAATTTAAATAAATATGGCTTATCATGTCGTTCTATAAATAAGAGTTATATTAATATCCGTTTTTCAGCAATAGCGTAAGAAAATTCGAAATCATAATTAAGTTAAGGAATATGTTTAAAAGAAAAATATATACATATTCCAGAGAATATAAAATTCTAGACACCATGTTCATATTAATAAAGCAATGACAAATCACAACATATAAAAAAACTTACACATTCTTAATATTTAGAGCAAGTTTAGGACTTATTGAAAAAAGATATCAGTTGATAAGCATTTTAAATTAAAAATATTTTAGGAGAATAGTACTCCAAAATAGCGATATTTTGCTATAAAGTACGGTAAACGATAAGGTTTTATATTTAAAACAAAACTTTATTTTAAAATTGGGCATTTTAAAATGACCATATATTTATAGGGCATGCAATGAAAGCAAACACAAGGTAAAAGTTTGTAATAAAATATTATAGGTGTTTTTTTTTGTTTTTGTTTTTTTTTTTGTCAATAATCTAATTTATTTCACATGTAACTTTAATTGAGTTTTTCCTTAAAAGTTCAATTAATGATACAAACTATGAATTAAATAAATATTGTCAATAAAGTATTTTATTCCAATCTTTACCACGTTTGTATTTATTTTCATTGCATGCTCTAAAAGTTATGATTATTTTAAAATGCCCAAGGAACAGCAAAAAAAAAAAATGCACTGCATAAAAATTGAACATTCATCCCTATGAAAGAGAAACTGTTTACTTCTACCAGGGGTGAAAAACGTACTCCTTTGGCAAGAGTAAATAGTCACTATTTTGAAGGAGTGATTATTCACCCCTGTTTAGAGTGACTATTCACCTTCGATGAATTCATTCTTCACTTCTTCCATGGTATTCACTCTTTCAGAGAGTCAAAAATTCCACTTTTGCTCAGAGTAAATAGTCACTCGAAAGAGATTGGGCATATTTTGACAGTGCCATAGAGTGAATATTCACCACTCCGGTGGTGAATAGTCACTCCTCTTTATTTAGAGGGTACACAAAAAATTGGCTCAATTCTATGCAAAACTTCATACACTTTTCGATGGTACAATAATGAAAATAGCTCAGACATTACTATTACAGCGCCCTTTCTGGTGGAATATTTACAAATTGAAGGACGACCTGCTGCCCATAGCCAAAAACATGTACAAAAAAATTGGTTAAGTTCTATACATAACTATACACTTTTCGATGGTACAATAATGAAAATGACACAAAAATTGCTATTACAGAACCCCCTTCCGGCAGAATTTTTTTCACATTCAGGGAGGACCGGCTTTCCATAGCCAAAAACATACGCAAAGAATTTAGTTCAATTTCCAATGCATAACTTCATACACTTTTCGATGGCAAAATAATGAAAATGGCACAGACATCGCTAATACAACGCTTCCTTCCGGCGGAACATTTCCAAATTGAAGGAGGACTTGCTGGCCATAGACAAAGCATATACAAAACATTTGGTTCAATTTTCTGCATAACTTCATACACTTTTCGATGGTACAATGGCGACACCCGTACAGACAGACATTTTGTATAAACATGTTTTTGGTATCTTTGATCCCTAAAACGTGTAAATCTGTCGAAAACCGGAAGTCGAAAAAAGCTTCGATTACAGTACTTTCTTCTATTGAAGATAGAAGAAAGTAAATATACAAATTTTGAGAGAGTTACAGCATTTCAAAGAAAATTATTTTCTTTTTTCAAATTTTTGAAAAATGTTCATTAAATACCAGCAAACCCTCTCGGTCTCAGTTTGCCAAGAAAAATTAAGCCCGGTATCTGCGGGGTTACGCGAAATTTAAAAAATAATTTTATAAAATTAAACAATTAAGAATGTCTTTGCAAACGAGAAACAAAAATCTAACCAGAAAATTTCGACTGCGGAAAGATCACATGACGAAATCGCTCTCATTGCTTTTTTACGAAGGAACACCGTCGTCATATCAATAGATTTTTTTGTCGATAAAAATCTATTGTAGGAACCCAACGCCGGAAAAATCCCTCTGTGAAACTTCATTTCGGTTGTCGGAAATTTCTCTTGAGTTTTTAAAAATTCGTATAAATTCAAATTATCAATATTTTTCGAAAAAGTTTTAATGATTCCATACGGTTTCCTCTGTACAAGGCCATGAAATGTAACTTTGGGTGGCTAAGATATCAAGTAGAAATCGATTGAATAAAAAAACAAAAACAAAAAAAAACACAGTTTTCATTTTCTGTGGAAGGGGGCATTTTAAAAATATTGCTAAAAATTCAAAAATTGATGTACGAATTAAGAATAAACTTTATGAAAAATTTTACTATACTAAACTAAAAGGATTGTGTTTGGGTTGATTTTATGAGTGAATCAAAATCGCCGAATTTAGAAAATTGAGAAAATACGCCAATTTGTTATTCAATAAAAAATAACAAAAGATCCAAAATCTGAGTCTCAATTACATTTAGACCTTTCTTTCCTAAACCAAATTTTCAGAACTCTACGTGAGATAGATCCCCCCCCCCCCCCTATCTTCCCTAACTATCGCCTTGAAACAAACAGATACACAGACAAAAAAAATCATTTGTTAATACAGATATATGTTGTCTAAAAAAAGAATTCTTCTTTAAAATGTGTAATATTTTACGATATTCTGAATATTTTAAGTCCAATACTAATATGCCAATCGCATAATCTGGTAATTGTGGTAGACTTTAACCAACTTGAAAGAAGGTATTTCTGAGAAAAACGCATATATTTATTTAACATTCTACTTGACGTACAGCCACTCGATTGGATATTACTTATCCTTCTTTTAATTGCTAAAAGGTGTAAAATATATAGGAACACATTTTGCCTGTCTTAAACAAGCGAGCGACTTGAAACCAATCATATGTCACTATGGCAAACCTCATGGCTACGTCATAGATGTACGTGAACTATGCGTTTGAGCTAATTATCAGTGGGATGGAGGTGTGATCGGATAGTTTCTGAGCTGATCTCTGCTTTGTATTCTATTTTACTATTCGATGAAGCTGTTTGTGGTGAATCTGAGCAGAAATGATCTATCTTTAAACACGTCAACTTATTATGTATATAGTACTTCTGTAAATATCGGAATGTGTATATCATCTTTTTTCCATTCAATATTTTAACACCCAAAAAGGTGTTAGTGATTTATATGAAGCGAATGAAGTTATTCTATAAATATAAACTTTAAAAACAGTAGAAAATGTCTTATTAGACTGTTTACATGTTTCGGCTTCATCGAAGCCCATATAATAATAATAATAAAGAATGTTCTATAGTTGCACGATCTATGATGTAATGATTTGAAACGCCACCATTCAATTTTTTACGTACTGTTTCAGATTACGCACGCTATTTTTTGTTTTTACTTGGATGTTTATTACAATATTCGTAATCATGGAGTAACCCAACCCATAAGTTTCGTAAGTTAAATGGTGCTGCATCGTTACACATTGAAGTTTTACGTTTTACAATCTCTATGGTTTCTCTTATAATGGATAAATAGTATAGACTGAAGGGGAAAATTATCTGTTCTTTCATTGAAAATTATTTGGATAATTTCTTCTTGATATAATTTTTCTAGGGCTGTGGTTTTTCTATTATACTTTATATATCAGTTATATGCTGTTTTTTATAGCTAAGTTTCCTGCTAGCCATTCCAATATAGTAATTATTTGATCTGACTGCTCCAATTAATGGTATGTCCAATACTCCTGAATGATTCTCAAAATAATATACAACTTAAGAAATTCGACGAATTTCGACTTTTTTGACGTAAACTTTGATCGAGTACTTTTAAGTGGTAATAATACAAGCATAAATATGCAGCGCAAATATCGAAGATAAACTAACTTTTAAAAACTTTTAAAATATGTAAAAAAAAAAAAAAAAAAACCCTACAATTTTTCCTCCACAAAATGCAATTTACACACAAAATGTCACTTGGTGGTTTATTCAAAAATAAATTTTAAGCATTCCTAAAACAATAAAAAATAATGAGAGAGAGAGAGAATTTAAAACGTTTTTTCTTTCTCAGTTTAGATGGTCAACGTTTTTTAGCACATTTTCCAGACGTTTCTTTCTGAATATTCTAGTTTTTCTCTTAATAAGTTGAAAGTTTAGAAAGATAGAAATAAATGTTAAGAAAGACAGAAAAACGATTTCTTTACCATTTGAACATCACTTACTTCCAAAGACAAATATAATTCGACGAAGTATTTATCTCTGTCTATTTCCGAGAACGTTGCGTTTCAGCATCGGTGATTTCTTTAAGTGATTTAACCTGGCATGTGCATCTGCTAAATATAGAGAATAAAGACTGAAGATAAATATTATTTTTGTTTTCTGATGTCATAAACAGTTATCTATTGTGCACTTACAATGCGTAATGGATTACAGATGAATTAGACTTATTTATGTAAAAAATGTACTTGGATAGAAAGTGAAAAAGTTTCACTTGTGTAATTCATTGATTGTATAAAGGTAATTCGAAATATTTTTTGCTATAATGATTACGTGACACCAGTGCCATATTATCATTAGAGCTCATGGGGCGCATCTCCAGTTCTTATTGATTTCGGTCGTAAAAATATTTACTGGTCTTAAGTAGAAATTTTTGTGAAAAATACTTTAATATAAGAAAGATTTTAAAAATTCTTGATGCATTACATATAAAAATAAAAATTGCAGTGATGTATAGTTTTGTAAATTAATTAAGTCAAGTAACATGCATGTGCTTTAATGTTTTAGTTAGACATTCAATTGCGAATGTAACTATTTTTATCAACAGCTGACCAGACCCTTTTACCTGCAGGACGGGGTGTCTAGCTTAGTGGATTGTTTTAATACCTCCTTGATGCTATACAAGTGTCAAGTAGGTGTATCTAGTATTGTGTCAAGTAGGTGTTGATTGGGTACATGACCGCGGGGCAAAATTCGCCTGGTCGCCGACCCACCTAACGAGCACCCAGTCGACATTGCTGCAGTGCTCTTAATTGACTTACTAAAGTTTTCTGTGTTTGGCGGTTCATGGTTGCTATTTAACTTTGTTGAATTAATAAATTGTTGAAATGGCACCTACATGTTGGAATGGCATGTTGGAATGGTTAATGGCACATGGCACCTACACAACGCTCTTATGACATGAACCGACTGGATCAGCCGGCCGGCTGGCGCGTACTCGTACCAAAAAGCATGAGAGACAACTTAAAAAAAATAGGCTAAAACATGCGGTTAGTATACTTTGCTAATAATTAACATGCAAATTAAGAATAATTATTTGAGTTGTAATTTTTCAAACGGACGGCCAGAGTTCGAACAGGGGATCTCTTGGCTGAAGCTGCCAATGCACTGCGAACACAGCTATCCCGGACGGATTTGGAGGATCTAATTCACCCAGCTAACTTTACTGATCATAGCATCTGGTCTGATATATGAATCAGTTCAACAGAATAAATCGCAGACAATCGAACTCCAGTAAGCGCTGGATACGTAATTAATCTAGATTAATTTTAACACAATTATTCTAATTAGTAAATAAATCATATGAGTTGTTATTTTCCAACTGGAAAATTACAACTCATATGATTTATCTACCAATTAAAATAATCGTGTTAAAATTAATCCAGTGTAAGATTAATTAGCGTACATATAAAAAAGGAATTACTAGGCCATAAAGTAATAAATAGATCCTTTAAGTTAGTTTTGTTAGGCACATACGTCTTATAAAAAATTAAAACACATTACAATACATACATATATAGAGACTAACAATCTTACACACATGCATGGATACATACATTCATGCAGTTCTGCATACACACGTACATACATGCGCACATACATACATATTATACATGTATACAGAAACGCACACACACTAAAATTTTATTATAATGAAAAAAAATTCAAAATTAAATACTAAAGGTTAGTTAACTAACTGTAGCGTTAGTATAATGATATAAGATAAACCAAATAACTAATATGGATAATGTTACAGATGTAAGAAAAGAAATATTCTACAATGTGGACATGAATAGACAGTGTACTATTATGGTATCCGTATATTAGAAGTTTTAATATTTTCATAATTAATCGAAAGCATTTCTGACTTGTTTGAATTTATATGTGCTTAAAATTTTTAAATGGATGTTTTAATTTTATTATTACTATGTGGGATTCATAGTATCTGTGGCATACATGTGTTTTTTAAGGTACTGTAATAT
The DNA here is from genome assembly GCA_963932465.1 of Maratus speciosus. Taxonomy (NCBI): domain Eukaryota; kingdom Metazoa; phylum Arthropoda; class Arachnida; order Araneae; family Salticidae; genus Maratus; species Maratus speciosus. The sequence continues at coordinate 467,641,915 of OZ010790.1, forward strand.
TAATTCATCTTTCTTTTATATTATATTTGAATCTGACCGAATTAATTTTAATAAAGCAAATTTTTTAATGGTAATAAATATGTAACTTGTGTGCAAAATGATTCTCATTATTTTTTATTTTATTTTATTTTATTTTATTTCCCATTTGTGCATTTAGTAATCCAGAAACCTGATTGCTGCAGTGGCACACAGTCACCACTATTTCCAAACTGTAATTGTTACTTTATTTAACCTAAAAATTTATAGCATGAATATGGTGAAAATTACTGTTCAGAAATAGTGAAGTCTGTATGCCTCTGTGGTAATCAGACATAATCAGAATGTAATACATAGTAGTGCATTCCAACTGAATTTTCCAACTGAGTTAAAAAATGTCGAAGCCGGGAAGCGAACCCATGACCTTTGACTTATAAGGAGAGGGCCAATCATGGTAATCACAGATTTTGATTATTTTTATATAAGTTGTATGATAGAGACCCAGTAGACTCAAGTTCAACGGATTTTATACAACGCTTCTTAGCTATTGAGAAACAGGGGGTGGGGGTGGGGGCCTAATATTATAACGCACTTAAATACTTACTTTGAAAGGCGATTACTACGTTGTTCGTAACTCAGTTGTTACGGCATTTGCTTGTTGATCCGCGGGCTCAGGTTCAAGACCAGAACGCGCTACATTTGTTTTTCTGTTTTTTTGTTTTATAAATGTATTTGTAATTATAATTTAATAATCTGAATTAAAAATGTTAATATCGTATATTAATTATATTATTAAAATATTAAAATTTTAATTTATCATTTTTGATTTTTAAACAATTATTAAATATTTTTCATTATTTAAAGAGATTTTTTTTAAAAAAGAATCTATTATTGACTAAGAAAAATTCCAAAATCGTTACAAAAGCTGTTGTGGCGCCCTTTAGTTTTTATAAAATAAAACATTAAAAAAAATGCAGAAAGAAGATAAATGTTAAAGCAAAATAATTCAAAGTGCAAGCCTACGTATCACAAATTTAAAAATCTTTAATATGAAAAAATATGTTGTAATTTATTTTTTATGCTAATATTTAATATAATTATGCTTCTTCCTTTAAAAACAGAATAGTATTATAATCATATTCTTTTCTCTTATTAAGGCAATACATAAATAATGTTTCTTTGAAATCACGAATTGACACAATTGTTCAATATCATTGCATCGATAAAGAATATATGAAATACATTTTAAAAGCCATTTTAAAACATTAACAGTTTTATGATGCGTTATACGATTTAGTTATAAAAAGTTTAAATTATAATTGATGCACAAATTTCAATTGACAATGAGATTATTAAATTATAATTACAAGTATATTTATAAAAACAAAAAAACAAGAAAAACAGATGAAGCACGTTCCGGTTTCGAACACGAGCCGGCGGATCAACGAACAAATGCCGTAACAACGGAGGCACGACCAACGTATTAGTTTAGTTACAAAGTATTTAAGTTGTGTTATAATATTAGACCACCCTGTTTCTCTAGAACTAAGGAGCGTTGTATAAAATCCGTTGAACCCGAGTCTCCTAAGGGGCCTCTACCTACAACAGATATAGAAATAATCAAAATCTGTGATTACCATGGTTTGTTCTCTCCTTGTTAGTTCAACTAGCGGTCTGGGCATTTTTTTACACTCAGTTGGAAAAATTCAGTTATTATATCTTTACCAATCAGTATAATTGAGTTGAAAATAATAAAACATGGGTAGTACACTCATACAGTCCATGAACTGTCTTTGTAAAAACATGATAATCTATGACATGGACCCAAAATACCTTCTTTGCCGGGGCCCAAAATTTGGAAATTGAGCCCTGCGAGACACGAAGAACAATTATTGGAAAAAAAGGAAAAAGTCAGAATAAAATGGTACATGGTTGACTTTAAACCACAGCCTATGTTCTGCGCAATATAAAATAATAAAAAAATCATGCATCGATAATATCCTCCTTAGTAATTTGGAAAGTTTTCATTTCCTTTTAGGGTCATAAAAACTTGATATTTGGAATTTTCCAAATAAACTTTAGGCGTAAAATTTTGTTTTCAAAACCACCCAGTTTCCTAAATGAACTTGTACATAGGCAAACGTATTAGGCGTATCATTTGCAAATAAATTTAAAAACAACTTTTACAACAGTAAGACTTTCTAGGAGGGCATATTAATATTTTGTATGGATGATTAAATTTTGTCCAGCTTAAAACTTTTTAACATTACTAAAATATTTTAAAGCAATAACTGCCTATAGATAGTACTAATAACCTACCCCAGATAAAGCATGTTGGATTTTCTTGAAGATCCTGAAGAATTAGATCAGTATGCAACGCATATCGTATTAAACTTTAGTTCAGATAGAAAATGGGTTTTTTAAAAATGACATCTATTAGACTATATATTATTCCAATATATGGAATTTACTAACACCACACTTTCCTAAAATTTAGTTGCAATTACCACCAGGGGCTGATAAAACTGTCCAAAAAGATATGTGTTTCTCAGAAAGTAAGGAGTAATTTTTATATTTTAGGAGATGCAGAAAAAGAATACGCCTTTGAAAAGTTAAGTTTTCATTGCTCACAGATAAAAAAAAATAATGCTAATTTTATTACATTTTTGCATTGGACGCTATAACTTTGAATTTTATCATTTAAACATAGTAATGAAATAAATGTTTGAATGAAGATTCACATACCTGAAAAGTTAAATTAAAATATTAAAAATTACATTGTTAATTATTTTTTTTATAAAAATTAAAGAAAAACCAACATAAAATGAAATTTAGTATGACAATTCACATAGGTCTTTAATAAAAATAACAAAATAAAATTTGTTTCTACCCTCTTTACACATTCTTTTGAGGTAAGAAATAAAAAAAAATGTGTTTGTAGATTAAATGAAATTAAAATCATAATGCAGTGTTATCATAATTACTATGAAAAATTCTGTGTAGTTCAAACATTGAAAATAAAAATTGTTGAAATTGGAGTGAAATAGAAAATTTGTAACAACATTTATTTTTTAGCGTCCTAAAATCTATTCGAAAAAAGCTGTTTATTTCGAAGAACAGTAATGAATAAGGTAAGTAAAATTTAAATAATTTAAATAATAAATTTAAATAATGTATCTTAAATCTTTCACATGGTCCTATAATTAGAATTATGAAAGTTAAATGAACCATGTTCTACAGCAGTAGTTCTCAAAATTTTATGTTTGGTGTATCGCCCTATTTATTTATTTATTTATTTATTTTTTTAGTAGTAAAAGTCATTAATAGAAAAATGAAAACAAAGGAAACTAAAATAAAATATCTCTCTATTATCTAAAAAAAAAAAAAATGTTACTAATACTGCTGCTGTTGCTGCCGTAATTGAATTTACTGTGACACGGTACCTTTCTCGGCTTATGTTAAAAACAACAACAACAACAACAACAAAACTGTTGTATATAAAATATAAAAACTGGTAGTTTCTTAGACAAATATGTGACAAACATGTGGAAGTGGAGCTATTTTAAATAAATGAATTACTTAAGTTCTGTTTAATGTTGAAATCATTCAGAGAAGTTGACCGATTTGAAATTTTTATTAAATAAATAAATATGTATATATATATATATATATATATATATATTACATTTTTTACAAATTTCTTTTTTTAATAAGTATAATTGAGGAACAAGGTAATTAGCAGTATAAGGAAGAAATGACGATTAAATTATTGAACCTAGTTTCCTGGCAAAATTAGTTTTGCAAGATTAATTTTCTCGAACAATAATAAAATTTTGTTGTAATTTTTTACAATTTAACACAGATTTTTTATTCCTAAAATATAAAAAAATAAATGCTATAATAAGTATAAAAATAAAAATAGTTTTTTAAAGAACACTTTTTACAAGCATTCAAAGTTCATCTTGAAAATCACGCCTAATTTTTTTACTGTAATTCATGTTTTTCCCCACAAATACCGGCTACAATAAAATATTTTGGTGTGAACACCAAACTCGGTTATGAAAATTTCACTGCTTTGTTTACGCTTGGTAGAAAGCGCAAGCAAGTGAATTTATCATAATATATAGTTTTTGTTCCGTTCCTTTTTTTTAAGGTAGAATAATAGGGAAGGAAACATGATACGTTATTTAAACTATCTTTTTGGGATTTCTAAATTGATTTCTCAACGAATAATCGTACATTAGTTAATGTGAAAATATTATCCTCTATATACCGGGTGATCCAAAAGTCAGGAAGAACTTTAAAAATGAATAATTCGAAAACGAATCAAGATACAAAGATACGGTTTGCACCAAACGGATGGAAAAGAAACCGGGTTTTGTGTAGGAAAGAAAAAAATAGTTCTGTTGACGACCAACAGATGGCGCTATAGTGTTTTATTGCACCAAAAGAGGATTTAAAAATGAAAAAAATGTTGACAACTTACAAGTCAGCTTAATTATAGTTAATTAGTACTACAGTAAATGTAAAATGTGCTGTCCATCATTCAGAAGTACAGCTGTGAGACGAGTCACCACACCGTTCACAGCATTTAGTAGCATTTCTTGCGTTATGGCATATGGCAGACACATTTTGGCGGATGGCATCTTTCAGTGCTACTAGTGATGCCAGTTGGTCGCGGTACACTTTTGACTTCAAGAATCCCCACAGCCAAAAGTCGCAGGATGTCAGATCGGGAGATCTTGGAGGCCATGCGAGATTAAAGTATCAACTGATAATGCGATCCTCCCCAAATGTTGAGCATAGCAGGCGTTGCACAGGCAGAGCAATATGAGGTGGTGCTCCATCTTGCATAAAGGTGACTGTTTGGAGTGCCCGTCGCGCTTGCAGTTCAGGAATAATGTTGTTCTGTAACAGTACTACATATCGCTGACCAGTGACAGAAACTCTTTTGAAAACCCTCTATGTGATTTCTTCTTCTTCAAAAAAAAAAAAGGACCAATTATGAAATCAGCAGCGAAGCCACACCAGACTGTCACTTTAGGCTGCTGCAAGGCTACCTCAACAAATGCATGTGGATTTTCTGTGGTCCACACTCGACAATTGTGTATGTTAACAGCGCCAGAGAGTGGGAAAAGCGCTTCATCTGTCCAAAGCACAGTGTGAAGCCAGTCGTGTTGCTCTTCCATCTTATTGAATACCAAATTCGCAAAATCTCGGCGAGAGTCGAAGTCAGGAGCTTTCAGTTCTTGGTTATGTTGCAACTTGTAGGGATACCGTTGCAAAGTTATTCGCAGTGCTCTCCAGACACTTTCGTACGACACTCCTGTCTTCCTCGAAACTTCTCGACCACTGCACTTCCCATGTGGAGCAACCGCCGACATGGATTGCACCGTCTGCTCCACTGTCGTGGCAACAGCAGCGGCTGTTGAGGGATGTCCACTTCTTTGACGTGACGCCAAAAAACCCGTAGCTTCAAATTTCTTCATCATTTGTTCAGTGCAGAAGACGTTATTGGTCCTTTGCTATCTCGCATACCCTTCATGTCGCAATATGCTCGCAATGCCGCAGTGGCACTCTCCGAATTCTTATAATACAGTTTAACTCATATTGTACCGCTGTCCTATAAACACGACAGCTAATAAAACATTTTTAAAAATAAAATTGGTAAGGATTTTTTGGATGCATTTTGTTATGACGTCTTTAAAATGCATAAAAGTATAACATATAAACAAAAAAACAAGTAACCAATTAAAATTTAATTGAAAAAAAATCTATTTAAAAATTCTTTAAGAAGTGTGATCATATAATCTAGAATTTTACCATTATTATTATCTTTTTATTAGAGAAATCATAGAAAATTTTTGTACAACATAAACAGTATCTTTAAAGTAAAATAAAATATTTGCTCATAAAATTAGTTTATGTATGCATTTTATATGCCTTACTATGTGTCCTACTAATATGCCCTATTTATAGGACAACTAGTTACTTAAAAAAATAAAAACTTTTTTTCAAAATTTTGCTAGTATCTACTTAATTACACCATATTAATGATATAATTGAAGTTTTAAAAATTTTCAATAATATTTAATCGGTGTGGTCCAATATGGGTTAACTAAGAGGGCTTTCTCAACTACGGACAGCATTTCGATGCATACAAGCTTCGACTACCATTACCTGCTGCAGTTGTTCCTTTTTACATCGTTTGTTGCTTTGCATAATCCTACATCAAAAATCCGACAGCGCCATCTGTTGGTCGCCAACAGAACTATTTTATTTTCGTTGCCACACAAAACCCGGTTTCTTTTCCATCCATTTGGTGCAAACCGTATCTTTGTATCTTGATTCGTTTTTGAATTATTCATTTTTAAAGTTCGTCCTGACTTTTGGATCCCTCGGTATATATATATGAGGAACCCAGAAGCCAAGGGGTATAAGTGACAAAATTAAGAAAATTGAACTAAGTGCACAGACGACTTGGAAATATGCTTTTTCTTTTCAGGTAAAGAGATATAAGTGATTTTCTAATTATGTGTTGTATTTTAGAGGTCAACCACTTTTGCCGAATCATAATCAATATTGATTAATTTTAAATTTAAAGAAAATTGCACTCTACTTTATTCACATTTATTGAAATAAGAGTTCAAAGACTACTGTGAAACAAGCAGCAGTTTCCTATTTCAATTCAGTCAATTATTATTGATGTTCAAATTTAACGTCAATTATCTTTTAACTCAATTTACTCCAAATCGAAATTTTGTCACTTGTAACCCTTGGCTTCTGATGTCCTCATATATATAAGTAATGATTTGGAAATGGACCAATGAAAATATGCGTAGATACCGCGAAACGAATCTGATTGTCAGAGCTTTTTGACGCTATGAGGGGGATTACCAAGAGGGAGGGGGCTCTGTCGCCAACTTAGCGATATATCGTCAAATTTGGCGACCAAAATTAGTCGCCATAAGGGACGCCAACCTGGCTCTATTTCCAGTATTTCGCCAAATTTCCATAGACTCCCATTGAAATCCATAAGGGTTTACTTTCTTGCAAAAAAATGAACAAATTGAGATATTTCAATGCAACAGAAACTAATATTAGCTTATGAATAGAGCTTAATTGAACTATTTACATTATTTTTAAGCACAGACACTAACTATTTACAATATTCGTAACACTATATATATAATTTTACGCAAATAAAAAATTTCAAATAACTTTAATAAATTTGTTATTTTTTTAATTTATCATATTTTTTAAATTTGAAATATTTTTAATTTTAAGAGATATGGAAATAAAATTGTCAGGAGTTGGGGAGGAGCACATTTTTACCAAGTGGAATCTAAAAATTGAACGCATAGAAAATAAAGGATCGCGAAGCTATTCAAAATGGAAACGCGAAGCAATTACGTCTGGGATTGGCTAGAAAATAGGGATTGCTTCGCGATACCCAACGTAATCGCGAAGTGATTACGTTGGGGAGTTGGTGAGCGTAGCGAGCAAGGGGGCGAAACCCTCCTAGTTTGATAAAAGCATGTTTTTTAAGTGTTATACTCTTCATTTTTTTTTTTATTTGCTTTCTACTTTTTTGCCTTAGTTTCACAACCACTGGAATAGTTTGTCGAGCGTTTATTGGCGTATCATTAAAGCCATTGTTGTTTCAATTCGTATACAATTGTACGAAATACAGAGAATATTTAGCGATTTATCACCTATGGAGGGATAACGAAGAAATGCTTTAAAATTGAGTTTTGAATTTGTAATTAAGTTATAAAAGTATTAAAATGTTATATTGCTATCCGAAACACACCTGTGAACGTAATTTTTATAATTCTAGCCTATGAGCAAATGGTTTAAAAATCAATTGCAAAATTCAATCTTTACATATATAAACCAAATTGGGTTAAACAAAATGGTGTAAAAAGAAGTAGCAGTCTAAATTGATAACAGATTTTCTAATCCACTGTCGAACTTCTGCCATTTTTGGTCATTTCAAAACTTTGTGGTCCCCTTACACCAACGTTTAAACACATCCTTTTCCTGCAAAAGATCTAGAAATTCCTTGAAAGCTATATTTTAATGTTTCAGCAAAAAGACGAATATATCTTGTTTTATATTCACATTGTGAATTTTACACGAAAGACCTTTTTTTCATGGAAAAAAAATAATAAACAGTTCTACTTACTAAATGAATTCAGTTTTGATTATCTGATCCAATGACGATCGAAAGACGACATTTTCTATAGTTCAATAAAGTACAGGATGGTCATAAAAAATCTTCTCCGATATATGTACCGCTCAACCAATCGAAAAGAAATTTTAGATATACTTATTTGAAGGTATGCGCTCGAGATTGTGATTATTCAAAACAATAAAGCTCTCACGGTTACGGTTACAGTGAAAAAATTTCAAAATTTTCGAATAGCAACACCGATTTTTTTCATACGCAAATTCATCAGCGCATTGAAAAACCGTAAATGGCGTTGGAATGATACACGTAAGATAAAAATTGCCGGTATAAAACACTTGCAAAAAAGACCATTGCGAGGAACGAAGGAGTGTCTACAAGAGATGTTTTTCAGTAACATATTTTTTTTTCACTTGTGACCTGAGTAACGTTGTAAGATTTGTTTCAAAATGTGGTTTTTAGTTGTGTTTGTGTACACATAGCGAAAATAAAAATGTAATCAATTGTTTTAGAGTCCTGAATATTACACTGTATTAGGATTGATATTACACCGACAATTTTAGTCAAACATGTATCGTTCTAATGCCATTTATTGTTTTTCAATACGCCGATGAATTTGCGCAGGAAAAAAAATGGGTGTTGCCATTCGAAAATTTTTCACTGTAACCGTAACCATGAGAGCAATATGTTGTTTAAAATCCTGACGACATCGAGCGCATACCTTCAAATAACTAAATCTGAAATTTCCTTTCGATTGGTTGAGCGGTTAGGCCGCTAGGAGTACATATATCGGGGAAGTTTTTTTATGACCACCATGTATCTGTATGAATTTATCCTCTTTTTGTTCTTCTGAATGCTTATTCACAGATGAATCACAGTAATTTTCTTAAATGATTCTAAAATACTCTTATTAAATATTCTATGATTTTTTTTCTTTTCAACATTTACTATAGTACAGTTTAACAAAGAATTCTTCATTTATTATTCATTAAGAAATAAATTCTAAATTTTACAAAAGAAAAAAAAATCAAGTTTGCAAATACACCAGATACATCATACAAGAGATGTTTTAAAAATATATTTTTAATAAAATATTGAAATTTTAAGAAACAGTTTTCGGTACAAGTAACAATGTTAAACATTGTTTTACAGAACATAAAAAAATTCAGCTGCTTTTCTTCTGCAAAGTTTATAATAAAATAAAAATATTTTCTTCTTCTGCAAAGACAAATAATTAGCTCTCGAGATGTTTTTAAAGTATCTAGGCAACTATTTAAATATCTTGAGATCCAATTAGAGCATAATTACAAAAAACATGTTTATTACTGCATTTGTGTTGTAACATTCCTATTTGTGTTAGTTTATTTTTTTTTCGTAGTTTCCATTTAAAAGGTTTAATAAATAATTCATAATGGACTGTAACAGTCTATGCTGAAAAGAATGTTTTTAGAATTTAAAAAGCGTTCTTGTTACAAATATATTTCTTTAAAAGCACACCGAGTATGTGTTGTATTATGGAGGAAATATTTCAAAAACTTTTAAGAATGAGTATTTTTTTTCAGTACTAGGGGGCTATGCCCCCTACCAGCTATGATCGCCAACACCCCGTTGAGGCATCCCAGATTCTAAAAGCACGCCAATTTGATCGGCTTTAAAAAGATTGAATTATAATTTAAGAAAACAGAGGCGATCTCTCTGTAAACGGGTTTCCACTCGTTTTCCTTTGATTGGGGATTTTTAAGACTAAATCAGCTGCTGTTAAGAGATACAATGGCTGTTTTCGTCTTGGATTAAAAAAAGTAGTTAAACATTTAAAAATAAGCCAATCTAAAATGAATTAAATAAACAGAGTCATTGTCTCCGGTATTTTTAACAACGCTATAAGAAAGTTTTTTTAAATAAGTCATTTTAAATGTGTCGTTTTAAATCTGACGTGATTTTCACCAAAGTTTTCCTTCTCTTTTTAATATTCACGTGAAAATACTTTTGTTGTCAGAAAGTAAATAAGGTACCCCTACCCAATATGGACACCCTAAGGAATACTGATTTTTTTCACCCCCGTGTACACGTCATAGGACTTCAAAAATATATGGCCACTATCCCTGGAGTGTTGATTATCATTATTAAAATTAGAGACCTTGTAATTATTCTGGTTTAATTTTAAAGATAAAAACAAAAAATGTTTACAAGTATCCATATAAGGAACCATGTGTCCCTATTATGGACATGCATGTCCATATTAGCGACAGGTGGCTCCTTATTGACCTACTACACAGGGTGTATGCAAGAGCCAATCTTCCAAGGGATTTTAGAGGAGAGGGGATAAAAGAAATATATCTTAAAGTATTGCTGGGGAGGGGGGAGCACAGTAAATATCTTCAGAACATACACTTTAGAAGTGTAAGGGGGGGGGTGTCATTTTCGGTTGTGGCTCTTCGAAGACCCATGCAAAGCACCTCAGTTATTACAAAATATTATGAAATAATATAGTTGGTTTTGATTAGCTTTATTGCATCTGTCTGCAGAATTTACATCTGTTATTACTCAGTCCTCACATGATGGACAAATAAAAACTTCTTCATCATGGGCGGTAAGTCCCACACAGTCCTCATGGACATATCTACCGCATGTGATGCATAGCCGCATGTCTGCAACAGTATCAATACTGCATAAGAAGCAGTATCAGCTCTCCTTTGTTGAGGAAATCATACCGCTGGAACCTGCGATTTCGCCAACAGATACCTTACTGAGAGGAGGCTTCTTTTGATTTTTCTGCAAGGACTTTTTGGAGGATTTTTTTCTTGGAGGAGGTTTCTCGGAGGATTGTTCAGATGACATTAAACAGATATTTTACAAATTTGTGAATCTGATGATTCATTTTCTGTATTTCCAATGTGGACATAAGGTGTCCATATTGGGAATCGGGCATAGATTTACTAAATCTTGTAATAAATAGACATATAAAACATTTTTAAGCAATATATGCAATAGCAATCGAAAATATGTTTTATCAGCTTTCTAAAACACTCCACTTTTCAATATTTAAAGTAATTTCACCATATCTAATAAGAATTTAAACTTACCTGCAACCACGAAACAACAAGTTTCCTTCCAAATAGCGAACAGCGCGCTTTTTTGCACTTTCGAGGCTTAATTATCTTTTCAACTGCTTTTCTTCACGGACATGTAGCGCCATCTCTCGATCAAAATTGTTACTTTTAAAGATATTAGGTGTGTCCATATTGGGAGCACTATCCATATTGGGTACAAGTACTTTATTATTTTTGCTGTCTTAGAGTTCAGAACAATAGTTGAAAAGATTATCTCAAAATATGAAATAAACGTCTCGCGCAAATATATTTTTAAATTTAAACTGCTTTGCGTTATTGTTATTTGGCCATTTTAAATATTACGTAATTTCCTCCATTTACGACGTTTAACGCATAATAATGAATGCATTATTTTAAAATTTTCTTTCCCTTTTAAAATCCACGTCTAAATATAGTTTTTATGACGTAATATTCAATATTTTCCTGCTTTTAACACATAATCATTTACTTCTAATTTGAAAGGGGTTTTTTTTGTTTATAATAGCCACATGTAAATAAAATTTTGATTTGAAGGAAATATTTTTCTTTGCGTTGGCAACAATGTAAAATAATACCCTTTTCTAAAATATGTAAAAAATATCCCTCGAAATGCTGAAAATTTTAAATTAAAATGGAAATAAATCCTCGAAAAATGCGTCAAATTAAAAACATAAATGCAGTCTGCACGCCGGGAACTTCTAGTGCATAATATAATCTAAAATTGATTAAATTTCCATGTATAGTTTTTTCTCCTATAAAACTTTTTTTAATGGAGCGATTTTGACCAACTTTAACATTAAGAGGCTACTTCAGTCAAATGAAAAGACGCATTCGCTAATGCTAATCCTATGGAAGAAATTTATAAAGATATGTCGGTCGCATTTAAATATTTTTGAATGATTTCTTTTGCATTGAATAGTTGAGATCGATCTGCATGCAGGCCGTTTTTTACTTTTTTGATTTCGATTGCAGAAATTTTTTATGAGGATGCTTTCACTTTCGAAACCGGTTCTGAAAATGAAAGTGTCCTCATAAGAAATACCTGTAAAAAAAATTGAAAAGTAAACAACGGCCTTTGTACAGATCCATCTCAACTATTCAGTGCAAAAGAAATCATTTAAAAATATTGAAATGCGACCGAGATATCTTTATAAATTTCTTCCATAGGATTAACATTAGCGAACGGGTCCTTTCGTTTGACTGAAGAAGCCTCTTAAATAGCTCTTAAAATAATTACTTGATTTAAAAACTGCCTGCCAGCGTATCTATCAAACATTTTCCTATAATAGCACTCATTTTCATATTTTTGTACGCAGTAGTTTTTTTAGTATTAACGAAGAAAGACCCCCCCCCCTCCCCCGGTCACAAAAAAATTCATTAACAGCGGCGGTGACAGCGTTATTACTTTTTTTTAGAATAGAAAGATTATTTCATTTTATACCCAATATCTTCAGTGGGATACATGATATTATGTGTCTCAATAACATATATGAATTTCACAGAGTTAAAAATAATATAATACCTTCAAAATGCATTTTAAGCAATTACCGCTCATATGTAATGTAGTCGAATTCTTTTCGGCGTTCTTGTAAAATAACTGTAAACGATTTATGCAAAATTTTCAATGAAAGTCATGTTGTAAATGACTATAACAACATAATAAATTTGCGTTTTACAAACCTGTATTTAAAACGGGCAAAAAATCGTTACATTATGATTTTATATATAAAGTAGATTTTATGGAAAGGACAAATTTAAAAGATGATTTTTATCATAAATTTTATTGATATAAAAAGAGGAACAAGAAGTATACAGCTAAAATATCGTTTTCATAAAGAATAAATAATCATCTTTATTTCATTAACAGGTAATAAAATAAGTATAAAATTAAAAATAGTTTTCTTTTAAACACTCTTTTACAAGCACTGAATGACCACCTTGGAAATACAGCTTAATTTTTCACTGCATTTTTGTTAAAATGCATTAATTTGGCGTGGGCACCGAACTCGATTGTGAAAGATTCACTATTTCTTTTACGCTCGGTAGATATCGCAAGCAAGTGAGTTTTTGTAAAAAATGTACTATATATGTTTTTTTTTTTTTTTTTTTTTTTTTTTTTTTTTTTTTTTTTTTTTTTATGACAGAGCAAAAGGAAAGAAAAAATGAAATATTATTTAAACTATCTTTTTAGGTTTTCTAAATTGATTTCTCAACGTATAATCGTAAATTAAGTAATATTTAACTATTCATTGATAAAAGTGTTATTTTTTTTACATTATGCTCTTCATTTTTTATTTATAAGTTATTTCCTATTTTTTAGTATTTAAAACGTTTCATTGTTGCAGTTTCACAGGGCTTTGGCGTATTTTGGCGAGCATGTAATAGTGCATCATTAAATCCATTGTTTTTTCAGCTCCTTTACAATTGTAAGAGTTACTGAGAATATTTGGCGATTTCCCACCATTGGCGGACTATTTGAAAAATGCCTTAAAATTAATGTATTACCTTATAATTCGGTAGTAAAAATATTGAAACGTTGTACTGTAATACTTCGACTTACGGCAGCAATTCGTTCCAAGACTAGCGACGAAAGTCGAGGTACATTCGTGGAAAAAAAAGTAAACACCCCCTACTATCTCTACAAAAAATTATCGTAGAAGAAAGTTACTGGTACCATACGATTGGTAATAAAATCTACTTTGAAATGACGTATATAAAATTTGCTTAGGGGGCCATCTACATATTAAAACGAACCATAACTTTGTTTTTTTTAATAGCAGTACATAATTCTGTCAGCATAAATGAACTCTACACCCTTCAATTAGCCTAAAAACGAATTCTTATGAAATTCGTACGATAAGATTCCGAGAAAGTAATTATTTTAAAACGAGCATATTTTAGGGGCTATATTCAAATTGAAGTTCCATACTCGATTGTTGACCGAGAGAGCCCCCTTCTTGATCAAGGAATCTCAAGCGTTACTCAAGCAGTCATTGATAAGTGCTAGATTACAGGATAGCATAAGAAATTTCAAAATATCTGCCCACTTCTGTCATAGACCACCATTTTGCCGTTTTTTAATCATAATTGGAAAACTACTTGGAAGAAAAGTGTGAAATTTTGGATTTCCATAAAGCAGGACTTAATAAATCTAAATCCATCAAAAAAATCGTAGGTTGCAATTCATAAATTTTTCGAATATTAATTTCATAATTCATAATTCATATCATAAAATTATAAAAATTGCAAATTTAACGTATTTATGTTTGGGTATTTTAGTATTATTGCTACACAAAAAATTAGCACATTAGGAGTTTAATTTCAGGAGATATTAATAAAAATATGAAAATGTAATTTATCATTAGAAGCACTCAATTTTGAATGTTTATAATTCAAAAACTTACCATTCAAATGACTTGAAATTTGGGGTCCACGCATAGTTTGAACCGAAGATTTGAAATATCTTGTTAAAATTGGGTATTGACATTGAAAAAAAAATGAAATTTGGGCTCGTTTTACTATGTATATGCCCCCCTAAGCAAATTTATATACATCATTTAAAAGTAGACTATATTTCCAATCGTTTGGTACCAGTAACTTTCTTCAACGATAATTTGTTGAGGAGTTAGTAGGGGGTGTTTACTTTTCTTTCCACGACTGTACATTTAGGTAAGCAAAAAAGGATAAGTAATAAAAATTCTCCAAAATCTAATGAACATATTCTATTGTAATTAGGGATTATGTTACATACATTTAACATTAGCAAAAAATGCGTTTACAATGGAAGAATTTGTAATAAATCAATAAGTTGTTAAATTACAATTTATGGTTCTTCTAGCTGCCCCCTTCGAATCTTTGAGGATGGGAAAAAATCTTGAATGAAGTTTGAACCACCAAATTTTACTTTTTTACTTTTAGAAGCTCTTTGTAACAACAGTGTGAGTTACCCAAGCTTTTTCTAGTGACTTTTTTTATTTGTTTATCACTATCACATGACTGCTGAGGGAAAGTTTCCCTTCATATTACGAAAAGTCTTCAAAAAAGTTCAAAGTGCATCTTAATTAAGAAATTTTTTTTTCAAGCAACACGACGTAAATGTGGGGTGACGTAAGTCGGGGTACTACTGCATTGCCATTGGAAACACCCCTTTGTACGCAGGGCCCGACTTAGGCTACGGGGGCCCCGGGCCAAGAATCATTCTGGAGGGCCCCCTTCTATCTATCTATAGAATTTTTTTTTCTGAATAATGTGAGCGTGGCTAGTACTAAACTTCATACATATTGTATGTATGTGTAAATTTTGTGTTCCCAGTGCTGCTCACATCTGTATACAGAGTATAACAAAAAGAAGGTCACAACTTAAAAAAAAATACTAATAGGGTAATAGTAGAGAAAACGATAGATTGGTTGACACGATTATTTCTTTGCAAATTTTTACTTTGTTTATCTACGTATGTTATAAGATGTCTAAAAGAAAATGCCCGAAATTGGTCATAATTAGTGGTTTTAACTTGCCTCATTACGAGGAAAACGTTAATAATGAATCTATCTATAATCTTGAAAACAATAGAATACTAAGTTGTTATAATAAAATTTTAGTCATTAGTTTTCTAATGATATAATTTGATTTTCACATGGGTGGAGGGGGTACTGGAAGCAGAGAGGGGAAGGGGGACCGCACACCCTTCCTAAATGTTTGGAAATAATATGAATTTTGGTCACTTTTGGCTAATTTTAGTCATTTGACTCCTTTTAATGAAAATCCTGATTACTCTTTATGGGTGCCTCTGGCAGGTGTCCCGCATGCCCCTACATAAGTCGGGCCCTGTTTGTACGTA
This sequence comes from Maratus speciosus, assembly GCA_963932465.1. NCBI lineage: Eukaryota > Metazoa > Arthropoda > Arachnida > Araneae > Salticidae > Maratus > Maratus speciosus. The sequence goes on from OZ010790.1 coordinate 467,658,008, forward strand.
ATTTTTTTATACTTCTACCGTATCAGCAAGTAGGCTGAAAATCGATTCCAAAGTTCCATCTTTACGTACAAAAAACAAATTTAGTTAACCTTTTCGGGTCTGGTGTACTATTAATAGTACATGTGTTTCATAGAGTGTTATTTTGTCTTGACAATTACTTTTGTTGCAATCTACATATAGTAATGAATAATGATAGTATATGGCTATTCCTTTCTTATTATGACTTCATTTATGTTTTGGCATTTAGTAATAACAATAATAATAAAAGTTTGCTTAATTCTCTTTGCACCAGACTTGTATAAAAACAAAAACTTTCCGCGCACATAAATATTAGGTCAAAAATTTTCCGCAAATTAATTTAATGTTTAATAAAATTACGTGTTATATTATTTTGACGATATGAACTATAAATCATAGTTTAAAATAATTGTTATTTAAATTAAAAAATAATTAATATTAAAGAATAATTATTTTAATTTAAAAATAATAAAGCAATAAGAAGGTGAATTCTTTTCAATTTTTTTTTTTTTTTTTTTTTTTTTTTTTTTTGTCAATGTATTTAGAAACAACCCAATCCTTAATATTGTGATCTCTTCCCACAAAATGCCAGTCACTTTTATAACACTACAAAATTGTTCGATTTAACAGCCCTTGCCAGGCTAAATTGTCACTGCAGCCGCCGAAGGAAAACCGATCGGCCACAAGTTTTAGACTGCGGAAAATAGAAATAAAAGGGTCTGATGCCACAACAATGTTTTGAGTCTTTAAACATTGAATTGTGGACAAACAATATATAAATCGTATATAAAATTGGTGAATATTTAAAATTTTTGGTATTAAAAAAAGTTACAAAAAAAACCCCCAAAAAACATACGTTTTTCTTTTCGTAACTTTTTTCGGCAAAGTCCCGAATTTTTGAGAAAATTTTCCGCGCACGGCGTTCGCGTGTGCGTCTATATTATATAACTCTGCTTTGCACCATTGTCGATTCCTTTATTTTATGCATATATTTCAGCCTTTAAATTTAAAATAGAGATTACTTTTCTGAACAAATCATGTGTGATAAACGCAAAAAACATTAGAAAGTTGTAATATCTGTTAAACGCTGTTGTAATACGATATTTTCCAAAAGTCTCCAAAAACACTTCCTTAACCTATTATATTAATATGAATTGAATAGTGCACAAACTAAGTACATTCGTTAGATTTTAGGTCAATGAGATAATCTTTAAACTTCAGTAAATCTACCGGGTTTCCTAAAAATGACTGACGGATTTTAAAATTAAACAACTCGCAAACGGTGACAGATATTTAAAATATTCTTGCAGGAGGGTTATGTATGATGTTAGGAGGTTTTTATTTTATTTTATTTTTTTTTTTTATTTTTATTATTATTATTATTTTTTTTTTTTACTGTGATGTTCGAATTTAGTTTGAATTACAAACAATAGATGGCGCTGCAAGCAATGGGCGCTAAATTCAAGCTGGATTTTTCTGACTTTCTCTTTTCCCATGCCAAAAAATGGAGATTAAATTGTATTCAGTGGGTCGCGAAGTATCAAAAATCGGGACTGGATTTAGCGCATATTGCTCGCAGCTCCATCTGTTGTTTGTAATTCGAACTAAATTCGTGAATCCCAGTAAAAAACTCCCGACATCATACATAACGCTTCTGCAAGAATTTTTTAAATATCTGTCACCGTTTGCACGTTATTGATTTTTAAAATCAGGCAGTCCTTTTTAGGACCACCGGTACTTGCATAGCTACGATTAACATTATTAAAGTAAAAATAAATTTGTTCTTAAAATTAAACAAAGATCGGACTAAATAAAAGAGTGCAATGAGCAGTATATGCTTCAATAAATGGTTTCCATTTCTTTATTTTATATATAGAATTCCTCCATTATCGGTACTGTTTTAAAGGGCTACTCACACTGCCTTAAGCTACTTTAACACTTAAGTAAACATATTATTAAGTATGAATTATTAATATTATCTATTATTAATATTAATTAATAATGTTTTATATATACGTATATTATACTATAATATAATAGGTATTATGTAATATCCTATATAATAATAATAATAGTAATATTAATAATAATAATAATAATGTTAACATTAATATTAATATTAACACTTAAATAATAAATAAACGCTTAATAAACATGTAATAAACACGTAATAAAGACATTTCCTGTTATAAAACACTTAATAAGCAATTAATAAACGCATTTCCTGTAATAAACACTTTAATAAATAATTCCCATTGAGATTTTTCACATCCATGTATTTATAATTTAAGTTTAAAGAAAATTAAATATACACTGTATTGCCAAAAATCTTCGGACACTTTCAATTTTACACATTTTATAGAATATCTAGGGAAATAGTTGACGAATTCTTCTAGAACTTCTGGAATAAAAAGAACATGTTTAAAATAATATTTTCCAATGAAGATTCGACCACAAGTACAATTAGGGGGCCAACAACGAATTGAAGAAAAAAGGTAATATTTGAGACCAATCTGTAAAATAAATTGACGAAATTATCTGTCACTGCAGCACATGACGATGTGGATATTCTACAACATTTCTGTTCGTTTGTGTAAGAATAATACGTATATTTATGGGGATATAACGATTTCTTTAACAAATTCAAGAATTTTCGCATGTTTTTTATTTATAATATGTAGGATTTTTAAACAAATTTAACGCCATATTCAGCGAAATTGACTAAATATATTAGAAACAACACAATACAGTTATAATATAAGAGCAACTAATATAATAAGACCGACAGAATATCTTGATAATTCATAAAGCTATCGGCGAAAGAGTGAACTGAAATTTGATTGCCTTCGAAAGTAGTCGAAAGATAAAGGATTTGTATTTTTTTATTAACTGTGTTCCAACAAAGCAGTTAGTAGTATTTAATGAATCTTAACGGGTAGCTTTGGAATAAATGCTTCGCTTTAATTTTTTTTTTTTTTTTTGTTAGAATAGGCTTATTTAGCTGGTTTTCCAAGAAGAACTAAAGCATTGATGAAAAACTGAAAAAAAAAAAAACTTAAGGAATTTTCCACAAATTGTAATTTATCATGTAGCTGTTTTTAGAAAGCAACTGAAATTCAGTTCACTCTATCGCCGATATCTTTCTGAATTTTCACGGTATTCCACTGGTCTTTTTATACGTGTTGCTCTATAAAACTAAATACCAAATCGTAAAAAAAAAATATTTTGCATAGTTCGAGCATGCAAATTTATTTCATAAAAATGCTCATAATTTATAAGATATCAAATTTTCTGAAAATGGTGTCAAAATTACTTGAAATTCCTGTAAGTTATTAACAAAAAAAAAAAAAAAAAAAAAAAAAAAAAAAGACGAAAATTACTTGAATGTTTGAAAGAAATCGTTATATCTTCATAAATATGGTTGCTATTCTTACACAAATGAACTCAAATGTTGCACAGTATCCACATAGACCTGTGCTACAGCCACAGGTGATTTCGTGCATTTTATTTTATAGGTTAATGCCAAATATTATTTTTTTCTTTCAATTTGTTGTTGACCCCTAATTGCTCCTGTAATTCCATCTATATTAAAAAATATGAGATAAAACATGTTCTTTATATTCCTGAAATTCCGGAAGAATTATTCATTTCTTTAGATATTCGACAAAATGTATAAAACTGAAAGTTCCGGGTGATTTTTGTCAATATAGTGTATGTTTTACAGATTTATTCTTTTGAAGATTCCGCCCTGGTCTAATTTTATAAAGAATAATACCTTTTAAATTATGAGCTTTTTGTCGTTAGCGCGAAAGTTTATACAATAACAGACTGGGTGGCCAGGTGAACATTCTTGATCTCAAAAGCAGCATGTGAGGGCAGGTCGATAAACCTTGCTTTTTGAAATATTTTTGAACAGAATATTAAAAAAAATAATAGGTCTCTTCAAAGTATTTCTTCGTTTTTAATTTCATTTAAAGTTGCTACGGCTCAAGAAAATTTGAAAGATAATTACTTCCTCTTTTTGAATATATCTGCACCAAAAAGAAAAACATCTAGAAGTAGAATTATGTAGCAAATGTTTTTTCTCGCCGGAATTAAAGATTTTTTTACAAATACGCTGCAGTATAAATTTTTATTTTTTAATGCAGCGTTATTATTTCAAGTCGTTTGGTGGCATAAGCGCTTGTTCTCTAGCCTGAATATTCAAAATTCATTAATCCATAAAAATGTTTCTTATAAATGGTTATAAAAATAGTATCTAAGGTCAATAAACTTCGTAGGTTGCAATTAAACTCAGTTAAAAAGGTTACAAATTTCAAAATTACAAAACAAAGAGATATTTATTTGAAGTTGCTTCGGCTCGAGAAAATTTGGAAAGAAAATATTTTCTAGAATATATTTAATCCAAAAATAAGAAATTTTTTTAAAAAAGATTTCTGTAGAAAAGGTTTTACTCACCGGAATTAAAGATTTCTCTATAATAACATATATTTTAAAATGAAATTTTACAATATATTTTTTATAATTCAGCGTTATTAAAAAGTCTTTTGGCTGGTGGCACGCAAGCTCTTGGGTATACTATATATCTAAGTTGAATATTCATAATTCATTAATCCAAAAATATTTCCTTTTAAATGATCTCAAAAACAGTACCTAAGATCAATGAACTTAGTAGGCTACAATTAAATACATTTAAAAAGGTTACAAATCTCAAAATTGCAAAAAAAAAAAAAAAAAAAAAAAAAAGATCATTTATTTCGTGTTGCATTTGAAGTGGCTTTGTCTCAAGAAAATTCGGAAAATACATATTTCCTGATTTTGAATGTATCTAAATAATAATAATAAATATAATTCTGTAATAAATGTTTTTACTCGCCGGAATTAAAGGTTTATCTGTAATAACATCTAAATTATATTTTAAAATTCAGCGTTATTATTACAAGTGGCATAAGCTCTATAGGTTGAATATTAAAAATTCATTTAATTTTTCTTATAAATTGTCATAAAAAGAGTATGAAATGTCAATAAACATTGTAAATTACAATTAAACTCATTAAAAAAGTTAAAATTTTCAAAAATTCAGAACAATAAGCTGATTTATTTCGAGTCGCATTTCAAGTTGCTTTAGCTCAAGAAAATGTAAACAACAATTGCTTCCTTTTGTTTTCAATATATCTGCATCAAAAAGAAAAAGAAAAAGGTTCTCTGTATTGTTTTTTCTTGCCGTAACTAAAGATTTCTCTAAAATAACTCATATGTATGAAGCTGCTTTTAAAAATAAAACACATTATATGTTTCTTTGTTTTTTTCAGTCCTAAGCGCTTGTAATTATGTTTAAGTTAAATATTAAAAATTCTTTTGATACTTCGAATTGTCTCTTAAAAGTGGTTTGTGTCCCGTGTTGCCAATTTTGAAGTCCCCAGAAGTTGCCAATTTAGAATTAATGTTAATACTGGCGAGGGGGTAAAACGCAATTGGCAAGATTTGCGTCCAGCGCTCATAAATACTGCGCTCCGGAGCCTAGAAAAATTAAAGCCTAAATTATATTTTCCTCTTCCACCTATTTCCAATCTTTTGTGTTCTTTCCTATCAAAGAACTTACATATGAGACATAGAGCGTCGCACATGTAGGAGTATACTCCTATCCATCTCTCGCAAGTCTAGACTCAATGATTTTCTGTCTCAATAGTTTCCAAACGGCGCGACGACGAGGAATTCCAGAATTAACCTCAACTGTATCTACCATGTTTACCCGTAGTTTTGTTACGTTTTACTCGCTGCTTTTTTGTTCGTGTTTGTAAAATATTCTGACTGATCAACTGTTTAACTCCACGCGGTGCTTAATTTATGCTGAAGATCACACGGGCTTTAGCTCCACTTCTTTTTTATTTTGAATGAATATTTAACAAGAAAGAAAAATCATGCGCTAAGCACAGATTATGAAACACTTTCCAACACTTCCCGAATGCTTTAACAAAATTTCGTTATTTAGGGAAATAAGGTAAATAAGATAACTAAGTAAACATTTTGAAAAACGTATAAAGCATTTAAAAAATTGATTTCAGCAGTTACCGTCCACAGCCAATAGTACCTTTATTACACGACACTATTTAGCTAAAATTTAATTTAAACTAAAACACTCTTAAAACTACTGAAATCACATTTCCAGATATCATCATCATAGACGGTTATGTATCCAATTCTTTGCGTGACCCTGTATATCATTTTATTTATATTCTACAAACATTTCTTAGAAAACTAAATGCAGTTCAGCGTAAAAATGAATAACTCCTTTAAAAAACACCTTTAAGCAATTTACGCTCATACTTAGTAGACCTTACGAATTATTTTGTGAAGCCCTGTATATAAACTATAGCATTTATACACACCGTATAGTATGCATAAATATAGTGAAACATAAAAGCGCATACCATAATTAAAAATGCATTTCCAACAATCATCGCTTATGTACAGTTCTTCGGACACAATGTAGTATCTGAAATATTTTGTGTGCCCCTGTAAATGCTATGCACTTTCTTATTATGCCTGAAATAACTTATAGTAAGCCTCAGCGACGTATATCAATTTCATTATATATGAAATAGGTTAACATAATTAAAATACGCCGCAAACAATCCCCCCCCCCCCTATATCATTATGTAACGGAATTCTTTTGTGTGGCCCTGTAAATGAATAATAACTATTATTTGCACCGAATATTCTACAGAATGCACATTTTAGTGCACTGCATAAATGCATACCAATTTTATTATGTTTGAATGCGTGTAACATCATTAAAAATCATTTGAAACGATTTTTCCCATTGACCGTAATGTAACGGAATACTTTTGACTGTCTCTGTAATTAAACTATAGATCAGATTTTCATAAAATTTGAAATGACTTGACAAAATTTTACAACAATTATATATTTAAAATTTCAGACCATTCGGTTGGGTAGTTTTTGCTCTGTTATATGCGGACTGACGGGCAGACAGACGGACCGAATGACGACTATAGGTGCTACGTATTTATATAATTCATAATTTTATAACTTCATTTGAAATAGGCATCGTGCTATGATGAACCTTAATAACACAAAAACTTCAGGGCAATCCGAGTATATTTACGAGAGTTAGAGCGCGGACAGACGGACAGATAAACCGAAATCATAAACACTTTTCAACTTTGTTGGAAAGTGTTAAAAATAGTCGGAGCCCACAGGTGCTTATAAATACTGCGCGCTGCAACAGCGTTGTGTGTTGTGTTTTGCTTCTTGATAGAAGAAAAAAAATCCTTCTCGCGTAGGATTTTCTGAAATTTTCGCACTCCTGATTTTAAGGTTTTTGTTCTATCCTTTTATTAGATCTGATTGTATATAAATGCATATAGATATAGTTAAAATATATAAAAAAAATTCTTTTGCTGAAGATGAAATTTCTTTACATTTTGCGAATAATGTGTGAATTTTAAATATGGGAGTGGAGGGGGCGGAGAAAATACAACTGTTGCTATTATTGCAGAGCGTTAGAGCTCCGGTACCTTTTTTTAAATTATAAATTAATGCACTCATTCGTCTTAAAATTCCTTTCTCCATCAAGGTATTTTTTCCGATATAGAAAAGTAGTTTTTTAAAGTCCGTAAGAAACATGCTGTTTTAAATACATGCTAACTTAAAAAACATTACATAAAGAATTTATAGAACAACTTATTTCACAATTTTCACCTAATAAGTTTTCAGGCGTATTAAACATTAAACGCGATATTAAACATTTAAAAAACTGCCCTTAAATATGTCTGCGCAATATTTTTTTAAAAATTATTGAATTTTATTTCAGAAGATAGCAGTTACTTTTTGCAGTGGATTTGTAAGATTTGAAGGTATCCAATCTGAAATGTTTGAAAAATCGATTTTTTTAAACCTTCAACGTGTTTTAATGGAAACTCATTAAAGAGAGTCAAGTGTATTACCACCTATTACATCGCATTCATTAGTCTTAAAACTCCATTCCCCACCAAAATAATATTTCCGATTCAGGGAAGAAGTTATTTAAATTCCCCAAGAAACACACTGTTTTAAAATTACGCTAACTTAAACTAGTCGGATGTGGCAATTCCGAAACTTTCTGCTGTCTCATACATGTTAATACTTTCGGGAAAATGCATTATAACAGCTGCACCGGTTAGGTTATTTTCCCCAAAATCTAATCAGCAACAACTTATGTCAGCTTCTAATTGAATTTCAAGTTTGATGAAAATCCGTGCATTAGTTTTTGAGGTAGAGCTATTCGATAAATCGTGAAAAGTTCTTCATAGCAGTGGCACCTGCTGGCAGTTTACACCAAAAACTTAACAAGATCAATTTATATTAGGGACTAACTGAATCTAAAGTTTTAGAAAAATTCATGCATTACTTCTTGAGATATGGCTATTGCGGAAATCGTGAAAAATGCAGCATAGTAGCGCCACCTGTTGGGCAATTTACACGAAAAACTAAACAACACTAATTTATTTCAGAGACTAACTAAATCTGAAGTGTGATGTAAATTCGTACATTAGTTCTGGAGATAGAACTATTGCGATAATCATGAATAATCCAGCATAGCAGCGACCCTATTGGGCGATTTACACCAAAAAGTTATCAGCACCAAATTATATCAAGGACTAACTGAATCTGAAGTTTTTTGAAAATCCGTGTTTTAGTTCTTGAGATATAGCTATTGTGGAAAACTTAAATAATGCAGCATAGCAGCTCTACCTGCTGGGAGATTTACGCCAAAAAGTAATCAGCACCAATTTATATCAGGTACTAACTGAATCTAAAGTTTTATTAAAATTCGTTCAATAGTTCTTAAGATAGAGCGCCCACAAAATTTTTGTCACACACAGACAGACAGACTCACAGACAGACATTTTGTAAAAACATGTTTCTCATTATCTCTGTCCCCTAAAACTTATAAATCCTTCGAAAACCGGCAGTGGCTGACAGGTTCTGCTCTCGAAGCTGGTAGACGGGAGGTGCTGGGTTCGAACCCAATCGCGCCCGTCGGTCTAACCGTTTCGGAGTTCTCGTGGTTTTCTTCAAAACCGTGGGTTCCCATGCGTAAATACCTGTTAGGTTCCCTTAGAAAGACCCCCACGAAGGGCACTGCCCCCAGGGCCTATATCCTACGTGTTGATAATTGGCCGTCAAAAACAGAAACAAACAAAACCTTCGAAAACCGGAATTCGAAAATTTTCACGAATCTAATACTTTCTTCGCGTAAAGATAGAAGAAAGTAAAAAGATATATATCACATAAAAAAAAATTATACATAAACTTCTTTTACAACTTTCACGTAATAGTTTGTCAGGTGTACTTAAACGTGATATTAAATATTTAAAAAACTGCACTTAAATATGTCTGTACAATATACCTTTAAAAAAATTACTGAGTTTTATTTCAGAAGCCTGTAAGGCATTTCTGTATGCGGCGCAATAACTTAGCTTCATCCTCTAAACCTAGTGAAAAACATCAGAAAAAGAATACCGCTTCCTTTTTAAAAAATACACGGTTTTTTATTGTTTCAATGCCTGAAACAATTTTGAAGACTTTTTTATTTAATAAAATGAAGTTGGGAAAAAGAAATAGTATGAAAATATTTTAGCCTTCATTTCTTTTTTTTTCCCTCATTTTTTTCTCTTATAAATCACGTAAGGTAGTATTTTTTTTTAATTAATTAATCACCATTCCTTGGCAAACAGGTGCTTTAAATTTTTATTAATATACAATTTGTATTAAGTATTTCTTTCTAAAATTTTCTTTTTTGTAACTTAAACAAAATATACACTTCTTTTTAAAAGATTTGCTGTCTATTAAAACTTTCTTTTAGCTATATTTGCACATGTCTCAATTATATTTATTACAAATGTAGTAAAAATAAACGGTCAAGTGCGAGCATTACTCGCGCACAGAGGGTTCCGTAGAATAAATATATGAATTTGTAATTGTATTATTAAAAAAAAAAAGTTGCTAAAAGAATACTAAGACTTTGTAAAAAACTATACAACGTAGGGTTGGATATAACTGTATATATTAGAAAAGTGTAAATTGGTATACCATGAAAGTTCAAAGAGATATGGAACCTAAATAATATCAAATATAGCTAGTTATTCGTATAACTCTTTTTTTAATATTATCCTGATCTGTTTATGATGAACTTAATTCGGTACTGAGAATAAAAGCAGTGCATAGTTAATCTTCATTTGGCATTTCATGAAACTAAATTTAGCGTAGTAATAACCTTTATTTCTACAGTGTAGCTAAAACAAAACCTTTGTTCAAAGTTTAAATTTGGCATTGTGCTAAGCGCGCTTCGAATTGAGGTCTCAAAGTTGCAACGCCGCCTTGGTCAGTGCCGCGTTTTTCCAGATAGGTGTTTAATTAACTTTTAAAGTCACTCGAGGCGTATTGAGAGATACAATCAATGCCAACTATCGCGAATCCCACAGTATTTATGCGATTCATTCTAATTAAATCTTTCGAGGGCGATGCCCTTAAAAAACGGACACCTAATTTTAATTCCAAAACAGACAAACGGCACCAAGAATATTTAATTAAAATTTTCCTTTTATCATGTACGTGAAAATAAGCAAGTTCGTATTTTCTAATAAATTCGTTTATAAATTCTGGTGTCAGTTCATTATTTCATAAGTTTTTAAATAGAATTTCTCCGTGTCGGAAAGGATTAAGTGGTCGCAGGACTCTTAAAGCTTCAAAATTTAAGAAATTTTAATTTTTTTTAGATGTTAAACTCCTATCTTTTCTGAATATTTTGATATAACAGTTTCCTTGAAATTTCCATTAGAACAGAAGTTTTGTCTTTTAGAATTATACCCGCTCAATAGCTGAAGCGGCGTTTCCGAAACTTTAAAGTCATTATTTTCCAAATGGCGTTTTTTGGGCATAACGCGCAGGATAAATCAAAAACTTCTGAATATTTTTTCATGAAATTTTTAAAACATATATTTCATGTTAGTCTGTATAAACTGAACCTAAAATTTCCTTTTTATTGGTTAAAAAAAAAAAAAAAAAAAAAAAAAAAAATTCAGGTGATTTTACTGTTGAAATTTTCAAAATTTTGTATTAGCTAAATGCAACATTGCATTAAAAATATAAAAATGCTTTAAATCCAAATTTATTTAAGTTCAGGGAAATTATTACAATCTGAAGTATAAGTAAGCACCAACATTTTCATTCTAGTTGCAATATTTATTTTGTAATCCTGCGCGTAAACTGTTATGCCAATTTTTGTTCGACAAATGTCTAACAGTTTTGAGCCCCCTATAAATACTAATTCTGTATCTTGCAATTTTTTTTAAATACATGAAACGAAAGAACATACTTATACCTTTCATTCCAATTAAAATTGTGTTTTAAAATCATATACATTTTAAGACATTAAATGTTTAAAATGGTCTTTTTTTCATTTTTTCCACTTTTTAGAGTCCCGAGACCCCTTAAATTAGTATGTTTTTAACAATTTGACGTTTATTGCTTTTATAACTGTTACTGGACATTACATTACACATATATATCATTAAAAGTTGTTAACTAGGCATAGAGTATGCCGCCCCTGCCCTTGTGTATGTCCAAACTGACCGTACCTTTAAGCGTTAATATCTCGGATAATTACCGATGATTTTTTTTGAAAATCGTTATCAACAATGCTTTTATTCTTCTGCAACGATAGGTATATTCAGCGATGCTCAACAATTTTTCTGAATGCCCGTAAATCGAAATTTGTGTATAACAGAAAAGTGCTAATTACTCAAAAACTATGTAACCTAGTGTAATCGCTATAATTTTCCGACAAGGTTTATATTAACGTCTACTACCTCTAATTTTTTCATAATTTTAGTTTCAGTAGATTCGGAATTAGATGGGGGGAACATATTTTGCGCTACATTTTCATCAATATCTTTGAAAATATAATACCTAAAATTAAAAGGAATGTATTTTTGAATTCAGCGTTACAAAAGCTTTCACCCACATGATATACAAATAAAATATATTTTTTTTCAAGTAGCATAATTATCCCCTATACTTTTTTACTAAACATATTTATGAATGTTTATTAATTTGAAAATATGTGGGTCAATGGTCTTTATTACTTCCCCGAATTTGAACTTTCCACGTTCAATAGTTTACGAGTAAAATGGCTGTGACAGACACACAGACAGACACAGAAATGATCTTATAATGGTTCCGTTTTTACTTTTTAAGTACGGAACCCTAAAAATAGCAACAATAATAATAAAGACCGAACTTTATTAGCAATTGGCCGTCTTTTTACCTTAAAAAAATGAAGGAAATTTTATACTTAATTTAACTTAATAATAATTGAATATTTTTTCTGTTCTTGTTCTTAAAATAGCATTATTTATCATCCTCATTCAAGAACTGAACAATTCTAATCTTGTTTAAATTTTTGACAAAGCTATTTCAGTTCACATGTTATTAATGTTATATGAAATAATCTAATGCTCTCCATTTTTGTGGATGGTAACTTCCGCTTTGCCAATTGCCATATCCGGCCTTGTCATATACGAATTCATTATTTTCTTTATATAGCAAGTAAACAAATTAAAATATTGCATGTTACTGAATTTCAAAATATTAACATTATTTCGCATGTAACTTACAAGTAATTTTGACTAATAACTGCAATATTCATTTTTCGATGATAATATAGAGATAGTTATAAATATACAATATCATGATCTACTATAACATGGAAAACAATCAATAGTTGAGATATAAAGGAGAATTAAAATAATTGAGAAGTTTCTCAAATGGTACATAAGAAATTCTAAGCTCTGAAAGTACGATCTCAGAAGCAAACGCTACAGAATAAGTAAGAATAAGTACAGAATAATAAGTGAGTGAAGTAATCAAACTAAAGATTAAAAAATTAAGTCATATAACCAAAATGAAATACAGGATAAAAAGTAACACGTTAAAGGAAAAGAAATATCTGTAGTGGATTTATTTCAAGTTTTAAAGGTACATAATTGTATTTTTTGTTTATTCAGTGGGTATATACATGATGTATATTTTAATTTTTATGGTTTTAATGATGCTTTAACTTTTACAGTAAAAAAAAAAAAAAAAAAAAAAAAAAAAAGAAACAATAAAAATAAACTGGGTCAACTTTTCTGAAGTTGGCGTTAAATTTGATTGAAAAACATACTTGCTAAAAACAAAAAACTTGCGAAAATTTCTTGAAATTTTAAAGAACCCTTTATATCTCCTATTCTTACACAAAAAACACAAATTTTGCACAATATTCATACAGTAATGTGCCACAGGTAAAGATCACTCCAAGCATTTTATTTTGTAGAGTGATAGAATTTTTTTTTTTTAATTTCTTGTTGGCCACCCAATGGCTTAGTGATCAAACACTTGCTTAAATATATGAGGTAAAACATGTTCTTTATATTCCTCAAGTTCCAGAAGAAAGTATCAAGTATTTTCCTAGATAATCGACAAAAACGTCTAGAATTAAAAGTGTCAAGTGACTTGTGGTCATAACGACTAAAAGTATAATATACACTGTATATTATGAACCAAAAACATGTCTGTGAGTAACGCTGACGTCATATCGACGCTCGCAACAATCTCAGCAATCCATTTCCTTTTCCCTCATTTTTAGATGCGTTCGTAATTATATAAATACGTAGCACCTATAGTCGTCGTTCAGTCCGTCTGTCTGTCCGTCTGTCCATCCGTCTGTCTGTCCGTCTGTCTGTCCGTCCGCATATAACAGAGCAAAAACTACCCGACCGAATGATCTGAAATTTTTAATATATAATTGCTGCAAAATTTTGTCGAGCCATTTCCAATTTTATGAAAATCGGATGTATAGTTTAATTACAGGGACAGTCAAAAGTTTTTCTTTACATTACGGCCAATGGGAAAAATTATTGCAAGTGAATTTTAATGATGTTACAGACTTCCGAATGGTCTGAAATTTTTAATATATAATTGCTGCAAAATTTTGTCGAGCCATTTCCAATTTTATGAAAATCGGATGTATAGTTTAATTACAGGGACACCCAAAAGTTTTCCGTTACATTATGGCCAATGGGCAAAAATTATTGCAAATGCATTTTAATGATTTTACAGCCTTCCGAATGGTCTGAAATTTTAAATATATAATTGCTGCAAACTTTTGTCGAGCCATTTCAAATTTTATGAAAATCGAATGCATAGTTTAATTACAGGGACAGTCAAAAGTTTTCCGTTACATTACGGGGAATGGGGAAAATATTATTGTAAGTGCATTTTAATGATGTTACAGACTATGCACTTATGAAGCGCAAAAAAATATACATTCAGTACAATATGGGGTGCAAAAAATAATTATGAAACTAGTTATAGTACGAACGCACCTCATTTGCCACGTTTGACGAGCAATTTCCAACTTGTTTATTCTTCTATACATGGCATAAATTTAAATGTACATCTTCGAATAAAGGTGGGGCAATGCACTTTCCGACGCAATTTGTTTACAACTATATCTCAATTTATTGATTTCTCATGGTTATTAAAACATTTTTCTGTCGTGTGCATCAACTTAATATTATACAAAGCCATCCGGTGAAATTCTCTGACCCCTTTGACGTCACGAACGGTAGACAGACTTTCAAACTGGTTTTCTAACCAACATAGCAGCTATCCTTGTCTTTCATAGGAAGATGAAATTGAACCTGCGCGTTGTTTTCAAGCGCTTTTTTACATCACATTATGGATAATTTAAAATAGAATAATTCAAAATGGATAATTCAGTCTATTTATAAAAAGGTAAGTGTTTTATCCAGATAAATCTCAAGTATGTGTATGCATTTACTTATTTATATTATTTACTTCGAAAAAGTTTGCCTGCGTTTGATTTACTGAATATAAGCTGTAACTTACCACATGTTTGAAAAGCGAGTGCTTTGTAAGATCTGTTTTTCAATGATTATATTTAAAAAAATATGTATATATAATTATTGCTTCGGATTTGGAATGCATTTATATACTGTTTTAAGAGATATTTCTTTAGACAAATTTTTGCCTTTTAATTATTATATCGAATAAATTCTAAAAATAGATTTTTAGTAGTTAGATTAATTTAATTTGCATTGTCATTTTTTTTTTTTTTTTTTTTTTTTTTTACACTGTAAAAAAACGGCATTTTTACAGTACAAAGTACTGTTCATCTCGCGCACAAACTTGATCACAGTGAATGTGCTGTGTCTTTCTTTGGTTTCCTGACTATATTAACATGGAAAATACAGTAGTTGCACAAAATTAACAGTACAATGTGCTGGCAATTTGGACGCCAGCAGTTTGTGCTGTAAAAAAAAAATGTGTTCAAATTGCCAGCACATTGTGCTGTTGATTTTACGCAACTACTGTATTTTCCATGTTAATATAGTCAGGAAACCAAAGAAAGATACAGCACATTCACTGTGATCGAGTTTGTTCTGGCAAATTTACAGTGGGTTTTTTTTTACAGTGTAGCAAACAAATTAAACTTTGAACTACATTAAAATTGTTTAATTTTACTAATGTAATTCTTTTATTTTACTATATTTTAAATTATGTAGAAAAAGTTTAACAAAATTTTAAAATAATGATAATAATAATAATAATAACATTGTAAAATATTTAATGTACTTTAAAGTTTATTTAGTTTGATTATGAAAAGATTTGATTCTGTTTTTAACAATGGTTTGAAAATTAAGTAAATTATATTCCATATGGTATATTATTTTTGCTTTAAATAAGTTTTAGAATAAATACTAATATTAGTCAGATAAGTAAATCTAGCGTGATTTTTTTTTTCAATCAAATTAAACTAGATTAAATAATGGATATTTTAGTATTGTAATTTGTTTATTTTATCACTTTTTAATGTTATTAAACGCTTCATTTTTAAATTGTTGGTGTTTTTATTTACAAATTTTGGTTCTGGACATACTTTAAAACTTATCGAATGTAAATAAAATTGATTATTTTAGTCTATGTATAAAACTTATGTTGAGTTTATTTCCAATTTATATGCATTAATCTCTACAGATTTCAGTTATATAAATACTAATAATGTTTTTTTAGTCGTTAGGTAAATCCATTGTGCATTATATTTTAATTTTAATAATCAAACCCTAAACAGCTTTAAATAATGCATAATATTATTTAAATTTTAACAATCTAATTAGTGTCTTATTTGATTTAACATTTTCTATTTCTATACTATTATTAAAACTTATCAAATTTAACCAAAATGTAATATTTTAGTTTCGGATTCTAAAAAATGGTTGTCCATAAAATTAAGAGTAATAAGACATAGTAATATTGTTATATGCTCTTAGATATTTTAAGATATTTTATGTTCAATATTACCAAAAGGAAGTAAAAATATTTGAAAAAAGTGACGTAAATAAATACTGAGAAAATTTTAGGAATTATCAAAATAAAACACTAAATTTACAATAATAATTATCGACCTATATAATTATCAGGAACATTTTGTTAGTTTTATAAATTAATTATAAATGAAGAAAAAAAGTTCAAAACTAAAGTTCAAAACTATTTTCATAAAAAAAAAGGAACGAAATGCATATTTCAATAGCACATTGAGATATTATTTTTCAGAAGTGAATAAAAAATTACACTTGGACATAAATATACAATCTTAGAAAATTAAATAAATTTGAAATTCTAATCATTTTAAAAAAGGAAAACAATATTGAAAATACAAATTATTTTCACAAAAAGATGATTTCTAAAGCAGTTTTCTTGTGAGAATTATTACTAATAAAGTTAAAAATTGACTTAATTACTATTTTTAATTATTCTTTATGCATTAATGTTTTATTTTTTTTCTATTTGAAGATTAATTTATGTGATTTAATAATACCTCTAAATAAAAATCTCTAGCAAAATATTTAACTTTTATTTACTAATATGTATTTGGTAAAAATTTGAATTTATCCGATTTGAAAAATCTTCAAACAAACTCTTATATATATTAAAAAAACAATACTAATAACACCTTTTTTTGTTTACGAAAAGCAAGTAAACATATATGACGAAAATTATGTAAATAAAGACACAAAAAGATTTGGGAATTATCAAAATAAAATATTAATCTTAAAAATTATTGAAAATACGTTTTGTAAATGAAGAAAAGTTGAAAATGTAAATTATTTTCATAAGAAAGGAAGCAGATTATTTTCATAAATAGCTTGAATTGTTACTTTTAATAAACAAATAAAGAATTATATTTAAACATGAGAGCAAAATATCTTAGAAAATCAAATAAATGAATTGTACTTTTAACAATTTTGAAAAAAAAAAAGAAAAAAAAAATAGAAAATACAAATTATTTTTGCAAAAAAGATTATTTTTGAAAGCGATTTTTTGAGAAAAACATCTGGATTCGTATTATTTTTAAACTGACAGATTGACTTAATTACTTTAAAATTTTTTTTAAAATTAATTAATGTTTTATTAATTTTCTCTTTATATGTGATTACCTAGAATGTGACTATTACTTGTTAATGTGACTAATGTTCTTAATGTTAGCTATTAATGTGATTTACCTAGAGTAAGTAAAAATCTGCAACAAAATTAAAATTTTTATTTACTAACGTGTGTATGGTAAAATTGGAATTTTTCAGATTAGAAATATCGTTAGAATTACATATTAAAATAATATTAATAATACTAGGTTGAGCAAAAAGTTCTAGGAAATTTGTGAAAGTTGCGTTGTTATGCGCAAATTAACAACAACAAAAAAAAAGACCAAGGACTATTGTTCAAAGTACAGACCTTCATAGTCCACAACTTACTGCCATCATTCTGCCAGATTCCGGTTTGCTGGAAGTACAGTCGTGGAAAAAAAAAAGTAAACACCCCCTACTAACTCCTCAACAAATTATCGTAGACGAAAGTTACTGCCACCGGACGATTGGAAATAAAGTCTACTTTTAAATGGTGTGTATAAAATTTGCTTAGGGGGCCATCTACATATTAAAACGAATTCAAACTTCATTTTTTTCAATGGCAGTACCCAAATTTAACGAGATATTTCAAATCTTCGGTTCAAAATATGCCTAGAAACCAAATTTCAAGTCATTCGAATGATAAGTTTTTGAATTATAGACATTCAAAATTTAGTACTTCTAATGTTAAATTACATTTTCATATTTTTATTTATATCTCCTGAAATTATGCTCCTAATGAGCTAATTTTTTGTTTAGCAATAATACTAATATACCCAAACATAAATACGTTGAATTTGCAATTTTTATAATTTTATGATATGAATTATGAATTCTGAAATTAATATTCGAAAAAATTATGAATTGCAGCATGCAATTTTTTTTGATGGATTTAGATTTATTAAGTCCTGCTTTATGGAAATCCCAAATTTCACATTTTTCTTCCAAGTAGTTTTCAAATTATGCTTAAAAAACGGCAAAATGATGGTTTAAGGGGCCGTCTATGATAGAAGTGAGTAAATTTTTGAAATTTATTCTGCTATCCTGTAATCAAACAGGTTTCATTGATGCTTAAACGTGCCTTGATCAAGAAGGCGGCTCTCTCGGTTAACAATCGAGTTCGGAACTTCAATTTGGATACAGCCCTTAAAATACGCTCGTTTTAAAATAATTAATTTCTCGGAAACCTATGGCACGAATTGCATAAAAATTTGTTTATAGGCTAATTGGTGTAGAGTTCATTTATGCTGTCAGAATTGTGTACTGCTATACAAAAAAACAAAGTTATGGTTCGTTTTAATATGTAGATGGCCCCTTAAACAAATTTTATATACATCAATTAAAAGTAGACTTTATTTCCAATCGTTCGGTACCAGTAACTTTCTTATACGATAATTTGTTGAGAAGTTAGTAGGGGGTGTTTACTTTTTTTTTCCACGACTTCTTTAAATCCAAAAACTCTTGACATGCTTCTTCAACTTCATTAAAAGATACAAATTGACGGCCCTTGAAAAAGTGTTGCATTGCTCGAAAGAGGCCATAATCGGATGGAGCCACGTCTGGAATACAGGCGGGTGTGGGAGAATTTCGACGCTGTCCAACTGTGCAAACTTGTCGTTGGTCGTCTGGGCCACGTGCCGTCTGGCATTGTCCTGCTGAAACAAAACGCGCTTTCGGCGGACCAATTTTGCATACTTCTGCACCAATTTGTCGTAGACGCGATCCATCTGCTAGCAATAGAGCTCGGCATTGATGGCACGACCATCATATACGATATAAATTCTGGTAACTATTAGATTAAAAATTTTCCAGAACTTTTTGCACAACCTAATAAAAGCATTAATACATTGGAAAATAAATGTCTAACTTAATTGTCTTTAAGAAAACATCTTGTAGAGGGACAATTCATAAGATAAATAACAATTAATAATTTTTTAAAGTGCAAGAAAAGCACTTAAATAAGATCATGTAGTCAGAAAATTCATAAGGAACAATTATTAATTTTTTAACGCACAAGAAAAGCGCGGAGTACCATCGGATAAAAGGTCGTCGGTTATCAAACAGTGACGTCACAAAATCGTCCAAAGGCTTTGTGTCAAGAAGGTGTTGGTTCAGCTTGGTTACGGAATATTAACAGGATTGCACTTAAAATAATATAAGTTACGCCGTTTGTTCCGTTAATCTATACTAATATTATAAAGAAGTAAAAATTGTTTGTATGTTAGAGGTAATCTCTGGAACTACCGAACCGATTTCGAAAGTAATAGTATCAAAATGATGGTATTAGTCCATCTTACAACATAGACTATATTTTATGTCGGTGCCAGTACCCCAAAAGGGGTGCAGGAGCAAAAAAGTTCTAAAAATGTGATTTTTGCGTTACTGAAGAGCCTAGAAATATGAATTTGAAATATTAGCTACTAATTAGATATAAATGATCTCTAAGAACAGTTCTTAAACAATTCGAAATTTAAAAGGGGTGAAAATGCGCGAAAAACGTTCTAAATGGTGGTTTCTACACAATCTCAGGAAATACCAAACCGATTAAAAAAATAATGGCGTCAAAATGATGGTGACAAGCCTTGCTCCAACATAGGCTATGTTTTATATCGGTATCACTACCCCAAAGGAAGTGCAGGAGAAAAAAACGTTCTAAATTGCGGTTTTTGCGTTAAGGAAGGGTCTAGAGTCATGGAATTTGGATTGGTAGTTAGTTATAAGATATCAGTGATCTCTAAGGACATTTCCTAAAAAAATCGAAATTTAGAAGGGGGTCAGAACGCGCAAAAAGCGTTGTAAAAAACGTTCTAAATTGCGATTTCTATGCAATCTCAGCAAGTACTGAATCGGTTTCAAATATAATGGCGTAAAAATGATAGTGACAGCTCTTCTCCAAGATAGGCTATATTTTTTGTCTGTTCCACTTCCCCAAAGGGAGTGCAGGAGCAAAAAACGTTCTAAAAATGCGATTTTTGTGTTATGGAGGGACCTAGATTAATAGAATTTGGCATAGTATATATTTATTAGATATAAATGATCTCTAAGAACATTTCTTTAAAAATTTGAAATTTGAAAGGGGTGAAAATGCACGAAAAGCGTTCTAAAAAAGTTTTTCAGCAATATCTCAGGAAAAATCAAACTGATTTCAAAAGTAATGGTAGGAAATTGATGCTGACAGCCTCTGCTCTAACATAGACGCTATTTCATGTCGGTTCTCACTATCACCTAGAGGTACAGGGAGCAAAAAAAAAATGCTAAATTTTGATTTTTGCGATCGGTAGGGGCTAGCAACTTGAAATTAGCCAAGGAACATATTTATTAGATATAAATTATCTTTAAGAACAGTTTCGAAAAAATTGGAAATTCAAAAAGGGGTGAAAATGCGCGAAAAGCGTTCTAAAAACGTTCTAAATTGCGATTTCTACTCAATCTCAGGAAATACCAAAGCTATTTCAAAAGTAATGGTTGCAAATCGTTGGTGACAGTCCGTGCTCCAACATAAGCTATATTTTGTGTTGCTGTCATTACCATCTTAGGGCTGCAAGAGTAAAACGGATTCTAATTTGCGTTTTTTGCACAACTGAGGGGGTCTAACACCTTGAAATATGGCATGGTATTTACTTAGAAGATGCAACTGCTTTCTAAGAACAGTCGAAAGAAAATTCCAAATTAAAAAAATTAAGTGAGCGAAAAGCGTTCTAAATTACAATTTTTATACAATCTTATCAAATACCATACCGATTTAAAAAATAATGGTCACAAACTGTTGGCGATAGAACCTGCTCAAACATAAACTGTATTTTATGTCTGTGCCACTACCACCAGAGTTTTGCAGGAGCAAAAAAACTTTCTAAATTGCGATTTCTGTGGTACCGAAAAGGCTAGAAACTTTAAATATGGCATGGTAGTTACTTATAAAATATAAATGCCCTCGAAGGACTGTCGAAAATAAATTCGAATTAAAAAGGGGTGAAGCGAAGGGGAGGTGCGAAAAGCATTCTAAAAAACTCCTAAATTACGATTTCTATGCAATTTCAGGGAATATAAACAGATTATAAAAGTAATAGTTGCGAATCAATGGTAACAGTCTTTGATCCTTACACAGGCTGTATTTTATGCCAATGATTCTACCACCTGGGGTTCACAGGAACAACAAACGTTCTAAAAAAGGCCTTTAAAAGCTTTCTAAAATACGTTTCTGTGGAATATTAGGAAATAACAAACCGATTTCAAAATTAATGTTGGCAAATTAATAGTGACAGTTCCTATTTCGACATAGCCCTTTATGTTGAGAGAGGTGGTAGGACTTGGAATTTGACATGATAGTTAATTTTCAGATGTAAGAAGATGGTTTCTAAAAAATTCAAAACTTCAAATGAATACTGAAATGACCGTATTAACTGAGCATAAAAGTTTCAAAATATTTTCTAAATTATCATTTTTTTTAGTTTTATTTCGTCTTATTAATTTAAGTCTCATTTCTGCCTAATGCAGTGTAATAATGATGTTTAGTCAAATTGTGTTTTAAATAGTAACTTTTGAATTATTCCTAAAAGTAATAAGTACCTTTTAATAAAAAAACCCTTTTAATAAAATAAAATGTTACCTTTTAATAAAATAAAATTTTAGTTAGTACATTTTAGTAAAAATTAGACATATAAATATCACTTGGTATATTTCAAATATTACGCGAGCAAAGCCGCGGGGTTTGCTAGTATTTTATAACGGAATTAAAACTTCGTAAATAAATAAATAAAACTACTATAAATAAAACACAAATTTAACAAAGATGTATTCGAACATGTTTAAACACTGAAATAATTAGAATAAAAAAAAGTTGCTATGGATAAGGAAATCTTTGAGCATTAATCGCTGGAGGGCGGCTAATACGAGAGTACCGTTTCTAATAAATTCCAAAATTTAATTTGAATGCATAATTGGTATTGTTCCTTAAAAAGGCTTTTTAGGTGCGATCGTAATTATATAAATACGTATATATTACATATAGTCGTAGTCTGGTCCGTCCGTCTGTCTGTCTGTCTGCAAATAACAGCGCAAAAACTACCTCACCGAATGGTTTGAAATTTAATATATAAATTTAATATATATAATGAGAATTTTGTCGAATAATTTCAAATTTTATGAAAATCGAATCAAAACTAAAAAAAGATATTGCTAAAAGTTTTCTTCGTTCTATTAAATCCTATCATGCGTCATTAATTCAATGATATCCCGTGATAGGTAGGTTGCCATGTTTACTACGTCCTATTTAAGACAGAGTCCTATTATTTTCGTATTACTGAATTTAACATATATAATCATATTAAATTTGTATTCATGCAGTTTTACATTTTTGCATAAGAGTGCAACAGCCATTGCACCAAGATCTGAATATTTATAAAACTAGTTATAGTACAAACATTTGACACGTTTGACGTGCAATGTTTGCTTTTGTTAATGGGCTGTTTAAATATATATATATATATTAAATGTAAAAAAGTTTTTAATTAAAAACGAATTCCACCTATGTTCTGTACACAGCGCATAGCACACTATTCTGTAATCCGAAAAGCCATGGTTGGATCAACTAGTAATTTAAAACGCAGATACCAGTCACGTTTAGACCCCATAAAACCCCGTAAAAGAAGACTTAAGAATATTCCTGCAAAATTTCTTCAACGTATTCAGACAAAAAAAAAAAAAATGTTAAGTTTATTTATGTCGCAGAAGTGCGTTAAATTATAGAAACAAATTGAAGTAAGATTTTAAGACAATTAATTATTTTTTTACATCAAATTAAAATTATTATTTTTTGGCTGTGGCATTTAATTTCTGGTAATAAATGAATCCAAAATAAGTTTTTAAAGCTTTTTTTTTTTTTTTTTTCGTAATTTAAGAATGTCATGGAAGTTTAACCATGAAGTTCAGGTAAAAAGAGTTTCTCTACAAGTGCATTTTACGCATCAAAAATAAAAAATACGCCTTAACAATTAATCATACTATTTTCCTGCATTACATTTTAAAATAAAATTTTCTGCATTTTATTGCTTAAATCTTGTTTTAGTTTCGTAAAGAAAGTCCCATTGAGTACTCTCTCAAAACAAAGTTACCCCGAGCAACGCCGGCCGCCCTGGTCACCTCTAATCTATATACTTTATAAAAGCCGTTCTGTGAGTCCTTTATACAAATCTATGTTCTTTATACGAATCTTCAATTTTTGGCGACTTGCACGAAACTTGACGTACAGTCCTGAAAAAAAAAAAGTAAACACCCCTACTAACTCCTCAACAAATTATCGTAGAAGAAGATTACTGGTACCGAATAATTGGAAATAAAGTCTACTTTTAAATGATGTGTATAAAATTTGCTTAGAGGGCTTTCTACATATTGAAACAAACCCATACGTATAAGTTTTTTACACTGAGGATGTGAGTCCTAGTACTCACGAAACGTATACGTCTGATCAAATCAACTTATTTTATTGTGTGTTTAAACGTTGTTTTCAAATTATTTATATTTCCACACAAGTTCTGTACTTACCATACTTAATTTTTATCAATGGCAATACCCAATTTTAACGAGATATTTCAAATCTTCGGTTCAAACTATGCCTAGACACCAAATTTCAAGTCGTTTGAATCTAAGGTTTTGAATTATAAACATTCAAAATTTAGTGCTTCTAATGTTAAATTACATTTTCATATTTTTATTTATATCTCCTGAAATTATACTCCTAATATGCTAATTTTTGTGTAGCAATAATACTAATATACCCAAACATAAATACATTGAATTTTCAATTTTTATAATATTATGATATGAATTATGAATTATGAAATTAATATTCGAAAAAATTATTAATTACAACCTATTTTTTTTTATGGATTTAGATTTATTAAGTCCTGCTTTATGGAAATCTAAAAATTCACATTTTTCTTCCAAGTAGTTTTCAAATTATGCTTAAAAAACGGCAAAATGATGGTTTAAGGGGCCATCTATGATAGAAGTGATTAGACATTTTGAAATTTCTTCTGCTATCCTGTAATCCAGCAGTTTTCCGTGACTGCTTGAGTAGCGGTTAAGATGCCTAGATCAAGAAGGAGGCTCTCTCGGTCAACAATCGAGTTCCGAACTTCAATTTGGATACAGCCCCTAAAATACGCTCTTTTTAAAATAATTAATTTCTCGGAAACTTATCGTACGGATTGCATAAAAAATTGTTTTTAGGCTAAATGAAGGATGTAGAGTTCATTTATTCTGTCAGAATTGTGTACTGCTATTGAAAAAAAAACAAAGTTATGGTTCGTTTTAATATGTAGAGCGCTCCCTAAGCAAATTTTATATACATCATTTAAAAGTAGACTTTATTTCCAATCGTTCGGTATCAGTAACTTTCTTCTACGATAATTTGTTGAGGAGTTAGTAGGGGGTGTTTGCTTTTTTTTCCCACGACTGTACATACGCTTTAGAACATAGAATAGGTAGCTGTCTACTTTTAAAAATCATCTGACCACTATTTATCCCTTTTTCTACCACCTTCCATAATTTAACGTTATAGAAATATCTCTTATTTAATTTTCTAATTGAATCATTTCTTTCCTGTTGCCACACCCTAAAAAGCGGTACAATAATTTAAAAAAAAAAATCCGGAAGGCCCCCCATAATTGACACGGGCAGCGCCGGGTAATTCTGCTAGTATTATTATAAAGATATAAAGGAAGGTTCTAGACAGAGTTAGGCAAATTTGTAATTCCAATATCTGCAATGTAATTACAGTTTAATTGTATGTAATTAATAATAGTTAAAATTACATACCGTAAAAAATTCTTTCAATACTCTAAGCGGAACCGCCCCAATCACATTATTTGGACAAAATTTCTGTGTTCGAATGTGTGTAACTATAATTAATTACATGCAATTAACCTGTAATTACACTGCAGATAATTGACATTAGAAATTTGTACGACTCTGATTTTAGATTGAAAAAAAAATCAACGCTTAAAATGTTCAAGATTCATTAAAATGGATTCATATCTTAAAAATATTTAAAATTAATTTTAATTACATAAACTTTACAAAACATTTTATTATTTCTTTATTGACGTCTAACTCATGAAAGAAAAATAACATTGCAGTAAATTCCAAATGTTGTTAATTTTATTTTCTTTTGAAAGCTTTAAAAAGAAAAGACCTGCTACTTGATATTTAAGCTAGTTTCTTAAATGTATTTCTTGTATCATATGGCATTTTTTGTTTAAACTGACATTTACAATGTTTACATCCAAGCGATTTTTCTCAAGTTGTTTTTAAGATTTAGATAATATCTTCTACTAAAAAGAGAAAAGAGAATAATAAAAATGAGAAGATTTATTTTGTAATGATCATTTTAGTGCTACGATAAATCTTTCTACAGATCTTTTTTTCAATGTAGTGTGCGTGATAAATTAGGAGGTTTATAGTACTGTCTGAAAAAGAGTGCTTGTGTCTTGGTGAACTATTGTTAATGAAGTAATGAAGTCAAGACCTTTCGCTGTTGAGGCTTATGGTCCATTATTGCATATAGAAAATGCGAAAATTGGCGTTTTATAGGCCTATAGAATTCATTTTATGGTGAATGAGTGATGCATGTTTAAAAGACTTATATTGCCACGGATTTTCCCCACAGGATCCATTTTTTCCCCTTCACTCAAGAAAAGTCTTCCTCAGTAAAAGCTTGAAATAGTTGCTTGCTAGATTTATTCTAACCGCTTGTTCTTTTATTGCATTTTATTTATATTGGTTTTTATAAGTCATGTAATCATGGAAGCAGGGTAGGTACTCTATTTACTTTATATTTTTTTTCAGTGCACATGTTTCAATCAAATTTCTTCTTCCCAGAACAGATTTATTATTGTAATCTTTTGTTATGTTCGTAATTATATAAATACGTAGCACCCATAGTCGTCGTCTTGTCCGTTCGTCTGTCCGCATATAACAGCGCAAAAACTACACAACTGAATGGTTTAAAATTTAATATATGTAATCGTTGCAGAATTTGTCGAGTCAATTCAAATTTTGTGAAAATCAAAATTACACACATATTAAGCGTACAATGTCTACATAAAATGCATAAAATAATTAAACACTGCGCGCAAAAAAATATAGCTGATATAATTTAATTATTTTTATTTGCTGTAATAAGATGTACTTATCAAAAAATTCCTTCTTCACCTAACCTCTTTTCTTTGGATTTATTTCTGCTGCCGTCGATATATGTAATCTGTATCTAACAAAAACATAGCTGTGAAAAAAGGGAGCCAAGTTCTGTAAAGACAATGGCAAGAAAAGAAGTGATATCTAAGTGGGTGCCAAGTTCAAATAAAATTCACTCAAACTTACCTACTGAAGTATTATAGCATTTTTTAAATTGTTTAGAAATAAAAATTATTGATAGCATATTAATAATAAATCTAGAACTTGGCAAGTTTTTACCTACAAGTCATTTATTTTTATTAATGACATTATTATATCTAAACTTGTTATTTCATGTTTGAAAGCCTTCATTTGAGTGAGCTCCTTCCCTTGAAGGATGGTGTAATAAAATATATCCCACCTAATTTTAACTGTAAAATGCCACATTGACACTAGAATTCAGGACTAAAAAGTTTAATTTTATTAAATACGTGAAAAGAAGCTTTTACCCATTTTGAAATAAATTTTTTTTTAAATTCTAGTGTGATTGAATCATTTCAGCATGTAACGAATAAAAGCTCTTTGCCCCTGAAGGGTTAAAAAGTGGTGCAGTCTCTAGAGGGATGACCAAGAACAAGCGTAAAGGTAACTGTCTCTTTCTCGGGCCTTGCCTGAGGCTCTCAGGCTTTGCCTTCTCAGGCCTCTTTCTCAGGCCTAGTCTGTTTGCATTGAGGTTTCCGAAGGGTGGGTGCTAGAATGTTAACCAAAGACGAGCGGGAATGTATTTGAGTATTTATTGGTTTAACAAATCTTTAACATGAGTCATTTGTTTATAATAATAACTATATAATTTTTTTTATAATGACATTGTTGTTAATCATCATCATTTTATTAAGACATGAAATTGATAGGCATAGCATTTATCAAAAACTTGCCAAGTTCTAGATTTATTATTAATATGCCATCAATAATTTTTATTTCTAAACAATTTAAAAAATGCTATAATACTTCAGTAGGTAAGTTTGAGTGAATTTTATTTGAACTTGGCACCCACTTAGATATCACTTCTTTTCTTGCCATTGTCTTTACAGAACTTGGCTCCCTTTTTTCACAGCTATGTTTTTGTTAGATATCATTACTTTTTGCAAAGTTACAATATATTTAGACACTTTACTTAATGTTTTTTAATGTGTTTACATGAGACTATTTTATTCACCAAGCAACATTCAATTTTAATTTAAATTTCCCACAACAAACTATTTGGCTGTCAATTTGCGTCACAAATCTATATTTTAATACTGCTACACTGAATGCATGTTTTGAAACGAAATGTATTGATTCGAAATTTTTATTGTTTCTGAAACAACAATTCCTATTAAATTCCTATATTAAATTTTCCTATTAAATTTTCCAATTAAATATCCTTTTTAATAAATTTTTTGTACTGGAAGTGAAAAATAAAGTTATGTGCTTATGCCACACTATGTATCATTCATCCATGGGTGCGGGCAAAGAGGCAGTGCAGAGGAAGGACATTGCCCCTCCCTGGATTTTTAAATTTAATTAACTAAATAAACTTTTCTGTGATGATTTTGAAAATAAGAAGTGGGTAAGTGTGATCACAGATCGCACAGAGGGTTTTGTTTAATATTCCTTTCAAAACACTTTATCCTTTTGAAAAATCTGTTAGTTCCACATTTCGCAACCAGGGGCGCACTCTATTCTAAACAAACCTCTATCCGAACGAAACTCCGTTTTACATACTATCCGTAGATATATTAGTCGAGTGGATTGAGCCCATAGTACCCGAGATAAGTAGGTGCACCTGGCGATAAAAAGTGGAACTAAAATATGTAAGACTATGGTGCATAATATGAAAGAATGGTCAAAGGGGTGTCAGCAAAAGTTGGAAAAGTGCTCCCCGGGTGAAAAAGGCGGAGGTTAGAAAAATTGCTTAAAATACACAAGTTAGAGCCCGGAGGAGTAAATAATATAAGACTTTTTGAAAGTTTTATGATTTGTCGTGTGCTCTGACGTATTCAGCAATACGTATGCAAAAAGTCATGTCTCCAACTGCTGCAATTTAATAAGGGACTCCCTTAGAAAGAATTGCTTAAAATGCATATGTGGTAGCTCAAAGGGTTAAGCGTAAGACTTTTTCAAGATTTTATGATTTGTCGCCTAGCCTTAGGTGTTCTGCTATAAGTACGCAAAATTTCAAATCTGCAATTTAATAAGGGGCTCAGTTAGAAAGAATTGCTTAAAATACGCATGCGGAAGCCCAAAGGGTTAAATGTACGACTTTTTCAAAATTTTATGATTTCCCGTTTGATGTGAGGTATTCAGCTATAAGTATGTACAATTTCACGCCTCCAACCTAATTAGGGCTCACTTAGAAAGGATTGTTTAAAATACACATGTGAGACCCCAAAGGGTTAAATTTACAACTTTTTCAAAATTTTATGATTTGTCATTTGATGTGAGGTGTTCAGCTGTAAATATTCAAAATTTCACGCCTCCAACATGTATAGTTTCTGAGAACGGGCTCTGTGACAGACAGAATATCTTGGACGGACAGAAAATTTGTTGATTTTCTGTAAGCAAGTAAACCTAGATAAACCCCCAGTAAGTAGATAGGTTTACAATGGAAGTCTATGGGAATTTGGCGAAATATCAGAGATATCGCCAAGGTGGCGTCACTTTTGGTGACTAATTTTGGTCGCTAAATTTGGCGACATATCGCCATGTTGGCGAGAAACTTGGCGGTATTTGGCGACAGAACAGCGCCCCCTCCTACGGCCAATTAAAATTTCGCCTAATAGACGCAATGGTAAAGTAAAAATGGGCACCCCCAGGTGGATAATTAATCGATTTTCACAATTTTTTTATTTTTTTCCTTAGTTTAATAGTGTAAACGAACTTCGCACCAAATTTGAAGTCTGTAGCTGCAGTAGATATACGAGATCTTTTTGATGAGTGAGTCAGTCAGTCAGTCAGTCAGTCAGTCAGTCAGTGGTAAAATTATCGGATATCAGACATTTTCAAATGTCATTATCTCGGAAACTAATCATGCGTTATTTATAAAATTTCGGATTTTAGGTAATTAGGGTGGCCTTACTACACATTTCGTATAACAAGTACGTAGGTCTCATAGATTTTCAGTTGTAGAGCATTGAAATTAGATGAAAACAGCTCGAAATGGTTCGTGTAAATAACACACGGCTCTGTCAAGCGAACTTGGCTGACACACTGCCGTGTGTCTAGATATCCGATATTTAAAACATAAAAAAAGATCAAGACTTTTTTTTGTTGTTGTTAATAATGATGATTAATATAATTTTCTGTCAAATGAGAAATATATGAAAACTGATACATTACTTAGAAGTACTGCGTGAGAGAGAGATTAAGAACTTGTTAATAATTTATATTTTCGAGACCCATTTAATAAGAAAGACTGTTTTTCCCTTTTACCAATACTTCTCGCTAATTCTAAATTTTTAAAGCAGTTTTAAGAACATATTTGCTGAACGTTTTATGTCAGGAAGTTACATGGTATCAGCTCCAAGTTAAAAAAAATGACCAAATCAAATTTTTCTTTACTCGAAAAAAAAAAAAAAATATTACGCAAAAATAAAGTTGAAATTTTAAAATCTTCTGAGAAATAATAAAATTATCTCTTTCTGTTAAAGGTAAAAACCTGTAAATGTTACTTTAATTCTATTTCATGAACAATCTTTTACATTTAAAATAAAGTTTTTTAGAACGAAGAAGAAAGATCCTATTAAAAACTTCAACTGAATTTCACTTTTAACTGAAAGCATAAGATTGAATTGAAAGTTTGAAAGTATTCAACAAATGAAGTTTCTTTGAAGATCTCGCAAAAAATAAAACAATCATAAAAGTACTTTCTTTTTGGCTTGAAAGAAGTTTGATGTTTTTTACTGCAGCTACGTGACATTCCAATAATATTTTTAATTTGCTGTATTTACTTTTAATGACATTGGTCAGATTTTTTAACTAAATAAAGTCAATGGAAAACTTATTGGTTCTTCTTGGTACTGTCAATGGTAAGCATGTGCACCACATATAGTAGATAAAGGCGAGTACTTTTAACTATTTCTCCAACCATTATTTTAAAATAGTTATTTCATTTCAAATTTCTACCAGAAATATATGCTAAAAAATATTATTTGGAAATAATGGTAGGCAAAATTGTAAAGAAAGCCATTCGCCTGTAGCAGTTCTATAAGTTTAGATAAGTTTCGGCCAAATGGAAAATCTATGAAAGTTGATACATTACTTACAAGTACTGAGAGAAAGTGAAATTAAGAACTTGTTAATAATTTATATTTTCGGGACCCAGTTAATAAGAAAGAGAGTTTCCGTCTTTTTTCCAATAATTCTTAAAGAGCTAACTGCAAATTTTTAAACCAATTTTAAGAACATATATATGCTAAACGTTTCACTTAAGGAAGTTACATGCTATCAGCCTCAAGTACAAAAAAAAAAAGTAATAATAGTAATAAATAGATCAAATCAAATTTCCCTTTAATAGGAAAAAAATATTATACAAAAATAAAGTTGAAAATGTAAAGTCTTCTGAGAGATATAATATTATTTCTTTCTTTCAACGGGGTTTCGACACTTGTATCTTGTCAATGTTAAATTTGTCATATTGATGATACTTTATCTCAGGAACTTTTCCAAGAAATCAGCTGACATTTTCAAAGCTTATTCTAGACCGGGAAGCGCAGAACAGACAATCACCTCATCGTGTTGGAGGCTGAAATTCCAGAATTAATTAAAACTCGATTCGCATATTAAACCGCAATTGGTATGCCAAGTCATATCTTGGAGAAAAATACATGAAAACCCGAATTTAGCGGTTGACTCGTAGGTTTACCGCTGTGTTTTCCTGTTCCCAGTCCTCCATATTTTCATACCTATGGATGCAGGAAAAAACAATGATAAACCTACGGTCAACCACTAAAATTGGGTCTGAAGGTGGTTTCCATCAAGATATGACTTGGCAGACGAGTTGCATTTTAACATGCTAATCGAGTTCTGTCTAATCCTGGAATTTCAGCTTCCAACTCTATCAGGTGATTGTCTGTATAGCCGTCATTTGGTCTATTCCCTATATATTTTTACATACTTTAACACAGGGATTTCTTGAAATTGGCTGTAATTATATTTTTATGACTTTTCTGCAAAGTACTAAAAAAATACCTAAATGACATTTTATTTCATAAATTATACAAGATATACATCTTTGAAATTTTTAAGACACGTTTTCTCTCATATGTACATACAGAGTGGTCATAAAAAAACTTCCCCGATATATGTACCCCTAGCGACCTAAGCGCTCAAATAATCGAAAGGAAATTTCAGATTTAGTTATTTGAAGTTATGCGCTCAAGATCGTGATGATTTAAAACAATAGAGCTCTCTCGCGGTTACAGTGAAAAAAATTCGAAATTTTCGAATGGCAACACCCTTTTTTTTTTCCTGCGCAAATTCATGAGTGCATTGAAAAACCATAAATGGCGCTGGAAGGATACACGTATGACTAAAATTACCAGTGTAATATCGTGGCACTCAATTCTAATCCGTTCCTATGTAACATAATATTCAGCACTCTAAAACAAATGATTACATTTTTATTTTCACTATGTGTGAACAAACACAACTCAAAAACACATTTTAAAACAAATCTTACAACATAACTCAGTTCATAAGTGAGGAAAAAAAATCGGCTACTGAAAAACATGTCTTGTAGTCACTCCTTCGTTCCTCGCAATGATCTTTTTTACAAGTGTTTTACGCCAGCAATTTTCATCGTACGTGTAGTGTATCATTCCAACGCCATTTAGGCTTTTTCAATGCGCTGGTGAATTTGCGCATGAAAAAAAAATGGGTGTTACCGTTAGAAAATTTCGAAATTTTTTCATTGTAACCGTAACCGTGAGAACTCCATCATTTTAAATCATCACGATGTTGAGCGTATACCTTCAAATAACTAAATCTGATTTTTTTTTTCGATTGGTTGAGCGGTTAAGCCGTTATGGGTTCATATATCGAGGAAGTTTTTTTATGACCACCTTTTATTTAACACAAGCTTTTTGTAATTCAAAGTTAGTTTTTTTTAATGATTTTTTTAATTTTAATTTTTTTAATAGATTACAGTAAAAATCATAAAATTATAATGACGGCCAATTTCAAGAAATCCCTGCGCTGAAGTGTGAAAGTATTTAAAAATATATAGGGAGTAAACTTTGAAAATTTCATCTGATTCCTTAGAACAGTTCCTGAGATAAAGAGTCATCAACAAGACAAATTTTAACAAGTGTCCGAACCCACTTAAAAGACAAAATCTGTGAAATTTACTTTAATTCTATTTCATGAAAAATCTTTAAACTTTTAAAAAAAAAGTTTTTTGAAAAGAAACATCCTATTAAAAACTTGAATTGAATTTCACTTTTAACTGAAAGCATAAGATTGAATTGAAAGTTTAAATGTATTCAATAAATGAAGTTTCTTTGAAGGTCTCGTAAAAAATAAAACAATCATAAAAGTACTTTCTTTTTGGATTTAAAGGAGTTTGATGTTTTTTAATGCAGCTACGTGACATTGACATTCCAATGATATTTATAATTTACTGTACTTATTTTTAATGACATATAGTCAGATTTTTTAAAGAAAAAAAATCTATGGAAAACATATTGGTTCTTTAACTTGTTGACTGTCAATGGTGTGCATGATGTACCCCTAATAAGGAGAAAGGCAAGTGCTTTTAACTATTTTACTTACTATAATTTTAATAGAGTTATTTTTATTCCAAATTTCTATAAGTGACAACGTATATGTTGCAAGAAAGCCTTTTCTGCTATACAAAATACATTGTAACGTGTTTCTTAAAATTAAATTTAAAAAAAAGTATGCATGATGAGCTTGGCGGCCATCTTAAAAATAAAACTATATAAAGAAAAGGCGTAAAATATTTGTTTTAGTAACAATGCCAAATTTCGGATTTTTACTACGGACTTTTGTTCTTAGAGATTTGTGCTGGATGGAAATTTTTATTTAATTGTTTGGTTATTTTTTATATCTTAGGTGAAGGAAGTCATGGGTAGCAGTTAGTAAATGAATAAATTTGTTAGGGAAGCAAGTAAAAAGAGTGGCTACCCCTGAACTAAGTTTTCTTTCGGGTGATTCAGTGCGTATCAATAAATGAAGGCTGTTCTTAACTGCTCTGCTCAGCAAGCTGAAAACGTTTTGATACATTTACGAATTCATTTTTTAACGGAAAGATAAAAAATTAGAAAGCCTGGCCATGGAAGCGATTTGGAATTGAACTGTGTTTTCCATTTTTTGATCCATCAATTACCTATTGAGTTATAAGCGTTTTTGATCACGTGACAAGCACGTTTTTCACCCGTTCTTGAGTGCTTATTCACCGTTCGCGCGGAAACTCGGTTCAAAACGCCCACTTTGACACTATTTTCTGAAAAATCTATTGCTTTTACAAAAAAAGGGGAAAAACAGCTCGGTGACATAGTTTATGAACAACAACACCAGCTAGTTTCATGCATTTTCGAACAAAAATAAATTAAAACTTATCTCAGAAAGTTGCCTTTTTGGATTGGAGAACACCTTTAAGCACAACAACAATTTAAAAATAAAACTTTAATTATTCACTTTATTTCAATATCTCATTTGTATGTGTTAATAATTCCAAGCTTAACATTATATTCAATGAAATTGTGTTTTAAATTTTATTTAAAACCATGGAGTTTAAGAATAGAATCAAAATAACCGTGTCAAAAGTTTAAGCACAAAATTATTTTTATGTAAATTTTTCAAAATGACGTAAGCAGTTTCGCACGCAAGTGATTCCTGGATAAGAAGCAGCAAGTTGTTGTTTTTAAGTTATTACAAAATGCTAAAATCGAAAGAATTCTCACATGAGGAGGTGTTAAAAAGCTGGAGTATGAGAGCAAAACTTGCCCGTTTCTGAAATTGCAAGCGCATTAAAATGATCAAAACGTGGAATTCATCAAGTTTTGGCTCGTGTTAACGATTTTAAATGAAAATTCCGTTCAGGAAGGCCACGTGTAATCCTTTTCCGCGGAGACCGCCACATCAGAAACTTGGCTTCAGCTGCTAATTATTCTCTTTCGCAAATAAAACATAGGACAAATATCGAGAAGTACTGTTAATAGAAGAGTTTTGGAATGGGGATGCATCAAAAACAGTAAAATGGCTTCTTTACAACGCATGATCTCCTTAAAGAATCCAGGGCTATATTTAGTAGATAGCATGCTAGTGGTTCTGTAAGTGTATGAGAGGGCTATTTCGTTCCATGGTAAGACATTCCTAGCATTCATCAGTGGTAGTGAAAACTTTGACAAATATAAGGAGACACTTGCCAATCATATGCTCCCTGTTCGCGAGATTTTACGCGGAAAAAATAGATTTTTCAACACGATAAAGCTTCGATCCATACCTCAAACTCGACATCTAGGTGATTTAAGTCGAACAAGGCATCGTTTTGAAATGTCCGGCAATTGGCCCTGATTTAAACCCTATAGAAAACATGTGGGATATTCTAACACACGCAGTTTATCCAAATGGTAAGCAGTACTCTTCAGTTACATACTTGCAAGGTGCCATTCTGAACGCTTGGTTTAAAATAGAACCAGAAACAATACAGAACCTAATTTTATCGATGGGAGACCGTATACTTAAAGTATTTCAGCAGAATGGAACTATAATAAAGTTTTTTTTTTTTTTAATTCTTATTCTACTAAAGTCTAACGAACTACTGTGCTTAAACTTTTGACACACTCATTTTTGTTCTTTTGATAAATTCTATAGTTTGAGATAAATTTTAAATCCTAATCCTGTTAAATATATTTTTAAAACAACAATTTCTAGCTCAAATGAACAGGAATGTAACTTGCAGTCAATAATTAAATTTTATTTTTAATTTTGCTGTTGCGCTTACACTTTTGATTCACACGGTACAAAAACAGTGATATAAAACTGGCGCGGAGTAGAGAGGGACTACAGGGTTTATTTGTCAACAAGATTGTTTTTAAGCACTTATTACATTTGAGCATATCAAGGTCTCATCTATGATTCAACTTACTTTTATAAAAATATACACTGTAAAAAAAATGGACTAAAATACGGAAATACTACTGGCAATCGAGACGCCAGTACTATTTCCGTATTTTAACGAAACTTTTCGCCATTAAATTACAGAAAAATTCCCGATTTTTTTCTTTTTTCTTTTTTAGTTACGGAGGAAAATTCCGTTAAAATACGGAAATAGTGCTGTCGTTTCGATTGCCAGTAATATTTATGTATTTTAGTCCCTTTTTTACAGTGTAGGTTTACATTACCGTTATACCGCGTGATCCAGAAGTTCCGGGAGTTTTGAAATGCTAATAATTAGTAAACTTTATACAATAGAAAGATGCAATTTTCACAGAAATGCTTAGAAACATGTGGGATTTGTTTTTGTAATGAATTATTTTTATATTAGTTACATTTTTTGACAACGGGTGGTGCTTAAATTGATTATATAATTTTTCTATGGTATAATACAGCTCACTAAAAAGAAATAATCAGTGTCCAACGGTTACAACTTTTGAGTATGACGCCTATCACTTACAAGTAAAGCCTTGAGATGATGAGCAGTTCAGGAGGTATCTCTGAAACGTGATGGTGAATAGCATCTTTCAACTGGGTCAATAACATAGGTCGATCTCCGTACACATGTGACTTCAAGCAACTACATAACCAAAAGTCAGAAGGGGTAAGATTTGGAGACCTTGGAGGCCATTCGTGCTGGAGATACTCGGGGCACGGGCATCTCCAAATGTAGTCCTTAGGATTGTCGTGACAGAAGGAGCGATGTGAGGAGGCGCTCCATGTCACATGAATGTTACGGAATGGAGCGCTTTTCTCTTCTGCAAGTAGGAGATGACTTTATCCTTTAAAAGTGCTGCATATCGGTCACCTGTCTACCACTGGAAATTCCCTCGAAGAAAATGCCCCACCAGTGGCCGAGAGGTTCTGCTCTCGAAGCTGGTAGACGGGAGGTGCTGGGTTCGATCCCAATCGCGCCCGTCGGCCTAATCGTTCGGAGTTTTCGTGGTTTTCTTCGAACCTTGGATTTCCAAGCGTTAATACGGGTTAGGTTCCCTTAAAAAGACCCCCACGAAGGGCACACCCCCCCTGGGCCTATATCCCTCGAGCAGATAATTGGCCGTCAAAAATCAACCAACCAACCAACCCTCGAAGGGAAAAAAAACCGAACGATGAAAGAAGCTATAAAACCGCGCCACACTGTCAGTTTTAGGTCATGAAGAGATTTTTCACGAATGCTTGAGGTTTTTTTTTTTTTTTTCATATATGCGACAATTTTGCGTGTTCGCGCTTCCACATAGTGAAAAGTGTCCCTCGTCTGTCAACAAAACATTTGAAAGCCAGTCCGCATCATTCTCCATTTTCACGAAAAATCAATTAGCAAATTCCTGACGTGTTACAAAATCAGTTGACTTTAGTTCGTGCGCATGCTGAATTTTATAAGGATATCTCTTGAGAATGATCCTTAGAGATCGCCATATACACTTCCAACAGAAACTCCAGTTCGCCGTGAAATTGAACGTGCACTGCATTCACCATGTGCTGACGATGTCGACTGAGTATCGCACCGTGTTCTACCTCGTTTACGACTGCAACAGACGTTGAGATCTCCCGCTTCTTTGATGATCTTCCAATGAGCTCGTTTTCTCAAACCTTGTTATCATAACCTTCAGATTTGTAAAGGTCATTGGTCCTTTTCCAGTTTTAACTCCACGCAGTGTATGATAAGAACGCGATTGATCATTTTTGTAAAATAGCTGTGCTAACATAGATTTGTCACGCAAAGAAAGCATGTATAAACATAGCAGTAACACATAAAATTTTGTATCAAAATTCTTTTTAAATGCAATTTCTTTAACTTTATAAAAAGCGTTAGAACATAAGCGACCCTTAAAGCGAAATATGAGCAATAGCTTAGGAAAGATGTTGCGCAATGAACTGAGATGCTTAGATAACGAATGGTATAGATACTTTCGATGTAGATAGAAGCGCCACCTGTTGCTAAAAATTAATTAATTATAAACAAAAATCCCACATGTTTCTGAGCATATATGTGAAAACCGCACCTTTCTACTGTACACAGTTTTCTAATTATTAACATTTCAAAACTCCCGGAACTTCTGGATCACCCGGTATATTACATTTAACTACATAAAACGATTTGCGTAATGTTTTAAATACATGGGTAAATTGTAATTTTATATTTTTCTTGAGATATCATTCTTAACAAATTCATGATCTTGGACATGCATGTGGACGTTCAGTTTTTATAATTGTAATAACTGTTAATAATAAAAATAACAAAAATTTGATGACGACTTATTCACTACAAATCCCTAAAGAAGATAAGAAAAATTTTATGGTTTGGGTGTACTGATTGTGTTATTTCCGATGTACAGTTAGAGATTTAAAAGCGTGAAGTAATTTTTCGGCAGTCAGTGTTGTTGGATTATTTGAACAAATCATTATTATTTGTTAAAAATAATATCATATATATTAAATATATTTAGTTTTATTATTTTGTAGAAATGTAAGAAAAAAATTTACTGTTAGTTTTTTATTTTATAAGAAATCATTTCACTCATAAATTAGCATTAACGCTGTTCTCAACTGCTCTGCCCAACAAGCTCATAACGTTTTGACACATTTAAAAATTCATTTTTTAACGGAAAGATACGATTGGAAGGCCTTACTATGGAAGCGATTTGGAATCGAACTGAGTTTTTTTATTTTTTGATAAATGAATTACCTATTGAGCGGTTTTGATCACATGACAAGGACGTTTTTCGTCCTTTCTTGGGTAGTTATTCTTCTTTCGCGCGGAAATTCGGTTCAAAACGTCCACTTTGACAGTATTTTCTGAAAGATCTATTGCGTTTGCAAAAAAGACGGAAAAAACAGCTCCATTACATAGTTTCTGAACAACAACACCTGCTAATTTCATGCATTTTCGAACAAAAATAAATTAAAACTTAAGTCATAAAGTTGCCCTTTTGGATTGGAGAACCAGCGTTAACGCTCAGCAGGTACAATTTTTTTTTTTGTGATGTTATTTATTTTGTGGAATTTTTATTGTTTTGCCTCTTTTTTTTTTTCTTTTTTGAATTTCTATTAATATAAAATGAATAAATCATTAAAAAAAATGATAAGTAATTTTTTTCTCACCATAAAAAAAAAAAAAAAAAAAAAAAAAAAAAAAATTGCTCTCGAAGAGGTTAATCTCGGGAAAGAATGCATGTAAAAACTTCTAACGCATCAAAATATAATTTTAAACTTTTATCAGTTCTTCAACTTAGATCCGGTTTATATATTTTCTCTTTTAAGATAAACTCCTCTCATTGTATATTGGGTTTCAAAAGAAGACATGTTTATAGCGCGTGTAATAGGACTTAAGTTTGGCAATTTAAGACTCGCTCTCAGAGTATCTTCTGATAAAGAGAGAACTTTTAAAAGCTCATGTAAGAACAGAGTTTTTTTCTGGGTTCCTCTAAGTTGCTATTCGCGATAAGACTAAGAAGGCAGAAAGTATTGAAACAGAAGTTTAGATGTAGCTGTAGTTTCAGATGACAGAAAATTGAGTGCAATATATGCATTTTTTTTTTGTTTCTCGATTAAAATTCATCTAGTAAAAGTGAAATATTCTTTTTAATCGACTTCCAACAAAAGAGGCTATACTGTCTGACTGGAATGTTTAGGCACACACTAAAATATGACAATATCATTGGAAGGGAAAATATATGAAATAATTTCACAATCAATATTCAAAACCTAATTGAAATGAAACATTGTAGAGATATAACAAGTCGGAAATTGTATGCCAAGCGTGGAAAATGAGGTGCGTTCGTACTATAACGAATTTTATAAATATTCAGATTTTTGGTGCAATAGCTGTTGCACTCTTATGGAAAAAGGCACGAAAACAAAATTTATTATCATTATATATATATTAAATTCAGTAATACGGAAATAATAGGATTCCATCTTAAATAGGACGTCATCACCATGGCAGCGTCATTACCTATCATGGGATATCATTGAATTAATGACGTATGATAAGATTTAATAGAACAAAGACAACTTTTAATATCTTTTTATGTTTTGATTCGATTTTCGTAACATTTGAAATGACTCGAAAAAATTCTGCAACAATTATATATATCAAATTTGAAACCGTTCGGTTGGTTAGTTTTTGCGCTGTTATACGCGAACAGACGGACAGACCAGACGGCGTACGTATAGTGTACGTATAGCTACGTGGTAGGCTACGTATTTATATACTTACGAAAGCACCTAATAATGGTTTCAACAGCATTATTTATTTGAAAAATACGCCTTTTTATATTTTATTAAAAACTAAGAGGTTCTTCCCCCTAACAGCTATTCTCACCGACCCCCGTCTAGACTCCGCAGGCTCTAAAAGCGTTCTAATTTGCTCTGTTTTTTTAAAAAAAAGATTACTCGATTATGGAAGATTAATAGATATTTTAGCAAACAGTGGCTATCTTTTGCAATCGGGTTGCCATTGATTTCCCTTTGAATGGTGATTTTTTCGGTTCCCAAGGCCACATTCACTTCTGTCGCGATAATTGATGGTTGTTTCCATGTTTGATTAAGTAAGATGCATCACATATTTGAAAATCAGCTTGTACAAAGTAGTTATGTGTAAAATGTCGCTGACTCTGGAGTTTTATAAAAACGACTAGACGACGTTTCTTTTCTTTTAGAGGATAGAATATATTTTTTAAATAAATTGTTTTAGATATGGAG
Organism: Maratus speciosus; assembly: GCA_963932465.1. Classification (NCBI taxonomy): domain Eukaryota; kingdom Metazoa; phylum Arthropoda; class Arachnida; order Araneae; family Salticidae; genus Maratus; species Maratus speciosus. The sequence goes on from OZ010790.1 coordinate 467,698,654, forward strand.
TAATTTTCCTCGGTTAATGCTTTTCGCACGTAATAGGTTACTTATTTGAAAGTGTTCTTTCTCTTTTAATATTCGCTTCTTATATTATTTCCAATTGTAAAATGTTTGGAACTATCATTATTTACGCTTTTTTAAAAAAATTTGGCAACAGTAGGTACAATAATTATTTTTTCGAAATATGAAATAAAAATCTATTGAGATAGTTAAATTTTGAATTAAAAATTAGGAAATAAACTTAAAAAAGTAGAAATTTTAAAAAATGATTAGACACTGCTCACCGCAATCTAGTCCAGTATGAGCGTGCATATGATGGTTAAATTTGTATGCATAGTTTTTGATCCGATAAAAATTTTAACTGAACTATTTCGGTAGACTTCAACTTAAAATAATTCTTCAATTAAAAAACTTCCTGCTTCAGCGTTTTTATCACACATTTCTGTATAAAACTACTAGTTTTCACATTTATATACGCAATAGCTTTTTTTTTTTTTAAATATAAGCCTATAAAGAGTCCTGGTCACATTCAGTTCAGTTTACAGCAGCGACAGCAACAGCGATAGTTACTTTTTTTTCCTTCTTTCTTTAAAATAGAGAGAAAGCACTGTCTCGTAGGTTTAGCCACGGCATGCAAACTTCAACGAATGCTGGATTAATTTTAACAACCAACCAACAGTTTGGATGAACGAACCATTTTTCATGAGCAGTATTACAGCAAATATTCAATAAATAAGATTTAAGGTCAGTCTGCCTAAATGAGACACGATTCCCAGTAGTTTTGTCGCATTTAGGGTATATTTGGGATTTTATTATATAAATGTATATTTTATTAAGCAACAAATTACTGAATACTGTACCTTTAGTTAAAAACTAACTTATTTTGTAGAAATTTAATAATTATCTGTAGTAAAAAACCACAATATAGGATTGTCGCATTTAGGTCATTTTTGTCGCATTTATGGCAGCTAAAACCTAAATGCGACGTTCATAGTCCTAAATGTGATAACTCATTTTATATATGACAATTCATCTAAAAAAGTTGATTTAACAATTAACTGCTGTGACAGAAAATTGCTACGTTACAACGGTGAGCGGTCTGCGAAACCATTCAATTGAATGACGAATAAAAAGCACGATTAACTCATAAAATACTGTTTTTACACTAAACTGTTTGTACAGTACTATTTCTAATAAAATTTCGATTTTTCAAACATTTCAAACAATAGTACTAGGCTCCAAATGAAGCAAATTTCGCTGTATCGATAATTAAACTGGAAATTAAAAGTTAAACTGTGAAAATTTTAAAAAAGCAGCTCTAACAGCAGTTAAGGGTTAACTGTAATTATTTTTTGATTTAATTAACCCTTAACTGCTGTGGCAAGAATTGTTGCATAACTAGTGTGAGCGGTCCCCGAGACCCCTTGATTAAAAGATGAATGAAAGTCTCTATTAACTCACAGGTACTGTTTTTGTACTAAAATTTAAGTACAGAACTATTATAATTAAACTTTTCAATATTATTCTTGAAATATTTATAACGGCGCAACACCGTGCTGTGTGTCAATTTTACCCTGTTAATATGCAAAAGTTATTTGAATGCTGCGTATAATGCCTAATATAAATAACCCTCAAATAAATAAATGCGTTGCTAATATAAAAAGCTCTCATCCCTCTTTGCCAAAGAGCTATGACCATAACTACAATTAAATGATTGTCGTAGAAAACATAGTTTAAAATTCGCGAAATTCGGGCGTCAATATTAACCCATAATTTATACACCAGTGCGATTTGGGTTTCCGTAACTTCAACTCCGCATAATTTTGCTGGCAGTCTGGCGATAATGAAATATAACTACGTGATCCATATACGAAATTTAATAAGGAATTCAAATGAAATATTTGATTTTATCAAAATTCTTACTTTGTGAATGAAAACTGCGCATTAATTAAAGAAGCCGACATTTCATTCGGTGCGAATTCACAGTGTGGAGCTTACGAGTTAACATTTAACTGATGTTATCGGTCTCTCAGACCGCGGTTTTTTTCAATTTTTTAGTTTAACTTGCAATTTTTAGTTTAACTACAAACACTACCGAAATTTTGTTCCGTTTGAAACTTTAGTACTATCACCAGAGACTTTTGAATAGGTGAATTATAATTATAACAGTCCTCTGCAAAAAGTTTAGCACAAAAACACCAATCTATGAGTTAATCGTGCCTTGTATTTATCTGTCGATGTAGCGGTCTCACAGACCTCTTCACACTAGTTATGTGACAATTTCTGTGACATCAGTTAAAGGTTAAAAAGTATTTAAAAGATATTTATAATATTGTTAAGTAGACTATTTATTGCATATAACTTTATTATAAAATGTCACATGATAAATATATCAGCCTTAGAAATCGATAAAATGGTACAATATTTCTTATAATTTTGATTAAGCCAAAGAGAAGCTCTGTGCCTGATATTCTGTTGCACCCCCCCCCCCCTTCCCCTCTTCATTTTTCCTGCACTTTCTCAAAAAAATTAACATTTTCTGTACTTAAAAATACGTATATGAAAACAAATATTCATTTAGATAAACGTGGTTTTATTTATTTTTTATCTATTACTAATTTAAAAGTAGAAAATGTCGATTATAACGAATAAAAGGTAAAAACAGAATTAAAATATCAGATTTTATAAAAGTGTTAACAAGAATTATGACTCCTAAACGAGGAAATAACTCAGTTGCATCAAGTTTTAATCGGAGACAGCATTTAAGCTACCGAATGGTATAATATTGGTAAAACTAACTTTCTTAACCGCATTAAAATAAACATAAATTGTTTTCAATCTACGCAAGATTTTCCAGAATTTTCATTATGTAAAATTATTGCAAATTACTTAATCATATGTCCATATTATGTTAATGGAATAGACAATGCGTTTCTTACACCTTTTTTTTATTAAAAATTTTAAAGAAGCGTATTTTTCCTTTTTGATCGTCTTAAACACATATTTAAACAGCTGGTTAAAGAAAAACATTAATGGAGGATTATGCTGGCTCAACACAGCTTAATTAAACATAAAATTTGATTTAAATATCATTTTAACACAATATATACAAAATCCCATACAAACTTCTACGTTAATCTTCTAAATGTTTCGCCGCATTTACAACAATATGTATGTCGCTATTAGGCACAGGCTGAAAAGAAGCTTTCCTAAATGAGTAGTCAACTTCAAATTCTAAACCGGAAACTGGTCGCTTTTTCTTTAGTTTAACTGGTCAGGTAACTGAAACAGACAACGTAGCTCTTGACGTTTATATGGTTATTTGATCTTCAAAGTTAAAAAAAATACAAACCATGAGCCACTTTCGGGAATTTTTGTCGCATTTATGAAACATGGGGCGATGTAAAATGAATGATGTGTATTTGATTGGAAATTTCTTAAAAAAAAACCGTATTACATGCAAAAAAATGTTTCGAGTTTTGTTTATGAAGTTCGTATGCTTCATTATATAGCATTTATTTACGATTCTTGCATTAACATTTTATGTAAACGAACATTGTCGCATTTAGGGATTATCACATTTAGGCGGACTGACCTTATACGTTAAAACGTTAAACGCGTTAAAATGTTTTGAGGTGGCGAAACTCATAGTTTTAGGTAATAACACATTCGAAAGCATGATATAGAGAATCAGTCGAAATCACTGCACTTGAGCTTAATGCCTGTAACGATATTTATCTTATACCAAAAATCTGGCTTAATATCATAAAAAAATCTTAATTATGTACCTGTTTGCTATATTTCAATTTTTCCTCTTTTACCATGACCCTGTTTGAATGTAATTTGTTCTCCTACATAGCTGGTGACAACTCCATGGTCTTCCAGTGAACTTTCAATTCATCTCAACTTATTTCATTTTACAATTTTCTGATGTACTCACTGCAGTTTTCCCTTCATATAATTTATTAAGACTCGACAAGAAGCTTTCGTCTCTAGACTTTCAAACATTTCAACACCATAGTTATCCTGAAGATGAGTGCAGAAGCAGTTCGAAACATCGATATCATGCTTTATCGTTAATTTTATTTGTACAAGTTCATATAAAAGTTCTTGTTTATGTATATCATTGAGCAAGTTTATGTGTTTTAATGTATAAATCTTATTTATTATATTTTATGGTGCAATTGTCCTACAATTGTTAATTAAAGCAAATATTCATTTTTCGTTGGTTATTTAAAGGGCCGACAACTACGGCATTCACAAGCGAAGAAATTTGAAAGCTAGTTAAGTTAAAAATATATATATGCTCTTTTTTGTGATTTCTAGAACATTAAATCGTTCAAAGCCAGCGATATACAGAATACTTGCTAGAAATAACAATTTCGACCGGAAAACAAGATGCAGACATTCACATATAAGAAACGTTCAGACTGATTAGAAGATTGGTACCAAAGCAAAATATGTTCATAAGGCGAATTAAAAATAATATTGGTTTCAAATCTCAAAAGATGCCATGCATAAGCTTATAAAAGACAGCAAGAACATTGATTTAAAGAAAATGCGTTGCAAACTGCATCTAAAACCGTGCCATGAACTGTCCAGAATGGATTGCATGTCGTACGAGGACAAGTGGCTTGCCGTATTCAGCGACAAAAAGAAGTGGAATCTGGATGAGCCTGATAGCCGAAATTGATATTGGCATAGCATGTGGAAATAGCCACGTACTTTTTTCAGTAGGCGAGGAGGCGGTAAGTCTCTAATTGTTTGTTTGTGGGGGAGTAGGCTTTAATGGCTGATCCCGCATGGCATTTCTCTACTCAATCAAGAGACACTAGAGTGACATCTACTTCACTGTAAAAAAAAAAGCAAGTTAGAAATTGCTCGTCAAACGTGACAAATGGGGTGAGTTCGTACTATAACTAGATTTATAAACATTTTTTGCACCGAATATTGTAATGAATGCATATTTTAATGCACTTCATAAGTGTATATCAATTTCATTCTGTTCGAAAGGTTGTAACATCATTAAAATGCACATGAAATAATTTTTTCCCATTGGCCTTAATGTAGCAGAAAAATTTTGATTATCCCTGTCATTAAACTATACATCCGATTTTTCTAAAATTTGAAATGACTTCACAAAATTTTGCAACAATTATATATTTAAAATTTCAGACCATTCGGAAGGCTGTAACATCATTAAAATGCACTTGCAATATTTTTTTCCCATTGGCCATAATGTAACGAAAAACTTTTGATTGCCCCTGTCATTAAACTATACATCCGATTTTCATAAAATTTGAAATGACTCCACAAAATTTACCAAAAATTATATATTTAAAATTTGAGACCATTCGGTTGGGTAGTTTTTGCTCTGTTATATGCGGACAGACAGACGAACGGACTGAACGATGACTATAGGTGCTTACATATTTATATAATTACGAACGCACCTAAAGACGGACTAAAAAACGGAGATTCTATTGGCAATCTAGACGCCAGTACTATTTCCGTATTTTTACGGAAATTTTCCCCCATAAATTACAGAAAAATTTCCGTTTTTCAGATAAAAAAACGAACTAAAAAACGGAGATTATAGAAAACGGAATTTTTTCTGTAATTTAAGGGGGAAAATTTCCGTAAAAATACGGAAATAGTACTGACGCCTAGATTGCCAGTAGAATCTCCGTCTTCTTTCTTTCTTTTTTTTTTAATTTTTTTACAGTGTTTCATTTGGGGACATCTTAAGAGGTCTGACTAAAGAAGGTCCCAACCAAAATCCCGATCTGGCTGTTGGGGACCATACCCAGTGAGTGGAGATTTCAGCACGGCAATGAATCAATCCACAACTCGCATAGTACGAAACAGTAGCTTTCTGCCCGAAATGTTAATGTTTTAGATTAACCAGCTTTATCGCGTATTTAAAACCAATTGAGAACATATTTTGAATCTTAACCTGTGAAGTATGCAAGAATGGAAAGCAGTAGGACTCTACTAAAGAACTGAAAGTGGTCATTGAAAAATCATGGTATTCCCTGTCACTAATAGTACTTATAAAACAAACTGATTCAAAGGAAACACGATTATTTGAAGTTATTCGAAACCAAGAGAATACGATTAATAAATGGAATCGTGTAAAAGTGTTAAATGATGCATTTTTTGCCATTTTCCCTAAACTTTTGAGACACTTTGTAGTTACAGGCTTTTATGTTTTTTTTTTTTTTAATCAAAGTTCTTATAAAGTTCCCATTTATAGTTGGTGGAGTTAGCAAGAAATTTCACCAGAATATTTCCCTTTTGGATACCAGTATGAGATTTTACACAAAGCTTATACACATACTAAGGAACAAAAATTCACCGGGAGACACTCTATGACTACCTATATACGATATTCTTGCTAATTTAAAATATTTCACTTATGCAGGAAGAGTCTTCATAATTTTCTTAGTTTTTGCTAGTTTCGTATCTTTGGGGCTTGAAATATCTTACAACTATTGTTAAATATACTATCTAATGATTAACCATATTTAGGTATTAGATTGTCCTTTCTCCATACAAAACCAACATATTTTCAACTACACGATTTTTATTATCATTTTCTAAGAAGGGGATGGTAGCAAATTATATAAGAGAGTTTACGTTTATCATATTTTGGCATACATTATGGATTAATCAATTTGCAATTTCTGCGAAATTTATTGTGAGTTTACAAGCAGGGACATGAACCTTTATTAGGATCTTTGCTTCACTTTGACTTGATCGGAACCTGACGTCATCAGGGCGGATTTATTAGTCATTTTCAACTCATCAGAAAATGGAGCATATTGAAATCTGAGTAACTACTAGCATATGACTTTTATTACATATCCCGTGATAAAAAAGATCAGGGACATTACAACTCTTATTAGTTGTAATTTGGACACTGTGCATCGACATTTTTGGCTTGGTCGCAGCAGGGTTGCTGGCTTTTAACCACTTAAAAAAAGCCGGCTTTTATTTTTTAAAAAGGTGGTTTATAGATAATTCATAAAAAATTTGGATTAACCTTTAACTGATGTCACGCGGTCTCCCAGACCCCGCGACTCCCAGCTGTAAACACTTTTGCAGCTTTTTACTTTTCTGTACTGAAGTTAAATAATATGAATAAAATACTTTTTTCATGCAATTTAATTCACATGCTCCTAAGAGAAGTACAACGATATTGTTAGGACAAAATTTAAGTAAATTCAACCATTTAAGTTATTTCTTTTATTCATTTTATTCGAGAGGTCTGAGAGACCGGATCACATCAGTTGTGTGACAAATTTTAGTCACATCAGTTAAAGGTTAATTTATTTTTAATACACTTATAAATATTTTATCCTAAAAAAATATAAACTTCTATTAAATTTTCCCAAATAAATAAGTCCTTATAATTGCTAAAATGCAACTGTGAAGGCATTGTGTCAGAAAAAAATTATAAATATTCAGAAGAATAACATTAAATTAGACTCTAAAGTATTGGTTTGGAATTCTTCATTATAGCTCTACACATACCACACAACACATTTTAACGATTATATGAAAGAATAAGAAAATGTCACTCATCAAAATAGAAACATTCTTACATATTGATATTTACTTTTAAAACTGACTAAAACTAAATAGCATATACGTATTTAATAACATAAAATTATCTTATATAATACTTGAGAACACCCAGTAATAAGCAATTGATATTCTAACTTATAAAAATGATATATGTAAAGAGTTTTTCCACTAAGAAGCTGTTATGTAAACTATTCCAGATATGTCCATACGGACAGATTAAAATCGTAGAATGAACAATGTTGGAAGAGCAATTAGGAAGGTTATAACATTTGAGGAAACTTTAGTACATGTAAGTGCATAAAGTAAAGAGAACAATTAAAAAAAAATTCTCCAAATAAAACTTGTTGAATTAGAATTTTGAAAAGCTAATTGCTATTTAAAATAGTGCATATTCATGCATAAATTAATGCATATGTTATTCATAATACTGTTTTAATAGAGAAAAATGTTTTTATTAAATGACTTTATGTGCGATTTTAAATAAATGTTTATGAGAAATAAAATAAGACTTGTATATTAATATCCCTTAAAATTAGTTAATAAAATATATAAATAAGCAACCATTGTCCTTTTTAATTATATACAGCAGTAAAAATAAAAAAAAGGGTGTTAAGGTCAGTGTAAATTGTAAACCAGAGAAAAAATTTGGTATGGTCTTTTATTCCAATATTAATGTCTTCATCATTCAAAAATTGGGCTATATTGATTTCTACTTCAGTTAAATGTCTTTAAAATTAATTAAAAACACATAAAAATGTGTCATTTATAATTAAAATGCTTCACTGTATAAAAGCGAATTTTGGCCAAAAAGGTCAATTTTGGCCAAAAAAAAAAAACTGTTAAAACCAATAAAAGCCACCGGCGTGGCTTTTTTGCAACCCTGGGTCGCAGTACTATTAAAGACGTTCGTTTGGCAAATATTGTGTTTTCATTCTTGACATTGTCATTTTGGATAACTAGATAGCCAAAAAGAAATCGTTAAAATTTTGAAATATAATAAAGTGAGATCCAGAAGTTTTATAACGAAAAGTACCAACACGGAGAACCAAAGGAAGCCAATATTTTTTTGCGAAATGAAAATAGGTATTTCGGAATTATCTATCTGCTATTAAAAAGCAATATCTAGAAATGACATAAAGCAATATCTAGAAATGACCCAAAAATGTTTGTGTCACGCAATTCAGAAACGATCAGAAATATGGTTTCATCAGAATAGCGCCTCAGCTCACACATTAACCCTAGAACTACCGGAAATTTTACTCAAGTTTTATAAAAACATTCTACACCAGAATTTTTACTTAAAACTATTTAATTTGTTTATTTAACTTATTATTGTCTGATTTATACATTTAGTTTGTTTTGAAGAAATTTCTGGTTTGAATAAATATTTTGAATGTACATGTCGGGTCCAATGGACCCGTCTGGTAGACGGAAGGTTAAGACGGGCAATAGAATTGTCAAGAAAAGTTTTTTGCGGTTGGTATATTAATGTTGATGCAGACAGAAAATGAATACCCAGCACATTTTCTCAATCTCAAAGCATGCGTCCGTCTTACATATTTAATGCATGATATTTTATCAGTTAAGTTATATTTCAGTAAATTGAATCATAAACAAAAATAAAAACATCCTTTTTTATTGGCAGATTATATTATATCTAGGGTGTTGTTAGTTGTGACTAATGTCTCCCTAGCCGACCGTAAACCGACTATATCCCGAAGGTGCTTGGGAAAAAGAACGCATCTTCTATTTGACGAGTAACCGTTGAATGGAAGTCTTATTTAGTATCAAGGTTTCTCACAATTTTTATCTTTACCGGAGAAGGAGAATCACGTGCTTGGTACTTCTCTCCCACCTATCGGCTTCCCAACAATTCTACCACTCTCCACACCACGATGCTTTTTGTTAGGCACATCCCACACTAAGCCGACACATAAGACATGTCGCTTGAATTCGCTGGAAAAACTGGTTTAAAACAGGTTTGTAACAACTTCGTTCTTTGTTTCGACCGGTTTTTGCGCTACATGTCGCTTGTCGTCTCAGTGTGGGATGCGCCTTTAGTCTTGTGGCATCGACACGGTACAAACAGCAGCACGACATTCCAGAAATTACGCCCCCCCCCCCCTCCAAAGTAACGATTGCGCCTTATACTGTTTAACTTCGGTATTCGGGTGAGAACTGGAGCTGTAAATCGCTGTATTCCGTTGGCTCATGCACAAGCATGAAATAAATACTTTCCATTTTTTAAATTATATTAATCTAAATACTCTAGAATTAACACATTATCTCCATATTTGCATACGTATTTCATTACTTATATGTGTGCAAACCATAAATGACACGACTTTTTTCCGGTACTTGAAAGCTCTGAGAAGCTTTCAAATACCGGAAAAAAGCTTTGTCTTTTAAATGTTGTTATAGATTCACATAACCTAGGAAAATTCGGTCTACCCCACAGTTAGAAAGTAGAAACAGCATTAGATTCAAAACTAAACAGACGGAAGGGAAATGCACCTCTTGACTGACCTTCAGATGATGCGTTTCTTTGATTATTTCTTCTCATAGATATATTTCCCCTTTTTATGGATCATATTTCTACATAGATATTCTTATTGCATGTAAGTAACACTGTTTGTCCGGAACTGAAGATCTAGCATTACAAGAAATTGTTAAGTACAGACATAAATAAAAATATTGAAATAAAAATAGCGGTAATTTTAGAAGTTGAAAGAAGAGGTTTGCATTTTTTAGGGTAATATTGTAAGTATGCATCTTATAAGAAGATATAGTAATTTGATCAAAGACAAATTGTTTCACACTAAAGTGTAGCATGATAAAGTGAATGTTATTCTATAATGTATCTAGGCGTTAGGGTTAACGTAAAATGATGCGCGAAAGTTTTGATGTTGCTCGGAAAGTATTGATGAAAGTTTTGGATTTCGATTTTAAGAGTTAGAATTTCGTACGAAAATAAAGTGTCTAATTCCTTCATATTTTCCCACATACATCTAACTAATAGTCAATTAATTTTTTATGGAAATGCTTAAAAACTATTTAATTTAAGAATTCACTATCAAAATGATATTCATAAATTTATTTTTCTTCATATCTTATGATTTTCATATTGTGTATAACAATTCAAAAAATTTTTAATTTTTTTTGTTTTAAGATAAATCGAATCGATTTTTCGTGAATAAGAAGGGTGAATTCAAACATGTAATAAAAAGTTTTCTATAATGAATTATTTAATGATATTGTGTGTGTTTTTATATAATGATATTACTAAAATTGTAGACAATGGTGTACATAAAAAAAACTATAGTATATAATTCCATTATAAAATTATCTACAAAAGTATAGGTCGATGATTTTTTTTTAAAACTTACATAATAAATGCATTATAAATTGCATTTATTAAAAAAGTGATTGTGACAAAAGAAAATTGATCAGATTTGTGAATTTCAGTCAAAAATATACATTTAAAATATGTAGTTTCATTTAAAGGTCAAAATGACTATTTGGGATGTGAAATTTACGTATATAAATTGTTACTATACTTCTTCGGAAAAGTGTTCTTGTTTTGTCTGATCATAGATTTTTAAACATTTATTGAAATCATACTGATATTTGAAACATATTAAAACACAATTTATCTTTTAGGAACTTACCAAATAAATGCTCTTAATATATTACAAAATATATATAGATAAATTAATTTAAGAGAGTTAAAAAAAATCACGATCCGTAAGGACAGTTAATTTAAAATCTATTGCATTAAAATATGGCTGTCTGTATTCCATAACTCCTCCTCCTAAAATATAGAACACTCGCGATGAAATTTATACCATAGTCCAAGAGCTGTTAAACATTTTAGGGAAGGTATTTGAGGCACCCTGAAAATTTGTGCAACACTTCTTTTGTAATGCCTGAATACAAAATTGAATGTCTGACTGAAGGATCGTGGCCCAAAACCTGTGCCAGACAAAAAATGGCACTTGACACGTGTCTGGCACAGTTTTTATGCCGACTAAAGTGTCTGTCATTTTCAAAATATTTTTTTCTAAGCATAAATATTATTGTGCCTCAATCTCAGCGTGCCTCAAATACCTTTTTTGGGTAGTCAAAAAATGGCACTTGACACGTGTCTGGCACAGTTTTTGGGCCGACTAAAGTGTCTGTCATTTTCAAAATATTTTTTTCTAAGTATAAATATTATTCTGTTTCAATCTCAGCGTGCCTCAAATACCTTTTTGGGGGTAGTGTCAAAAAAGGGCACTTGACACGTGTCTGGCACAGGTTTTGGGCCACGATCCTTCAGCCAGACATTCGATTTTGTATTCAGGCATTACAAAAGAAGTGCTGCACAAATTTTCAGGGTGCCTCAAATACCTACTCAAAAATGTTCAACAGCTCTCCTACTACCAGTTATTGCACGCAATTATCTGCCATATAAGCTCTTATAATTTTAAATTTTTGATTTTTTTTCCGAGATAATGTTTTTGTAACTTTTAACAAAATTTAGCTAAAGATGGCAACAAAACTACTTCATTTTTGTGGGTAAAAGAAGGAAAATGGGAAATAGATAATGTTATAGAGTAATGAGAAAGAATAGAGATCAAGTGTGGCTAAAGAGTGGCTGGGGGTGACACCAAAAATCTAATTCTAAAATCCGCAACATTCGGCCCAAACACAACCATGTGCTTTCACAAAAAAAAGAAGAAAACTTTTAGTAATACAGTTTTTAATTCATAACAACGAAATGCTATTTTAGAATGCTTAAATATAAGCAGATCACTTTCATTTAGAGAAAAAAATCACGGTTGATGTCAAGGAATTCGGTGTCTATTCCTCTTGCTTGTTTTGTTTGGACCGAATGAGGGCATTTAAATTTGAGCGATAACACGCATCATATTGCAAACCATTTTTACGGCATACTGCATATCCATCTATCTCTTTCCTACATGAGATAATATGCATGTTTGTCAACAAACTGGTTTGTTGCATGACAACTCAACTTGAGATAGGCTAAACTTTGCACTAAATTTCTTGAAATTAGGCTAAGATGCTCGTAATTTTCACTTAGTTATAATACAGGGCTATTAAAAATGATAGACCCGATTTAAAAAAAATCATATTTTCGAAACTACTGCACGTATTACAATAAGTGATACATGAATTTAAAGAGAAATGTACTAAGTTTTTTTTCAGTTACAAATGTTTGATGTGTGACCCTCTTGTTACATGGCATACGTCCAATCTGTAATCCAGTTCGTCCCAAACATATTGTAGCATCACTCTGTCAATGGTTCTGAATTCTGCAAAAATGGGTACTTTAAGTTCTGACAGTGTCAAAGACATTGTTTATGTACCACCAATGCCGAAAACAAAGTGTTCAGAACTTAAAAAACGCATTTGTGAAGCTCTCAGAACCACTGACAGAGTGATACTACAAAATGTTTGGAACGAACTCGATTACAGATTGGACGTATGCCATGAAACAAAAGGTTCACACATCGAACATCTGTAACTGAAAAAAAACTTAGTATAATTCTCTTTAAATTCATGATCACTTGTAATATGTGCAGTAGTTTCGAAAATATCATTTTTTTAAATCGGGTACATCATTTGTAATAGCCCTGTACATTGTATTATATGTAGGAAATAATACGTTATGCATTACTAACTCTGTGAGAATTTTTACTTTCTGCCTTCAAGTTGAGAAGTATGTCTTTTTTCGGGTGCGTAACATCACATGCACATTATCTATAAAACTGATTATTATATTCTAAAGTTATTTTCTCATAAAAAAAAAAAAAAACAGTTTCAAGTTGAATAGATGGCGAACAAAACGGATTAAATTAATTTTGTCAAGGAAATCAGAAGAAATAAAAACATTTTTTCACATAAAACATTTTCACGCTTTCACATGTTTTCCCATAAAATATTTTTTCAAAGGGTTTTTCTTTTAAAATTATTCGTAACAGAAAAACTCGTTTCACTTACCTCATGATAATGGAACTTTTTTCTTAATATTTGAAATTTATCACAAGAAATAACTAAACATTAACCATAAAATCTATCGCTAAAAAGCTTGAAAAATGTTTGCTAGTTTCTTTCATGACAAAAGGCACCTCAGCGTTCCGCGGTTGAGAATTATTGCTTTAAAAACTATTCATGTCATGAAAAACGAAAAATAGTCATCGCAGAATAAATCAATTCCTTATAATTTTCCTTTTTCTATTTACAAGAAAAAACTATATTATAATAATATCTATCTATCTATCTATCTATCTATATATATATGTGTGTATATATATATATAAGATTATCTCTTCAATCTATCAAGATCGAAGATATAATTCTTCTTACTCTGTTTTTTTTTTTTTTTTTTTTTTTTTTTTTTTTTTTTTTTCAGCTTAACCACAACTCTGCATTAAATAATAACAAAAATTCTTCATGTGTAAACATTGAAAACTTTAACTTAAGCAATAAGTGCCACATGTTACAAGAAATGAATTTAAAAATCTAGCTTAAGTATAAAGCAGAATGTGTTTTCATTTTTGTTCTTTTTTTAAGCATTTAAACTTTTAACTAAGCATTTAAAACTTCAAAATAATAAATAAAGGAGTTTACTAGAGCGCTATTTTCTAGTTTTAAATAAGAATCCAGAAAGAAAAAACTAAATGGGAATATTTATATAGAAATCGTTAATACTATAACGTCATAACGAGCAATGTACACTTTCTTCAGGTATATGATCAGGGACGGTGAACATTTTCACATCCACGTGCCAAATATTTTAAGAAAGTATTTTGCGTGACCATGATTGTTCCAATAACCAAAAAATTAACATAAAAATAAATAAAATAAAAATAAAATAGTGAATAAAAATTCATAAATCAAAATTAATTGAACGTTTGTTTATAAAGATTAACATTTGTGGATAAAACCAGGGGCTCTTTTTTCAAATGTTTTCCAATGCAATTAAAAAGTGTTATGACTTCGATTTGTCTCTGTGTGGTTATCCTAAATATACCGGGATAGCCTTGTAAGTTTTATAGGTTATCGACGTTTACTATAGCATAATCACTATTGAAATAAAGCGTGTAGCGTTTACAGTTCGTTGTCAGGAATAAACCATCACATTACGGTCAATGGGAAAAATCGTTTCAAGTGCATTTTAATGCACTTACACCATTTCAAAGATAATGAAATTGCTATGCATTTCTGAGGTGCACTGTAAGCTTCCGTTACATAATGGTCTACAAGGGTAAATCGTTTGCAGCGTATTTTAATTATTTCAAATATAAAAAAATAACTGTTGTTATTGCATTATTGTTGTTATTTCCTTACCATTAATAAAAAAGTATACGCAAATATTACAAATATTGATTAGTTATTGCAGTTTGAATGCCAAATAATTAATATTGACTTCATTACTATTTTATACTTTTAACGGATTGGAAGATGAACAGGAATCATCTGACAAATGTTTTCTATTTGACTTTTGATATATTATTCATTTCCGAAATTAATATCTTGCAGGTGCTTATGAATTTAGACTTTTTCCTCCAGAAGTGGAGAGGGGTGGGAATTGGTACTTTTAGACCATACAAACATAAAATTTCAAATCACCTGGAGAAACATTTAGATACTGCGGAGTGAAAGTCGCCCCTGCTCTATTATTTCACTGCACGGCAAGTATAGCTAGAAAGGAAAATTCTAAAAACAGCAAATTTTGTTAGAATTTGTCACAGTTTCACTGTTGCCATTCTACGCTATAATGGCTGTTGAGTCTTCTTTTCAATACCCTAAATCTTCTCTTAAATTGGTAAATTTTTGAGCACATATTGAAATAGACCGAAATTCAATAAGTTGAATTTCAATTTCTACAGTTTCAGAAAATAAAATTAAAAAATAGACAAGTTCAGCTTCTTTAAATTCGTGTATTTCATATAATTTCATTCTATTTTGATTTAGTAGCTTCATCAACTCCATACCTAAAATATTCTGCCGCGTTCCATTTACGTTACGAGTGCCATGTGATCGCCGTCCCTACTATAGAGTATAGACATTCAAATATATCCAATCCCCTCTAAAATTGGGAGGAGTAAAAAATTCCCTCTTTGAAAGAATGACAGGCCTTTTCACTCTTTTTGGAGGGAATTTAATAAAAATATACTCTTTAAAGCGTGGAAATTTTCCATTCCCTAGAAAGGAGGGATTCACTCCATTGTCGAGAGTGAAAAAGATCACTCCATTGTCGAGAGTGAAATATCTCACTCCACTGACGAGAGTGAAAGCCTAGCATTATATAGTTTAAAAAATTTCCGTTCAACTTTGAACCAATATATGGAGTAACATAATCAAAAGCATAAAAATATGCACTTCTTAATTTTCAAAAACTCTATTTCATAATGTAACTGCCAGGTTCTGAGAAATATCTGCTATTAGAACTGGGGTTCTATATTATTTTTCTCTTAATATATTATATATTGTATGGGCTGTGTACTGGAATTTCAAAGTAACATCCTTTCCTTGTCTAAAACTGGATCTAAGACGGTGAAAATGTATAGATGGAATGAAGGGGAAAAAAGATAGTTGGAAAGGGGTTGCCCAACCTTTTGAGATGTCTGTGGAAGATGGGGAGACAAAGACATTCCACAAACGAAGAAAAGAGCTTGGAATGCAAGCCAGGTAGAAAACCCCGAGGGGGTTACGTTGAGGAAAGGGAGAAGGTTGCTAGTGGCAGGCTCTGCTGCTGAGACAGTGAGTTGGAGCCTACAGCGCGAAGTGCAAGGTGAGTTCCTTGGATAGCTCTGAGAGAGAGCTTAAGGTTGAGTGAGGCTCGAAGAGCTTTGGCTTAGAGCCCATGTGTTGGGAGATCGAGATTGATCTCCGGAAAGCTAATTTAACGTGTGTAGAGTGAGAGTGATTTAACGTAGTTTAACAGTACACAGCCAGCATTTACTGTATTCAATTTAATGTTGAACCGGATCATCTATATTCGAGTTTGTAAGAGTAAATAGTGTTTTGTTGTTGTGTAAATAGTGTGTAAATAAACTGTTAATTTAGTTAATTGAAAGCGTTGGTTTTCATTTAAACAATTTTCTCAGTGCGTGTCCGATATCACGTAATCATATCGGGGGTGGCAGCATATAAATAGCACGGAATTTCTTCAAAGTTGTGCGGACTAAGAGGAAACTCCGACAGTAACCTTGTAAATTAAGCTGATTTGGTACTAAAACGCACTCCTTTTCAAGAGTGAATAGTCACTCCTCTGAAAGAGTGACTATTCACTATTGCTTAGAGTGACTATTCACTCTAAGCAGGAGTGGGTATTGTATGTATCAATATTACTCATCAGCAAATCAGTCTTGTCTACGATGCTTTTTTTAAGTTAAGCGAAAGACGTCCGCCATTTCAGGATTAAAATATACGGATATTATTAAAGTGACTATTTATGAGACTTTTTATTTTCATATAAAATAAAATGTAATTAATTAATAAAGGATACAGAATGGTAGAACTCTCTCAAAGAGCATTTGAAACACTTTTGCGGTTTTAAACTGAAATTTTTCTATTACTGCTAAGTCTGCAGTTTTTAATGAGCGCGTGAAAAGTATCTTTAAAGTTGAGTCATACAGGCATTGCTAGCGTTATAATTGTCCCTTCTTGAGTGTGTGATGACTCATAAATATACACAGTGAAGTTCATTCTAATAGACAAAAGTGTCTCATTTGAGGCGATGCAGCTCAAATCAACGGGTAATGTTGAAAATTACCGAAGAAAGAAACGAGATTTCTGGAATATAGATAGTTTCGGTCCGATTCTTTTCGGTCCTTCGGCGGCATTTTCGCTGAAGACGAATTTTTGACAAAACTCAGATTTTGGAACGAAAGCGAAACCGAATTTTCGATCAATCTCTAATTGTATGTATTGGTATTACATCAGTTAATCAGAATATCAAGCCTACGACGCTTTTTTTAAGATAAGAGAAAGGCGTCCGTCATTTTATGATTAAAATATACAGATATTATTAAAGTGATTATTTATAGAACGTAAAGGTGAGTCTTATTTAATTTTAATATTTTATTTTTGTAGATTTTGTATGTTATGATTATGAGTTAAATAGTTTTATGTTATATAGAAAAATATTGCTCTGGAATTCTTTTCCTTTGAAATTTGTTGAAAATGGGTGGAGATAGTGTACTGCTCCGGTTTTTTACTGTTTTCTGGTTATAAACATTTACAGTATTTATCTTTATTATTGTTTAATAGTACAATGATAAAATACTAATTAATATTTTTGTGTTTTTCAAATTGGTATATTTATTTTTTTAAATTGTATGCAAACATTTTTCTGCTGTTTATGATTTTAATCAAATCATTTAATTACAGACATCCTGAATCAGCTATTAAATTTTCTTCTATTGTAAACTCATATTCTACATTTATGATATACGTAATTATTGGCGCTAAAAAATGAAACATCATATTTATGCAATGAAATAAAGTGTTTTTTACGCCTGATAGGAAGTTTATAGATAAAACTGCTTTGGTATATTTTTTAAAAGGTTTATAATATCACATATAATATAAGATTGAATATATTTTAAAGAGATAATAACTACTTTTCACATTGAAAATATTTTTCAAACATTAAGAACACAACACATATGCACTCATTTCTTTTCTTTTTATATTTCTTTCTTTTTTCTATTTCCTTAATCAATCTTTTCCTATAAAACATACGAAATCTATTTAGCTCATATTCACAAACTGCAATATATACGGGAATAAAAGATTTAAATTAAATATAGCTTATCCTATTGTTCCATAAATAAACTTTGTATTAATATCCGTTTTTCAGCAATAGCGGAAGAAATTTCGAATTCATGATTAACACGTTAAGCGATACGTCAGTCACCGGTGACTGACAGTAAGTTTTTCGTTTAAAACGCGTCATTCACCGATGACTGACGTCTAAAATATGATACAAAAGTAAAAAAATATACATTATTTTAAGTAATTACTGAACATTTATTTAAAATTTACTTACCTTTTATTTATTACAGGATTATACTTTCTTAAAAATTAATTTAAACATTGTAAATTTTTCAGCGCTTCAGTGTCAGTCATTGTGGCACTCAACGTGTTAAGATAAGAAATATGTTAAAAAGAAAAATATAAATATATTCCAGAAAATATAAAAACATAGACTCCGTGTTCATATTTAACAAAATGATGACAAATAACAACACATAACAAAAACTTACACATTCTTAATATTTAGATCAAGCTTAGAATTTAACTAAAAAAGATGCGAGTTGATAAGTGTTGTGTTTTTAGTGGAAAAATCAAAACTGTTTTAGTACAGTAGGATTCAGAAATAGCGATACTTTTCTGAAAAGTAAGCTAAAAAGATAAGATTTCATATTTAAAACAAAAATTAAAATGAAATCACACGTTGTTAACCCTCCGTCTACCAGACGGGTCCATTGGACCCGACAGGTACATACAAAATATTCATTCAAACCAGAAATTTCTTTAAAATAAACTAAGTATATAAACCAGACAAAAATAAGGTAAATAAATAAGTTAAATAGTTTTAAATAAAAATTCTGGTGTAGAACGTTTTATTAAAACTTGAATAAAATTCCCGGTAGATCTAGGGTTAATCACATAACATCCACCTATTATACAGTTAGAAAACTTTAAATGTAACTAAAATACAGTAAACAATAACGTTTGATTAGATTTAAATTCATGAGCAATGAATACCGAGATTTAAATATTTAAAACTTGAATTACACATGAAAAAAGGAACATTAAAGTACATCACGGGAATTATTGAAATGCTAAATACAACTTAATGGGTATCTGAAAAAAAAATAATATTAACTGATTAAGATTTCGGTTAATTATTTGTCCTTATGGTCATTTTAAAACTAATCATATATTTACTGGGTATGCAATGAAAGCAAACACAAGGAATAGGATTGGAATAAAATATTTTAGTTTATCTCTGTCAGTAATTTAATTTAATTCATATGTAACTTTAGATGAATTTTTCCTTAAAAGTTCAGTTGGTGTTACAAACTATGAATTAGATAAACATTGCCAGTAATGTATTTTATTCCAATCTTTACCACAATTGTATCTATTTTCATTGCATGCTCAAAAAGATATGATTCTTTTAAAATTCTCATAAAAGCAACATAAAAAAAAAATCATTCCACAAAAAGTGAATATTCACTCTATGAAAGAGTGACTATTCATTCTTTCAGGGGTGAAAACCCAGGGTTACCAGGGGTGAAAAAACACACAACTTTAGCGAGAGTGAATAGTCACTCCTCCGAAAGAGTGACTATTCACCCCTGTTTAGAGTGAATACTCACTTCCCAGGAGTGAGTATTCACTCTTCCACAGAGTTGCAATTCCACTTTTTCTCAGAGTGAACATCCACTCTAAAGAGATTGGGTATATTTTGACTCTGAGATAGAGAGAATATTCATTCCTGCTGAATGAATAGTCACTATTTTTTATTTAGAGTGTGCCCTAAAAAAAATCTATAGAAGAGATGCATTTTGAAATCTAGCTTATACTATATCAAGCAGAATGCTACTTTTCTTTATTTTTAAGCGTTTAATTTAAAATAATAAATATACAAGTTTACTGGAGGGATTTTTTCTTGTTCTAAATAGGAATTCAGAAAGAAAAAGCTAAATGGATGGGTATGGAAATCGTTAACAATATAACACCACATCAATCAATGTTCTTTCACCAGGCATATGCTATAAACTTTAGATATATCACGAGATCTTAAAAGAAATCCCTAGAGATAGATGTGAAAAAACATAACAATATGTGCGCAAGGTATTTGAAGACAGAATAATGTTTCTGTAAAACAGAATAA
Organism: Maratus speciosus; assembly: GCA_963932465.1. NCBI lineage: Eukaryota > Metazoa > Arthropoda > Arachnida > Araneae > Salticidae > Maratus > Maratus speciosus. Next base: position 467,719,157 of record OZ010790.1, read on the forward strand.
ATAATAACAGATAACAAATTTATTATTGAAAAATGCGATAAGTATAAAAACAAATAATATTTTTAATAATATTATTTAATAAAACCAACTACAGCTTCTATAAATTTTTCTGTGTGAGATTTAATGGTGTCCATCAGTGGTTCCTAACCTGGGGTACGTGGCGGGGCATGGTAGCAGCGTGAAAATAATATCAGTAATGGCGGAAATTTCAAACATGGTTTACGTAAAAATACATAAAGAAAATTGGTAGCTTTAGATTACAAAGTTAGTCTAAACTGTAATCCAATATGTTACCCTCAAAATGAGAGAAAAGGCCCACCATACCTAATAATTCATTGATAATAATGCAATGTCAGTAGCTCCGCCCACTGCTATGCATATTGTACGAGTACTTATATATTTCCCCCTACTTCTAGAGAACTCCAATTAGTCATAATATAATATTCTTTTCTCACAACATTTTTGTTTACTCTTCCGTTTTTAATAACAATTGAGGGGCTCACAACCATAGTATATCAAGTCCATTTTGAAAAAAAAATGAGATAGTCCTTTTAGAAGGTGAATAAAATCCGTTTTATACACTCCCACAGGGAATCAAGCCTGTAAACAGATGACATATATAACAATGTATGTGAAAACAGACTTGGTTCACTGTGGGAGTGAATAAAACAGATTTTATGCACCTTCTAAATTGACTATCTCATTTTTTATTTATTTATTTATTTATTTTTAATGGATTTGGTCAATTACGGTTGTGAGCCCCTCAATTGCAGAACGCTTAAATTACATCATCGCATAAACTACATTAGCGCATAACATTATTACAAGTGAAGAAAATCCGTTTTATCTACTCCCACAGGGAATCAAGCCTGTAAACAGATGACATATATAACAATATATGTGAAAACAGACTTGGTTCACTGTGGGAATGAATAAAACAGATTTTATGCACCTTCTAAATTGACTATCTCATTTTTTATTTATTTATTTATTTTTTTAATGGATTTGGTCAACTACGGTTGTGAGCCCCTCAATTGCAGAACGCTTAAATTACATCATCGCATAAACTACATTAGCGCATAACATTATTACAAGTGAATAAAATCCGTTTTATCTACTCCCACAAGGAATCAAGCCTGTACACAGATGACATATGAGGACCCCAGAAGCCAAGGGGTATAAGTGACAAAATTGATAAAATTGAGTTAAGTGCACAGATGACCTGGAAATATGCTTTTTTCTTTTCAGGTAAAGAAATATAAGTGATTTTCTAATTATGTGTTGTGTTTTAGAGATCAACCACTTTTGCCGAATAATGATCAATATTGATTAATTATAAATTTAAAGAAAATTGCACTCTACTTTTTTTCACATTTATTGAAATAAGAGTTCAAAGACCACTGTGAAACAAGCAGCATTTTCCTATTTCAATTCTGTCAATTATTATTGATGTTCAATTTTAACATCAATTATCTTTGAACTCAATTTACTCCAAATCGAAATTTTGTCACTTGTACCTCTTGGCTTCTGACATCCTCATATATAACAATGTATGTGAAAACAGACTTGGTTCACTGTGGGAGTGAATGAAACAGATTTTATGCACCTTCTAAATTGACTATCTCATTATTTATTTATTTATTTTTTTTTTTAATGGATTTGGTCAGCTACGGTTGTGAGCCCCTCAATTGCAGAACGCTTAAATTACATCAGCGCTTTTGGTTTTAATGACTTTGTTAAAATTTGTTGAAAAGCAGGCCGTCATTTTCGTTATCAAATAAGCGGAGTTATTTCATCATTTTAATGAGCATTTAATTTGTTTATTTATTATTTGAGTGATTTGTTCTTTTAATGCTAATTTTTGTTCTTTTAATGCTACATTGATTTTTCTTAATGGTTTGACTAATATTAGAAAAAGAAATACTAACTTTAAAAATCCAAGGTAAAAAAATAAAATGTTTGAAATGTCAATGTAATTTGTATCACTATATTATATGCTTGTAGAAGAAAATGAAGAATGTTTCGTTATCTAGTTGAGTGGATGGAGAAAGGGGGCGTGTTTATGAGAAATGGGGATATTCCGAAATGAATAGCCTAAGAATGAGTACCTGAAAGGAAAAAGTTTGGGAAGCGCTGGTCTATATGCTTGAATTAAATGGCCTTGATTCATATATTAGACATTGGTCTGACTATGATGAGTTTCAAAATATCTTTGTTGTTGTGATGCTTGCATTGAATTCTGATATAACCAGGACTTTATAAATTTGGCAAAATCTGGTAGTCAGAGCAAAATTCTAGTCGCCAGTAAAATATATTTATCACCCCCCCCCTCCCCTACACACACATACACCTTTCCCGTCATTAATTTTCAAATCGCAGTTAGAGTCAGAGTCAAAAATTGTCAAAATGGATAACGCCGGTTACATTAAACAGATATACCAGTCTGAAATTAAGTTCCAGGGGTCCATAAATTTATAACCCGAGTTTTTAGTTAGAATGCCTTATAATCTTTCCTGTGCAATAGTTTCTAAATCTGCACTTAATTCGGGAAATTATTGTGTCTACATGAAAATGGTAAAAGAGAAAAGAGGTGGGGGACGACTAATTATGGGGAACGAAGGTCTAATATTAATGGGAGTTGAGAAAATGGAAGCTGGAGGAATGTTATGCAAAGTTTGATTGTAGTTTGACTTAGAACATCAATCAACACTGCGATGAAAAGAATTTGCCATATGCCATAGGTTTGCCGACACTGCTATAGACTTTTAAATATGTCATGCGCCTTAACCCTTCCTGGTCTAACCGGACTTAAAATTACTGGTCTTTTGTCTATAATAATATTTCTTGCTTGTGTATGTAGTAATGATAGTACATGTCTATAAATTTACTATTATAATTTCAGTTATGTTTCAACATTCAGTAATAAGAACAAAATAAAACATTTACATAAATCTCTTTGCACTGTTGGTGATAATTTTATTTTAAATATATGATTTTTCCTTAATTTTAAAATAGGTGTTACTTTCCCAGGCAAATAAGTTATAATAAAAAACATGAACAAAAACGAATAATCATATGTCCAGCATAGATTATGAAACACTTTCCAATACATTTAGAATATAGTAACAAAACATCACAGTTTATTAAGGTGAAAGATGAAGACGAAATATACAGTTCAGAAAATACATAACGCATTTGAACAACCGATTTCGGCAGTTATCCTGAATAATCCAATTTTTTTCTTCAGCGCTATATATGATCTACAGATTCGTATGTATAGTATATAGTATACTTTAAAGTTAGATCAATTAAACGCATATCACAGTTTAAATTTCCCATTCAGCAATTTCCGTCAATAAACGGAAATGTACTTGAGATGTTTTGTGTAGCCATCTATAGAATTTATACACACCAAGAAATATGCAAAAATCAGTTAAATTTTAAAACGCGTATCACAAAAGAAAAAACATTTTCGGCAATTATTCTTCATACATTGTAAAAAAAATGGGCTAAAATACGGAAATACTATTGGCAATCGAAACGCCAGTACTATTTCCGTATTTTAACGGAACTTTTTCCCTGTAAATTACCAAAAAAATTCCGTTTTTTTCCTTTTTTTCTTAATTTACAGAGCAAAACTTCCGTTACAATATGGAAACAGTACAGGCGTCTCAATTGGCAGTACAATTTCCGTATTTTAGTCAGTTTTTTTTACAGTGTAGGCAGTAATGTAGCGAAATACTTGTGTGTGTCCCTGTAAACGAACGATAAATTATATGCACACCAAATTCTATACAGTAAGCATTTTGTAGTACACCTCAGTGATATATGTAATTCTAAATATATTTAAAATACCGGGTGATCCAGAAGTTCCGGGAGTTTTGAAATGTTAATAATTAGAAAGCTATATACAATAGAAAGATGCGGTTTTCACAGATATGCGTAAAAACACGTGGGATTTGTTTTTTTTTTTTTTAATGAAAAAAATTATGTTATATTAGTTACATTTTCTGCCAACAGGGGGCGCTGAAATTCACAATATAGTTTTGCTATTGTATAATAAAGCAGATTGAGTATTGGCATCGTAATCGTTTACGACTGCAACAGATTTTTGGGGCCTCCCGCTTCTTTGACAATCTTCCTTCATAGCCTTCAGATTTGTAACGGTCATCGGTCATTTTTCAATTTTAACTTCACGCATTGTATGATAAGAAAGCAAAACTAAACTTGAAGATTCATCCTTTTTGTAAAACAGCTTAACACAGCTTTGACAAGCAAAGAGAGCATGTCTAAACACAGCAGTTACACATCAAATTTTGTATCAAAATTCCTTTTAAATGCAATTTCTTTAACCTTCGAAAAAGCGTTTGAACATAAACGACCCCTTAAAGTGAAATCTCAGCAATATCTTAGGATGCGCATGAACTCATGATGTTATGCAATGAACTCATCTGCTTATATAACACTTGGTACAAATACTTTCGATGTTGTATAGCAGCGCCATCTGTTGCTAAAAATTTTAACTATTTATTTTAATTTTTCTTTCATTACTAACAAAAATACATACGTTTCTGAGCATATATGTGAAAACCGCACCTTTCTATTGTACATAGTTTTCTAATTATTAACATTTTAAAACTCCCGGAACGTCTGTATCACCCGGTAGAATAATATCCTTAAAATACACCGCAAACGATTTTCCCCTTAGGCTGTAATGTAATAGAATTCTTTTGAGTGTTCCTATAAATGAACTGTAATTGTTACACACTTCCTTTCAATATCAAACATGCCATAGTAAACACCAATAACATATATCAATTTCATGGCAATCGCACTATAATTATACGTGAGTTAGAGCACGGGCAGACAGACAGACAAACCGAATTCATATACATTTTTAAACTATGTTGGAAAGTGTTAAAAAGACTGAAAATTTATTAAATACACTTAAAAATTCTATTGTACGAGAGTGGTTCAATAATTATTGTCCCGAGTGTGTATAAAATATTTGCACTGCGATGGTTGATCTGGAACATTAAAACCTATTGTCTTAGATGCCTATATGATCAATTTCAGAGCCGTAACTGCTATATTAACATAGTTTTTTTTAGTTTCTGGGTGTGAGAGGTAGCAACCTAGCTTGAAAGGGGGGGGGGGGTGTTGGAGGGGAAAGGCTGGTTTGGAGCATAGATTAACATACAATATGGTACATTTCCATAGAGCATAATGGTAATGCGATTGCGATCGTAGCGTCTTTAGTGACAATGGGGAAGAAACTCCCCATCCTTGTAAAATTTTTGTCATTGAGAATCTACCTTATTGTGATCTTTCCTTTTTTTAATGTTGCATGTTTACGTTTTCAATAGAATCTTACACCGATACATGAACATAAAACAGATATTCTGTTTTATATATCTAATATCTATTCTATGTTCATGCACGGATATATGATTTTTTTTTTTTTTTTTTTTTGCATGATGAGTGAACGATTTAAGTGCAACGAAAAACAGGGTAAAAATTTCGTCTTGAATGCTATATATGAAGTAAATATGATATAATTGGATTTAAAGCTACATAAAATAATGGTGTAATATAAAATTATACAAAGTATTGAACTCTACAAATCCCAGAAAATGTCATAAACATTCCCATTCGGTAGGAAAATTTTTATAGCCGATGTTTTATTAATTTATGAAGTTTAACGTATTAAAAAATCGTTACAACAATCTTTTAAAATTTACGCATTTTCACTTTCTTACAGATAAAATAAAAATATTGTTTTGAATGTAAATAACGTACAATCAATTCAATAACATTTATAATATTAACATATAAGAAATAATAATAAAATTACAGATAGGGAGAAATTTTTAGAATTATATAAATCTAACAGTTAAAAATAAATAGAGGTACTGACATGACACTCAATAAAGTTTTATTCGATATGAATAAATTAACACAATACTTTAAACTTACATATTTACGTTATTAACAGAATTTTCTAGTGAACAATACAAGAACGGTAAAAAATAAAATAAAAAAAATAGCTAAATAAATACAGCAAGCATGAATAGAATATCGTCTGACACCTGCTTCGTTTTAGGAAAGAATAGATATTCAAAGCATAACGTAAACATATTTATTCAACATAGGTAAATTTCGGAGGCTTGTTAATTCTTCCCCCTTGTCGGTAGTGACGCTACTGTTGCCATTACAGATTTTGCCGTAAATGTCCCATCTTGGTCCTTAATCTATGGTTTGGAGCTTATGGGGCTGGATTTCTGACAGTGGATGATACGTGGCTACTGTCGTTTAGACTTGGGATCATAGTGGTGTAGCCACGTCTCATCCACTATCACAAATCTAGCCCCATAAGCTCCAAACCAGCCTTACCTCCCTCCAACCCCTTTTCAAGCTAGTTGCCACCTCTCACACCTAACAAAAAAAATGTTAATATAGCAGGTACGGTTGTGAAATTAAACATATAGGCATCTAAGACATTAGGCATGTCCACATCAACCATCTCAGTTAAAATATTTTATGCACACTCGGGATAATAATTATTGAACCACCCTCCTAATGCAACATTTCCCAAACGTCTCAAAAATTCTTCCTTAGCTTATTGTCATATTAATACTACGTAAAATAACTACTTTCGTTAAATTTGAATAAATGACAACTTCTTTAAATTTTAGCAAACCTTAACTGATTTTTATAGCTACTTTTAACTTTTTAAACCTAAAAGTAATTATTCAAGAAAACAAAAAAGATCTAAACGCTAGTTGTGGTATGAATGATAAAGCATGAGATCATTGAAGAATAAATCTGTTCGTTTTATCATTATGTTTTTTTCTCTATTTACAAGAAGATGTTACACATTAACCTTAAACATAACCTTACATTAAATAAAAGAAAGATCGCTTAGGAGTAAGCATTATAAATTTAATTTTAAGCAATATATGTCGCATTCTACAAGAAATGCATTTAAGAATGTAGCTCAATTATCAATCAGAATGTCTTTTCTGCTTTTTTTAAAAAGTATTTAAAAATAAGTTGATAAATATAAATGACAGTATTTATTGAAAGGAGTTTTTCTTGGGTGCTGGGCAACATATAACAATGATATGTTCCCGCACCATGTTGGTTAAATCAAAGTAAAATTGCGTAATGTGTTATTTCTGTTTGTATAAATATTTTTTATAAAATATAATTATGAGTGTAAAATTATAATGTTTATATATTTAAGTAAAATAGGAGTGTAAGTTCATACAAAAATTATTAAGTTGATTTTAAATATTAAATATATATTTTTAAAAAATTGTTGTATTGTAAAATGAATGTATAATGTTGAATAGAGTTCGGATCTCAGATAACAACAATAGCCAGACGCCATGGTGTCGTTTTATGACAAGCCAATGGAAAGTGGTGTATAATTAGAAATCGTAAAATAATAAAAATGTTGGAAGAAATTTATGGCCTTAATAAAAGTGTTGGGATAAATTTATGGCTTTTCAGACCACCCAAACTTTAAGGCAGATAATAATATTAAAGTATATGTAAGGGGCCATTTGCAGACTGTTAGCTAATAGGCCTATCGAAGGATAATGCAAAATCTTCTCACATCCAATAAGAGTGGACTAGACAAATAGTTCCACCCACTGCAGAAGTTGGTGTGCCAGAAGAATAAGGTTTGAAAAAGGGAGTCTAAAAAAAGATGTCGAGGACGCAGGAGCTCTCCTGAAAGCCCGTGCAATGAATCCAGAAAGCCCTAGTAATGCCCAGGCGAGATGGACATATCGGAGTGAGCCTAAGCAAGCCTAATTGAGGATGTCTTCCTGATGTACATATCGGAGTGAGCCTAAGCAAGCCTAATTGAGGATGTCTTCCTGATGTACATATCGGAGTGAGCCTAAGCAAGCCTAATTGAGGATGTCTTCCTGATGTACATATCGGAGTGAGCCTAAGCAAGCTTAATTGAGGATGTCTTCCTGATGTTAAAATAAATTGGATCGTTCTACAGAGGTCCGTAGCTATGCATCTTGCCATCCCGATATCGCCGCTCTGATACGAAGCGAATTCCTGATGACATAAGGATATGATCCTTAGCAACGCGACAACTCTGAATTTGATGAATAAAGGCCACCATCCCGTATATAAAAAAAAGGTACTACCTTAGACTTTTTCTTTTACCACTTAAAATCATATGAAAAATTATAAATATCTTTTTCTAATATTCTATGGTAGAGAGCAATCTGAGATCCAACAAAACCAATAAATTAAATATAATTAAGGTAATTTAAAAATGAAAGAGAATTATTCTTTTAGCAAAAAGAAAAATATATAATAATAAGAGTAAATGAAAATAATGTCTTTTTTTTAAAGATTAAATATACATAAAATAATGAGAAGCAAACAAAAGTGTTGCTTTCTTTTTTTTTTGAAATAATCTTATGTATTTCTGTATATAGTTGTGTTCAATGTAAATAAAATATTTAATCAAGTTTTAAAAAGTTTCTGTAATTATTTAATTGACAATATTTAAAGTGTGTCAATTTATTTTTACAGCTTAAATTTTAGTTTAATTCATAAGTGGAAGAGTTCGTCTAAATAATTCACAACGCAAACTCTTAATTTTATTCGTAATTATTTAAATTTAATAATTACATTTTGACGCGAATTATAATTTAATTTTATTAATGCTTCGCGTTGCTCTTCTACTAGAATTATGTAATTACGATCACTTATGTTATTTGAATTTATCTAAGGTATATAAAATTATATACCAATTTGCTATGAGGTTGCTTGGATGATTTGGACCAATTAACAATTTTGAATGTAAATTAAATAGAAAATAAACAGGTGTAATTATCTGTCCAGCACCCCCCCCCCCCCTTCATAGTAAAATGGTGCTATGACTCAGGAACGTTCATCTGAGGTCATTAGAAATAATAATAATAATAATAATAATAAAGGAAAATAAATTTAAGTATTATTTTAATGTCACAATTTTAAAGATATTGTAGGTATGTAAGTTTAATTGATTAAAATTTTATTAAAATTAATTTTATTATTGTAACAATAATGACACACATATAATAATTTAAATAAATAAAATGAATAATATATGTTAGAAAAAATAAATAAATAAATAAATAAATAAATATGAAAATTTAACAATCTTTTAAGATAGAATTGTTGGCTAAATAAATAATAATTAAAGACAAAAAAATTGTTCTCTTCTTCGTCAATGGCATTTTCTGACAACACTATTTAATAGTATTAAATGAAGGTGCATTTTTAAGGTCAGCGTATTGCATATTTTGCATTTAAAGAGGCCGTAGAAGTCATATTTCCGTGTTGTTTACATTGTAATAGTAAACAATATCCTGAATCAAAATTTGTGTTTGTTAAAAAGGTCTAAAAATATACAATGTAATCAGTTAAAGAAAATTATATGCATTTTTTCTTAAATCTTGAAAGGCAATTTGGTTTAGATTTGAACCTGACAGCATAAAAAGGCACGCTCGCTTCAGTTGCAGTACGAGGCAGGAGAATTCAAATGCTAGAATCGCCATTTTCCCCCTGCAATATAATAAAAAAAAGCAGAAGGTTTACATTAGATATGATACAAATACATACACTGTTTATGCATAGATTATGTTAAAAATTACATACAGGCATGCACAGTTAGTTAAGAAGAAAGTATATCAAGAAATTATACTAATTAATACGGTAATTACAAGCATGAAATGATTTTAAATACATACTTTTGGAAGTCGTAAAATTTTGTCACAGCACAAATCACCTCGCAGAAAGTGATTAGTAGCTTGACCAACCCCTCGTTTCGGGAGGATGGGGGACGGTCAAAAACTGGTTTTATTCTCTTCTCCTTCTTCTTCTTTTTTTTTCTCTACCCTGTTTTGAAAGAGGGAGAGCATTACGTAATGATATATTAAAGGAGATGAGATAGCTTGTATATTTTGACATATCATACATGTTAGAAGTAACAAATAAATAAATAAAATAATGTAACCAGTTTGTATACAATATTTTTCTGATTATAATTTGAATACATCAGATTAATTATGTGAAAATATAACATGTCATATTACAAGCATTGTATTTACTTTTATTCAGTATAAAATGTGTTTTAAATAAAACACTGTGTCATAAGGTTATATGTGATGAAATAATATGTCAAATGTGTATGCCATTATTTTTCTTGTAATTAGGTTTATTTCGGCATATTAGTTTCATACAAAATTATAGCTTTGAATGTATTTTGGGCACTTAAACTGTAAAGTTACAAAATTATTAAACATGTGTGTGGTAAAGAAAAAAGGCTTCGAGAAAGACGTCAGATTTTCAGTACAGAGGTCTTCTATAAATGTGAATGTCAACAGACAACTATGCTATCATGTGTTGAACTTTCTGTTATGAAAAAATAGAAGAACTTCTTATAAAATATACCAGAACCATTGATAATTGAACTTTACAGACTTAGCTCAAAAACTGTGTAGATACACAGTCATATGGACACGTACATTCTTTTATGCTTTACAAAAAAAAAATAAAACCAGCAATCAGTTTTTATTTTTTTTTCTGACCACCGGGAGAGATGCTGGGCAACATATAACAATGATATGTTCCCGCACCATGTTGGTTAAATCAAAGTAAAATTGCGTAATGTGTTATTTCTGTTTGTATAAATATTTTTTATAAAATATAATGATGAGTGTAAAATTATAATGTTTATATATTTAAGTAAAATAGGAGTGTAAGTTCATACATAAATTATTAAGTTGATTTTAAATATTAAATATATATTTTTAAAAAATTGTTGTATTGTAAAATGAATGTATAATGTTGAATAGAGTTCGGATCTCAGATAACAACAATAGCCAGACGCCATGGTGTCGTTTTATGACAAGCCAATGGAAAGTGGTGTATAATTAGAAATCGTAAAATAATAAAAATGTTGGAAGAAATTTATGGCCTTAATAAAAGTGTTGGGATAAATTTATGGCTTTTCAGACCACCCAAACTTTAAGGCAGATAATAATATTAAAGTATATGTAAGGGGCCATTTGCAGACTGTTAGCTAATAGGCCTATCGAAGGATAATACAAAATCTTCTCACATCCAATAAGAGTGGACTAGACAAATAGTTCCACCCACTGCAGAAGTTGGTGTGCCAGAAGAATAAGGTTTGAAAAAGGGAGTCTAAAAAAAGATGTCGAGGACGCAGGAGCTCTCCTAAAAGCCCGTGCAATGAATCCAGAAAGCCCTAGTAATGCCCAGGCGAGATGGACATATCGGAGTGAGCCTAAGCAAGCCTAATTGAGGATGTCTTCCTGATGTACATATCGGAGTGAGCCTAAGCAAGCCTAATTGAGGATGTCTTCCTGATGTACATATCGGAGTGAGCCTAAGCAAGCCTAATTGAGGATGTCTTCCTGATGTTAAAATAAATTGGATCGTTCTACAGAGGTCCGTAGCTATGCATCTTGCCATCCCGATATCGCCACTCTGATACGAAGCGAATTCCTGATGACATAAGGATATGATCCTTAGCAACGCGACAACTCTGAATTTGATGAATAAAGGCCACCATCCCGTATATAAAAAAAAGGTACTACCTTAGACTTTTTCTTTTACCACTTAAAATCATATGAAAAATTATAAATATCTTTTTCTGATATTCTATGGTAGAGAGCAATCTGAGATCCAACAAAACCAATAAATTAAATATAATTAAGGTAATTTAAAAATGAAAGAGAATTATTCTTTTAGCAAAAAGAAAAATATATAATAATAAGAGTAAATGAAAATAATGTCTTTTTTTTAAAGATTAAATATACATAAAATAATGAGAAGCAAACAAAAGTGTTGCTTTTTTTTTTTTTTGAAATAATCTTATGTATTTCTGTATATAGTTGTGTTCAATGTAAATAAAATATTTAATCAAGTTTTAAAAAGTTTCTGTAATTATTTAATTGATAATATTTAAAGTGTGTCAATTTATTTTTACAGCTTAAATTTTAGTTTAATTCATAAGTGGAAGAGTTCGTCTAAATAATTCACAACGCAAACTCTTAATTTTATTCGTAATTATTTAAATTTAATAATTACATTTTGACGCGAATTATAATTTAATTTTATTAATGCTTCGCGTTGCTCTTCTACTAGAATTATGTAATTACGATCACTTATGTTATTTGAATTTATCTAAGGTATATAAAATTATATACCAATTTGCTATGAGGTTGCTTGGATGATTTGGACCAATTAACAATTTTGAATGTAAATTAAATAGAAAATAAACAGGTGTAATTATCTGTCCAGCACCCCCCCCCCCTTCATAGTAAAATGGTGCTATGACTCAGGAACGTTCATCTGAGGTCATTAGAAATAATAATAATAATAATAATAATAAAGGAAAATAAATTTAAGTATTATTTTAATGTCACAATTTTAAAGATATTGTAGGTATGTAAGTTTAATTGATTAAAATTTTATTAAAATTAATTTTATTATTGTAACAATAATGACACACATATAATAATTTAAATAAATAAAATGAATAATATATGTTAGAAAAAATAAATAAATAAATAAATAAATAAATATGAAAATTTAACAATCTTTTAAGATAGAATTGTTGGCTAAATAAATAATAATTAAAGACAAAAAAATTGTTCTCTTCTTCGTCAATGGCATTTTCTGACAACACTATTTAATAGTATTAAATGAAGGTGCATTTTTAAGGTCAGCGTATTGCATATTTTGCATTTAAAGAGGCCGTAGAAGTCATATTTCCGTGTTGTTTACATTGTAATAGTAAACAATATCCTGAATCAAAATTTGTGTTTGTTAAAAAGGTCTAAAAATATACAATGTAATCAGTTAAAGAAAATTATATGCATTTTTTCTTAAATCTTGAAAGGCAATTTGGTTTAGATTTGAACCTGACAGCATAAAAAGGCACGCTCGCTTCAGTTGCAGTACGAGGCAGGAGAATTCAAATGCTAGAATCGCCATTTTCCCCCTGCAATATAATAAAAAAAAGCAGAAGGTTTACATTAGATATGATACAAATACATACACTGTTTATGCATAGATTATGTTAAAAATTACATACAGGCATGCACAGTTAGTTAAGAAGAAAGTATATCAAGAAATTATACTAATTAATACGGTAATTACAAGCATGAAATGATTTTAAATACATACTTTTGGAAGTCGTAAAATTTTGTCACAGCACAAATCACCTCGCAGAAAGTGATTAGTAGCTTGACCAACCCCTCGTTTCGGGAGGATGGGGGACGGTCAAAAACTGGTTTTATTCTCTTCTCCTTCTTCTTCTTTTTTTTTCTCTACCCTGTTTTGAAAGAGGGAGAGCATTACGTAATGATATATTAAAGGAGATGAGATAGCTTGTATATTTTGACATATCATACATGTTAGAAGTAACAAATAAATAAATAAAATAATGTAACCAGTTTGTATACAATATTTTTCTGATTATAATTTGAATACATCAGATTAATTATGTGAAAATATAACATGTCATATTACAAGCATTGTATTTACTTTTATTCAGTATAAAATGTGTTTTAAATAAAACACTGTGTCATAAGGTTATATGTGATGAAATAATATGTCAAATGTGTATGCCATTATTTTTCTTGTAATTAGGTTTATTTCGGCATATTAGTTTCATACAAAATTATAGCTTTGAATGTATTTTGGGCACTTAAACTGTAAAGTTACAAAATTATTAAACATGTGTGTGGTAAAGAAAAAAGGCTTCGAGAAAGACGTCAGATTTTCAGTACAGAGGTCTTCTATAAATGTGAATGTCAACAGACAACTATGCTATCATGTGTTGAACTTTCTGTTATGAAAAAATAGAAGAACTTCTTATAAAATATACCAGAACCATTGATAATTGAACTTTACAGACTTAGCTCAAAAACTGTGTAGATACACAGTCATATGGACACGTACATTCTTTTATGCTTTACAAAAAAAAAATAAAACCAGCAATCAGTTTTTATTTTTTTTTCTGACCACCGGGAGAGATGCTGGGCAACATATAACAATGATATGTTCCCGCACCATGTTGGTTAAATCAAAGTAAAATTGCGTAATGTGTTATTTCTGTTTGTATAAATATTTTTTATAAAATATAATGATGAGTGTAAAATTATAATGTTTATATATTTAAGTAAAATAGGAGTGTAAGTTCATACATAAATTATTAAGTTGATTTTAAATATTAAATATATATTTTTAAAAAATTGTTGTATTGTAAAATGAATGTATAATGTTGAATAGAGTTCGGATCTCAGATAACAACAATAGCCAGACGCCATGGTGTCGTTTTATGACAAGCCAATGGAAAGTGGTGTATAATTAGAAATCGTAAAATAATAAAAATGTTGGAAGAAATTTATGGCCTTAATAAAAGTGTTGGGATAAATTTATGGCTTTTCAGACCACCCAAACTTTAAGGCAGATAATAATATTAAAGTATATGTAAGGGGCCATTTGCAGACTGTTAGCTAATAGGCCTATCGAAGGATAATACAAAATCTTCTCACATCCAATAAGAGTGGACTAGACAAATAGTTCCACCCACTGCAGAAGTTGGTGTGCCAGAAGAATAAGGTTTGAAAAAGGGAGTCTAAAAAAAGATGTCGAGGACGCAGGAGCTCTCCTAAAAGCCCGTGCAATGAATCCAGAAAGCCCTAGTAATGCCCAGGCGAGATGGACATATCGGAGTGAGCCTAAGCAAGCCTAATTGAGGATGTCTTCCTGATGTACATATCGGAGTGAGCCTAAGCAAGCCTAATTGAGGATGTCTTCCTGATGTACATATCGGAGTGAGCCTAAGCAAGCCTAATTGAGGATGTCTTCCTGATGTTAAAATAAATTGGATCGTTCTACAGAGGTCCGTAGCTATGCATCTTGCCATCCCGATATCGCCACTCTGATACGAAGCGAATTCCTGATGACATAAGGATATGATCCTTAGCAACGCGACAACTCTGAATTTGATGAATAAAGGCCACCATCCCGTATATAAAAAAAAGGTACTACCTTAGACTTTTTCTTTTACCACTTAAAATCATATGAAAAATTATAAATATCTTTTTCTGATATTCTATGGTAGAGAGCAATCTGAGATCCAACAAAACCAATAAATTAAATATAATTAAGGTAATTTAAAAATGAAAGAGAATTATTCTTTTAGCAAAAAGAAAAATATATAATAATAAGAGTAAATGAAAATAATGTCTTTTTTTTAAAGATTAAATATACATAAAATAATGAGAAGCAAACAAAAGTGTTGCTTTTTTTTTTTTTTGAAATAATCTTATGTATTTCTGTATATAGTTGTGTTCAATGTAAATAAAATATTTAATCAAGTTTTAAAAAGTTTCTGTAATTATTTAATTGATAATATTTAAAGTGTGTCAATTTATTTTTACAGCTTAAATTTTAGTTTAATTCATAAGTGGAAGAGTTCGTCTAAATAATTCACAACGCAAACTCTTAATTTTATTCGTAATTATTTAAATTTAATAATTACATTTTGACGCGAATTATAATTTAATTTTATTAATGCTTCGCGTTGCTCTTCTACTAGAATTATGTAATTACGATCACTTATGTTATTTGAATTTATCTAAGGTATATAAAATTATATACCAATTTGCTATGAGGTTGCTTGGATGATTTGGACCAATTAACAATTTTGGATGTAAATTAAATAGAAAATAAACAGGTGTAATTATCTGTCCAGCATTGGGTTAAAAAGAACGTTGGAAATAAAATTTCAATGGGTGTATTTGAGAATTATTAGAAATGTTACATCACAAAAAAAAAACAACTCACTTTCGAAAAGAGTATTCTTTAGACTTTCAAATACAGTCGAACCCGGTTAAGACGCGTTTCAAGGGGCTGGGAAAAAGTAACATATTAAGTGAGATCGCATATTAAATGTGATTTGCATAATGTTGCAGTAACCAATATATTTACACATCTAATCATCTAAATAAACTTTAGAGATTTAATGTTATGTTTACCGTCAAACATTGTGTCTTTTACGCATTAAATTTTAACTGTATTCAAGTTTAACTCATTGTTTGTTTTTACTGGACCTACAGGAATAATAACAAAATTAAAAGGGATTCAAATATGACTTTTTGTCGATTGATACGTTACAACCGAAAATAGAACAGACACCAGATGAAAGTAACGAAGAAATAGAATTGAAAATAAAAGAACGTTTCCCATTCCCTTAAAATGCATTTAAAAGTATACGGTATTAAGGTCACACATTACTTTCTACAGTGTACAAGAAGAAAAAGCAAGAATCGATAACATACACAGCGAAAAGGAAAAATAAGTTACAAAAAATGTGGCTAAAATTCATTTATCTTGTCTTTACTTTTGTAAAAACGTACACAAAGCCAGAGACAAAGAATATTAGGACGCGGAATCAAACAAGAGTTGTCGTGTTGCTAATTTAGCGAATTTTTTTATCCAAGTACCTACCACTATTTCCGATTAGTATTCTTTGCCTTAATTAATCTGCAATTTAATAAGATGAATATTAGTATTCAGAAATAGTGGTAGATATTTACATTTTTAAAAAATCATTAGTTGTCAAAATATTTCTAAAATATATGCTTCATTTAATATTTCATACGTTAAAAACTGACGAGATGTAAGTAAGATTTCAACAATTCAAATAAAATTTCTTACATATTTTATAAACATTTTAACAACTAAGAATAAAAAATCCTTTAAGAAGATTTCACATAAAATAGAAGTTAAAAATATTAATTTCCCGTGGAGATATTTTTAAAATAAGAATGCATTCCATGCCCATAGATAGCAAGGAGATTTTGATATTTCACTGACCAACACCCATGAACATTTAAAAGATTTAAATTTAAAAAGAAGGCGGTGACCTTTACTAGAATTTTAATTTCTACTGTTATATAAATAAAGCTTGATACAAATAAAGTAAAATATAAATAATATTTTGATTTTTTACTTTCTTCTATCTTCAATAGAAGAAAGTATTATAATCGAATTTTTTTTTACTTCTGGTTTTCAACGGATTTACAGTTTTTAGGGGTCAGAGATCCCAAAAAACATGTTTATAAAAAAGTCTACCTGTCCGTCCGTCTGCCCGTGTGTCCATGCGTCGTTATTGTATCATCGAAAAGCGTATGAAGTTATGCATAGAATTGAAACAAAATTTTTCTGTATGTATTTGGCTGTGGCAAGTAGGGGAGACCGAGGCAAGATGAAGCGCTGGGCAAGATGACGAATGTCTTAATTTTCTTGTTTTCCACTAGGTGGTAGCATCAACTGGACACTACTGGCTCTCCTATCGGCCGTTCGTTAAACAATAGTATAGAGACGCTGAAATTGCCATTTTTGTGTTAGTTGTGATGCTTTGATTGTTTACGGCTGCACCATTATAACTTTTATGCATGTGTAAATAAGCCCTGCTACAGGTACATGTAAGATATATTGTTTCTCTTTAATATTTATGGGTAACTTAGTTTAAATACTACCTATTACCATGAATAAATGTCAATTAATCGCCTTCCTTCATGGCAATAAAAACGAATAGGCAGTCCGGGGCAAGATGATGAGCCCCGTGTTTCGGAATTTATTAAACTAACTGTGTTGTCCATTCTATTTAAATCCTGTAAACGCTTGTTTGTCTGTGTGTTTGTCCGCGCGACCTTGCGCTTCTATCTCCTCCGGGGCTAAGGGGCGGATCGGGGGTGGTGTCTTTCGAAAGAAGGCGACCAGAGGGAGACATTTTTGCCATCAGCTAAGCCCCTTAGCCCCCCCCCCCCGAAAGAAAAACCCTATCGGGGTCCGTATCTCCACTTCCAAGCGTCCGATCGGTACAAGGGGGGTACCGTTCAAGGGGTTCGACCTCGGTGTCAAGACCTCCCCCTCCCCTACTGGTCCCTATCCCACCCAAATAATTCAAATATTGTGACCCACCAGCAGAAGAATGGATCCAGTGCTATAAATGTCAAGAGTGGTGGCATGAGGAATGTTCCAATTATGAAAATGGTATTTTTATTTGTGACAATTCTTATCTGCACAACTAAACAGTTCAACATTACGTTACAATCCATTATGCTTAGTCTGATACTTTGTAAGATGTAAAAACACAGTTATCATTTGAAGAGCTGAGTGGATGAACATGTTAAGTGAAAAAGCTAAGATGCTTTACTGACACGCACCGTTTTATCGGTTAAAAAAACGAAAAAAAAAATCGCCAAACTTTGGGAATATTTCCTTCAATGGTAACCTGGCTATTATGCTGGAATTAAGTTATGGAGGATATTCCATCTACGTTTTGATCACGTGGTCAAGGTAAAAACTTCTAGCGTAAAGAAGCGAAGACTCCGTAGACGTGCCAATGAAACAGTTCATGAGGGAAAGTAATAGTATCTTCCTTT
Source organism: Maratus speciosus (assembly GCA_963932465.1). Taxonomy (NCBI): domain Eukaryota; kingdom Metazoa; phylum Arthropoda; class Arachnida; order Araneae; family Salticidae; genus Maratus; species Maratus speciosus. Next base: position 467,737,666 of record OZ010790.1, read on the forward strand.
CTTATCAGTTAGAAGTTCCTTGGGTAAATTACCGGTATCACGGGACTTTTTTCAGCCTCGAACCCAGATTTGGGATATCCTCCATTGCTGTTGAAATTTGATTTTGTAACCCTCGTTTGCGTGCTTCTGGAAAGAGGATAAGGAAAATTATTGCGAATGCATTTATTGCTTCATCGATGATGAAATATAGAAATTTACAGAATTTCAAAGCTTATCTGGAAGTAAGCAAATTTCAATGCGTCACTACGATCTTATACGCTGTTCAAAATCTTTAGCTTTTTCTGCAGACTCACTCCACCGATTTTAGAGAAAACGGTTACTTGACTATATTATGGAGCATTCTCATTGGTCAGAATAGAGTTATTCTATAAAAGCGATGGAATGACTTAAGCACCGAATGCTGCAGATTTTTAACAGTGTAAAGTGTCCTCCTACATCAGAGATAGTTTTTTTGTCCTTTAAAATTCCCCGTAAAAGAACTATTTACGCATTATAAATATTACAAAAAATGAATTTAAAAAGCACATCACTCATATTTGAACGAAATTATTTTCATTTTAGGCGTTTTTATTCATGTATTTTACAAATATTGTTTATTTCAATAAACAGTAGCGTACATTAATCAAATACTTGTGCACTACTGCAGACGAATCTATAGAGTTCTAACTGCGTCTAGAATACCTAGTGTGGAAATATGCTATCCAAACAGTGCTAAAAAATTGTATCCCTTAAATGTGCGACGATACTGCTAAATTACCAAGTGTCGATCGCAGCAACATCTGCGGGATTTTCGTATTACTAGTATTACATTGTATAGACTAGCAATATCTTGCTGTTGTAGAAAATATCCTGCAGATGTCATTACGATCTACATATTGCAGCAGCATTATTGCACCTGTAAGGGATACAATATTTTAGCGTTTTTTTAAGTATTACAGTGATAGCCGATTTCCACACTGTGTATTCTAGTCGCTATAGTCTACACTATTAAAAATCTGCTGCCGTAGCTGCATCGTCACTCCACCAACTTTATATAAAACTACAACGTCTAGGATATATAGTGTGGAAATCTGCTATCCAAACAGCGCTAAAAAGTTGTATACCTTAAATGTGCAATTATGCTGAAATCCAGGGAGCCGATCGCAGCGACATCTGCGATATATTTTCAAATTTCAAAGTAAACATAATTATTACAGCGTCTAGAACTAGACCAAATCGTCTTGGAGATTTAGAAAATATCCTGCAGATGTCGCTTTGATAGACTCATTGGTTTGAGTATCGTTTGACATTTAAGGGATTCAATATTTTAGCACTTTTTTATGTATTACTAGGATAGCCTATTTCCATTCTATATATTCTAGACGCTGTAATAAAACGGTTACTTTATTATATTATGGAGCATTTACATTGGTCAAAAAAGAGATATTCTATAAAAGCGGTGGAGTGCCTATGCAGCAAATACTGTAAAATTTTAACAGTGTAATGCAACAGGCCACTTTAAATTGCCAAAATGGCGTGATGATTTTATTTAAAATCTTGCGAGAAATGGACCTCATGCACACGACCTGAGGTCGATGCTAAAATTCGTTTGCTGGCGGTATTTACTGTCGAATATTATCATAGCAGTCTATGGAGTGTGAGTTATTAATGATTGTTTGTTAAAAATACCGAAAAAAATTCTTTGTTGCAGCATTATATACTTAATATATTGTTTTATAAATTCAAAATGCTGTTCTGTATGCGAGAAAATTCCCTAAATTTGCAAAATTTTGGTTAAAATTTATGCATTCAACCTGGGTCGAGGCTAAAGTCGTCTGCTTGCGGTGTTTGCGCTTGCGCGTACTGGCATTCTGGAGGTGCAGTGTTTAGAATAACAGATCAGCATACCGCCGGCTTCATTTTTTACAGACCGCTAGAGTGACGTGATGCTCTTTTCGCACACCTTCATTGGTGCATTCCAGCATCACGTGATTCCAGCGGTTTGGAAAAAAAGATACGTAGAATGCACCGCGGTAGCCTGTCTTTTTCGTTAGCCTCGCGGCTTTGTCGTCTTACGTCACGTGCATACGGTCCATTAGAATTTGAACTATCTGATGTCTACTCTGATATAGAAGGGCATTTTAAAAACACGAAATAACGCAAGTAGCACATTTACCATAAGATTCATGTTGTAAAATATGTGTTTAAGCTTTATTTTGATTGTTTTGTAAAAATACATATTTTTGTGCTTTTTAATACGTCTTTATTTATAAGTAGTGTATATCTCATGATTCAAAGTTGTCGACGTATTAGAAAATAGCAGTTCGGCGTGGACTAGAAAAGCGCGCCAATCAAAAAGTCGCCAAACACCCGTGCAGTGTCGAAGCACATCTGTTCAAAAACAGATAACATGTTCATCCACTCAGCTCTTCATTTGTTAAACCATGCAACATATTCAAAAAATAAAATATATTAAACCTTTTTCAGTGTTGTCATCTTGCCCCAAGGACAAAGTCATCTTGCCCCAGTACTGGGGCAAGATGACGATTTGTTAATGTTATGAAAAAAAAATTAAGCTTTCTTTTTTTTATTTGAAAAATTAAATGGTAATATATTTAATACTACAAGGAATACTCTAACAGTTCATGTAAAATTAATTTTACTATACTTAAAAATGAATTAAAAAAACAACAAAAATTGTTAACATAGTCATCATGCCCCGGTTTCCCCTAGGTTCTCCTTCAATTTAGAAATGTTCTGCCGGAAAGGGGTGCTGTACCAGCAATTTTTGTGCTCTTTTCATTATTGTACCATCGAAAAGTGTATGAAGTTATGAAATTGAACCAGATATTTGTGTATGTATTTGCCTGTAGTCAGCAGTTTTTCCTTGAATTTGAAAACATTCTGCCTTTAGTGTGTTTCTGTAATAGCGATTTTTGTGCCATTTTCTTTATTTTACCCTCAAAAAGTGTATAAAGTTATGAATAAAATTAAACCAATTTTTTGCGTATGTTTTTTACCAATGGCCAGTCGGTCCTCCGTAAATTTGGAATAATTCCGCCGGAAAGGGACGCTGTGATAGTGATTTTTGTATAATTTTCTCGATTTTTCGTAGTTCTGTTGTCCATCAGCGGCTCGTGCAGTGACGGGAACTCGCGCCCTGCTAAGCGTGCTATTCGCAAACTGCTGATGTACAACAGAATAGCGAAAAACTATTGATTTTAATAAATATCATGATCGAGATTAACTCGTTTTTACTTCGATTAATAGACTGAAGCAGAAATTTAAGATGAAAATCAAAGTTGGTATAGTATTGAACTAATAATACTGCAGTATTAACATCTGTAACTAGTCTTTGAAATTTTAAGAGGTGTAAGATAGAAGAAAGTTTTGGAATTGGTACATCCAACTAGTTTTTTCTTAATTAAAGTAAGCTAAATCTTAAGCTTGAATGTAATACTTAAGAGCTATTTTATTTGTATTATATATGAATGATGTCTTCCTAGATTTGTTGCCGTTATGAAGATTGGGTGAAATGGACGTTGTTGTTAACCCTTTATGTCCCAAATTATAAATTCATGAAAATTTCATCTTCTAAAGCATTTTTCCTAAATTTTTGAAACTACATTAGACGATTTACATGATCATTTAATAAATTTTAGAAGCATTTTGCCAAATAAAATTAATTAATTAAATTTGAATTTATAGGGATTTTGTGTAATATTTATAACCACATTTAAATCTTTTATCTAAAATATTTTTTTAGTATTTTGTAGAATTAGGATATGTACATTGTACAAATATAATGTTTTTACAATAGAAATATAGAAATATTTCCAAACTGAACACCCCCCACCCCACCTCCCAATCTTTCAACGTCAAGAAAGCTGAAAAGATGCAAATATATATATATAAAAAAAAAATCATTCTTTTAAAAATATTTTTGTTTCGTGCAACTAATAATGCTTTTTGAATAAGATAAATTAAAGTATCTATAACTCATTCAAAACTGTATCACTATACTAATCGATGCATTAAATGAATGAATTTTATAACAAATTATTTTAATAGTGCTTTAAAGTACCGCCGCAGCATAAAGGGTTAAGGTATCTGTTTACGTTCGGAGCCCATTTAAAAAAATGTAGAATATTTAATAAATACACATATTTTTAGTTCAATTCTAATACAGAATGATAAGACATAAAATCCTAGCACTAACTTCATATCATTTTAAAAAATTGGGGTCTTTTGCCATTCTTTTAGCGAAATTCCATGCTTACGCCAGACAGCGAGCACTTAATTCAACTATATACACTTCAGTTTCTTTTGTACTACATACTACTGCTACACTTACCTGTGCACTGAACTAAGAGTTTTATAATATCTTCAAAATTAACTGAAATATTTCAAAGTATATCAAAAATACATATTTTTTAGTAAAAATTACAATTTTATTTTTATATTCTAGCACATATAAAATAATTAAATAATCGCATTAATCTTAGATTCTAGTTCAGAACTATAGTGAGTAATATGGAAAGCATTCTGACTTAATATCACCGAAATATATTTAAAACATTAAAGGTAATCAAGTTGATCGAATATAGTAATAATGGAAAAACTGATTTTCTAGAAATCGTATTTAGAGATTTTTTATCTACATTATTTCTTATCTATAATATTATCTAAAAGTGTCAATTAAGGTTTATGAATGTTTTTATGTAAAAAACGTAAGAAAATCATGCATAGAAACGTCGTCGTTTACGTTATTCCAAGTCGCCCTACGCCAACACATTACTTCTTGTTTAAGAAACGGGCCATAATTACTACTCTAGTAGTCGTAGAAATAAAATTAAAACAGATTTGGAATAGTAAAATATTACTCCGCTATGATGTTATACATTCCCGCGGCCGCCGTCTTGGATTTCTCGGCGATCTTTTGTTGGCGTTTATCGATAAAGCAATCCCGACGAGTGACGTATTCTGGCAACCCCGTTAAGCCTAACTTGGGCATAAATCTGCTTGGTGACATTTACTTGGTGGGAAAGGGGGTTTTCACGCCAAGAAAAAATCCAAGGTGGAGCCCGCAGGAATATATAACATCTGTTCCGATTACTCTTTCAAATAGAACAATAAAAAACGTTTCGAAAATTTTCACCAAAACGACCATTTTCATGTAGGCCTTAATGCAGACCATTTTAATGTAGGCCTAATATAGTAGTGTATGATAATGATGGTGTCTAAAGCCAATAATAATAAAGCGGGCTCTCATGTCAAGCACACAAGTCATATGTTTGTTGTTCAATAAATAAATAAAAAATAAATAAATGATGGTGTAATAATGAATTTTTGTTCATTTCAACAATATAAAATAACAAATAAAATTTGCCTCAACAATGGAGCCAATATGCCCCTCAGTTGTTTCGAACAATGAGATTTTGTGAAACTCGACATTTTCGATAGAATAATTCAATGGAGTAGGTTAGATAAGAAACGGGCTCCGAGTGCTAAGAATAAAAGGGGATTTGTTATCCAGTATTGCATCGTCAAGATACTGTATTCATTCGTCATTAAATGGTAAGTACTGGCGTTTGTTTTAGAAAACTACAAGAATCTCTCTTGTATCTCTTCTTTTCAAGTTGTAATGCAAGAAAATATCATTTATATTGCGAATGTAATATATCTGTCCATCTCTTTATTGCCAAGGTGATAGACGTAATATATCTTTTTTATTCAATTGTCTGTTTCTAAGACCCTTCAAACTTATCTTTGATATGCGAACATTATTTTGCCTAATACTTGCGCCAACTTTTCAATGGGATGCAGGGATTGCGCTCTTGTACAGATAATTAGGAATTAACACTTCTTAAAAAATATTGTTATGGACTTTCAAATCCTTAATACATTTTCAGAAGCTAAAAGAACTTTTCAGTATAAAGGTAGAATATTAATCCCTGCCAAAAAAAGGATAAAAACCACTTTTCTTAAAAAGTTGAGATGTTTGCAACAGAGTTGGTATTATTGCAAGGTGAATCGTGATGTAATAATAAAATTTTGTTAATTTCAACAATGTAAAATAAAAAATAAAAATTGTCTCAACAATGGAGCAAACATTTATCTAGGTTATAATAAAACACTCATACTACAATAAATATTAAAACACACATACACACATAAATAACGCCTGCAGGGTCTCTGTGGCTGAATGGTCAAAGCACCACTCTGCTAATCGCTTGCGAGCGTAAGAGATTGTGGGTTCGATTCCCACTGGTTCCATTGCACACACTCTTTGTGTGGAACTCCCAGTGTGTATTTCTCTTGTGTTGTAATATTTCCTTGTGCTATCTTGTCTCCGACTTATAAGCGGGCTCTCATGTCAAGTACACAAGTCATATGTTTGTTGTTCAATAAATAAATAAAACGCCTGCATTCAACAGTTAAAGGTATATATAAATATCCCTGGCTCTGACTAATTTTTCACTCCAGTTGGGTTTATTGTATTTATTGTTTGTATGCCTGTATAATATTTATATATACCTTTAATTTATCTAGGTTGTTTTGAACGATGAGATTTCGTGAAACCTGACATTTCCCATAGAATAATTCAAGAGAGTAGGTTAGACAAGAAATGGGCTCCGAGTGCTACGAATAAAAGAGGATTTGTTTGCCAGTGTCGCATCATCAAAATATTGTATTCATTCGACATCAAATGTTAAAAACTGGCTTTCGTTTACACGGATCTCTCTTGTATCTTTACTTTTCAAGTTATAATGCAAGAAAATATGATTTGCAGTTAGGAATGCGAGATATTTTTCCATCTCTAAGTGCCATATGAATACATGGTTGTTCTAAGTCCATTATTTGATATACAATTATCATTTTGCCTTATTCTTTGGCCAAGTTTTCAATAGAATTTAGAGGTTCCGTTCATATATATGTACTTATAGATTAACTTCTTTAAAAATATTGTTAATAAATTCAAATCTATAAATTTGTGGAAGCTAAAATTTTTTTTCAGTGATTGGAATATTTAAGCATTGTGAAAATTTCAAATAAAAACAACTTCCACAAAACAAGTTTTTTTTAGCGGTTGGAATATTTGTGACAGACTTGGTATTATTACATAGTGCATAATGGTGTGATAATGAAATTTTGTTCATTTCAACTATATAAAATAAATTAAATTTGTCTCAACAATGGAGCAAATATGTCCCTCAGTTGTTCCGAACAATGAGATTTCGTGAAAATCGACATTTCCGATAGAATAAATGGGCTCAGAGTGCCAAAAATGAAAGAAGATTTGTCATCCAGTGTTACATCGTCAAGATACTTTTTCCATTCGTCATCAAATAGTACGTACTGGGGTTTGTTTTAGAAAACTACACGGATATCTCTTTTATCTCCTCTTTTCAAGTTATACTGCAAGAAAATATTATTTAAATTACGAATGTAATATATTTGTCCATCTGTTATTGCCAGGGTGGTAATAAGAGTGGGTGGTAATAGACGTAATATATCTTTCTTATTCAATTGTCTGTATCTAAGCCCCTTCTGACTTATCTTTGACATGCAACCATTATTTTGCCTTGTACTTGCACCAAGTTTTCAATGGGATTATATATATATATTTAGGGATTAACACTTCTTAAAAAATATTGTTATGGGCTTTCAAATACTTAATACTTTTCAGAAGCTAAAAGAATTTTTGAGTATAAAGGTAGAATATTTAGGCCCAGCCAAAAGAAGGGTAAAAAGTAAAACTACATCTATCAACCCCTTTTCTTAAAAAGTTGGGGATGTGTGCAATAGAATTAGTATTCTTGCAGGGTGAATGGTAATGTAATAATGAAATTTTGTTAATTTCAACAATGTAAATTAACTAATAAAAATTTTCTCAACAATGGAGCAAACATGTATTAGGTTGTTTTGAACAATGAGATTTTGTAAAACTCATCAATTCTAATAGAATAACACAAGATAGTAGGATAGATATAAGAGGTCTCCGAGAGATAAGAATAGAAGAGGATTTTTCATTCAGCATTGCATCGTGAAGATACTATACTTTTGTCACCAAATAATAAGTAATGGCTTTTGTTTTAGGCATTTGTTTTCGGAATTTAAAAGAATTTTTTGATGATATTGGAGAATATTTAACCCTTGCTAAAATTTCAGATAAAGACCACTTCGTCAACGTATTTTCTTGGACAGTTCGGGATAGTTATTCCGAACAATTAGATTTGGTGAAGCTCAATATTTCCGATAGAATAATTCAAGATGGTCGGTTAGATAAAAAAGGGGCTCGGAGTGGCGGATTTGTCATTCAACATCTTCGAGATATTGTATGTATTTGTCATCAAATGGTAAGTAATCGCATTTTCTTTAGGAAAGTAGAGTGAATCTTTCTTTATATCTTTTCTTTAAGTTGTAAAGCATAAAAAAAAAGACACGGTTATGACATTAATGTGTCTTTCCATCTCTAGGGGGTCTATATTACCCTGGCCTGTAACGCCAGGGTAATACAAAATATTTCTAAGTCCATTTTGGATTAACTTTTTATACAACAATGGAAAATAAAAAATAACAAAAATGTCTCAACAATGGAGCAAACATATCCCTTAGTTATTTCATAGACTGAAAGATTGGGGGAGAGATTTGGTAGAGACAAGGGACGAGTAAAACAATCATTATTTTGCTTTGCCAAATTTTTAGTAAGATGCAAAGGTTACGCTGATACATATATTTAGGAATTTAAGAATTAACTTCTTAAGGCATACTTTTAGCAACTTTTAAATTCTTAATCAATTTTTATAACGTAGAATGTCACTATAATGGTATAATATTTAAACCTTGGAAAAATTTCAGATAAAAACCACTTTTATTTACCACTTTTTTAAACAGTCGAAGATGCTTACGACAAGCTTGGTATTCTTGCAGAATGAATGGTTATGCAATAATAAAAAATTTTTAATGTTAATAATGTAAAATAACAAATAAAAATTATCTCAACAATGGCGCAAATATGTCTCTTAATTGTTTTCAACAGTAAGAATTTGTAAAATTCGACATTTCCGATAGTATATTTCAAGTTAGTAGGTTACACTCATGTATATATATTTAGATATAAACACGTGCTAAAAAATATTGTTAATAACTTTCAAAATTTAATGAATATTCATTAAATTGAAAGAATTTTTTCCCTATAACAGGAAAATATTTACTTAGATTTTATCGACAGAAGTCACTGTCCTTTTTAATGTCCGTATTATACTTATACTTATTTTATACCAATATTTCAGGCATTATTATCGTAGTAGCCATCACAGTATAGACACATTTTTCTTATGTGCTATTATTACATTTATATAAAAAAGTCATGACATAATTACGTTTCATTTAAAAATTCTTTATATTTTTTGTATACATATTAAAATTAATTTCCATAAAATACATTTTCTTTACATTTTCATAAAAACTTTAAGACTATTTCCTTATTTTACTTAAAAACATATGTTTATGCAGGTTTTAAAATATGCTATATAACAAGCAATGCATCGTCTATACCTTTCGGCTTCTCTCTGCACGTTTTCATCCCTCTTCGGAGAAAGCCTCAGTATGAAAATGTTTACATTTTGACACACAAGGGGATACACAAGGGAAGGCCATATGGATGAGTAATGCATCAATGACAAACATCAAGCTTGAGGGATGAGTCATGCCTGAATGACAAAGAATACTAGAGGGATGAGTCATACCTCAAAAGAAAACGAAAAGCTGGAGGTATGAGTCATGCCTCAATGACAGAAACAAGCTAAAGGGATGAGTAATGCCTTAATGACAAAGAACAGAGCTGGAGAAGTTAAAAACGCCTGAACGAAAAAAACAGTCTAGATTTAGACGGAAGTGTCAAGCTTCATCGACAAAGAACAGGTTGGAGTAATGAGCAATCTCTCAATACAAACGGCAGGCTATATGGATGGGTAATGCATCAATGACAAAAAGCAAGCTTGAGGGATGAGTGATCCATCAATGACAAAAGACCGGGCAGAAAGATGAGTAATGTCTCAATGACAAAGACAAGATGGAGGGATGAGTCAGGCCTGAATGACAAAGGACAAGATGGAGGGATGAGTGAAACCTCAAACAAAAACGAAAAGCTGGAGGTATGAGTCACGCCTCAATGACAAAGACAAGATAGAGGGATGAGTCAAGTCTCAATGACAAAAGACCAGTTGAGGGGTGAGTTATGCTTCACTTGCAAAGGAGAAGCTGGGGGCATGAGTCATGCCTCAATAACAAAGGAAAGGTGGTGGGATGAGTCACTCAAAATGACAAACGGAAAGCTGGAGGGATAAGTCATGCCTCAATGACAAAGGAAAGGGGGTGGGATGAGTCACTCTCAATGACAAACGTAAAGCTGGAGGTATGAGTCATGCCTCAATGACAAAGGGCAAGCTGGAGGGATGAGTCATGCTTCAATCACAAAGAACATGCAAACGGGATGAGTCATGCCTCAATGACAAAGACAAGCTACAGGGATGAGTCAAGCATCAATGAAAAAGGACAAGCTGGAGGGATGAGTCATGCCTCAATGACAGAAGACAAGCTGGAGGGATGAGTTATGCCTCACTGGCAAAGGACAAGCTGGAGGCATGAGTCATGCCTCTATGACAAAGGAAAGGTGGTGGGATGAATACTAACTCTCAATGACAAACGTAAAGCTGGAGGTACGAGTCATGCTTCAATGACAAAGGACAAGCTGGAGGGATGAGTCATACCTGAAAGACAAACAAAAAGGTGTAAGTATGAGTCATGCCTCAATAACAAAGACAAGCTAGAGGGATGAGTCAAGTCTCAATGACAAAAGACACGCTGAAGGGTGAGTTATACCTCACTGGCAAAGGAGAAGCTGGAGGCATGAGTCATGCCTCAATGACAAAAGACAGGCTAGTGGGATGAGTCATGCCTCAATGACAAAAGAAAGGCGGTGGGATGAATCACTCAAAATGACAAACGGAAAGCTGGAGGGATATGTCATGCCTCAATGAAAAAGGAAAGGTGGTGGGATGAGTCACTCTCAATGACAAACGTAAAGCTGGAGGTACGAGTCATGCCTCAATGACAAAAGACAGGCTAGTGGGATGAGTTATGCCTCAATGACAAAGGATAAGCTGGAGGGATGAGTCATACCTAAACGCAAACGAAAAGCTGGAGCTATGAGTAATGCCTCAATCACAAAGACAAGATGGAGGGATAAGTCATGCCTCAAACGCAAAAGAAAAGCTAGATGTATGAGTGATGTCTCAATGACAAAGACAAGCTTGAAAGATGTGTCAAGCCTCAATGACAAAGCACAAGATGGAGGGATGATTTATGCCTCAATGACTAAGGAAAGGTGGTGGGATGAGTCACTCACAATGACAAACGAAAAGCACGATCGATGAGTCATGCCTTAATACAAAGGAAAAGCTGGAGAGATGAGTCATACCTGAAAGGCAAACGAAAAGCTGGAGTCATGCCTCAATTACAAATGCAAGCTAGAGGGATGAGTCATGCCTCTATGAAAAAGAACAAGATGGAGGTAGAAAGAACAAGAACAAAGCTGGAGTAATGAAACATAACTGAATGACAAAGGCAGGCTAGGGGGATGAGTCAAGTATTAAGGACAAAGCACTAGCTGGAGGGATGAGTAATGCCTCAATGACAAAGAACAAATCGGGAGAAGTTAAACACGCCTCAACGACAAAAATAATCTAGATTTAGATGGATGTGTCAAGCTTCATCGACAAAGAACAGGTTGGAGTAATGCAGCATCTCTCAACACCAAAGGCAGGCTGGATGGATGGGTAATGCATCAATGACAAAAAGCAAGAATGAGGGATGAGTGATCCATCAATGACAAAAGACAGGGCATAAAGATGAAAATGCCTCTATGACAAAGACAAGATTGAGGTATAAGTCATGCCTGAATGACAAAGGACAAGCTGTAGGGATGAGTCATGCCTCAATGTCAAAAGACAATCTGGAGGGATGAGTTATGCCGCACTGGCAAAGGACAAGCTGGAGGCATGAGTCATGCCTCTATGACAAAGAAAAGGTGGTGGGATGAGTCATGCCTCAATGACAAAAGACAAGCTGGAGGGGTGAGATATGCCGCACTGGCAAAGGACAAGCTGAAGGCATGAGTCATGCCTCTATGACAAAGAAAAGGTGGTGGGATGAGTCACTCTCAATGACAAACGTAAAGCTGGAGGTACGAGTCATGCTTCAATGACAAAGGACAAGCTGGAGGGATGAGTCATACCTCAAAGACAAACAAAAAGCTGTAAGTATGAGTCATGCCTCAAGGAAAAGGTAGAGGGATGAGTCATGCCTCAATGAAAAAGGACAAGATGGAGGTATGAGTTACACCTCAATGACAACGACAAAGCTGGAGTAATGAAGAATACCTGATTGACAAAGGCAGGCTAGAGGGATGAGTCAAACAGCAATGACAAAGCACGAGATGGAGGGATGAGTCATGCGTGAGTAATAAATATCAAAGCAGGAAAATTTAAACATGCCTGAAAGACAAAGAAGGTCTAGCTTTAGATGAATGTATCAAGCTTCATCGACAAACAAGATGGAGCAATGAGACACCTCCATACAAACGGCAGGCTAGATAGGTGAGTAATGCACCAATGACAAAGCAAAATCTGGAGGGATGAGTCATTCCTCAATGACAAAGAATAAAGTTGGAGAAGATAAACATGCCTGAACGACAAATAGTGTCTAGTTTTAGACGGATGTGTCAAGCTTCAACGACAAAAGAACAGGTTGGAGGAAGGAGTCATCCCTCAAATGAAAGGGAATGCTAGATGGATGAGTAATGCATCAATGACAAAAAACAAGCTTGAAGGATGAGTCATCCCTCAATGACAAAATTACAAGCTAGAGGAATGAGACATGTCTTTGAATTCCAGTTACCGAACAGATCCTAACAGAATCTGTACGATCAATGACAGTGGGTTGGCTAGAATGAATAGTCATCCTTCAATGGAAAAGGATAAACAAAGAAAATGAGAGATCTTTAAGACATGCTAGAGGGATGAGTCGTGCATCAATGACAAACGACAAGTTAGAGGGATGAGTCATGCCTCATTCACAAAGAACAACCAGGAGGGATGAGTCATGCTACAATGACAAAGAATAAGCTGGAGGGATGAGTCATACCTCAAGCGCACACGAAAAGCTGGAGGTATGAGTCATGCCTCAATGATAAAGACAAGCTAGAGGGGTGAGTCATGCTACAATCACAAAGAACAAAACGGGAATAATGAAACATACCTGAATGAAGAAGACAGACTAGGGGGATGAGTCAAGCCTCAATGACAAAGCACAAGCTGGAGGGATGAGTCATGCCTCAATAACAAAGAACGAAGCTGGAGAAGTTAAACACAACTGAACGACAAAGACAGTCTAGCCCTAGACGGATGTGTCAAGCTTCAACAACAAAAACAGTTAGAAGGTATGAGTCATCCCTCAATAACAAACGGCAGATTAGATTTATGAGTCAATGAAATGTATTATGAATCAATGGCAAAAAAAGTTTGAGGTATGAGTCATCCCTGAATGACAAAGACAGGCTAGCGGGATGGGTCACGCCTCAATGACAAAGAACAAATCTGGAGAAGTTAAACACGCCTGAACGACAAAAATAGTCTAGATTTAGACGGATGTGTTCGATTCATCGACAAAGAACAAGTTGGAGTAATGCAGCATCTCTCAATACCAAAGGCAGCCTGTATGGATGGGTAATGTATCAATGACAAAAAGCAAGAATGAGGGATGAGTGATCCATCAATGACAAAAGACAGGGCATAAAGATGAATAATGCCTCTATGACAAAGACAAGATTGAGGGATGTGTCATGCCTGAATGACAAAGGACAAGCTGTAGGGATGAGTCATGCCTCAATGTCAAAAGACAATCTGGAGGGATGAGTTATGCCGCACTGGCAAAGGACAAGCTGGAGGCATGAGTCATGCCTCTATGACAAAGAAAAGGTGGTGGGATGAGTCATGCCTCAATGACAAAAGAGAAGCTGGAGGGGTGAGTTATGCCGCACTGGCAAAGGACAAGCTGAAGGCATGAGTCATGCCTCTATGACAAAGAAAAGGTGGTGGGATGAGTCACTCTCAATGACAAACGTAAAGCTGGAGGTACGAGTCATGCCTCAATGAAAAGGACAAGGTTGAGGGATGAGTCATGCCTCAATGAAAAAGGACAAGATGGAGGTATGAGTTACACCTCAATGACAACGACAAAGCTGGAGTAATGAAGAATACCTGATTGACAAAGACAGGCTAGAGGTATGAGTCAAACAACAATGACAAAGCACGAGATGGAGGGATGAGTCATGTTGAGTGATAAATATCAAAGCAGGAAAATTTAAACATGCCTGAAAGACAAAGAATGTCTAGCTTTAGATGAATGTATTAAGCTTCATCGACAAACAAGATGGAGCAATGAGACACCTCCATACAAACGGCAGGCTAGATAGGTGAGTAATGCACCAATGACAAAGCAAAATCTGGAGGGATGAGTCATGCCTCAATGACAAAGAATAAAGTTGGAGAAGATAAACATGCCTGAACGACAAATAGTGTCTAGTTTTAGACGGATGTGTCAAGCTTCAACGACAAAAGAACAGGTTGGAGGAAGGAGTCATCCCTCAAATGAAAGGGAATGCTAGATGGAGGAGTAATGCATCAATGACAAAAAACAAGCTTGAAAGATGAGTCATCCCTCAATGACAAAATTACAAGCTAGAGGAATGAAACATGTCTTTGAATGCCAGTTACCGAATAGATCCTAACAGAATCTGAACGATCAATGACAGTGGGTTGGCTAGAAAGAATAGTCATCCTTCAATGGAAAAGGATAAACAAAGAAAATGAGAGATCTTTAAGACATGCTAGAGGGATGAGTCGTGCATCAATGACAAACGACAAGTTAGAGGGATGAGTCATGTCTCAATCACAAAGAACAACCAGGAGGGATGTGTCATGCTACAATGACAAAGGATAAGCTGGAGGGATGAGTCATACCTCAAACGCACACGAAAAGCTGGAGGTATGAGTCATGCCTCAATGATAAAGACAAGCTAGAGGGATGAGTCATGTTACAATCACAAAGAACAAAACGGGAATAATGAAACATACCTGAATGAAAAAGACAGACTAGGGGGATGAGTCAAGCCTCAATGACAAAGCACAATTTGGAGGGATGAGTCATGCCTCAATAACAAAGAACGAAGCTGGAGAAAATAAACATGCCTGAACAGCAAAGTCAGTGAAGCACTAGACGGATTTGTCATGATTCAAAGACAAAGTACAGTTTGAAGGAATGAGTCATCCCTCAATATCAAATGGCAGGTTAGATGGATGAGTAATGATCAATGACAAACAAAAAGTTTGAGGGATGAGTCAAACCACAATGACAAAATTCAGGGCAGAAAGATGAATAATGCTTCAATGACAACATGATAAGCTGGAGAAATGAAACATGTCTTTGAATGCCATAGACCATTATCATGCCTCAATGTAAAAGAACAAGCTTGAGGGATGAGTTATGCCTTAATGACTAAGGAAAGGTGGTGAGATGAGTCATTCTCAATGACAAACGAAAAGCACGATCCAGGAGTCATGCCTCAATGCAAAGGACAAGCTGGAGGGATAAGTCATACCGCAAAGACAAACGAAAAGCTGGAGGTACGAGTCATGTCTCAATTACAAATGCAAGCTAGAGGGATGAGTCATGCCTCAATGAAAAAGAACAAGATGGAGGTATGAGTCATCCCTCAAGAACAAGAACAAAGCTGGAGTAAAGAAACACACCTGAATGACAAAGACAGGCTAGGGGGAGGAATCAAGCATCAATGACAAAGCACAAGCTGGAGGGATGGGTCGTGCCTCAATGACAAAGAATAAAGCTGGAGAAGTTAAACACGCCTGAAGGACAAAAACAACCTAGATTTAGACGGATAAGTGAAGCTTCATCGACAAAGAAAAGGTTGGAGTAATGAGTCATCTCAATAACAACGGCAGGCTAGATGGATGGGTAATGCATCAATGACAAAAAGCAAGCTTGAGGGATGAGTCGTCCCTTAATGACAACGTTACGTGCAGGAAAAATGAAATATGTCTTTGAATGCCTTTGACCCAACAGATCCTAACAGAATCTGTACGATTAATGATAGTGGGTTGGCTAGAGGGATTAGTCATGGTGCAACGAAAAAGGATAAGCTAGGAAAATGAGAGATCTTCAAAGACAGACTAGGAAGATCAGTCGTTCCTCAATCATAAACAACAAGTTAGAGGGATGAGTTATGCCTCAATCACAAAGAACAACCAGGAGGGATCAGTCATGCCTCAATGACAAAGAAGGTCTAGTGGGATGAGACATGCCTCGATGACAAAGGACAAGCTGGTGGGATGAGTCATGCCTGAATGACAAACAAAAAGCTAGAGTCATGAGTCATGCCTCAATAACAAAGGACAGGCTAGACAGATGAGTCATGCCTAAACACCAACATGACAAGTTGGAGGAATGAAATATGCCTCTGAATGCCATTGACCCAACAGATCCTTAAAGAATCCATTATCAATGACAGTTTGTTAGCTAGAGGGATGCATCATAGTTTAGAACAAATGATAGGCTGGAGGGAAGAGTCATGCCGCAATGACAAACGAAAGACTGGAGGGATGAGTCATAGCTCTATGACAAATATCAAGCTCGAGGGATGGCTCATGCCTCAATGACAACGAAGAAGCTGGAGGGCTGATTCATCCCTCAATGACAAAGACAAGCTAGAGGGATGAGTCAAGCCGCAATGACAAAATGCAAGCTGGAGGGATGAGTAATGCCTCAACGACAAAGAACAAAACTGGAGAAGATAAACATGCCTCAACGACAAAGACAGCCTAGCTCTAGACGGATGTGTCAAGCTTCAACGACAAAAAACAGTTTGAAGGAATGAGTCATCCCTCAATAACAAACGGAAGGTTAGATGAATGAGTAATGCATCAATGACAAACAAAAAGTTTAAGGGATATCCCTCAATGACAAAAGACAGGGCAGAAAGATGAGCCAACATGACAAGCTAGAGAAATGAAACATGTCTTTGAATGCCATAGACCATTGTCATGCCTTAATGAAAAAGGACATGTTGGAGGGATGAGTCATACCTCATTGACAAAGGACAAACTGGAGGGATGAGTCATGCCTCAGTGATAAAAGGAAAGGTGGTGGTGTGAGTCACTCTCAATGACAGACGAAAAGCACGATCGATTAGTCATGCCTCAATGACAAAGGACAAGCTGGAGGGATGAGTCATACCTCAAAGTCAAAAGAAAAGCTTGAGGGATGAATCACGCCTCAATAACAAAGGAAAAATTGGAGAGACGAGTCATACCTCCAATACAAACGTAAAGCTGGTAGGATGAGTCATGCCTCAATGATAAAGAACAAGCTATAGGGAAGTGTCACACCTCAAAGACAAACGAAAAACTGGAGGTATGAGCCATGCCCCAATCACAAAGAACAAGCAGGAGGGATGAGCCATGCCTCAATTACAAAGACAAGCTAGAGGGATGAGTCATGCTTCAATGACAAAGAACAAGATGGAGGTAGAAAGAACAAGAACAAAGCTGGAGTAATGAAACATACCTGAATGACAAAGGCAGGCTATGGGGATGAGTCAAGTATTAATGACAAAGCACTAGCTGGAGGGATGAGTCATGCCTCAATGACAAAGAACAAATCTGGAGAAGTTAAACACGCCTGAACGACAAAAATAGTCTAGATTTAGACGGATGTGTTAGATTCATCGGCAAAGAACAAGTTGGAGTAATGCAGCATCTCTCAATACCAAAGGCAGCCTGTATGGATGGGTAATGTATCAATGACAAAAAGCAAGAATGAGGGATGAGTGATCCATCAATGACAAAAGACAGGGCATAAAGATGAATAATGCCTCTATGACAAAGACAAGATTGAGGGATGTGTCATGCCTGAATGACAAAGGACAAGCTGTAGGGATGAGTCATGCCTCAATGTCAAAAGACAATCTGGAGGGATGAGTTATGCCGCACTGGCAAAGGACAAGCTGGAGGCATGAGTCATGCCTCTATGACAAAGAAAAGGTGGTGGGATGAGTCATGCCTCAATGACAAAAGAGAAGCTGGAGGGGTGAGTTATGCCGCACTGGCAAAGGACAAGCTGAAGGCATGAGTCATGCCTCTATGACAAAGAAAAGGTGGTGGGATGAGTCACTCTCAATGACAAACGTAAAGCTGGAGGTACGAGTCATGCTTCAATGACAAAGGACAAGCTGGAGGGATGAGCCATACCTCAAGGACAAACAAAAAGCTGTAAGTATGAGTCATGCCTCAATGAAAAGGACAAGGTTGAGGGATGAGTCATGCCTCAATGAAAAAGGACAAGATGGAGGTATGAGTTACACCTCAATGACAACGACAAAGCTGGAGTAATGAAGAATACCTGATTGACAAAGACAGGCTAGAGGTATGAGTCAAACAACAATGACAAAGCACGAGATGGAGGGATGAGTCATGTTGAGTGATAAATATCAAAGCAGGAAAATTTAAACATACCTGAAAGACAAAGAATGTCTAGCTTTAGATGAATGTATTAAGCTTCATCGACAAACAAGATGGAGCAATGAGACATACCTCAATACAAACGGCAGGCTAGATAGATGAGTAATGCATCAATGACAAAGCAAAATCTGGAGGGATGAGTCATGCCTATATGACGAAGAATAAAGTTGGAGAAGATAAACATGCCTGAACGACAAATAGCGTCTAGTTTTAGACGGATGTGTCAAGCTTCAACGACAAAAGAACAGGTTGGAGGAAGGAGTCATCCCTCAAATGAAAGGGAATGCTAGATGGAGGAGTAATGCATCAATGACAAAAAACAAGCTTGAAAGATGAGTCATCCCTCAATGACAAAATTACAAGCTAGAGGAATGAAACATGTCTTTGAATGCCAGTTACCGAATAGATCCTAACAGAATCTGAACGATCAATGACAGTGGGTTGGCTAGAAAGAATAGTCATCCTTCAATGGAAAAGGATAAACAAAGAAAATGAGAGATCTTTAAGACATGCTAGAGGGATGAGTCGTGCATCAATGACAAACGACAAGTTAGAGGGATGAGTCATGCCTCAATCACAAAGAACAACCAGGAGGGATGTGTCATGCTACAATGACAAAGGATAAGCTGGAGGGATGAGTCATACCTCAAACGCACACGAAAAGCTGGAGGTATGAGTCATGCCTCAATGATAAAGACAAGCTAGAGGGATGAGTCATGTTACAATCACAAAGAACAAAACGGGAATAATGAAACATACCTGAATGAAAAAGACAGGGGGATGAGTCAAGCCTCAATGACAAAGCACAATTTGGAGGGATGAGTCATGCCTCAATAACAAAGAACGAAGCTGGAGAAGTTAAACACAACTGAACGACAAAGACAGTCTAGCCCTAGACGGATGTGTCAAGCTTCAACAACAAAAACAGTAAGAATGTATGTGTCATCCCTCAGTAACAAACGGCAGATTAGATTTATGAGTCAATGACATGCATTATGAATCAATGACAAAAAAAGTTTGAGGTATGAGTCATCCCTGAATGACAAAGACAGCTAGCGGGATGGGTCATGCCTCAATGACAAAGCATAAACTGGAGGGATGAGTCATACCTCAAACATAAACGAAAAGCTGGAGATATGAGTAATGCCTCAATCACAAAGACAAGACGGAGGGATGAGTCATGCCTCAATGACAAAGGGCATGCTGGAGGGATGAGTCATACCTCAAACGCAAAAGAAAAGCTGGAGGTATGAGTCATGTCTCAATGACAAAATTAAGCTAGAGGGATGAGTCATGCCTCAATGACAAATCACAAGATGAAGGGATGAGTAATGACTCAATGAAAAAGAACAAAGCTGGAGAAAATAAACATGCCTGAACAGCAAAGTCAGTGAAGCACTAGACGGATTTGTCATGATTCAACGACAAAGTACAGTTTGAAGGAATGAGTCATCCCTCAATATCAAATGGCAGGTTAGATGGATGAGTAATGATCAATGACAAACAAAAAGTTTGAGGGATGAGTCAAACCACAATGACAAAATTCAGGGCAGAAAGATGAATAATGCTTCAATGACAACATGATAAGCTGGAGAAATGAAACATGTCTTTGAATGCCATAGACCATTATCATGCCTCAATGTAAAAGAACAAGCTTGAGGGATGAGTTATGCCTTAATGACTAAGGAAAGGTGGTGAGATGAGTCATTCTCAATGACAAACGAAAAGCACGATCCAGGAGTCATGCCTCAATGCAAAGGACAAGCTGGAGGGATGAGTCATACCGCAAAGACAAACGAAAAGCTGGAGGTATGAGTCATGTCTCAATTACAAATGCAAGCTAGAGGGATGAGTCATGCCTCAATGAAAAAGAACAAGATGGAGGTATGAGTCATCCCTCAAGAACAAGAACAAAGCTGGAGTAAAGAAACACACCTGAATGACAAAGACAGGCTAGGGGGAGGAATCAAGCATCAATGACAAAGCACAAGCTGGAGGGATGGGTCGTGCCTCAATGACAAAGAATAAAGCTGGAGAAGTTAAACACGCCTGAAGGACAAAAACAACCTAGATTTAGACAGATAAGTGAAGCTTCATCGACAAAGAAAAGGTTGGAGTAATGAGTCATCTCAATAACAACGGCAGGCTAGATGGATGGGTAATGCATCAATGACAAAAAGCAAGCTTGAGGGATGAGTCGTCCCTTAATGACAACGTTACCAGCAGGAAAAATGAAATATGTCTTTGAATGCCATTGACCGAACAGATCCTAACACAATCTGTACGATTAATGATAGTGGGTTGGCTAGAGGGATTAGTCATGCTGCAACGAAAAAGGATAAGCTAGGAAAATGAGAGATCTTCAAAGACAGACTAGGAAGATCAGTCGTTCCTCAATCATAAACAACAAGTTAGAGGGATGAGTTATGCCTCAATCACAAAGAACAACCAGGAGGGATCAGTCATGCCTCAATGACAAAGAAGGTCTAGTGGGATGAGACATGCCTCGATGACAAAGGACAAGCTGGTGGGATGAGTCATGCCTGAATGACAAAAAAAAGCTAGAGTCATGAGTCATGCCTCAATAACAAAGGACAGGCTAGACAGATGAGTCATGCCTAAACACCAACATGACAAGTTGGAGGAATGAAATATGCCTCTGAATGCCATTGACCCAACAGATCCTTAAAGAATCCATTATCAATGACAGTTTGTTAGCTAGAGGGATGCATCATAGTTTAGAACAAATGATAGGCTGGAGGGATGAGTCAAGCCGCAATGACAAACGAAAGACTGGAGGGATGAGTCATAGCTCTATAACAAATGTCAAGCAGGAGAGATGAGTCATTCCTCAATAAAAAAAATAAGTTGGAGAGATGAGTCATGCCTCAATGACAAAGAACAAGCTCGAGGGATGGGTCATGCCTCAATGACAACGAAGAAGCTGGAGGGATGATTCAGGACTCAATGACAAAGACAAGCTAGAGGGATGAGTCAAGCCGCAATGACAAAACGCAAGCTGGAGGGATGAGAACAATGCCTCAACGACAAAGAACAAAGCTGGGGAAGATAAACATGCCTCAACGACAAAGACAGTCTAGCTCTAGACGGATGTGTCAAGCTTTAACGACAAAAAACAGTTTGCAGGAATGAGTCATCCCTAAATAACAAACGGAAGGTTAGATGAATGAGTAATGCATCAATGACAAACAAAAAGTTTAAGGGATATCCCTCAATGACAAAAGACAGGCCAGAAAGATGAGCCAATATGACAAGCTAGAGAAATGAAACATGTCTTTGAATGCCATAGACCATTGTCATGCCTTAATGAAAAAGGACATGTTGGAGTGATAAGTCATACCTCATTGACAAAGGACAAACTGGAGGGATGAGTCATGCCTCAGTGATAAAAGGAAAGGTGGTGGTGTGAGTCACTCTCAATGACAGACGAAAAGCACGATCGATTAGTCATGCCTCAATGACAAAGGACAAGCTGGAGGGATGAGTCATACCTCAAAGTCAAAAGAAAAGCTTGAGGGATGAATCACGCCTCAATAACAAAGGAAAAATTGGAGAGACGAGTCATACCTCCAATACAAACCTAAAGCTGGTAGGATGAGTCATGCCTCAATGATAAAGAACAAGCTGTAGGGAAGTGTCACACCTCAAAGACAAACGAAAAACTGGAGGTATGAGCCATGCCCCAATCACAAAGAACAAGTAGGAGGGATGAGCCATGCCTCAATTACAAAGACAAGCTAGAGGGATGAGTCATGCTTCAATGACAAAGAACAAGATGGAGGTAGAAAGAACAAAAACAAAGCTGGAGTAATGAAACATACCTGAATGACAAAGGCAGGCTAGGGGGATGAGTCAAGTAATAATGACAAAGCACTAGCTGAGGGATAATGACAAAGAACAAATCTGGAGAAGTTAAAACGCCTGAACGACAAAAATAGTCTAGATTTAGACGGATGTGTCAAGATTCATCGACAAAGAACAGGTTGGAGTAATGCAGCATCTCTCAATACCAAAGGCAGGCTGGATGGATGGGTAATGTATCAATGACAAAAAGCAAGAATGAGGGATGAGTGATCCATCAATGACAAAAGACAGGGCATAAAGATGAATAATGCCTCTATGACAAAGACAAGATTGAGGGATGAGTCATGCCTGAATGACAAAGGACAAGCTGGAGGGGTGAGTTATGCCGCACTGGCAAAGGACAAGCTGAAGGCATGAGTCATGCCTCTATGACAAAGAAAAGGTGGTGGGATGAGTCACTCTCAATGACAAACGTAAAGCTGGAGGTACGAGTCATGCTTCAATGACAAAGGACAAGCTGGAGTGATGAGTCATACCTCAAAGACAAACAAAAATCTGTAAGTATGAGTCATGCCTCAATGAAAAGGACAAGGTTGAGGGATGAGTCATGCCTCAATGAAAAAGGACAAGATGGAGGTATGAGTTACACCTCAATGACAACGACAAAGCTGGAGTAATGAAGAATACCTGATTGACAAAGACAGGCTAGAGGGTTGAGACAAACAGCAATGACAAAGCACGAGATGGAGGGATGAGTCATCCGTGAGTGATAAATATCAAAGCAGGAAAATTTAAACATGCCTGAAAGACAAAGAAGGTCTAGATTTTGAATGTATCAAGCTTCATCCACAAACAAGATGGAGCAATGAGACATACCTCAAGACAAATGACAGGCTTGATAGATGATTAATGCATCAATGACAAAGCAAATTCTGGACGAATGAGTCATGCCTCAATGACAAAGAATAAAGTTGGAGAAGATAAACATGCCTGAACGACAAATAGTGTCTAGTTTTAGACGGATGTGTCAAGCTTCAACGACAAAAGAACAGGTTGGAGAAAGAGTCATCCCTCAAATCAAAGGGAATGCTAGATGGATGAGTAATGCATCAATGACAAAAAACAAGCTTGAAGGATGAGTCATCCCTCAATGACAAAATGACAAGCTGGAAGAATGAAACATGTCTTTGAATGCCAATTACCGAACAGATCCTAACAGAATCTGAACGATCAATGACAGTGGGTTGACTAGAGATAATAGTCAGCCTTCAATGGAAAAGGATAAAAAAGAAAGAGAGAGATCTTCAAAGACATGCTAGAGGGATGAGTCGTGCATCAATGACAAACGACAAGTTAGAGGGATGAGTCATGCCTCAATCACAAAGAACAAGCAGGAGGGATGAGTCATGCCACAATGACAAAGGATAAGCTGGAGGGATGAGTCATACCTAAACGCACACGAAAAGCTGGAGGTACGAGTCATGCCTCAATGATAAAGACAAGCTAGAGGGATGAGTCATGCTACAATCACAAAGAACAAAACGGGAATATTGAAACATACCTGAATGAAAAAGACAGACTAGGGGGATGAGTCAAGCCTCAATGACAAAGCAGAAGCTGGAGGGATGAGTCATGCCTCAATAACAAAGAACGAAGCTGGAGAAGTTAAACACAACTGAACTACAAAGACAGTCTAGCCCTAGACGGATGTGTCAAGCTTCAACAACAAAAACAGTTAGAAGGTATGAGTCATCCCTCAATAACAAACGGCAGATTAGACTTATGAGTCAGTGACATGTATTATGAATCAATGACAAAAAAAGTTTGAGGTATGAGTCATCCCTCAATGACAATGACAGGCTAGCGGGATGGGTCATGCCTCAATGAAAAAGCATAAACTGGAGGGATGAGTCATACCTCAAACATAAACGAAAAGCTGGAGATATGAGTAATGCCTCAATCACAAAGACAAGACGGAGGGATGAGTCATGCCTCAATGACAAAGGGCATGCTGGAGGGATGAGTCATACCTCAAACGCAAAAGAAAAGCTGGAGGTATGTGTCATGTCTCAATGACAAAATTAAGCTCTAGGGATGAGTCATGTCTCAATGACAAAGCACAAGATGAAGGGATGAGTAATGACTCAATGAAAAAGAACAAAGCTGGAGAAAATAAACATGCCTGAACAGCAAAGTCAGTGATGCACTAGACGGATGTGTCATGATTCAACGACAAAGTACAGTTTGAAGGAATGAGTCATCCCTCAATATCAAATGGCAGGTTAGATGGATGAGTAATGATCAATGACAAACAAAAATTTGAGGGAAGAGTCATACCTCAATGACAAAAGTCAGGGCAGAAAGATGAGTAATGCCTCAATGACAACATGATAAGCTGGAGAAATGAAACTTGTCTTTGAATGCCATAGACCATTGTCATGCCTCAATGAAAAAGAACAAGCTTGGGGGATGAGTTATGCCTTAATGGCTAAGGAAAGGTGGTGAGATGAGTCACTCTGAATGACAAACGAAAATCACGATCCAGGAGTCATGCCTCAATGCAAAGTACAAGCTGGAGGGATGAGTCATACCTCAAAGACAAACGAAAAGCTGTAGGTATGAGTCATACCTCAATTACAAATGCAAGCTAGAGGGATGAGTCATGCCTCAATGAAAAAGAACAAGATGGAGGTATGAGTCATGCCTCAAGAACAAGAACAAAGATGGAGTAAAGAAACACACCTGAATGACAAAGACAGGCTAGGGGGAGGAATCAATCATCAATGACAATGCACAAGCTGGAGGGATGGGTCGTGCGTCAATGACAAAGAATAAAGCTGGAGAAGTTAAACACGCCTGAAGGACAAAAACAGTCTAGATTTAGACGGATAAGTCAAGCTTCATCGACAAAGAAAAGGTTGGAGTAATGAGTCATCTCAATACCAACGGCAGGCTAGATGGATGGGTAATGCATCAATGACAAAAAGCAAGCTTGAGGGATGGGTCGTCCCTTAATGACAACGTTACCAGCAGGAAAAATGAAATATGTCTTTGAATGCCTTTGACCAAACAGATCCTAACAGAATCTGTACGATTAATGATAGTGGGTTGGCTAGAGAGATTAGTCATGCTGCAACGAAAAAGGATAAGCTAGGAAAATGAGAGATCTTCAAAGACAGACTAGGAAGATCAGTCGTTCCTCAATGATAAACAACAAGTTAGAGGGATGAGTTATGCCTCAATCACAAAGAACAACCAGGAGGGATGAGTCATGCCTGAATGACAAAGAAGGTCTAGTGGGATGTGACATGCCTCGATGACAAAGGACAAGCTGGTGGGATGAGTCATGCCTGAATGACAAACAAAAAGGCGGAGGGACGAGTCGTGCCTCAATAACAAAGGACAAGTTAGAACAATGAGTCATATCTCAAAGACAAGCGAAAAGCTGGATTTATGAGTCATGCCTCAATGAAAAAGAACAAATCTAGAGTAATGAAACATGCCTGAATGTCAAAGACATCCTAGAGGGATGAGTTATGCTTCAGCGACAAACAACAAGCTCGAGTCATGAGTCATGCCTCAATAACAATGGACAGGCTAGACAGATGAATCATGCCTGAACACCAACATGACAAGTTGGAGTAATGAAATATGCCTCTGAATGCCATTGACCCAACAGATCCTTAAAGAATCCATTATCAATGACAGTTTGTTAGCTAGAGGGATGCATCATAGTTTAGAACAAATGATAGGCTGGAGGGATGAGTCATGCCGCAATGACAAACGAAAGACTGGAGGGATGAGTCATAGCTCTATGAAAAAATTCAAGCAGGAGGGATGAGTCATTCCTCAATGAAAAAAGATAAGTTGGAGGGATGGGTCTTGCCTCAATGACAACGAAGAAGCTGGAGGGATGATTCATGCCTCAATGACAAAGACAAGCTAGAGGGATGAGTCAAGCCGCAATGACAAAACGCAAGCTGGAGGGATGAGTAATGCCTCAACGACAAAGAACAAAGCTGGAGAAGATAAACATGCCTCAACGACAAAGACAGTCTAGCTTTAGACGGATGTGTCAAGCTTCAACGACAAAAAACAGTTTGAAGGAATGAGTCATCCCTCAATAACAAACGGAAGGTTAGATGAATGAGTAATTCATCAATGACAAACAAAAAATTTAAGGGATATCCCTCAATGACAAACGACAGGGCAAAAAGATGAACCAACATGACAAGCTAGAGAAATGAAACGTCTTTAAATGCCATAGACCATTGTCATGCCGTTATGAAAAAGGACATGTTGGAGGGATGAGTCATGCCTTATTGACAAAGCACAAACTGGAGGGATGGGTCATGCCTCAGTGATAAAAGGAAAGGTGGGTGGTGTGAGTCACTCTCAATGACAGACGAAAAGCACGATCGATTAGTCATGCCTCAATGACAAAGGACAACCTGGAGGGATGAGTCATACCTCAAAGTCAAAAGAAAAGCTTGAGGGATGAATCACGCCTCAATAACAAAGGAAAGCAATCTATGTACGTGTTCTTAATCACTACTGATTATCACACGGTGCCCTCCAAAAGGACCGCCACGGCACCCACTGCAAGGGAATGACCTAGGAGGACGGACCAGCCATTCAGACCGGCACCAGAATTCCTCAAAGGGCCCCAAGCAGGATTGTCCCGCTTTGGTCTCCTCTGGAGCATTGCACAGTTCGGGGAACCACGGACCAACACTCGTGTTGGTCAAAATGACGGTCCACCGAGAATCCCGTAACACCAACGTCCGATCACTGACTAAGCAACCCGGCTCAATATAACTCTAAAGAGGGGTTGGAACAGGTTCGACCTGATGCAGAGCCACCGTCGCATCATCGATTCCTAATCGCGGGACACTTCATAAGAAGAGCCCGTGCTCGGAAACTAGCGAGGGGGACTCCACACCAGCTTGCTTTACCGCGTGCCGAAACTGAGAAACTCCTATAAAGGTTATCTCTGCGATTTCAGCCCGCGGATGAGAGGTTAGTAGAAAGACAAAACAAAAGGAAAGTTAGTTCCCCGCAGCCCCGGCAGCCACCTGCGCCGACCCGGTCAGGACCCCACCCGAATCCCGACCAAATCAGAACAGCCGGCAGGCCGAAGCCATGAGGCAGAAGAAAAGACTTAACCTAACATAAACACGTTACCCGCCATTTAGACCCACCACGCTACGGACGGATTATTCTGAGGAGGGAGTGCAATCCTACAGAACGCCCTATGGAACGCAGCGAGCCAACAGCGAGCAATCAAGACAACTAACCTAAACATAAACACGTCATCGCACCATCGGACCAAGAACGGAAGTAGGGGCAATACCTCACGACCCCGGACGAGGTCAATTTCGGTGCGATGATAGGCCTTAGAGCCCAGGAAGTCCCAAGAGGAGTCGAGACAGAATGCCGAGACTGCATGCGTAGGGGACGAACCACACACGACGCATATGCCCAGCCCACCCCTCGACTCCACCGAGGAAGACCCAGACCCACAGGAAGACAACATGATAATACACTACATAAAACATATACAAAATATTTACAAAGTAGATCCGTACCTATGAGGACCCGCGAGCTGCGTGTCCCGTGGGGGACTCCGCCACCCACTAGTCAAAGGCTAGGTCCGGACCCAGTTCGAGACCCCCTACGGACCCGGAGGCTTCGCGTCCCCTATGGGACTCTCTCCACCTCCTAGTCAACGCCAGGCTGCTCGAGGGTTAGTAAAAAAGATAGAATAAAAAATAGGAAAGTTAGATCTACAACCCATCGGACCGCCTTGAGAAAGGCAGGAACCATCCACCACACGGAGGAGTGTATATGATAATCCTCGACGCGTATATACATGGTGGCTTCATAGCTCAACATCGGGCTGTAGATAAGAAGTAGAAAGCAAAAAGGATTTCGGACTCGATCGGAACCAGAGCGCTGCGGAGGCCGTCTAACAAAACCTCCCAGATGTTTAAGGCACTCTTAGCTCAACATCCGAGCCCGAGGACAACACCACACTTACATTGTTAGTAGATAGATATAAAAAAAAAGGAAAATTAAAAGTTCAACACCCGATCGGATCGTCCACAAGGGGTCGCTAACTCCCCTAGGAACGCCATTCCCTGGACGCCCAGGGATGACGCCCCACCCAGTGGACAATCAACTTCCAGGTGTCGAACTAGAAGAAGAAAGCAAAAAGTTTTGGTCCGACCGGACCCTTTGGTGACCGCCTGTGTTCTGTTCGCTCACCTGCCTCCGACAAGCCCACCTGCTTCCGCAACCCGAGACCTCACGGTACTTTGGTTCTCGACTCGCAAGCCCTTTGTCTTCCAAGGTAGAGGGTGACGACGCTAAGTCGAGCTCCTTTGAGACACCACAACACTCGGCAGCCTCGAAAATTCACATCAAGGCAGCTCCGAGCCCCACCCACGTGCTCGCTCAAAGAAGCTGGACCGCTTTCGCCCCATTCGCCTTGGTCGAGCCGGTAACTGCTCGTCAGTCCCCAAAGTGGTTGCTTCCGCACGATGACAAGCCGGCGACAAGCTAACCAGGGTTCACGTTGCGCCCTCGGACGTAGTCCGGTCGCTGGACGTAGAACTCCATCGGCCACCTGGACCCATCTGGGCCCCCGCTTTGGTCTTCTCTCCGAAAATGGAAAGGGACCGCCACGGCGACCTCGGCCAAGCTCTCGGTCATCCTTCCGCGCCAAGGCCGGATTGATTCGAGATCACTTGGAGGTCCGAGAACCCCTAACAAAGGAAAAATTGGAGAGACGAGTCATACCTCCAATACAAACGTAAAGCTGGTAGGATGAGTCATGCCTCAATGATAAAGAACAAGCTGTAGGGAAGAGTCACACCTCAAAGACAAACGAAAAACTGGAGGTATGAGCCTTGCCCCAATCACAAAGAACAAGCAGGAGGGATGAGCCATGCCTCAATTACAAAGACAAGCTAGAGGGATGAGTCATGCTTCAATGACAAAGAACAAGATGGAGGTAGAAAGAACAAGAACAAAGCTGGAGTAATGAAACATACCTGAATGACAATGGCAGGCTAGGGGGATGAGTCAAGTATTAATGACAAAACACTAGCTGGAGGGATGAGCCATGCCTCAATGACAAAGAACAAATCTGGAGAAGTTAAACACGCCTGAACGACAAAAATAGTCTAGATTTAGACGGATGTGTCAAGCTTCATCGACAAAGAACAGGTTGGAGTAATGCAGCATCTCTCAATACCAAAGGCAGGCTGGATGGATGGTTAATGTATCAATGACAAAAAGCAAGAATGAGGGATGAGTGATCCATCAATGACAAAAGACAGGGCATAAAGATGAATAATGCCTCTATGGCAAAGACAAGATTGAGGGATGAGTCATGCCTGAATGACAAAGGACAAGCTGTAGGGATGAGTCATGCCTCAATTTCAAAAACAATCTGGAGTAATGAGTTATGCCGCACTGGCAAAGGACAAGCTGGAGGCATGAGTCATGCCTCTATGACAAAGAAAAGGTGGTGGGTTGAGTCATGCCTTAATGACAAAAGACAAGCTGGAGAAGTGAGTTATGTCGCACTGGCAATGGACAAGCTGAAGGCATGAGTCATGCCTCTATGACAAAGAAAAGGTGGTGGGATGAGTCACTCTCAATGACAAACGTAAACCTGGAGGTACGAGTCATGCTTCAATGACAAAGGACAAGCTGGAGGGATGAGTCATACCTCAAGGACAAACAAAAAGCTGTAAGTATGAGTCATGCCTCAATGAAAAGGACAAGGTTGAGGGATGAGTCATGCCTCAATGAAAAAGGACAAGATGGAGGTATGAGTTACACCTCAATGACAACGACAAAGCGAGAGTAATGAAGAATACCTGATTGACAAAGACAGGCTAGAGGTATGAGTCAAACAACAATGACAAAGCACGAGATGGAGGGATGAGTCATGTTGAGTGATAAATATCAAAGCAGGAAAATTTAAACATGCCTGAAAGACAAAGAATGTCTAGCTTTAGATGAATGTATTAAGCTTCATCGACAAACAAGATGGAGCAATGAGACATACCTCAATACAAACGGCAGGCTAGATAGATGAGTAATGCATCAATGACAAAGCAAAATCTGGAGGGATGAGTCATGCCTATATGACAAAGAATAAAGTTGGAGAAGATAAACATGCCTGAACGACAAATAGCGTCTAGTTTTAGACGGATGTGTCAAGCTTCAACGACAAAAGAACAGGTTGGAGGAAGGAGTCATCCCTCAAATGAAAGGGAATGCTAGATGGAGGAGTAATGCATCAATGACAAAAAACAAGCTTAAAAGATGAGTCATCCCTCAATGACAAAATTACAAGCTAGAGGAATGAAACATGTCTTTGAATGCCAGTTACCGAATAGATCCTAACAGAATCTGAACGATCAATGACAGTGGGTTGGCTAGAAAGAATAGTCATCCTTCAATGGAAAAGGATAAACAAAGAAAATGAGAGATCTTTAAGACATGCTAGAGGGATGAGTCGTGCATCAATGACAAACGACAAGTTAGAGGGATGAGTCATGCCTCAATCACAAAGAACAACCAGGAGGGATGTGTCATGCTACAATGACAAAGGATAAGCTGGAGGGATGAGTCATACCTCAAACGCACACGAAAAGCTGGAGGTATGAGTCATGCCTCAATGATAAAGACAAGCTAGAGGGATGAGTCATGTTACAATCACAAAGAACAAAACGGGGATAATGAAACATACCTGAATGAAAAAGACAGGGGGATGAGTCAAGCCTCAATGACAAAGCACAATTTGGAGGGATGAGTCATGCCTCAATAACAAAGAACGAAGCTGGAGAAGTTAAACACAACTGAACGACAAAGACAGTCTAGCCCTAGACGGATGTGTCAAGCTTCAACAACAAAAACAGTAAGAAGGTATGTGTCATCCCTCAGTAACAAACGGCAGATTAGATTTATGAGTCAATGACATGCATTATGAATCAATGACAAAAAAAGTTTGAGGTATGAGTCATCCCTGAATGACAAAGACAGCTAGCGGGATGGGTCATGCCTCAATGACAAAGCATAAACTGGAGGGATGAGTCATACCTCAAACATAAACGAAAAGCTGGAGATATGAGTAATGCCTCAATCACAAAGACAAGACGGAGGGATGAGTCATGCCTCAATGACAAAGGGCATGCTGGAGGGATGAGTCATACCTCAAACGCAAAAGAAAAGCTGGAGGTATGAGTCATGTCTCAATGACAAAATTAAGCTAGAGGGATGAGTCATGCCTCAATGACAAATCACAAGATGAAGGGATGAGTAATGACTCAATGAAAAAGAACAAAGCTGGAGAAAATAAACATGCCTGAACAGCAAAGTCAGTGAAGCACTAGACGGATTTGTCATGATTCAACGACAAAGTACAGTTTGAAGGAATGAGTCATCCCTCAATATCAAATGGCAGGTTAGATGGATGAGTAATGATCAATGACAAACAAAAAGTTTGAGGGATGAGTCAAACCACAATGACAAAATTCAGGGCAGAAAGATGAATAATGCTTCAATGACAACATGATAAGCTGGAGAAATGAAACATGTCTTTGAATGCCATAGACCATTATCATGCCTCAATGTAAAAGAACAAGCTTGAGGGATGAGTTATGCCTTAATGACTAAGGAAAGGTGGTGAGATGAGTCATTCTCAATGACAAACGAAAAGCACGATCCAGGAGTCATGCCTCAATGCAAAGGACAAGCTGGAGGGATGAGTCATACCGCAAAGACAAACGAAAAGCTGGAGGTATGAGTCATGTCTCAATTACAAATGCAAGCTAGAGGGATGAGTCATGCCTCAATGAAAAAGAACAAGATGGAGGTATGAGTCATCCCTCAAGAACAAGAACAAAGCTGGAGTAAAGAAACACACCTGAATGACAAAGACAGGCTAGGGGGAGGAATCAAGCATCAATGACAAAGCACAAGCTGGAGGGATGGGTCGTGCCTCAATGACAAAGAATAAAGCTGGAGAAGTTAAACACGCCTGAAGGACAAAAACAACCTAGATTTAGACGGATAAGTGAAGCTTCATCGACAAAGAAAAGGTTGGAGTAATGAGTCATCTCAATAACAACGGCAGGCTAGATGGATGGGTAATGCATCAATGACAAAAAGCAAGCTTGAGGGATGAGTCGTCCCTTAATGACAACGTTACCAGCAGGAAAAATGAAATATGTCTTTGAATGCCATTGACCGAACAGATCCTAACACAATCTGTACGATTAATGATAGTGGGTTGGCTAGAGGGATTAGTCATGCTGCAACGAAAAAGGATAAGCTAGGAAAATGAGAGATCTTCAAAGACAGACTAGGAAGATCAGTCGTTCCTCAATCATAAACAACAAGTTAGAGGGATGAGTTATGCCTCAATCACAAAGAACAACCAGGAGGGATCAGTCATGCCTCAATGACAAAGAAGGTCTAGTGGGATGAGACATGCCTCGATGACAAAGGACAAGCTGGTGGGATGAGTCATGCCTGAATGACAAAAAAAAGCTAGAGTCATGAGTCATGCCTCAATAACAAAGGACAGGCTAGACAGATGAGTCATGCCTAAACACCAACATGACAAGTTGGAGGAATGAAATATGCCTCTGAATGCCATTGACCCAACAGATCCTTAAAGAATCCATTATCAATGACAGTTTGTTAGCTAGAGGGATGCATCATAGTTTAGAACAAATGATAGGCTGGAGGGATGAGTCAAGCCGCAATGACAAACGAAAGACTGGAGGGATGAGTCATAGCTCTATAACAAATGTCAAGCAGGAGAGATGAGTCATTCCTCAATAAAAAAAGATAAGTTGGAGAGATGAGTCATGCCTCAATGACAAAGAACAAGCTCGAGGGATGGGTCATGCCTCAATGACAACGAAGAAGCTGGAGGGATGATTCAGGACTCAATGACAAAGACAAGCTAGAGGGATGAGTCAAGCCGCAATGACAAAACGCAAGCTGGAGGGATGAGAACAATGCCTCAACGACAAAGAACAAAGCTGGGGAAGATAAACATGCCTCAACGACAAAGACAGTCTAGCTCTAGACGGATGTGTCAAGCTTTAACGACAAAAAACAGTTTGCAGGAATGAGTCATCCCTAAATAACAAACGGAAGGTTAGATGAATGAGTAATGCATCAATGACAAACAAAAAGTTTAAGGGATATCCCTCAATGACAAAAGACAGGGCAGAAAGATGAGCCAATATGACAAGCTAGAGAAATGAAACATGTCTTTGAATGCCATAGACCATTGTCATGCCTTAATGAAAAAGGACATGTTGGAGTGATAAGTCATACCTCATTGACAAAGGACAAACTGGAGGGATGAGTCATGCCTCAGTGATAAAAGGAAAGGTGGTGGTGTGAGTCACTCTCAATGACAGACGAAAAGCACGATCGATTAGTCATGCCTCAATGACAAAGGACAAGCTGGAGGGATGAGTCATACCTCAAAGTCAAAAGAAAAGCTTGAGGGATGAATCACGCCTCAATAACAAAGGAAAAATTGGAGAGACGAGTCATACCTCCAATACAAACCTAAAGCTGGTAGGATGAGTCATGCCTCAATGATAAAGAACAAGCTGTAGGGAAGTGTCACACCTCAAAGACAAACGAAAAACTGGAGGTATGAGCCATGCCCCAATCACAAAGAACAAGCAGGAGGGATGAGCCATGCCTCAATTACAAAGACAAGCTAGAGGGATGAGTCATGCTTCAATGACAAAGAACAAGATGGAGGTAGAAAGAACAAAAACAAAGCTGGAGTAATGAAACATACCTGAATGACAAAGGCAGGCTAGGGGGATGAGTCAAGTAATAATGACAAAGCACTAGCTGAGGGATAATGACAAAGAACAAATCTGGAGAAGTTAAAACGCCTGAACGACAAAAATAGTCTAGATTTAGACGGATGTGTCAAGATTCATCGACAAAGAACAGGTTGGAGTAATGCAGCATCTCTCAATACCAAAGGCAGGCTGGATGGATGGGTAATGTATCAATGACAAAAAGCAAGAATGAGGGATGAGTGATCCATCAATGACAAAAGACAGGGCATAAAGATGAATAATGCCTCTATGACAAAGACAAGATTGAGGGATGAGTCATGCCTGAATGACAAAGGACAAGCTGGAGGGGTGAGTTATGCCGCACTGGCAAAGGACAAGCTGAAGGCATGAGTCATGCCTCTATGACAAAGAAAAGGTGGTGGGATGAGTCACTCTCAATGACAAACGTAAAGCTGGAGGTACGAGTCATGCTTCAATGACAAAGGACAAGCTGGAGTGATGAGTCATACCTCAAAGACAAACAAAAATCTGTAAGTATGAGTCATGCCTCAATGAAAAGGACAAGGTTGAGGGATGAGTCATGCCTCAATGAAAAAGGACAAGATGGAGGTATGAGTTACACCTCAATGACAACGACAAAGCTGGAGTAATGAAGAATACCTGATTGACAAAGACAGGCTAGAGGGTTGAGACAAACAGCAATGACAAAGCACGAGATGGAGGGATGAGTCATCCGTGAGTGATAAATATCAAAGCAGGAAAATTTAAACATGCCTGAAAGACAAAGAAGGTCTAGATTTTGAATGTATCAAGCTTCATCCACAAACAAGATGGAGCAATGAGACATACCTCAAGACAAATGACAGGCTTGATAGATGATTAATGCATCAATGACAAAGCAAATTCTGGACGAATGAGTCATGCCTCAATGACAAAGAATAAAGTTGGAGAAGATAAACATGCCTGAACGACAAATAGTGTCTAGTTTTAGACGGATGTGTCAAGCTTCAACGACAAAAGAACAGGTTGGAGAAAGAGTCATCCCTCAAATCAAAGGGAATGCTAGATGGATGAGTAATGCATCAATGACAAAAAACAAGCTTGAAGGATGAGTCATCCCTCAATGACAAAATGACAAGCTGGAAGAATGAAACATGTCTTTGAATGCCAATTACCGAACAGATCCTAACAGAATCTGAACGATCAATGACAGTGGGTTGGCTAGAGATAATAGTCAGCCTTCAATGGAAAAGGATAAACAAAGAAAGAGAGAGATCTTCAAAGACATGCTAGAGGGATGAGTCGTGCATCAATGACAAACGACAAGTTAGAGGGATGAGTCATGCCTCAATCACAAAGAACAAGCAGGAGGGATGAGTCATGCCACAATGACAAAGGATAAGCTGGAGGGATGAGTCATACCTCAAACGCACACGAAAAGCTGGAGGTACGAGTCATGCCTCAATGATAAAGACAAGCTAGAGGGATGAGTCATGCTACAATCACAAAGAACAAAACGGGAATAATGAAACATACCTGAATGAAAAAGACAGACTAGGGGGATGAGTCAAGCCTCAATGACAAAGCAGAAGCTGGAGGGATGAGTCATGCCTCAATAACAAAGAACGAAGCTGGAGAAGTTAAACACAACTGAACTACAAAGACAGTCTAGCCCTAGACGGATGTGTCAAGCTTCAACAACAAAAACAGTTAGAAGGTATGAGTCATCCCTCAATAACAAACGGCAGATTAGACTTATGAGTCAGTGACATGTATTATGAATCAATGACAAAAAAAGTTTGAGGTATGAGTCATCCCTCAATGACAATGACAGGCTAGCGGGATGAGTCATGCCTCAATGAAAAAGCATAAACTGGAGGGATGAGTCATACCTCAAACATAAACGAAAAGCTGGAGATATGAGTAATGCCTCAATCACAAAGACAAGACGGAGGGATGAGTCATGCCTCAATGACAAAGGGCATGCTGGAGGGATGAGTCATACCTCAAACGCAAAAGAAAAGCTGGAGGTATGTGTCATGTCTCAATGACAAAATTAAGCTAGAGGGATGAGTCATGTCTCAATGACAAAGCACAAGATGAAGGGATGAGTAATGACTCAATGAAAAAGAACAAAGCTGGAGAAAATAAACATGCCTGAACAGCAAAGTCAGTGATGCACTAGACGGATGTGTCATGATTCAACGACAAAGTACAGTTTGAAGGAATGAGTCATCCCTCAATATCAAATGGCAGGTTAGATGGATGAGTAATGATCAATGACAAACAAAAATTTGAGGGAAGAGTCATACCTCAATGACAAAAGTCAGGGCAGAAAGATGAGTAATGCCTCAATGACAACATGATAAGCTGGAGAAATGAAACTTGTCTTTGAATGCCATAGACCATTGTCATGCCTCAATGAAAAAGAACAAGCTTGGGGGATGAGTTATGCCTTAATGGCTAAGGAAAGGTGGTGAGATGAGTCACTCTGAATGACAAACGAAAATCACGATCCAGGAGTCATGCCTCAATGCAAAGTACAAGCTGGAGGGATGAGTCATACCTCAAAGACAAACGAAAAGCTGTAGGTATGAGTCATACCTCAATTACAAATGCAAGCTAGAGGGATGAGTCATGCCTCAATGAAAAAGAACAAGATGGAGGTATGAGTCATGCCTCAAGAACAAGAACAAAGATGGAGTAAAGAAACACACCTGAATGACAAAGACAGGCTAGGGGGAGGAATCAATCATCAATGACAATGCACAAGCTGGAGGGATGGGTCGTGCGTCAATGACAAAGAATAAAGCTGGAGAAGTTAAACACGCCTGAAGGACAAAAACAGTCTAGATTTAGACGGATAAGTCAAGCTTCATCGACAAAGAAAAGGTTGGAGTAATGAGTCATCTCAATACCAACGGCAGGCTAGATGGATGGGTAATGCATCAATGACAAAAAGCAAGCTTGAGGGATGGGTCGTCCCTTAATGACAACGTTACCAGCAGGAAAAATGAAATATGTCTTTGAATGCCTTTGACCAAACAGATCCTAACAGAATCTGTACGATTAATGATAGTGGGTTGGCTAGAGAGATTAGTCATGCTGCAACGAAAAAGGATAAGCTAGGAAAATGAGAGATCTTCAAAGACAGACTAGGAAGATCAGTCGTTCCTCAATGATAAACAACAAGTTAGAGGGATGAGTTATGCCTCAATCACAAAGAACAACCAGGAGGGATGAGTCATGCCTGAATGACAAAGAAGGTCTAGTGGGATGTGACATGCCTCGATGACAAAGGACAAGCTGGTGGGATGAGTCATGCCTGAATGACAAACAAAAAGGCGGAGGGACGAGTCGTGCCTCAATAACAAAGGACAAGTTAGAACAATGAGTCATATCTCAAAGACAAGCGAAAAGCTGGATTTATGAGTCATGCCTCAATGAAAAAGAACAAATCTAGAGTAATGAAACATGCCTGAATGTCAAAGACATCCTAGAGGGATGAGTTATGCTTCAGCGACAAACAACAAGCTCGAGTCATGAGTCATGCCTCAATAACAATGGACAGGCTAGACAGATGAATCATGCCTAAACACCAACATGACAAGTTGGAGTAATGAAATATGCCTCTGAATGCCATTGACCCAACAGATCCTTAAAGAATCCATTATCAATGACAGTTTGTTAGCTAGAGGGATGCATCATAGATTAGAACAAATGATAGGCTGGAGGGATGAGTCATGCCGCAATGACAAACGAAAGACTGGAGGGATGAGTCATAGCTCTATGAAAAAATTCAAGCAGGAGGGATGAGTCATTCCTCAATGAAAAAAGATAAGTTGGAGGGATGGGTCTTGCCTCAATGACAACGAAGAAGCTGGAGGGATGATTCATGCCTCAATGACAAAGACAAGCTAGAGGGATGAGTCAAGCCGCAATGACAAAACGCAAGCTGGAGGGATGAGTAATGCCTCAACGACAAAGAACAAAGCTGGAGAAGATAAACATGCCTCAACGACAAAGACAGTCTAGCTTTAGACGGATGTGTCAAGCTTCAACGACAAAAAACAGTTTGAAGGAATGAGTCATCCCTCAATAACAAACGGAAGGTTAGATGAATGAGTAGTTCATCAATGACAAACAAAAAATTTAAGGGATATCCCTCAATGACAAACGACAGGGCAAAAAGATGAACCAACATGACAAGCTAGAGAAATGAAACATGTCTTTGAATGCCATAGACCATTGTCATGCCGTTATGAAAAAGGACATGTTGGAGGGATGAGTCATGCCTTATTGACAAAGCACAAACTGGAGGGATGGGTCATGCCTCAGTGATAAAAGGAAAGGTGGGTGGTGTGAGTCACTCTCAATGACAGACGAAAAGCACGATCGATTAGTCATACCTCAAAGTCAAAAGGATGAGTCATACCTCAAAGTCAAAAGAAAAGCTTGAGGGATGAATCACGCCTCAATAACAAAGGAAAAATTGGAGAGACGAGTCATACCTCCAATACAAACGTAAAGCTGGTAGGATGAGTCATGCCTCAATGATAAAGAACAAGCTGTAGGGAAGAGTCACACCTCAAAGACAAACGAAAAACTGGAGGTATGAGCCTTGCCCCAATCACAAAGAACAAGCAGGAGGGATGAGCCATGCCTCAATTACAAAGACAAGCTAGAGGGATGAGTCATGCTTCAATGACAAAGAACAAGATGGAGGTAGAAAGAACAAGAACAAAGCTGGAGTAATGAAACATACCTGAATGACAATGGCAGGCTAGGGGGATGAGTCAAGTATTAATGACAAAGCACTAGCTGGAGGGATGAGCCATGCCTCAATGACAAAGAACAAATCTGGAGAAGTTAAACACGCCTGAACGACAAAAATAGTCTAGATTTAGACGGATGTGTCAAGCTTCATCGACAAAGAACAGGTTGGAGTAATGCAGCATCTCTCAATACCAAAGGCAGGCTGGATGGATGGTTAATGTATCAATGACAAAAAGCAAGAATGAGGGATGAGTGATCCATCAATGACAAAAGACAGGGCATAAAGATGAATAATGCCTCTATGGCAAAGACAAGATTGAGGGATGAGTCATGCCTGAATGACAAAGGACAAGCTGTAGGGATGAGTCATGCCTCAATTTCAAAAACAATCTGGAGTAATGAGTTATGCCGCACTGGCAAAGGACAAGCTGGAGGCATGAGTCATGCCTCTATGACAAAGAAAAGGTGGTGGGATGAGTCATGCCTTAATGACAAAGGACAAGCTGGAGAAGTGAGTTATGTCGCACTGGCAATGGACAAGCTGAAGGCATGAGTCATGCCTCTATGACAAAGAAAAGGTGGTGGGATGAGTCACTCTCAATGACAAACGTAAACCTGGAGGTACGAGTCATGCTTCAATGACAAAGGACAAGCTGGAGGGATGAGTCATACCTCAAAGACAAACAAAAAGCTGTAAGTATGAGTCATGCCTCAATGAAAAGCACAAGGTAGAGGGATGAGTCATGCCTCAATGAAAAAGGACAAGGTGGAGGTATGAGTTACACCTCAATGACAACGACAAAGCTGGAGTAATGAAGAATACCTGATTGACAAAGACAGGCTAGAGGGATGAGTCAAACAGCAATGAAAAAGCACGAGATGGAGGGATGAGTCATGCGTGAGTGATAAATATCAAAGCAGGAAAATTTAAACATGCCTGAAAGACAAAGAAGGTCTAGCTTTAGATGAATGTATTAAGCTTCATCGACAAACAAGTTGGAGCAATGAGACATACCTCAATACAAACGGCAGGTTAGATAGATGAGTAATGCATCAATGACAAAGCAAAATCTGGAGGGATGAGTCATGCCTCAATGACAAAGAATAAAGTTGGAGAAGATAAACATGCCTGAACGACAAATAGTGTCTAGTTTTAGACGGATGTGTCAAGCTTCAACGACAAAAGAACAGGTTGGAGGAAGGAGTCATCCCTCAAATGAAAGGGAATGCTAGATGGATGAGTAATGCATCAATGACAAAAAACAAGCTTGAAGGATGAGTCATCCCTCAATGACAAAATGACAAGCTGGAGGAATGAAACATGTCTTTGAATGCCAATTACCGAACAGATCCTAACACAATCTGAACGATCAATGACAGTGGGTTGGCTAGAGAGAATAGTCATCCTTCAATGGAAAAGGATAAACTAAGAAAATGAGAGATCTTCAAAGACATGCTGGAGGGATGAGTCGTGCATCAATGACAAACGTTAAGTTAGAGGGATGAGTCATGCCTCAATCACAAAGAACAAGCAGGAGGGATGAGTCATGCCACAATGACAAATGATAAGCTGGAGGGATGAATCATACCTCAAGAGCACACAAAAAGCTGGAGGTATGAGTCATGCCTCAATGATAAAGACAAGCTAGAGGGATGAGTCATGCTACAATCACAAAGAACAAAACGGGAATAATGAAACATACCTGAATGATAAAGACAGACTAGGGGGATGAATCAAGCCTCAATGACAAAGCAGAAGCTGGAGGGATGAGTCATGCCTCAATAACAAAGAACGAAGCTGGAGAAGTTAAACACAACTGAACGACAAAGACAGTCTAGCCCTAGACGGATGTGTCAAGCTTCAACAACAAAAACAGTTAGAAGGTATGAGTCATCCCTCAATAACAAACGGCAGATTAGATTTAGGAGTCAATGACATGTATTATGAATCAATGACAAAAAAATTTTGAGGTATGAGTCATCCCTCAATGACAATGACAGGCTAGCGGGATGGGTCATGCCTCAATGACAAAGCATAAACTAGAGGGATGAGTCATACCTCAAACATAAACGAAAAGCTGAAGATATGAGTACCGCCTCAATCACAAAGACAAGACGGAGGGATGAGTCATGCCTCAATGACAAAGGGCATGCTGGAGGGATGAGTCATACCTCAAACGCAAAAGAAAAGCTGGAGGTATGAGTCATGTCTCAATGACAAAATTAAGCTAGAGGGATAAGTCATGCCTCAATGAGAAAGCACAAGATGAAGGGATGAGTAATGACTCAATGAAAAAGAACAAAGCTGGAGAAAATAAACATGCCTGAACGGCAAAGTCAGTGATGCACTAGACGGATGTGTCATGATTCAACGACAAAGTACAGTTTGAAGGAATGAGTCATCCCTCAATATCAAATGGCAGGTTAGATGGATGAGTAATAATCAATGACAAACAAAAATTTTGAGGGATGAGTCATACCTCAATGACAAAAGTCAGGGCAGAAAGATGAGTAATGCCTCAATGACAACATGATAAGCTGGAGAAATGAAACTTGTCTTTGAATGCCATAGACCATTGTCATGCCTCAATGAAAAAGAACAAGCTTGGGGGATGAGTTATGCCTTAATGGCTAAGGAAAGGTGGTGAGATGAGTCACTCTCAATGACAAACGAAAAGCACGATCCAGGAGTCATGCCTCAATGCAAAGGACAAGCTGGAGGGATGAGTCATACCTCAAAGACAAACGAAAAGCTGGAGGTATGAGTCATGCCTCAATTACAAATGCAAGCTAGAGGGATGAGTCATGCCTCAATGAAAAAGAACAAGATGGAGGTATGAGTCATGCCTCAAGAACAAGAACAAAGCTGGAGTAAAGAAACACACCTGAATGACAAAGACAGGCTAGGGGGAGGAATCAAGCATCAATGACAAAGCACAAGCTGGAGGGATGGGTCGTCCCTCAATGACAAAGAATAAAGCTGGAGAAGTTAAACACGCCTGAAGGACAAAGATAGTCTAGATTTAGACGGATAAGTCAAGCTTCATCGACAAAGAAAAGGTTGGAGTAATGATTCATCTCAATACCAACGGCAGGCTAGATGGAGGTTTAATGCATCAATGATAAAAAGCAAGCTTGAGGGATGGGTCGTCCCTTAATGACAACGTTACCAGCAGGAAAAATGAAATATGTCTTTGAATGCCTTTGACCGAACAGATCCTAACAGAATCTGTACGATTATTAATGATAGTGGGTTGGCTAGAGGGATTAGTCATGCTCTAACGAAAAAGGATAAGCTAGGAAAATGAGAGATCTTCAAAGACAGACTAGGAAGATCAGTCGTTCCTCTATGATAAACAACAAGTTAGAGGGATGAGTTGTGCCTCAATCACAAAGAACAACCAGGAGGGATGTGTCATGCCTCAATGACAAAGAAGGTCTAGTGGGATGAGACATGTCTCGATGACAAAGGACAAGCTGGTGGGATGAGTCATGCCTGAATGACAAACGAAAAGCAGGAGGGACGAGTCGTGCCTCAATAACAAAGGACAAGTTGGAACAAGGAGTCATATCTCAAAGACAATTGAAAAGCTGGATTTATGAGTCATGCCTCAATGAAAAAGAATAAATCTAGATTAATGAAACATGCCTGAATGTCAAAGACATCCTAGAGGGATGAGTTATGCTTCAGCGAAAAACAACAAGCTAGAGTCATGAGTCATGCCTCAATAACAAAGGACAGGCTAGACAGATGAGCCATGCCTAAATACAAACATGACAATTTGGAGGAATGAAATATGCCTCTGAATGCCATTGACCCAACAGATCCTTAAAGAATCCATTATCAATGACAGTTGGTTAGCTAGAGGGATGCATCATAGTTTAGAACAAATGATAGGCTGGAGGGATGAGTCATGCCGCAATGACAAACGAAAGACTGGAGGGATGAGTCATAGCTCTATGATAAATGTCAAGCAGGAGAGATGAGCCATTCCTCAATGACAAAGAACAAGCTCTAGGGATGGGTCACGCCTCAATGACAACGATGAAGCTGGAGGGATGAGTCATGCCTCAATGACAAAGACAAGCTAGAGGGATGAGTCAAGCCGCCATGACAAAACGCAAGCTGGAGGGATGAGTAATGCCTCAACGACAAAGAAGAAAGCTGGAGAAGATAAACATGCCTCAACGACAAAGACAGTCTAGCTCTAGACGGATATGTCAAGCTTCAACGACAAAAAACAGTTTGAAGGAATGAGTCATCCCTCAATAACAAAAGGAAGGTTAGATGAATGAGTAATTCATCAATGACAAACAAAAAGTTTAAGGGATATCCCTCAATGACAAAAGACAGGGCAGTAAGATGAGCCAACATGACAAGCTAGAGAAATGAAACATGTCTTTGAATGCCATAGACCTTTGTCATGCCTTAATGAAAAAGGACATGTTGGAGGGATGAGTCATGCCTCATTGACAAAGGACAAACTGGAGGGATGAATCATGCCTCAGTGATAAAAGGAAAGGTGGTGGTGTGAGTCACTCTCAATGACAGACGAAAAGCACGATCGATTAGTCATGCCTCAATGACAAAGGACAAACTGGAGGGATGAGTCATACCTCAAAGTCAAAAGGAAAGCTTGAGGGATGAATCACGCCTCAATAACAAAGGAAAAATTGGAGAGACGAGTCATACCTCCAATACAAACGTAAAGCTGGTAGGATGAGTCATGCCTCAATGATAAAGAATAAGCTGTAGGGAAGAGTCACACCTCAAAGACAAACGAAAAACTGGAGGTATGAGCCATGCCCCAATCACAAAGAACAAGCAGGAGGGATGAGCCATGCCCCAATCACAAAGAACAAGCAGGAGGGATGAGCCATGCCTCAATTACAAAGACAAGCTAGAGGGATGAGTCATGTTTCAATGACAAAGAACAAGATGGAGGTAGAAAGAACAAGAACAAAGCTGGAGTAATGAAACATACCTGAATTACAAAGGCAGGCTAGGGGGATGAGTCAAGTATTAATGACAAAGCACTAGCTGGAGCGATGAGTCATGCCTGATGCCTCAATGACAAAGAACAAATCTGGAGAAGTTAAACACGCCTGAACGACAAAAATAGTCTAGATTT
Source organism: Maratus speciosus (assembly GCA_963932465.1). Classification (NCBI taxonomy): domain Eukaryota; kingdom Metazoa; phylum Arthropoda; class Arachnida; order Araneae; family Salticidae; genus Maratus; species Maratus speciosus. The sequence goes on from OZ010790.1 coordinate 467,781,898, forward strand.
AGACGGATGTGTCAAGCTTCATCGACAAAGAACAGGTTGGAGTAATGCCGCATCTCTCAATACCAAAGGCAGGCTGGATGGATGGGTAATGTATCAATGACTAAAAGCAAGAATGAGGGATGAGTGATCCATCAATGACAAAAGACAGGGCATGAAGATGAATAATGCCTCTATGACAAAGACAAGATTGAGGGATGAGTCATGCCTGAATGACAAAGGACAAGCTGTAGGGATGAGTCATGCCTCAATGTCAAAAGACAATCTGGAGGGATGAGTTATGCCGCACTGGCAAAGGACAAGCTGGAGGCATGAGTCATGCCTCTATGACAAGGAAAATGTGGTGGGATGAGTCATGCCTCAATGACAAAAGACAATCTGGAGGGGTGAGATATGCCGCACTGGCAAAGGACAAGCTGAAGGCATGAGTCATGCCTCTATGACAAAGAGAAGGTGGTGGGATGAGTCACTCTCAATGACAAACGTAAAGCTGGAGGTACGAGTCATGCTTCAATGACAAAGGACAAGCTGGAGGGATGAGTCATACCTCAAAGACAAACAAAAAGCTGTAAGTATGAGTCATGCCTCAATGAAAAGGACAAGCTAGAGGGATGAGTCATGCTTGAATGACAAAGAACAAGATGGAGGTAGAAAGAACAAGAACAAAGCTGGAGTAATGAAGAAAACCTGATTGACAAAGACAAGCTAGAGGGATGAGTCAAACAGCAATGACAAAGCACGAGATGGAGGGATGAGTCATGCGTGAGTGATAAATATCAAAGCAGGAAAATTTAAACATGCCTGAAAGACAAAGAAGGTCTAGCTTTAGATGAATGTATCAAGCTTCATCGACAAACAAGATGGAGCAATGAGACATACCTCAATACAAACGGCAGGCTCGATAGATGAGTAATGCATCAATGACAAAGCAAAATCTGGAGGAATGAGTCATGCCTCAATGACAAAGAATAAAGTTGGAGAAGATAAACATGCCTGAAAGACAAATAGTGTCTAGTTTTAGAAGGATGTGTCAAGGTTCAACGACAAAAGAACAGGTTGGAGGAAGGAGTCATCCCTCAAATGAAAGGGAATGCTAGATGGATGAGTAATGCATCAATGACAAAAAACAAGCTTGAAGGATGAGTCATCCCTCAGTGACAAAATGACAAGCTGGAGGAATGAAACATGTCTTTGAATGCCAATTACCGAACAGATCCTAACAGAATCTGAACGATCAATGACAGTGGGTTGGCTAGAGAGAATAGTCATCCTTCAATGGAAAAGGATAAACAAAGAAAATGAGAGATCTTCAAAGACATGCTAGAGGGATGAGTCGTGCATCAATGACAAACGACAAGTTAGAGGGATGAGTCATGCCTCAATCACAAAGAACAAGCAGGAGGGATGAGTCATGCCACAATGACAAAGGATAAGCTGGAGGGATGAGTCATACCTCAAACGCACACGAAAAGCTTGAGGTATGAGTCATGCCTCAATGATAAAGACAAGCTAGAGGGATGAGTCATGCTACAATCACAAAGAACAAAACGGGAATAATGAAACATACCTGAATGAAAAAGACAGACTAGGGGGATGAATCAAGCCTCAATGACAAAGCAGAAGCTGGAGGGATGAGTCATGCCTCAATAACAAAGAACGAAGCTGGAGAAGTTAAACACAACTGAACGACAAAGACAGTCTAGACCTAGACGGGTGTGTCAAGCTTCAACAACAAAACAGTTAGAAGGTATGAGTCATCCCTCAATAACAAACGGCAGATTAGATTTATGAGTCAATGACATGTATTATGAATCAATGACAAAAAAAGTTTGAGGTATGAGTCATCCCTCAATGACAAAGACAGGCTAGCGGGATGGGTCATGCCTCAATGACAAAGCATAAACTGGAGGGATGAGTCATACCTCAAACATAAACGAAAAGCTGGAGATATGAGTAATGCCTCAATCACAAAGACAAGACGGAGGGATGAGTCATGCCTCAATGACAAAGGGCATGCTGGAGGGATGAGTCATACCTCAAACGCAAAAGAAAAGCTGGAGGTATGAGTCATGTCTCAATGAAAAAATTAAGCTAGAGGGATGAGTCATGCCTCAATGACAAAGCACAAGATGAAGGAATGAGTAATGACTCAATGAAAAAGAACAAAGCTGGAGAAAATAAACATGCCTGAACAGCAAAGTCAGTGATGCACTAGACGGATGTGTCATGATTCAACGACAAAGTACAGTTTGAAGGAATGAGTCATCCCTCAATATCAAATGGCAGGTTAGATGGATGAGTAATGATCAATGACAAACAAAAAGTTTGAGGGATGAGTCATACCTCAATGACAAAATTCAGGGCAGAAAGATGAGTAATGCCTCAATGACAACATGATAAGCTGGAGAAATGAAACATGTCTTTGAATGCCATAGACCATTGTCATGCCTCAATGAAAAAGAACAAGCTTGAGGGATGAGTTATGCCTTAATGACTAAGGAAAGGTGGTGAGATGAGTCACTCTCAATGACAAACGAAAAGCACGATCCAGGAGTCATGCCTCAATGCAAAGGACAAGCTGGAGGGATGAGTCATACCTTAAAGACAAACGAAAAGCTGGAGGTATGAGTCATGCCTCAATTACAAATGCAAGCTAGAGGGAGGAGTCATGCCTCAATGAAAAAGAACAAGATGGAGGTATGAGTCATGCCTCAAGAACAAGAACAAAGCTGGAGTAAACAAACACACCTGAATGACAAAGACAGGCTAGGGGGAGGAATAAAGCATCAATGACAAAGCACAAGCTGGAGGGATGGGTCGTGCCTCAATGACAAAGAATAAAGCTGGAGAAGTTAAACACGCCTGAAGGACAAAAACAACCTAGATTTAGACGGATAAGTGAAGCTTCATCGACAAAGAAAAGGTTGGAGTAATGAGTCATCTCAATACCAACGGCGGGCTAGATGGATGGGTAATGCATCAATGACAAAAAGCAAGCTTGAGGGATGAGTCGTCCCTTAATGACAACGTTACCAGCAGGAAAAATGAAATATGTCTTTGAATGCCTTTGACCGAACAGATCCTAACAGAATCTGTACGATTAATGATAGTGGGTTGGCTAGAGGGATTAGTCATGCTGCAACGAAAAAGGATAAGCTAGGAAAATGAGAGATCTTCAAAGACAGACTAGGAAGATCAGTCGTTCCTCAATGATAAACTAGTTAGAGGGATGAGTCATGCCTCAATCACAAAGAACAACAATGAGGGATGAGTAATGCCTCAATGACAAAGAAGGTCTAGTGGGATGAGACATGCCTCGATGACAAAGGACAAGCTGGTGGGATGAGTCATGTCTGAATTACAAACGAAAAGCAGGAGGGACGAATCGTGCCTCAATAACAAAGGACAAGTTGGAACAATGAGTCATATCTCAAAGACAATTGAAAAGCTGGATTTATGAGTCATGCCTCAATGAAAAAGAACAAATCTAGAGTAATGAAACATGCCTGAATGTCAAAGACATCCTAGAGGGATGAGTTATGCTTCAGTGACAAACAACAAGCTAGAGTCATGAGTCATGCCTCAATAACAAAGGACAGGCTAGACAGATGAGTCATGCCTAAATGCCAACATGACAAGTTGGAGGAATGAAATATGCCTCTGAATGCCATTGACCCAACAGATCCTTAAAGAATCCATTATCAATGACAGTTGGTTAGCTAGAGGGATGCATCATAGTTTAGAACAAATGATAGGCTGGAGGGATGAGTCATGCTGCAATGACAAACGAAAGACTGGAGGTATGAGTCATAGCTCTATGTCAAATGTCAAGAAGGAGGGATGAGTCATTCCTCAATGAAAAAAGATAAGTTGGAGTGATGAGTCATGCCGCAATGACAAAGAACAAGCTCGAGGGATGAGTCATGCCTCAATGAGAACGAAGAAGCTGGAGGGATGAGTCATGCCTCAATGACAAAGACAAACTAGAGGGATGAGTCAAGCCGCAATGACAAAACGCAAGCTGGAGGGATGAGTAATGCCTCAACGACAAAGAACAAAGCTGGAGAAGATAAAAATGCCTGAACGACAAAGACAGTCTAGCTCTAGACGGATGTGTCAAGCTTCAACGACAATAAACAGTTTGAAGGAATGAGTCATCCCTCAATAACAAACGGAAGGTTAGATGAATGAGTAATGCATCAATGACAAACAAAAAGTTTAAGGAATATCCCTCAATGACAAAAGACAGGGCAGAAAGATGAGCCAACATGACAAGCTAGAGAAATGAAACATGTCTTTGAATGCCATAGACCTTTGTCATGCCTTAATGAAAAATGACATGTTGGAGGGATGAGTCATGCCTCATTGACAAAGGACAAACTGGAGGGATGAGTCATGCCTCAGTGATAAAAGGAAAGGTGGTAGTGTGAGTCACTCTCAATGACAGACGAAAAGCACGATCGATTAGTCATGCCTCAATGACAAAGGACAAGCTGGAGGGATGAGTCATACCTCAAAGTCAAAAGAAAAGCTTGAGGGTTGAATCACGCCTCAATAACAAAGGAAAAATTGGAGAGACGAGTCATACCTCCAATACAAACGTAAAGCTGGTAGGATGAGTCATGCCTCAGTGATAAAGAACAAACTGTAGGGAAGAGTCACACCTCAAAGACAAACGAAAAACTGGAGGTATGAGCCATGCCCCAATCACAAAGAACAAGCAGGAGGGAGGAGCCATGCCTCAATTACAAAGGCAAGCTAGAGGGATGAGTCATGCTTCAATGACAAAGAGTAAAGCTGGAATAGTGAAATATACCTGAATGACAAAGACAGACTAGAGAGTTGAATCAAGCCCCAATGACAAAGCACAGGCTGGAGGGATGAGTCATGCCTCAATGGCAAAGAACAAATCTGGAGAAGTAAAAATGCCTGAACAAGAAAAACAGTCTAGCTCTAGACGGATGTGTCAAGCTTCAATGACAAAGAACAGGTTGGAGGAATGAGTCATCCCTCAAAAAGAGACGGCAGGCTTCATGGATGAGTAATGCATGAATGACAAAAAACAAGCTTGACGGTTGAGTAATCCCTCAATGACAAAAGACTCGAAAAATGACAATGAAAAATGAGTCATGCCTCAATGACAACATGACAAGCTGGAGGAATGAAACATGCCTTTGATTGCCTTTGATCGAACAGTTCCTAACAGAATCTGAACGATCAATGACAGTGGGTTGACCAGAGGGATTATTCATGCTTCAACGAAACAGGATAGGCTAGGAAAATGAGAGATGCTTCAAAGACTGGCTAGAGGTATGAGTCGTGCCTCAATGACAAACGACGTTTTAGAGGGATGTGTCATGCCTCAATCACAAAGAATACGCTGGAGCGTTGAGTCATGCCTCAATGACAAATACAGGCTAGAGGGATTAGTCATACCTTAATGAAAAAGGACAAGCTTGAAGGATGAGTCATACCTCAATTATAAACCAGAAGCTGGAAAGATGAGTCACGCATCAATGACAAAGGACAAGCTGGTGGTATGAGTCATACCTCAATGACAAACGAAAAGCTGGAGAGATGAGTAATGTCTCAATGACAAAGGGACTGAGAAGATGGAAGGATGAGTCATACCTCAAACACGATCGAAAAGCTGGAGGTATGTGTCATGCCTCAATGACAAAGAACAAATCTAGAGTAATGAAACATGCCTGAATGACAGAGACATGCTAGAGGGATGAGTTATGCTTCAACGCAAATATCAATGTAGAGGGAGGAGTTATGCCTCAATGACAAACGAAAATTTAGAGGGATGAGTCATTCTTTAATCTCAAAGTACCAGCTGGGGGTATGAGTCATGTCTCAATGACAAACGAAAAGCTGGAGGGATAAGTCACGACTCAATAAGAAAAACAGGTTAGATATATGATTCATGCCTCAAAGAAAAGTGACAAGCTGGAGGGATGAGTCGTGCCTGAATGACAAAAACAGGTTAGAGATATGAGTCATTGTCTCAAAGAAAAAGGACAAGGTGGAGCGATGAGTCATGCCTCAATGATAAACGAAAAGCTGGAGGGATGATTGTTGCCTCAATGAAAAAGAACAAAGCTAGAATAATGAATGACAAACACATGTTAGAGGGGTGGGTTATGCTTCAACGACAAACAACAAGTTGGAAGGATGAGTCATGCCTCAGTGACAAAGGGCAAGATGAAGGGATGAGTCTTGCCTCAATGAAAAAGACATGCTGGAGGGATAAGTTAGGCTTCAACGACAAACAACGAGCTAGAGGAATGAGTCCTGTCTCAATGACAACATGATAAGCTGGAGGTATGAAACGTGCCTCTGAATGATAATGGTAGAACAGTTCCTAAAAGAATCCATTAGATCAATGACAGTGGGTCGGATAGAGGGATGCGTCATGCCTCAATGACAAAGAACAAAGCTGGAGAAAAGGAACATGCCTGAACGACAAAGACAGTCTAGTTAGATGGATGAGTCAAGCTTCAACGACAATGAATATGCTATAGGAATGAGTCATCATTCCTCAATAACAAACTGCAGGCTAGATGGATGAGTAATGCATCAGTAACATACAACATGCTTGAGCGATGATGCCTGAATGACAAATGACAGGCTAGAGAGATGATTTATGCCTCAATGACAACGTGACAAGAAGAAGGAATGAAACATGCCTCTAAATGCCATTAACCGAACAGATCCTAAAAGAGTCCATACGATCAATGACAATGAGGAGACTAGAGGGTCAAGCGCGACAAAGATAGGCTAGAGGATGGGTCTTCTTCAGGCTACATGTATTCGTAGTGCCTCAATAACAGAGAACAAGCAAGAGGGTTTACTCATGCCTTAATGACGAAGCACAAGGTAGATGGCTGAGTGACACCGTCGAATGCCATTGACCGGAGGAATACTTAATGTATCCGTTCGATCTTTGACAGAGGACATGACCCAGGGATGAGACATACCTCAGTGACATAGAGCGGGATGGAGGAATGAGTCATGCCTGCAAATGCAATTAGTCGTAAAAACCCTAGAATGATCCGTTCTAACAGTGACAGAGGACAGGCCAGAAGGATGAGTCATGCCTCAGTGACCTAGGAAAAGCTAGATGGGTATGGATGGTTCATGCCTTAATGTCAAAAAGCATGCTATATGAGTAATTCATATCGTCGAATGCTATTTACCAGACGAATCCTACAACGGCCCGTTCATTCAATGACATTTGATGGGTCAGATGGATGGGATATAACTCCGGATGCCACTGAAAGAACGAATCCTGAAAAGATCCGTTCGATCACTGTCAGAAGACGAAGTGTAGGGATGAGATAAGTGTCCGAATTCCTCTGAACGGACAGAACGGAACTTTAAAATGTATAAGGCCACGAAATTCAAGTGAACAGGATTGAGGCTTTCGAATATCATTGACGGAACTAATCCTAAACAATTCCTATTATCAAAGACAAAGACTGATTAGAGGGATGAAAATGTTCCTCGTTTCATAAATGACAAAGGACTGACGGAGGGATGAGACATGCCTCCAAATGCCATTGACTGAAGAAATCCTTCTTTGAATGACAAAGCATAGGACGGATAAACGAATAGTGTGTTCTAATGACATTGGCTAGGATTTATGGATTAGTTATGCTTCCGAATGTCATTGTCAGAACAAATCCTAAAATGATGAGTTCGAAGAGTGAGGAAAGTTCGAAGAGGTCAGCGATGACGCTGACAAAGTGAAAGAGGTTGACAGAAGTCTCTGAATGTCACTGAATGGCAGAGTATTACATGGAAATATGAATTGTACCTCCAAGTGAGTGACACTTTTCAGAACTGATCTATGAATTATGCCTTCGAATGCCCTTGACAAAAAGAATCCTAAAATGATGAGTTTAAACAGTGACGAAAGTTCAAAAAGGTCGCTGATGAAGAGAAATGAGCTGGCAGAGTGAAAGAGTATGAAACACTGAAAAAGAATGAAATAGTGACAGAAGAAGATCTGAACAACACTGTGACATGACGCTATAAAATGAGAGAGAGAGCGGGAAGGAGGGATGAGTCATGCTTTCGAATACTATTGACAAAACGAATCCGAATAGGATCCGCTCGAACAGTGACAAAAAATGACGAGGTCAGTGATGACGAATGATGCACATATAGAGTGAGATGATATATTGAGCACAGTGAGCACATTTAATGAACACAGTGTCAGAGGACTATAAGAACAACACAGTGATATGTAGTGACAGATGACAGGATGGACGTATAAGTTATATGTCTCCGAATACTTTTGACCGAGCGAATTTTAAAAGGATTCATTCGTTCAATGACAGAGGGCAAGCCGAAAGGATGAGTCATGGCTTCATATGCCATTAACCGAACGATTCCTAAAGTGATCCATTCGGACAGTGACATAGGATGACGAGAATAGTTGACAGACTGACCAGAGGATGTAGTAGAGGTTATACAGTGGTATACGCAGTTTTCCTTCTGGATATTTTTAACCATTTCACCGGTGGACCGATAATACAAAAGCTACCCCATATTTTCTTTAATATCGAGATATTGTCCGGTCAAAAATCGCCTTTGGTCAAAAGCAAGAACGTTTACTTTCCTTACGTGGCTTATGCTTTCTCCTTCTATTCATCTCTCAACAGCCTTTGCACTGAATTATCTCTAGAGATCTCTACCAAAAAGTCGTTCGGTCTGGATAGAAAAAAGGAATGAATTTTTCTTCAGAAAGCGGTTTTTAGCTATTTTCCTCTCTAATAATATTGCATACAATCAGTGCTTAAGGCGATATTCAAAAAAATATTTTCCCACGCTCAACAACTCAAAATTTTCGGGAAAATTTTCAAACTCATTTTTAAAGGTGAAAATATGAAACTTGCTGACGTGATTTTTGAAGAGATGTATAAGCGGCCGTGTGTTTTCATTTTTCTCTCAATTACTTAGAACTTTATTTATAAACAATGATTTTTTTTTCAGTATGACCATTTTTTTCCCAGCTCTCTCGCTTCTGTAAATTCGGTTCAAAACGCCACCTTTGAGAGCCTTTTTTGGAATATATTATGCCTAAAAAATTGACAAGCACGGCACATTATATAGTTTCTGAATCAGATAATCTGTCAATTTGATGCGTTTCGAACAAAAATTAATTTAAAAATAAATCAGAAAGTATGAAGTTTGGATTTGAATACACCCTTAATTTGAGCTGGAGCTCACAGGAGCTCATCTCCGGTACTTTTTTGTGTTAGTAAATACTTACATATTGGTCGGAATTCACCAGAGCTCAAAAATACTGAGGTCCAAGAAATCTTTGGCGAGTAGGATTTTCTGAAAATTCTCCCTCGCGGATTTTAATGCTTTTGCTCAATGGTTTTCAGTCCCATTGGTTTCCAAACGGTGCGGAGGAAAGCTAGAATTAACCGCAATTGTAGCTGTTGTTTTTACTCGTAGTCGTGTTATGTTTACTCTTAGTCGTGTTATGTTTACTCGTAGTCGTGTTATGTTTACTCGTCGCTTTTCGTTCATGTTTGTAAAATATTCCTACTGATCAACTTTTTAGTCTACGCGGTGCTTAATTTACACCAAAGCTCACAGGAGCGCAGCTCCAGTACTTCTTTATTTTTATTGAATATGTAAATATTGGTAGGAACTTCAATAGTAGTTAGAGATTATAAACACTGCGTACCGTATCCTACCAGAACAGCGCTGTGTGTTATGTTTTACTAGTTGATACAAAAAATCTTTGGCGAGTAGGATGTTCTGAAAATTCCTCACTCCTGGTTGGTTGATTTTTGACGGCCAATTATCTGCAAGAGGGATATAGGCCCAGGGGGAGTGCCCTTCGTGGGGGTTTTTCTAAGGGAACCTAACCCGGTGCTCGATTGGGTTCGAACCCAGCACCTCCCGTCTACCAGCTTCGAAAACTCCTCACTCCTGATTTTAATGTTTTCGCTCTGTTCCTTTATTTATATATAAATGTATATAGATATATTTAAAATATATCAGTTATTACTGCCGCTGAAGAAAAAATTGCTTTAAATTTTTCAAATAATGTGTCAAATATAAATATGCGGATGGAGGGGAAGAAGATATATTATTTTGTTATTGCTGTACAAAATTAGAGTTCCAGTACTTTTTTAAAAATTAGAAATTAAACCCTAATCATCAGTATGATGTCAGTGTTACACAATGACATATTTTTATTTATAATGCAGATATATGCCAAGCAAACTAGAAATTCACTAAATGCTACGTCTTTTGGTGGATTTTTTTCGTATTGCGAGGAAAATCGTATATGGGGCCTTCTCACAATCTTTTGACTTTTGTGGAAAAAAATCTGGCGAAATTAAACTTGCAAAAATAACATTTTAATCTGATTGACGAATGCCTTAATGATTAAAAAAAAAATGGTCAGCAGCGAAAATTTTTTTATTTAACTGAGGTTTAAGTTAAACTTGCGAGTTTAATTTTCCTTACCGTTTTACCCCTATAACTTTTTATTTTCTTCTAAATTTTTACTTAGAATGAATTTGCATAGTACCCACAGGACATTCAAATAAGAAATAATAACAATGTAGTACTTTTATTACAGAATTTTTGTATAATATTATCTTAGAGTGGTGTTAAAGAAGGGATGGTAAGGTAAAAAAAAGGGGATGGTATTGGAAAAAAGGGACGAAATGGTAAAAAAAGGGACGGTAAGGATGGAACGGAAGGGAAAATTTACCACCTATGTTTAGGAAAATCATGTTAAGACTAATTAATAGCCACAATGTTCATTGATTTTTAGAAACAATTCTTAACATTGGATTAATTTATTATTTTTTTTTAAATTTACCTCGAAATGTGTAGGAATAAACCTTGGGGACGGTGAGACTACCAATAAAGCCACGATGTTTGAAATTGATATTTAAATGCTACAGTAAATTTCCTGCCAAAGAATTTTAGACATTATTTCTATAGCATACTTCTGCATGAGAAAAAACTTGAAAAAAATTCTGTGGCTGCATCTGAAAGGATTTTCTGTATAATTTTAGAAGAGGGATGGTAAGAAATTTAAATCCGGGACACAGTTTAAAAAATAATAACAACCCTAAAAATGTGTGTACGTTAATTTTTAGCTACATACTTATATGAAACAATGGTTCCAGTTTCAGAAAAAAATTACATCGAGTTATTTTTATTGAAATAATTTTATACAGACAGCTCCAAACTTAAAAATCAGCAACAGGGACACGGGACGGTAAATGAGTTTTCCTGGTATTTGGACCCTTAACATCGTCCAAAACTTATTTATCTCGTTAATATTGTTGTACAATCATGCAATGGGATGTTCCCCAATATATGAAATAAAAAAAAAAACACAAAAAAGTGTATTAACTAAAAAATTATTATTCAGGGACATGAAAGTCAAAAGATTGTGAGAATGCCCCATATTTTCCTGTTACACCCGTCAAAGAAAACGAGCATTCCCATATTAAAGCTCGGGGATTCTATATGGGTGAGAGACAACAACGTCATATTTTCTAAGTGTCTTTTTAACGATTTGTTGACGGGAATACACAAATCTCAGTTATTCTGATTGCCATATTATTTCATTTTAATTTGTTTTACCTGGAAGGTCCCTCATCATTGACATGGGCGAAGCCCGGTAGTTTTGCTGGTTTCATATAGAATTATAAAGTTTTAAAGCAGCATCTTTATTTGAAGAGTTATGAAAGAAAAAGAACGATACACAAAAGATACGGTACCGCAAGAGAGATAGAAATGAACGATAGAAAGAACGATAATACAATTAATCAATAAAGAATTTAAATTGGTTCTTCAAAACATTATCGCTGTTTCTGGTGTTAATTCTCTCTATTAAATTATTATTACTTGCAGTCCGAGTGCTGCGCTTGAGAAAACTGCAAATCGTGATAAGAAAATACCGATTGGTGAGTATCTACTTTATATTAATACAATGCATTTCAGAGGGGGGGGGGGGGCATCGCGTAAAGTCGTGTGAATTCAAATTTGTGGCTGTTATTCAAAATGGCGTCATTTTCTGAATTTTCTTTCTATCCATCATATAAATGTGTGTTTTAGGTCGAATTTGATGTTTTTAACGTCAAAAATTTCGTTTTTAATACTTTCCATCATAGTTGAATGAGTTTATGAATTCAATTTGTCTGTCTGCTTGCCATTCCATGCTCTAACTCGCTTAAATATCGCTACTCGCTTAAATTCACTCAGATTGTCATGTATTGAAGTTTACAATAACATGTTCCGAATAAAATTTGAAGTGTATAGCTTTTATAGTCCGTTTACAGGGCCCTCCAAATAATTCCACTACGTTATTGTTTATGGGTGGAAATCGTTTGCAATGTGTTTTAATCATGTTATACTCTCTGAAACACATTCAAATTGACATACATCAGTGAGGTGCGCTACAAGATACTTACTATATAATAAGATGTGCATAGTATTTATCGTTTATTTACCAAAAAAAAAAAAAAAAAAAAAAAAAAAAAATCGCATCAAAAAAAGAGTACGCGTGTTTGTAACTCGTTTATAAATTCAATAACGATCATCAGTTAAATCAACTGTTATCAGTGGAGCTGCTAGGTATGAAAAAACTGCATTTGTGATAAAGATATCTCGAATGGTCAGTATCTATTTCATATTAATACAATGCATATAAGAAGTTGAGGCATTGTGCAAATTCATTGGAATTCAAGATGGCGAGCGTTATTTAAAATTGTTTGCATTTTTATTGCTATACATCCTATAAAAGTGTCTATGATGTCAATTTCGATATTTTTAAACTGAAAAATTCTCTTTTTAATATCAGAAATATGCTTAAAATGAACATAGGGCAATTATTAAAGTATTTTTGTATTTTATAGTGAGGAAAATGAAAGGAATAAATAAGTAACAAAAATGCATTTTTATTAATACCTTAATTATACAAGATATTAAAAAAATTGCATGTTACATTTAAAGTTCGAGAATATAAAAACTTCACTTTGTATCAACATATTTCTCACATTCGTTTTTGCAGCTGGAAAACAATGCTGGAAGAAAGTCCAACCTTTCTACAGCCACACTTATTTTTGCAGATTATACACATGCATTTTACATCAAACACACTTTATACGATGAATAGTTTGAAAATTGCAAGAATTCCAGAAAATGACGCCATTTTGAATAACAGCCGCCATCATGAATTCCTACGACTTGACGCGATGCTTCCCCCTCTTATATGGATTGTATTAATATAAAGTAGGTGCTCACCAATCGGTATATTCTTCTCACGAACTGCAGTTTTCTCAACCGTAGCACCCGCATTAATAGACAATAACGTAACAGAATTTTTTTGAGGGCCTTGTAAACGGACTATAAAAGTTATACACTTCAATTTTTATTCGGAACATGTTATTGTAATTTTCAAGGACATATATAAATTACATGGCAATCTGAATTTAAGCGAGTAGCGATATTTAAGCGAGTTAGAGCATGGAATGGCCAGCAGACAGACAGACAAACAAACAGACAAACTGAATTCATAAACTCATTCAACTATGACGGAAAGTATTAAAAACGAAATTTCTGACGTTAAAAACATCGCAATCGACCTGAAACACACATTTATATGATGGATAGTGAGAAAATTCAGAAAATGACGCCATTTTGAATAACAGCCGCCTTCTTGAATTCCGACGACTTTACGCGATGCCCCCCTCTTATATGGTTTGTAAAGTAGATACCCACCAATCTCACGATTTGCAGTTTTTTCAACCGTAGCACCCGCATTAATAGACAATAACGTAATAGAACTCTTTTGAGGGCCCTGTAAACGGACTATAAAACCTATACACTTCATTTTTATTCGCAACATGTTATTGTAAACTTCAATAACATATATAAATTACATGACAATCTGAGTGAATTTAAGTAAGTAGCGATATTTAAGCGAGTCAGAGCATGGAATGGCAAGCAGGCAGACAGACAAACAAAATTCATAAAGTCATTCAACTGTGGCGGAAAGTATTAAAAACGAAATTTTTGACGTTAAAAACATCAAAATCGATCTGAAACATACATTTATATCATGGATAGTGAGAAAACCCAGAAAATGACGCCATTTTGAATAACAGCCACCATCTTGAATTCCCACGACTTTCGTGATGCCTCCCCCTCTGAAATGCATTGTATTAATATAAAGCAGATACTGACCAAGCGCTATATTCTTATTACGATTTGCAGTTTTCACCTTATTTTGGTCGTGTAGCACTTGGACTATATAGCAATTTTGATATTAATAAAGTTTATTGAATTTAAAATATTTCTGTTTTGTAATTGATTTTAGAAACTATTTGTAGTTTTCAAAAAATTAAAGGAGTATATATTGCCATTACAGTCCTTAACATATTTCATATGCACAACATTTACAATATTAACGGCTAAATAAAGATATGTGCATACACCAGAGTTGGGCAAAATACATCAAAAAATCATTTTCGATACAAAATACAAAATACATTGGTTTTAAACCCTAAAATACAAATTACAAAATACTTTTCAAAATTGAAAAATTCCAAATACAAGATACATGTATTTTCAAAATACATTTTGAAATTTTATGGATGCAAAGTATTTTCTTTAGAAGGTAATTTTGCAGTTTAAGGGGGAAGGGGAGGGGGCGTTTTCATTCTCCGGGAGAGGATGTTCTCAATGAACATATACCCCTGAATTCATCACTGGTCGTGAATAAGTAACTGCATGAAAATTACTTAAACATTCATAACATAATGAATATCTTCATTTTTGTACTGTAAAACTGTATTTAAATATATTAATACTATGTTTGTAAATTGTTGCAGGACTAATAATAATTTTAAATTAGAAATGGTTAGTTATTTTTTTTATAAGACTGGATACATTAATATCTTAAAAAGTAGTTTCTTGATATTTTTTTCAATTAACTTAAAAGCCAAATATTAAACAATTTGAAATGATACAATACAGTACAATGAACATTAATCTCGATTTTCAAACTTTTAATACGTAAATAGATGATGAGTTAATAATGAATCAATGTGTTTGATTATTAGATATAAAACTATACAAAATAAAAGTTTAATAAAATTTTCGATTTTATTTTAAACAAACACATATACACATCCACATATACACATCCACATATACATAATGATGTGTCTTTGTAAGATAGCATGTGCTTGTGATTAACTGAATTAAACATATTTATATATCTATATATACAGGGTGTTTCATAAAAGATGGTCAAAACTTTAAGAGGTGTATGTACACATCCAAACAAACAACTTTAAACAAAGAATGCATGGTCGGAATTAAAACGCAAATGTGCTAGAGAACGTCGAAGGTGATGTTATACGAGGCAACAACAAACAAAGATTAAGTGACAAAAGAAAGTTGGGAAACCGTTCTCTGTACAATCGTTGGGCCTCTGAGCGATTTCCATTTGCAGTTCTTTAGATAAAATGCATACCAGCCTTTTCCATCTTAGTGAAGGACAATATCTTACGATACGTTCCTAGCGCGATTGACAGTTGCACACTCGGATCAGGGGCTTTTATGTATTAATCGAGGCGAAATTTTGCATACGCATTATTCTTCTTCATCATGTCACATTTGCATGCTATTAGTGTTGTTCTTCTCGTAACTCGCAACAGGAATGGAGCTTTAACGTTTGCATGGACCAAGTTTCCAAATGCGCCAGCAGCTTTGCATTTTATTTCCGACCATGCATTCTTTGATGAAAGTTGTTCATTTGGATGTGTACCATCACCTCTTAAAGTTTTGCCCATCCTTTATGAAACACCCTGTATATCTTTGTGTATACATATTCTATATTAGTAGGTTAAAATTTCCTTTTGAAAAGGTTCCATTTTCGTTTTCGATCGAAACTCTGAAAAAAAATCCAAATGTACAATTTAGGCCTGAAAAACTTGCTCAGTTAATTTATATCACCACCGTGTTAATTATTTCATAAACAATGTACAGTAAAACCTCTCTAAAGCGACCACGTTCCGTTCCAATAAAAATGGTCTCTTAATGGAGGTCATGTTTAAATGTAGATTTTAATTGTTGAAAAAGGGGAACAATTAATGTTACTAAAATTTATTTTTCACATTAGGAAAAAATACGAAAATTTAAGTATCAAAACAAAAGTTAATTACATAAGTTAATGACTGCAGAGTTTAAAAAATGAATACATTGACGATTGTTGTGAGTTTAAGGTTTTATATTTTATAACTTTTATGTCCAAGTCCTTTCGAAGTTCAGTAAATAAATGTAATTTTTTTTGGACGGGAACAAATAATGACGATTTCATTAATTTATCTATTTCTTGAGAGTATCCTGACAGAATAGGGCAGGGGAGTTTATTGACCGTCATTCATAATTTGTCATCAGATTTAAATCCATTGCGTAAAAAGGCACAAAGGGGTTTAAACACTTAAAAGTTACAGGAATAAAATATAAAAAAAGAAATCTAAACTTAGTTTAGAAGATTGATGAATAATGTGCTCTCCGGAATTATTTTTCTAATAAAACCTTCTTCAAGCGACCAGAAACAAATGAAATTTGTCTCATTTTCTTCAAAGAAATGGGTCGCTCATGGAAGGAGTTCAACTGGGATGGTCTGTGAAAGGAGGTAAAATTAGTATTGAGCCTATGGGAATAAGTTTTGTTCCATGAAAAAATGATCATTCAGGGAGGTGGTCGCTTAATGGAGATGGTCGAACAGAAAGGTTTCACTGTATATTAGAAAGCAAAAAAAAATGTCCCTGAATAACTGCGTCATATCAATAGTAACAACGACCAAAACCAAGATAAAAAAAAATTATTGAAGATTTTATAACTTCTAAACATTGCACAATTTCCAATTTTTACACTGTCAAACAGAAAAAAAGGACTTTCACATACGATTTCTTTAAAAACTGTATTTCAATTTATCGAACTTTTATGAATAAAAAAAAAAAAAAAAAAAAAAAAAAAAAAACATGCTTGAATTTTTTAAAAACCCATCTCAAAAAGAATTGTGCGTATCAAAAAGTAACTCAGAATTTGTTTATTTCCGGGTACCTATCACCTAGCCAAATTTCCAAACTAAATTAACATGCCACAAATGAATAATAAATAAAACGCGAATCTAACAGACATGTAATTCAACTACACACTTAAATACTGAAATAATCAAAATAAAAAGTCTGCTATAAATGACAGTCTTTTGCGATTACCCGCTGTCCACATGTTGCTAATAAGAAAGTATCAAAAATACTTTTGGTGTAGTGGGGTGACAATCTGAGAAAATATACTCCATGTAAAAAATCTGTAAGTTTTCAATTAAAATGGATTTTCATCTATTTTGTGTACACCACGTAGCATACCAGGCATCTGAGTTAGATAGATAGCTGGTCTATATTATAAAACATGATCGTGAGTAACTCTGATGTCACATTGACCATGGCAACGATCTTATTAATAAATTTCTCTTTTTATCAAACCTATTAACTTCTAAACATTGTGTACAATTTTAAGTTTTACACCGTTGAATTGAGAAAAAATGTACTTTCAAATGCAATTTTTTGAAAACTATTATAATTTACAGATTTGTTATAGTTAAAAAAAAAATCTACAGCATGATTTTTTTTTAATCCACCTCTATCACGTGTAGTTTCATTGCGGAAGATTAACTCGTTTGCCCGTAAAACATGTAAATAAGTTCAACATTATTTTCACACTAATATATTCGATAACAAAATTAAAACTACATCAAATATAAACAAATAAATAAAACACAAATTTAACAATCGAACTGACACTGAAATAATCGGAATAAAAAAGGCGTCTATAATTACTGAACTCTTTGATGATTTCTTTGGCTATACGAAAGTATCGTTTTTAATAAATTTCGAAACTTTATTTGATCATATAATTAATATTTTTCATATAAAATTGCTTTTTGGTGTTGCTATCGGGAAATCTAAAAATTTATTAGAGTTTTCACTTATGTTCTGTACACCAGACAGTATGTTCTAAGTCAGTGTTAGATTGCCATATGTAAAATAAAAGATGAAATGTCAAAATGTTTTGGATTACAAAGTCACGGTATAAACGCTTAATTCTAACAATGCCAGGTCCGCATTTAAAAATCCAGTATTTAATACACTCAATGGTAAATACAGTTAATAAATATTTACATACTATTTGAATAAATTGAACTATTTTTATATTAAAGTTCGATCACAATTAAACTAATATCAAAGGTATGATAAGTCATACCACAACCTCGATTGAATGAATACCAAGAAAATAATAAAAGTAATGTTAAAATAGATATAATGGTATAAGACTAAAATATTACCTTTAAATCGGTTTTGAAATCTGTTTTATCCTTCAACTTATAATCGAACATCTTATTTGTACAACCCTTAATTTTGAATGTTCCCTCAATTTTTTATTATAAGTCACAGACGTTATTTAAAAATATATCATGTCGAATAGTCACACATTATTGAGTTATCATAATTAATTCTCTTAGAAAATTTTTATTGGGAACATTTAGCAGTATTATCCATCTTTTCACGAGCTTCTGTGGTAAATAACTGCATTACATTTCAAATGTATTTTGAATAGGCAGCAAAACTATGAGTAACCCTTCCTGTCTATCACACAACTTTTTAATAATTCCCATCGAATGTTGTGAAATATAAAAACTAATTTTGTAACTACTCAGATAAAAGGCTTCTGCAAAAGTAAACATCCGTCTCATTAATATTCTTATCGTACATCGCCCAAGTGTTAAACAATGTGTTCATATAAACTTCCAAAAACTAATTCGAAGACTATTCAAAACAGACAAGCATGTGTTTCTCTGTTGCAACTCTCTGATCTGCGGTTTAAACACTACAGCTTGAAATCTAGAGAAATGTATTTTGAGTATTTTGAAAATACAAAATACTTTGAAAAAGCATTCCAAAATACATTACCAAAATACTTTTGTTTCGTCGGTTTAAAATACAAAATACAAATTACAAATGTATTTTGAAAATGTATTTCAAATACATGTATTTTCGATACTGCCCAACTCTGGCATACACACACCTTATATAAAAAATCATCTGATGAAAATGTAGGATGCTTGGTGTTTTTACACCAAAAATTTAAGTTATATATAATTTTACTTATTTCTTAGGAGCATTTATAGTATTTTCTTTTCGATCTTTAAATTTTGTTATATATATATATATATATAGTACGATAATTTGGAAACATTTCATGAAGTTTGAAGTAAATAAATCAGAGATCGCTCTATAACACTCTATCATAAGACTTTAAAATAAAGCTTTCGTATCATTCCACATTTAGAAAAGGTAAAGCACCTCTCGGTCAAATATTTAGTGGCTATCTCGGAGACTGCAATATTAAATAGCATTTATGCAGTCGTCGTTATTATGGTGGTTGCCTTTTGGTCGAAATACACTGTTAATTTCCCGAGAAAGAAAGAACAGCTCTTCATAACAGAAGAAAATTCATCGATTCCTTCTCGTAGAATATAGTTGTAAATCATCCACCACAAATCACAGCTAGTTGCGATATTCCACAACATTTACTTTAGTAGTTACTTCAGCTGAACTAGATTTTAGGATAAGATGATATAAAACATTCTATTACTCCAATGTCTCGCTTCCAGACAGCTGATGTAGTTTTATAAGACAACAAAGGCCACGAAATCTCAGCTCTTAAACTCATATTTTGGTGTTTTACACACCCGCGCGGATGAGTTTATGCGGTATTGCAGATACGAGAAAGGACCCAAAACAGATCGAAGCTGGGCTGAACTATATTTTACAGCCGTAAGAAAATTTGAATGATGCGGTTTAGCTGGAGAAAGAGCGCTAAATGGCTGTTAGAATAAAATAAAAAATGGTACAGAACAGATAATTTTAATAGAATTCATAGCGGCATTTTAAGAATGAAGAATGAATGACCTTAAAAGCAAATAATGATTACGGGAAATGTTTTTTAGAATAGATTTTGGAAGGAAAAAAAATATCGAAATTATATTTTAAATAGAAATGCATTTAAAGAAACGAAAACGGAATATTATTTAAGATAGCGAATAATTTGATAAACTAGGATTGTCGAATCATTTTCGAAAGAAAATTTTTATGGAACAAATTTAATGAAGTGCGGAAATTTAATTTTCGTAATACAGTAGAACCCCGGTTATCCGAAAATCAGCTTAACCGGAAGACCTTAAAATTCCTCTAAGTCCTTTTTAAATGTGAAAAAGGTTTATTGTCAACACTATTTTTGCCGATGTCAAATGATACCTTTTAGCATATTTTGATTTATTATTACTGTTTTATTTGCAAGTTTTAGATCAAAACGATTCCGAATCATTTTTAATACATTGAAGAGTTGTTTTAATACTTATTATCTTTAAAAATTAAAAGTAAAATAAGTAAAAATTAAAACTTTGAAAGGTGTTATTGGACACTGGTAGTAATAGTGTTAAAAAAGCATGCTCTTTATGAAATAAATAAACAGAGTCAACTTACTTATTTTGTCCATTGCGTAATTTCGGTCACAGACACGTACGACCCTTAATTTTTTTTTACAAAATATGTTGTGATTTTCTTTCGTTTTTCAACTTTGCATCGTTTAATGCTGCTTTAGCACGCCACCTTTTATATAACAACACACCTGATACTGTTGCATCTTCTTGTACTTCAACATATCGATCACAGCTTTTTATCAAACAAGTTTTTACCATAAGCCTCCCGGTTATCCGAAAATTCCTATGGAACCAGGTTAACCGAAAATGCTTTGGTCACATGCTTTTTGGATAACCGGGGTTTTACTGTATAGGGGAGACTAGGAAGGGTTGACCCATTTTTTACAAAATGATTTTTCATTTTTTAAATATCGAACGTAGAATAAAGTTTTATATATCATTCTTTGATGATTTGATCATATGATATCATTTATATAACATATTGAAATATTTCTGAAGAGAAATAGAATCCGTTTAGAAAAAAAAAAAGCAAAATAACTTTATGCTACATGCTTTAATTATTAAAAAAAACTATTTTTGAAAAAATGATGATTAAAAAAACCTGTTTAGACGCAATCGCAAGTCAGTGGGGGAAATATTTATTTGGAAATAGGAAAAAGGCTATATTTCGCATACATATTCAATAGAAAATATTTTAGCAAAATACTGGTGCCATTGTGGTGTTTGGAAATTAAAATTAAGTGGTTTCATAAACATACCACTGTCCCTGAAACGATTAAGACTGCTGCTTTCATACTTTCTAGTCTTTTGCACTGTTTTACCTATTGTAAGAAATATATAAACGGAAAAGTTCCTATCAACTTTCCCATTTATATTTCATTAATTTTTTTCCTGCATTGGATACTATATTTTTTACATCTTTCCTTAATAAGTTTTAAACGTTTTCTTTTCCATCACCCATTTTATTGTAGCTTTTCAGAATAAATTTACATTCATTTTTATATATAAGCATTAATCTTTCATTATGCCCAGTGTATAATAAAGAGATTTCTAAACCCACCTAAATTAATACATTGACGACGGGCAATTTTATTAAATCTGAATTTTAAAACAGTAGAAGCTACCCCCTGTTCTGAAAGTCTTTTGTAAATTTGTGTTCTAGATAGGTTTCCCAAGTTTATGCATCGGTAAATATCTTTCACTGTATGAATTTAATATAAAATGTCTTACAATCTAAAAAAAAACAATGATATAAATGTCTTTTCTGTAAGGTAGAAGCCACACCCTTAGTCAATGATGTTTTTTGAATGAAACCGAGAATTCTCGTTTCCCGTCGTGAATGTGTTAAGGGAGCCTTGTACGTCTTGTCAACCCCCCCACCCCTCACATTACTGGGTCAAGCCTCCCCACATAGCCCTTTTCTAAAGAATAGCACATTGTTATGTTAAGCCTAACTTACTGTATATTCTTTATGCCTGGAATGAAAGCTCGATATCTCTGCATTACTTAAAACCTACTTACATAAATTTCTATGATATATTTTATCTTAAAACAGCTTACAAAATATTTCTAAAAAACACAACTTTTACGTTGAAAACGCCTCACAATTGATTTTTTCTACACCTATTTTCGATTATCTGTATGAAACAGAGACTGTTGCTTGAGCTTTCCAGTAGCTTTGGTTGACACCTATTGATTAAACTCTAAAATTCTTTTAAATATGAAAACTGATGGGTGGGTCAAGCCTCCCGTATGGTCAACCGTCCCTAGTCTCCTTATATATTCGACATTATTTTTTTAATGATTATGAATATACACTGTAAAAAAACTGTAACTCTACAGATGTAAAATTACAGAAATCAGTATGCTTACTAAAATTTTATTTTTACACTGTGCATGTACAATAAAAGATGCAAATCTACAAAACTAGTTTTTAAAGATACAGAAATCTGTATCTTTACAAAAGAATCTACTAAAATTAAAGTAATCTTACTAAAATTTTATCAACCCGGGTTGCAGTTACATAAATAGTTCTTAGGAATCCCAGATTCCTAAAATTTTTTTAGTAACCTTACAGATTTTTTGATTTTCCGTGCAAAAAGTGTATCTGTTAAATAAATTTTTGTTGTTACCGTTTCATAAATAGTTCGAGAAATCCAAATTTCCTAGAAAAATTTTAGTAACTTCACAGAATTTTTTTTACAGTGTAGTATAGACCTTTCTTTATGTATGCGGTAAGAGTTTTTATGAGATATTGCGTATATTATTTTTTATTTTGCTATTTACGTTTCAATAAAACTTCAGAAATCATTTGGGTATGAATTTGTTTTGTCTTTGACGATACTTAAAACTAAAATAAAGCAAATTTTTACAACTAATCGGTATTGCCGAGTACTTAGTCATGATTTGGCCGAATACTGAGTAGACGGCATATTGGCCGAGTAGGCCGAGTACCGAGTGTATGACGAGTTACTCGTACACTTCTAGGAAAAATCATTAGTATCATGTAGTAGAATGTATTATGTAGTAGAATATTATATCTTGGATCATACAATTTTTTTTTTTCAGAAAAAAGCTGTAAACTTTTCTATAAATCACGCATACGTTTGAATAACAAATAAAAAAGCACAAGTTAGTAGAAAACTCAATCTTTATAAACAAAAAAAAAACACAAAATTTATCATTTCAGAATAAAACTGGGTTTTTTTCACTATTTTTTTCCCTTTTTGAGGGAAAACTCTTACCTAAATCTTACACACAGTTCCACATTAAAGGGAAAAAATCACTTAAGTGTAAACATTATAAATTTTAGTTTAAGCAATAAATGCTTCATGCTACAAGAAAGCATTTAAGAATCTAGTTTAGGTATCAATCTGAATGTGTTTTCTTTTTTAAGGGTTCAAAGGATTTAAAGTCGAAAAGAAAATTGGTTTACTAGAGTAATATTTTTTAGTGTTAAATGGGATATCAAAAAGAAATATTTAAACGTAACGCTTTGTAAAGCTCGAAAGAATAAATTTTTTTAAAAGCTATTTAAAGCGATGAATTAATTTAAATGAACCTTGTATATTTTTTGCATTGCTCTTTTTTAATCCTTTGAAAAAATGGTTATTGTCCTCGTCAGGGTAGGAAATCAAAAGCATATCTGAAGGTTTTTATTGGTTTAATCTGCAATTTATTCGTTTTCTGATTGGTCTATACAGTAATATGTATTTCCCTTTACTTTCAACAGAGATGGACAACAGAGTGTTGCCACTATGACAAAAGAGTAATAAAAACTACAAAAAAATTAATCACTCAGAAACAAATTGAGATACAGCTTTCAAACAAATTGCATTTAAAAGTACATTATTTTCTCTATACGACGATATAAAAAGTAATATTGTGGAATGTTTAGAAGTTTAAGAATGAAATTTCATTTAAAATTGGCCGTCAGATTTCTTGGAAATCTGACGATGGAATAGCCTTTTCCCGAACAGCCAATGAAATACTTGGATAATACTTAAATTTCATGTGGATAATATGTACGAGTCGCAGGCGATTTCTGTCGCTTGCAACTTTTACGTGTAATAACACTATTAATGTTTAATTCATGGCGTACGTAATGTAGGATCAACTCCGTGCTATTTTTTTATGTCTTAAATTTTAGTCTTTGAAAAAATCATTTTCCAAATGGTCGTTGTAATTTGTTAAATTGCATTTTTTTTTTTAAATTATTACTGCAGAAGACTTATTTTTTCATCTGTAATATTTTAGATGCTTTATTTATCATTACAACGGAATATGTTTCACCCTGCTCTTATGTAATAAATGAATCCATAATCAATCAACATTTGCATAGAAATATGTTGGCATAACAGTAACCAAGATAAACTAAAGTGGCAAACAATACTCTGAAAAAAAAAAAAAAAACGATTTTTTCAATGGATTGTTCTTTATCTTCGGTTTTTGTGACAACTTTTTCTTATGACTTAAATGAGTCAAGTAATACCCGAATCAGAAACTTCTACTTGCAGTCAACCCAAAATCCGGCATGAGCTCGACAAAAGGTTTCGTTGACCCTAAACTTACCCGAACCCAATGCACTTCAACTTGAAATCAAAATTCAAAGAAAATTAATCATATTTTAATGCCTTTATAATATAGGCATTGGCGCACCCACGGGGGAAGCTAAGGGGGGCTGAAGCCCCTCCCAGACTAGACTAGATACTTAATTTTTTTTTTATTATGAAAGAATATTATTTTTTTAATAGGTCCTTAAAAAATAATAGGATTTTAAAAAAAATATATTAATTTTGTCACACAATTTTATCTCTTTTATAAATTTTGCTATAAAATTTGAAATATTAGCATGCTTAAAATTTACTTAATTAAAAATTTAAGGGTGCAACCTATTGCTCTCGTTAACCTTCATAATATTTTGATAATTTAATAATAAAACTTTAAATTGTTTGATTACAGACACGCTTTAAAATCATCCAAATACAAAAACACACCTAAAAATAGCAAAACCTAAGATGTATTTTAGTTAATTTCATTATTTAAGATGTTAAAAGCATTCAGAATTAGCCCCGCCAAAACTTTGCAGAGCTTCCTCTGGCTGGTTAGGACTCTACTCAAGTCAGCAGAAAAAAATGTAAGTCAGGACCTGATCCGGCACGTCTTATCAAATCAAATGAAAGAAAGACAGAGATCGGCAGCGGGCCAGGCCAGATCTGGACACATACTGGCCTCTAAAATATGCTAGCCCCCTCAAAGCATAATTCTGGATGCGCCACTGAATGTAGATAATGACGGTAATTGTATTTTTAATATTTATTTTATCTTTAATGTAGAAAAATTAACATATAATAGTCATATACGTTGAAATGTATAGTTTTTTGCATCTTAAACTATAATGTGTACTATCTTTTGAGGTTACTAAATCTGTCTTTTTTTTTAAAGGGGGGGGGGGGCATTCGTATGAAATCAAGTTATCTGACCAGATGCAGACTCCAATCCTCATTTGCTTTAACACCCATTGATGCCAATGTCACTCAATTTTCCGCGCAGTATATTGAAATTTTTGACGCGCTCCTTTAAAAATAGTATACAAGATACGAAGATTTTACGGCTACCGTCAACCGGGGATACTTTGGGCTACCTTTTCCTGGTTCCACTTACATTTCCATTATTAAAAAATATTACATGTGATTTTTCAACGTTGAAATGGAGTTGTAAACAATTAACATGAAACAATGAAGCAAACTGTATGGTTTTAAAGAGGAAATTTTTTATTATTTTTTTTAAAACTATTTTTAAAGTTTTGGAAGAAAGTAGCCCCTGCTGGGGTCTTCTTTGCTCCATTCACTTAATTTTATATTAAATGAATACATTTCATATGTTAATGAATGCATTTTTATTGAAACTCCCTTGCAATAGCATTAGCTAATAAATTAACACTGCAAACTCAATAAACAAATGTTTTTTTTTTTTTTTTTTTAAACATTTAAACACAATATAACAATTGTTAATATTAAAGAAACGAAAAACAGTTTTCGTCATGTTATCCTCAGCAACTGGAACAAAAACAATTAATGTGACATTTGAAAAAATGTTACTTAAAACATGTTTTAACAGACTTGGTCGTATAAAAGGCTATTCTAAATAATTGGGGATATTTTCAGACCAAAAAAGGCCTGGCACAAAGTAGCTCCGAAACACTGGTTTTCATTTCCTCTCAAAATAAAAAGTTAAAGGAAAAACCATGATCACACATGGGTTACAGGTACTAAAGATAATATTTTTACACTTACCTTATTTTTAGCTGTTATCCAGATTGTTTCACAATAGAAAGTTTGGAGAGTTAAAATTCTTCTTCTTCTCATAATATCCTTTATGAGATACTTTTGTAGTGTATATGGCGCGTAGCGCCATTTATACTAACATGATCTTTATGCAAAATGTCTGTATTTATTTATTTATTAAATACATTGTAAACAAATAACACTTCCGGTAGTAAAAGATATTCCCTACTTAATGCATTTAGACAGTTATTCCCTATTTGGTTGATTAGTAAATCTGGATGCGTAAGCAGGTTGCAAGTTTGAAAAAACTCAGGTGTATTAAAGACGTTCCGGATGCGATGGCATGAATATGAACATGCCAGATGAGTTAAAATTTACACAAGAAAACGTTTGTTTACAAACACATCCAGTGTTGCCACTAAAAAAATTTAAATTACCCCAGACTATTCAAATAACCTATAGTAGGGTATCAAATATTTTTCAAGGGTAAAAACTCCAAATTATCTTGTATTGTTTGTTCAATACAAAGAATAAAACCTTTTTTTATGGGATGGACCAAAGTAACCCCGCAAGGACCAAAGTAGCCGGGTTGACGGTATACTTAAAGTATTAGTGTATGCCTTAATACCGTACTCAAATTCGTGACGATATATCAATTTTTTATGAAAGTTAAAGCCTATAAAGTCAAAGGAAAGACATAAAAATAAACAGAGAGTCAACTATATAAATTTCAGATCCTAATGAAATGGAAACGGATCACCAGTAGAACAAGACTTAAAAAAAAGGAAAATTAAAGCATCAATCATTAAAAGCCCAAAGCAATCAAATCAAAAGGTATGCATGGGAATACATTGTGAAAAAGAGAAAATAAAAATAAAAACATACAATGAATGATATAGCCTTCTTTGTAAAAGTCAGTTAATAACTAAATTTAGAATAGCATTTAAGTATCCTCAAGGCTTTATAAAAGAGTGGTTTTTTTATTTCGTCAATCCAAAAAAACAAAAAAAAAAAAAAAAAAAAAAAAAAAAAAACAGAAAGAAAAATGCTGATTATCGATAGTATATAAATGTCTATTGTACTGATGCGCTGGCTCTTAATAATCTATGGTATCAATTAGAAAACCAATAGGTGTATTCAAAGGTTGAATATATTTTTTTAATAAAGTTAGTTTTGAATCAGAATTTTTAACAAGAATTTTCATTTTCGGTATTTCTTTTTGTATTATTTTCAAACAAAATAAACAAATATGCAATATTTATAACAGTGTTTTCTTTATTGTTATGTTTATTGCTAAATTAGTTTTCGGTTACAATATAAATAAAAGATATATAAAATATCGATTTTTGGGTAATAAGGAAGAAAACTTTAAAATCAAATTAGTATACCTAAAATCTGCGAAAACGTAGCCTGTCTGTCACGGAATTACCCCCCCCCCCCCCCTTTTTTGTGTGTGTACGTATGTGCTTAGCTATTCCACCTTAATAGGTTTTACTGTAGATACAGAAGGAGATTCCACTCTGTACAGAATACAGACAAGCCTCTTGGAAAGGTAAAGGGTACAAAGACAAGTCAAATTAATATATCAATGTGTAGTTGGAACCATTAAGACCCTAGAGGGCTCTTACTGTTTCAGAAGAAAGATTTCAGTGAATAATTGCTAATCTTTTTCGGAAATATGTTTATTGATTCACATTTAAAACTAATTTTTAACTGCATTTGTTTGGAATTTAAAAAAATAACACCTTAAGAATTACCCCCATCTCTCTGTTTATGAACACAGTTTATTCAAACACAGAAATAAAATAAGTATGTATGAATATTGAAATTACACTTGCCTTCAAAAGTTAAGGTACAGGGACTGGATGCTTTCGATTGCACACGTTTTGTCGAATATCTACCAACATTATTGGCGAATTAGTCTTGAACTTCTAGGATGTAAAGAACATGTTTGATTTTATATTTCTCGGTGAAGATTTATCGGGGTGGGGGTACAATTAGGGGGCTAATAATAAATTTAATAATAAAATAATATTTGCAATCACCTATGTAACAGAAAAGGCTGAAAATGATTTGTCACTGTGGTAAATGACTATTTGGGTCCTGTTCAACGTTTGTATGCATTTGTGTAAGCATAGCACTCATATTTGTGAAGATGTTAACGTTTTTGTGAAAAATTCAAAAATTTTGTTTATAGCGTACACAGTTTTCAACCAAATTTAACACAACTTTCCAAAAACCTGACAAAGAATAGTAGAAACAGTTTACAGCAATTAAAACATGAATATATTGAATATTTGATGAGATATGGGCATTTGTATGAAATAATTTTTAACTGCGCATGCGTGGAAGATCCTAAAATTGTTATTATATAATTTGGTACTCAGCTATTTAGGACAACTTATATAAAAAGTCCAGTCAAATATCGCGAAAATTCACAAAGATAGGGTCGATGTAGTGAGTTGCTTCCTAAAAAATAGCTTTATTATAAGGGATTTCCACAACTTTTCAATCAGCTCACTATATCTTTCTAAGTTTTCACAACATTTGACTGGACTTTTTATAAAAGTTGCCCCAAAATACTGACTACCAAATTATGAATAAAAATTTTGAAAACTTCCGCGCATGCGCAGTTAAAAATTATCTCATAAAAATGCCCATATCTCATCAAATATTCAATATATTCGTGTTTTAATTGCAGTATACTGTTGCTACTATTCTTTCGCAAATTTTCGGAAAGTTGTGTCAAATTTGGTTGAAAACTCTGTATGCTATGCTATAAACAAAAAACTTTTGAATTTTTCACAAAAAATGTTAACATCTTCACGAATATGAGTGCTATGCTTACACAAATGCATACAAACGTTGAACAGGACCCAAATAGTCATTTACCACAGTGACAAATCATTTCCAGTCTTTTCTGTTACATAGGTGATCGCAAATATTATTTTATTATTAAATTTATTATTAGCCTCCTAATTGTACCCCTCGATAAATCTTCACCGAGAAATATAAAATCAAACATGTTCTTTACGTCCTAGAAGTTCAAGAACAATTCGCCAATAATGTTTGTAGATATTCGACAAAACATGTGCAATCGAAAGCATCCAGTCCCTGTACCTTAACTTTTGGAGGCCAGTGTATTTGATGAATGACTTAAAAAAACCTGCATTTAATCATTTTTATAAAACAAATATTGTATTAATTTTGTAAAAACTAAATGTTCTCTTGAAAAGTATTAATGAAATCTGCCACTTTTTTAATACAATTTAAAAAATTTATTTTACGAAAATGAAAAAAGAATATTAATTGTGCATAAATATTATAAATATTCGAGAAACTTTCAATAATATTCTTTCAACAAATCCATTCTTCAGAGAATTAAAAAAAAAAAATTGAAACTTTTACGAATAATTTCTCTCTTTTTTTAAAGACTATCGTATTAAAAAAGATCATAATAAACTAACAATAATTATTTTGTTTTATTAAGAAAAACGTGCTAAAAATTATTTTCACATAACAAAATGATTCTTTTAAGTGCAGAGAACAAATCTTAAATGATTTTTTAAAGATTAATCTTTCTAAAGCAGGATTTAATTTATTTTTGTTAAGTATTTAGTGTGCTAATATGCATTCCTTTCACATGCATTTTGATTAAGATACCTCTATTTATTTTTTCTTTCTTTCTATTTTTTAAGCTGTTTGAAACTCTTAGTAATAACTTCTTTAACAATGTTGATGTTGATTGTTTTTTTATATTATTTTAGTTTAGTTTAAGTTTTCTTAATGCGTTTTTTCAATCATATTTTATTTAATAAATCTTGTAGCAAGACTTTTTTCTAAACATTTGAAATCTTTTGAGAGACTCTTCTGTAAAAAAGCAAACAGATTATTAAAATATCCTGACTATGTTATTGTTGTTTTTACTTTAGCTTTTAAAATCTTTCTTAATTTTTTTCTTATAAATGAGGGTCAGACATTTTCTCTCTCACTCTCTTTTCTTTTTTAGGGTTCGTTCATCTGACGAAACCCTATTAGTCTCCTATAAATTTAAAAAGCAACGTTAAAAACGCCAGAATAAGCAAACATTCAGCAAACTAGTTTCGGTAGCGTATACCGTCCTCGGTGCACTAGGACGGTTCAGTTACAACCATTTTTTTTCACATTTCTGGTGGCATTACCTATACTATTCTCCCATTGGCTGGTACTCGCATTTTACTGTTTCCCCATTGGTTAATGAACTTCTCAGTTGAATCCGCTTCTCCTCTATACAAATGAGCAAGTTTCCGTTACTCTTTGCGCTGAGCACGGTACGCTAAACGCTACCGAAACTAGTTTGCTGAATGTCTGCTTATTCTGGCGTTTTTAACGTTGCTTTTAAATTTATATCATTCTGCGCCAAGTAGCATCTTAATAATTACCTATTAGTCTCACTCTGTCTGTCCAGAGTTCGTTCTCAGAAACTGCATAAGTTAGTGATTAGAAATTCTGCGCCTACCTATCTCGGATTCTATGGGATCCCCTCAACTAATATATCTACGGATAGGTTGCAAAAAGGAGTTTCGTTCGGATAGAGGTTGTTTAGAATAGAGTGCGCCCCCTGGTTACGAAATGTGCAACTAATTGATTTTGCAAAAGGAAAAAAAGTTTTCGAAGGAATATTAAACGAAGCCCTCTGTACGATCTGTGATCACACTTACCTACTTGTTTTTAGGGCTTCGTTTGTCTGACGAAACCCTATTCGTCTCACTCCTCTGTCGATCTGTCTGTCCAGAGTTCTCTCTCAGAAATTGTATATGTTA
The DNA here is from genome assembly GCA_963932465.1 of Maratus speciosus. Taxonomy (NCBI): domain Eukaryota; kingdom Metazoa; phylum Arthropoda; class Arachnida; order Araneae; family Salticidae; genus Maratus; species Maratus speciosus. Next base: position 467,813,055 of record OZ010790.1, read on the forward strand.
AAATTGTGCACACTTATAGCTGAATACATCCAATAAACGACAAATCATAAAATTTTGAAAAAGGTTACATTAATTAAAAGGGTTATATTAATTAATTGATTTATACTAATTATAAGGTTTATTTAAATGAATTAATTTAATGACATCCGACTACTTTTAATATTTAGATTTTAAAACAGAACCTTAATTTCGGCCTCATCCGTTCGTGAGGCAGATCGCTTCGTGGCATTTGCCTGCTAATCAAAAATTCCTGTTCAAAGCCGGCGTCGGAGTTTGAAAATTTCCCCACGGAATAGACTTCGTTATCTAATCCATACAATTTGAGTTTTTGTATTTTTTTTTTTTTTTTTTGAAATTTTAAAGCCAAAAGTTGTTGTAAAACATTTTATTAATTTTTTTCTTCATTTCAAAAATTCGTATTTTTTAAATTTGCGAAATTTTAAATTGACTACATTTCATTTTCATGGATTTAATTAAAAGAACTTTCGTTATTTATTTATTTATTTATTTATTTTTTTTACTGCCATTTCAAGGAGTTTTTTTAGTTTTCTAAAAATTAAAAAAAATTTAAAGCCATAAGTTGTTGTAAAACATTTTATTAATTTTTTTTTTCATTTCAAAAATTCGTATTTTTAAAATTTGCGAAATTTTAAATTGACTACATTTCATTTTTATGGATTTAATTAAAATAACTATCGTTATTTATTTATTTATTTATTTATTTATTTATTTACTACCACTTCAAGGAGTTTTTTTAGTTTTCCAAAAATTAAATCATGTAGTTAAATAAGTTTTCAGATATGCAAACATATTTCTGCTACAATTGTTTGAAAAGCATTTCTTGAATATTTTTAATTTGATTAAAACAATATCTTCCAGTTGTAATAATTTTTAAATTAAATTTATTGGTGCTGCCATCTGTGTTCTTATTGAAAAAGATTAAGGATTTAATAATTATAAATTAACAATTATTAATTAAATGATAAAGTGTTTTGAATGGAATATTAAACAAAACTCTCTGTGCTAACTTCGATCTCTCTTACCCAATTGTTCTTTTTAAAGGTAATTTCAAATTAGAGGTTTGATTTTTAAATGCATTCTTTTCATTCTTTTCTTGCAAAACTCAGGCTAGCATCATGCAGTTTCTATGCGAGCATCTGACTATGTTATTATGGAAACTCTGGACTTAAGATCTATGTTAATGTTTAACCCTTTCGGGACGAGTGTCATTTACAGAATTTTTAATCTTTTATCACCGGTTTTTCAAAACAGAAATTTTTGCCTAATTATATGGGGAAAATAATTAAATTAAATATAATTAAATAATTTATAATTAAATAATAATTAAATAAGGCAAAATTTACAATAAAAATATACTTGTGAGAATAAGTAGCATCTTAAAATAGCATCTTACGCGACACGTATACCGGTCACTCGTCCCCAATGTTTTAACAAGATGGATTGTAATGATGTGAATGCTTAAGAGTAGTTGTTGTATGAAATTCTGGTGACTGATATAAATAGATGAAAAATTTCTCACTTCCTATTTATCATAATTTAAAAAGATAGAAATAAAATATGTGTGCACTTACGACTTTTACTTTTACTGCCCGAGAGAGACTGCTCAGACTAGGAAGTGAATCTGTAGAGCATAGATTGTCCCTCCCGTCCCCTTTATTGAGGTCTTAAAAAAAAAAGAAAAAAAAAGTTACAAATTTCAGCCGAGGCTGAGACCGCCAATACGCGCGACAGAGGGCGGAGTGGTATATATAAGATATAAATAAAAGTTACATCAGCAAAATTTGTGAAACAAACATAAGGACATTAAATAATGCAGTGTTATACAAGATTAGACACCATTATACAAGTTGCTGCGACCCGACATTGGGTACTGAATAAGGGCGAATCCAAGTCCCTGTCTCAGTGATGGATTAGACAGGGATTTGGATTCGCCCTTATTCAGTACCCAATGTCGGGTCGCAGCAACTTGTATAATAATGTCTAATTTGTCTTCTTTATGGTGAGAATGCCCTAGTGCGGGAGTTCCCAAACTTTTAGATCGAAGTACCACTAAATAGAAGTTCATACTTCCGCGTACCACCAGGTGACAAACTCAAAGCTAATACAGAAAAACCTGTGTAAACGGAATATGTCTAAAACGAAATATTTTTCCAGTCTTTTGTGCTTCCGTCTGTGAAGATTTTACTGATTTACATGATTACATTATTAAATTGGTGCTTATATTGACTTTAATATTTTTAGTGTATATAAAGAGTATCCTTTTTGGGTGACAAATAAAGATATACAGTAGCCTCCCGCTTAACCAGCCTAAGCGGGACCGAGGGTTAGCCGGTTAAGAGAAAAACCGGTTAAACCGGAGAAGTCAAAAAATTTAAATAAGTAACTTCATATTTAATTAATTACCTAAATGCATAGGATGCATTTAGATTTTTAATTTGTGTAGCTTTAAAAAAGTACATATTTTCTATATTTTGTGAAATGAATTCTAGCTGTAATTAACTGAATTGAAATAAAAATCATCACTAGTAACAAATAATGAGCAATATTTAATGCAAATTAAATTGTTGAAAATCGTGCCACATACCTTTGTAAGAAGTTAAAATTATTTTACATTATGTAAATTTGAGTTAATTAACTATAAAGAAATGAGAACCGAAATTTTCCTTTTTGAATTTTGCCTGATGTCGAGGAAAAAAGGCGGCCGGTTAAAGCGGAGTTCCGGTTAAGAGGAAGGTTACTGTATTTAAATATAAAACTACTGCATAGCTTTGTTAAATATGGGAAAAATACCCATTTGAAGTTGCCTTGATCCCTAATTTTTTGTTATATGAATACTACGTTTATACCAGTAGTAAAATACACATAAGAAAATTTAATAAGTGAATAACCTACATAAGAAATTTACATACTTTCTGAAAGTAAACTGCTTATTAACACTATTTTAAAAGATTTCGATTTATGGTTTTTCATTTGTAGTTTTTAGACTGAAACAACTACAAATCATTTTTAATACATTTAAGACCTTTTTTATGCTTATTACATTAAAAAACAACGAGCAAAATAAGCATAAATTAAAACTTTAAAAAGGCGTCATCTGACACCGGTAGAAATAGTGTTAATGCGAGATCAAAGTTCGTTGAAATAAGTAATAGAGTAACTCCGGGAAAGTCGCCGCATCCGGGATAGATGCCGCAACCCTTGTATTTCTTGTAATTATCGATAGATGGACGTCAAACGCACAGTATACGTGCACAATGAGATTATTTTAACCAGTATATAGCGTGAATCCCATTTCGACGTTTACTTGAAGAAGTAAATTCCTTATTTTGACGTAAGTGCATGATTTCATTGTCCAAACTTTTAAACAGGTTATGCTTAAATAATTTTCATGCGTTAATTACAAAATGCCTGCATGATTTCGAAGTTAAAACTAAGTGTAGCGTTTGTATAGAGTACTGTGTGTATGGTTACGCCATTTTCCTTAGCGATGGCATGTAACTGTGATGTGCGACGTCTGTACCATGCAAAATGGGATAAATGCTGCACTGCAATTCCGGTATACTTGCCGCAGTTTCCTTTGTACGGGATGATTAAGTGTTATTAACTTTTCCTTTTCTTTTTGCAGAGACTAACCAAATTAGGCATGTTATCAAGTTTACTAAAACCAAAGGAGAAAAAGGGAAAAATAAGAAAGTAAGAAGGGCAAGAAAGAGACAAATCAAGATCATAATAATGAAAAATTGGATTACGCGTAACGCAGACTTCTTTGCAAGGAATGTTTAAAACTACTCCAAAAAAGAGGAAGTGTAATTTGCTTTGTTGCATCATGTGTCAAATGTAGTTACATAAAGACTGTACTTTTTCGACACTTTTTGTGTAGATTGCGGTCGAAAAAACAGGTCTATTAACAAATAAATTATGTAAACACAATTTTACTTTTATTCTCCCCCCCCCCCCCCTAATACATTGATGTAACGTTGTTGCTGAAATAACAATTAAAATTTACAATTTTTTTAAATTAATTTTTCAACTAGTTTTCAGCAGTGAAATTACGCTTGAAATTATTGAATATTAAAGACGTGAATAATCACTTTGCTAACAAGTCGTAAACCACTAAGTTGGTTTACGACTTGTTAGCAAAGTGATTATTCACGTCTTTAATATTCAATAATTTGGTTTACGACTTGTTAGCAAAGTGATTATTCACGTCTTTAATATTCAATAATTTCAAGCGTAATTTCACTGCTGAAAAGTAGTTGAAAAACTAATTAAAAAAAAAATTGTATATTCACCGATGTTGGGTTCATTTGCGTCTCATGTTTCGCCACTAGATTGTAGAGGTCTGCACGGGCCCGGGCTTGGCCCGAGGCCCGTACCCGGCGGAATGAAGGCGAATTTTCAAACGGGCCGGTCCGGCAGAATTACGACAATTTTTTCAACGGGCCGGGCCGGGCCGACAGACAAAATATCATGGTCGGGCCGGGCCGGCAAAAAAATTAATCGGGCCTATCGGCCCGATATAAGAATTTAAGCGAAGCAGATACAATACAAGCCATTTTCAATGAATATGATTTTCTCGAGAAGTATAAATGCCGATGTGAGTTCAACAACATCAATACAGAAATGTAACATGTCCATTGTAGAGATCGGCATCGTACAATTACAAGATGTCTGATTCCGAGTTTAATTTTATTTCAGCAGACTCGTGCCGGGACGGAACTGGTCTTAATCGATCTCAGGATGTGTAGAACAGTCATTGTGTTTTGTAGTATTAATAGTGATAATGAACTTCTCTTAACAGTATCTTTGGAAATATACCTTAAGGTGGTTCTCATATTCACTGCTCAACAATGCGAAGCTTTGAGACACATTTTCTGACAAAATTTTTAACCATAAAGGCATAAAATTGACAGGCCTGCCAATTGAAGGCATTTGGAAACGAATAGGTTTTTCCATATTTGATAATTTACTTATAGAGATAACAGAGATTACCGCCACGTGACTGTACGTTTTTCTCCTTTCCTGTGCTATCGCTTCCGGAAATTCGATTCAAAACGCTAACTTTGACCGTAATTTCTGAAAGATATATTGCTTTTATCTAAAAAAAAAAGACATTTACATAGCTTCTGAATAAGAATACTTGCCAATCTTATGCGTTTCCGAAAAGAAAAGAATTCATAAATGTGTCGAAATGTAGCTCCTTTCGATTTGAGAAAAGCCTTAAAAATGAGAGAAATATTTTCACAAATATACTTTTTATTATACCAGCTTCAAAAGTTATTATGTTTTTAATCCTTTATTCTGAAATACATTAATCTTTTAATGAACCATTATTTCCATTTTGAAATGTCTGTAGACACGATGACTAAAACACTGTAAGTAATCGTTAATGTTTACTGTTGTGTGTTTTCTGTTTTACGAACATCATAGTAATGTAAAATATACTGTAAAATGTTCCCATAAATATGTATGTAGTATTCATTAAAAGAACCTTAATTGTACGTTGAGAAAAAACGTTTTTTTTTTGTTTTTTTTTTTTGTAGAAATTGTGTCGGGCCGGGACTGTTTTCATTGATTTTTGTACGGGCCGGGCCGGGCCGGGCCGGGCCGAGAACTGTAAAAATACAAACAGGCCGGGCCGGACTCGGGCCGAACTTCCAATTTTTACACCGGGCCGGGCCGGGCCAAGATAACTTTCGTTCGGGCCGGGCCCGGGCCTGGAAATTCCGTCTCGTGCAGACCTCTACTAGATTGTGTGCTCATGGAGACTTTTCCATCTAGTGCTGTTGTTGTAGCCTTACCGACTTATATAAGTGAGAGATGCCAAGCTGGGCATCGTCCTTGTGGCTTAGTGGTAGAGCACTGGAGATCTATTCCAGGGGTCCGGGTTTGACTCCCGGCTTGGACATTTTTCACTAAGTTGGTTTACGACTTGTTAGCAAAGGGATTATTCACGTCTTTAATATTCAATTAAAATTTAATGTAAAAAAATAAGTCGATAATTTTAATAGTGAAAGTATGCAAACAATTATTAATCTGAATTTACTAATAAGTTTCATTGTACTCATTTAGTTTCTTTTTGTTATTACACAGTTATTTATAGTACAGATATGAATATTTTGTTAAATATTTTTATTTATAATTTCATTCTGTCTTATTACAAGCGCGGCGTCTCAGCCTGAATCTACGGGTGACGCGCCGCAGTGTAATGTTTTAGAAAAAAATTGTTAAAAAATATTAATTATTTGTTTTTAATTTTTTTTTGTCGCGGTACACGTGTTATATATTTAACATTAAATAGCACAGCATGATTTATTTTATTTTATGTCCACCATGGGATTTTATACACAAATTCCAAAAAATATGCGGCATAAATCCCGGAATTACTCTATACACACCTACAATATAGTAATAGAAGATTTTTTTTTCTTTTAGGGCATCTGAAAGGTCAACTTAACGTCAACCGAATATTAGTTCCACTTATCTAAAAATTCTAATCCAGATTACATGCAAAACTCTGTCAAAGCAGAAATAGAGAGCAAACATCACGGAGCCGGGGAACTGACACATCAAGAAAGAGGATGGAGGGGGTTGGGATTGAGCTGCTTTTTTATTTTACATGCTGTAATTTTTATTTCATTTCACGTACCAGTATCAGACTTTCGCGTACCAGTAAGCAGATCTTCACGTACCAGTACTGGTACGCGTACCATAGTTTGAGAAGCCCTGATAGTGTGATTTAAATCCCTTGCCTTGATCTAGGCCACGATACGACTGCACTGTTTTCTCATCATCCATAGGGGCGTCAGTAATAGAAGACACAGAGCTTGTGGTAATTACCCCTCCCTCGAAGAAATTTAAAATTTCAGAAAAATTACGAGTTATCTGGGGGTAAAATTAGTTTTTTTTTTTTTTTTTTTTTTTTTTTAAATGCTCAAAAGCTAAAATAACTTATCAGATTTTATTACAATAAAACACAAGCATTAAATATCAATTATCAATAATTTTTACTAATGTTTTGCTATTCCAACATTCTCAAAGTGACACATTAATCATTAATCAGATTTTTGGCTAATTTATAAAATGAACGTGAGGGAAAAAAACTGTACCAATCGCCTCTCATCTGTGTGCAACGAGATCAAAATAAAACTTGTCGCCCACTCAGTAATTATTTGATTTTTCTTTCATTATTAGAGTCACATTACATGTACTATAATTGCAATCATTACCGTGTAGTTAAATCATATTAACCCATTTGTGCTTAAATTTCTGTCTTCTCATATTTGCTGGCAAAATCACTTTAAAATATTGCAAACTGAACTGGAAAAATACTAAAAAAAATTATGCTAAAACATTTTCGTATTTATCTGATAAAATGTAAGCCTATTAAATATGGGAATATGCATAAAATTTATAATAGTATAATATGCATAATTATATGTTTTGTCTAAATTTATATAAAATAAGCTTTTAAATTATATATTATATACTATAATTAGTATTTTTATGAACTGCTAAAAAATATATTTCCTTACAGAGACTAATATCATTATAAATATTATTAATCATAAACTAAGAATAATCGTATTTGAGGCTTAAAAACAATTTATTTCATAATCATCTTGAAAAGGGCTTTACATAAATAACTGTCCCCTAATTGGGCAATTAAAATATATATCTAATTTTGTCTAGTGCCCTATATTTTGTAAGTTACAATAATGCATTAAAAATAGGCTTGAACCTACAATTTTACAATTAAAAAAAATATACCCATTTCAAAGAAATCTACAAGCTAAGGTTATGAGTTATTTATTTTGATCCTTGATAGAAAAATACAAATAAACTCACTTTTTACATTTCGCAATCTTGAAAAATGAAAAATCTATAAACACCGAAAAAAGCCTTCATTTAAGCAAATTAATATCCTTCTTACGGTATCATCTCTCGGTAACAGATAAAGACGTTTATAGATAAATATTTCATACAATTTTCATGTTATAAAGAAGAAGCAAATTATAGAAATTTATGAAAATTCGAAGCGTCCAAAAAATGGGACGCTAGGCATAAATGGGTTAAAAAAAAAGACTCTCAAAAATCTCCATAAGCTTTGAACAAGAGGTTGGGGTGCATCCGAGCAGAACCCGACAAAATATTTTTTTAACCCGAAACCCGACTGACTTCAACCTGAAATCGAGCCGAACCCGAAGTGAAAGAAATTAATACCTAATTTAATACAACTATGCGAAAGTAGTCAACAATTATATCTTTAATAGATATGTAACCTTTTATGTAAAGAAAGGAACACATATATATACACTATCTGGTCATTAATGATCGGACACTTTCAATTTTAGACATTTTGTTGAATATTTAAAGATATATTTGTTTGATTTTTCTAGAACTTAAGGATTATCAAGAATATATTTGACTTCAGATTTATCAATGGCGGATTGATCAGAAGGACAATTAGGGGGCCATCAAGGAAAAAGAATAATGTTTGGGATCATCGTGTAAAATAAAATGCACGAAATGAACTATCGCTATAGTTTACAAATATATGGATATTGCACAATATATATATTCATTTGTGGACGAATAGAATGTATATTCATGGAGATATATCAATTTTTTTTTTTTAAAGTTCAAACATCTTTTGCATGTTTGTTGCTTATATCATGCAGAGTTTTTTACCAAATTTAACGCCAGTTTCAGAAAATTTGACAAAATTTAGTAGAAATAATATGCCTGTAATTGGAATGCAAATATATTAAGTATTTGATGAAATATGAATAGTTGAACGAAATATTTTTTATCTGCGCATGCGCCACGATAAAACATAATTTTTTTTCATGATTTGATAGTCAACTCTATGGAGCAACTTATAAAAAAAAGCCACTCAAATATCGTGAAAATTCGGAAAGATATCGGCAATATAGTGAGGGAATTTTTAGTTGCTCTTTAATTTCACGATTTTTTTTCGCAATCACTTGACGAAATTCACCATTATTTTTCGCGATCGTTTCGCGGATTCACGATTTTTTTCTGCGATAATTTCCAAAATTCACTATTTTACTCTTCGATCTTTTGACGAAATTCGCGATTCTTTTTCACTGTCATCTGTCAAAATTCATGATTAATTTATTTTTTGCAATCGACTATCAATTTTCGCGATTTTTGTTTTACGATATTCTCGATTTTTTGCGTGTTTGTTGACTAATTCGTGTTTTTTTTCAGCGACATTTTGTCGAAATTCGTGATTTTTATTTCCGAGATCGTAAAACGAAATTAGCGATTTTTTCTTCTGAAATTGTTTTAGAATTTACATGTTTTTTTGCGACTGTTGGACAAATTTATTTTTTTTCTGTGACTCCTGGACAAAGTTAATTATTTTCTCTGACTGATGGACATTTGTTTTCTGAGACCAATTGTTGAAATCTACGAGTTCTTTTTCTGGGACCGACTGACGAAGATTGCTCGTTATTTCTAAGACACTTGGCGAAATTCATGATATGTTTCACGGTTTTTTGAAAAAATCGCGATTTTTTACGTGACCAATGGGCAAAATTCGTGTTTTTTCCCCTCGAATTTCGCAAATAAATAGACAAAGAGAAATACAAAAATTAAAATGTTCACGAAAATTAAAAAGTAATCGCGGTAGAATCACATGCCTCTGAAATAAGTTAAGGAGGGGAACCGCATGGATTTTTTATTATGCAGGATTTTCCTATTTTGTGCGCGATTTGTGCAATCCTGCGCACTATTTCATATATTGCCTTCAAAGAAAACTCCCCTCCCTCCCCAAGAAACTTTCGAAATATCGTTCCTGATCATCCGATTCTACTAGTGTGATGAATTCTGCTGCCGCAAACAGGATTTATAACGAGTTCTCTGCTAATTCTTACTAATGTGTCTCCAAATCATCATCATCATCATCATCATCACACCTATACACACACCTGCACATATATCGGGTGGTCCATCTGTAGATTCTTTTTTTTATTATGAAAGAAAAGGCATTTTTAATGGGTGAAAATCGAAATTTTTTATTGAACAAGGAAGGTTGGTCTATGCCATTTACGTATGGAATACAATATCGCACATGTGGCTACCGCGGATCCGCTTACATGCCACCATCCGAACATAAAAATTTTCGATCACTTTTCCCAGAATGAGCGGATCCATGGCCAAAATTTCAGCCCGGATGTTACGTTTCAGGTCTTGGATTGTCCGGGGGGCATTGGTGTACACTTTACTTTTCAGAAACCCCCCAAAGAACCAGAAACCACTGAGGTTAAATCGCACTATCTTGGCGGCCAACTCACATCAGAATTTCTTGAAATTACGCGATCTGAAAATTTCTCGTTCAATAAAAGTTGATGGTTTTGCGAGCAGTGTGTGTCGTTGCACCGTCTCCTCATACAAATGGAATTCATAATTACAAATGGCATACATTTGGCAGCTCATACATGCATGACACATGACAGCTGACATAAATAACCTGTGAAATATTCATAGTTTAAAAAAGAACCAAGAGATGGACCACCCTATGTATATAGCTGACTGTATTTTTTTGTAATAACTTCTTTAACAATGGAATTAGATGTTACGCATTTTTCTCTTCTTTTTATTTTAAGCATTTTGTTTCCTAAATACATTATTTCATACACAATTTATTTAATAAATCTTGTAGCAAGATTTTTTTCAACATTTTAAATCTTTCGAAAATTTAATTTTTATACCAAAACAAACAATTTATGTCAATTGATTAAAGTATCCTGTGTTACTTTTTATCTTATCTTTTTTTTTCTCTCTCTCTCTCTCTTTGTCAGCTGTTGAAATTTTTCGTAAGAGGATATTCATTTTTTACCTTTTCGTTTTTATACTGTTGAAATCTCCTGTGAGATTAACTTGTGTAATAAAATAATAGATTTTTTTTATTGTTCCATTAAATTGCCTTGTTTAGTGTTTCTTGCAGCTATTTGAAATCTTTCGTAATGATTTATTTCACAATGTAACCAGATTTTATGAATTTTTTTTTCCTTCAGTTAAGCATTTTATTTCCTAAATGCATTCTTACATACATATGTTCTTTTATAAATATTTTAGTAACACTTTTTTAAAAAGCACTTTAATTCTTTCGAAAAGTCATTTCTATAACAAATCAAATGGAATATGTCAGTTAATTAAAATATTGAGTATTATTGGGTTTTTCGTTTTAAACTTTTGAAATCTTTCGTAAGAAGATATTTGTTTTCCTTACACCGAGGCCAGATTATTTCTTTCTTTCATTTTATTTATTTATTTTTTAATGCGACTTCTAATAAGAGGTTTTCTTTTCTAAATGCATCCTTTTAATAAATATTTCGTTTAATAAATCATTTATTTTATTTTTATTTCTTGAACTGTTAAAATATTTCATAATAGTTTCTTTAACAATGCGCCTCCTTAAATATTCTTTAACTTTTTTCTTACAAATAGATTATTCTTCCTTATTTCTCTCATTTTTTCATTTTAAAGTTTAATCTAATAAGATGTTTGATTTATAAATGATTTTGTACATGTTTCGTTTAATAGATATTGTATTATTTTTTCTTCTTCTTCTTTAAACTGTTGAAATTTTGTATGATACTCACTTGGGTAAAAAAATAAACGCTCAAGTGCGAGTATTACTTTGCGCTCAGAGGGTTCCGTACAATAAATATATGAATTATTAACTGTATTATTAAAAACAAATCGTTGCTAAAAGAATAATAAGACTTTGTTAAAAACAATACAACGTAGGGTTGGGTATAGCTGTATATACTAGAAAAGTATGAATGGGTATATCATAAAAGTTCAAAGATATATGAAGCCTAAATAATATCAAATATTGCTATTCTGTATAACTCTTATCTTATCCTAATCTGTTTATGATGAACTTAATTCGGTACTGACAATAAAAGTAATTCATATTTAACCCCTTGTGCCCTGAAGCTGTTAGCGGATATATGTCACTAGCCACCAGCGTTGCCGCATCTGGCAGATTTGTTATTTAATATTTTTTTTTTAGAAATTTTGAATTCACACCACAAAAATTTAATTGGTAATTTTCTTTTACTTTATTTACGTAAAATTAATCGTGTTGTAAAGCAAAAATAAAAGTTAAAACTTTCTCGTGAGAATTCGAAATGTCTAATTAAAAAATCAGCCGTATATCATGACGTATGCAGCGTACGTCATTGTTGGAAAAGACAAAAATAGCATGACGTCCGCTGCGTACGTCCAAGAGCGCAAGATGTTAAACTTCATTTGGCATTTCATAAAACTAAATTCGGCGTAGTAATAATCTTTTCTTTTTACAGTGAAGCTAAAACAAAACCCTTGTTCAAAGTTTAAACTTGGCATTGTGCTAAGCGTGCTTCGAAAGGAGGTGACAAAGTTTCAACGCCGCCTTGGTCTTTGCCTTGTTTTTGGAGATAGATTTTTAATTAAATTTTAAAGACACGGATGGCGTATTCAGATATCCACTCAATGCAAACTAGTCGCAAATCCCATAGTATTTATGTAATTAATTCTAATTAAATTACTCCGTTTTTAACAATTTGACGTTTATTTCTATACTGCTACTGGGTATTACGTTACACAAATACACTATATGGCCAAAGGTGACCGGGCACTTGCGATTTTAGACGTTTTGTTAAATATCTAGAAAAATACATGAGGAATTAACCTGAAACTGCAGGTGTGTAAACAGTATAGTATAGGCCATATATTTCAGCGAAGATTTTTTTCCCGAAACCCCATAGGGGACCGTCAACAAATTGAAAAAGAACGAATATCTTTTGGATAAACCTGTAAAAACTAATGTAGCAAAAGCGTTCAAACTCTATATCATTAATAAGTGGCTTATTGTAATGTACTGTGTTCATTTTTATGACGATAGCATGTATACTCGTAGAAAAATTAAGGTTTTTATAAAAACAGTCCCAAATTTCGCCAAGTTTTTTGCTTATCATTTGCAGAGTTCTTAATAAAAAAAAAAAGTTCTTTTCAGAAAATATGACGAAAAACATTATACACAATACTCTGAGTAATCAGAATTAAAAAATATTAAAAATTGGATGAAAAATGAGCAGGTTTACTAAAAAATATTTTACTGCGCATGCGCGAATGCAATCAAAATATAATGTGCATAATGTGTTAGCTAAATGTATAGAGCAACTTTTGTAGAAATCTCAAAAACATAGTTTGAAAAGTCTGATAATAATCGTTTATGGAATAAGCTCAAAATCCGCTGTTCCGAAAATGACGCAAAAAGATGAGGGGTTGTATCCATATATCCATTGATTAGTGCTTGCTAATATAGCATACACAATATTGCACGTACTACTGTATTTGGATACAGCCCCTCGTCTTTTTGCTTCCTTTTAGGAATAACGGATTTTGAGCTTATTCTATAAACGATTATTATGAGACTTTTCAAACTATGATTTTAAGACTTTCACAAAAGTTGCTCTATGCATTTAGCTAACAGATTCTGCAAATTATATTTTGGTTACGTTCGAGCATGCGCAGTGAATCATTATTTAGTAAACTTGCTTATTTTTCATACAATTTTTTTATTTTTTCATTCTGATTGCAGGGTGTTGTGTACAATGTTGTTTGTCATATTTTCTGAAAAGAACTTTTTTTTATATTGAGAACTCTGCAAATTATAAGCAAAAAGATTGGCGAAATTTGAGACTGTTTTTATAAAAACCTTAATTTCTCTACGAGTAGGGGAGACCGGGGCTAGTAGGCGCAGTTTTTAGTTATTGATTTTTATTAATTTTTTGTTTAAGTTTTTTATGAAACTTTAACTGTACTTTTAAAGAACAGGCATTGGGCTATAAATACCCGGAGTTTGGAATTTGTAGCTTTTGTAGTTTATGTTTAGCGGAAGCCTAAAGTAAAAGGAAAACTGTGCGCCAACTTACCCCGTCACGGGACAAGTTGCCTATACCTGTGGGGTAAGTTGGCATACGCTTTATAAAAATTTAAATAAGACACGCAGTTAAGAGAAATCAATTTCCTTATTAGCAGTAGGTTTAATCAAAGGCGTTATTGCCGTACAATGTAAATTCTAAATTATACAGACATAAAAATAATGAATAAAACAATAACATTGAGTAACTTCTATCCTACTCGATAACATCATCAGAGTTACAGTTGTCACAAATAAAAAATCGAGTGTCTCCGTTTGGGCAAGCCCCGTGTGCCCAAAATCTTGCATTGCATCCACTTTTTTCGGTGTTTGCTGTTTTTCAAGCTACCAGTATACACCAAACACCGAGCCAACTTGCCCCGTGTTCAATGCGCCTACTAGCCCCATAATAAATTTCTTCACAAAAGGGACACGTAACCATCTAAGCATAAATAATCCAAGTAAATCACATATGGAGTAGGTACAGTTAATCATACACTAAGAAAAATTGCACAAGTTAAATCGCAATTATTAAGATAAGTATTAGAAATTAGAAAAAGAATGAAGCAACAAAAAATTACTTATGAGCGCAAAAAACAGAAAAATCGTAATAAATGTCCACTGCACGTAGGTAACGCTGCAAAACTACAATGAGGATTGTAAAACGCAAGAAGAAATGTACTCTGTGACTGGTTGCACAATCTATCCACAAACAGGCAATTTATGGGGACTGCGCCTACTTACCCCTGTAGCCAACTAGCCCCGGTCTCACCTATACAAGCTATCGTCATAAAAAGGAACACAGTATATTACAATAAGCCACTTATTAATAATATCTAGTTTGAACGTTTTTGCTGCATTAGTTTTTACAGCGTTATCCAAAAGATATTAGTTATTTTTCAATATGTTGAGGTCCCCTATGGGGTTTCGGGAAAAAATCTTCGCCGAAATATATGACTTATACTATACTATTTACATACCTGCAGTTTCAGGTTAATTCCTCATGTATTTTTCTAGATATTTGACAAAACGTCTAAAATTGCAAGTGACCGGTCACCTTTGGCCATATAGTGTATATCATTAAAAGTTGTTATCCGGGCTTTAAAAGCCAATGGTACATAGAGTACGCCGCCCTTGTCATTATGTATGTCCAAACCATCCGTATCTTTAAGGGTCAATATCAATTACCGACGATTTTTTTTATAAAATCATTATCAACAATGCTTTTATACTTCTGCTACTATAGGTACCTCCAAGCGCTCCTCAAAATCTTTGCTGAATGCCTGCAAATCGAAATTTGTATGATACGGAAAAATGTGCTTTTCTCAAAAACTATGCGATCGAGGGTAACTTCTATAATTTTCCTGCAAGGTTTAAATTAACGTCTACTTCCTCTAATTTTTTCATAATTGTAGTTTCAGTAGATTCGAAATTAGATGGGGGGGGGGGGACATATTTTTGCACTACATTTTCGACGATATCGCTTAAAATATAACACCTAAATTTGAAAGAATTGTATTTTGAATTTCAGCGTTATGAAAGCTTTCACAAGATACTCCACACGATATACAAAGAAAAGATTTTTTTTTTTCAAGTAACCTCAATAGCCCCTCTACATTTTTCCTAAATATATTTGTGAATGTTTAATAATCTGGAAATATGTGGGTCAATAGTCTTTATTACTTCTCCGAATTTGAACTTTCCACTATCCATAGTTTACGAGTAAAATGGCTGTGACAGACAGACAGACACAGGAGTGATCTTATAATGGTTCCGTTTTTACTTTTTAAGCACGGAAGCCTAAAAATATGAAATACAAAAAAGAAGAAAATAAAGGCAACAGAAAAAATTGGCAAAAGGTAAACAGATAATAAGGGAATCTTTGTTTCCACCTATAATAAAGGGGAACTTGTTATAGAGAAAAGCACGAATCTTGACAATATCTCAGATGACGAGGAAGATTAATATCTGGTGTGTGTTGGTACTTTAGAAACAGCAAACACCGATAAAAGTGTGTGCGATGCAGTGATTAGGCACATGCGGCCTGCACTACACTCGATTTTACATTTGTGATAACCGTAACTCTGATGATGATATCGAGTACGATAGAAGCTACTCAATGTTAATGTTTTATTCATTGTTTTTATGTCTGTATAATTTAGAATCTACATTGTACGGGGATAATTCCTTTGTTTAAACCTGCTGGTAATAAAATTGATTTCTCTTAACTATGTGTCTTATTTGAGCTTAAATTAACTTTTTATGAAGTGTGAGCCAACTTACCCCATTGGTATGGGCAATTTGCCCCGCGGCGGAGTAGGTTGGCACACATTTTTTCTCTTACTTTCAAGCTTCCTCTAAACATAAACTACAAAAGCTACAAACATAGAACTCCGGGTATTTATAGCCAAATGTCTGTGATTTAAAAATTCAGTGAAATTTTGTTAAAAAACTTAAACAAAAAATTAATAAAAATTAATAACCAAAAACTGCGCCTACTAGTCTCGGTCTCTTCTACCCCACACGATTTACAAAGAAAAGATTTTTTTTTTCAAGTAACTTAATTAGCCCGCTACATTTTTTCTAAATATATTTGTGAATGTTTAATAATCTGTAAATATGTATTACTCCCCCTAACTATTTATCACACCCCCCAATTTGAACTTTCCACGTTCTATAGTTTACGAGTAAAACGGCTGTGACAGACAAACAGACGGAGGAGTGATCTTATAATGGTTCCTTTTTTACTTTTTAAGTATGGAACCCTAATAATCAGATTTTCGACAATTTTATAAACATAACTCTGCACCTGAGAGCCAAACTATCATAAGTCGCATTTCACTTATTTATCAGGAGAAATAAAAGTACAATAGTTTGGCCAGAAGGTGAGATGTGACTTACAATGTTATAAAACAGAATATCTCTGAAATAACTTATAGTACAAGTATATCGATTAGTTTGGTTCGAAAGAGAATATTTTGTTTAGTATAAAAACTGTTAACGTAAAATTTATCATTTTTGGACTTAAGACAGTTTGGTTCTCAGATAAAGAATTAGTTTTTCTTGTAGCTTTATGAAATCTTTCGTAATAACTTCTTTAAAAAGCAAATTTTATGAGTTTTTTTGTTTTGTTTATTTTAAGCATATTTTTTCTAAATACATTGTTTTATATATATTTTACTTAATAAATCTTGTAAAAAGATTTTTGTTTCTTCTTTTTTAAACTGCTGATTTTTTTTTTTTTTTTTTTTTTTTTTTTTTTTATAAAACTCACTTGTGTAAAAAAATAATCAGATTTTTTACAAATTTAAATAATTTTGTACCTGAGAGCCAAACTATCGTAAGCCACATTTCACTTATTTTTCAGGAGAAGTAAAAATACAAAAGTTTGGCCTGAAGTTGAGATGTGACTTATGATTTTATGAAAAAGAATGTCTCTGAAATCACTTATGATACAAGTATATCGATAGTTTGGCTCGAAAGGGAACAGTTTCTTTAGTATAAAAAGCTGTTATCATAAAATTTTTCATTTTTGGACTTACGATAGTTTGGTTCCAGAAGTCGTTGCAGGTTTTTATTCTTGGGGCCCATTTTGTGAAAAATAAAAGTTATTTTTTGTGAATTTTATTATATTTTTGTGAAAAATAATATTTGTTAACGAAAATTGAAATCCATTTACTCAAATTCGAACCAAGCATTTTATTAACAAAAACTATTTTAAATCCCCTGGCTAAAGTTTCTGTTTTTCGTTACCTGGTTTTAATGACAAATTACATATTTTAAAAGAGTTTTTATGAAAAGGAATTGTATGAAGAGGAATTGTATGAAGAGGTCTTTTTTATTAAAAGGAATTTTATGAAGATGCCTGTTTTATTAAAAGGAATTTTGTGAAGGGGCCCACTTTATTAAATTTATTTTTGTGAATGGGCCCATTTTATTAAATTTATTTTTGTGAAGGGGCCTATTTTATTAAATAGACTTTTGTGAAAGGGCCCTAAATAATCTCCAAATTTTGCCTGGATTGACCCTTGGGTTTTCGAGTACAGAATTAGTTTTTCTTTTAATTTTATGAAATCTTTTGTAATAATTTCCTGAATGATGCAAATTTTGTGATTATTATTTTTTTAAGCTTTTTTTCTAAATACATTTTTTTACATATATTTTATTTAATAAATCTTGTAATGAGACTTTTTAAAAGCATTTAAAGTTTTTCGAGAGATTCACTTTTATATGACGAATACACATCTACATACGCAAACAGATTTCATATGCAAAGAGATTTTATCATTTGATATCTTGTGGTGGGATTTTTTTCAGCTGTTAAAATAAGGATTTTCATATTTCTAACATTGCAGCCAGATTTTTACTTCCATCTCTTTTACTTTTTTGTTTGTTTAGTTTCATTTATATTTCGTATCTTGCAATAAGATATTTTTTTATATACATCATTTTCATTTATATTTCATTTAATAAATCTTGTACTGCGATATTTTTTATTATTTTTAATCTGTTGATTCTTTAAAATAAAAACTCAATTTTATACTAAAGAAGAGAAAGATTTTACAGTTGCATTACCTACAATAGCGAAATTACATATAAAACATCTGGAATTGATTTTTTTTTTATCGGGAATAACTGAAGTGATACTAATATTTGAATAATTTGAATAGTTTTGGCAGTATATGAACCATAAATTGAAAACTTCACAAGAAATAAAAACAATCATTACGCGATTTCACAAACAAAAATATAAAACACATGTAAAATAGCTGACATTGCTGTATGTTATTGTCCAAAACTACTCAACGATTTCGTTATTTTAAAAAATAGTTTTGAAAGTAGATAAACTACAAACTGGTCGTTCAGAAATAAGTAAAGAAATACAATAGTTACATGATTTTCGCAAACACATAAGAAAATGTAGGTTTTCTAATTTAACCCAACTATTGCATTTTTGAAAAAAAAATTATTTCTTGCCAGACGATCACTTTATAGTTTAGCTACTACCAGACTATTTAAAATATATTGAAATTGTTTCAGTATGCGAAAAAAGTACATCAATGTCAGCTATTTTACATGGGATTTCGTATTGTTTTTGCCCCCTTAAAGAATTAAAAATAAAAAGGAAAGTGCCCAGTTAAACTGATGCCATTGGGCTCACAGGCTATAATTATTTATTATACTCTTATTTCAAAGAATAATGCCCCTCAAAAAATAAATGAAGAGGAATTTGCCCCCGTTTTCCCCCTTTAGACTTAACCGGTCAACCTCCAAATCTAATCAGGGAAGTTCCTTAACATAATAAACTGGTATATCAAGAAGCAATTCAGATAATTCTGCATGAAAAACAATTTCCCTAAATTAAGGAGGAGGTATTAGCTCCCCCATTTCTCTCTTTATGCTGAGCCAATGAACCTTCAAATCTAATCAGAAAAGCTCCTTATCAGAATGAACCTAGAAAAAAAATTAAAGTAAATTCAATAATTCTGCTTGAAAACCCATTTATCTATCTAAATCAAGGGGAGGGGACTTGCCACAATTTCCCCCTTTTATACTTAACCAATGAATCTCCAAATCAAATAAAGGAAGCGCCATATCGGAATAAACTGGAATTTGAAGCAAATCGAATAATTCTGCATGAAAAACCCATTTATCTAAATTAAGGGGGGAGGTAGCCCTCTGTCCCCCCTTTATACTAAAGTAATGAACTTCCAAATCTAATCCGGGAAGCTCCGTAACACAATAAACCGGTATACCAAATTTGGAGCAAATCGAATAATTCTACATGAAAAACCTATTTATTTAAATTAGGGCGAGGGGTAGACTAGCCCCCTTTATCCTTAACCAATGAACCCTCAAAACTAATCAAGGAGGCGCCATATCAGAATGAACCTAGAAAAAAATTTTGAAGCAGATCGGATATTTTTATCAAGAGTTATCGCTTTCCATACATACGTACGTACATACAGAACCGGCGGGCGCATAAGCTCTCAGGCTTTGATAGCCTGTGAGCTAATAAAGAAATACAATAGTTACACGATTCACAAACACGTAAAAAAATCTAGGTCCTACTAAATTAATATAAATGTTACGTTTTTTAAAATTTTTATTTCTTGCTGGACGATAAATTTATAGTTGAACTTCAGCCGAAGCAGTTTAAAATATATACATATATTGAAACTGATTCAGTAGTTCACGAAAAAAGGTCCATGTCTGCAGATTTAAATGTGATTTCATACTGTTGTTGTCCCCTTAACGAAATAAAAATAAAGAAATTGTACAGTTTCATGACTTCGCAAACACATAAGGAAATGTAAGTTTTCCTAAAGTAACTTTTTTTTGTTTTTAGGGTTTCGTTCATATGACGAAACCCTTGTCTCACTCCTCTGCCTATGTGTCTGTCTGTCTGCCTGTCACAGAGCCTGTTCACAGAAACTATATATCTTGGAGACTTAAAATTTGCATACTTATAGCTGAACACCTCACATCAAACGACAAATCATAAAATTTTGAAAAAGTCTTATATTTACCCCTCTGGGCTCTAACTTGTATATTTTAAGCATTTTTTTCTAACTGGGCCCCTAATTAAGTTGGAGACTTGAAATTTCGTATACTTATAGCTGAACACTTGCGATCACACGACCAATCATAAAAATTTCAAAAAGCCTTATATTTATCCCTCCAGTCTCTGACTTGTGTATTTTAAGCAATTTTTCTAACTCAGCCCCCAATTAAGTTGGAGACTTGAAATTTTGCATACTTATAGCAGAACACTTGCGATCACACGAAAAATCATAAAATTTTCAAAATGTTTCATATTACTTACCCCTCCGGGCTCTAACTAGTGTATTTTAAGCAATTTTTCTAACCTTCCCCCTTTTCACACGGGGGCACTTTTCTAACTTTTGCCGATACCCCTCACATGATATATCATTGCACAGCCCTTTGACCATTCTTTCATTTTATGCACCACAGCCTTACATATTTTAGTTCCACCTTGTACCGCCAGGGGGCGCCTACCTATCTTGGGTACTATGGGCCCGATCCCTTCGACTAATATAACTATGAATAGTCTGTAAAACGAAGTTTCGTTCGGATAGAGGTTTGTTTAGAGTAGAGTACGCCCCCTGGTTACGAAATGTAGAACTAACAGATTTTGCAAAAGGATTAAGCGTTTTGAAAGAAATATTAAGCGAAACCCTCTGTGCGATCTGTGATCACACTTACCCACTTGTTTTTAGGGTTTCCTTTGTCTGACGAACATTTAAAATTCGTCTCATTCCTCTGTCTGTCACACAGTTCGTTCTCGGAAACTGTATTAGTTAGGCACTTGAAATTTTGCATACTTATATGATGCATATAATTGCTAAATACCATCAATTATATGAAAAATCTTAAAATTTTGAAAAAGTCTTACATTATTTTACTTAAATGAATTAATTTAATAACACCCGACCATATCGACAATTTAGATTTTAAAGCAGAATCTTAATTTCAATCTTTTTTTGTGCAGACAAGATGACTCAACGATGGCTCATTTTCCTGCTATTCCAAAGGTTCCTGGTTCTAAGTTGGACGTCGGAATTCAAATTTTTTTTCCGGAAAGGATTTTATTTTCTAATAGATTCAGTTTTACAGAATTTTTATAATTTTTTGCCATTTTAAGGACAAACGTTTTTGAAAAAACTTTACTAATTATTTTTTTATTCAAATATTACGTTTTTTTTTTTTTTTTTTTTTTTTTTTTTTTTTTTTTTTTTTTTTTGAGAAATTTCGAAATTTTAAATTTTGCCTAAATTTCCGCTAAACTTTTAAAATTTCGGAATTTTAATTTTCCTTTAGACAATTTGCTTTGTTTTGCAAAAATTCGAAAATTTAAATTTTGCTAGAACACCACTAAATTTTTGAGAATTTTCAGCATTTTAATTTTAATCTTTTTTTTAAATTTTAAATTTTATTTAAACCTCCGCTAAATTTTCCGAACTTTGAATTTTATTTAAATCATTTTATTTTATTTTTAATATTTAAACATTTTGTTTTTAAATATTAAGTTTCCTCTTTAAATGTTTTTAAATGTTTTTTTCGTTAATGACTAGTGCTGTTATCTCACTTTCGATTTTTCCTTCGAAGTACATTTCATTGTCCGATGGATTTAATTAAATGAACTTTCGTATATTTTTGCCATTTTAAAGGTTTCTTTTTTTATTTTAAAATTAAATAATGTAATTAAACATTCTTTTCAGATACACAAACATATGCTGTTACAATTGTCTGAAAGGAAGTTCTTGAGTATTTTTAATTTTATTAAAATAATGGCTTCCTCTTATAATCATTTTAATATTAATATTTAATGGTGCTGCCATCTATGTTCTTATTGATAAAGGATACGGATTTAATAATTATAAATTAAAGATTTGTGTTTATTAATTAAAGGATAAAGTGTTTTGAAAGTAATATTAAACTAAACCCTTTTTGCGATGTTGGATCGTAAATGGATCCCACATGTCATTTTTATTTCTTGCAGGACGATCAATTTATATTTTAGCTACTGATAATATCTCTTCTCTCTATTCTAAAGAAAAGTAACTTACGCTGTCACCGCCGCCGGTTTTGAATTTTTTGTGAAGGGAGGTCTTTCTCCGTTACTATTAAGAAAAGTATTCATACAAAAATATGAAAATTGGCGGTATTATAGAGAAATGTTTGATAAACACGCTTTGTTCACTTTTCAAATCGAAGAATTATTTTAAAAGATATTTAATGCTAGATTTAATCGTTTGATTAAAAAAGTTTTATAAGAGCAAAAACTGTGCATGGGAATAATTTCATTTTTAGATAATTTTATGCGTTAGAATTTCCCGGTGTGCAGACGGATTTTTTTTTTTTAATTTGACTCATTTTTGAGGTTTTATTTCTATTTTAAATTCAAATTTGCAGCATTTCGAGAGATATTTTTTACCTATTTTAGAAAATGGTATTAATTTAAACTGTTGCCAACTGTATAAACAGCGCAAACAATAATGTTTGCTTCAAATTAAAAATTTATTTACACGTGATTATTATAAACAGAAAAAAATACTTTCAAATTAGAATTAAATAATTACGCGTAAAAAGCAGGAACTTATTGAAAATTATTTCATAAAAACTATATTTACACGTGAATTTTAAAAGGGAAAGGATATTGTATAATAATAAATTCATTACCATGCGTTAGAAGTCTTAAATAGGAAAAATTACGTCCTGTTTACGTCACATTACACTTATTACATAAAATGAACAAAAAATAATATTGCAAAACAGTTTAAATTTAAAAATTGAGCTCAAATAATATTTCATTTCTAACAAAAGTAGTTTCACGTGAATATTAAAAAGAGAAAGAAAAGTTTGGTGAAAATTATGTCAGATTAAAAACGATACATTTAAATGTCTTATTTAAAAGAACTTTCTTTTCGCTTTGTTAAAAAATACCGGGAGACAAAGACTCTGTTTACTTAATTCATTTTATATTAGCTTATTTTGAAATGTTTAACTTATTTTATTTAATCAAAGACGAAAACAGACACTGTATCTTTTAACAACAGCCGATTTTTTCTTAAAATTCCCCAATCAAAAAGAAATGAATAAAAACCCGTTTGTAGGGAGATCGTCACTGTTTTTAAAATTATAATTATATCTTCCCAAATCTGTTTAAAGCCGATCAAATTAGCGTGCTTTTAGAGACTGCGGTGTCGTTGGCGAGAGTAGCTCGTAGGGGGGCGAGCCCCCTAGTATTTAAAAAATTAGCGAAATTTTTTTAATAATTCACGAGAAAATAGTGTAAAAATGTCAGCTCTTTTACATGGGATTTCACATTGTTTTTTACCCTTAAAATATCCTTTGTTCGCTGTTGAAATCTTCCGCAAGAAGATATTCATTTTTCTAACGGTGACACCAGCTTTTTTTCTTCTTTCTTTTACTCACTTTAAAAACTTTAAGCATTTTGTTTCATTAAATTTCGCTTAAGGTATTTTGTATATAAGAGATTTGTTTTCTAAATGCACTTTTTCTTTTAAAATTGTTTTAAAATGCTGTTGCAAGATTCTTTTTATCTTTGTGCCTTTGAAATCTCGAGTGAAACGCTTCCGTAACAAAGAAAATCTATTACGTCAGTTGATTAAAATACTTCGTGTTAGGATTTTTTTTAGTTGTTGAAAATTTTCGTAAAGAAATATTTGATTTTGTTACAAAAACGCTAGATTTTGTTCAATGGCTATAAATTTTTGGTTTGTATAGGTGTTTAATTTATGGTTCATTTAAAGTATATTACAAACAGTATAACAGTATTTCTAAATATATACATATTTTGTTTATTAAATCTTGTAGTAATTTTTTTTTCTTTTTTAACACTTTTCAACGTACTTGAAGAGTGTTTATGAATTCGTTTTGTCGGGCTGTCTGCCATCTATCCGTGCTCTAACTCCCGTAAATGTACCCTGATTGACATGAAATTAATATATGTTGCTGAGGTTTCCTATGGCATGTTCGGTATTGAAAATGAAGTGTTTAGCACTGATGGTTCGTTTACAGGTACATTCAAAAGAATTATGTTACATTAAGGTCCATAGGTAAAAATCGTTTGAGGCCTGTTTTAATGATGTTACACTATTTTAAACATATTCAGATTGATATGTATCAGTGAGATACACTGCAAGGCGCCTGCGTTATTCATGATTATTGCAATAGCTTTATCTCAAGAACTAATGCACGAATTTTCATCAAGATTCAGATTCAGTTAGTCGCTGATAAAAATTAGTGCTGTTTAGTTTTTGGTGTAAATCGCCTAACAGGTGGCGCTGCTATGCTGCATTTTTCACGATTTCCGTAATGACCGTATCTCAAGAAGTAATGATGAATTTTCATAAAACTTCAGATTCAGTTAGTACCTGATATAAAATGGTCCTGACTAGTTTTTTATGTAAATTGCCCAACAGATGGCGGTGCTATGTAGAATTTTTTACTATTTCCGCAACAGCTCTATCTCGAAAACTAATGCACGGATTTTCATCAACCTTCAGATTCAGTTAGAAGTTGACGTACGTTGTTGCTGATTAGATTTCGTGTAATTTTGGTGTAAATCATACCTAACCGGTGGCACTGTTATGCTACCTTTTTCAGGAGGTATTAACATGTATGAAATAGAAGAAAGTTTTGGGATTGGAATATCCGACTAGTTTAGCTTAAAAATAGTCACTTTTGGCACAACAAGATTGGCCATATTCATTAAAAGGCAGAGATACTTTTGAAATTCTATGTAAAGTTGATCTAAATTTTATTTGAAAAAAAAAATAGCCTTAGCTTACTACATTAATGGAAAAGAAAGCTTCCCTTCACTTTTAAGCCCTTGGGGACGAGCGACCGGTAAACCGGCCGCGAAAGGTGCACAGAATTCGTGATTATTCTCACAAGTAAATTTTTATTGTAAATTTTTCGTTATTTAATCCGAGCCTTTTCCCGATTCAATTAGCCAAAAATTTCCGTTTTGAAAAACCGGTTATAAAAGATAAAAAATTCTGTGAAAGATGCTCGTCCCGAAGGTGTTAACTAAAATAAGAAAACGTTCCTTCCCTACGGGCATATGGCAAAAAGCACCGGAACTGTTCTACATTACATATATGGTAATTGTCTTCTAACGAAACATAATTTCAGTTTTCATAAAAATGCCACAGGGAGACAAAACCTGAATAGAGGGTGTTTCATAAAAGATGGCAAAACTTTAAGAGTTTATAGTACACATCCAAACAAACAAATTTCATCAAAGAATGCATGGTCGGAAATAAAACGCAAAGATGCTGGCGCATTTGGCAGCTTGGTCCATGCAAACGTTAAAGTTCCATTCCTGTTGCGAGTTATCGGAAAAAGAACGACCCTAATAGCATGCGAATGTGATATAGGAAGAAGAACAAAGCGTATGCAAAATTTCGTCTCGATTAATACATAAAAACCGCTGATCCGAGTGTACAACTGTCAATAGCGGTAGGAACATTTCGGAAGATGTTGTCTTTCGCTAATAGGAAAAAGCCTGATATGCATTTTATCGACGGAACTGCAAAGAGGCTTAAAGATTGTATGGAAAGCGAATTCCCAACTTGCTTTTGTCACTTAATGGTTGTTTGTGTACATTTGCCCTGTATAACAACATCAACTTCGGTGCCCTCTATCATCTTTGCGTTTTAATTCCGATTATGCATTCTTTGATGAAAGTTGCTTGTTTGGATGTATACTATCACCTCTTAAAGGTTTGCCCATATTTTATGAAACAGCCTGCATAACTCTGTTTAAGGGGGTCCGGGACACAAAAATCTTCAAATTTTGCAAAAACATTTTATTTCATTAAAAATTTCTCTGTTTTTTCCTGCTTAAAATGACATTTAAATCATGTTTCAATCTGAATTAGAACAAAAAATATTAATTTTTCGTTTTGGTTTGTTTTCAAAATCTAGCTTTTAAGCAATGGCTGTCATGGAGTAAATGTGTGTCATGGAGTCTTCTTGTAAAAATGAGTTTTTCTTCATGATATGTTTTTCACCATTTCTCATATTTGAATTCTTATAACTCGAGAACCGTTAAAGATAAAGGGTTCAAACTTGGAACATATCTTTTTCAATTGTTTCACTTTAATTTTGATTCAGTATATTGAAAAAAAAAATTACTTATGAAAATATGATTTCTTTTTAAAGTTGTACCACTTTTTCTTTAATTTTTTTCGTTAAATATTTTTAATTTTTTTATAAATTAATATTTTAAAAAATGCCGAATCAAAATTAAAACTTATATATTTCTGTTTATTTAAATGAAAAAAAAAATGAAATTCTATAAATAATATTTCGAGTTATAACGAATTTAAATTGCCCCACTTTTGTAATAAATTTTAAATTAAAAAAATTATAAGTTTTATCGTGTGATTTTGTTTACAAATGACAAGTTTGACCATCACAAAAAAATTCAGAATTTTAAATCAATAAATAAAAAATATTTTAAAATGTGTCCCGGACCCCCTTAATCCTTTAAACTAGGGGTGCACAACCTTTTTAAGAGAAGGGCCACTTACAAAAATGTCCGAGTTGTTGAGGGCCACATCAGTAACACAGAGAGAATTCTATTTCGGGGAGGTTGGGGGGGGGGATCTGTGGCCTATATAAAAGATGGTTTCAGAGGGGTGGCAGTTTTATCCCTTTAGGTTCCCCTATCTAGTCAACATACCCAATTCAATTGGTCTTCAACAGTTTATGTTTGTATATTATAACAATAGCAAGGATTATTTTTAAGGAGTGAAAATATTCCTTGACTTTATTCGGGGGAGTAAATTTTGCTTTATTTAAAAGCGCTAAAAAACAAACATAACGCATGAAAGTGGCTAGTGCCGAAAAAAATGTGAACTTTATAAATGAAGTTAAATTGTCGAATCTCGCAATTTTTCTGCAGCCGATCAACGAAATTTGAGATTTTTCCACGCCTAGTCAACGGCATTCGCCATTTTTCTGCGCCCAGTCAATGAAATTCGTGATTCTTAACTGACCGACGAATTGTCGAAATTCACGACTTATACTCGCGATAAATTACTGAAAAGCCGACCGACGAAATTTGCGATTTTTCCGCGCCCGATTAACAGAACTTCCGATTGTTTCGTGCCCCATCGATGAAATTCGCAATTTTTCTGCGCCCAGACAACGAAATTCGCGATTCTTAACTGACTGACAAAATTTAAATTTTTTTTTCCTGGCAAATTGGTGAAATTTGCGAATTTTTCTCGCGATAAACTCACGAAACTCGCGATTTTTCCGCAATCGACCAACGTTTGCAATTTTTTCGAGCTTCATCGACAGAATTCACAATTTTTGCGTTCCGATCAACAAAATTCTCGATTTTTCCGCGACCGATAAACAGAACTCTCGATTTTTTTCGTGCTTGATCGACAAAATTCGCGATTCTTAACTTACTGACGAAGTTTAATTTTTTCCCCTCGGCAAATTGGTGAAATTTGAGACTTTTTCTCGAGATAAACTGGCAAAACTTGTGATTTTCCCGCAGCCAATGAACGAAATTCGCGATTTTCCCGTTCCCAACCAACGAAATCCGCGATTTTTCAGTTCCAGATGGGAAAAATCCGCGATGTTTCCTCACCCTATCGACGAATTTAGTAAATTTTAAGCGCCGTCAACGAAATTAGGATATCTTAAATTACTGACGAAATTTGAAATTTTCCCGAGGCAAAATGGCGAAATTCGCGATTTTCCCGTGCTCTATCAACAAAGTAGGCGACTTTTCCGTCAGCGAAACACTTGATTCTTCTGAGCCCGATCAATGAAACTAGCGATTTTGTTCGTGCCTGATCGACGAAATTCGCGATTTTAACAAGCCCGATCGACGAAATTTGCGATTTTAACAAGCCCGATCGACGAAATTCGCGTTTTTTTCGCTCCCAGTTAACGAAATTCGCAATTCTTAACTGACTGATGAAATTTACAGTTTTCCCGCTGAAAATTGGTGAAATTCGCGGCTTTTTCTCGCGATAAACTTACAAAACCCGCGATTTTCCCGTGCTCGACCAACAAAATTCACGACTTTTTCGCGCGCTATCGACGGAACACGCGATTTTTCGCCGCCTGATCGATGAAATTAAATATATTTTTCGACTAGCGACTGATGAAATTAGCGACTCGAGAATTTCCTGTGTTGATACCAATGGTATCTAACAGGGAAATTAATGAAATTCGCGATTTTTAACTTACTAACGAAATTTGCAATTGTTTTCCGCTGCAAATTGACGAAATTCACGATTTTTCCTGCAACCTATGATCAAAAACTGCAATTTTTGCTAATTATAAATTTATGAACTTCGCGGGCCACAAGTTTACCCATCGCGGGCCACTTTTGGCCCGCGGGCCACAGGTTGTGCATCCCTACTTTAAACTATGATAAACTGAATGAAAATTACAACATTCTGAATAAACATTTCTCGTTTATAAAAAAAAATCTATAATTATCTAATATATAAAAATGAAAATTTGTCTGTCTGTCTGTAATTATATACAAATCCACAGTTTGGAAGTCAGAATTGTGAAATGTTACGTACAAGTGCATTAAAACAAGGCCTAGGCAACTAAAGTAATCCGGAATCGAAATAATTTATAGTTAATTTTTAATTAATTAACAAAATACACCAATTTAACAGCAATTTCCAATGAAATTAAAAAAAAAAAAAATTGTTACAGCAGTTGCCAACAATTAAAAATCCACAATAAAATTCTTAACACAATAATAACTTTTCTATTACAAGATTTCCACGTAAAAAATGAAAATGAAATAAATAGTTTGACAATTTTTTAAAAAAGTGCATATTACGTCATATTGCAAATATCGAGGCTAACGAGAAAGACAGGCTAGCGCGGTGGGTCCGATTCGTCTTTTTTTACAGACCGCATGAGTCACGTGATGCTCGAATGCACCAATGAAAGTGTGCGAAAACAGCATCACGTGACACCAGCGGTCTGTAAAAAAGAAGAATCGGACCCACCGCGCTAGCCTGTCTTTCTCGTTAGCCTCGGCAAATATAATGGACAGCAGCAGGTGAATATATAACGTCATACGAGTTTGAAAAAACATATTGAAACATGATAAAAATTCAATTATGGAAATATTGGTATATTTTAAAATTTTGACGTTCACTGAATTTGCTTTCGCCATTTCTAAATCTATTATATGTATATAATATGTATGTGTGCGTATGTATTAGAATTTCCAAAAAGATTTAGGTCGCTAGAGCTTATTCTTAGTGAAGACCTGAAATAAAGATTTCAGATTTTTAAAAATAAAATTCATTGAATTTTTGTACTTGCTATTTATTTTCCTTTAATCATGAAAATTTATTTAAATTACAAAATACTCAGAAACAACTTTTCTTCAAAAGATTTTAGTCTCGGTCGCAATCCAGATCACAGATTATATTTACCAAGTAGGTAATCTGTCCTCCGGATTAAATGAAAAAATAAATAAAAATAAAATTAAAAATAAAAGAGTGAAAATTACGTAAATTAACACGCAATCGTTGACTTTTCAAAACAAACATTCTTAAAATTCCGGGCTATGCTGATTACTTTAAAATTAGTTTCAAATACCTTTATTAAACACTTTTTAATAATGTCTATTGTTACTGAAATTTGAATATTATACATCACATTGTGTTCATAATAATGTACAGTAGAACCTCGATTATCCGAAGTAATTGGGACCGACCCTCTTTCGGAAAATTGAAATTTTCGGTTAATCGAGAATGCTTCAATTTTAAAGATTAAGGAGAAATATATGCAACATTTCTTATCAAAAATAAAGCAATAGCAAAAAAGAAACAAGAATAAATTACCTGAATTTTAATTTTGAAATTAAGTGCCTTTTACATATATCACAAGGGTTTGAAAAAATGTTTTATTTGTCGCAGTTTCGATTGCCTTTGCTTTGAAGCTCTATCACGGAGTTTTGCAAAAAAAAAAAAAAAAAAAAAAAAAAAAAAAAAAAAAAAAAAAAAAAAAAAGCTTTCAAAATGAATTTTGCACACAAGAAATGTAATAGTTTAAAAAAAAATCTTTAAAAATAGATTTCGGTTAACCGAGAGTTTCCGTTAAAGGAGTTTCGGATAAAAGAGGCTCTACTGTACTCATATTGCTCATACCACAATTTACTGGTACTGTCAAAAATACAAAATTACTAGATGTGTTATGTATTAAATAAGCCTTTCAGTGCACAAATCGATTAACTCCATCAAATGAAAATGTTCAGTATAAACAGTTAAAGCTATTGTAACTATAAAAATATTTTATGCATATAATATTTTTTCTCAGGATATTTTGATTGAACTCATTAATTTTCTTTTAATCAAGTATAACTTTTTATTACTGTATAAATATATAGAAAATATTCAATTTTCCTTTGTTTAAAAAAACGTCACTTAAAACCGTTCGTCGGATTGTCTTCTGAACGCCTCAAATTATTTTTTCCTTTTTCTTATAAGACAAACTTTTTAAATGTTAAATTCTCATATCACGCGTTTTTATGTGTGTGCTAAGAAATGTTGTTATACTGAACGTATATTGTAAAATCTAACATTGTAGTACTTTAATTTTAATCTTTTACGTAATATTCGTCTTCTGTAACGTAAAAACAGAATGTTTAATAAACATTTCAGCTCTTGGAGAAAAGTTGCTTTGCTTAAGGGGGCTGGTCACTCAGCATCCGATTTCCACTCACTAATGTAAAGTCTATGGGCATCGGATGCATTCGTATATTTAAAATATCTCCTCGCGAAATTAATATTTTTAACTTCTATTTTTGGGTACACTTCCTAAAAGATGTCTCTTTTTTTTAGTTCTTTTAATATTTCTAAAGTATAGACTTAATTTTATAGGAAGTGTTAAAATCTTACTCACAGTTCGCCCGCTTTTAACTCATAAAATATTAAATTCAGCATAGATTTTAGAAATATTTAAAAAACTAATGGTGTTATTACACGAGGGGTCAAAGACGCTTCAGATTCCGGGCGTCTCCATGTTATTCCTATGGCTGCAGGGGAGTCTCTTGTAGCGCGAGCGTCTTTTTTCTGTCGGAGCATCTTTGACGCCCGAAACGAGGCGAGTCGCCAGTAACAGCCAATCAAATGCTTGGAAAAGACAGGCCGTGAGGCGGCTGTTGTCGCTAGACGCCTGGGATTCCAAGCGTCTTTTGGTGTTATTACACGAGGACTCAAAGGCGCTTGGAATCCGAGGCGTCTAGCGAGAACAGCCGCCTCACGGCCCGTCTTTTCCAAGCATTTCATTGGCTGTTCCGGAAAAGGATTTTCTATTATCAGATTTCCAAGCATTTGATTGGCTGTTACTGGCGACTCGCCTCGTTTCGGGTGTCAAAGATGCGCCGACAGAAAAAAGACGCTCGCTCTCCAAGCGACTCCCCTGCAGCCATAGGAATAACATGGAGACGCTCGGAATCTGAAGCGTCTTTGACCCCTCGTGTAATAACACCATGAAAGAAAAAAAGAGACATCCTTTCCCCCTCACTGACAAGCCCGTGTTAATACGTTCACTAAGCTCCAGGTTTCACTGCAATACAAGCAATATTTAAAGTAATATAATTCTATTGATTTAATGTATTTTTAATACATTGAACAATGATTAATACTTCCAAGGATTGCATTCATATTCGTTATTAAGTTTTTTATAAAATGTTCAAAGAATCATTTTTTTAAGCATTTAAAACAAAATGCAGAAAAAACAACATTACAATTTTGCCCTTTTCCAAGACAGTCGGAGGGAGAGTACACAGAAAAAGATGTTAAAAATATGAATTTCCCGAGAAGATATTTAAAATATACGAATACATCAAAACTCCATAGAATTAACATTATGGAGGAGAATTCCGAAGCTGAGTGACCAGCCCCCTTAACGGCTGGCTCTCCACGAGAGGGTGATTTCATTTAATTTGCTTACTCAATAAATTATGAAGTTTTGTTTCAGTATTTTTAATGTGTTGGAAAGGGTTTCATAATTTATGTTTGACGAATAATTTTTCATTCTTTTTTCAGCTGTTTATATTACTTCTTGAACTAACTTCTGTAAAAAAAAGCAATCAGATTTTGACTGTATTTGGTTAAAATACCGAAAGTATGTTTAATGCATTCGAGAAAAGCATAGCAATTCCATTATGCTTGGAATAGTGTAATAACAGCAAATTGCATTTCAAACTATTTTCCCTATTTACCGTAATTTAATCGAATAATTTTGAGTGTCTCTGTAAACGAACTATAACTGCTACATAGTTCATTTTCAATAGCGATCATGCTACAGTAAGCTTCAACAACAGATCAATTACAGTAAATCCTCCCTAAAGCGACCACTTTCTGTTCCAGTAAAAATTGGTCGCTCCAAGAGGTGGTCTCTTAATAGAGGTCATGTTTAAATCTAGATTGTAATTGTTCAAAAAGGGTAACAATTAATGTTACAAAAATTTATTTTTCACATTAGGAAAAAATGTGAGCATTTAAGTATCAAAACAAAAGTTAATTACATAAGTTAATTACTGTAGATTTAAAAAAATGAATTCATTTACGTTTGCTTTGATTTTACTGTTTTATCTTTTTTACTTTTATTTCCAAGTCCTCCCAAAGTTCAGTAAATAAATGCATTTTTTTTTTGACAACAAATAATGACGATTTTATTAATTTATCTATTTCTTTGAGAGTTTCCTGGCAGAATAGGGCAGGCGAGTTTATTGACCGTCATTCTTAATTTGCCATCAGAGTTAAATTCATTGCCTAAAAAGGCAAAAAGGGGTCTAAACACTTAAAAGTTACCGGAATAAAAAAAAATATATATAAACTTAGTTTTAGAGGTCTGCATGGGCCGGAATTTCTAGGCCCGGGCCCGGCCCGAAGGAAAGCTATTTTGGCCCGGTCCGGTCCGGTGTAAAAATTGAAAGTTCGGCCCGAGCCCGGCCCGGCCCGGCCCGTTTACATTTTTACCGTTCTCGGCCCGTACAAAAATCAGTGAAAACAGGCCCGGCCCGACTAAATTTCTACAAAAAATTCCGTTTTTTCTCGACATACAATTAAGATTCTTTTAATGATTACTACATGCATATTTATGGGAACATTTTACAGTATATTTTAAATTACTATGTGTTCGCAAAATAGAAAACACACAATATTAAACGTTAACGATTACTTACAGTGTTTTACTCAACGTCTCTACAGACGTTTCAAAATTTAAATAAGGGTTCATTAAAAGATTATTGTAGTTTAGAATAAAGGGTTAAAAAACATGATAACTTTTGAAGCTTATAATAAAAGGTAGATTTGTGAAAATATTTCTGTCATTTTTAAGGCTTTTCTCAAATCCAAAGGAGCTACATTTTGATACATTTATGAATTCATTTATTTTCGGAAACGCATGAGATTGGCAGGTATTCTTATTCAGAAACCATGTAAATGCCGTTTTTTTCTTAGATAAAAGTAATATATCTTTCAGAAAATACTGCCAAAGTTAGCGTTTTGAATCGAATTTCCGAAAGCGATAGCACAGGAAAGGAGAAAACGTACAGTCGCGTGACAAGAGTCTCTGTTATCTCTGTACGTAATTTATGAAAAGTGGAAACGCTATTCAATCCCAAATGCCTTCAATACTCAGGCCTGTCATTTTTATGCCTTTATAGTTTAAAATGAGTCAGAAAATATGTCTGAGAGTTTCGCATTGTTGAGCAGTAAATATGAGAACCACCTTAAGGTACATTTCCAAAGATACTGTTAACAGAAGTTCATTATCGCTATTAATACTTTTACAAAACATAATGCCTGTCCTACACATCCTGAGAACGATTAAGACCAGCTCCGTCCCGGCACAAGTCTGCCCAAAAAATTAAACCCGGGATCAGGCATCACGTAACTGTACGATGCCGATCTCTACGATGGACATCTTACATTTCTGTATTGATGTTGTTAAACTCGCATCGGCTCGTAACGCACATTTATACTTCTCGGAAAAGCCATATTCATTGGAAATGACCTCGTATTTTATCTGCTCCTCTCAAATTCTTATATCGGGCCGATAGGCCCGATTAATTTTTTTTATCGGCCCGGCCCGGCCCTGCAGGCCCGTTCAATTTTTTTGCCGGCCCGTCCCGTTTGAAAATTCTCCTCCATTCCGCCGGGCCGGGTACGGGGCTCGGGCCATGCCCGGGCACATGCAGACCTCTACTTAGTTTAGAAGTTTGATGAATAATGTGCTCTCCGGAATTATTTTTCTAATAAATCCTTCTTCAAACGACCAGGAAAAAACGGAATTTTCTTCAAAGAAATTGATCGCTCATGGAGGGATTTCATCTAGGATGGTCTCTGAATGGAGGTAAAATTAGTATTGAGCCTATGGGAATAAATTTCGTTCCATGAAAAAATGGTAGGTGGTCGCTTAATAGAGATGATCGCACAGGGAGGTTTCACTGTATATGGCAATCCGACACTATTTACCGACACTATTTACTATTATTAGTTAGAGCACAGATGGGCAGACAGACAAATCGAAGACAGAAACAGAAGGAAATAACATATGACAACAGAACATAAAAAGGGAGATAGATAAAATTTTGCCTCACTGCTCACTTGTAGTTAATTCAACACATAAAATTTCAACACATCAATTCTAACATAGGATATTTTAACCGAACAGTCTAAATCGGATTGCTTTGTTATAGAAGTTAGTCCCAGAAATAATAAAAACGGCTGAAAAAAGAAAAATAGAACAAAAAATTATGTGTCAAGAATAGATTATGAAACACTTTCCAACTCATTAAGAATACTGAAACAAAACTTTACAATTTATTAAGTAAGCCAATTAAATGAAAATGCTAAGCTTAACGGCTGGCTCTTCATGAGAGGGTGATTTAATTTAATTTGCTTACTTAATAAATTGTGAAGTTTTGTTTCAGTATTCTTAATGTGTTGGAAAGTGTTTCATAATCTATGCTTGAGGTATAATTTTTCGTTTTTTTTTCTTTTTTTTCAATTGTTTATATTATTTCTGGGACTAACTTCTGTAACAAAGTAATCCGATTTTGAGTGTTCGGTTAAAATATCCTATGTTAGATTTGATGTGTTGAATTGACTACAAATGTGCAGTGAGGCAAAATTTTGTCTATCTCGTTTTAGCTCACAAGCTATCAAAGCCTGAGAGCTAATGTGTCCGCCGGTTCTGTATGTATGTATGTACGTACGTATGTACGTAACGTGATAATTCTTGATAGAAATATCCCATTTGCTTAAAAAAAATTTCTAGGTTCATTCTAAAGCATTTCCCTGATTAGTTTTGGAGCTTCATCGGTTAAGCATAAAAAAGGGGGGGGGAACGGGGGCTAAGGCCCTCCCCTTCAACTTAGATAAATGGATTTTTCATGCAGAATTATCAGATTTTCTTCAAATTTGGCATACAGGTTAATTCTGATATGGCGCTTCCCTGATTAGATTTGAAGATTCCTTGTTTAAGTCTAAAAGGGGGAACGGAGGGCTAATACGCCCCTTAATTTAGATAAATGCGTTTTTCTATCTGATTTGTTTCAAATTTGCTATACCGGTTTATTCTGATAAGGCGCTTCCCTGATTAGACTTGGAAGTTTATATATAATATAAGTTTAAATATAAAGGGGGGGGGGACGGGCTAATACCGCCCTTAATTTAGATAAATGGGTTTTCTATCCGATTTGCTTAATATTTGGAATTCCGGTTTATTTCGATAAGGCGCTTCCCCGATGACATTTGAAGGCTCATTGGTTAAGTATAAAGAGAGGAAATTGGATGGGGGGGGGCAATCCCCCCTTAATTTATTTTTCGAGGGGCATAATTCTTTGAAATAAGAGTATAATATACAATTAGTGTGAATAGCCTGTGAGCTCAATGCCATCAGTTTTACTGGGCATTTTTCTTTTTTATTTTGTGTTCTTCTGTCATTTGTTATTTCCTTCTGTTTCTGTCTTCGATTTGTCTGTCTGCCCATGTGCTCTAACTACGGTAAATAGTGTCGGATTGCCTTATAACTGATGTATGTTGTTGAAGTTTATTTTAGCATGATCGCTATTGAAAATGAACTTATGTAGCAGTTATAGTTCGTTTACAGAGACACTCAAAATTATTCGTTTAAATTACGGTCAATAGGAAAAAATAGTTTGAAATGCAATTTACTGATATTATACTATTCCAAGCTTAACTAAATTGCTATGCATTACAACATACTTTCGGTAGAATATGGCGTGTAAAGTATTTGTCATTCCTTTACAGATTTACACAAAAGAATTCTGTTAGATATTGGTGTAAGGGGGGGGGAATCATTTGCAGTGCATTATAATGATGTTACATTATTTCAAATGTAATCAAATTGATATGCATTACTGCGGTGCACAATAAGATATTTACTGCAAAATATTGTATGCTCATTTAACGCTCATTTACAGGAGCACACAAAATAATTCGTTTAGAGTACTATTTATGAACGATATTTGCAGGCAGTGCTTTTTCAGTGGTAGTATGTATTTTTAACTTTAACTCAATTGATACATATTTCGTGGTGTGTATAAATTCTATCGATCATATACAGATAAGAAATATATACAGAAACATATACAGATCCAAAAGAATTCGTAAGTATTACTGGGTATGGCCGTGAATTGATCAAGTTTGGTTTTTATGCATTATCTGCTGAATTTAGTATGCTAACAGGAGTTTGTGCAATATAAATAAATTCCATATACAAGGCTACGCAAAGATATGGATACATTGTCATTTATGGTTATTAACTGTTGGAAGTGCGTTTTTAATTGTGTTGTGCGCTTTTTACCTGAATTAAAATTTAGCTTAATATGCGCCGTGTAAAAAAATCTCTAGATAATATACAGGTCTGTACAAAAGAATTCGATTGTATTTTCGTCTATTGGTGAAGTTGCTAAACGTGAATTTTCAACTATGGGATGTGTGTTCTAACCGAACTAAATTTTAGCCTGCTTAGTTTGAATCTGTAGATACTAGGTTGCGCATAATGATGCTTTTCTCACTACGGACGGGTGCTGAAACTGAGTTTTTACCCGACTGCCAAGAAGGGTTATGTGTTTCACGCGTATCTGGGTATGTGGATTTCTTTATACCCTCGAAACATCTCAACGGCTGGATGGATTTTAATGAATGAGGTTATCGATTCGTCTTAACCGTCCAATGGTTATAGGCTAGTTTTTGCTTTTATACATTCAAAATGGCGGCCGTAACATACAAAATAGCAGTAGAGACGAAAAAAATTTTTACGCATACTATTGAGTGGCATATCATTGGATAGGTCCTTCAAAATGAAGACGATGTTTCATTGACTATTTTACAGACAGAAGCTCCGTTTAAATATTATACAACCTGAAAGTTGTGTAGGTAGGATCTCTAGCTTTATTGCAAATCTAACCATCATAGACATCTATAGGCTTCATCAAAACAGTGTTTATAGATAGGAACTAACAATTAAACACAACTTAAAAGTCATCAATACAAGCAAATAAAAAAAATCGGTAAGTAATATAAAATATAGTTTCACATTGATGAGAAATAATTAATTAATTCGCTGTTTATGCAGTCGGGTTTTTTGATTTTTTAAATTTAATTTTTACTTGTTAAATGTGTTTTCTAATCTGTTTATTAAGCGATCTCAAATTCTTAAGTTTTCAAAAGAAATGTAAAAAAACAGACCCTTTTTAACATTTTATATCTTAAATTCTATATGATTTTAAAACACATTTTTTAGGGAAATGAAATATATAAGAATGTTCTTTCGTTTCATATATTTAAAAAATTACAAAATGCAGAATTAATATTTATAGGGGGCTTCAAACTGTCAGACATTTGTACAGCAGAAAATTGGTAAGACAGCCTACGTGCACGATTTCAAAATAAATTTTACAACTAGAATGGAAATTTTGGTGCCTAATAATACTTCAGATTCTAATTATTAACCTGAATCTAAATAAAGTGGTATTTAAAGCATTTTTATAATTTTAATACAAAGTTGTATTTATCTAATACAAAATTTTGAAAATTTCAACAGTATAATCACGTAAAAAAATATATTTTTTCGAACAATAAAAAGGAAATTTTAGGTTCAATTCATACAGATTAACATAAAACATCTATTTGGGAAATTTCATGAAAAATATTGAGAAGTTTTTGAGATATCCTGCGCGTTATGCCCAAAAATGTCATTTACAGTAAAAGGACTTCAAAGTTTCGGAAAACTCGCTTCAGCTATTGGGCGTGTACAATTCTAAAAACAATAACTTCTGTTCTAAAGGGAATTTAAAGGAAACAATTATATCAAAAATTTCAGAAAAGATAGGAGTTTAAAATATAAAATAATTAAAAATTTCGAAAATTTTGAAGTTTTAAGAGACATGAGGCCCCTTAACATTTCTTTTTTCACCTTATTTAACGATGAGGTTTCGTTACAGTTCTCTGGATGTATTGAAAAAAGTTATATAATCTATGCTTGACGGATGATTTTTCGCTCTTTTTTTTTGGTTTATACATTCAAACAAATATCTTTAGATAAATTTTGTAGTCAGCTCTTTCTTTTTCTTTAGTAAGCAGTTGAAATCGTTTGTGAACTTCACTTGCATAATACTTAAGACAATCTAATTTTGACCGATTTATAAATATTTTGTTGTAATTTTTTTTCAATCTATCGAAATCTTTTGTATTATTATTTTTTTAACACTGAGGCTTATCTCTTTCTTTCTATTTTTGATTTAGACGTTCATACATGCTTTTGAAATCTTTTATGAAATTCGCTTGCATAACAAGGCAAACATGTTTTGACAGCTCGATTAAAATATCTCGAGCTAGGATTTTTCCACCTGTTTAAATATTTTGTAAGAATATACATTAATTTTTTTTCAATAATTTACATATTCATTTTTTTAACATTGAGGTCAAATTATCTCTCTTTCTCTCTTTTAGGTGCGTTCGTAATTATATAAATACGTAGCAGTTATAGTCGGTGTCTGGTCCGTCTATCTGTCTGTCTGTATATAACAACGCAAAAACTACCCAACCGAATGGTTTGAAATTTGATATATATAACCGTTGTAGAATTTTGTCGAGTCATTTCAAATTTTATGAAAATCGAATCAAAATTAAAAAGATATTAATAAAAGTTGTCTTCATTCTAGTAAACCCTATCATACATAATAATTCAATGATATCCCATGATAGGTAATGATTCTAGATTGCCATGGTGATTACGTTCTATTTAAGATGAAGTCCTATTATTTCCGTATTACGGAATTTAAGATATAGAACCGTAATAAATTTTGTATTCATGCATTTTTACATAGGAGTGCAACAGTTATTGAATTATTGAACAGTTATTGACCCAAAATGTGAATATTTAGTTATAGTACGAACGCACCTCATTTGCCACGTTTGACGTACAATTTCCGACTTGTTCTGTTTTTCAGTTTATGCATTCATAAACGTTTCATTGAATAAAGGATAAGGGTTCATAAGGCATCTTTATGGTCCAAACGAATTCAATGCCCTTAATCATCGTATTTGTCATGCAATGTAATGAATATGTAAGAAACGTGGAAACAAATGAATTATTTCAAAATATTTTATTTAAAATCATAATTATAAAGTGAAATAACAAGAAATATGCACTTTGCAAAATGTTGTTTTTAGACATTTATTTAATTTTATTTATGCGCAGAAAGAAATGTGAAAACAGCATAAATTCTATCTTTATGAGATTCTTATTTGTTTTTTTTCATCGCTTTCTGACGAATTAGAGGTGATAGCGTCTATGATGAAATCGTCGAAAACATAGTAATGAGGCTTTACTTCATCGATATATCTCTGGTGTCCTAAATACAGTGTGCCCCAAAAGTCCACGACACATTTTAAAATTCAATATAAAATCAAGTAATTGTCGTGCAGGAGTGCGGTTTGGACTAAAATGCTTTTCATAATGAAAAGTTTCCTGCAAGCGAATGAAAAAAATAACTCCAAACTTCGATCATAGATGGCGCCAACTGTTCATATCTTTGGTTTCAAACGTGCGTTTTTGCGCATTTTTAGATTATTTTTGGATTTCATTTAGAAGTACCAACCTACGCAATTAGATTTTCCCAATGAGAGTCGTCATTTCTAAGTCACAGCGTCAAAACTAATATGAAAATCAGAAAAAAAAAACCGCATGTTTGAAACCAAACACATAGACAAGCGGCGTTACCTATGATCAAAGTTTGGAACTAATTATTTCCATTCACTTGAAGAAAACTATTCCTTGTGAGAAGCATAGTAGTCCAAACCGCGACAAATTCGGTACGACAATTACTAAATTTTATATTGAATTTTAAAATGTGTCAGAGTCTTTTGGAACAACCTGTATAGTAAAACCAGGGTTATCATAGGACACTAATTTTCTATTCTATTCACACCCCTATTAAAAAAAAAAAAAAACAGATTTTGTAGTATATTTCTCTTAAAAATTTTATCGAACAGTATGTCAACCATTTTTGTTTTGACCAACCATTTTGTTCAGCCCTTTAAAACGAACGCTATGTTTGAACAAAACCTTATTGGATGTGTTTCTACTTTGCATTGATAATACCATAAAGAAATCAATGGAGAACAACTGTTATATTTTATTCAAGCATTATATATATATTTGGAGATCCATGTCAAAATTGTAATTGAAAAACTTTGAAGACATGTTGAAACTGTATGCCGAATATCAATTCATTTTTTATTCAAATATTGAATAGTGTAAAAACTTGCCACAAGTTTACCATTTACAGATTTGAATCTCCTCAAACAACAATCCGAAAAAAAGTTGTTATTTATTTTTTCAATAGTGTTTGTTCTTTTTTATCAATTGCAAATATCACTATCGTAAGTATTATGTAAGTAATCCTACAATATATACTTATAACTTTTCTAATTACTTTAATACAAGATGTTTACAAATTAGTTGGGCAAAAAGAAGGATTTATTGAATGGAATTGACAGGGAAAAAAATTAAAGTACATATTGTT
Organism: Maratus speciosus; assembly: GCA_963932465.1. Classification (NCBI taxonomy): domain Eukaryota; kingdom Metazoa; phylum Arthropoda; class Arachnida; order Araneae; family Salticidae; genus Maratus; species Maratus speciosus. The sequence continues at coordinate 467,854,645 of OZ010790.1, forward strand.
GTAAGATAGAAAAATAGTTCAAGTTTACCATTATCGCAAATGTTCGATGTGACTTCCACAGCAGAATTAATTTCAAGAAACCAAAGACAGCATTTCGCGTTTTCAGCACCGTTGTACGTCTCCATTATTGTAATGTCGAACAAGAATGATTACAGCTCAGCGATAGCGTCAGTTATGACATCTAACGCCATCTATGAATAAATTTCGACAATATTACTGCTAGTCTGACTTTCAACTAGTTAATTTCATTTAATATTTCGGAAATTCTTAACTTACAAAATTTCCCAACTAATTTGTAGACACTCTGTATAATTCTTTACTAAGAATTATTGAGGAAAAACAGTTTTCAACGCTCCTTGAACCGGGATAAAGCTATCAGCGATGCGCATATTGATGTTTGAAATGAACAAATTACGAAATGTTTATGTAGTATTATATATGTATATATATATATATATATATAATAAAAATGAACAAAGTGAAATTGAGCAGCTAAAACCAAGCTATAAGCTATAATTGCCTATTGCTTGATAAAGAGAGCAACATTAAAAATGCCAGAATAAGGTTGTAAGACTAAACAAAAAATAACATACTTAATAACATGCGCATTTGCAGCAATGCTATTAGAATGCCGAAATAATAAATTTGAAATCACAAATATATGAAGAAATTGGTAAAGTTCTAAAGATGATTTAGAAATGAACATAGGAAACCAGTATGTAAAATAAGAAACTATGAATGACCCACAGAATCGTCAGAGGAGCATGTGAGTTCATTAATAGAAGATGCGTTATTTCGTCCAATTTTGTCGGCATTAAGCCTGAAATGACAAAATTTAGCTCCTTATAATGCAAACATTACAGAAAATAGATAATAAATATCTAAGAGATCTAAAGAAAAATACACCTCATACAGGATATTAAAAATTATTAGAGCACAATACCTGAATTACATACTAGGAGTCAAAACTACAGCATATCAAGATGGAAAACATAGTTAAGACTATTTTAACATGTGAGCTACAGTTGAGCATCTGACTGAAACCCATAACTGTGCTGCCATCTGGTGTGAGAAAGGAAAAATGTAAATTGGAACTGGATTAATAACAATAATGTTTAGTGTTGCCATCTTTAGCACAAAAAATAAAATATAAAAGGAATGAAATTGATTGAAGAAATCAAGAAAAGACTTAGTTTAACTTTTAGTTAAAGTAGAATGAAAAAATAGGAATAAACTTAATAAGTACTGAGTGAATACAAAATAAAATAAAGAATAGGAATAAATTAATACAGAAAAAAAGAAAGAAAGAATTATATAAAAATAAATAAAAGGGCAATTGATTAAATTAACTATTTTAAAGACAAAATATTGTAATATAAAAAATGAGAATATAAATAACATTTAAAAAGATGAGGAATATTTGAGATAGTGAAAGAACTCACAAGCTCCTCTGACGATTCTGTGGGTCATTCATAGTTTATTTTACGTACTGGTTTCCTATGTTCATTTCTAAATCATCTTTAGAACTTTACCAATTTCTTCATATATTTGTGATTTCAAATTTATTATATATATATATATATATATATATATATATATATATGTGTGTGTGTGTGTGTGTGTGTGTGTGTGACGATTTGACAGCATGCAGTAAGCATTATTGAAATTATGGGGGTTTCCATTCATAAACAGCAAAAGCGTTTCAGCCGATTGGTTTAAGACAGAGTAAAAGAAATGAAGAATACACACACGGCAGTCGGTTGACACACTATTCAGTTTTATTTCCAGACTCACGATTGGATCCAGTTAAATGCTCAATTCTGTCAATGGTAAAAAAGAATAAAGTCCGCTCTCATCACACAATTAGCTTTAAAAATGTTCCATCTCTCGGCTGTGTTCTATACATAATTTCCGTACACAGTTCGATATCTTTTTCTCCTCATTCTACACACCCATAAACCATGGTCCGTACGGATACCGTTATTTCTCCAGGTAAACTACCAGTATGTTTATATAGAAAAGAAATCTAGCTTAAACGCGAAATATTTAGCCTTCTTTTAAGAAGAGATTTTCTATAAGATAATACTGGTGCCAAAAAATTTTCTGGTCAGCAAAATTCAAGGTAACGTACGAACCATGTAAACTAGCACTCATCCATCGTAATCCTAGCTTCATCGAGCATCCACATCGTATATCTAATCTGTCATATCACCTCTCAACCTTGTTACTTTCATCAACATCTCCGTAATCTGTCTCGGTATCTCTCTGTGATCACATCTAAAGTCTATCTAAAAAGCTCTCCAACATCTCAGAAAAACAACAATTCAGAAGAATCTCTCCAAAACACTCTTCTACCACATATACAGTAAAACCTCCCTAAAGTGACCACGTTCCGTTCTAATAAAAATTGATCGCTCCGAGAGGTGGTATCTTAATGTAGGTCATGTTTAAATCTAGATTTTAATTGTTGAAAAAGACAACAATTAATGTTACTAATTTTTTTTTCTTCATTAGGAGAAAGTATGAAAGTTTAAGTGTCAAAATAAATATTAATTACATAAGTTAATTACTGCAGAGTTTAAAAAATGAATACATAGACGCTTGCTTTGATTTTACGGTTTTTTCTTTTATAACTTTTATTTCGAAGTTCAGTAAATGCATGCAATTTTTTTTTTCGGACGGGAACAAATAATGACGATATCATTAATTTAGCGATTTCTTTGAGAGTTTCCTGACAGAATAGGTCAGGGAAGTTTATTAACCGCCATTCTTAATTTGTCATCAGAGTTAAATTCATTGCCTAAAAAAGCACAAAGTTGTTTAATCACTTGGAATAAAAAAAATTCTAAACTTAGTTTAGAAGTTTGATGAATAATGGATTATCTCCGGAATTATTTTTCTAATAAAACCTTCTAAAAGCCGTCTAAAAGCGACCAGGAAAAAACTGAATTTGTATCATTTTCTTCAAAGAAATGGGTCGCTCATGGAGAAAGTTCAACTGGGATGGTCTCTGAATGGAGGTAAAATTAGTATTGGGTCTACGGGAATAAATTTCGTTCCACTAAAAAATGGTCGTTCAGGGAGGTGGCCGCTTCATGGAGGTGGTCGCCCAGGGAGGTTTCACTGTATATATATATTGCTCTATATCGGCACAGTAGTCCAATACTTTTATTTTTCTAGATATTATGCTTCGTAATACACAGGGTGTTGCCGAATTCGACAGACAAATTCATAGGTGTGATAGTAAACATCAAGAGGGTGAAAAATTACCATAGAACATGGGGTCGCAAACCACTTTAGTCGTCACAAATACAGAATGTTTCATCATAAGCAAATTTGGGTTGAAGGCAACAATTTTAAGAAAAATAAAAAAAACTGCAATGAAAATGTAACGCTATGTACCTCGTTTGGTATGAAACGTTACAACATCACGAAAAGTTCTGGAAAAACAGTGCTCAAGCTATCGATGATACCGTATAAACTGACAATCGCAATCCAAAATGTGAAGCGTCAAGTGCAAACTACTGGCACCTATAATGGAACCGTCTACCACTTTTTTTTATGTTATCATATTTACAACAAAAGTAAGCATGTCATGTCAATTAAAAGTAATATAGTACAGTTTTCTGAAAGTTATTACCGGCAATGAGAGTTGAATTAGGGAGAAATGCCTTTTTTATTAAATAGGTGGTTTGTGACCCCACACTGTAAAAAAAAAAAAAAAAAATCGTTAAAATACGGAAGTTGTACTGGCAATCGAAACCCCAGTACTATTTCGTATTTTAACGGAATTTTTTCCGTAAATTTTGTGAAAAACGGAATTTTTTCTGGAATTTACGGTAAAAAAATTCGTTAAAATGCGGAAATAGTACTGGCGTCTCGATTGCTGGCACAATTTCCGTATTTTAACTGAATATTTTTTACAGTGCATGTTCTATGGTAATTTTTCATCCCCTTGATGCCTACTATCACCCCCCCCCCCCCGGAATTTGTCTGTCGAATTTGGAAACACCCTGTAATTAATAGCACATTTAAAAAAAAAAAAATCGTTGCGTGATTGCCCTCATGCCAAAAAATGCTGAAATAAAGGAAAAAACAAGACATTTTTTTATTAAAAGAATTACAAATACAAAAAATTGCAAGTTTTAACGGTATAGAAATCCTGCTGATTAGGTAGAAATTATGCTTAAACTTGAAAGCACTAACGTTAATTTTTAAAGTAATGCATTCATTACGTAAGAGGAACCGAATTGTTTCTTACATCATTATTTTGAATTCAAATTCAGTTTTTTTCTTTTTTTCATAGAGGCAATTATTTAGTTAGAATTAAATGAGCAATATTGTAATTTAAACGCATATATTCTTTTTTATTTTCGTTTTGAATTTTGACTTTATTGAAAAAATCAGTCTTTTTGAAAACTTTCATTATAGCTACCTCTCACCGCAGCAAACTTTTTCTATGGAACTTAGGGTATCATTAACCCTTAAGTAGTGAGATGATTTTTTTTTTATAATGTAAGTGGTGAGGTGGAGTGTATGTAACCCCAAAATTTGATTTCTTGTGCACTCCACAAAATTTTGTGAATTAAAATAAGAAAATTTCCTGTGAATTTTGCATTATTTACTTGCTTAAAAATAACTGAAAAAGTAATGTAAGTGTACATACATACGTACAAGTGTACTACATTCCATCTAGTACATGGCAATATTTCAGAATTTGAATTTCTCTGGGACGCAAAACAACCCACCTCACCAGTTAAGGGTAAATCCCACAACGACTGCAACAATAAAAAAGAATTGATATTATATCTAAAGAAACTCGAAAAAAAAATTAATTACATTTATTACCCTGCAAAAAATATTCTAAATAACAACGTTCGTTCATTTTGATGTATCATATAATGTATTTTTTTTTTTTTTTTTAAGAAAGGCTTTTAACTACCTAAAATTTTCTTTTATGTTTAATGCACATTCTCCGATTTTTGAAAAAAAAAAAAAAACACACACTGTTATCTACAACAACATTGCGCTGGATAAAACGTAAAAGTTTTATTTCTTTTACAGTTGCTGCAAGATAATGGAGTTTTAAATAGACTTTACTTTATTTAAAAATCCGTTATCTTGCAGTAACTGCTGAAAAATTATACGGCTTTAACTTTACATTAGTATAGTGAAAGTTTATTTTTCGTTTTGACGACCAGGTTATAATTATTATTATTATTAACCCTCTGAGCGTCTGAGCGCTTTCCTGCGTTTTCATAAAACTGCTTTTAAAACTAATGTTAATTTAAGTTTTCTTTCTCTGATCGTTTCTAAATTGCATTTTATGTCCCTTTATTTGACATTAATCTTAAAATAAAATTTTGTTTAAAATATTTTTGCCTACAACCAATTGAAGTTGTTTTGGGGAAACGGGAAAATATACGGGCAAACCACTTAGAGGGTACAACAACTGATCATTTTCAATGATTCATGAATCAATCCTTTTCCAGAACTATTGAAAAACATAACTTATGTCACAGTTATACAATGATATTTTAACCCCTTGAAAGGCACCGGTATATTATATATATCACTCAATTTTAATTCCCAAATGCCTCATTGGCACCAGCATTTTAAAACTAAATTCTGATTTATACTATATACTCGAAGAAACGCTTATAGTTACTTTCAAATAAATTTTCTTGTAAATCTTGGTGTCAATCAATCATTTTACCATTTTAGCAATCACAGTACTTTGCCCCTCAAGGTGTTAAAAGAATAAGAACAGCGAATCTTACAAATTTTTATCACTGGTTGGATATAAATAACAAATTGGCTATTTTAAACAGATTTTCAGGAACATGAAAATCACGGAACGTTGTCAAGAAGAGGTTTTGAAATAGGAAAATTTATCTTGACACAATTTTAAAAGGTTATTAACAACTATCAGACCCGCCCGGCGTTGCCCGGGGACCGTAAACAAACCTTAAGCGAAACTCAAGTTTGTATGACTTTATATCTTTTGGAATTCTTTTAATGAACCTGATTTCGGAGGTCCTGATTCCGCAGCGTCTAGTGTGTTCCAAACAAACGGCTTTCCGAACGTACGTCTAACCTGGGTCCCCGCTACATAAGGCAGAATGTACCGGAAGTGCTCCGCACATGCCGGAGACAATCGAAAACCAAGTTGAGTGAGCCAAGCCCGAAGTAATCAAGTCCATAGAATCCAAAACAAGAATGCATCATTAATGTTAGAAAATGTTGGTAATTGATGTCTACGTTAAAGTTTCATAATACAGAAAGTATCTGAATTGTAATCTAAATTGAATGAACCAAATCCCGTTGAAATTGAGTCCTTAGAATCTGAGTAAATAATGCACCCCCAAACCGTAGAAGATGCCTCCTCCCCTAGTAAATTTCATGACTTAGGGGAGACCGGGGCTAGTAGTGACATTTTCGATATTAGCCGTAAGATTTGAACTGAAGCGAAACATTTAGTGTATCATATCATTAGAGTAAATCTTGCGTAACATATTTAAAAAACTACTATTAACATTTGTAACGTTTTTCATAACACAAAATGAATTCTGCGTAACCTTGAAATTTGTCACTACTAAACCCCGCTACGGAGCAAGTTGTAACATGATTGGGGCACATTGTGACACATAAATGACACATACAAGTACATTGTAACATATACAAATTATGTAAGAAAGGCGATTAAATGGGATATGTTAAATCAAGAATGAGAAATTTATTCATTTATAACGTTCTTAACACAATAAAACACTTTCATGTTTTAATAATATTGTAAATCAAATGAAAATAAAATAGTTAAATTGTTAACACTTGTAAACTCTTAGTCCTTTATAAAGATACTTTTAGAGACACTTAGTAATAAAAAGAGAAAAAAAAGTCTTAATCAGGAAAGAAATAAAAACTAAGCCAGCACTAATCTTTGTCCATATTGATATTTGACGCGGTAGTCTACTACAACGTGTAGGCCTATATCGTATATTTTTAATCACTCATTGTTATCGCTTGTTTCAGCGTCTAATTTCCAGTTAATACAAATATAATAAGGTTCATTTTTGGTACATTTGACATGCGCCCATCTTTTACATTATACTCAGTCTTCTCTGGGTGTAGAAATTTTGTATTGCTCCAAGCAAACTAGACATAAGCAATTTTCGTCATCTTTAGAGCTATCCAATACTTGACATAGAATCATCTAATTCAATGAAATTTCTTACTTCTGAAGACGGTCCTGCAATCTCACCATCATTGATTAAAGTTATTGCTGAAGTGCTTGGTTTATTAACAGTTTCATATATTCTATTGCAGCCCTATCATAATCTACTAAAGTAGCTTTAGCTCCTTCAGTACGCCTCTTGTAATTTCGCACCATTTTTCATGAAATATAAAAACTTTCATTAAAAATTATGCTGGGGTAAGTAGTAACACTGTCACAACGTGCCTCTTAGACTTCGTCACAACTAGCCTTGCGTTACGCCATTTTGAACTTTATTCATTAGTTTCCGAAATGTTGGCATGATTAACAAATAAAATGCATAGAATAACAGCTCAAAATATAAGCATTTAAGTAACGTTAGGGGTTTTTTACAGTTAGAGTTTACATACCTCAGTATCGCTAGTGGCAATGACGATTCCAAATTAGGTCGCAAAATGTACTTTTACGATAGAAAACAAGATAAATATTTTTATCTCGAAAACAACGCAACGCTAGACTTCAAAACATACGCAGCACACTGAGACAATCAACCTCTTCACTCACATGACGCGACAGGTGCTGCAACCTATTGTCTCAGTCAGAAGCTCGATGGCACAACTTGCTCCTGGCACAACTAACCCCGGTCTCTCCTACTTTTAACATTAACAAGATATTTAATAAACGGATGAAATCCCTTGTCTAAAGTTACCTTTAAAGTACCGCGATTTTTAAATTACGGATGTAGTTAGTAAACGTAAGTTGATGCCGAAAAAGGAGATTAATGTTCGAAAAAGTGGTAGCTGAGGTATAAAGAAAGACCGGACACTGGGAAGCAGGGTCTTAACTGGAATTTAGTTGGGTATAAAAAAATTGTTTAGTAGTTATAAAGTAGCTGGAGGACGCTAAAACTATGTTAACGAAAATTGTAATAAAATCGGATAGCTTTTAAAGAGGTTGCAACAAATGCCCCAAGAAGGAGATTAATATTAAAAATTGGTGGTAGCTGAAATCTGAGAATTATTTTTTTCATTGATGTAGTAGCAGGAGGGCTTAAGAAGTTGTTAAAAAAAGCTAGAGAATCGGACCGTTTTTAAAGGACCTATAACAAAGGGCCCAAAGAGGGCCAACTGGTAGTAAAGAACAAGGTCCTAAAATGAAAACTTGTTAAAAGATTTAAGATCTAAGTTCTTAGCACTTTAGATCTTCAATTAGACAAAATTAAGTATAGGGTATCAATTAATCATCAGAATAAAATTTTAAAGAAATGCGCAAAAAATGAGGGGAAATGCTTAAAACAAAGCCCAGTAAAAATAAGAGGATATTGGTCCTGGGAGAAGAGTGCAAGACTCAATTTTAAAATTTTGCATTGAGAATACGAGAAAATTAGGTGGTGAAAAATGAATGCTACACAAAAAGTTAAAGGGACCCTGAATCGGGTCCTATGGAATCTTAGGGTGCCCCAGGATTTTAACTGGAATAAATCTTCGTTTTAAATCTTCGATTAGTCAAAATTAAGCATAGGGTATGAATTATTCATTAGAATATATTTTTAAAGAAATGCGCAAAAAACAGGAGAAATGCTTAAAAAAGGGCCCTAGGGCCCCAATAAAAATTGGTGGGTGTTGGTCTAGGGAGATGAGTCTAAGACTCAACTTTAAAATTACGCACTGAGAAGGTGAAAAAATTAGGTGGTGAAAAATGCATGGCACACAGAAAGTTCAAGGGGCCCTTGACCGGGCCCTACGGGACCCGAAACGGTTCCAGGGTCTTAACTGGAATGTAGAAACGGGCGAATAACTAAATGGAAAAAGGATCCCAAAAATGAAGATCAGATTAAAAGCACGCAATTTACTAACGATTTATGGTGCAAAAACGTCAAGGAGCCAGGGACTTAAGTGGGATGTAGTTGGCTATAAAGATACTTTTTTGTAGTTTTTAAAGTAATCAGAGAACGCTAGAACAATGTTAAAGAAAATTGCAAGCAATTCGGTTCATTTTTAAAGAAGATGCACCAAGGGCCCCAAGAAGGCGATTAATATTCAAACTTGGTGGTAGCTGAAGTCTGAAATTTTTTTTTGTCGTTTATATAGTTCCTGGAGAACCTAAGAAGTTATTAGAAAAATAACAATTAAATTTAAAAAATCAAAAAACCCGACTGCGTAAATAGCGAACTAACTAATTATTTCTCATCAATGTGAAACTATTTTTTTTATATTACTTAACTATTTTTTTATTTACTTGTATGGATGACTTTTAAGTTGTGTTTAATTGTTAGTTCTTATCTATAAACACTGTTTCGATGAGGCCTATATATGTCTATGATAGTTAGAGTTGCAGTAAAGCTAGAGATCCTACCTACACAACTTCCAGGTTGTATAATATTTTAACGGAGCTTCTGACTGTAAAATGGTTAATGAAACATAGTCTTCATTTTGAAAGACCTATCCAATGATATGTCAATCAATAGGGTGCGTAATTTATTTTTTTCGTCTGTACCGCCATTTTGTATTTTACGGCCGCCATTTTGAATTTATAAAAACAAAACCTAGCTTATAACCATCGGGCCGTTAAGACGAATCGATAGAGACCTCATTCATTAAAATCCATCCAGCCGTTGGGATGTTTCGAGGGTATAAAGAAATCCACATACACAGATACGCATGAAACACATAACCCTTCTTTTCAGTCGGGTAAAAAGCTAGTGAATCGGACTATTTTTAACCCTCTGACTGCGTAAGTAATTCTTCGCGATGAGCGTCTTTTGCAGAATTTTTAATCTTTTATCACCGGTTCTTTAAAGCAGAAAATTTTGACTATCGTAATCGTGGAAAATGTCCTGTCTAAATCAGACAAAGTTTTTACTAAAAAATAACTGGTGGGAATAACCAAATAGTATTAATTAGACGGAAAAATCCATGCCCGAGTATATTTCGAGCTGCGCAGCGAGAGGATTAAGGGAACTGTAATATGGGTCCCATAAGGGACCAACTAATAGTTGATAGTAAGGCCCTAACATGAAAACATGTTAAAACGTTTTAGTAGTTAGCGTTTTAGATCTTTGATTAGTCAAAATTAGGCATAGGGTATGAATTAATAATTAGAGTGTAATTTTAAAGAAATGCGCAAAAAATTGGGAAATGCTAAAAAAACGCCCTAGGCCCCAATAAAAATATGTGGGTGTTGGTCAAGGGAGATGAATCCAAGACTCAATTTTAAAATTACATACTGAGAAGGTGAAAAAATTAGGGGGTGAAAAATGTATGGCATACAAAAAGTTGAAGGAGTCTTTGACGGGCCCTACGGGACCCTTGACGGGTCCAGGGTCATAACTAGAATGTAGAAATGGGAGAATAACTAAATGGAAAAAGGTTCCCGACAATGAAGATCGGATTAAAAGCAAGCAATTTATTAACAATATGGTGCACTAAAACTTCAAGGGGCCCTGCATCGGACGCCAAGGGTGAGCGTCTTAACTGAAATGTAGACATGGGGTAAAAACTGAATGGATAATTCACCCCAAAAATGAAGACGATCGGATAGAAAAGAGGCATGTTATTAACATTTTAGTGCATAAAAACTTAAAGGGACCCAGGGGCCTCGGCCCTTAAAAATCCGAGCCTCAGGTGCATCAGGACCTGTCTTGGACTAATCACATCTAAATTTTCAGACTTCTACGTGCAGTAATTTTCGATAGCCATCGCAGACAGACACACACACAGAGCGATTTGTTCTTTTATTAGTATAGATGATTAGTTGAAATACTAGTTTCCTTAATTTGCACAAAGGAAATTTCTGTGTTCACAAGGGTTCAAGTAGTTATTTTTCTGGAGTAGTGCTAGAGAACATAATTTTTGCTTTTTTAACTGTTTAACCCTTTAAGAGTAGAGTTTTAGGTTTATATGTTTCTCCCTTTAAAGTATATGCGGTATTGCATAAAAGTGCGGTTTTTATATTTCATTGGGTCTTTATTAGTTTTTAAAAAATGTTCTTTAAACATAAAATGCGCATATTATAACATTTAGAAAGGGTGGCCCATTTTAGGATCATGATATTTTAAATTGTTTCACTTATAGACATAGGTGGCCCATAACTGGGAAATAAATCCGATTATGAACTTAATATTTTACTGTCTATTTTAATAAATTAATATTTTTAAGTTTTCCTATATGTATATAGGATCCTTCAATCTGTTATATAATGGTCAGAACCAATAACGGGTCCAGTAAAGGCCCATTGTTCCAGTAATGGGTCACGAGTGTATCAATATTGGGTCACCTGGCCCATTATTGGAACAATCAAAGGGTAGATAATAGGGTACAAAATAGAGTGACGACATAATCAAAATAAAATGTGTTTGGTCAAAACGATTTTTGACAAAATCTTGGCGAGCCTGTCATTATCATCAACCTGTTTATTGATTTGTTCCATGCATCTAACCGAACTGAACAGGCAAATATCGCGAGGTTTTGAAATGCGGGTTTTCACTCCAATCTGTGCCAGAGAACACATCTCTGTGTATGTCGCCATTTTATTATTTGTATAGGCGCTGTATTGCAGGGTGAATAGGAAATCATTGCATTTTTTTAGGTGGGAGGATGGGGGGCGGAATTTAATTTTTTTCACAACCTTTTTGTTGAAATTATTATAAAGAATACAGTCACTCAGGGTAACTTTGATCCGCATTTTCTCTATTTTCATATGCCACACTCTTATTTTAAGAATATTGATGCAACTAGGGGCATAAAAGAGAAGAAATGATCCTAAATTATTGTATGACTATAAAAAATTAAGGAATATTAATTAGAAAAGCAATAAAAAATGAATTTTTAACCTGGTTCAAAGTTACCCAGCCATTTAGGGTAACTTTGCACCATATGATAAATAGTATCTAAAATAATTCATTATAAAAAATGTATTATAGTTAGGACAACTTTGAATACTAAAAAATGTTTTCAGATATGTAAAGACTCCGAATTTACATTTCTCAACACCACAAGATTTGTATAATTTATGATATCACAACAAATATTAAGCAAAGAAAAGTGGAAGAAGAGAACCATTAATATTTAGAAAAGAAAAAAAACTTTATTGTTCATATAAAACATAAAAATGCAGTGAAAAACAATTTTTAATGTTTTAACTCAATAATATGTCCATAGTTACAGTAATACATACTAGTACTAGTATTATTCAAACACGAATAAAAAAATGTCGAATGTATGAAATGTCAAATTTGAGTAGCTCCGCCCTGAATAACGCCTTTAATTGAATTCTGTGTATTTTACACATATTTATGAAAATATTTACATGTTATATCTAATGCACACGTTCGGCATTTATATAAAATATACGTACAAATATGGGGAATTTTTAAAGTTCATTTTAACATAGTTTTATGTTCATATATCTATTCTAAGTTATCGTTAGGATTGCGACATACCCTGTGAAAAACTTTTGCTAGATTAATTGGACTGTATTGCTTAATATAAGTGTTTATTTTTATATTTTAAAAAGCCTTAAATATAACTTAAATATATTACAAGGTTTTATGTAATTTTAATAAATATTTTAAAAGTTATGAAAACTCGAAACCACATCACTTTTGAACCGACGACGGAGATTTTGAAACATATGAGACCCCTTAAGTCTTGAGTTGGATTTCCGGTACCTTCTGGGTCCTTGGTAAGATCATTATGATTATTTTGCTATTTATTGAATTACAATTAGTACCTTACACCAATTTTATAAAGAGGGAGCATTTATTAATTGTATTGAAGGTAATTTAATTTTTTTTTCATGTCAGCTAGCTATTTAAGTAGAGTTTTTAGACATTGAGGAGCAGAATCGTTTTGCCTGCAAATTATTTTATTTGAGTTCTACCTGGCTATTTAATTTGAGTAGAATGATCTTCAGTCTTGATAAGATAAGTAAGGTTATCTTGCTTGTATATATATTTTTTTTTTTTTTTTTTTTTTTTTTTAATCTGTGTTTAATACTAGGGCCCGATTAAGGCACTATGCCCGTAAGGCATGGTGACGTCACGTCGACGTCGTTGTGAAGTCACGCTGTGACATTGTGACCGTCGATGTGACGTCACGTGACGTCGATGTGAAGTCATTGTGACTAGAATGTAAGGTCGTTATGGCCGTTTTAGAGCTCTTTTGTGACGTCACATTGTGACGACTTTGTGAAGTCACGGTGTGACAAATTTGTGAAGAGTGTGTCATTTGTGACTATTTTGGTATTAACTTTGTGACGAATTTGTGACGAATGTGACAATGCTTTAAAGTCACATTGAGATCAATTTGTGAAATATGTGTCATTTGTGACGAAATTGTCATTAACACTGTGATGATTCTGTGACGACAGCGACACTGCTTTAAAGTCACATTGTGACAATTTTGTGTGATTTGTGACGATTTTGTCATTAACGTTGTAACGAATATGTGACTAGGGGCAATGTTGTGAAGTCACACTATGACATACTTTTATAGTTGTAAACACGTATGCATGTCACACATAGTCATAATTATGCATGTTGTAAAATCATTTACATCTATAACGTTAATATACTTCGGCGATACATCGCAATTAAAACTTGGGGGCCGCTATAACAAGGGTATACCAAAAGAATTTTATTGAATCAAAATGCAATGCCCCGCAGACTTCAATTTTTGTTGCACCTTTCTTTCCTATTGCAATAAATGAGAATATTGAAGACAACTGAATGATCGATCTATCACATTTTTTTTTTCAAAATTAGCTATTTGTTAAAAGCATTAAAATTACCAAAGAAACAATTTGTTTAAATTTTCAAATCTTTATCAAAATAAAATTTGTGTTAAAAATATAATATTTTATAATATATACAGTACTTTTTATATTCTTTAAACTATAGAAAATACTGAATGAAATTAATTTATTTCATTTAATACGCATTACAAACTCGAAGTCACTGGTGAAGTTGAATTTTTTCGATTACACTACATTTATAATAAAAAAATGAAAGATAAAAAGAAATGCCGATATTAAGTAATTAAATTTTATATGTTTTATGATATTGATTACCATAAAATATATATATGATTGTAATTCAAACAAGTTGGGTCTGAGAAAAAAGAATACTTCTTTGTTATAGAGGGCCCTATAAATTTGATTATGCAAAAATATCAGTAACGACATTGCTAAGATCATTGTGAAGTTTATGCATGCGTTATATACATATATATATATGCACTCGAAAAACGCTCATCATGTGCCATATAGTCATTATATACGTATTGTTTACGTCTTTTATGCCACATACATGCATTACAAAATTTCCGAAGTACATTTTAGCAATAACCATTTGAAACTATTCAAATGAAAAATACAGCTTCGGTATATAAAATTAACTGAGTATCACCAGTATCATTATGTTGAGAATTCTAAGAACAATTTCGGCAATAATCGTTATGTTGGAAGATAGCAGCAATAAATAAAATCGTATTTTTATGCTCACTGTAAAAGTAAGTAAAACTTTTGATTTTAAAACATTTCTCAGGTTGAATAATACATTAAATAATCATTTTTTCCCCTTAAAATTACATATCTACGATCTCTTTTAATAGTATACGTTTCCGTTGTGTCTTATTTTTTATAAATTCCTCTTCTGAGCAGATGCAATTTTTTAAAATAAAAACATGCAATGCAAATTGTTTAAGACCATCACTTAATACAAAATTAAAAAATTATGTTTGCCAATAATTTTATTCCATAAAAAGCCTTTTTTTCTTAAATAAATTAATTATCTTTAAATGTTTATTAATTATATTAATGACTGATTATAATACTTGTCCATATACTTTCATATTTATGACACCATGTGGTTTTAACCAAATATTTAAATAAGAAAATAAACCAGATTAAAATTCAATTTAAATCACTAATTTTAATAATCTGATCAAAGCTGTTGAAAAGGAAGTTAGATATTTTAACAAAATAAAAAATAAATGTAATGAAATATTTCTGTTCTATAACATGTTTATTAGAAGATAACTAAAATCATTGTAATAATTAAAAAAAAGCAAACAGGGAAAATAATATTTTAGATATTTCAACAAAATAAAAAATAAATGTAATGAAATATTTATGTTCTACAGCATGTTTATGAGAAGCTAACTAAAATTGTTGTGATTTAAAAAAAAGCAAACAGGGAAAATAATATTTTTACATACCTAATTTCATTGTCGTTGTACGTGATACTTTGATTTTGGGGGACCAAGTAAATCCGATAATAAGTACGATAGCAATGACTTGAATCATCTTCAACAAGTCAAAGCTACCGTAATTTTCTCGGGTTTATATTTTGTTAACTGAACTAACTTGGATCCTGAGAACGTTCTTGTTTCAGTTTTTAAATCCGGTTCAACACGTCTATGCTGTCCAGCGTCCACAGAACTTCCCGCGTTTATTCTAAAAAGCCTCACTGTTACTTTTATCCGTTATTCTGCCGTCGAGTCGTAACAGCTGAAATAGTGCAGATGCAGACGATTTTTAAGTTTCGAAGTTCGAAGCAGGTGTTTTTTGGTTTTATTTGTTTTCTACACAACACTTTTGGAAGGAAATTAAATGCGTAATAGTTTTATCAAATTGTCTCTAATTCAATTTACTGTTTGAAAATGTTTTATTGTATTTCACCTTTTATTTTTATCAGTTTTATTGAATTGTAAAGTTTCATTTACGAAAATTATAATAATAATATTATCCATAATTAGAGTTTACTAGATAAAACATTGCTTAATTTTTCAAAATGTGTACAAATTAATTTAATGGTAATAATGATGACCCCTCCTTTTTTTAAAAGTAAAATTTGTATCACAGGTAATATATGCAAAATATCTTCTTAAAAAATACAACAAGATTATCGAGAAGAGATGAGTTTTTCTTTGTCAATCTGTCATTCTCTTAATATTAATTTTCTGTAGAATAAAACATCTTGTAAAATAATTTTTAAAGATATATTTTGAAAACAAAAAATAAAATATGAATAATTAATTATGTCATGGGCTTTGCATAAATTTTGTACATTAATTTTATATTCGGAAAATGTCAATTTTATTTTAAACGTCTGAAAGAAGTAGAATTAAAAAAAGTTACTTAAAATAGTGAAACACTAACAGGAAAATAAAATGACTTGAATGCAAATTATAAAGCAAGAAATGCATATATGACTAAACTTTGAAGACGCTTTCTGCGTGCTCATTAAAAGCTGCAGACTTAACTGTAATAGAAAGTTTTTAGTTTGAAACCACAGAAATGTTTCGACTACTCTTTAAGAAACTTCTAGTATAACAGATGATCATTTACAAAATTCTTTATAAAAGATAAGTCGAGGTCTGTTTACCTAAAACATTCTTTTAATAATATGAAATTCGCATAATTAGGAAATCTTTTTGTGTCGCTGATGAATTAATTACATTTTATGTTATATGAAAATAAAAAATTTTGGTTAGAGGCACAGAGGCAACTTGGACCACGGTTTAAAAAAAAATTTAAATCCGGCAGAAAAATATTTTTTACAGTAAATAGCATGTTTTTAATAATTTTTGTAATTTTTTAAAGTTTTCAGAGAAATTCACATGTCAGTCACAATGTGACATCACTGAGTGGTGGCATTTTGGTCACAGATGTGACGTGACCACAGTGACTTACAGTGACGTCACTGTGACCATGCATGCTATGAGGGTGAGGCCCTAGTATTCCTTCGGGCAGCCCTCCCATATCAACTGTTATAAGGAAGCTCGAAGTTCATCATATTTTGCCTCTCTACTCCTCTCTTTTTTTTTTCTACAGTTTTACAAAGACTTGTGGAATCATAAAGCTACTTTTGATATTGAATTCAAAAAATAAAAATTTAAATTTCGATCTTAATTAAACAAAGACTCAAATTCACCTGAAAGAAAGATACATTAATGGATACGGGAAAACTATTTTGAGTAACGAGTTTTTTGTTTTAAATATTAAAGTAATGAAAAGAAGTGACCGGGAAAGTCTTTCTGCAGTAGTAACTTCTCCACAAATGACTGAATACTTTAAAATGAAATGATTTAAAAAGAAGTTGATAGACACACAGAAAGAATATAGAAAAATTGAAAGAGAACAGAGCAAAAATAAAGTTGCAGAAGATGGAAAAATAACAAAATCCAGACAACTTGAGAATTATTCATCTGAAAGTTGGAAAAAGAAAGTAAAGTTGAACATAAAATTGTTGATGGAATAAAGCTGGAAAAAACATTTCTTAGTTTTTATTTAAACATCATCATATTTTAATTCAAAATGTTCCTTTAAATACTAACTGCTTTATTTTATCTATTAATAATTATATTGTGGAAATATTTTTTTTTCCTATAAGATTTCTAAATATCTGGGGAGCGAGGGTTGACCCGTTATTGAGTGGTCCTTTTACCGGTGCACTTGAAAATTACTCATGACCATTACAAGAGCTTACACAAGTTTACAGTTTATTTTCTAGAAATCAGCATGTTATGGCTAAAAATGCTTTTGGAATATGAAGCATGAAGGTTCAAAAAATGAAAGAAAAATATTGTTTTGACAGAGTTTTCATAGCATTTTATCGTAATTGACTAAAAGTCTTTAAGTGGCCCAATCCTGGTACACTTACCTTACCTTTGAAGAAAAAATATAATCTGGTATTCATATCTTGAAGTAGAATAACATAAAACCATGTAATTATGAAACCCAGTGAAGTTTTTACTTCCTTCTATCTATAATAGAAGACATTATTGTAATCTAAATTCTTTTTCAACTTCGCTGTTTTTGATAGATTTACGCGTTTTAGGGGTCAGAGATCCCGAAAAACTTCTGTCTGTCGATGTGTGTATGTGTGTTCTCTTCGTATCACCAAAAAGTGTATGAAATCACGCATATAATTAAACCAAATTTCATATGCGTGTTTTTGGATATGACCAGCAAATCTCGGTTGAATTTGGAGATATTCCGTCAGAAGGAGACGCTGTGATAACGATTTGTGTGCCATTTTAACTGTTGTATCACCGAAAAGTGTATGACGTTGTGCATAGAATTGAACCAACCTTCATATTCATGTTTGACCATAGACGTCAACTACCAGTTAAAAATTGGAATATTCCGCCGGATATAGTCGCAGGTATATCTATTTTTGTGCAATTTTCTCGATTTTTGCTGTTTAAGTGAAGAATTTATGAACATTTTTCGACGAAATTTTTTATTTAGGCCGAGATTCGTAAAATTTTTTTGAAAATCGCCCTGAAGATGGCTCTGTGATACTGAATTTGGTTCGATTTTTGAGACTGGATAACCATAGCTGTTATTCTGTTGTATACCAGCTGCTTAGAACGAGACGGCCTCACGGGAACGGCATGCATGTTCACGATACCTACTCGGTTTAGATCCTGAACCGTTCTCATTGGCTTGCCAGATTCAGATATTCAGAACATACTGACTTTGAACGGCTTGGAAGCAGTGCGGTCAATTAAAATTTTGTTCTAAGAACTTTTTGAGTATGTTCGTAGTAGCTGTGTGGTATGTCGTCTGTCTATAATACCGTAGGTAACCAGGTCGAATCCAAGCAGCGGAGAGCATGAAAAAAGGATTTTTTCTTAAACTATTTCAATAGTTAATAAAGTTACATAAAAAAATATGAATGTAAAAATGGAAAGTTTCTATTTTTCAATATTTAATTAAGTTATAAAAAATAATTTTAAACAATAATTATATCTGTCTCTTCATTTTTTTTCCGTCACTACTTCGGTTCCCTTTCCCATCTATTTTCCTATTGGCTGTTACCTGAAATCCCCTGTTTTCCTATTGATCAATAAACCTTTAACTTGAATCCCCATCTCTCCTATATATGTGAGCAAATTTCCGCCATCCTTAGCACTGAGGAAGGTATGCTAAATGCTACCGAAACCGGTATGCTTAAAATTTAAAATTTTTGGTGCTTTTAACTTTGTATTTTTACGCTTCTATAATTTTAAACAATACTAGCAATTTATAAAAAGACTTTTTTTAATATTCGTTATAGTGATTGTTATTACGGTTTTAACGAATTTAATTCATTTTTGAGATTCTTACGTTTCTATTTTGATGCAAAAAGTGTTATGACTTCATGGTTGCGAAGTGATCATACATGGCTAATTCCATGAAAACTTGTCATATCTGTCACACAGCTGAAAATCGCTAGGCTTGTTGGCCCCCGTTATTTTTGAAAAGTTTGCTTCGCGTTAGTCAATTGATGAAATATCTCCGATAAAATAAGTCACATTTTTCCGTTCTAAAATACTTGTAGCCAAAAATCGTACTATGTCACAGACATGACAAGTTTTCATGAATTAGCCACATGACAAAAAATATATATGCTAATTTACAAAGTTTACAAACCTCTGCACAAACAATACTGAAATTAATAAAAGCGAGCTAGGAACGGAAGTTGATTTATTGTGTTTGTAGAAATTGAAAGAAAAAATGATAAATATAAGTAAATTAATTATGTACATATTTGCATAATTTTAAATTATTCACAATCGCCATTAATTTGTGTTATAATTAAATTTTGTATAATAAAAATACACGCTGAACGATGCAGTCGATCACCACTTGCAAGATATTAAAAATCAACAAGGTCCGAATCTAGCGAGCAGAACGGCTCAGAATCTGAACCGAGTAGGTAGCCGTTGGTGAGTGAGGAGATGATATAAAGATTCGGCTACCCAGATCGGAAGAGAAGATCGGAACAGATGCTGAATCACCTAACTGTCCAATCTAGGTTTCATTTTCGACAGGTAATTTCAGGTATTAATATGTGTGCGATAGAAGAAAATTTTGGAATTGGCACGTCCGATTAGTTTAAATTTTATTTACAAATTTTTGGCTTACTAAATAAGGAGGTGCTGGTTCTGTGCCTTATTATAACACAGTGTATATACGCTATATTATCCCTCAATCGTACATAGTTTTTGATTTAAAAAAAAATCTTCTTTGTCTGTGCTTTAATAGAAAAAAAAATGATTTTTTTTATCCATTTTAACAGATTTTATCATCAGGTACTGCGGGTGTCAAAATCAGAAAAATATTAAACAAACGAATGAAATAAGTGTTACAAAACTCTATTCTATCGTCGATAAAGTGCGGCAAAAATAAATACGTCTAGACGTTTTCAGTGGAAATCGGAAAGAAAAGTAAAATGATTTATCGGTATTGGAAAATTTAACTCGATGTCAAAGTTCTGAACCAAGATTTTTAAATTTTTCTCCAAGATAAAATGTAATCAAGACGTAGCACTGATATGCATGGATGCTTTTATTTTTTTCCGTTAGTTTTATGCGAAAGGAATATCTTTGAAATTTTTTTTTTTTTTTTTTTTTTTTTTTTTTTTTTTTTTTGTGTGTGTGTGTGTGTGTGTGTGTGTGTGTGTGTGTGTGTTCCTTCTTAAAAGCTATATTTTGCGTTTGAAACGAATTTAGTGTATAATAATAATGAGTATGGTAAACAACATGTTGCCAGAATTTCCCAAGTTCAAAGAAAAATTCCACATATCTAATAGTTGATAATATTTTTGAAATTTGTGGGGAAATAGGTGATGAAGAAATTATTAAAACTATCAAAGGAAAATAGTGAGAGAGGGAAAAAATTTGAAGAGATGACATTGGGTGAAATGTTGAGACTCCAAACGTCCATAAACTGAAACATAAATAATGGGTGCAAATAATATTTTGAAATGCAGTAAAATTTGCGAAGACGGGATTGCACAGTTTCAGAGAAAAATCTCGTCTTATGCAAATTTTTCACCTCAGAAGCAACATCGTCTTTTATATTATTGCATTCTTTTAATCGAGAAAATGAAATTTTCCATTAAGCCCAGGTTTCCATTATACAGAAGATCCGTTTTCAAAGATTTTATAGTATTTTGCTCAGACAAGAGCTTCCAGTTGACGAAGAATTGAAATGTTTATTCGAAACAGAAAGGTAAGCTGAAAGGGTTGGAATAACTAACAACAAACTCCCCTTAAATATTTTTTCTTTATTCATTTCAATTGCCCCTTTTTTAATGCTATACTCCAGTTTACGATTTTCTCTAGCTTTTTAATATTAATATACATCATATATATTAAAACGCAAAGATAAAAATTTAAGTAGATCAAAATCGACATATTTGCGCATGCGTCAAATGTTTTTCGAAGCTCTTCAATTTAGAAGAAAGTAGAACGAGTTCCTGCTGTCGCAGCGGGCTCATACAGTAGTTTAAAGTTCTGAATTTTTGTAAAGGACGTAGGTTCGAGTCCAACGTCCGATAAAATGATTTCTGTAATATTTTTAGTGATAATTCGTTTCAACAATGACATATTTTATTAGGACGAGAAATTATATAATTATTTTATTATTTGAATGCTTTATAATTAAATAAAATTTAACACTCGGCAATATTAAATAATAATAATTTTATATTTAAAATATTTTAGCTAAAATATTTTGCATGCAATTATAAATTAAATAGAGCTGATCTGCAACTTTTGTTACATTTTCTGATTATTATCAAGTATATATATGTCAGAAAGAAAAGTCTCATTCTTTTCCTTAAAAAATAAAACGGAAAGAAAGAAAAATATTAACATAAGAGCTATAAAAGAAATTACCTTGATATCCATGGTTTAATATTTCAAAAATGTAAAATAAAATTCAAGCAATAAAAAATACATATTATAAATCGTTAGCTGCACCAAGTTTTAAATTTAGGCTTTTAAAGAATGAGTCTGATATAAAAATAAAATTCTTGTCAGTTTTTAACGGTCGTGTAGTTTAAAAAAAGTACTAAAAAATATTTTTTTTAAATATGAGGCCGTAGTAAGTAAAAATAAATGCTCTACCTAATATTTTTAGGTAACTTTCTAATAAAAAGCAAGCATAATTGGCTGTAAATTATAAACTTAAAGTTCTTTGTATTCATTGAATACGTTAGACTGACAGCACCATCTATCGCCTTAATAAAGAGATAGGAATTACTTATACAATATAGAAATTTGCCACGATTTCAATAATTTAAAAGCATCTAATTAAAAATTCAAGAATTTTTCTAATGAAACGTTCAAGTTCTTTGCCGTCAAATCTCGACGGCCACTATCTAGTATAACTTTAAAATGTAACACCTTTTTTATAATTTAATATAATTAAAATAATTTGAATTATAGAAAGGTTATCTTTTTCTAATGTTAAGTAAGTACTTTTCTTTAATGATAACAGGTAGTAATTTTTTTTTATATAGGATAATTCGATCTTCTTCGCGGTCCCTGACCGCTCGAATAAAAGAGTGTCAATGGTTACATGTTTGTGAGTTTTTTTTTCTTTCTTAGATTTTTCTATAAACGAATAATCACACATCTTTATATCCGCCTTATCAGTTTTTTATCCGATATCGTAGTGGCCAAATAAGGAAAGTAATAAATAATCAATTGAAATAACTATTGCTCAAAACTATTCCATTGTCTAAAAAATGTGACAAACAAATAATCAAGACCAGTGGTTCGTAAAGTGCGGTCTGCGAACGCAAGGGGCTTTCTTTGTATCGCATCTTCAGCGTGGAAGGGGTTGATTTTCTTCTTTACGATAAATCGAACATTTTTCTTGGCCCCTGACAGTTTGAATTAATGAGCAAAAATTACTGTATATCATGAAATTTTTCTTTCTTCTTGTGTATTATAATAGAGCATTTATTTTTACTTACCACGGCCTCATGTTTAAAAAAAATAATAAAAAAATAAATAAAAATAAAACTTAACTACACGACCTTTAAAAGCCGACACGAATTTTCGACTTCGAATTAAAATCGACGTTTTAACTATCTTATTGTTTTTAAAATCAGAAATTGTAATATCAAAATCATCGAAATATTTACAGTCAATTGGAATAAACTTACAAAAAACTATTCTGTCGTCCATAAAGTGAGACAAAAACAAATATACGTCTAGACGTCTTCAGTGGAAATCGGAAAGAGAAGCAAAATGATTTATCGATATTGGAAGTTTTGATTCTGTATCAAAATTCTGAGCCAAGATTTTAAGATGTTTTATGCAAGATAAAAAGTAATCAAGACTGATATGGATGGATCATTTTAAATTCTGTGTCTGTTTTGTGCAAAAGAATATCTTCCAACGAGTAATTTAATTTTGTTTTTTGAAGTTCATTTCTTCTTAAAAGCGACATTTTAAACATAAAACTAGTTAGATGTGCCAATCCCAAAACTTTCTTCTATCTCACATATTTTTAATATTTCTAAATGTTGCTACAAATGTCAGTATTTCATTCATTTTTATTAGTTTAATACTATATCAACTTTGACTTTCAACTTAAATTTCTGCTTCAGTTAATTAATCGGAGTAAAAACGAGTTAATCTGGATGATGATATTTATTAAATTCGATAGATTTCCGTTATTTTGTTGTATATCAACTGTTCGCGAATAGTCGGCTTATCAGGAAAGGAAGTTCCTGTCGCTTCATCAGCCGCCGGTGTACAATAGAACTGCAAAAAAAATCAAGAAAATTATACAGAAATCGCTATTATAGTGCCCCCCTTTCGGCGAAATATTTCCAAATGCAGGGAGGACTTTCTTGCCATGGCCAAAAACATACATAAAATTTGGTTCAATTCTATGCATAACTTCATACACTTTTCGATGGTACAATATTCAAATAGCAAAAAATCGCTATTACAACGCCCCCTCCCGGCGTAATTTTTCAAAATTTGGGGAAAACCTTTCTTGCCATGGCCAAGAATATACACAAAAACTTTGGTTCAATTCTATGCATAACTTCATACACTTTTCGATGGTACAATATTCAAAGTGGCACAAAAATCGCTATTTCAGTGCCCCCTTCCGACGGATTTTTTCCGAATTCAGGGAAGACCTGCTTGCCATAGCCAAAAACTTAAAAAAATTGGTTCAATTCTATGCATAACTTCATACACTTTTTGATGGTACAATGGCGACAGACACACGGACATTTTCTTTAAACATGTTTTTTGGGACCTCTGACCCCTAAAATGTGTTAATCCGTCGAAAACCGGAAGTTGAAAAAAAATTCGATTACAATATTTTCTTCTTTTGAAGACAGAAGAAAGTAAATTCAGTGTTTCGATTGTTATACTCGTAGACTAATTTGAGCTCAAAATTCCGATGTTAATATAAATATAAATTTCGGGATCAAAGATTTAAAAATCTGTACGTTATTTGAGGAATAAATTAATCCGGTACTTGATTTATTGATATTTTACTGCTTATGAACTCTACATTTAGCGCAGAAAAATATAGTACACATTATGTACAACGGACAATGAGTCTCATAAAGGACACACCACACTTATTTTTAAAATTGAATGATTTATTAACTATATAATTGAAACAAGTTACGTGTTTATAAGGTAGCTCCTAAATTTTTATATACAGTAATAAAAAAGAATGATTTGAATTTTCTTCAATAGGTGCATGCTTTATCTCTATCTTGTCTATGAATTAAACCACATTAGAGTAAGTAATGAATTTTCATGTTGGCTTGCAGTGATAAACTACTTTTGGCTAATAAGTTCTAGGTGGTTATTCCCGTACGAATGATTTGCTTTTTCATTTTTAACATACATTTTAATCCACAACTCAGTTTTATCGAATTTTTACGAGTAAAGGCGCATTTCTTGTTTCTGCTCCGCTGCTAAAATAGACTAAGACTGATGTCACGTGTAACCATATTAAGTTCAATTTTAATACTTTAAGATTTCTGACATGACTTTCTTTTTTTTCCGAATGTAAATAATTGTGTGGAAAAAAGGACAAAATTTTATTCAAAATTAATCATGACAAATTTATTATTGCTGACAAACTAAGTATTACGGAGTAACTGCAAAATATATGTACACAATTTACAATCGTCCTACATATACACGAGTTTGTAAAAAAGAAACTAAAAGTTCTAGCAGATTTTTGAAATTAATATTGCTTTGTTAGACCCTAATAACTTTCTTTTTTTCCTCGAAAATAATTCTTTTATACGTGATGAAATAAAAGTTAAAATTACCTTGCATATTTCTCTTTCAAAAGCATAGATTTAGAAATGCATTGTGAAGGTCTGTTTCTTGCCCAGCTTTTCTATTTTTTTCTAAAAATTTCTCAATGTTCTTTATTTTATTCACGCATATAATCAAGACATAACGTTACACTTAACCAAGGTACTTTTAGCCAATGTTTATGTTGAAACTAGAGCCATGTTCTGTTTTTAAAATTTATTTCAAATTCATATAATGTATTGAATTTTATTTTTAATTGTATGATTCTTAAGTTGGTCCAAAAAATTCTACTTCGTGCTCCTCTGCAATATTATAACAAAAGACATTTTTCTTAAGTGTTGAGGTACACCTAATTTTAAAATTGAACGATTCGTTTCTTCAGTGTTGATAACACAGTACCCCAGAAGCTTTGAAATTGGATTAAAATATCAATCTTTAGATCTGTATACTAAAATAGCCAATGCAAAATCTATCTCATAGCTAAATCTGTTTCGTAACATACGCCAACAATTGAGGACCAAGAATAGAAAATGCTGAAAATACCAAAAAATTGAATAGTTTTTTTTTTTTTTTTTTTTTTTTTTTTTACGAAAAACTGTCTTAAATTGTATATCAAACGTGGCAAATGAGGTAGCCACGTGGCCTTCTTTTTCCGCTCTCTTGAAAAATTTTCTCTTTTGGACTTTCAGTGTTTTCCATTCTTAGTCCTCAATTTGTCCTGTTAAACGAAATCTTCAAACACATTTATTTTAATCTTTATTTAATAAAGCATTTGATGCCTTTGCTTTGTGAAATACTTTGTCAAATGTTTACGATATTGATTTTTATTTTAAGTATTTTGTATTATATTCTTGTTATTCGTCTAACTTTATTGTAAATGGTAGGTAGTTTAACCCTTTATGTACTGAATTATGAATTCAGGAAAATTTTAACTTCTAAAGCATTTTTCGTGAATTTTTGAAACTACAGAAGAATATTTACATAATCATTTAATATATTTTAGAAGGATTGAAGGTTTTAGAAGGATTAATTAAATTTGCAATTTAAATTAAATTAAAA
The DNA here is from genome assembly GCA_963932465.1 of Maratus speciosus. Classification (NCBI taxonomy): domain Eukaryota; kingdom Metazoa; phylum Arthropoda; class Arachnida; order Araneae; family Salticidae; genus Maratus; species Maratus speciosus. The sequence continues at coordinate 467,881,006 of OZ010790.1, forward strand.
AATGCAATAGTTAGTATTTCTTACGAAATCTACCTAAAAGTATAAGTTTAATCATAGCGTTGGAGAATTTAATTGTTTTTGTCGAAAAGTAATACCTTTACAAATAATTTTACTTTTAAATTTTTTAAATATATTGCTACTGACGATGTGTAAAACTGAAGCAAAAAAAAAAAAAAAAAAAAAAAGTAATATTCCCTTATTTCTAGATTTTTTCTTCTTTTAAGGGAGTAGGATACCTTTAAACCATCAAAATTTTCGAATTTTTTTTATACATATTTTGATTCAGTAATCATTTCTGAACAATATGCAAAAAACCGCATTAAAAAATTCCCATTAGTTTACTAATTATGGCAGTTTTATTATGACTACATATTAAGACTACATAGGATAATTGAACTTTGTGTTGCGTTTATTCAAAATGATGAATTTTGATATTGCGCGCAGTGTTACTAAAAAACTATGCATGGCAATCAAAAGAAATTTTTACCACATATTCATTTCTGTATTATCTACAACTTAAAACCAGAAAAATATAAGATTTTATTTTTTTTCTGTTTTTGTACTTTGAAAATATTTTTCAAAAAGTGAATTTTTTTGTTAATTTTTTAATTTAGTCAATATTTTTTTTCAAATATTCTAGTTTTAGTATAAAGGTAACTCTTATGTATTTATTTTCACCAAAATTTCCTCTTTATATGCATATTTTCAGATTTTATCATGCGCGCAAGATTTTTTTTCTCTTATTGTCATATATTTTTAAACTTCTCATTTCAATATTTATTTATGAGTTTACAAGTAAATATATATTTTTAAATATAAATTTAAATATGAGCTTTATATTTAAATGCAGTTTGATTTTTATTTTTGACTTATTACACAAGTTTTGAAGCTTGGAATATAATGGTATTTTTTTTACTTTTCCGACGTGTTCAAAAGGTATCCTAACCCCTTAAAAAATCAAGAAAACAGAAAATGCAACTACTTGAGATTAAATTCTTTTTAACATTTACTTTTACCAAATATTAAATTAAAAATTTTATACCATTTTATTTCAGGTACTAAATCTTTTAAGAGAGAATTTTAAAATTGGCAAAATTTTATTAGCAAAAAGTGTTATGAACAGCAAAAGTCTAATTAAATAATACAGTAAAATGTATTTTTTGAAAAAGGTAAATATATCAATTTATACATGCAAGAGAATTGAAAAATACATGTTTCATTTCAATATTTTTTTTCTAAAATGTTGTAATTCTTAAAATGAAGAGACAAAAATTTCAGAGTATCACATGAAAGATTTTTTTTTATTTTATATCACATAAAATGGAGGATTCATGATTTAACAAAGCAGTCGCAACAATGTCATAAAATCCATAATGAATAAAAGCAAAGTTGGCCCTTTCACAGATTCAATCACAAAAAACTTGAAAAATTCGTTCTCATTTTGATTTTTTCTTCTTCATATAATACAATTGAGAATAATAAATATGCTAACGACAGTTGAAAATCTTCAGCAAAGTATAAAAAAGACATTTTTGAAACAAGTGCACGCTTAAAGACACTGTAACACCAAAACACGATCAATAAATACCCAGTTTAAAGGAGTAGGAAGAAAAAAGAAAAAAAAAGTATGTCCAGACCCCACTATTCAGAATCTGATATTAATTGCCTGGATTGTAAGTTTCAGCAAACGGATGAGATGTCTCCAGACTTGTCTAAAATGAAAACAGGATGAGTAAATCTTCCGGCTTCGATTTTGGTCCTGAGCCAGAAGATCTGTCTGTAGACACACTTAGATGATCCATTTTAATTCGTCCAATCGAAATGAAGACAAAGTATCAGATAAGACATTTTTTTTTCAAACGCTACAGTTTATTGACATATGGCGAAACAAAATAAATAACTTGAAGCAATGTTTCTTTGGCTCACTGTACATTGCCTTTCAATAGATTCGAACATATATTACAGAATGTTTATATAATAACAAATGTTGTATAACGATCCTACATATAGAGTTTTTTTTCTTTTTTTATCAGTGCATAGGAATGTTGAGAATGCAAGAAAACACATCTTGCACGAGAGGATTTTATCTGGCAGAAAAAAATAGTGCCAAAATATCAGATCAAACATTACAACAGAAGTGAGACTTTAAATTACGTATAAAAAACAATGATTAACTAAGAGAAAAATCCTAATTTGCTGAGAGTTCGAGTTGTTCTTTTTATGGCCTCATCTTTGAACCGCCAGATGGTGGTGTCTTTAACAGTATACAAGCGGTAATCAGTTTTACAACTGTTCTTTAAAGAACCTACACAGTCTTTACGGTAATGTTGCAACTGTGCTAAACTAGTATTAATTGAATATGTAGTGCAAGTACCTAAACAGTTCAATGGAAAATGGTTGTGAAGAGAAACAACCCTTTCTGTGTTGTGAAAGCATTTAACATATGAACCCGGCTTTGTAAAATTTCTGCTTCGATAAACATGTTGTAACATATGTAGATATCGAGGAATACCTTGCTCATGGGCTTCATGATGTAAATCATCTCCATCTTGCAAATCATCCAAGAAATAGACATTTCTGACATTATAACTAGCACGTGTGTAATTTTTTTCCTTCAAAGCTAGCTGAACGACTTCTTTCATCAATTCAGACCAGTTTTCACCCTTGACAGGCATAATTATTTCATCTATATCTAGCAGGACAACATATTCATAATTGTAAAGATTTCTGTAAAGACAATCGTTATAAGGAATGAGCTCGTTTTGCCTCTTGTGTGTAAGTTTCGTTTTCAAATACCAATGCCGAAATCCTGGTAAGTTTGGCTGGTTTCCCGGAAGAGTTATAGGAGTGAGTTGTACAAGGCCTTCATTCTGATAATGGTTTAGAACTTTCGAAATATTGGGATGCACTTCAAGTTCATAAAGGAAAATCTTTTTGGCACCAAGGATATTAAGTAATTCAAGCCATTCTACCAATCTTACACTAAGGTCCTCGTGCAAGAAGTCGAGTCCTTTCACACACACGGCGAAATCTTCTTTCTTTTTCGGCCTATTATTCAGCACTCGAAGATTTGTCGTGGGTTTATCACAACGATTTTCAACTAAGGAGACACTGGTTGGTACTTGACCACCAGATTCTTTGGGCGGAACTTTGCAGGATATTACATAAGGCTGGAGAATACCATTTTTATAATTTCCCCATTTACTATACCAGGCATAGGTATAAGTAGCTTGAGAAAACGCGACAGTTTTCTTCTTGTCAAACCACAACTGACATACAGTAGGTAATGGCTTGATACGATCTATCATTCCGAGAATTCTAACAACAGGCACACTTCCGGCACGCCATCTATTATCATAATATGCACCATACAAATAGAAAGTACCATTGGACGTTTGCAATCTTTGCCAGTAGATATTATTAAAATCCAATTCATAAAGGCTAGGGAACTTGACACAAGACTTGCTTCCGATGGGTCGAAATTTATTGGCTGACCAGTAAGCTAGAGGCAAATTAGAATGGTTAGCAAGGAGGGTAAGTAACTGTTTTTCGTTGAGTGCAGGAGTGTTGTCTACTTGAGGCTCGAGATCAAGGAAATTTTGAGGGATACCAGGCGTCCTACTACCGACTTGATTATCAGAATTTTTAGAAGATGAAGTTGTGGCAATGTCTGCTCCTCCATTGGCAGCTACAGCAGCAGCTAGCGCTTGAGGAGACTGTATATTTTGCAGAAGACCTCTGTTGACCCTTGCTGTGAGGTAAGTCACTGCTGCTTTGTTGCTGGTGAATTTAAAAGCCACGTAGCAGAGGCAAGTCCAAATGCAGATTCCGTAGAGAATTTTCTTAAGAGCTCTTGCAGGAAAGAATCGAAACTTTGTCCACCCCATCTCTGCAGCTGTATGATCTGGAAAGAGAGAGAAAAAAAAAGCTTATATTTTTCAATAGATATGTATTGAAAATAAACTTACAATTTTAAAAACATTGTAGAAATATTCTTTTGAATATTCATACATAATTTAGAAATAATTTAGAAATAGTTTTTACGCGGACCACAAAATAAGAATTTTAGGATATTGCATAAACAAGACAGTATTTTCTAAAAATTTTAAATGTTTTCCTGGTGGTATTTAGGATTACACAACGCTTAAAACTGGAAACTGGAAAAGAGATAGCGTATTGAACGAATTTTTTTTTTTTTTTACTTTAATGATATTTCTCCTTAACACTAAATCAGAGTGATCACAAATATCTTATAGTAGCAAACCCCGCGACTTTGCTCGCGTAATAGTTGAAAAATGGCAAGTGATATTTGCATGACTATTTTTTTATTAGAAGAACACTTTTTGGAATAATTCAAAAATTACAAATTAAGCCACAGTTTGACTAAACTTTATTATAAAAGTGAAATAGACAGAAATGAGATTTTAATTAATAAGAAGAACTAAAACTAATTCCAATTAAATGATAATTTAGAAAGTATTTTGTGACTTTTATGCTCATTTCAGTATTCATTTAAAGTAATGAATTTTTTTAGAAACCATCTAAACACTTTTACATCTTAAAATTAACTATCATGTCAAATTCCAAGCTTCTTGCCTAACAGTCTGCCAACTCTCTGGTGTTAGTGGTACCAACATAAAATGCCGAAACAGAGTTGAAATAGAATGTCTCGAAAAATGTTGAAACAGAGACTGTCACCAATAATTTGTCAACATTAACCTTGAAATCGGTTGGTATTTCCCAATATTCTATAGAAAACGGAATTTAGATGTTTTTAAAGGCTTTCTTGTTGTCCCTGCCAACCAGGTGGTAGTGACACCGGCATAAAATATAGCCCGTATAGGATGAGGGACTATCACTCTTGATCAGTGTTGCCAGTGGGCTACTTTTTTTAAAATTCGGATTTCTTGATTGGTACAACTTTTCTGAAATGGTAAAATTCCCCCTTGTTTTCGCCTTAATTAATATGTCATTAAATATGGCGAATTTTACTATTTCAAAAAAGTAGTGCCAATCAAGAAATCTGAATTTTAAAAAAGTAGCCCACTGGCAACACTGCGTTTGATTCGCAACCAATAACTTCTGTAATCGGTTATTTCCTGAGATTCCATAGAAATCGTAATTTAGGACTCTTTTAGAATGCTTTTCATTCCCTCCCTTCGCTTCACCCCTTTTTAATTTCGAATTTATTTTCGACAGTTCTTAGAGTACATTTAGATTTTATAAGTAACTACCGTGCTATATTGAAAGTTTCTAGCCTCTTCAGTACCGCAGGAATCGCAATTTAGAAAGTTTTTTGCTCCTGCAACCCTCTGGGGGTTATGGCACCAACATAAAATATAGCTTATGTTTGAGCAGGTTCTATCGCCATCAATTTGCAACCATTATGTTTGAAATTGGCATAATCGGAATTTTAAATCGGATTGATTGCATAAAAATCGTAATTCAGAACGCTTTTCGCTCACTTCATCCTTTTATATTGGAAATTTTCTTTCGACAATTCTTGGAAAGCATTTGCTTCTTTGAAGTAATTACCACAGTAAATTTAAAATGTTAGACCCCTTCTTTAACACAAAAAACGCAATTTAGAACATTTTTTGCTCCTGTAACCCCCAGGTGGTAGTAACAATAAAATAAAATATAGGCCATGTTGGAGCGGGGACAGTCACCATCAATTTGAAAACATTACTTCTGAAATCGGTTTATATTTCCTGAGATTGCGTAGAAATCGCTATTTAGAACGCTTTTCGTTTATTTTCACCCCATTTAAATTTCAAATTTTTAAGGAACTCTTCTCAGAGAGCATTTACATCTCATAAGTAATTACCATGCCAAATTTCAAGTTGCTAGCCCCTTCAGCCTAAAAAAATCGCAATTTGGAACGCTTTTTTAAAATGCAAGCGCAAAGGTGGTAATGACGCCGACATGAAGTAGATCCTATATTGGAGCAAGGGCTGTCACCATCAATTTCCAACCATTACTTTTGAAATCGGTTGGATACTTTCTGAGATTGCGTAGAAATCGCCATTTAGAACATTTTTTAGAACTCTTTTCGCGCATTTTCGCCCCTTTTAAATTTCGAATTTTTTAAGAAATGTTCTTAGTTAATGTTCTCATTTATATCTTATAAGTAACTACCATTCCAAATTTCATGTTTCTAGGTCCTTCAGTAACACAAAAATTGCATTTTCGAACGTTTTCTTTGCTCCTGTACCCCCTTTGGGAGAAGTGAAACCGACATAAAATGTAGTCTATGTTAGATCAAGGGTTGTCACCATCATTTTGACACCATTATTTTTTAAATCGGTTTGGTACTTCTTGAGATTGCGTAAAAATCGCCAATTAGAACGTTTTTTAGAACGCTTTTTGCGCATTTTCACCCCTTTTAAATTTCGAATTTTTTAAGATATGGTCTTAGAGATAATTTATATCCAATAAGTAACTACCATGCCAAATTCCATGTATCTGGGCCCCTGAGTAGCACCAAAAATCGCAATTTCGAACGATTTTTTGCTCCCCCCCCCCTTTTAGGGGTAGTGGCACCGACATAAAATGTAGCCTATGTTGGAGCAAGGGTTGTCATCATCAACTTCCAACCATTACTTTTGAAATCGGTTTGGTATTTCCTGAGATTGCGTAGAAAACAACATTTAGAACGTTTTTAGAACGCTTTTTGCGCATTTTCACCCCTTTTAAATTTCGAATTGTTTAGGAAATGTTCTTAGATATCTTTTATATCTTATAAGTATCTATCATTCCAAATTTCATGCTTCTAGGTCCTTCAGTAACACAAAAATTGGATTTTTAGAACGTTTTTTGCTCCTGCACCCCCTTTTGGCGAGTGGCACGGACATAACATATAGCCTATGTTCTAAGTTGGACTAACACCGTCATTTTGATACCATTACTTTTGGAATCGGTTCGGTAGTTCCAGAGCTTACCTCCTACAAATAAATAATTTTTACCTCTTTATAATATTAGTATAGAAGTATAGATAAGAATTAACTGATATTTCAAAGTCAGCATTAAAATAATAAAATTTTCATAGGTAATGATAGGCCTTTCGTAACATAATGAGAAGAAAAGAATTTACTAAGTAAGTATATCAAAATAAATAACTGCATTCATTCTCATTTTAAAAATTTTATTTTTTTTCTCCATAATTAAATTATAGTAGTGTACCAATGTAAAAGATTAAATAGTCTATATCTCATAAATTAGTTTACACTGATTCTAATAGTACGGTACACTGCTGACGTTACTAATAAAAATACTAAATAATATAAAATAGCACTGTAAGAAAATTGTATGATAAATAACAACGACTCTTCAGCAAACCAGAGAACTCTCATGAAAACAAAGGTCAAAAGCAAATTATCTTAATTAAAATATATATAAATAAATAAATAAATAAAATAACATGCAGGTTAAAAAATTAGAAAATCTTCTGCATTAAAGCATTTTATTTTTTTATTTTTTTACACAAAATACGGTAAATATATAAATAAAACATTTTTTTATTTTAGTTTCTAAGAGTATACGAAAAGATAAATTTATATCTTGATTGACAAATTCGAGCTTTGCGCTTTGGTACATATTCAATTAAATGCAAGGGGGGAGGGGGGTGTCATTCAGTTTTTACTTTTAATATAGTCTATTTAATATGGTGAATATAGTATTTCGTATTAGTAATACACTGCATTTGCAATAATATAATAATTTTAAATAAGTATTTAATATAGTGAAAATTTCTTTAAAATGATGCAAAATTTTTCGATAAAAAATGTAGATTAGTAACATTTCAGGGAGGTGGGACCCACTAAACCCTTTCCCTGGGTATAGCTTCAGAAAATTCTACATTATCTGGAGGGAAGGAACATTTTCCTCTACAAGGGCACCTCGTTAATTCAATATTAAGAACAACAAGAGGCTATATATATATTCAAGATGGAAAAAATATTTTACATGGATTGGCAACCTTCTAACTGTGAGAAGGTGTCGATAATTTAAAAGTAACTGGAAAAAAAATCGAAACACTTCTGGATCAGTGATATTTTTTTGCAATTTTTTTCTCTAGATTAACACGATTGCTAAGTAGTGAAACCCCCCCCCCCCCCATCCTGATTTTCCTTAAATTTCCCTGATAATTACAAGTTGACAAAATTCCCTGACATTTCCATATTTTTCAGGTTTGTGACCACCCTGCTAGATGTAAAACAAGTGGTCGAAAAATCATTTCCAAGCGTTTATACACTTCATTAATAGCTGTTCTTTTATGGGTGTTGTTCCATTCACAATTTAATCAAAAACCAGATTTTTTTTTTATTATTATTGTGATTTTTTTTTTAATTTAACCTTTTGAAACTTATTTTATTTCTTAGAGGAAGGTTACAAAAATTAAAAAGTCATTTAGCGTTATTTTTAGCATATTAGTAATAAAATGACATTGCAATTTTTTAAAAATAAAAACAGAACAAAAGCTGTAACTAAAAATTCCTTTAATAAGCTGTTTTTTTTTATTTCAAAATCTATATTTTTATAAATTATCTTGGAAATTAAAAATTACGGACATTGAGTTTTGTGAAATGCAAACACTTTGCAACAATAACTCCTTTATAAATAATATCATTAGTTGAAGAAACTTGCACATTTTTTATTGCTTCTTTTACTCAGTTCAAATAATTCATTTAAGCTCTTAACCATTTAGTGCGCAACTTTTGCATATATGCAAATAACACTGTTTTGAATTAAATAGATTTTTTTATTCGCATATACCTAATTGACACCAGAAAATTAAAGTAGCAATGTTTGCTTTAATTCAAAAAACAGACATTCCGTATTTAAATAAAGCGGAATTAATCATTGAAACTTTCTGGTGCAAAGTCAGATTCTCTGAACTACGTAATTTCTAGAACGTATTCTATCATGGAAATTAAAGGGTTAAAGGTTAAGTTTTATAAAATAATTAATTATATAAAATAAGGTATTTGGAGACATACTTATTAAATTATTTACTAATTCGCATTCTTTTAGCGTAAAACAGCCACACGATAGTAGTTTTTACTTGTATTGCAGATATTGCGGATGTGCAACAGAAGAAAAGATTGACGTATTATATGAAAAATGTATCTCTGATTTTTTTCATTATTTTTCCTATATAATAAACCTTTCAGAAAATTATATTTTTTCGAAAAAAAAAAAAAAAAAGTAAAAAATTGCGCATTTAAGGGTTAAGAGAAATAGATATCGACTTATACACTTGCAAAACTCTTAGTTGCAGCTGAGTAAACAATAAACATCGTAAAACAGCAGAAACTTCTGCAAAGAAAGCATTCACCTGGAACCGAGGTAGTCATGATAAACTAAAAGAAAGAAGCACTTTCTCAATCAACGATTTACGTAGACAGTTTGATCGAGTTCGCATACGGGAATAAGAGTAATTACTCGCTTTGTAATCACAGTAAGAAAGTAGTGAAGAGAGCAACGAATGACGTGAAATTAATCGTTCTTGAATTATTACACAATTAAAAGCCGCATGGAGAGGAAATCTTTTGTTTCAGTTACACGACACTAAAGGAGAAAATGCATTCCAGTTGCAGTGTATGTTTGTATTTTAGCGTTGTTAATTTATGTTGAGAATAAAACTTGGGTTTTTTCACAAAGTGGTTTTCTCATTAAGGGATAAAAAACTACGATTGAAGTAGAACGAAAAAAAATCGATTTCTTATGTTCATTATACTTTAGAATATGGCTAGATTTTTTTAATTACACAAAAAATAACTATGGTTCAAAACAGTATAAAATAGTAAAATGGTACTTATACAGACACATCAAAATAACGATTTTCATTTCAAAAATTTTATTATTAAGATTGAAATTTATTTTATGAGACGAACAAACTAATCTCCGCGGCGTAATAATCCACAAATGTTTCTGTGGTGCCCAACTCAACTTTCTTGACCAGGTGCTTTGAAGTTCTACATATAGCATATGTTCCGGTCAAGGTGTTAGCCTGACGCGGGACCCTTAGTGTTTCGCTCCCAAGCACGCTAGAGACTCATTTTATTTATCCCGAAGGGATGAAAGGTTGAATGGACCTTGCCCAACTCCGGTAGTGAACATTATACCTGTAATGTGTCAGCGCAATGTGTTAACCACTGAGCTAAAAAGTTTTAAATGAATAAAATAATATAATAACAGTATTATTTTTAAATGTATATGGTAACTTCTGATGTACAGAAAAATCTTAATTTTTTTTTTTCCTTTTGTGAAACTTATAAACATGGTAGTACATCATTTTTTTTTTTTTTTTTTTAAACAATCTCTTTAGACTTTAGACCTATTTAAACAAAATGTCCCAACATTACATACGTGATTTTTTGTGTTATGATGTTTTGTTTTAAAGCAAAATTTTCAAAATCTAGTTTTGAGATAAATAGAGCGAAAAATATAATTCAACTCCATATTTCTACCCATAAAATTAGTAATATTCAAACTTGTAACTCAAACCTATAACTCAAGTTCTAAGCAAGATAGGAACAAAATTAAAACTTACTAGTAAGTTTTAGAATAATTAGGCTTCAATATAAAGTCAAAATTAGAAAATCGGTTTTTAGACCGAAAATTCATTCGAAGCTCTTTTCATTGGTCAATAACAGATTTTCCCTTATTAATATTTATACTGAAAAGGATAGGTATTTTTTAAAAACTTTAATAAACTTTTATTTTTATTTTTTAAACTTAAACTTCTTGACTGCGATATGCAAGTGCAAATAAAACTGTCTTTTGTAAGGGGCAGTCGCGAAACTTCTCTAAGAGAAGAAAATTATTTCGCAACGGTCCCGCTTTGGCATCCCTCCCCCTTTTTTTTTTTTCTAGAATGTTTATTGACAAAAACTACTCAAGGCATAACAGAACACCATAAAGCATACTGGAGGTATTTAATGGACCAGAAATTCACAACAATGAATGTAGGGGATTTTTACGATGGGCGAAATTCTGCATGACTTAATAAATGAAACAATTCTTTAATATTTATCATTTAATAGGCTATGGCGATAATTATTAAATGAGAAATTGTTGCACTCCATCCTCACAGCATATTCAAACTTCGCAACGATTTCGGTAATTTCAAGAAATCCAAAGGCTAGGTGACAAACAAATCCTCATATCCACAAAAAAATTACACAAGGCTCCTAATTAACAATTCGTCCAAAAATCGTCTTGTTACGCTTTATTTACAGATAAAATTAAGAATTTTCTAGCTATTTATTATCCGCTAGTAATCGAAACGCTTAAAATTTTACGATGTGATCGATCTGATACACTATTGCATACAACAATTATCCTTAATGTACATCTTAAAATAACAATCACTTAAAAACATAAATCAATATTATAATTAAAATAATTTCAAAAAGTGTTTCAGCGAAAATTGTAAACACAAATTTAAAAAATGCCAAGATCTAATTTATTTTTTCGAAAATCTCTTATGATTATTCCCTCCTCTATATATTTGATTTTTACAGTCCACATAACCCTGTTTCAACAACACCGTAAATTTCAAAATACTTCAAAAAATGTTTGCTCCTGTTATTCCGTTTTTCATAATTAAATACGAAATTGAGACTTAATTTTATGCAGATTTTAAGTTCAAAAGAACATTTTCATAATACAATTTATCAATAATTTAATTTCGAGTTAAGAGGAAAATTAAATTTGTTAAATATCCGCAATTTAAAATTTTATTTTCCTTTGATTTTTTCGTTCACTATATGTATCACAAAAAATTAAGATTAATGATTCTTATTTAATTAAAGATGCAGTATTCGAAAAGAATTTTGAACCCTAATTAAATAATTGAAACTGTCTAAAAAATAATGCTGCACCCATTAATCACGGAGTTTGTCCAAATATTACTCCTTTTATATCACGTTTATATAAAGTAGAAGTGTAAATTATGTTAAAACAAATATAAAAGTATCTTGTTACATCGTTCATTAAAATATATTGCTCTTCTTTAGTTTCTCCCTCCCCACCACCAAAAGAGATTTACTTTAACTGGAACTTCAATGTAATATTTATGTAATGAAGAGAATAATGAATAAAAATTTCTATCAATTTTATTTCGGAAATTTCAAGTATCCGTATAAATTGACAGTTATAACTTGTAAATTATCTTTATCAATTTTAGGGCCCTTGTGCCTAATTTACGCGCCTGGATTCCATCGTGGATTAGATGTATCGCAATTTTCTCTTGTCTCCCACGATATAAAGAGCGATATAAAGAGGAGCTACTGTATTTTTATTACTAAATATGCTCATAGAAATTTTTAGCGTAATAAAAGTTATTTTGAAATAACAAAATAACAGATGCCATTCTTCCGGGTTTTTTTCCAAGTCAAATACATATCAAACCAGAAAACTGAATTAAAATATTTCTTAATTTTATGCGGTACTTATTTAATTTCATTTATTAAGTAGAATTTCCGATTCGAAAACTATTATTTGACTTTAAGAAAAATACCGAATGGCTGGCAAACAATATTTTGTTTCTAAAAATTGTTTCGTTTCATAGAAAAATTACTTTGAGAAATGAATACTGCACCCCCCCTTCCCCCCCCCCCCCCCCCCCACCCCCCGACACACACACACCAATTTTTTCATTCTAACTTGTAATTTTCAGTTTCACTACTAGTGAAATTTTGTTCCGCAGGATATCTCAAAAACTTCTGGATATTTTTCATGAAATTTTCAAAACACATTTTTCATGTTAGTCTGTATAAACTAAACTTAAAATTTCCTTTTTATTGCTCAAAAAATATTTTTTTAGGTGATTATGCTGCTGAAAGTTTCGAAATTTTGTATTAGCGAAATACAAATTTTGTATTAAAAATATAAAAATGCTTTAAATGAAAAAAAAATTTCAGGTTAATTATTACAATCAGAAGTATAATTAGGCACAAAAAATTTCATTCTAGTTGCAAAGTTTATTTTGCAATCCTGCGTGTAAGCTATTACACGAATTTTCTGCTCGACAAATGTCTGAGTTTGGAGTCCCTTATAAATACTAATTCTGCATCTTGCAATTTTTTAAATACATGAAATGAAAGAACATACTTATACCTTTCATCCCAATAAAAATTGTGTTTTAAAATCGTGCATATTTGAAGATATTAAATGTTGAAAATGGTCATTTTTCAGTTTTAAGAGTCCTGCGATCCTTTAAAACAGTTTCTTTTCCCACCGTAAACATTCACAAGAATTCACTTTAAGGCTGCTCCTAAACGCACACCCATGGAATCGCCACACATTCAAGAAAACATTTTTATTCTTAAGTGCCCAAAAATTGCATCCATTCTTATTAAGATTCCAAAGAATCTAACTATCATTTAAAGGCAAAGGATGTTTTAGAAAACATTGCAAAAGTTGGTGTTTTAAACTAACTCATAGTACAGCCTAGGAAAGGCTGTAGATGCCAACAGCGAGGATACAACTCGGAAGGTTGACCTTTTGGCAAAACCATATGTTGCTGGTTTCAGGTACGTAGTCGCAAATAGTTATCCGAACTCACAGCTTGAGACTCCAGTTCCATATACTGGCTTTTGAAACATTGTCCAGTACATGCTTTATATAAAGTAAAATCCGTGGTATGAAAAGTCTTCCTGCTGAGCGGTTGCTAAATAAGAAGATAAGAACCTTCTACCAGGGACTTTCCCTTCCCTTTGCAGTAACCGAGAAAATTGCTGGGAAGTTTTTTTTAGGACACTTTCACTTTCGGAATCGGTTCCGAAAGTGAAAATAACTCTTGAAAAATCTGCAACCAAAATCAAAAATGGAAGAATGTAGAGACTCAGCTATCTAATGCAAAAAACTTTATACAAATGCAAACAAAATATTTGGAAAGAACATTCCCAAAGGTTTAACATTAATTTGGGAGTGTCGTTTCGTGAAAGGACTGCGGAGCCTTAACCCTTTCGAGACCAGTGACTTTTACACAAATTTTATTCCGTTGGCACCACTTTTTTTTTTTAGAAGTTACCTTTACTTAAACAATCACGAAAAGGCTCTAATTAAAGAAACTAAATATTACTTTCTTTTATTGGTGCCTAAAACAAATTCTGTATGCTGTTTTTGAGGGCGCATATATGACCCATGGTCCCGAACGGGTTAAAGACGGGAGCCATAAGAGCTACTCTGAGCTACTACGGAAGAAGTTACCTACTCATTGGGACGAACTTATAATATGAAAAACGTTATTTACTTCTTTTGCATTTAATTATTGCCTATAAAATTAATCAAATTACACATAAAAATGCTGTAACTACGTGTTAAAAATTTGCATTCTTGAGTGGGGAAAATAAATAGCAGAGCACCTTTAACAGCCAAAATATATACCACTGCACAATCTTCTCTGAAATAAATCCAAAGAACACTGATAATGACGAGTCATGACTAATTATCAAAGAATCGTCAAAGCATGACTCAAATCCGCCCTCGAATTCCATTGAAGCCATCCAAGAAGCAGTCGAGTGACAAATCACTCATAAAAAGGGACTTGCTGCGAATAGTTAGAAACGAAATTCATCCTTCAGCGACCGTGGCTATAACAGCAAGATGCCCTTCACGCAAGCCCTCAAACCACGCTTTCAACCCTTTCGTCACGCTGATGAATCTGCATTTGTAAAGAAGTTTGTGTTTCGAGTCGCAGGGAACAGGAGTTGAGCATTTTCACTAATGACGCAGGTTAATGATGCGTGGTACTCTAAACACGGAAAACAAAACCTTGTGATTAGTATCGATTTTCGAGTAAAAATCGTTATCAGGTAAGTAGTAGATGCCCTAATCGCCAGTGTTACAGGAGATTAGGGATAAAGTTAAAAGTTCAAGTTTTAAAGATGACTCTGTAATTAGCAGTTGACACGATAAGAACTGAGGTAATTTTTGATTCCGTATTCCCTCGGGAATACGGCTAGTAAATTTTGTTTTAGTTTTCAGCTGTTTAGACAATGATGAATACTTCCGGTAAATGAAGAATTAACATTTGTGGATGCCGCAAATTTGTGGATTTAATCGCAGATTGTACGACAAACGTATTTATTATTTTTAATTTTTTTTTGTTGTTGTTACAAATGACCGCCACATTATTTAATTTTTCTGCCGATTTGTATAATTTCTCTTCTAATTTATTTCTTATAACTGTTAGAGAAAATCTTGAATTTGTAATAGCGTAACTACTATCCGCAAAAAATTCAAGCGCGTCCGCTCAGAGATGCCATTTAAAAAAAAAAAAAGAAAAAAAAAGGAAATTACGTATGAAAGAAAAATTTACGACATTTTTTACAAGATTTATGCGTAAATTTTATGAACTATATTTTATAAAACATAAAATATATACATGGAAAAATGTCTTGCATTAAAATGTTTCATAGTATTTTCTGTAAAAAAATGTATTGCATTTTCAAAGTTGAGTTGAAGAAAACGATTACCTGTCAACATGTATGGTTTTATACTATATTAACATTCTTTCACCCAAATGTAGAGTTTAATTTTCATGTATTCTAATCAGTAGCAAATGACGTGAATATTAAATTGTTAATTATCATTCTTATATGTAGAGAAACCACAACATGGTTCAAATTTACAATTTTTTCAATGACCGACTATGAAAATTGCAATTTTTTTACGCGACCTCTCGTGGAATAGCAATTAATTTTTACGCTTATTTCACGAAAATTTACGGGTTTTTTACCCGACTGAAAAGAAGGGTTATGTGTTTCACGCCTATCTGTGTATGTGGATTTCTTTATACCCTCGAAACATCTCAACGGCTGGATGGATTTTAATGAATGAGGTCTCAAACAATTCGTCTTAACGGACCGATGGTTATAGGCTAGGTTTTGTAATTATAAATTCAAAATGGCGGTAGTAAACGAAAAAAAAAATTACGCACCCTATTGAGTGGCATATCATTGGATAGGTCTTTCAAAATGAAGACGATGTTTCATTGACTATTTTACAGTCAAAAGCTCCGTTAAAATATTATACAACCTGGAAGTTGTGTATGTATTGTGGATCTCTAGCTTTACTGCAACTCTAATCATCATAGACATCTTAGACCTCATCAAAACAGTGTTTATAGATGGGAACTAACAATTAAACACAACTTAATAGTCATCAATACAAGTAAATAAAAAAAAATAGGTAAGTAATATAAACAAGTAATATAAAAAAAAATATTTTAAGTCAATTCCTACTTATTCCTATTTTTTTTCTCCCATTCTTCTTTCCTTTTGAGTGGCGCTTAAGATGCATTGGTCAAGAAGAGGGCTCTCTCGGTCTTAAAATACCTTGATCAAGAAGAGGGCTCTCTCGATTATTGAAAATTAATTTAATTAATGAATTAATATTTGAAAAGAAACTGGATTAACATCGAGTGTCATCCACTACAAGTTAAAAAAAATTTTATTTGAGCTTGATTGAATGAATAATAAGTATTTTATTAACGATTGATAATTTGAACAAGATATATATAGCGAGAGTGTGATCTAATAGTAGGAATTGAAAAAAAAAAAATAGTTTGATATTAATTAGTTCGCTTTTTACGCAGTCGGTTTTTTGATTTTTTAAATTTAATTGTTTATTTACGTCAAATTTACCTCTTGACGAAATTAGCGATTTTATTCCGCTACCGTTTGAAGAAATTCCCGATAAATTTCTGCAATTGCTTGACGAAATTTGAAAGTATTTTTTTCCGATCGATTGGCAAAATTGCGGATTTTTTCACGAGCGATTGATGAAATTTGCGATTTTATTCCGCGAGCAATTGACGATATTTACCTTTTTTTACTTCAAATGTTTGAAGACATTCTATATTTCTTTCTCAACCGATGGGTGAAATGTGTTTTTTCCGCGACCGATAGATGAAATTCGCGACTTTTTTTAGACCTCGATGAGATTCGCGACTTTCGCGAGTGTTTGCGCGACCGTTTGACGAAATTCGGATTTTTTTGCTCGAGTGATATACCGAAATTTGCGTTTTATTCTTGGATCGTTTGACGAAATTCGTTTTTTTGGAAGTGCACATCAACGCGATCTTTTTTAACGATTCAACGGAAATTTCTGATCGATTTAAAAAAAAAAAAGCAAAAATCCCCCCCCCCCCCCCAAAAGCAGTAAAGTGGTATCCCTGGTCCGCTGGAAGGTTAATCAGTTTACATATTAAAATAAGGAAATAACTTACTGGTTAAGTTCGATTGTAAATTTTGGTATATTTTTCTATTTTCAAATTGAAGCAAAAAATAGAAACAAGGTATTTCCCTGAAATGTTATGATAATTGTCACAGTTGTTCTCAGAAAAACGCACTATGTTTTAATCCGAGTTAACATACAAAATACCATTTTAATTTATAACGCTTCAATATCAAGGCAAAGACGCACATATGCACTTACAAATATATATCCACTTTACGCGAATAAACTGCACACAAGCATGTGCATGTAGGAGCTTCTCAACCAATCAGGAGCTATTTTTAATTTAATATAGTTTATTTAGTAGTGGATATCGCCGAGCACTAAAATCCATGTAGGATTATGACTCATATGCTACCCAATTCCCCTTTCATGACCATGGTCTAGGGTTGTTGCATGGCATACTTTTCGATCAAGTGGTCAACCTGACGCGAAATTGGTGGATTTAGTTCCCCAAGCAAGCCTAGCTATTTTGTCACCGCCAAAGGATTGAACTTTGCTCAAATCCACTGGCAAAACTCAGACATGTAGTGCTGCATCGCAGTATGGTAGTCAGCAGGGCGTCCACATGGCAAAACTATCCAATATGATAGCCTACTTTTCTGCCCCGGCCGTCAACCACGAAAAAAAAGTTTCAAATTGAAGAAAAAAGTACTTAGTTTGTTTAGAAGCTCTCCAGTAAGTAAGCAGCTACATTCGATGTTTTTTTCACTCACCATAATAAAACTGTTAAAAACTTTTGTTAGTTCAAGTATCGGTTTTGTGCAATATCGACGACACGGAAAAGGAAAGCATGCGCTAATTTTTGTAACTGTTCGAAAGTTATTTTATTGTTGCTTTAGTTAGATAAATTATTGTTGCCGGCAACGATGATTGGGGGCTTCACAAATACAGGGTTACTCTAAATGATGGACCCATTTTCAAAAAATTGTAAATATTAAAGTACAAATCCAAAATGAACACTCTTTATACCAATGAAAAGAGGAAGTTTCAAATTTTTTTTTTAAGACATTATAAATGCTCAATGTGTCCACCGTTAATACCGAATTTGGTACGAAATGACCGCTGCACTGCAATTTGCGACTCACTTCTTGCGAACCCAAGAATGCAAAAACCTTGTGCTCCACATTAACCATCTCATTCATAACTGACAGTGAAACGAAATCGCGGCCTATTGCTGCGCGACCTCTACCGACCGCTTCTGAACTATTACTCAGTAACAGCAGATACGTTTTCTCGTGTGTGGGACGAGTTTAGCTGTCGCGTAGATGTTTGCCGTGCAGCAAACGGTGGACACATTGAACATTTACAATGTCTTTAAAAAAAAAAACTTTGAAACTTCCTCTTTTCATTGGTATAAAGATTGTTCATTTTGGATTTGTATTTTAATAAATACAATTTTTTGAAAGTGGGTCCATCATTTAGAGTAACCTTGTATATCAGACCAAGTCCATTTTGAAAAAACAAAATGATATAGTCCATTTAGATGGTCCATAAAATCTGTTTTATCAACTCCCAGATTGAACCAAGCCTGTTTCCACACCCTTTCTTACATATGGCATCTGTTTACAGACTTGGTTCACTATGGGAGTGGATAAAACAGATTTTATGTACCTTCTAAGTGGACATTTTTTTTTTCGAAATGGACTTGGTCTACTATGGTTGTGAGTTCATCAGTTTATCTTAAAAAAATCCCGAAAATCTGGTATATCTTAAAAGTCTTAATTTTTATCTATTTGCAATATTTCAAGCTTTCCCTCTTGCACAATTAACTTCTTTGACCGTAATCCGTTTCCCCGTTCATAGATGGTGACACTTGATGATCTTCAATTGAAGTTTCGATTCATATCCAACTTATTTCGGTTTAATTTTTCTGGTGTACTTCACTGGATGGCGCCGCTGCAGTTTCCCAATTATGTAATTGGTGAAGACAACAAATTGTCTCTCATACAAGACGCTTTCGTTTCTAGAATTTTAAATCACTTCAACATCATATTTTATCCGAAGGACGGCTGCAGAAACAGCTCGAAACGCAGATGATATGTTTTTAGCATCGTATTTATTTCTACAAGTTAACTTAGAGTTTTTTTTTTTTTTTTTTTTTGTGTAGCATTTAGAAATTTTATGTGTTTTTACAAATACATTCTTATTTATAACACATGGTTAGTCTAAATGATCCACCGAGTTTCAAAACACTGTATTGAGAGGTATACGACCTACAAAGACGGGTGACACATGACAAGATACATACACTCTCCAAGTTTCGTGGCTCGAGTGCAGGAACGCATCACTGCTGCTGTGACGGTCATCGACAGAAACATGCTATTGAACGTATGGACGGAACTAGATTACCATTGATGTGTGAGCCGGGTGACTAAGGGCGCACACATTGAACATTTGTCAGTATGCACTAGAAACTTGGTGAGTGTATGTATCTTTTTACGTATAACTCGTGTTTGTACGTCGTATACTTGTAAGTAAATAGTCTTTTGAAACTCTATAAATCATTTAAGCTAACCTTGTATTTCATGGTGCAACTGCCCAACACGTTTTAAGAAATGAACTATAATATTTCAATTACACCGGAGTATTTTAAGTATTGTTCCTGTACTAAAATAAAGAAATTTTGACATTATTACTATAAATTCATAAAATGAGGCAAAATGGTTTGTCTTTTCTCTTATGATTTTATTTTCTTTTCTTATTTTATTTTTTTTAAAGGAAGGCTTAATGAGTTTTGTTATTTTTAACACTTTCCAACACGATAAAAAAAAAGTGTTTATGACTTTGGTTTGTCTGCCCGTGCTCTACTTCCCTTGAATATATTCGGATTACTCTCAGATTTTATATGTTACTAATGTTTACTATAGCACGATCCCTACGGAAAAAGAATTGTGTAGCATTTACAATTCGTTTACAGGGACAGTCAAAAGTATTCCGTTACATTACGGTGAATGGGAAAAAACCTTTCCAAGTGCGTTTTAATGATGCTACACTATTTAAAACATAATGAAACTAACATGCATTTATGAAGTGCACTAAAACATGCATTCTATTATATATGGGGTGCTACGCATTTATTATTCTTTTACAGGGCCAGACAAAAGAATATCTTTACATAACAGTCTACGGCGAAAAATTGTTTGCAGCTTATATTAATTATGTTATAGTATTTCAAATATAATGAAATTGCTGCACATTACTGATATTTACTAGAAGATATACTTGCTGTAGAATATCATGTTCAAAGCATTTATTGTCATTTACAGGGACACACAAAAGATTTCGAATATATTACTGTAGCCGAAATGCTGCATATTAGCGATAATTGCCGGAAGTGCATTTTCAGTTACGGTTATGTGCTTTTAACTAAATTTGTACATACTAAGTGGTGCGTATAAATGCTATAAATCATATACAGGGCTACACAAAAGAATTCGTAAGCATTACTGAATATGACCGTAAATCAGTTAAAGATGGTTTTTAATTGAGTACTGCATTATCAAGCTGAATTACATTTAGTATACTAAGAGAAGTTTGTAGAACATAAAAATCATATACATTACTACACAAAGAACAGGATACATGGCCGCCTATGGATGGTCATTTCTGGAAGTGCGATTTCAGTAGTTTTAAGCGTGTATTATCCTGAATTAAATTTTACCTCAGTTGGCATGTATAAAAATCAGTAACTAATATACAGGGCTGTACAAAAGAATGTATGTTTCCATCTATTGGTATAAATTGCTGAAAATGAATTTTCAACCTTTTTTTTTTTAAACTAAATTTTAGCACACTATGAAGAATATATACAAATTTATAGATCAAATATCGGTCTGCACAAAAGAATGGAAGTACATTTCCGGCTATGGACGTTAATTGCTGAAAACTTTTTTTCAAATAAGCTACGCGTTTTTAAAAATGTTTACTTAACCCATTTATGCCTGAAATTTTGTTTTCTCAAATTTGTTTATAAAATCACTTTAAAATATTGCAAAATGAACTGGAAAAATACTAAAAGAAAATTACGCTAAAATAATTTTGTATTTATTTGATAAAATGTAAACGTGCTAAATATGAAAATATCCATATATGGAAAAATACATAATTTTATGTTTTGTCTAAATTTATATAAATTAAGCTCTTAAATTGTATATTATGTACTATAATTAGTATTTTTATGAACTATTAAAAAAGTATATTTATTTTTTTAAGAGACTAATAACATTATAAGTATAATTAATAATAACAATAATCGTATTTGAGGCTAAAAAAAACTATTTCAAAATCATCTTGAAAAGGACTTTACATAAATAACTGCCCTCTAAATGTCTAGTAGAAATATACACCCATTTGCGCCTTGCGCCTTATATTTTGTACGTTACAAACGTGCATAAAAAAGCAGGCTTGGATATATAATTTCGCAATTAAAAAAAAATACGTGTTTAAAAGATGTCTACAAGCTAAGATTACGACTTATTTAGTTGGATCCTTGATACAAAAAATACAAATAAACTTACTTTATTATACATTTCGCTACCTTAAAAAATGAAAAATTTATAAACACCGAAAAACGACGATCATTTAAGCAAATAAATATCAATCTTATGCTGTCATCTCTCGGTAATAGATAAAGACATTTATAGACAATTACTTCATACAATTTTCATGTTGTAAAAAATAAGAAAATTATAAAAAAATTATTAAAATTCGAAACTTCCCAGAAATGGACGCTAGGCATAAATGGGTAAAATATCTTGTTTACCTTATTAAACAGCGAAGGTTTGTTAAGGTAATCTGGAAGCGTTGGAATGTGCTTCATAACCTACGTTTGATTGTATGATTTTTCTTTCTTGTTTAAAAATGGGTTTAAGTTGAGCTGTTCGTTTCATAAACTTTGAATTTGAGAGCGAATTTAACTCATTTTTCAGAAGGTAAATTTGAGTTGAATTAGATTTTCTTTTTGTAAGTTTGCACAACACTGACAAACAGCTTCTCGATATGATGATGCATCCAACTTAACTGTTATTGTAATGTAATGGCCCGTTAGAGGTTCGGGGATAAGTCCTGCATCCGATCGGGTAATCTGGTGTTACCTCAACCTAGGGTGTCAATGATTTTAATCAGTTGATTTAAATCAGCTATTAAATAGTGATTCTAATCAACTGATTTTTTTAAAAAAATCATTGATTAAAATCATAAATTTTCCAAATGTTTAAAATGACAAACAAGTATTAAAATCCAAGATGAATATAATTTGGAAAGTTTCTACAGGCATTTTGACTTATGAATACACAAAAAAAGCTTTAAATAATTGTTTCTAAGCTTAATTCCTGACTGTTGTAAAAAGTTTAAGTACAGTAAGTTTGTAAAAAGCCTAATTTTTATCTAACATAACATAAAAAGGATTTCAGTTAAAAATTATATTTAAATCTAATATAACTTGCAATGTCATAATTTCCTTTTAGTAATTAAATTATTCTTTTATATAAAATAAGCGTAGCAAGTATAATAAATTTCTGCAAGTAAAAGAATAAAAAAGCCAGGATCTTATTTTCTCATTCTATTTTTAGAATAATAAATTTATAGCACTTACTGGAGATAAAGAAGAATTAAAGAATAATATTGACCAAACCGCTATCGTAAAAGAATGTATAAGAGAAAAAGAACCAATTGGTATAAAATGTTAAGACATGAAACTAATGAAAATTACTTATTTGCAGTTTTTATTAATTCTGTGATTACTTACTGTTTCCTCTAGATATTTTTTTTAGGGCGCCACAACCTGCCCCTTTTGAAATTGGCAAAATGCACCCTGCCTTTTAAAAAAATAACGTAATTCACCTGTAGTTGTAGACAGAGATTTCTTGCAAAAAACTTCCAAATCCTACAGTATTTCTAAATCTATGTGCAAAAATGATCGAACTTTATTTCTTTAGAAAAAAAAAATTCAAACATTGTTATTTAATTGTATTTTTCAATTTGTAATTCATAAATTTATTAAAATTAATGGCACTTTATTTATTATACTAAGAAACTATGTACCTTTTTTTTTCTTATATAATTACTAAACACATTACTAATATTTCCTCACGAAATGGTGCCCTTTTTTGGAATTAGCATCCTGCCTCATTTTCTCTCTAGAATGAGTACTAAACTATTAATTATCATTTTAGTAATTAAACCATAAAAATGTATATTATGTTCCTAATTACAGAGTTAATTGTTTAATAATTTTAATAAGTGCAAATATCACCAGTATTTAATATAGTTTTACATAATTAATACAAAATATTAATTTAAGTATATAACATATTGTATGCTACTAACTAATGAAACAACTAATTTGCACTTTTTATAATTTATATAATTACTAACTGATAATTATAATTTTAATTAAAGTGTAAAAACACAGATTATGTTAGCAATTAGAGATTTAACTGTATTGGAGGCCTAAAACTCTTGGTAGCTATTCAGTATTTGAACGATGGGAAAATAATCATAAAAATCCGATTTAAATAAAAAAAATTCGAATATTTTGATTTAAAAAAAAATCTTGGATTTTTTTACACCATACCACAACCCGACCCGACCGGACCTGCGCTTTGTGTAGGTGGTGCCAATTTTTCCCTTTGCGAATCAGGTTGACTAATTGTGCAAGATTTAAGCGGGGTTTGGATTGGCTCGGTATTTCAAAAGAAAGTCCAGAATAGGTATTATTTGATGTTAAAAAAAAGAAAAAAAGCATTTTCATATAAATGAGTATATTACACTTATTTTTACCATAAAAGGTGAAAGTGTAGACTTTTTTTTTACCATATGTGTGTTAAAAAGGGGATTCATTTATTTCTTTTCTCATTGATTTCGGGCTGGAGTGTATCGGGTTTGGCTCTGTTTAACTTCAAGTAGATTTTTCGGGTTCAACATTTGCAAAAAATTAAAACTGAGTATTCAAAATAAAGTACTAATAATAATAATAAAGAAAACCTTATGAAATATTTGAAATCATGATCAAGAAACCGACTTCATTTTTGCGCTAAAATAAAAACAGAATTAAAAATAAATATTTTATACGAAACCAATAAAAACGTATGCATTATAATAAAAGACTAAGCATGTGCGAAAGTTTACACGTCAAAACCTTATAGAAAACATTTTACACCTTGAAAAGGTTTTGATAGGGAAGTAGAGCAGATTTATTAGGCTCAAAGTAGAGAAAAAATACGAAGAAAGTAAACGTTGATGTATTCTTCTGATTATCTGCGCAAGTCCCTCGGGGATAAATACTGCTTTTTTGCGGAAATCGTGTATTTTATGGCCAGGCTCAAAGGCAGGTATTGGCGAAAGTAAAAGAGCTAAAGTTAATCGATTTGTAAGACAGTTAGCACAGTATCAAAAGTTATATAAGTTTTAGAATATTTGCCTTTAATCAGTTCCTTTTCTAGAATGAAATAAATAAATGTAGTTATTGATGAATTTGTAAATTTAACTATCCCATGCATGGAATATTTAACGGGTGAAAAACATTTTTTGGATTTAAAAAACAAATTGATTATTAAGAAGAAATAATGAATTTAAAATCTTACATTTATTGCAAAATTACAAAACGAAACTTTAGTAGCAAGAGCAGAAATTCTTTGAGAAAAATCTCTCACGTATAAACAAATTTGTTAAAAGCAGATTTTCCAACAGAATATTTCAAAAGAAAATGGTTCAGCCATCTATTGTTGAATTTCACAAGTACAAGTATTATAGAACTTGATATGAAGTTTATATGCGATAAAGGAGTAAATATCAAATATTTTCAGTTCTATGTGATTTGTTATTCAATAGACGCTCATATGAGATTGCATAAATCATGAGAGAATTATCAAATATTTTGGTACGTAGTCTCCCTAAATCACTAATAACAAACAATCATATATTATTTCCGTTGTCAACATACCATTTTTTATGTATTGACAAAAATCACAACAGTGAATGAGGTATCATTCGAAAGGTTTTTGAACCGGCTTCTGACATAGTACACTTACCTTTACATAGTACACAATGTTTTTTTAATAAAAATTTGTAGCTAATTAAAAATTAAATCAGCATTGTTTTAATAAATGAAATAAAGGTTTTTATCATAGCAATACTTACCACAAAAATAAAATACTGCATTGTATCATGCTCAGCAATTTTTATAAAAAAAATAGTTCAAAAAAAGATGAAGTGTGGATATCAGCGCACGGGTTCATTTTATATTTAAGATTAAATAGCGAAATTGAAATGGGTAAAAGTGGTATTTCACGTATAGCTAAAAGGCATGCCTTGCTATATTAGATTAAATTGTATTTTATGTGCATTAAATTTAATTTTATTTGTCCCATGTTTTTCCTTAAGCGGATGACGTCTTCCTGTAATGCAGTTAAAATAAGATTGTTTAATTTTTTCCTCGCGCAAGCCGTTTGCTCTCTTCGATCTGTTTTTAGGGTGTTATCTGTTAGGGCGATCTGTTTTCAACTTAGCTGGGATAGATGAAATGATATTATGGCTTGACTAATGATGTTTGCAGATATTTCTATCCTTAATTTTTCTTCGGAAATTTAAACCTGCATCTAAAAAATATTACAAATTTCTGAATAATATTAGACTACAGTGCGGAATCCTTGCACGGGTCCTACTGGTATATTTAAATAACGAACAGCGAGACTATATTATTATTAGAAGACTATATTATTTAACTTAAGAAAGTCCACAAGCAAATAAGCGAATGTTTAGAATCACACGGTCAGTTATTCAAAAAGTCCAGGTTCAGGTCATTCATTGAACATTGCTACATAAAAGTTGTAAATGTGAACGTTAAAAAATATAGAGTGGTTTGTCTCTATCTGAGTGGTTGTTAGTTGGAAAAGTGGCACGCTTTCGTTGAGACAAGACAATCAAAATTGCGTGTGTGTGAGGGACAGGGGGGTCTTCCTTCAAAGGAGGAGCAGTCCTCTTTCCCTGCATTTTGACCGAACTGAGACCAGAATCAAAAGGAATTAGAAGCAAATATTTCTTCTTTTTTTAGAATAAGAAACAAATATGTTATTTTTCTAATAATATTTGATTAGATTTTAATATTTTCAAGTTATTAAAAATATATTTCGTACTTAAAATGGGTTAATTTGAACAAATAATGTTGAAT
Organism: Maratus speciosus; assembly: GCA_963932465.1. Lineage (NCBI taxonomy): Eukaryota > Metazoa > Arthropoda > Arachnida > Araneae > Salticidae > Maratus > Maratus speciosus. The sequence goes on from OZ010790.1 coordinate 467,907,428, forward strand.
TTTTTAACAATATTATATTTACTACAAAATTGCAAAACGAACCTCACATGAGGCTTACAATCAATAAAAAATTAGTAAATTTTAAATAGTTTTCGTTTTGTGAGAAATTAAACTTTGAATACAATAATACACAGTAAAAATGAAGTAGAAAACAGTAAAGTCCTGTTTTTTGTTAATATACAAGAGCAGAAATTATTTGAGAAAGTCTTCGTTAACAGGAACAAATTTATCAAAAGGAAATTTCCCAACTGCATATTTGAAAAGGAAATGGTTGTGTGCTATATATTGCCGTATTTCACAAGCAGTATACTTAATTCTATGTAATGCTTATACGAGATAAATAAATAAACCAGTTCTGCGGGGGTTGTTTTTAAATACAATCTCGTATGCTATTTCCATGCGCGAGATGGCTATTGAACTAGCTAGCCCTTGCAAATATCGGACGTCCCAACTAAGAGGGATTTCTTTTTAAAATTAAGTAATTTGAATACGGTTAACGATAAAAATGTCGCGTTTGTTGCATCTTTATTAGAAAAGCAATAAATGTAACCATACGATATATTCACGGGTATTGGCTAGTTTTGTTATGAGACTCCGTCTTGTTATTGTTGAAAGTGTCGGATGTTTCGAAATTAGTGTAATTTACGAGATGTAAATTTCCAACTGGGCGAAAAATGTCCGGATCAGGATTCAAACCAGGGATCTCTTGGCTGAAGCAAGCAATGCTCTACCATCTGAGCTATCCCGGACGAATCTGGTGGATCTAATTCAACCAGCTAACTTTATTGATTACAGCATCTTGGTCTCATACCTGAATCAGCTCAACAGAATAAATCGCGGGTAAAGGAACCCAAGAAAACGCTGGATACGTAATTACACTAGATAAATTTTAATTTAGTTACATTTTTATCAATAAGGTTAGCTGGGTGATCAACCAGATTCTTCCGGGATAGCTCAGATGGCAGAGCATTGGCAACTACAGCCAAGGGATCCCTGGTTCGAATCCTAGTCCGGACATTTTTTACCCAGTTGGAAATTTACATCTCATATGATTTTATTTACCAATTAGAATAATTGTATTAAAATTTATCTAGTGTAATTTAGTTTATTTCGGCTTACAGCGCCACCTATTAGGGAAATTTTAAATAAATTTTGAAATCGTATGGTTAAACATTTATTGCTTTTCTAATAAAGATGCAACATACGGGGCATATTCCTATCGTTAACCGTTTTTAAATTATTTATTTCTGAAAAAAAGTCCTTCCTTTGTACTAATTGGGTACACAAGCTTTTCAGGAAAAAATGCATTATGTATACCAGTTAAATAGAAAATTTCCGTCTTCAATCACATTAATTTTAATTATTGTTGATACTTTTAATTATTCATACTAAACTTAATAACGAATTTCAAAATACTTCTCTATTTTAAATACGCCATTATGATGAGATCAAACTTTAACATCAGCAAACTATAATCTTCCAAAAATCGTACATCTTGAAAAGATTTCATAAGTAAGTGCTCAAGGCATCAAAATAACCAAAGAAATCGCATTACGACTGCAGTGAAATCTTAATTTCCGAGTTTGTGGAAATGTTTTAATACAATTACAGAATTTAAACATATTTTTAGAAACTAATTCAAAATTCGCTTCCAAGCGTGCTTCTTTAATTAAAATATGTATTTTCTCTCCTGGACAGTTTTTAAAGGATTGCGGAAAGTAATTGGACAAAAGAGATGTAATTTGTTCTAATTAGATTTTCGAGGAGATTCGAGGAATATGCGGGATAGAAAAAAAACGGACACTCCAATTAAAATAATGCACGAGAGATGGGACGTAACATGCATTAACTTGAGGGTAATGGGAAATTTATTTATAAGGAAGAAAATTTTTTAAAAGGCTTGTTTTCTTTAACTTTCTTTTTTATAGAGATTATGCATGACAACAGTGAATTCCACAGGGAAATCTAATATTCGAGATGTGAATTAAAAACTTTGGCGAAACTATTCTTCAAAAAAAATGAAATTTTCGGAGAATTCCTAAAATAAATGAAACAAAAATTAAGACTTGTCAAAATTATTACAATTTGTTGAGATTTAATTCGGTCGGTAATGCCTCTTTTTTAACCTTTTCTTTCTTTATGACATTTTTCAACATAGTTAAAAAGTCTTTAATGACTTTGGTTCGTATGTCTCTACGCATATACAGTAGGTAAAAAGGCAAAAAAGGAAGAATAATAATTAAAAAAAAAACTCATTAACTCCAGCAAATTATCATATAAAAATGAGACTGGTACCATTTGATTTATCAATATCGTCTACTAATGAAGGCTATAATTAAATTTTGTTTAAGGGGTCGTCTATATGTAAAAATTGCACCAAAATTTATAATTTTCAACACCTAATTCCGAAATATTTGGATTATCCGCTACATTTTACGAGAGGATACGAAACGAGAAGTCATTCGATCAAGTAGCTTAGGAATTATGTGGATTTAAAGTTTGTAATTCCTGATGTTAAATTTATTTTTATGTGCGTTCGTAATTATATAAATACGTAGCACCTATAGTCGTCGTCTGATCTGTCCGTCTGCCCGCATATAACAACGCAAAAACTATCCAATCGAATGGTTTGAAATTTAATATATATAATCGTTCAGAATTTTGTCGAGTCATTTCAAATTTTATGAAAATCGAATCAAAACTTAAAATGATAGTAAAAGTTTTCTTCATTCTATTAAATCCTATCATACGTAATTAATTCAATGATATCCCATGATATGTAATGATTTTAGGTTGCCATGGTGATGACGTCCTATTTGAGATGGAGTCATTAATTCCGTACTACTGAATTTAATTTATGTAATCGTAATAAATTTTGTATTCATGCATTTCTGCATAAGAGTGCAACAGCTATTGCACCAAGAACTGAATATTTACAAAACTAGTTATAGTACGTATATATTCATTTACCACGTTTGACGTACAATTTCCGACTTGGTAATCGTTGCAAAACAGAATACAATGCGAGTAGTTATTTATGTATAACCCAAACACACTTGGCGGACTAAAATGTAATTTTGAATCAACATATTTGAAGCTTCGGGAAAATTATTTCAGTTAAAAAATTCATAGGTTACAATTCATATTTTTTTTCGACAATTAATTTTAAAATATGGTAAGTTTAGAAATGATTTTTGAAAAATGAATTGTAACCCATTAAGGAAGGATTAAATGTATAAATTAAAATACATAAATTTTACATTTGGTTTAAATTAGATTATTTTAATAAATTTTTTTTACAGAAACTCGTCTAAAAATATTTTCTCAGGGGGACATTCTTACGATAAATAAAAAGGATTCAAGCCTTTCAAAACTGATTTACTTAGCTTCGTATGACTTAGTTATGGTACACACACTTTCATAAAAATAATGCACTAGAGATGCGACGAAAATGCATTAACATGGAGGCAATGAAAAATTTGTAATAAAGAAAAGCTTTCTAAAGCCTTGTTTTCTTTAAAACTTTCTTGTGAATGTATCCAGAATAGTGATGTTTGCTGAGATTTTTAATATTCATGAAGATATGTATTACAGAAAATAAAAAATTGGATTGTTTCGTTTATTCAGTAAAATTTTTAAAAATAATTATAATTAGCGAGTCGTCATAGTTAATTTAATTCGCAGTTAACCACGCCTTCTACCGAAAAAAAAGACTAGACAAAATTACCAGCAGTGTCTAATGGACCCATATGCAAATATATTTAGGGTTTACCCGAATTGATGGTAAGAGCTGTAGGGTATGATTACATGGAGAAAAAAAAAAAAAAAAAACTAAAACCACGTTCGCATTTTACTTATTTAATGAAAAATACAGGGTACAGAAACACATAGAAAAATACCTATGTGATAATTTTTCAGATACTAAAAATGTCTATAATTAATAAAATAAAATTGAAGATTGTCAGTTGTGAATTTGTCCTCCAAGTCTTACCAGGATTTTTGTTCATTAATTGTTACAATAATGACGATACTTTAGCGAAACCTCCAACATAATTTTGATTTCTGTAAAATGTCATGACGTGGCATCGCATTTACTGACAATTATCACCGTACCATTAAAAAGTCTATTATAGCGTTGGTTGAACATGCAAATATAATGACTATTTCATAGCTTCTAACCGCGCCTTCCTCCCCAGCCCCAAGCTATATAAACACGTTTTGAACCAGAAAATTAATTTACTAAAATGTGCCCGATTTCTGCGTGGCACTTGCTTGATTTTATTTGCTAAGTAAAAATTTCTGAATCAAAATATTCTTATTTGGCTTGAAAAAAGTGAAAACTTGGCAGTTAAAAAAAATCAGTAGATAGCGACCCTGGATCCTTTTACAAAAATTGTTTGCCTTGACGTGTATTATGTATTATCACTCCTTATAGTTATCAACGTCACGACAGGTACATCCTGTATAGTGTAGATGATCAAAAGAACTTTTGATTTGTAATGATTATACTAGGTAATAATAAAACAACCTGTATAAAATAGAAACACCAGGGATCGATGCAGGTTTTTGGGGGCTTTTCGTGAAAAGTTCTTTTTGTCAAATTTATTATTCTTTTGTGAAAAATAAAATTTTTTTCACGAAAGATGAAATAGTTTCCCAAATTCTAACTAAATATCTATTAATAATAACTCTTATAATTCCTTCTTCTAAAGTTTTCCTTTCTGTTGAGCTTATTATGTTTAAATATTAAACATTTTAATAAACATAATCAATGAAAATAATGTTTTTATAGAATGAAATTTTGTGAAGGGGCCCGTTTTATTAAATGAATTTTTGTGAAGGGACCCCAAATGGGCCCCAAATTTTGCCTGGATCGACCCCCTGAAGACAAATATATATTGTAATGATTACACTTATTTATTATTTTGAATTACAGGAGTAACAAAAGGTAAATGAACAAAGATCGATTTCGGACCTAATGGACGCGTTTTAGTAATCCCATTAATAGTGTTAATCATTATATAGATGAGGAAATATATTTGCAAACATATATAAGCTTGCATATAAATTTATGGGCACACATACACATATGTAGTTAACGCAAATCACTACATGCATATACACACATGGGTATTTACTGATAGATACAATAAATTCCCCCTTTCAATAATATTTCGTATGATGTTCCCGAAACAAAAGCAATATCGAATTAATAATAACGAGTCGAAACCCGTCGAATTCGACAAAAGAAAATGTTTAAAAGAACTGATTGACTGAATTCATTAAAAATTAGCAGAAATAATTACAATCAATAATCTATATTATATTGGATAGCCTAACTTTTACAACAGATATTTTTAACGTAATCAGTAACATCCAATTAAGAAAATGGCATTATGAAGTTATTAATTGAGGCTTTGATATTTCGTGCGATGAAAAATCAACAAAAATTACGCCACTATGGAAATTATAAAATTTTTGTTTTCAACGACATCTAAAAATAACTTTTTCAATGTCCAGGCATGAAAGTGGAAAATAGAAAAAAAGGTGGAAAATTTTTTCCATCTATAAAATGGTATCAAACTCGTACAATTTAGACACATTTTAACTGTATTTATACAATAAAATGTAATGTTACTGTATGATTTTCTTTTAATAACTTGAAATTTATTAAAAACAAATTTAAACTAATATTTTTACAGTTTAAAAAAAAAAAAAATCAAAATAGGAAATTGAACACAGTTTGCTAAAGGCGTAAAATCATAAATATCTGATGAACTTATGTGAAGTACAGTGATTAATTTTTCAAAATAAATATTTTAGAAGGTTTGTTCTGTTTAAGATTTTTCCCTTCCTTTAAAAAAAATCTCCATACTGCATAAATACAAGCAAGTCAAATTGATCTCTACTCCAGAAATACATCTCTAAAATTGCATCACCAAAATTACACACAAAAGTGTTACATATGATTAGGAAAAAAAATATTCTATTCCAAAAAGATTTTAGAAACAATTTACATGACTTTCAAATGTTTATTCATTTTTGATTTGATGGCTTTTTTGCATAGAAATTCAGAAACAAATTCCAAGGGTTTGAGTAAACAAAATGATTATTAAATTTTCTAGCCCCCCCCCCCCCCATATATATATATGCTTCCAATATTTTATTTGCATTTTTGCATCAATCCAGAGAACGTCCAAAATTGCTTTTAAAAAGGTGGATAAAAATCAGGCATGAAAGCGGGAAATAGGATAAAAGGTGGGAAATCTTTTCTATCTATAGATAGACGCCACACTCAAATATAACTGTACGTATGATAATTATTTTCTTTTCGTAACTTAGAAACTATTAAAAACAAAAACAAATTTAAACTTTTAAATCAAAAGTGTTAATAAAATAAAGTGTAAAATATTTTATTCCAAAAATGACCTTATGGAAACCTTTCTCTTTTAAAGACAGAAAAAAGTTTCCCTCCTGAAGGATATTTTAATAACTCTTTCATTACTTATAAGATCACCTTTGATTTTATAGCTCTTTTGCACAGCAATTCAGAAAGAAACTCCAAGGATTTGAGAAGACAAAATGTTTGACTATTAAATTTTCGAGGACCCTCCCCCCCCCCCCCCCCCCCAACATTATATGCTTCCAATATTTTTGCATCAATCCAGAGAATGACTAAAATTGTTTTTAAAAAGGTGGAATTCCTCCTTTAGGAAGAACTTTTTCATGCCTGAAAAATATTTTAACGTGCAATATATTATTAATAAATTTATTCCCAAACTTGATGTCACGTTTGCCAGTTACAATTGTGCTTGAGGTTCTAATCTGAGTGCCGGCAAAATCCAGAAATTTACTTTTGGACGCATTCGTAGTAAAATATTTAGTTTTATCAAAGAAAGTATTCATTTAATTTTTACTATGACATCATTTTCATCACTGAAACCCTCTGAGGTTAACGTCTCAATCTTAGTATCAGCGGAATGAAAAAAATATTGAAATGAGTAAAAACGCGTTATTTTAAATCGTAGCGTCGTTTTCTGTTCAAAAGTTTAAAAAAAAATTATTTTTAATTGTAATATGAAAATGGCATCCGTAATGATATGATAATTCCTATTGTTTTCATTATTCCTTCAAAACAATGGAAGTAACCTGATTGCCACCAATGTGAAGAAATTTCATAAATGGCTCTTAATTAAAATTTAAATATAAAAATGGGATTATTTAAAAAAAAATGGCGAGTGCGAACACATCTACAAATAAAGTGCTTTCGTGGAAAAAAAAAAAAAAAAAATGATCAAAATTGGCTCAGTAGAAAGCTGACTAGTTCAGATGACTAAACCTTGTCTTTTAACCCTTAAATTGGTGAGGTGATTTTTTTTTTTTTTTTTTTTTTTTTTTTTTTTACGTAAGTGGCGAAGTTGGGTGTGTGTAACTTCAAAATTTGATTTCTTGTGGACTCCACAAAATTTAGCGAATTAAAATACGAAAATTCCCTGTGAATTCCGCATTATTTACTTGTATAAAAACAACTGAAAAAGTACTCTAAGTGTACAAACATATGGAAGTGTACAGCCCATCTTGTAATGTAAAATGGCCTTATTTCAGAACTTAAATTTCTGTGGGGTGCAAAACACCACCACCTCACCAGTTAAGAGTTAAATACAGTACAACCCCGCTAGTCCAAAATTCCGGTTAATCCGAACCGATTTTATTTAAGAAAATTTCGACTTGAAGCATGCCGGATTACGAAATTTTCCGGATTACAGAATGAATATCGGGAAAAACGTGTAGAAGTTAGCATTAAACAAAAAATGGCAGTAAAGCGTATTTTTTATTCTTTAAATAGCTTCAGTAGAATAAAAAAAAAAAAATCAATAATGTAAAAGTTCAACTTACGTACACGAATATAAAATGAAAACGTGGACTGTAGAAGCCATTTTAAAAAGCCTACTCGTAGAAGCTATTTTTAAAAAAATCTCGAATATGAGTTTGTTTGCCAGTCACTATAAAATTCTTTTCTGAAATGCAAAAAGTATTTAATTCAGATGATAAAAATTATTTTCCCTTTCGACAGTTTGATTTCGCCAATTATCTTCAGAAATATTTTTTTCTTCCCCTCGTCAACGTGGTGACTGAGCGATTTATCAATTTGCGATTTTGAACCATTTGTAATGGGTTATTACGCAATTCCATTGGATTATTATAAACATCAGGAGTGATTAAACAAGTGATTAAACATTACTACTTTTTTACGAAAGTCATGCCGGATTAGAGGATGTTTACTGTACTACTGAGTACTTATAACTTACATTTTTTTTTTAGCACCCAACTTTTTCTTTTCTATTGTTATCGGAATTTCGGGTAATTGAATTTTTTGTAATCCGAACAGGCATCGGTCCCAATTAGTTCGGATTAGCGGGGTTCTAGTGTATAGATAATATTCTCAATAAAAAATGTAAACAGTGAATAAACAAACTTTTATTTTATTTTATTTTACATAGTTACACTTTTATTTACTAGAGCGGTGCAAGCAAAATAGCATAGTATGAAGATTATGATATGCATAACGTACGAAGAAATTTCAGGCTTTAAATACTAAATAAACAAGAAAAGGAGAAGAAAATACAGAAAACAAAAATCAAATGCAACATATTTATTCACTTTATGGTACTAACAATTTGCACTGCTTCAGTAGTTATGGAGATTTTCAGAAACATTTACTGATCATTCCACACGTAAATACGGCGGCTCATCATTTGTTTTAGCACGTATTCTAGAACCGAAATCGTGTGACAAACAATCGCTTAATGTCAAGTGCGTGCAGCCAACTTTTTTTTTTTTATGTTTTGTAAAACTCTAGTTATGATACAAAGAATTTAATCTTCTTTTCAATTTATTTCAATGCATAATTGAATACAATTATGTATTTTGAATGCTCTGCTCTTAAAACTGAAAGAATGCGTGCATATCAAGAATTCACTCTTTTAAAGGGCATTAAGACAATTATGTTTACGCAGTTTTATTTCCGAAAAAAATTTCCTTTTTTCTTTTATGAGATTGCCTACAGATCAATAACGAAAAAGATTCAAAAAGAAAAATCACCATCAAGCATTGGCTATGAAACACTTTCGAATACTTCTAGAATACTACAATGGAACTTCAACGTTTACTAAAGGTGAAAGATGATATCTTAAACAATTTAGAAAACGTATAGCACATTTAAAAACTCAATTTCACCAATTAGCGGCCATAGTAGGCGAATTCTTTTGTACAGCCTTACATTTGCATACACACCACATAACTTATCCCAATTACAAAATGTCAAGCACTGGTCAGGGTCACCTTTAGCAATTTCCGTCAACATACTAAAATGTTATTTATTTATTTTTTGGAGGGGGGGGGGAGGGGTTAAAACCCTGAATGTTATCTACAGATTTTTATACTCACCACATATTAAGCTAAAATTATGCACTTCCAACAATTACCACACTGTTACAAAGTGTATAACATTTATTTTTAGCTCAAAAATTTTAATATTGTATAATATTAAATTTATTTATTTCATTAAAAATTTCATTTCATTAATTTCATTAAAAAATTAATCACATTTCTAATAATTCAGGATAACTAATATTTTTAATAAAAAAAATAATTTGTGAAGGTCAGCAAAATCATTAATTCGGATAATTTCTACTCCAACGATCTTTCAATTTATTTTAATATCGAAAATAAACCAATTTCAATCCAGTTCTTTGGGCATACTTGTATATGAATTTCTTTTTAGTCTACAAATATCTTTTAGTACGTACTGAATATAATTCAGCTGGACAATGCTTTATATCATTAAAAACCACTATTAAGCAATTCATGCCCATGGACAGTATTGCTTTCGAATTCTTTTGTGTAGTCCTGTATATGATGTACAGAATTTATACACCACACCTCATGCAGTATGCAAATATTTAGTTAAACTTAAAAACGCAAACCAAAGTTGAAAACACTTCCAGCATTTATCGCTCTTAGATAACACTAATTCTTTAGAACCTAATTATTTTGTTTGTCCCTGTAAATAAACGATAAGTGCTACTCTTTCTGTTAATGTTATAGCAAGAATATTGTACACCTAAGTGATGTACATAAATTTCCTTATGTTTGAAATAGTTTAACATAACTGAAATACACTGAAAGCGATTTTTACCATAGATAATAATGTAACTGAATTCTTTTGAGTTTATCTGTAAACGAACTATAATCATACATACTTAATTTTCGATGAAGAAAATATTAATAATAAGTAACATAGAAAAGAAATATATGAATGAGAATAAGAGGGTGCGCAGACAGACTAACAGAATTTTTAAAGACTAGCTGACACGCCCGGCGTTGCCCGGGCCCATAATAATATTCTTAAATGAATCTGAAATTTTTTATCGCAGATCCGTAGAGAGGGGACAGTGCAAATTACCAGGGCCCGACTCTTGTTCAGTTCAAAAGTTGTGTAAAGTCAAAGGTTAAGATTTTTAATTTTTATGTCTCATACTTTAAACTTTTTTATTCTAAATTAACTGATGAATTTAATTAAAATGTAATTATATTTTCAAAAATTTAATTTTTTATTTAAAATCTTTATATAAAAAAGCAATTACAAATACAACATAAAGTGTAATGCTGAAAGAGAAATAATAAAATTGTAAGCAAATATATTACTATATAGATTTTTAAGAAAAGTACCATCCAGCAAATTTATTTTCTAATAGAATAAAGACTGTTTATAACGGAATCCTGCAATAAACGAAAAAAAAATGTTCCAGCTCCCCCGCCCCCCCCCAAAAAAAAAAATGCTATTATGCGTTGTTCAATTTAATAACCTGCATAAAACGGAATTTATCACTGGTCGTTTTCGTTTACGTCTAAGCAGGTTTTATTGTATCTTACTTTTGAGGGGGCCCGTATCGCAGGTCCGTACAAAATTACTTTTTACGTCATGACAACATTTTGTAAACTTCTTGCTGCTGTTTAATTCGCATTTCCAATACAGAGCTTTGCATAAATTGCACTTTTCACCCACAGTTATGCATGCCCCAGAACGTTTAAATTAGTAATTTGGATTTCAGTAGCAACTCGTGCATGCTACAGTTATTAAGCCTATTTTGCCGATCGCTTAACGGCGTTCTCGACAATTCTATTTGGATTTCGAATCTATTTCGATTCGACTCGAATTCGGCTTCTTCTTCACTTTCAAGCATTCACCGAGATTTTTTACGGGCATTTCAAATGATATTTTGAAGCTACATAATTGCAGCGAAAGATATTGCACAGAAAACGCAAAACGTAAACAACAACAAACCCGATCGCCCTAAATCCTGCCAAGGACTCTTACACAATAACCAATCAGATGCGTTTCTTGGGTGTTGCCATTAAACAATAACAAATAATCGCGATTTCTGTGCCACGTACGTTAGCGTAATATATATATAGATTTTTCAACTATATTGTAAATAACAAAAAAACGCTAAATTTATGTATGCTGTTGAACCCCACAGAAGACTATTTAAAATTGTTCGCGTTATTTATGGGTTTTTTACAGGGACGTGCAAAATAGAATGCATTAAACTATGTGCTTAAAAATCATTTTGTTGATGACAGAATATACATACCCAAAATAAGTGATGATGTTAGTCTACAGCTGATATTGAATATATGGGGGGGGGGGGGGAGGGAATGGAAATCTGTTTAATACATTTAATTCCGGCATATATTTTCGAACGTTAATACTTGTCTGTATAGAAATACGCGCACTAGCGCAAGTGCCAAATTGTCGTCAAGCTTGAAACGTCACCAAAACTGACGTCAAAACTGAATCACCATAGCAGGACGAGCAAACTTTGCTTAAATTGCCTAAGATAGAGAAATTACCATTAAAATATATGAGGGGCTCGCAACCATAGCAGACCAAGTCGATTTTGAAAACAGAGATAGTCTATTTAGAAAATGCATAAAATCTGTTTTATCTACTCCCATAGTGAACCAAGACTGTTTTCACATACTTTCATATACATGGCATCTGTTTACAGATTTGCTGCACTGTGGGAGTGAATAAAACAAACAGATTTTATGCACCTTCTAAATGGACTTTTGTTCCTCCCCCCCCCCCCCCCCCCCGAAATGGACGGGGTCTACTATGGTTGTGAGTCCTTCATATGATATTGACGAAAACACTAAATATTAAATTTTAGCGATCGTGATACACATTTTAGCCGTCATAATTAAATAAAATTACGGCTAAACAACGAATTAACTACATTTTTATAAACAAGAGCAAGTTTTTATTGTAAATATTCAATTTTCTACTTGATTATAGTTTTTATTCATTGTTTTTGTGTGTTTTTTTTTAGTACAGGGTTATTCTAAATGATGGACCCATTTTCAAAAAATTGTATTTATTAAAGTACAAATCCAAAATGAACAATCTTTATACCAATGAAAAGAGGAAGTTTCAAAGTTTTTTTTTTTTTTAAAGACATTATAAATGTTCAATGTGCCGAATTTGGTACGAAATGACCGCTGCACTGCAATTTGCGACTCACTTCTTGCGAACTCAAGAACGCGGAAAACCTTGTGCTCCACAGTAGCCATCTCACTCACAACTGGCAGTGAAACGAAATCGCGGCCTATTGCCGCGCGACCTCTACCGGCCGCTTTTGAACCATCACCACTTTGAAAGCCGTGCACTCAGTAACAGCAGATACGCTTTCTCGTGTGTGTGGCGAGTTTTGCTATCGCGTAGATGTTTGCCGTGCAGCAAACGGTGGACACATTTAACATTTATAATGTCTTAACAAAAACTTTGAAACCTCCTCTTTTCATTGGTATAAAGATTGTTCATTTTGGATTTGTATTTTAATGAATACAATTTTTTGAAAATGGGTCGATCATTTAGAATAACGCTGTATTATATACATTAGCAGTCCCTTTAAATCCTATTTATGTTAATATCGCTATTTTTCGTCAAACTTTAGAGTGGACTTTAGATAAGCAAAATTAATCCGGAAATTTAACGGGAAAACTTTGATACCTTTGAATCAAATATATGAATTTAAGATAAATTGTGGAATTTGTTATATACTTTTTTTTGAAACGTTCCAAGACTTTTCAGCGAATATATAGAGGGAATTTTCTTAATTCTAATTTTTTTTTCATCCGTCAAACTTGATGGGATTTCAGCTGGAATATAAACATATGTTGTAAATTGTACCACCATGTTCGCGTGACGTACCTTTCCGTTTTTATTTGACTTCAAAGAACGCATTAAAAAATCCATTTTTATTGATAAAATATCAGTGTATATCAATTCGCGGCATTACACATAATGCATACGGTCCATTTCTTTATCTGCCCTATAAATATATATATATATAGGAAATTCTTTGCCGAAATTTTTCAACAGTTTAAAAGAACTAAATATTTCATCTTCCCCTTCCCTCTCCCATCGATAAAAATGTAAAACTAGTTATTGGGGGCCATCGTAATACTTACTCCCTTCATGGATATGCATAAAACAAAACACGTGTAAACTACAAATGTAAATAAGTGCGAGTAGTAAGGAACGGAAATTCAATATCAGATGTAAAGAACATAGCGGACATAAAATATAATAGAGGTAATACTGCTTTATCCCGGCTAAATCAAATAGAGAACATTAACATACTTTTTAAAGAGAGTAAAATAATCTACAGGTCTAATTTTTATTTACAATTATTTATAAGAGAATCCATTGAAATTTATTTAAAAGGTTTAGGAGTTTGTAACGATACATTATCTTTTCGTATTCCGAATTTATGGGTTGAATGGTTGGATAAATTACGGCTTCGCGACATAGAGGGAACACGAGCAATCGCGAAAATGTAGGGGCGCGTATATGATTACTTGTTTATATTCGATGATTTTTTTCCATTTTTCATATGCATTTGTAATTTTCTGTTATACATTCTGATGACAACTCAGTTATGAGTTGAAACATGTAAATATATATTTTTTACTTTACTTTTAATGTGTTTTATAACGTCTTTTAAGCAAATAAGGTTAGTTGGGGTAACTGGACCCACGCGGTAACTGGCTATTTTATAAAAAAAACTTTTGATGTTTTTTAAGTTTTAGCATTTGTGAACAGTACACTTTAATCTCTACTTCCTAAAACAACGTGTGTCAACTCAATCATAACACTCACTTTGCTGAGATAGGTTGTCAAAAATCTACGTTTCTTTTTTTAAAAACAACGTAAATATGGTTGAACTTCCTCGGGGTTTTATTAAAATACTGTAAGTACTTTTATTAAACAATCTTTCTTTTTTTTTTAAGATTAGGCATATAACTACATTGATATTATTAGGTATCTATACATATTTACTTCATGTTTCAAATGTAAGCCCGATGTCCCACTTACCCCATAATTTTTTCACGAATGGGGTAACTGGACCATACTGGGTCCAGTTACCCCAATAGCTATAAATAATTTTCTTCAGTTTCTCTTACCACGAGAACTAAATTTCTCCATTGTTTTTTGCTCACAATAAAGAAAATTATAGAATATCTTATTAAAATTACGTTATAAAATTTTATAAAAGCATATTGGGTGGTATCAAACCAAATTTGTTGACCCCTTGTGAGGCGGTGATGCCGTTATGGCATCACATAATTTTAATCTTTAATTGCCACACTGGCACCGGAATTTTATAATGAAGATTTCACCTTTATTAAGTACGCGAAAATATACTTTTACTTGTTTACAAATAGATTCTCTTGTAAATACTGGTGTCATTAAATTATTTCAACATTTTACGAATGCAAGTACCTTGCCCCTGAAAGAGAGCTAGCCAAACCTTGAAATTATACGATACACAGGGATCGCATTCTGTAAGGAAACTTTTATTGTTCCTACCACTATTTTGAAAATAATACCTTTATCGTACCTTTCTTTACAATATGTTAAATAAAGATCATGAAAGTAACTCATTAAGGGTTCTGGTAGGAACAATAAAATTTTCGCTATATAATGCGACCCCTGGATACAGATAAAATACTTAAGTTCTTACATAGCCGTTTGTTCATAGATTTACCTTGCTATTTTTTCCTTAAAATACCCATGTGACATTTATACTTATTATCTATACTAAAGCACATTAGTACTTACTTAATTTTTATGTTTTTGGTATAAATAAATGTAATATTTTCACTTTTAGCGCTTTTTTTAGACACATTGACAGCAAAGGTTTCCCTTACAACGCTGTTTAGTTGATATATAATTTACATGATCTGCCTGGTTTAAATTTTTTTTAAGTTGTTTACGCTTTTTCAAGCAGGACCTCATATCCCATATGAAAAAAAATAAACGCGTGAGGAACATAGACCCTCCTGGTCCAGTTACCCCCTTTTTATGGGGCAATTGGACCCACGAGGAAAGAAAGATGAAATATGCATATTTTTATATTTTTTAATATTAAAATGTAATTTTGAGCATTTCTTTCTGATAGAGGGACCTAACTGAACACATTTACAGAAGTTTAGACTTTAATTCAAATGAAAATTAGCTTTTTGAAGCTGTATTGTCAGAAGCTCCAGAGACATATTGTAAAATCATGGCCCAGTTGCCCCAACTAACCTTAAATATTTTAATATTGTGATATGTGCAAACTATTTATAAAATGCATATCCAGGGATTAAGGCTACTGAAATTTTATAGACTTTGTCGCACTATTACGTTCTAAGTACATACCAAATTTCAAGCCTCTATCTCAATTTGTTCGGTAGATTGAGTGTTTAAAATCGTGGCTTGATGACTTCATAAACTCTAAATGCTGTATTACTGAATTGCGTAAAAGAAACATCCTTATAATTCCAAAAATGATAATCATAATAACTAACAGTTTACTGTGTCGGATTAAGCGTCTCATTTCCAATTAAAATATATCTTTGAATTGAAATTTGAATTAAATACAGGGTCATGAAAAATCGAAGAGTGTGGAAAATATGATTAGAAATATCTCGGCAACTAATTATCCGCTCGACTTTATTCTCTATGTAAATTTAGTTATTTTTATTGTCTTTTATATTCACCCCTTAAAATAAACGATTTCGAAAAATTTTATATACCTTTTATCAGAACGAATATTTCAAGAGTCCGAAAAAAAAAAAAAAAATAGTTCTAGATAATCGAGGTTAATGAAATTCAATAAGTTTCTTCCGATTCTTACATACTAAGTACACACCAAATTTCAAGTCTCTATCTCAATTTCTTCGGGAGATAGAGCGTTTACACACAGACAGACTGACGGCAATTTTTTTTTCTTCTAAAAATTTTCGGAATCTCCAGTGTCTGAAATGTGTAAATCCGTCAAAATATTTTTTTTTCGATTTTTAAAACGATTACAAGACTTGCCCTATACTACGTATGATGGGTAAGTAAAACACTCACAAATAAGATGGCAAAGGTCGCATAAAAATCATATCTAAGAACACTTTATTTACAACGGGGAATAAAACACTTTTCGCCGGGCTAAGAGCACTGCATTAAAATTACTTCCGCCGAAAAATTTTTTTGAAAGAATAAAAAGTGAAGGGGAAGCAAGAATTTTAAGTTAAAAGTGAGATAAGAATGTAGTGAACAATTGATGCAGCATAAAGTAATCGTTTTGAATGGTGTGCGCCCCCACAAAGCGATTGTGAGAGATGCTTTAGATCAAAAGGGCTGAAAGCGATTTTCAAGAGTTTGATTGAAAGGAGCATCAACAAGTCATGTAGATGAAAAAGGAAGATAAGTCAAAATGGAAGTTGTAGTGTGGAAAGCGGAATTGTTCCGCATTTATCAGTTTTATTGTAAATTAATTCTGCGTTTTATTATTCTATTGTTTAGGAGTGGAAATCAATAAATTTACTGCGCATAGAAAAGACAAAATAGAATAAATTTCGTTTAAGTATTGTGGTAAAAATTCATTCCTAGGCTTAAATATTTATTAACTTAGATATATATTAATTCAATTTAGGAAACTAACTAATAATTAAACACACGCACACACAATGCCTCAGGAAAATAATACATCTTTAAATATTGAAAAGAGCGACACAGGCATAATGTAAAACACGAATATTTTAAATATAAATTTTAAATATCTTATTTAAAGCCTAACAAATATTTATTTCTAATATTGCAACAATTTTTATAACGAAAGTAAAAAATTTTAATTAAGGGAATAATACACGTTTTAGATGTCAAAAGTTACAAAAGTTATAAAAATTATTTCTTTCACATGTACAAAAAGTTAAAGGAATATTTAACATGTTGAATGCCAAGTCTATTTTGTCTATCTTTCCGTTTGGGCCACGAAATACGATTCCCGTTATACAATCTATAAATGTCAGCCACCGATGACTGACGTGGCCTAAACGGAAAGTTCAGTGTCAGTCACTGGTGACTGACGTGGCACTCAACGTGTTAAACAATCTTACTGTTTTAAATTTTGCTTTTTATTAAAATAAATGTTTAAGTCAAGAGAAGATATTTTCTTCACACTTTGAGGAACAACATTCATGTGTCTTACCATATAACCATTTTTAAAAAATCTGTGCGAATTAGCACCCATAAAATTTCTAATGTCGGCGTCTTTTAAAAACATGATTTCATTAATTTTCATTTTTCATTAATAAATTGGAATTTTTGATAAAAATAAACATCACAGTTCGATTCCTCATTAAATTTCCCACAGGAATGTGTTTTAAACTGATAAAATTTAAAGTATTTTGGAAGAACATTTTCTGATGCTTTTCCCAAGTACACTGGTGTCCAAAATTAAGGACCAATCACAAAATGCTAATTTTCAAGTCCGCGAATACTCAAATGGAAATAATATAATTCGAATAATTACCATCCCTACAGCACAACTAGTCCATATAACATCTCATTCATATGTCACCCATGGTCACAAGTGTCACAGTCACTATTTTGAAGCAAAAAAATAGGAAATTCCATACATCTCATTATGAGTCTCAAATGATCATTATATGTGACTCCACTGAGACGTCACTGTGACTGCTGCTTTGTGACGAGTCACCATGTGACTTTAAAATGTAGTTACATTGCGACACTCATGTGACCGTCATCTGTAGACTCAATTTCAAAGTCATCGTGAACGCTACATTGTGATAAGTTACCAAATAATGTCACATTAAAGTCACATGATGACTTTCAGGTGACAGAGAGACTACTGTGAAGTCACCATTGTGCTCTTTCGTGAAAAGCCCCCATGTGACTATAATGTGATATTATTTGGTGACTTATCATAATGCAACGTTCATGATGACTTTGAAATTCAGTCTAAAAATGACAGTCACATGAGTCTCAATGTAACTACATTGTAAAGTCACCTGGCGACTCGTCACAAAGCAGCAGTCACATTGACGTCTCAGTGGAGTCATATATAGTGATCATTTGAGACTCATAATGAGACGCGTGGAATTTCCTATTTTTTGTATAACCGTAGTGACTGTGGCACTTGCGACCATATGTGACATGAATAAGATGCCATATGAACTAGCTGTGCTGTAGGGATAGAAATTATTTTAATTATATTATTTCCTTTTGAGTATTCGCTTACATAAAAATTAGAATTTTGTGACTGGTCCTTAATTTTGGACACCAGTGTATTTTGTATTTTCAAAATATGTTTCTCCAGATTTAAGTCTGTCGGATTTAAATTAGAAATCAACCCCCCCCATTCGAAATTCTTTTAAACATAATTTTTATGCTTTAACCCTTTCCATTTTCTTTTTCACCTGTGGGTTCACGATTGCTCCCCGACTTATTTTTTCTAATTTTCCTACCACAATTTTTCGTATAATATTCTTCTAGTAGAAATTTACCATGGAGATTATTGGCTGAAAATAGTGGTAGGAAAAATAATAATAAAAAAAAGTCGCCTTTTGCTACTGTAAATGGTACACATCTGTGGCGTTGGTAGTCAAGGGGTAAATAAACAGAGTTATATCCTCCGAAAACTTTTATATTTGCTTATACATTTTAAAATTTATTCTCTAAATATTTTTTGCTTTCTACATATAATTCTTTCCTCATGGACCGATTTATTTTCTTTATCAGTTTTGCTTGTTTACTTTGGAATTTTATAGTTTCAAGAAATTTAAATAGTTTTACAAAAGCACTGTGTTTTTTCACTTAGTGGAACCTAATACAATTTTTTTTTTTAAATTTAAAAATGTATTTTGTATTTTAAATATATTTTGTATTTTAAAGACATTTTGTATTTGGAAATTATTACATTTGAAAAGTATGCTCTAAAATCAATGTATTTTGTGTCGAAAATCGTTTTTAGATGTATGTTGCCCAACTCTGTGGGTACTGAACAGAAGTGTGGCGACCACGGGTCAATATTGAGATAAATAGAGTCTAATTAAAATGAACTAATACCGAAATAAAACTTCCACTCTTTTTATTTGCTTATAGATTTTTAAATTTATTCTCTAAATATTTCTTGCTTTCTACATATAATTCTTTTCTCATGGACCGATTTATTTTCTTTATTAGTTTTGCTTGTTTACTTTGGAATTTTATAGTTTCAAGAAATTTAAATAGTTTTACAAAACCACTGTGTTTTTTCACTTAGTGGAACCTAATACAATTTTTTTTTTTTTTTGAAATGTATTTTGTATTTTAAATATATTTTGTATTTTAAAGCCATTTTGTATTTGGAAATTATTACATTTGAAAAGTATGCTCTAAAATCAATGTATTTTGTATCGAAAATCGTTTTTAGATGTATGTTGCCCAACTCTGTGGGTGCTGAACCGAAGTGTCGAGACCACGGGTCAATATTGAGACAAATAGAGTCTAATTAAAATGAACTAATACCGAAATAAAACTTCCGCTCTTTTAATAATAAATTATAAAAGTTGCATAAATGTAAGCAATTCGTAAATATTTAGAGAACAAACAAAATTTTATGACTATTAACTCAAGGAGCAAAATTTTAGTTTTTTTCTTTTTTCATGTACATTTATTTACTGTACAAAATGTTAAATTCATGCTTCACCATTACAGGTTTACCCCTTTCAGATCGCGAATTCATATCTGTACCCGAGAACCAAACTATTGTAAGTCCAAAAGTGACACATTTTGTGTTAACAGTTTTTTTATACTAAAGAAACTGTTCTCTTTTGAGTCAAACTATCGCTATACTTGAATAAGATGTCAATTTGTGAAAACAGCGTTGTCTTGCAAGGTACAGTGCATGTCAATAGTTTAAGCACAATAAGAATTTTAAAATAAAACTTTAAATATTCACTTTATTTCAATATCTGTCTTGCATATGTTAATAATAGTAGTTTTAACACCATATTCAATAAATTATCTTTTAAATTTTATTTCAAACCATGGGGTTTAGGAATAAAACAAAAAAAAACCGTGTCAAAAGTTTAAGCACAAAATCATTTTTATGCAAATTTTACAAACTGGTGTAAGCGGTTGCGCACGCAAACGATTTCTTAGTGTATAAGAAACAGTTGTTTTTGAGTTAGTACAAAATGCCTAAGTCGAAAGAATTTCCAGGAGGAGGAGGTGATAAATATCTGGAATATGAGAACAAAACACAAGTCTGTTTCTGAAATTGCAAGTGCATTAAAATGATCAAAATGAGGAATTCATCAAGTTTTGGCTCGTGGTAATGATTCCAAACGAAAATTCCGCCCAGAAAGGCCACCAGTGACTACCTTGCGCGAAGACCGTTCCATCAAATGTTTGGCTTCAACTGGTAATTACACTCTTTCGCAAATAAAACATGCAGTTGGAGGACAAATATCGAAAAAAAAAAGTTTTGGAATCGGAATACAGCAAAAACAGTAAAATGGCCGAGTTACAATGACTGAAACGACACCATAAAAAGCTGGATTACAGTGGGCTAAAGAGCATATGTCATTTGGTGATAAGTGGCTGAATGTCATATTCAGTGATGGAAAAAAAAAAATGGAACCTCGGTGGCCCTGTGGGTTTAAGTACTATTGGCATGATCTCCGCAAAGAATGTAGGAGTATATTTAGCCGACAACATGGTGGTGGTTGTGTAATGGTAAGGGGGCTATTTCTTTCAATGGTCAGACATCTTTAGCATTCATCAGTGGTCGTGAAGACTAAAAACTATCATGAGACCAATGAGACTATCAAGAGACTTGCCAATGAAAATGGCTATTTCAACATAATGCTTCGATCCATACCTCAAGCTCAAGTTTAACGAGGCTTAAGTCGAAAAAAGTATGTGTTTTGAAATGGCCAGCGATTAGCCCTGATTAAAACCCTATAGGAAATATGTGGGGTATTCTTACCCATGCATTTTATCCAAATGGAAAGCAGCATTTTTAAGTTAAAGATTTGAAAGATGCCATTGAGAACGCGTGGTTTAAAATTGAACCAGAAACAATACAGAACCTCATTTTATCGATTGAAAACTGTATATTTAAAGTTATTCAGCAGAATGGAGCAATAATCAAATATGAATCTTTTTTATTCTTGCTCTACTAAAGACTAAAGAACTACTGTGTTTAAATTTTTGACACACCCATTTTTGTTCTTTTGATAAATTCTATTATTTGTGACAAATTTTAAAGCATAAATTTGTTAAATATCTTTTTAAAACTTCAATTTGTAGGTCAAGTGAAAAGGAAAGTAACTCGCAGTCAATAATAAAATTTTATTTTGAAATTTTATGTTTTCCTTAAACTTTTGACACGCACTGTAATGCTTCTTTTACTTTTCCTGAAAAATATTAAGTGAAATGCGACTTACGATAGTTTGGCGTTAGTAGTTAATGAGGTACAGATATATTAACGAAACCTATGGGGGGGGGGGAACTTAATGCGTAGTTAGGCGATTATTGATTACTCAATATAAAAACTAAATTAGTACGTTGTGGCCATAACAAAACTTTCTTCTACATAAATCATGTCAAATAATTTAAATAGTACAAGAAATTACATCCATTTAGCACCAATTCATATCAAAGTATATCTGAATTTGAATGTTATGAAAATTCGTGCATTAGTTCTTGAGATAGAGCTATAGCGGAAATTCTGAAAAAATGTAGCATAGCAGTTGTTCAGCAATCTGTTGAGCGATTTGCACCAATTCGTAAACAGCACAATTCATTTCAAAGTTTACCTGAATCTGAAGTTTGTTGAAAGTCCAAGCATTAGTTCTTGAGATAGAGCTACTGCGGAAATTGCAAAAAATGTAGCATAGCAGCGCCACCTGTTGAGCGACTTACACCAAAATGTATAAAACGTCGATTCCTGTCAAGGACTAACTGAAGTTTGATGAAAATCCGTGCATTAGTTCTGTAGATTGAGCTATTGTGGAAATCCAGAAAAATGTTGCAACGCAACGCCACCTGTTGAGCGATTTACACCGAAAACTAATCAGCACCAATTTATATCAGGGACTAACTGAATATAAATTTTTATTAAATTCCGTGCATTAATTCTTGAGATAGAGCACCCACAAAATTTGCGTCACATACATACAGACAGACATTTTGTAAACACATGTTTTTCGGAATCTCTGACCCGCAAAACGTGTAAATCCGTCGACAACCGAAAGTTGAAAATTTTCACGAATCCAATACTTTCTTCTTGCAAAGATAGAAGAAAGTACAAATTAAGAAAAATAAACAACGTATAAGGGCACAAATAAAATGTGTTTAAAAGCATACAGCTGTTTCAAAACCTCTAAGGTTTCCTTATCAGTGCTTAAAATAAAAGATAAATTAAAACTAAAACATTGTGTAAAAAGGGGGAGGGGGAGGTGGACAGAGAGTCAGGAAAGTGTACCTTTCAGCTCTACTGCCAACGGTACACTTTCCTGACTCTCTGTCCACCTCCCCCTTTTTACACAATGTTTTAGTTTTAATTTAACTTTTATTTTAAGCACTGATGAGGAAACCTTAGAGGTTTTGAAACAGCTGTATGTTTTTAAACGCCCTTATACGTTGTTTCTTTTTCTTAATATATTGGCACAAAGTACAATCCTTCCCCACTTTTTAAAGTACAAATTGTTTTCCCCATCAGAAGGAAGATGAGAGATTTAAATGTAGTGAATTGTAAAATTATTCAACTACATTAAGTATTTTTTAAAAACGCGATAAACTTTGAAATTTTGAAAATTCATAATCTTTTTAAAAATATTGAAAATGTAGAAAATAATTTTTGAAAACGCACTATGTCTGCATTTGAAATCTTCCTGATGGGGTAAACAGCTTTTCGATGCTTATTATACGGTAATGAGTCATCAACTGATTAAAATTTACTTATAGATTAACATTTAACTTTGCAATCTTTTTCGGAAAATT
This sequence comes from Maratus speciosus, assembly GCA_963932465.1. Taxonomy (NCBI): domain Eukaryota; kingdom Metazoa; phylum Arthropoda; class Arachnida; order Araneae; family Salticidae; genus Maratus; species Maratus speciosus. The sequence goes on from OZ010790.1 coordinate 467,930,826, forward strand.
ATGCGAGAAATATGAAATACATATAACAATTTTGAATAAAATGATTTTGAAAATGAATGTCTGCTATTTTGTACATAGTGGCGCTTAGAGTATTTTTTTTTCACAAGTTTTGTATTAAAACTAAGCGTTTCGATGCAGTTTAAATCAGGCCTTTTCAAATTAATTAAAATTTAATTCTTTACTGCCGATGTGGGAAGGACGGGAAAATAAATGTAAATAAAACTTATAAATTATTTAATGTAAATATATATAAATATATATTAAATAATATGTCATTTCGAACTATGACAGTTTAAAAAATGAAATTTTAACGTTAGACCTTTATTTTATTTATTTATTTTTATTTTTTTGCGCATTTTCTCCGTAATCATACAATTATGCTTAATAGGTTAATATAAGAATTTTCTTAACGTTATTTGACCTTTATTTTATTTTTTTGCACATTTTTTCCGTAATCATACAATTATGATTAATAGGTTAATATAAGATTCTTTTTCTTTTTTTGTGGCATTTATAGGTTATTATTCCCTTGAACATCTTTTCAACATTTAATTAAAATTAGTCAGCACAAGTGGAAATTCATATTAGCATGTCTCCAAAAATCTATATAAGTTTGACACATATCTCTGGGCAGATAAAAATATTTTGTGATGCGTCTCTAAGAACACAGAGTTCCAGAGTTACTTACATTTTAACTGTTTTTTTTAATCAGAAAAACGGGAAACATTAAAATGGTTTTATTAATATTTAAAATATTTAGAATATACAAAGGGTGTGTCCCTTCTTCTAGTTTACGAATAGACAATTCGTGAACTGTTTGTTTTAGAGCTATATATTTCAAATTGCATTTAAAAATGTTTGAAACACTGTTGTTCATTATTCGTAAACCCATTTATCTAAAAAAAAAAAGTTATGAAATTTTAATTTTTATACATTTTGTAGATGGATTTTATAAGTTATATTTAGAAACCATGTTCTAACAAGTGAAACAGTAATAATTATAAAAATAATTTTAACATGCTTTCATTAAAATTTACAAAAATGCAGAAATAAGGATTAATTGATTTAAAATGTGAATTTCGCAAAATTAGCCAGTTATTGCCAAGTTGGCTTCATGTATGGCGACTTATTTTTATCGCCAAATTGGACGATATTTTGCCAAGTTGATGAAAATTTGGCACTATTGTGGTGACCCTGCCATTATTACTTTAACAAGTACCGATTGATGAAGCTGATAGGGGGCACTCTATACATAGGAAATCAATTGCAATGTCTTTCAAAAACGGAGGGGGGGGGGTGGTAGACCCTCCCTCCTTTGGAGTCTAATTTTGAAAAATTCCGAAATACGTGTTTACCAATTTTAGTTATACTATAGACATGTCAAGTTTCAAGATTTTATTTCCATTGGTTTATAAAATAGGTTTTTTTTTTTTAATTATTATTTGCGCACCGTCGCGTATTTTTTTTTTTTTTTTTTTTTTTTTTTTGATTGAATTTTAAAAAATTCATGCCCAATTCATGGACTGCCCACAGAAATATATATTCCAAATTTTAAAGCTCTGTGTCAACAGGAAGTAAGATTTGATTGCCACTCTGAGAAACAGAATTGTAAGTTAAAAGAAAGCATATAAAAATTCCATTTTTGTTCAGCCGAAACTTAGTGAATGATGATAATTTAAAATTTACGAATTTTTAGCATTATTTGGCACTAAAAACTCAATTTTTCAGTTTTTTAGTGTGAGAAAATGAATAAATAAGCAGCGTCTCCTCAGAGTTGATTTAAATAATTACTTCGATTGCTTGCGATTTCTAAGAAAACACAAAATACTTTTTCTGGAATGCAAGTTCAAAGTAGAGGCGTACAAAAAGTTTTTCGCCTGGACTATCTTCCCAAACAAAGATTTTACACTATGAAACGGTAAAATCTATGCCAGTAGAGGGAGTTTCAGAAGATGAATAATGAGCTCACACATAAACCTTTAAAGAGATGAGATAGCGACACCCATAGCGTTATAGCACAGAAACACAGTTTTGTAGGTTCAGTTTGAAAAGTAAGAAGTAAAAATTTAAAAACAATTCCGAGCATATTGTGATGCAACGCACCTTTTGACCAATTTAACGTAACTGGACATTAATTTTATGTTTAACATACAAATGGAAATCTATCTTGACAGATTTAAGTTTAGAGACAAAGTGAAGTATCTTTAGGTTAATGTGGTTTTTTCTCTCTTTTTAACTAGCCTTGGGCAATCAAATACCAACTGTGATAACTCTACCAATATAATATTTACTTTACATCATTTAAAAAAATATGTTCATTGTTGATATATATATATATATATATATATATATCAAGTCATGCTTGAAAATTATTTAAAATGTCAAAAATTACCTAAATTGAACTACAGTTTTCGGTGATGTAAAAACTGAAATTATGCGATATTTAGAAGTGATTTCTAAGCGTTAAAAAATAGCAATCCGTATTTTGCCAGCCGTACAAAAGAGGTCTACCCATTTATGACGACAACAGAAAAGACAGGAATGGAAGAAAAAGGACTGTCGCTAAATATGGCTCCCTCTCTAGCTTGAATAACTTCATAGAATTTGATTTAATGTAAACTTAACCAACCTTCATTAAAAGAATGGCTTAAAATAAATGACCTGTAAGTTTATTCATATGATAATTATTTAAAACAGTGGCAAAATTCCTTTTAACACAAGTTTATACTGTAGAAGTATTGTTAAACAATTATGTCAGTGAACCGCGTTTCGGATAATCAAGAATCTGCAGTTTTGCAATGTTAATAACACAACATTAGACATAATTACTATGTTTTAATGATATTTCATGTTTAACTCTTTCGAATCTGAATTTTTGGGGGATAGCTGATGAAGAGGAATAGCTTTTAGACTAAAAAAAAAAAATTAAAATTTGCTATCAAAATGACAAAAATTATGGTTTGCTGAAATTTAACAAATAAAAATTTTGCGTACCATTATTATATGACAATAAGAGGATTTTTGAAGATGTTTGAAAAATTAAATCAATATAACATTCAACTTTTTTTTTTTTTTTTTTTTTTTTTTTTTAAATCATAAATCATTTTTCTTTGGACAAGTATAATTTCTCTTTAACAATTTTCAACATAGTTGAAAAGTGCTTATGAATTCCGTTTGTCTTGCTACCAATCAGTGCTCTAAGTCGCGAAAACATACTATGATTGCTATGTAACTGATATACACTATATGGCCATTAATCACCGGATAATTTCAATTTTCGACATTTTTTCGAATATTTAGAGATATATTTGTCGGTTTTTCCTGGAACTTCAGGATTATGCAGAAAACGTTCAACTTCACATTTATCAAAGGCGATTTTATCAGAAGGGCAATTAGGGGGCCAAAAAATCAACGAAAAAGAATATTGTTTGGGATCACCCTGTAAAATGAAATGCACGAAATGATATCGCTATAGCTTAAGAATATATGGATATTGTACAATATATGTATTTATTTGTGGAAGAATAGAACGTATATTCATGGAAATATCGATTTTTTTCTTGAAGTTCAAAAATTTTTTGCATATTTTTTGTTTATACCATGCAGGGGCTTTTTACCAAATTTAATGCCAGTTTCAGAAAATTTGACAAAATGTAGTAAGAAACAATATAGTGCAATTGGAATGTAAATATATTAAATACTTGATGAAATATGAGTGGTTGTATGAAATATTTTTTATCTGCGCATGCACGGACGATAAAAAATATTTTCTCTTATGTTTTGATAGTCAACTATGTAGCAACTCATAAAAAAAAGTCAGTCAAATATCGTGAAAATTCAGAAAGATATCGGTAATATAGTGAGCAAATTTTTAGTTGCTCTCTAAAAGCTGCTAAACGATAAGGGATTTTCCACAAATTGTATTTCTTTGTTAGCTGGATTTCAGCAATGAAGTTTGTACTTAGGGAATGTCAGTCAACGAGTAGATTTAGAAGAAATGCTTAGATTTTGATACCACTTTTTTTACTTGGAATAGGCTTGTTCTGGTGGTTTTCTAAGAAGAACTAAATCATCAATAAAAATGAAAATTAAAAAAAGTAAAAATGATAAACGACAATTTTTGGAAAAGCCTTCACATTTAGCTGTTTTTAGAGAACAACTAAAAATCAGCTCAGTCTACCTCCGATATGTTACTGAATTTTCACAATATTTGACTGGCTTTTTTTTTATTTTTTTATTTATGAGTGCTTCATAGAGTTGACTATCAAATGATGAAAAATTTTTTTATCGTGCGAGCATGCGCAGAAAAAATATTTCATACAATTGCTCATGTTTCATCAAATGTTTCATATATCTACATTCCAATTGCACTACATTATTTCTACTATTACATTTTGTCAAATTTTCTGAAACTGGCATTAAATTTGGTAAAAAGCTCTGCATGATACAAACAAAAAATATGCAATTTAACTTTTAAAAAAATCTCCATGAATATATGTTCTATTCTTCCACAATTAAATACATATATTGTACAATATACATATACTCGTAAGCTATATCGATAGATCATTTCGTGCATTTTATTTTAAAGGGTGATCCGAAATATTATTTTTCTTTGATTTTTTATTGGCCCCCTAATTGTCCTTTTGATCAATATGAAGTCAACACACATTCCTCATAATCCTGAAGTTCTAGAAAAATCCGAAAAATATATCTTTGAATATTCGACAAAATGTCTAAAATTGAAAGTATCTGCTGATTAATGGTCATGTAGTGTATAATTATTGAGGTTTAATTGGACATGTTAGGTATTGAAAATGAAATGTGTAGCATTTATAGTTCGATAACAGACAGTCAAGAGAATTCCGTTACATTAAGGTGTACAGGAAAAAATAATCTCCAGTGTATTTTAATGGTACACTATTTCAAACATATTGAAATTAATATATACCACTCAGGTCCATTACAAGATGCTTACTATAGAATAGGGTGTACAGTACTGTCTATCAACAATAATTGCTGGAAGTGCGTTTTCAGTTGGGGCACGGCACGTGTTTTCAAATTTAACTAATTTTGATATACAATAGAACCTCTTTTATCCGAAACTCTTTTAACCGAAACTCTCGATTAACCGAAATCCATTTTTAAAGCTTTAACTATCACATCCCTTGCGTGCAAAATCCATATTGAAAGCTTTTTTTTTTTTTTTTTTAAACTAGCATATTCTTGTGTACAAGCTGTCCTTTCCAAACTACGAGTACATATAAATATTTTCGATCCCCTTTCTTAAGCGTCGTTTACACGAAGCGAGTTTACTAGCTACAAGCCGGCGAATTCACTAGCTGCTAGTAAACTCTCCCCGTGTAAATACGTTGACTAGCGAACTATCTGGCAGTTCAGCGAGTGCGAAAAAATTTGAAAGCTCGGCTACTTTTCTTGCTACTCGCTGGCGTGTTAGCTACCTGGCTAGTAAACTAGCTGTGTGTAAACGGTGTTGCTAGTGAAATCGCTGCGAGTATTCGGTGGTTCGTGGTTCTGTCTATGAAAACAATGTCGACTGAAGTAGTTTGTACTGGTTGAATGAAACAAAATAGATTCTTTCGAACAAATTTAACAATTAGGATACCAATAATTAATATATTTTTTAGAATTACTGTTTGAAATAACTACCATAATTATCACAAGGTGAAATGTTAATTATTTTAGATAGATAGTTTAAAATACTGATGTCGTGGAATTGCAGTTATCAAATTATTGAAACTGTACAGGGCTTAGAGCGTAATAATTGAAAAAAAAAATCTGAAAAAAAAAGTTTTGGACTATTAGTGTATAGATTCGTATATTTTCCACTATCTTTCACAGTTAAACTACCTGAAAATATTTTTAGTAATTATTAGTATTACAAATGTGATAGGAGTGATACTGAGGGTTGAATGTTTTAAATACTAAATAAAATAATTTCAAAATAAAACTGCAGAACTACGGCGTTTGAGACAACTGATCTGCAGATTTACTACTTTAATTACCACCATAGATTTCATTAATATTGCAATCATTTTTGTGAGAGATGAATAAGTCAATGTTTAACACAGAAAATAATAGATTTTTAACAACTTCAGTAACTTAATTGTTTTTTTACGAATTTAATATTTCTAAAATGAACGAAAAAATGCCCAGGCCGGGAATCGAACACAGATCCTTGGCTTACAGGCCAATGCTCTACCATTTAAGCTAACTGGGCCGACAACTGGTGAACATATTTCGCTCAGATATGCTCACCGGTTGTCGGCCCAGTTAGCTTAAACGGTAGAGCATTGCCCCTGTAAGCCAAGGATCTGTGTTCGATTCCCGGCCTGGGCATTTTTTCACTCGGTTAGAAATATTCAATTCGTATGATAACTTTACCAATCAGTTTGTGTTAAAACAATAGTTTGTTTTTATTTAAATGGGATGGGGTTAATGAGCCCTATGAGCCTCTCTTTTTCATATGCACTTAAACAATATTCTCTGCTTCCTGATTTGTTTCATTGATTGACAGATAATTTTTTTTTATAACTCTGTCCTGTTTAGTTTATGTCATTAAAATATTGAAAATTTTATTAACCACCTGAAATTAATTAAAAGCATCACTATTTATAAAATTTTGGTGTTATTACATTCCAATAAGTGCAATTTAAAAATTAAATGTGATTAATTAGGTTTTCAGTTAAAAGATTTTATGCCCTATTTAACATCACTGAAATTGCATTTTTAGCAATGATTACATGGGGTGTCCATTACTGAAAATAGACCAATTAAACGTTACCATAATGGACATGGGTCTTAAAACCTTAAAAATTAATGATATTTTATAAATGATCATTAGAATATAAAATTCAAATTTCATCTTTTAAATTTCGTATTGCAGTAATTTGTGTGTTTTGTGTTCCATAACACAGGGTACTCTTGGTATGCATTTAAAAACTCTGCAATATTATTTGCGTTCCACTTCATTTTTCCACAAATACACACACCCACACACACAAAAATAAATAAATAAAATGCGAGCATCATTTGGCCCCTATCCTCGACCGAAAACAACAACCATTTCCAAATGGTTAATAAAAACATCGTTGAATTTCGTTAAAAAAAATAAAATGTGAGCATCATTTGGCCCCATCCTCGACCGAAAACAACAACCATTTCCATATGGTTAAAAAAAAAAAAAAACCCTCAGCACTTAATATAAAAACAAACACTGTTTACAGAAAAAAAAACATAAAATAAAGCTTCAGAACGCAGCAAGTGATGCAATAGCGAGTTGGCTACTGAGCGAGTAAACAAGTTCGTGTGTAAACGATCACTATCTCGCTAGCTGACTCGCTCGCTACTTTTCTCGCCGGCTTGTAGCTAGTAAACTAGCTCCGTGTAAACGAGTCTTTAGAGTTCCTTAGAATTTAACTTGTGCTCCCGCAAGCTGCGGAGTGGAAAGAAGAAAACGAACAAATTAGCAATTATGAAGCTATACAATGTTTTGCAAAAGGTTTGGCATGGCTGGAGCAGCAGAAAGACTGTGATACGGGTGAACTAATAATATTAAAATCTCCGTGATAGAGCTTCAAACCAAAGGCAATCGAAACTGCGATAAACAAAACATTTTTTCAAACCCTTGTGATATATGTCAAAGGTACTTAATTTCAAAATTCAGGTAATTTATTTTTGTTTCTATTTTGCTATTGCTTCATTTTTGTTGCCATAATACGGGAATATTCCATATATTTCTCTTTAATCTTAAAATTGTAGCATTCTCGATTATCCGAAAATTTCGATTTTCCGACACACTGAAGGAAAAAAAAAAAAAAAAAAAAAAAAAAAAAAAAATGCATTTTTTATAAATAAAAACTATTTTAAAGAAAAACAGTTTTTTTCTGTTAAAAAAGTGAATTTTGTTATTGTTACAGAAAAAATCTATTTTTTTTTTTTTTTTTTTACAGAAAAAATTGCTTTAATGACAAATTAGATAATTTCTGTAAATTAAACAGTTTTCCACTGGCGCCAAAATTGGCAAGTTTTTTCTGCCAATTTGAGGGATTTTTTTTTTTTTACAGCGCAAAAATTGTTAAACGGGAACTTTCAACTGTGCCATCTATATGTTTCATAACTGAAGTAAATTTAATCTACTAAGTAGTACATATAAAAATCTATAGATTATATACAGGGATGTACAAAATAATTTGGATATTTTTTCGACTATTGATGGGAATTGCAGAAATTAGGTATTCAAATATAAATACAGTTTACTTAGACTCTCCCACATGGAATTACACTAGAACTCGAAAGTGAAATCCAAGTTCCCGGCGTGGTAATCCCTGTTTACTTCAGGGTTGCAAAAAAGCCGGCTAAAATTATAAAAAGCCAGGCCGGTGACTTATTCGTTTTAATCGGCTTTTTTTGGCCATAATTGGCCATAATTGGCTTTTATAAAATGAAGCATTGTATGTAATTATAAACTACACATTTAAAGTGATTTTAATTAGTTTTAATGACATTTAATTGATTTAGAGTTTAATAAGTAACCCAGTTTCTCAATAACGAGGACATTAATACTGGAATAAAACTTAGGTAATTTTGCTAGTAATTTGTAGTCAGAATTGCAAATATGTCAGCTAAATTTTAAAAGGACCATACCAACTGCCAATTTTTTCATTTTTACTGTTTTATAAAATTAAAGAGGACAATGGTTACTTAGTTACATGTTTTATTACTTAATTTTAAGAGCTATTAATATACAAGTTATTTTATTTCTAGTAAACATTTAAAATTACATGTAGTCATATTAATAAAAACACCATTTCTCACTATTAAAAACATTATGAATAGCATATGCATGAATATGCTTAGCAACAAACTTTTCAAAATTTTATTTAAAGATTTTTTTTTTCTTGTTTAAATGCTCTATTTTTTATACATTGATGTACCACTCTCCTCAAATATTACATCCTTTCTAATTTCTCTTAAGACAAACTCTTTGTTTCAAAGTGGTACAAGCACGTCTTTTTTTGAGACTGATAAAGGAAGAAAAAAAAAAAATTCGAAACGTGTAGTGCCTTTTTTTGTGGTATTTGTAAGTTTTTGTGGCTAATTGTGTATCATCCTATTTTTTATTATTTTATTGCAACAGTTGGAACATTGCAGAAATTATTTTTCAAGAGAAAAATAAAAATAAAATTTTAGATTTAAGATTTTGTGAATGAGTTGAGTCACATATACGTCTTACAGATCCATTCATACGCGCGATTATCTCTGTTCTTCTATTCCAGGGATTTATCTCTATTCTTCTATTCCAAAATATAACCCGGCAAAGTGTTCTTTCTTTTGCAATCGCAAAAAAGATGTGGAAGGACGCAGTCACAGTTCCAGAAAAACACATAATGGATCGAGATACCTTCTGAAAGGGGAATTAAAATAACCCTTATTATATGTCTACAAAAAAGATGGAAATTGATTCGCAAAAGATTAAAAGAATACTTATTATTATAGTACCAATGACAGTTTTGTTCTAAGTCTAAGATAAAATTATTTGTATGCAACTCATTTCCCATATAAGAATATGAGAGACTATTTTTCAATTAATGCATTTATTGTACTAGCTGGAGTTAGCTTTTCAATGCTTGAGAAGTATTAACAAAAATCTCGCGTGTTGCAATAGATATGTATTGCGGAAAAACAAACATACTGAGTGCAAATAAAGAGAGTAAGTGTAGCATGTAACTCTTTCAAAGCACAGGCAACATGTGTACTTAAAATACATGTGTTGCTATTGCTGTTTACTGCTTTCTTTATTACATTTTATTCTATATACAGAAGACGAAAGCGTTGAATTCCTGAATTATTTTGACTCCGGTTTTTGATGAATTTAAAAGATTCGGGATGTTGTGTGTAAGATTCGACTAGTTTGGACTGCCTGTCTTTTTATTACAGATATTTGATCATCTACAAAAATCATTATAGAAGATAAATCGAGGTATGTAGGGTCAGGAGGGGTAATTATGATCACTTTTTACATTTTCAACTTTTTTTTTTTTTTTTTTTTTTTTTTTTTTTTTTTGCTTATTTCTATTTGGAAAAGTGATGTTTTTAGTACATAGGAAGTAACTTTGATCCTTTAAGAATACCTTTTAAAAATTTTAATTCTCATAGCTGTTTTTTTTCCTTTTAAGTTAAAAGGGTGGTTATAATTACTCCATCAAAAACTCACAATCACATAAGTTTGGGGTAATTAAGACCACCAGTGGGGAAATTATGATCACTATATTTTCTCTTTATACTTGCCAATACACATTTGCTTGGGGTAATTGAGGCCACTTTGAACTCCAAAGTGACAAATCCGTTTATCAAAAATTTTATAGACTTAGTTTCAAATTGCTATTCGGATCTCAAAATGGCTTCAGACTAGTGATAAAGAGTATCTAAGATGAAATATACATTATGAGGTTAATATCTAAGCTTGAAACAAAATTTTACCATACACAGTTTTCACCAATATGATGGCGGTCACAATTACCCCATGGTCATAATTACCCCACCTGACCCTATACCTAAAACATTTTTTAAATAGATGAAATTCGTATAATAAGAAGATCATTCTGTGTCGTTGATGAATGAATTACATTTTATTTTATATGAAAACAAAAAAAAATAGTCCAAGGAACAGAGAGCCAACTTGGGCCACACGTATAATTACTTAATAATTATGTATATATATATGTGTGTGTGTGTGTGTGTGTGTGTATTAATTACTTGAAAACATTTTTTGGACATTTTCGTTTTGACCCGAAAATAGGAAGATTACCGAAATTCGGTTTCGGTCGGTCCTTAATCCTTCAAACGACATTAAAAACGAAGAACTCTGGTGAACCATAGGCAATGTTATTGGAAATATTTAATGGTGTATTTTTACTTCAAATTCTCAGTATGGTTTCAACTAAAGCAAGATTAAGCGTCAGTTAAGTTCAAGTATAAAAACAACTGACGGCAATAATTTTCTATTCATTACAGTCGACCAGGCAGAAAATAACGCAAGGAAACTATTGATTCACTAATCCTTTCGCTGTGTGAAAAGATAGCTTTAAGTTTACGAAGATTGGTTCCCGATCGTTAAACGATCCTTATGGCGACATATCAGAGCATTAAAACTTTACGACGAAAAACTTCCAGTGAAACAACACTGTCAGTTAAATTAGCCCATTATTACTTTAAAGGGACTCCTTTGAAGTATTTTTTTATTAAAGTATTTTATAATATCTTTTTGACATATTAAATGATTTTATGAAGGAAAATGATTTAATCAAGAAAAAATCAAATTCTTTGGGTAAAATTTGAAGGAAATATTCTTAAAAAGAAACATTTAAATATCCCAGTTCTTTAACAATATAAAATTTGATTTTTTTTTTTTTTCATATTTCTAGGTGCGTCTTATAGTCGTCGTCCAATCTGTTCATCTGTCTGTCCACATATAACAGCGCAAAAAACTAACCAACCGAATGGTTTGAAATTTAATATATATAATTGTTGCAGAATTTTGTCAAGTCATTTCAAATTTTATGAATATTGAGTTTAAAGTTAAAAATATAAGATTTCTTTATTCTATTAAATCCTATCATACGTAATTGATTCAATGTTATCCCAAGATAGATAATGTATCTAGGTTGCCATGGTGATATGCTATTAAATCCTATCATAGGTAATTAAATGATACCCCACGATAGGTAATGGATTCTAGATGGCGTCATTATTTCCATATTACTGAATTTAATATAGATAATCATAATAAATTTTGTATTTGTGCATTTTTGCATAAGAGTGCAACAGCTATTGCACCAAGATCTGAATATTTATAAAACTAGTTATAATACCTCATTTGCCACATTTGACATGCAATTTCCGATTTGTTTTTTACTAGTGTGCTCTATAACTATTAGGACCCTATTTCCAAATAGTTAATTAGGTTAAGAAAAAATAGGTATTACATCATGACATATGTAAAAATACAGTATAAAATGACTATTTACTTAACATAAAAAAATAAACTGTATTACAGAAAATCCGATCCTTAATTCTAAGAATCGCGTTTCCATTCTGACCGTTAAAAGAAAATTTCAATAATTTTTATTTAAAATTGCGTAAATGGGTAAAAACAATTTTTCTTCTAAGCAATTCATGTACCAAACTGGGCAAACATATCACTCATCTATACTTATATTATAAAGAAGTAAAGTTTGTTTGTTTGAGGTAATCTCTGGAACTACCGAACCGAATTCAAAAGTAATGATATCAAAATGATTGTGTTAATCCCTGTTCCCACATAGGCTATGCCACTACCCCAAAAAGGGGTGCGGGAGCAAAAAAAAAAGTTCTAAAAATGAGATTTTTGTGTTACTGAAGAGTCTAGAAACATGAAATTTGGAATGGCATGTTATAAATGATCTCTAAGAACATTTCTCTAAAAAATCGAAATTTAAAAAGGGTGAAAATGCGCAAAAAGCGTTCTAAAAAATGTTATAAATGGCGATTTCTACGCAATCTCAGGAAGTATGAATCGGCTTAAAAAATAATGGTGTCAAAATGATGGTGATAGCCCTTTCTCCAACATAGGCAAAATTTTATGTCTGTGTCACTACCACCTGGGGGTTGTAAGAGCAAAAAACGTTCTAAATTGCGATTTGTCTGTTACTGAGGCCTAGAAACATGGTAGTTACTTATTAAATAAAAATGAACATTTCCTAAGAAAATTTCCTGAAAAAAATCGAAATTTAAAAAGGGCTGAAAATGTACGAAAAGCATTTTAAAAACGTTCTAAATTGCGATTTCTACATAATCTCAGGTAGTACGGAACTGATTTAAAAAATAATGGTGTGAAACTGATAGTGACAGCCCTTGCTCCAAGATCGGCTGTATTTTGCGTCGGTCCACTACCCCACTACCTACAGGAGCGACGTTCTAAAAACGCGATTTTTCTGTTACTGAAAGTCCTAGATACATGAAATTTGGCATGGTAGAGATAACTTATATCTAATAAGTAACTAAGAAGATTTCTTAAAAAATTCGAAATTTAAAAAGGGGTGAAAATGCGCGAAAAGCGTTCTAATAAAAGTTCTAAGTGGAGATTTCTACGCAATCTCAGGAATTATCAAACCGATTTCAAAAGTAATGGTGTAAAATTGATAATGACAGCCCTTGGCTCTAACATAGGCTACATTTTATGACGGTGTCAATATCACCTGGAGATTGCAGGAGCAAAAAATGTTCTAAATTGCGTTTCTTGTGATACTGAGGGGTCTAAAATTTTGAAATTTGGCACTTAAAAGATGCAAATGCTTTCTAAGAACCGTCAAAAGAAAATTCGAAATTTAACAGGATGAAGTGAACGAAAAGCATTCTAAAAACGTTCTAAATTGTGATTTTTATGGAATCTCATTAAATACCAAACCGTTTAAAAAAATAATAGTTGCAAATTGGTGGTGATAGAACCTGCTCAAACATAAGCTATATTTTATCTCGGTGCCACTACCACTAGAGGTTTGCATGAGTGAAAAACATACTGTGATTTCTGTGATACTGAAGAATCTAGAAACTTTAAATATGGCATGGTAGTTACTTATAATATATATGCCCTCTAAGAACAGTCGAAAACAAATTCGAAATTCAAAAGGGGTGAAGCGAAGGCAACGAGTAAAAACCGTTTTTAAAAAGTCCTAAGTTACGATTTCTACACAATCTCGGGAAATAATGAGCCGATTCCATAAGTAATGGTTGCGAATCAATAGTGACAGTCTCTGATCCTCCAAAGGCTATATTTTATGCCGGTGCCACGACCATCTTGGGTTGGCAGAAACAACATACGTTCTAAAAAAGTCTTTCAAAACTTTCTACATTACGTTTTCTATGAAATATTAGGAAATACAAAACAGACTTCAAAATTAATGTTGGCAAATTAATGGTGACAGTCCCTGTTTCAACATAGGCATTTCATGTTGGTGCCACTACCACCAGAGAGTTGGTAAAGCGTTGACAAGAGGCTTGAAATTTGACATGATGGTTGATTTTAAGATGTAAATGCGTTTTAAGAAGATGGTTTCTAAAAAATTCAAAGCGTCAAATGAATACTGAAATGAGCAAAAAGCTTGAAAATACTTTCTTAAGAACTAAAACTAATCCTAAATAAGTCTCATTTCTGCCTAATGCAGTACAATAATGAAGTTAGTCAAACTGTGGTTTAATTAGTAATTTTTGAATTATTCCTAAAAGTATAATTTATTCTAATAAAAATTAGACATACAAATATTCCTTGGTATACTTCAACTATTACGCGAGCAAAGCCACGGGGTTTACTAGTATGTTAATAAAAATTCTCAGCGAACCTGTTAACCAACGTGGAAACTTCGCTATAGGATTTCTAATTATTCATTTTATCAAATCCATTTTTTTTTTTCAATTCACTTTTCATTAAGTTTATGCCTGATATTGACGTACTTAATTTTATGTATCTTTTGTTTTATAACGTAATATTTTTTCGTTAAGTATAAATTTTTTAAGAAAAAATTATATCTTATGTTTAAAATTTCGAAGAGGATTTTTTTGAAAACGTAGTGCTTTATTACGATGGTGGGAATTACAAATGAGTATTAATATGTTTTTGCCCTCACATAGAAAGAATCTAGTGAAATTTATGAAATTGCTACAATTTTATTACTCCTTTTCTATATAGTCATCGTGCACAGTAACACCCTTCTGCAAACGGTATTTCAAAGAGGGGGGAGGGGGAGATGCGCGATAGTAGACCCAAAGGGGGAACTTTTCTAACTTTTACCGGCCCCCCTCATGTGACATTGTTGGAAAGGCCTGTGGCCACTTATTCATGTTATGCACTTCCCGAGCCCCTCCCCCAATTTGCCCGGAATGGGGGCGCTAGTCTACATTTTGAGGACACCTCTCAAGTGACTATGTCATATGAGGAGAGTTGCGGTCTCGGGAGAGGCATAACATAAGTGGTCACACGCCTATCCAACAATGTCACATGGGGGATCGGCAAAAGTTAGAAAAGTGCCCCCCTTTGGGTCTACTATTGCGCTCCTAGAATACACCCCCACCTCTTTGAAATACCATTTGCAGAAATGCTTTACTGTGCACGATGACTATATAGAAAAGGACGAATAAAATGTAGCAATTTCTTAAATTTCCCTCAATTACTTCTAAGTGGGGCAAAATTCATTGATACTCCCTCGTATGTTTAAAAAAAAAAAATGAATTAGGCATTGAGTAATTGTTTTTATTCTTTTATAAGTTAACATAGAATTTCAAGAAAGATAACTGGAGCTAAATTTTAAATTCTGAAAATAAATCCTTTGATCTGGGATAATGATAAATCAGAAACATTAAATTAGAAGATAGAAATAAAAGTTTCCGTAATTAAAAGAAAAACTAAAGTGTCGCAAGAATAATCATTTATTAGCTTAATCTTTCAGTGCCTTTTCTGAGAGAATAACATACAAAAATTATTGATGCTGCAAATAGATTTCGAGTCGCCCGTTTCTATAGTGGTTAGGGACTATATACAAATTGAAGGTATGGTTTTTTAGATAAAAAATGTTTCAAGAAATGAAAAAAATATTGCGTCACAAAATACATCCATATAAAGCTATAAATATCTGAAACAAGCTTAATATGAAATTAAAAAGAAATATAAAAATTGTGTTTTCAAGTTTCAAAAACGCATCTGTGAGAAATTGTGCTGATTTTAATTTTTTTTTTTTTCTTAACTGACGCGTTTCAATTTGACGAGTACAGAAGAATCCGCAAATGTCTTTTGCGCAATCGTAGGTATCCGCAAAATTTTCTCTTACGTTAATCCCGTGTTTCTCCTTTTCGGAACAATTCGCATCCTAACATTTCTAATTTGATGTACGGTCATGATCATAATGATTTGACGTTAAAGATACAAGTGCACAGTTTTTGTAGTGATTTCGTGGCAGCAAAAATATAAAGCTTTCAAATGATCAATTATGCGTACAGGGAGTGTATAAAAATTTAATAAGTTTAACTTTAAAATAATATTAATAGGAGAATCATTTCATTAACATAATGTTAGTTTTTACTTTTACATGGTTTAAACACTTGAGCAAATAAAAATTCAAGCAATTTTTAAAGATTTCCGAGGACTGTTTAAATATATGTAGCATTACATGTATTAACCCCTTACCAGTGCCGCCGGAATCGAGTTCTGACAATAGTATGTTTCTCAAGCTAGTTTAGATAGAATTTGATAGCTCAGATAAAATTTGATATTGCATCATTTGATTTTTTTTTTTTTTTTTTTTTTTTTTTTAATGTGAAAGCAGAGCTTTAACATTCGAATATACATTTGAATTTATAATTCACTATTATGATGTTATTTTTATTATATTTGGGATTGAGGGGGGGGGGGGCATCTTACTACACTGTTAAAAAATTAAAATGACTCTAGAATGGGTATCTGAGGGAGAGAATCTCCAAATTGCTTGTCTATTTCAAAGAATTGTTAACGGATTAAAAAATTTATATTAGATATTTTTAAGGCACATATTAGAGGTTAAGACATACATTCAACATATTAGAGTATTTTTAAACAATAACGTATTTTCACTTAATAAGGCACATTTATACCATGGAAAAAAAAAAAAAAAAAAAAAAAAATCATACATCGCAAAAAGTTTTAAAAATTCAGCTTGATCTTTTTTATTTAAGAGAAAAAAAAAGACTTAATATCACCACAAGAGCAAAAAATCTCAACTGAAGTTATTTTTCATGATATTGCAATTTTACCATTATTTAAAGATCTGCTTGCGAAGAATATTGTACTTCAAAACTAAAAGTAATTAGATATTTTCTCTCATTAAACAATATGTTATCATAATACATTTTGTGCGTACAAACAGTTTAAGAAAAAGAAAATGAAAGTCTAATAATTTCCCTCAACAATTCTTTCTTGAAAATAAAAAAACTTGTTACATTTATGAAATTTTCAAGGACTTTCAAGCATTTGATAACTTTCTTTTTCACAAGTACTTTTCATAGTTTTTCCAAGACGTACGAACAATACTTTATTTTGAATCATTGATACTTACATTGTCTTTTTACCTCCAGGTAAAAAAATAAATCCCGTTTCAGTATTTTTGGGGAGCACCCTGTATCTGGTATACAAATCTTTCACTGCTTCTTTCTATGCGAAATAAATGACATGATCTCCGTCCGTAAACTTAGAATGAGACGCAAAGAACAAATGGTTAGCAAATCATTGATACGTCAATATTTTTTACCGATATAGTTTTCTTTGGGATAAGCAATAACTTTTGCGTCTGCAGAGAATTTCCAAATAAATATTTCATAGGGTGGTGGCGGCATTAAAGGGGAAATTGAAAAAGATATCTCTGCGGAGTTTCCCATCTTTTGGAATGTAAATAAAACCGCCTTATTGCTGTTTTTTTTTTTTCTCATGACTTTAGAATACGGGCTGAAACTTATTGTGTAGATTATAAAATTCAATAAAGTACAGTCGAACCTGGTTAAGACGCGTTTCAAGGGAGTAGACAAAAGTCGCGTATTAAGCGGGATCGCGTATTAAACGTGATTTGTATAATGTTGCAGGAACTGGCCTTTTTTTATACATTTAACCGTCTAAATGAACTTTAAAAGCTTTCATTTATATATTTACAATCAAAAATTTAATTGTATTCCACTTTAACTCATTGTTTTTTTTTTTGTTTTTTTTTAAGGAACGACTGGAATAATAACGGAAAATTAATTTGGATTCCAACATGCCTTTATTGATAATTAATACATTGCAACCAAAAATAAGACCAACAAAATAATTTTCTTACTAATTTTTTTAACAGAAAGAAAAAAAATCCAAGAAAAAACTATGCTTATGTATCGTTGTATAAAAAATATTGTTGGCACAGCAAAAGAAAACATAAAAGAATTATCCAATCGCAATCGTATTTGTTTGTTTGATGTTTACGAGTTTTCATTTTTTGTTGCCTACAATATGCATGATAAAACATAGTAGCTATATAACTTACATTTAAAACCTCATTAACAACAGGCATGATCATCTATAATCATAATTTTTATAACGTATATGAGTAACCTGAATCTGTCTATCCACCTCTACTGCAGTAAAAACATTACACGAAGGGAGAGACAAAGAATGTTAGGAGGCGGGATCAAAGAAGAATTGCGGCTTTGCTAATTTAGCAGGTTTTTGTCTTATTCAAATATCTACCACTATTTCAGATTAGTAATTTTCGTCTTAATCTGTTATTAAATAAAGTAAATAATACTATTCGGAAACAGTAATTTTTACCTGAATAAAAAAAAAAATCCGCTAAACTGCAACACTCGAGAAGAGAGAAGGAATTTGCATGTTGATCCATGAATTCGCGTCTTAAGCGTGATTTATTTAGTCAAAGAACCGAAAATTTATCGCGTATTAAGCGGGATCGCGTATTAAATGTGATATTTTTGCAGTAGCCTTATGGGCGATATTCAAGCGATCCGAAAAAATCAGCGCATTAAGCGGGATCGTGTATTAACCGTGAGCGTCTTAACCGTGCTCGACTGTGATTTGTATTACCGTAGTTATTTCCTTTTTTCCGTTACAAAAAGGACTGTGGATTATACATAGTTTTTAATATTATTCATTATTATGTTGCTTGCATTTTTCTACATTTAAATTTAAAATAATGCCCAAACAAATGATATATATATTTAAGACATTGAAGTTAATTTAATACAAACCGTTCGTAAACTGTCCTTACAAAATAAGAGAGGAAATGATACTCATGACTAAACCAGGGCTTAATTTGTGCCGGAGCCCACCGAAGCTCGGCTCCGGTACTTCTCTGTTTTAAGTAAATATTTAAATATTGTTCGGAATTCACCGGAGCTCATAAATACCAGGGCTCCGGAGCCCAGTGCAATAGCGATTCCGAAAATCAGAGGCCTAAATTACTCTTTCCTTTACCTCCGATCTCCAAGTTTCTGCATTCTTTTCTATCAAAACGCTTACGTAGTGTATCGCTCACGTAGGGGATGGACAGGAAACGGCGCGTAAGATTTTCTGAACATATTTCTTATAAATGTTTTTACTTGTCGTTCATTCATTATCTACATATATGCATAGCTGCGAACAATTTTATTTTTGTGTATGTGTGTGTGTTAACACTATTTCCGAATCATATTCCTTACCTTATTAAATTGCAGGATTCTGCGATTAATTAACATTAA
Source organism: Maratus speciosus (assembly GCA_963932465.1). Taxonomy (NCBI): domain Eukaryota; kingdom Metazoa; phylum Arthropoda; class Arachnida; order Araneae; family Salticidae; genus Maratus; species Maratus speciosus. Next base: position 467,950,128 of record OZ010790.1, read on the forward strand.
AATTAGGCAAAGGTTTCTATTCGAAGGAGTGATGAGCTAAAAAGTGGAATACTTGACAGTTAAGTATATGCAGGCAGATATATTTAAAATTCTTATTTTGCTAAAGAGAAAAAAGATGCTTTAAATTTTGCAAATAAGGCATGAAATATAAATAGCGGATCGGAATGATGGCGGGGGCGCTACGGTTTTAGTACTGCAGAATATTAGGGCTCCGGTATTTCTTTTCTTAGAAATTAAGCCCTGGACTAAACATTTTTGTATAAGACATCAGGGTAGCAAACCACTTATTCTGTCAAAACTACAGGGTGTTTCACGCCAAGCCTAATCCAGATTTCTATTGACAAGTTAACAATAAGGAATATATTTCAAAGCTATTTAGAACAGAGTCAGAGGAGTTTAGTAGCCAAACTTGGAAGTTTGTGGTTTCTTTGCACAACATTTACAACATAATTTTGCTATGAGTGAAACATTGTGCCACCAGATAGATCGGGAGGTGGCAGCACAGACCATCACCTCATCGAGTTCACGGCTGAAATTCCAGAATTAGTTGAAACTCGATTCGCATATTAAAACGCAATCAGTCTGCCAAGCCATATCTTGATGAAAAACACCTGAAATTACCGATTCACTCGTAGGTTTACCATTTTGTTTTCCTGCTCCCAGTCCTCCATGTTTCCTATTTTTGGGTGCCGGAAAACACAATGGTGAACCTACGAGTCAACTGCTAAAATCTTGTTTTCAGGTGTTTTCCACCAAGATAGGACTTGGCAGACGGATTGCGTTTTAATATGCGAATCGAGTTTTAACTAATTCTGGAATTTCAGCCGTGAACTCGATGCGGTAATTGCCTGTGCTGTCGCCTTTCGGTCTCAGAGGAATGTTGGAAATAATCCTCATTTGCTCCCGTAGAACACAGAAATATCCCTTCCATAATTTAGAATATAACACATTGTACACTGATTGAAACACTCATACAGTTCACATTAGATATCAGACGGGTTCAGCCCGAGGCCGTACTCGAAAAAAGCTCTATACCACTCTTCTCATAATTTAGAATATAACACATTGTACACTGATTGAAACACTCATGCAGTACACATTAGATATCAGACGGGTTCAGTCAGAGGCCGTACTCGAAAAAAGCTCTATACCACTCTTTCCATAATTTAGAATATAACACATTGTACACTGATTGAAACACTCATACAGTACACATTAAATATCAGACGGGTTCAGTCAGAGGCCGTACTCGAAAAAAGCTCTATACCACTCTTCCCATAATTTAGAATATAACGCATTGTACACTGATTGAAACACTCATACAGTACACATTAGATATCAGACGGGTTCAGCCCGAGGCTGTGCTTGAAAAAAGCTCTATACCACTCTTCAAGCTCGGGCCCAAAGTAAAATTTTATTTATTCACAAATTGGAAAAAAAAGGGGGTAGCTCAAAACCAATAATGTACGCTAAAAACCTAGAAAGTTATGTCCGTTTAATTCTGTTGCAATACGACATTTCCCAATCATCTCCAAAAATTCTAGTGTAGTCCAATTCTCATATTAAAAATATGCATAATAGGTAGGTTCGTTAGATTTCAGTAAATTAAATATTCGTTAAATTTCAATAAACCTTAATTTTTGTCATTTGGATAGTTACTTTTAATTTAAAAAAAAAAATCTAAATGTAATTTTTCGCAAAAAAATTTTAAAAGTTCGGACGTAAAAGGTTTAAGATTCATTTACTTCGGAATGAACAAAGTTGAATACTGCGTCAAATTAAAAAAAAAAAAAAAAAAAAAAACTATTAAGAGCTCAAAAAGGTACAAGAAATGTTAAAATATTAAAGATAATCAGAACATTTCCACTTAGAAACTATTTTTAAATCTAGCTCCGAAGAGGAAACTTCAAATAAATTTTGATACTCCAAAAACGATATAAAAAGACTCTTCAAGAATTCTCTTTCACAGTTATTAAAAATATCCACTCCAATCACCATGGCAAACATTTATCTTCCAGAATCTAATGAGAGAGCTTGGTTACTTGGAGTAAAGAAAAGGAAATCTCTCATTATAAGTAAAATTGACTCCAGCTTCTTTAAACAAGCATTCTAGATTTTTTTTTTTTTAAATTTAAGTCATCAGTTTTTTTCTTTAATTTGGAGAAAACTTTCTTGGTTAACCGAAGGTAATCCTGGTCAGTATTTCAGTGAAGAAGTAGACAGATTTCACTGTTTTCATTGAAAGTGTATTCCGAACAGTAATATACATTTTAAATATAATGAATGTTATTTTAAAAAGAGAAAATTAGAGAAAAAAAAACCCTGCCTAATTGGCCAACTTTATTTATGCACCAGAGTAACTAAGACGATACGATCTAATTATTTTAAATCCCCTTCATTCAATATACTCCATATAAATTATCTCCACATTTCATCAAAATATCAACATGAATTTGCAGATATTTATTGTCGACGAAACAGCAATCTATGTACCATTAATATTTGCTACTAAATAATCTTTTAATTGAGTAAAGTTCTCGACAATGCGCACGTACAAACATTCGTTTCAACAAAGAATACATTTGTTGAAAACATTGTTAAAATGTAGAGTGGTGGGGGAAAAAAAAGTAAACACACGTACTAACTCTGCAACAAATTATTGTAGAATAAAGTTACTGGTACCAAACGATTGGAAATAAAGTCTACTTTTAAATGATGTATATAAAATTTGTTTAGGGGTCCATCTACATATGAAAACGAACCCAAACTTTTTTTTCAGTAATAATACTGAAGTCTGACACCATAAATAGATTCTACATCCTTCAATTAGCCCAAATCCAAATTTTCACGAGATTCGCATGATTAGTTTCCGATAAATTATTTTAAAATGAACCTATTTTAGGGGCTGTATCCAAATGGAAGTTCAGTACTTGATTGTTGAAATGCTATGAAATGACTATGTCGCTTCTATTAATGTATTAATCTTTGCCAATATGACCATTTTACTCGCTTAATATGTTTCGACTATTGCCATCCCAAATATTTCATTAAAATGAGTAAAATATATTTTTTTCAAATAATGCTTTTCTGGACATGATAGACGGCCCCTTAAACCGTCATTTTGACAATTTTTGCTCATAATTCGAAAACTATTTGGAAGAAAAAATTGAAATTGAGAATCTGCATAAAGCAGGACATAATAAATATAGAAAAAAAAATTGTAGGTTGTAATTCATATATTTTCAAATATTAATTGCAGAATTCATAATTTATATTATAAAATTTTTAGAATTACAAATTCCATATATTTATGTTTGGGTTTTTTAGTATTATAATTAAACAAAAAAATTATAGCATTAGGATTATAATTTCAGGAGATATTAATAAAAATATGAAAATGCAATTTAACATCAGAAGCTCTAAATTTTGAATGTTTATAATTCAAAAACTTATCATCCAAATGACTTAAAAATTTATTTCTAGGCATAGTTTGAACCGAGGACTTAAAATATAGTTTCAAAATTAGGTGTTGCCATTAAAAAAAGTTCGGTCTAGTTCTGATTTGTAGATGACCTCCCTAAGCAAAGTTTATATACATCATTTAAAAGTAGACTACCAGTAACTTTCTTCTACTATAATTAGTTGCAGAGTTAGTAGGGGGTGCTTACTTTTTTCCACGACTGAAGATTATGCGTTCATTAACATGAAGTCAGAATTACACTGGTACTACTACTTAACCCTTTCCGACGCGGAGTAATTCTGTTTATAAACTGATGAAATGTCACCAGAATTCGTAAACGAATTTATTAGAAAATACGAACTTGCTTATTTTAAAAGTTCGTTATAAAAGAAAAAATTTAATTAGATATTCCGGGTGTCAGCAAAATAAAAATTGTCTTTTTTTTTTTTTTTAAGGACACCGCCCGCGAAAGGGTTAAAAGAGAAAAAAAAAACTTCATACCATTGCAGCCACACCCTTGCGAAAAGCAGATAAATATTGCATATTTGTGAATAGACACCACTTATCCTACATTGCAATTTAAAAAATAAATTCGGTAATTTCAGAGTAAGTGATTTTAGAACCGATTCTTGTTCGTTTCACACTTTTAAAAATTCCGAATTTTTAAAAAATGCTCTTAATGAGCATTTGTGCCTTAAACCTAGATAATATTTCAAATTTCTATCCCTAATAATTTCAAAGAAATCGTAATTTTAGAACATTTTTCGATATTATACTTGCTTAAGTTCCGGGATACCAAAAATTTAAAAGGGCAAAAAAAGGGGAGTTTGCTGAAATAGAGATATTCACCATTATAATACTGAAAGAAATTTTGAAATCTGCTATAACTCCTCAGGATATTAATTTTTTTTATTTCTGTTTTCTGTGTGCTCTTCTTAAAGGATGTCTCTTTTTTAGCTAGTTGTCAAAATGTTTCTAAAATCTATGCTTAATTTAATATTTTATGTGTTAAAAACGGACGAACTAGGTGTAAAATTTTAAAACTTCATATAAAATTAAGCATAGATTTCAGAAATATTTTGAGAACTAAGAAAAAGGCATCCTTTAACCCTCCGACTGTCTTGGAAAAGGGCAAAATTGTAATGTTTTCTCTGCATTTTGTTTTAAATGCTAAAAAAAAAATGATTCTTTGAACATTTTATAAAAAAACTTAACGAATATGAATGCAATCCTTGGAAGTATTAATCATTGTTCAATGTATTAAAAATACATTAAATCAATAATATTATATAACTTTAAATACTGCTTGTATTGCGGTGAAACCTGGAGCTTAGTGAACGTATTAACTCGGGCTTGTCAGTGAGGGGGTTAGGAAGAGTACAGGAAAAAGAAGTCAAAAATATCAATTTACCGAGGAGATATTTTGAATATAAGAATGCATCAAAGGCCCATAGACTTAAAACGTTACTGAGGGGAATTCGGAAACCGAGTGACGAGCAGCCTTAAGGGCGTTGGTCGGAGATATCTCAAAAAACCCTCTCACTAACGTTAAATCAAAGGGCATAGAATTGCATTCGTATTTTTAAAATATCTCACCAGGAAATTAATATCTTTGATTTCTTTTTCTGTGTACTCTTGCTGAAGAATGTCACTTTTTTTTTAGTTCCCAAAATTGCTCTAAAATATATACTTATTAACCATTTGGAAAAAATGGTTATTGTCCTCGGTCAGGGTAGGAAATCAAAAACATATCTGAAGCGTTTTATTAGTTGGATCCCGCATTTTATTCATTTTCTGATTAGTCTATACAGTAATTTGTATTTTCCCTTTACTTTCAACAGAGATGGATACTTCGGTTGCCACTATGATAAAAAAGTAATAAAAACTACAAAAAAAAAATTAATAACTCAGAAACAAATTGAGATGCAGCTTTCAAACAAATTGCAATTAAACATGCATTTTTTTCTCTATACGACGATATAAAAAGTATTATTGTGGGATGTTTAGAAGTTTAAAAATGAAATTTCATTTAAAATGGGTCCAGGAATATTAATGTTTAATCCATGGCGTAAATAATGTATGACCAGCTCCGTAGAAGTTTAAAAATTTAAAGTACCGAAAATTGTAAAACTGAAATTTCTTTTAAAATTTGTTCATAATGGGTCCAGGAATGTTAATGTTTAATCCACGGCGTACGTAATATATGATCAACTCCGTGTTATTTTGTGTGTCTTAAATTTTAGTCTTTGAAAAAATCATTTTCCAAATGGTCGTTGTAATTTGTTAAATTGCTTTTCGTATTTTTTTATTTGTAGTATTAAAATCTTACAGCTTGTCAGCTTCCCTAAGATTAAAATATATATAAATTAAGGCGGTCCGGAACACAAAAATCTTCAAATTTTCTGAAAATATTTTATTGTATTAAAAATTTCTAGGTTTTTTTTCTGCTTAAAATGTCGTTTAAATCATGTTTTTATCTTAATTAGAGTAGGAAATATTAATTTTTTCGTTTTGGTTTGTTTTCAAAATCAACCTTTCAAGCAGTGGTTGTCATAGAAACGACTTATTGTGAAAATGCATTTTTCTTCATGATGGGTTTTTTCACTATTTCTTGTATTTAAATTGTTATAAGTCAAGAACCATTAAAGGTAAATGGTTCAAACTTAAAACATGTCTTTTTCAATTGTTTTACTTTAATTTTGATTCAGCAAATTTGAAAAAATTATTTACTTTTGAAAACATTACATATTTTTTTTTTTAATTACATCTTTTTTTTTTTTTACTTTAAATAATTAATTTTTTTTTAAATTAATATTTTTTAAAATGCGGAATCAAAATAATACATTTCTGTTTATATAAATGAAAAAAAAAAAAAATTACAAATAATATTTCGTTTTATAACGATTTTAAATTACTCCACATTTTTAATAAAGTTTAAATTATTATTATTTTTTAATTATGAGAAGTTTTATCATGTGATTTTGTTTACAAATGATACGGTTAACCATTACAAAAAAAAAAAAAAAAAAAAAAAAAAAAAAACTCAAAATTTTAACTCAATAAATAAAAATTATTTTAAAATGTGTCCCGGACCACCTTAACCGTCTATTTTAGAAATAGTTTCAGGAACATGTATATTTTGCTACGAAAAAAAGGGGAGACATTCTTAAAGACGAGTACACAGAAAAAAAGCAGTCAAAAATATTAATTTCCCGTGGAGATATTTTTTAAATACAAATGCAATCCAGGCCCATTGAGTTAAACATTAGCGATCCCATTGACCAACACCTTAAGAGTGAGCTTTTACCCTATATGTTCAATCTCTTCCATACCCGATGGAATAATTCTACGAACATATATATATTCACTATTGGATACACTGAGAACGAAGGGGTTAAGAATTTACACTCGTAGTACACGACATGCACGAGCTAATGTTAAACTGAAGGAAGTATTCTCTACAAATTTCTCGTTTGCATTTTAGTATTTCTATTACTCTTTTTGCATAGAATACATGAGGTCGAATACTAACGTTCATGCATTTCCGAACAAACAAATTAAAACTTATGTCATAAAGTTGCCCTTTTAGATTTGAGAACAGCCTTAACATTAGCTTGTGAATGTTATCCTGTGTGTGAATTTCGTATGTATGGTGCGAGTGTAGGCTCTTAAAATAGGCATTAATGGATGCTCATTACGATAAGGTATTTCTTAGATGAGCATTAAGCTATACAGGGCGTCCGGTCTCAACGGTTAATTCCTAAACCGTTGACATAGTTTCAATTACAAAAATGTTTTAAATCGGGTAAAGATATGTTTTAAAAGCGATTTGGATCAATAAAAACATTTCTTAAAAAATTACGAAATTTAAATTTTTATATGACGGTCACCCTGTCGTATAAGTTACATTTAGTAAAATTTTCCTTTTACACTGACAATACAAAAAATGTCCCGTTATTCTACGATTAAAATTGATCGAATAATAACTGTTTAACGTTGGCAAATATTTTTTGCTGCAAATTGGAGTCATTCACAAATTTAGTCGAAATTATAATTTCGTCAGATATATTAAAAAAAAATGGTTGAGAGTAAAATTAACATTGCAATATAAATATGAAATCTTTAATCATTCTGACACATTAATGCAAAACATACAATTTCTGATAAACATTAAGAAGAAAGAAAAACAGAATTTTTGTTAAATAAAATTATGCTAAATTAACAGCCTCAATTCTTCACAAAATGATCCGTTTTTTAAAATATTATTAGATTGCACTAGCATGCAAAAGTTGGGTTATGTCATGTTTTTTAGCTTTTGATAATTGATTCTTATGTATTCTGTACCTCTGAATCCGAAATTGGCCTTCTTTTTTAACCATCACATCAGGATTTTTCGCATATTGCAAATTTCAAAGTTGAAAAGTTCAAAGTTAAAATTGAACCTCCTCCCCCATCTTATCGGACCACTCAGCTGTTTAGCTGTAAGAATCCCAGGATAAGCAAAAACATTGAATAAATTATTGAATAAAATAAAATAAAAAAAGTTTTACATATGTTTTATAGTATGAGATTTTCGCTATATTTTAACTTACATATTTACGATTTTCAAAAATATTCTAACGTGATGGTTAAATATGAAGGTCATTTTCAGATTCAGTGCTAAAAAGTACGTAAAAATCAATTATCAAAAGTTAAAAAACACAGCCATCACCTCTACTATATAGTATCAATTTTTGTTATTCTTTAACTTTGACAATTTATGATTTACGAAACATCCTGACATATGATGGTTAAAAATTAAGTTAATTTTCGGATTCAATGCTAAAAAAACATAGAAGTTAAAAAACTGAACAATCGCAGTCTTGTATTATCTAATCTAAAACTTTTTCTTAATCTTCTTGGCGGTAATCAATCCAAATTTTATGGGTTATCCCGTGAAATAAGTATAAATGGTAACCACCGAAAATCATAATATTAGATTGTTATCGGATTTGCGCCAGTATGTAAAATGCAATCTCGATCGGATATTTGAAAATGAGTTAAAGTTCGAATACAAATTTTGAACTGGAAAAACATACATATGATCGTTGAAGTAGCATAAAAACTTACAAAAATAACAATTTTTGTTAAAAGAAATCATAAAAGAAACAGTCTCAAATCCTGACAAAATAAAGCACGTTATTTTAGCCAATCTGAAACTTGATAAATTTTAACTTAATCGTAATACTTGTACGATTTTTTTCAAAGCGCAGATACACATGAAATGAGATCTTCGAATACTTTAAGCACTTGTATGGGACCCCCTCAAAGCCAAGCCGAACTCATTTGTTTTCAGAGCAGAAAAGTGGCATAAATCATGCATTTTTAAAGTTTCATAACTCGCTCAATTTTATTGTTATATGAACGGGACTTTTTTGTATTACTTGTCAGTGTAAAAGGAAAATTTTACTAAATGTAACTTATAGGACCGGGGAACCGTATAAAAATTTAAATTTCGTAATTTTTTAAGAAATGCTTTTATTGACCCAAATGGTTTTTTAAATATTTCTTTACCTAATTTAAAACATTTTTGTAATTGGAACTATATGTCTACGATTAATAGTTTAGGAATTAGCCATTGGACACCGTTGAGACCGGACACCCTGTATATATCAAAATAGGATTTTCTTCAAGTTGTTGGAAAAAAAAAATAAATAATATACAACTAGCTTCAGGAATTTTTCCCGAAATCATTCATGTCATCTTTAACTTTTATTTGGGAAGAGAAAAAAGAACAAATCTGAAAAAGAACTTTCACGTTTTCTCCGCATTTGTATTCAATACTTATCAGTGAAAAGATATGAAGATCACCGTAACAGTGGCAAAAATAACACATTTTATTCCATCAGAAGCCTAAATCCGGGCCATTTATTCCCCTTTTTCGTTTTTTTCAACGAATTACCGAAGGGATCGGTTGAATGGACATTGGCTGTTTCGTGTCACGCACTGATCCCATCACATGTTGAGTTGAGTAGTCAACCAGGCAGTTATAGAAATGGGAAACTGTCTTCGCTAGACTGGCAATGGACTGGCTGGATTTATAGCTCACTCTATAGCGCGAAATTGTTTTCTTGCAATTTATTTTGCAATAGCCAACACATTAGATGTTACGTAAAGTATAAAACGGTTTGAAGACTTTATTTGCGCGTTGAAGTTTCACGATTCCAATCAGGGGCTGTACATATATGAAGTTATAAATTTTTGATAATTTTATACACCCTCTCTCTCTTACATTATCATCCCTCGGACTTCCTCCCCCACAATGATATTATTATCAATGTCTAAAAATTCTTTTGATATTTAAAACTTTTTCTTTTGTTTTGAGTGATATACAGGTATGGTTATACATTTATTTATCGCATACTTTATTGATTCAAATGAAGAGAAGTCAATAAAATATCACATTTTTTATGAAATAACTTTATATCAAATAACACATTTTAAAAAAAGTTACTATTTAAAAGTATTTAATAATAGCTTTCTGATACATAATGCATTCAACAGTAATAATGTCTTCTTGCACTTGCCCCTGCACGGGGGTAGGGGAGACAGATATAACTTATTATCAACGAAACAGAGACACTTTCTCTTTTATTTATTAGTAAACACAACAAGTATAATTTCAAATATACTTGTCACTCGGTTTCTCAAATAGCGGATTATATATGCATACACATATGACAGAAGAATAGGAATGTCAAACGTTGGGGCATTTAATATTTTGGGATTTTATATTCCTTTAAGGATTTTAATAATAACTTTGTATTTTCATAGAAATGGACAGGGGCAATTCAAGTATTACGTAAGCATATTTTTAGTCATTTTGTACCCCTCCCTCCCCCTTGTAAGGAAAAATAAGCAAATACTAGACCCCCACCCCCTTTGCTTACGTAAGATTTTATGACATTCTAAAATCAACACTATTTGCCATAAAAAATTACAGTTAGCGATCAATTGCATTATTAATCCAGCAAATTTACATAAACAGACACATAGAGATTGTGGTATTGAAGGGGGAAAAATCGGTTTAATATATTGTTACCTATGGCATTAAACAATTCATAGAATACAAAATAGTTTTTATATATTATTTATCGCATTGAACAACAACAACAACAAAAAAAAAAAACCTAAGAAATACAACCGGCCCTAACTTATTTAGGCACATAAAATTTTAACAAGAATCATAGGAATATTATGTGTTTGGCGTTCACATTTCTAGTCTGGTGTCCAAGATCTTTGAATCCATGTTTCTGCATTGTCTGTTATTAAGTTTTCAATGTAGTGGTGGGCTGGAATGATCCTCGTTTCCAGTCCTTGTTTACTTCATATCTTTTTTTCTCAAGTCGTTCAACATCCGCAGAACCCTCATCTAAATCATGCTCTTTTGCTTTTTGTTGTTAAACTATAGTTGCTTCGTTGTCTAATGCTAGCGTAAGAATTTTCGTGACACCCCCCTCTCCCCCTTGTCAGCAAAAATAAGCAGACACTGGACCCTCCTCCCCCACTTACTGCTTACGTAATATTTGAACGACCCCACAGACTAAATATCGATAGCATACTATTTTGATGTAAAGAACAAGTTACAAATTAAAAGAGAAAATTTTGGTTGGATAAAAAATGATAGCAATATCAAAAGACAAATACCCCTCCCCCTTGAGATATATTACGATATCATGCGCCAGACACCCCCTACCCCCTAAAATGATAACGTTATATATGCACAGCTCCTCATGGCAAAATGGAATCAAAGGGGTGTAGGATTTTAGAATAGACGTATTGGTAAATCCGCAAACTGGCCTGCTTTCGTAGAATGGACAATATAAACATGAAAAAATATGAACTTTCTCTTCGTCAGCCAGAACCCTCAGTTTAAGATAATTTTAAAACACATGAACATCGGAAAAAAGAAGACTACCACGGTGAGGAGTAGAAGTTGGGGGGGGGGGGCGATTCTTAGTTCCTGTTTCTCTTGGAATTTAATCATTTCAAGTATTAGATGTAAATTTCCAACTGGGCGAAAAATGTCCGGACCAGGATTCGAACCCGGAACCTCCTGGCTGAAGCCGCCAGTGCTCTGCCATCTGAGCTATCCCGGACGATTCTGGTCGAACTTTTTCACCCAGCTAACCTTGATGATTACAGCATCTGGTCTGAAACCTGGTTCAGCTCAACAGAATAAATCTCAGGTAATGGAACTCCAGAAATCGCTGGATACGAAATTACACTAGATTAATATTAACACAATTATTCTAATTGGTAAACAAATCATATTAGATGTAAATTTCCAACTGGGCGAAAAATGTCCGGACCAGGATTCGAACCCGGGACCTCCTGGCTGAAGCCGCCAGTGCTCTGCCATCTGGGCTATCCCGGACGATTCTCAGGATGATGTAATTATCAAGGTTAGCTGGGTGAAAAAGTTCGACCAGAATCGTCCGGGATAGCTCAGATGGCAGAGCACTGGCGGCTTCAGCCAGGAGGTCCCGGGTTCGAATCCTGGTCCGGACATTTTTCGCCCAGTTGGAAATTTACATCTAATATGATTTGTTTACCAATTAGAATAATTGTGTTAATATTAATCTAGTGCATTTCAAGTATACTTGGGAAGAATAACTTTTTTTTCAAAATCTGAGAAAATGAAACTATACTTTTTTAAATTTCAAAATACAGGGAGGTTCACAATCCGTGTATATTTGCGAGAGTTAGAGCGCGGACAAACAGAAGGCAGGCAGACAAACCGAATTCAAAAACACTTTTCAACTATGTTGGAAAGTGTTAAAAACGATGTCGAGTTAAATAAAACAGTAAAAGTAGTTATTACCCCATATTATAAGAATCTCTAAACAGTAATGCCAGACATTCTTTTTGGAATCAATACTGTTACTCACAAAAAGAGACTTGCCAAACTTTAATATTATTCCTTATTAATCATTGGTAATAAAAACGCGACGAATAAATCCAGATAAGTGTCTGAAAAACATGCGGAGCAAGGTTGTCGGATTATTATAACTGCATAAAGAATAACGTTGCGCAAAACATTTTTTCCTAACAAGTAAAATTTTCATTTGCAACTCTACGGAACCAGTAAAGCCAGACATTCTTTTTGGAATCGATATTATACGTCACGAAAAGTGTGTTGACAAACTTTAATATTATACCTTATTAATTATTCGTAATTAAAATGCGACAAATAAATCCAGAAAAAAAGTGTCTGCAAAAACATGAGGAGCAAGGTTGTCGGATTATAATTTTTTATTTTATTTAACTTTCAGTCAGACGTGTGAGGTTGAAATTCCACCGCGGACCGTGAGTGCCAAGGATCAATATACCTACGACCAACTCGTTTTTCAACCGTCCAATTGTTCTTTAAAGACACAAAAACAACTTTTTTGCTCTCGCAGATGAACAACCCGAAAGTCTTACGAATCGCTCCAGGGCATCCGGAGCAAACTGTTGAATTTCCAGTCACAGAGGGCGTTGGCCAATTTTTTTCTGATCTCTGAAAGACCAGCCTTGTAGCAAGGACGTAAGAACGTTCACTTTCCAAGATGCTTGTCCAGTAGCTGTTAAGGGCAGGGACGTTTAACCCCGATCTCAGGCAAGGGTAATTGACTTTGAAAAAACAGAGTTAATGCATTTTTTACTTCTCTTGATAATCATAATTGGGGATAAGTTTCTGCACATTTATCATGCAATAATTCTACAAATTTATATATTTTTGTTTTACCACATTCATACTTTATACAACTAGTTGGATGTGCCAATCCCAAAACTTTCTTCAAATACATCTTAATATTTCAAAATGTATACAAATGTCAATATTATTAGTTCAATACTATACCAACTTTGACTTTCATCTTAAATTTCTGATTCAGTCATGTAATCTGAGTAAAAACGAGTTAATCTCGATCATGATATTTATTGAAATCGATAGTTTTCGGTTATTCTGTTGTACATCAGCTGTTTGCGAATAGCCAGCTTATCATGATGCGAAATTTCCGTCGCTTTACGAGCCGCCAGTGTACAATAGAACTGAAATAAATATACAAAAATTATGCAAAAATCGCTATTACAGTGCTCCCTTTCGGCGGAATGTTTCCATATTTAAGGAGGACCTGCTTGGCATAGCTAAAAACATACACAAAAAATTTGGTTCAATTCTATGCATAACTTCATACACTTTTCGATGGTACAATAATGAAAATGGCACAACAATCGCTATTACAGCGCCCCCATCCGTCGGAAATTTTCCAAATTAAGGGAAACCTTGCTTGCCATAGCAAAAAACAAAAAAAAAATTTCTTTGGTTCAATTCTATGCATAACTTCATATCCTTTTTGATGGTACAATGGCGACATAGGGACATACGGACAGACAGACATTTTCTATAAAAATGTTTTTAGGGATCTCTGACCCCTAAAACTTATAAATCTGTCGAAAAAATTTCGATTGCAATACTTTCTTCTATTAAAGATAGAAGAAAGTAACAAAACAAATCATTCTACAAAATAAAAGTCCTTTTTAAAAGAGGGAATTTAAAACAAAGAGTAAAATAATTGCCATTGCATGAGAAACAGATAAAAGATGTCAGACAACATATTTTGTATTAATACAGTATTACTTTAGACGTTTACTATGGAAAAACACTTCCAGATAGAAAAATACGAAACCGTGGGTTAACTGAATCAATATTTATACAGCAATGTAACGCAAAATAATAAAGTAAAAGAAACTGTCGATTCTAGTTTCCAAGGCGCGCTCGGATTAAACTCCCCTTTTTTATAGACATGCTTTAAGAACTCATTAATATTTATGAGACAAAATTAATGGACAAACTTGAATCTTATCTTTACTAACAATAATTCTGCAATGAGTAAGTAATTGAAATAATTTTTTTTAGTATATAATTTCTATTGTGTAGGGGAAAGTAAGGCAAAACTGGGTACGCGGTTAAAACAGATATACTGTTTGTTTCCTCACTAACTGCTGCTATATGTTATACAGCATCCTGTATAAGCTCCTTAGCCTCTCCCATTAGTTTGCTTATAATCTTTTCGGACACTATGTACGTTTGTAAGCTGTGTGATATTTTGTATTTTCTGGTGATTGCGAACTTCTACCGAAATGGATAAATTACGGTAAATACTAGCTTGATTTCTCTGTTTTCTATTTAAAATTTTGGCATAACGTTAGCATTAACGTAGCATTAGAGAGGGGAATTTCCAACCTGATTGATGAGGAGCCTTATGATGATTTTGAAGCGTCTGTTAGGGCAAAATTTGACTCCTTCAGAGGAAAATGAGACCCGAGAGGGCAGTCAAGTCGGCCGTTCTCACGTCATCTCCTTATAAAATTGAACTGGAACTATTATAATAGACTGCCTACAAGTGAGTTTAAACTTTTCTGATTCCAAATAGAAGGGAAAACCAGCATAGACAAATGAAGAAGGCACAAAAGAGAGAAATGAAGTTGGAGTGTTCATCCTCAGAAATGGGACACTACAGATGCTTGCATTTTCTGCAATGGACTGCAGAAAAGTGTGTATATATATATATATATATAGATAGATATATATACACACACACTTATACTTCATTTTTAAATGTACTATAGAGAGAGCTGGTCCAATATATTGCAGTTTGTACCCGTCTATTCTGTGCATTATTACTCCATGGCCCTTAACTTTTAAAAACTTTCTTTTTTGGCAACAGTTGCATATAATCTTACCCTTGTTTTTATTATACCTCATTCCTGGTTACAGAGGATCTCAATGTGGTAATTTTTTTTTCCAGTTTATTTACATCCGTACTTATTTTTTCATATAATTGTTTTTCCAATTTTTTTCTGGTTTTATTGTGTGTTGGTAGCCCTAAATTCGTATTATTTAGCTTTTTTATGGCTAATACGAAGATGAAATCACACACTTTATTTGTAGTACCTAGATATTTAGGACCTGAGGATTCTACCTTGGTTCTACAAATTTGCATTTTACAGACCTGCCAACCTTTGAAAATGAGAAATCGTAGCACACAAAATTAAACTTAATCTGGAGGTTGGTTGGTTGGTTTTTCGTGTTTCGCTGCCATCTTTTGGCATTTGTAAAAGGAATAAGGTTTCAGTCTTCCAACTCAACATAGTAAATTTTTCCTCTGAAAATTTTTATACGATTTTTAGAGTTTCTTCTCGTTTCGAAGCGTTTTTTTTTTTTTTTTTTAAGTTTGTAAAAGGAGCCTGGTTTCAATTTTTTAGCCCAGTGCAGTAAATTAGACAAAATTCGCGATTTTTTTTCCCTCGATCATTTCAAGATATTCACCCCCCACAATCATAATTCACATTTTTCTATCACAATTCTTTGTTGAAATTCTCACTTTTTACCACGAAGTTTTGATGACTCATTTTTTTAAGCGATCCTTTGACGAATTTTGCGTTTTTTACCACGATCCTTTGACGAAATTAGTGTTTTCTTTCCGCAATCTTTCTGTGAAATTTGCGTTTTCTTACTGAACTTTCGATGAAATTTGCATTTTCTTACTGATCTTTTGAAGAAATTCACGTTTTCTTTCTGCGATATTTTGACAAAATTCACGTATTTACCACAATCCTTTGACGAAATTTATTCTCTTCTGCGACCAATTGACGAAATTGCTTTTCTTTACATGGTCATTTGTCGAAATTCGCGATAGTTTATCGCAACCGATCGGCAAAATTTTTGCGACCAATTAGCAAAATTCACTACTCGTTTCCGCGACCTTTTGACGACATTTGCAATATTTTTCCCTCGATAGTTTATCGAAATTCGTGATCTTTTGCGCAATCTTTTGACGACAATCACAATTTCTTTCTGAATTCTGAACGAAATTAGCGATTTTATTCAATGATCAATTGAAGAAAATCACTCTTTGTTTCTGAGATCTTTGAAGAAATACGGTATTTTTACACGATCGTTTGAAGAAATTCAATTTTTTTCCGCGATCGATTCACGAATTAATTTGGGGAAATTCCATAAAAGAAAAAAATTCCCGGACTTACAAGAAATTTCAAAGTATATACTCTCAAAAGAGTCATAGCTCTGTGGAAGAATTTGCAGTGGGAAGTACTGCACAGCATTTTTCATTATGCAGGACTTTCCTTTTCCGTGTGCAAATCGTGCGATTTTGCACACTATTTCAAACTTTGCCCCTCAAAGAACCACCTCCCCCCTCCAAAAATTCTTAAAATGCACCCCTGTTTCTAAGAGAGGGAATTCCTGTATAAATAGTTACAGAAACACGATTCACTCGTGGTTAATATACATAAAGAGGGTTTTATGTTAAGAAGTTTGTTTTGCAGCCTAGATTTTTTTTCCCCCATGAGCATTTTTTAATGTCCGAATTTTCGGACTAATGACCAATTTTTTAAAACTTTCGGAAATTGAATACTTTGAAATTTTGGAACAGAATCACTCCTGAAAAATATGCTGCGCGGGATAAAAATCGCAACTAGAAACAAAAAATGTGTGTGTTTTTTGCAAAAAATCGTAGTTTAAGACAGATTTTCGTAGCATCGTAGTTTATAGATCCAAATCGTAGCAACTACGATTTTTTCATAGCAGTTGGCAGGTCTGATTTTATTCCTTTAATTCTTTTTCTACTATGTTTCTTTGTGGTAATTTGTAATTGTTTTTAATGGTTTTATATATATATACACATACATACATACATACAATGAATACATTCTATTTCTTATTCATTTTCTTTTTCCCTTCACGTGCAACAGGTAAATCGATTCAGCGCTCCTTTTGCCAGCTACGCTGATGAAAAGTCTATTAGACAAGGGGAAAATATTAAGATTTTGCTTTTCATAGTTTTCTGTAATGTCATAAAGACAAATTTTAAGTTAAACTTTTAAAACATGCTGTGCTTAAACCTTCTTAAATTTAACATTACTCTTTCTGTTTCATTAAACAAAGAATTATTATTCTTCAGATATTGTATTAAATTTTTGTGTGCACAGGTTTTACTTTGTACAAGCACATTATCAAAACTACTATTTATAAACACTTCAGAAAATTTATCTAAGTTTCCAGGATGTCTACGTTTTTTTATCAATATGTTGTATTTCCGCACAGAATAAGCCTCTATAAAGAATTCTAGCTTTTCACTCCATTTCGGATTTGCTAGTGATCCGATTGTGCAAAATATTTTGGATCCCAGTTTTATCCAAATTTCTACTACTGTTTTCAGCAGTATACAATACTTACTATAGAAATGCACTGAAATGTGTCTTAATTGAAATTTACCTGGATTGGGATGTAAAGCAGTAAAGTATTTTTATTTAAAAAACTCGTAACAAAAATCATTCGAAAGGGCGTCATGACCAGTGGTGTAGTCGTAAAAAAAAAAAAAAAAACCCCAGAGGGTACACGGTTCTAAGCAGAGGGTATACGCTCAAGGCAGAGGGTATACACTAGTGTATATATACACTATAGCTTTCTTGAGAAACAGATGGTATACGGTGTTCCTTAAAAGAATCCAGAGGGTATACGGTGTTCTTTAAAAGAATCCAGAGGGTATACGACGCGTACCCCCGTATACCCTCCACTACATCCCTGATCATGACATCCCCGGGGCGGGCAGCGCCTCGTTGCATAGAACTGTTTTAGACAACTCTTTACACAATATTTAATTCTAAGGCATATACATGGGCAAACACTTTTAAAACATTTCATGTCTAATCGAGAAAAGATGGGTGAATAATTTTTTCAAAATTTGCTACTAATAAAATTTATTAAATCTAAAAGAAAATTAAACATTTTAATAAGAATTCTTTTATCCAGGTTACATCTTTTAATTAGATGAAATATTTTAACTGCATTTTCTGTTTAACTCTTCTGCTCTTTCCTGAGCAAAGTATACTTTCTTTACTTTTATCTACAGATGTGAGAACATTTTCATGATTTCTCGTATCAGCTCTTATCAGAGAGTAAGCCCTTAAAAACTCTTTTATAATTCCAAAAATTTTAAAATAATATTTAAAACTTTAAGAGAAAAAAAAGTAGCAAACAAGTAATTAAAAACACTGCAATGATGCCACAGAAATAAAATATACATTGTTACGTTTCGTTATGTTAATTTATTTTTCATGTGTGAGTGGTTATTAGCGAGTGGTTATTAGCAAAACGACAAGAAATGCGAGAGAAACTAAACACTGCTCTTTTAGATCCGGAAAAGGCTGAAATTTCATGAAATTTAAAGTATCATAACTCTAAGTACTTAATGTTTGCTATAAGTGACAAAAATAAAGTTAAAGGACAAAGAATACTTTTATTTTTATTCACATTCGACATGTTTCATTGCATCCGACGGCAGCATTTTCAAGAATTAAAATGATACAATATTTTCGTTAAAAAAAATTTTAATTGAAAAACTAGCAAACAAAAATCACGCGAACACAAGCATAATGAAATTAACTGCATTATTAAAAATGGATATTTGTGAACGTGAATTATTTTGTATTATTGTTTCATTATTCTGTATAGCATCTCTTTCCAAATTTTAGGAAGCTGCATGGAGGCTGAATGATTGCATATATTCTCACTGCGTAAGAAGATCTCTATTGGAGAAGATCTCTATTGATGGCGCTGCTTACATTTTTCAGAATTTCCACTATAGCTGTATCTCAAGAACTAATGCACGAATTTTCATCAAACTTCAGAATTAGTCCTTGATATGAATTGACATTTTATACATTTTGGTGTAAATCTCTCACCAGGTGGCGCTGCTATGCTGTTTTTTTTAGATTTCCGCACCAGCTCTATCTCAAGAACTAATGTTTGGATTTTCAACGAACTTCAGATTCAGGTATATCTTGATATCAATTAGTGCTGTTTATGTTTTGGTGTAAATCGCTTAACAGGTAGCACTGCTATGCTATATTTTTCAGAATTTCCACTGTAGCTCTATCTCAAGCACTAATGCACGAATTTTCATCAAACTTCAAACTCAGATATACTTTGATATGAATGGGTGCTAAATGAATGTAATTTCTTGTACTATTTAAATGATTTAATTGACGTGATTTATATATAAGAAAGTTTTGTGATGGCCACAACATACTAGTTTTAATTATCGTATGGTTTACTTTCGCATAATATCCTGTAAATATTTACTGAAAATTGCACGTCAGTTTTCTGATAAGTAATGATATATATTGCAAAAGTACGAATACTTAGAAAGAAAAAACTTTTTCTCACAAAAACAGAGAAAGGCAAAATTTTTCTTACATGACTTCAATGGTTTGCTATCAGATTCATTGCAAAGTGCTTCAAGTCTTTAGTACTATACTGCTGCATTATTTTTTTTTCAAAAATGCGGTGCAAGGCAAGATATTTTTAATTACATTATTATTTGAAGAGCTCAGATGATAAATGTGTTAAGTCACACAATCATCATTTTCAGAAATTGAGCTGTACAGTTCCAACTATCTATTTGCGTGTATTGTCAAATGCGTCCTTTGTCGATTAAAATCTCTGCGAGTAGTATTAGGTTTTTTCAAATAGAAATTTAACCTGTTCGGGTCTGGCGTACTATTAATAATACAGATGTGGAAAAAAAAGTAAACATCCACTACTAATGGAAATAAAGTCTACTTTTAAATGATGTATATAAAATTTTCTTATTAAAACGAATCCAAACTTCATTTTTTTTTTCAATAGCAATATCCAATTTTAACAAGATATTTCAAATCTTCAGTTCAAACTATGCCTAGACCCCAAATTTCAAGTCATTTGAATGGTAAGTTTTTGAATTATAAAACATTCAAAATTTAATGCTTCTAATGTTAAATTACATTTTCATATTTTTATTAATATCTCCTGAAATTACACTCCTAATGTGCTAATTTTTTGGGTAACAATATTACTAAAATACACACACATAAATACGTTGAATTTGCAATTTTTATAATTTTGGGATATGAATTATGAAATTAATATTCGGAAAAATTATGAATTGCAACCTACAATTTTTTTGATGGATTTAGATCTATTAAGTCTTGCTTTATAGAAATCCAAAATTTCACATTTTTCTTCCAAGTAGTTTTCAAATTATGCTTAAAAAACGGCAAAATGATGGTTTAAGAGGCCGTCTATGATAGAAGTCATTTGATATTTTTTTAATTTCTTATGCTATCCTGCAAGCAGCCTTCAATGACTGCTTGAGTAGCTCTGAACATGCCTAAATCACTTCTTGATTTAGGCATCTCTCTCAGTCACACTTTAGGTACTCTCTCGGTCAACAATAGAGTACCGAACTTCAATTTCGTTACAGCCCCTGAAATACGCTCGTTTTAAAATAATTTCTCGGAAACTTATCGTACTAATTGCATAAACATTTGTTTTTAGGCTAATTGAGGGGTGTAGAATTCATTTATGCTGTCAGAATTGTGTACTGCTATTGAAAAAAAAAAACAAAATTGTGGTTCGTTTTAATATGTAGATGACCCCTTAGGCAAATTTTATATACATCATTTAAAAGTAGACTTTATTACCAATCGCAACTTTTGTCTACGATAATTTTTTGCAGAGTTAGTAAGGTGTGTTTACTTTTTTTTTTTTTTTTCACGACTTTACATGTCTTTTCATTGAGTATTACTTTGTATTAACAATTGCATTTGTTACTACCGGGTGTCCCAAAAAGGACTGACTGATTTTAAAATTCAATAACTTGTAAACGGTGACAGATATTTAAAAAATTCTTGCAGGAGGGTTATGCATAAGGTCAAAAGTTTTTTTACAGTGATTTTCAATTTTAGTTCGAATTACAAACAATAGATGGCGCTGCGATCGATAGACGCTAAATTCAGGCTCGATTTTTGGTACTTCGTGGCCCGGATAATACATTTCCATCTCCTTTTTCCGCATAGAACAAGATAAAGGACCAAATATCGAGCCTGTATTTAGCGACTATTGTTTACAGCGCCATCTATTGTTTGTAATTCGAACTAAAATTGAAAATCACTGTAAAAAAACTTTTGACCTTATGCATAACCCTCCTGCAAGAATTTTTTAAATATCTGTCACCGTTTACAAGTTATTGAATTTTAAAATCAGTCAGTCCTTTTTGGGACACCCGGTATATACATGTGGTGAAGGTATTATAATATCTTTGCATTTCTTATTATTTCAGTTATGCTTTGTTATTTAATAATAATAATAAAAGTTTGTTGGCTTTCTTTGTATCGTTGGCGATTCGTTTATTTTAAACATATATCTGACTGTTTAAATTTAAAATATATGTTACTTTTCGGAACAAAGCATGCGTGATAAAACAAAAAATATAAGAATGTTGTAATATCTGTTAAATCTTGTTATAATACGATATTTTCCATCATACGTTTTCAAAAATTCTTCCTTAACATATATAAATACGAATTGAATAGCATTCAAAGTAACTACATTCGTTGAATTTCAGACAATGACATATTCGTTAAACTTCAGTAAATCTATTTGGATAGCTACTATTAACATTATTAACATAAAAGTATTTTCCTTCCCAAAATTGAAAAAAAAAATCGGACCCGAAAAGTTTAACAAATGGTAGAGGATCATTGATTATCTTCAATCATATATGATTAACTCGATTTTTAAAATTTTGTCACATACCACCTTTATTATCTAAGCTCTTCATTTAAGTACTGGCGATGGTTTGTTATCAACTGCATCGTTAAGGCTCTTCAATGCCAATGTCACATTTATGCGAATGAACAGGAAATAGTGAATCCAGTAATTTTTCCTCCTCATTTTTCCTTGGAAATTTTACTATGAGGATCATTTTACTTGTGGTGATGCAATACAATAACTGAATGCAATAAAATCGTACTTAATATCAATATGAAATTACATTTCTTATCGATGTTTATCACGGAAAAAAGTAAATTAATGAAGTGTATTTGTTGCAAACGGGGCTCACTCAGTACTCTTGATTTTGCAAAAGAGACGAAGACATCAAATTTCCATTTTTTTTTTTTTTTTTACTAAGATAATATAGACAGTAGTAGTGTATTTTGATCACGTTTCGTAAACATTCGACAGTAAAAAATATGCATAAAAAGAGCTTTTTAAACTGCATACATTTCTCTTTATGATTCAAAGTTGCAATCTTTAAATTAATTTTTCTCAGCTGGTATCTATATATGAGTGTTATTCAAAATACTAAAGCTTTAACGGACTTTTTTTTTTCAATTAACTCAATTTTTTTTTCAATGGGCAATCCTTATAGTGCATCATGTTAAGTAGATAGACATTTTTACTGTATATTTATGTCACGGGGACTTTTTTTTCCCTTAAGGCTGTTTCTAAAATTAGTGGGTTACTTTCTGACATTTAATTAATTTTTGTTCATAAACACGTGAAACTCGCAACCGCTTTTATTCAGAAACTATGTAATCAACAGCCATTTTACGGTAAAGGCACACTGTAAAAAATAGTGGGAACGTTTACTATTCTAACAGGAACATTTCTGATAGTACCGGATATGTGAGAGCTATTTCTATTTTCCGAAACAACCGGGAATGTTCCTGGGTGTTTCAATTAACTTTCCCTCGTACTTTCCGTGTAAGAGAGAAAGCGCCTGTACGCATGCGCTCCAAGAATTTCACCACTATTTCTCCTCACGCTGAAACGGACGGGAAGCAATCGCCTAAAGTGAAAGTCAGCTCGTGTGTATGAGATGGCGGCGTAGGACCACGTGTATTTGAATTCGCTTTTATTTTGAAAAAAAAAAAAAAACAATATTATAACATTTTTGTTATATTTTGTGGGTATTTTTTATTGCGTTTTAAAATTATGCAAGAAATGTACCTTGGATATTATCAAAGGACTTTTTCAGAGCTTTGGAAATTTAGTAATTTTGAACGCGGAACGATCGTAATTCTGGGTAAGTGTTTTCTTTTTTTTTTAACCATCTACAGTATTACTTTTACTTCTTTATTAGTTTTCTTTGTTGCAGTACACGAAAAGAAATTAATAACCTATTTATTTTTTAATATATCAGACTTTGTTTTGTCTGTTTTTTTATTATAATATACAGTCCTCCCCACTTAATCTGGTCACGGATAATCGAATACCTCGCTTATTCGAATAGAATCCTCCGGAATCGAATTTATTCCCATTGGTTCTATGTTATTTTTCCCCGCTTAAACCAAGTTCCTTTTACGAACGTCCCCGCTTAATCGAATAACAACTGTGTGACCGATGTTAGAAAATAGGCGTGGAAAGCACGTTTCAACTGGAACTTCCTTCCGCCTTTTGTCATTTTCGGTTCCTTTAGGCTTAAATCAAATTTTCAGTTCTTCCTGCAATGATTTCGGCCAGCAGGTGTATAATGGACAGGTCAAATGATTTCGCACCTTGATCTCCCTATCATTATTTCTTGCTGTTAACCAGGCTTTAATGGCAATGCACCGTCACTCGAGATGATAGTTGTAATATTTTGCACTCATTCGAAAAATAACTCGATATTTATTCCTTTAAAATTCCACTTAAACAAACCACTTTCAACGATTTTTTTAAGGCAGTATAAGTAACGTAAATTAGAAGTAGCAAAGTTTTGACCCAATCCAAACGAGCTGCATTAAGTGTGGTGTAAACCATATAAATGTATGTACTGACATTAAATTAATACGTATTTACTTTAGCATTTGTATTTATTTTAGTTTATGTTATTCTGTTAACGATTTATTATGCTGTTAATTAAATATATCGTAGATGGTTATTTTGCCTCTTTATTACGCATTAAATATTGTAGTTATGATTCCCCGTTTAATCAAATACCCCGCTTAATCGAATATTTTTTTCTGGAACCGCCAATATTCGTTTAAACGGGGAAGACTGTATATACATGTGTGCATGAAAATAAGATAATATAGTTAAACTTGATGTTCATACTGATTGCGGTATCGTATTCTCCTTTTTACAGCGTGTTCTTAACAAATTATTAAATGCGTTATAACTTAAAAGAAAATTTATGTATTATATTTTAATCAAACAAGCTGAAGGTTCATTGTCATTTTACTTCTTTATTGTTGATTGCTTTTACGTAAAAAATACGGTATTGTGAATAAAAATAAACAGTAAACTATTCTTACAATTATAGGATTTATTTTTATAAATCATTATAGTAAATAAAATTGATTCATTTGTTTTGCTGTTTCCTAAAAAGATTTCAAAAATTTCATTTTTTATATTCACCTTTTTTCTTCTCCAATTTTGAAAGAAAAATAAAAAGAATCGTTTTAAGATCATTAACTTGTTTAGTACTCAGGTTTAGATATGTAAATCCCCCCCCCCCCCCCACAAACACACACTTTTTTTTTTTTTTTTTTTAATGCTTCGAAAAAATTAACCATTGCATTTTTTGCGATTTGAATTTTACTTGTTCATCTAAATGTTCTTGCTTGAAAAGAAAAATGTTTTCTTCTGATTTTGCAAGACTGAATTGTAAAAAAAATACTATTGTTTTTTAACTTATGCACTTTACAGTAAACAAAATTGAAAAATTCTAGATCATTAACCATCAGCTTATTTTATGAAAATATAGTACACAAAATTTCTTGCTTTAAGTTATAAGGCATTTTAATTTATTAATATTATGCTGTGAAAAGCATAATACGATATTGAATCAACAATAACATAAATTGCAATCATATCTTATTTACATGCACTAATAATAATAAAATGTTATGTATTAAAATGTCTGTGCAACAAAGAAACGCTAATAAAGAACTAAAATAAGTAAAAATAATGCTATAAATGATTAAAAGAATTTATCATTCCATTTTCAATAATAATACAGTTCAGGAACTTTAATGTTACTTGTTAATCCGCATGGTTAAAAAAATATCACTGCAAGATGTTAAAACGCAATAAAATTTTATCTAAATTATGAAAAAGTTATAATAATATTGATTTTTTTTTTCAGAATAAATCCAAGCATATATATATATATATATATATATAACTCAGAAAAAAGATCATTTAGAAATGAACTTCCATATAAGACTCTTTCATAAAAATTCATTTAATAAAACTGGCTTCATCACAAAATCCATTTTACTAAACTAAGCCCCTTTCACAAAATAATCTTCAATAATTGAATGTTCAAATACTAGTGCTAAATTCAACTTGAGTAAATAATTAAAATTTATGTAAAAAAGCTCAAA
The DNA here is from genome assembly GCA_963932465.1 of Maratus speciosus. NCBI lineage: Eukaryota > Metazoa > Arthropoda > Arachnida > Araneae > Salticidae > Maratus > Maratus speciosus. The sequence goes on from OZ010790.1 coordinate 467,975,827, forward strand.
TAAATGTACTAAAACTACTTGCAGGTGCATTATACACAATATAAAATTATTTAAAATATATTAGAAATATCTTAAAAATTTTAATGTATTTTTGAGATATTTCTAATGTATTTTAAATGATTTTACATTATATGTATGCACCTGCAAGTAATTTTAGTACAGTTATTTGTGCTTTTTTATGTAAATTTTAAAATAATCCTCGTCTTCAGAAAGGTTCCACATATATTCAGAAACCTTTCCAATTCGTAATAAAAGGTTTCCTATACATTCAAAAACATTTCTTAGTCTTCAGAAAGATTTCATATGTATTCAGAAACCTTTTCGATCCGTAATGAAAAGTTTCCGATATATTCAGAAACATTTCATTGCGAATCGGAAATGTTCCGTATTATAACCGAAACAGTTTTCTGCTCGAATCTGAAACCTTTCCTTTAGTATCGTGCAGCACAGGTCTCCGTTACATTCGGAAACGTTTCGGAAAATTTTTTACAGTGCAGAAGATCTTCCAGAAAATACTGTCATAGTTTTGAACCTAGTGTTTAACGCGGGAAAGTAAAAAACTGCCACCATAAAACAAGAATCTCTTATAACTCACGAGATTATTCATTTATCGAAAAATGAAAATAATTTGTTCAGTTACAAATCGCTTCAATAATCATGTCTGCGATCACCACGCTTTTACACTTAAAAATGAATCAGAAAATGCGATAAAGATTCGTGTTGTTGAGCGGAGAAAAATATTTTTTCGAGAACAGCCTTCAATATCTTTTTGGAAACATGCTCCTTACAATTATAGAGCAAACTTATAAGAAAAGTATAAAAAAACATTCTTGCAAAAAGATCAAAATTATAGAAGTGTGAATATCAAATACGTGAATTACACTAGCCTGCAAAATTTGGATTGCCTTATGTTTTTTTTAATAACTACAATAAACTGTCTAAGACGGAATCGATTGGGACCATAAAATTTTTCCGCAGTAGACAATATTCCGCCTTACATAAATTTTACTCTCTGTTTATGGATTCGCAGGGACTTGAAAATCTTTCCGAGTTAGACAGATTGCCGTCTTACACAGAGTCCGCCTTACAGAGAGTTTACTGTGCTGATGACAGACATGTAATGGCTAAAAACGTTCTGGGTTTTTCTAATGTATTTTAAGATACTAGGGGGCTCAGCCCCCTGCTCGCTAACGCTCGCCAACCCCAATGAGTTGCTACGCAATTCATATTAGGATCGTTACGCGATCCCAGCTCGCTTGCCACTATTTATGTCAACTCTAGCCAGAATGAGTGCTATCAAATCATTACAACGTATTAAATTTACAAATATTTTTAATATATAAAAAAGTAATGGAAAATTTTGTTGAAAATGTAAATAAAACTGTACCTTGGAAACAGAATTAAAAACCTTAGTGAAAACACAAGAAATATTTTTAGTTGGGCCGCTATGCGATCCGAGCAAGCAACATATAAAATTTACAAATATTTTAATTCATAAAAAAGTAATTGAAAATATAAATAAAAATGCATTTATCAAAAGTTTGGCGCTGTGACTTGTTGATCATCATTGAGAAAGCTAAGCGAACAGGAAACTGACGCCGTTTAAATTTAAATGGCATGTTAGTGTCAGATGGGGTTCTTCTCCTTACATTTTGCCTCTAGTTTAGAAAAATCACGGCTTAAATTAATCTAAAACTATAATAAGACGCTATAAAAAATGCTACGTCTCACGTTATCGAACTGTAAACAAAACGTTTTCGCCTGTGTCTAAATACAACCTTGGTTCAAAAAGCTAATTCGCTGAATTCCTCACGTCACCGCAAAACGGACCAATAGCAATTCGCTCAAACGGTTTGCGTTAAAAGAGGGATTCTGTCTGGATTTTGATTTGCTGAGTGGGTTGGGACATGTGACCGTAACTTAACTACTCAGAATCGTCGCTTAGCAGCAAGGTACAAATACAGGCCTTTTTTAGCGGTACGTAAGAGAAATATATATATATATATATATATATATATATATTAATTTGTATTTTATATATCTTTATATTATATATAGGCATATGAAAGTATTTTTTTGTTTAATTATTTGTGCTTTTATATGTATTTTAATCATGTTTTTTTTTTAGTTTTTGATAATTGGTTGGTTGGTTGGTTGTATTTATGACGGCCAATTATCTGCACGAGGGATATAGGCCCAGGGGGGAGTGCCCTTCGTGGGGGTCTTTCTAAGGGAACCTAACCCGTATTAACGCTTGGAAATCCAAGGTTCGAAGAAAACCACGAAAACTCCGAACGATTAGGCCGACGGGCGCGATTGGGATCGAACCCAGCACCTCCCGTCTACCAGCTTCGAGAGCAGAACCTCTCGGCCACTGGTGGGGCGTTTTTGATAATTGATTCTTATGTATTTTACTAGCGCTGAATACGAAAATGACCTACATTTTTAACCATTACATCAGGATTTTTCGCAAATAGTAAATTTCAAAGTTAAAAAGTAAAAAAAAAAAAAAAAAATAGCAAAAATCTGATGCTATAAAATAAGATGTGATGGTTGTGTTTTTTAGCGTTTAATAATTGTTTAAGTACTTTCTAGCGCTGAATACGAAAATGACCATTTTTTACCATCATGCCAGGACTTTTCGTAAATAGCAAATTTAAAAGATTCGAAATACTGCGAAAATCCGATACTATAAAATAGACGTAAAACTTTTTTTTTTTTTCATAATAATTTAAATCTCTTGGATACCATGCATTTTTACAGCTAAACATGCAAAATATTGTATATTTAAAATACTTGAAATTTTATTCCATGTGTGGAAGTTTCTTCGATCTGCTCATGCTCTGCGATTTTCCCGTTATATTTTCAATGGGGTTGGTTCGTCTCGGTGTCCTCTTTTATTTTAGCGGCTGATAAGACTGGAAATTTGTCACAGATGTATTTAAGACCTTTGCCTTCTTTTGGTAAAGCTTTGACAAATTTTCAGTATTTTTTTACTTTTTAACTTCGAAATTTACAATTTGCGAAAAATCCTGACTTGATGGTTAAAAATGATCATATTCGGATTCAGCGCTAAAGAATACATAAAAATCAATTATCAAAAGTAAAAAACAATCCTATGTATTTTATAGTATCAGATGTTCTCTATTTATTGACTTTTTATTTTTGAAATGTACGATTTGCCAAAAATCCTGACGTGATGGTTAAAATGAAAGTCATTTTCGGATTCAATCCTAAAAAATACATAAAAATCAATAATCAAAAGTTAAAAAAAACACAGCCATCACAGGCTTATATTATCACATATGTAACTAATACTATGTTCGCACTGAGATAGTAATCGAGTCTCTTAACTTGAAGTTGACGTACCCGGAATCAAGATTATGACTTGAGCAAGTTTCTGAAACACACAACTTTTGATACTCTCTTAACAATGAGTTGAGTGGAGTGGAAATCTACCTGCTGAACCCTTTTCCTTATTTGAAACTGTTATTAAAATTAGAGTTGAGTTCTATAAATAATTATTCAGCTTTTTTTAACGATCTTTCGAATCTTTTATTTAATTAACACGCCGCAAAGAATAAAAACAATAATAAACTATGTACGTATAGTTAGAAGTTGTAGTTACAAATTTAAAACAAGTTTCTTAAAACTTTTTGCAACGTGAACAGGTGAAGCCTAATTCCAGGTATCCCGTTTCAAAAAAGTTAAGTGACTCAATTATCTCAGTGCGAACATAGTATAAGCGTAAAATCAGTGAAAAATGTCCAAACTGGAAATCGAATCCAGATGCTTGGAATAACGCTAGAATACTCTATAATTTGAGCTTCGAGAACAATACTCAGGTTGGCATCTCTCACTCACATATGTATATAAGGCTGCAACCGCAGCACAAGATGGAACGATTAGTTTGAAATGTGATAATTCTCGCATGCAATATTGAATAATTTCGGGCGTAATTCAACTTCTGAAAACTGAAAAATTAATTATACATATATGTAGAAGTGCGGTTTTAAAATTTTCTCAAGAAATCTGATATTTTCTCAAAAAAATTACATTTTCCTTCGTTAAAATTATTTTCCTTCATAAAAAAAAATTAATAACATCTCAAAAAAGTATTATAAAATACTCAAAAAAAGATAGTTCAAAGAATATAGAGTGCTTTAAAAAAAGGGGGGGGGGGAGGATACTATAGATATAAAGTTATAAATCGCACTCCTAAAAGAACACCGTCACAACTGAAAACTGAAGAAGATTCGTTTCGTTTTAAAGGTAAAACTACAGTCAGTCTCAGTAAGCTTGAAATCTTGCATATTTGGATCAACAAGGTTACAAATAAATTTCTTATAAAACTTTCACCATTCAATACAATCTAATTTTAAAATTTCATACATTGTAATTGGAATGCACAATTTTCCAGAAAAATACTCAAGTTGTGACAATTTTATTTTAGGAATGCAAAATATTTTAATGTCAATAAATTTCGATTTTTTTTTTTTTTTAAATCAACAATTGAAGTAATTTTACATTTCATACAAAACTGCCAAAAGAATTTTCCTGCATATAAAAATATTAATCTACGTGGAAAACAATTTATTGAACATAAAAAGCTTACCCTATTCATAAGCATTGTCAGATTGTACTCACCTGTAAGAGAAGAAAAATAATTAAGAAAATCATTTATTTTTTTAATTTCATAAAACATTTTTGCTTAGCGAGATACTATTTCACTTAACCCTTTGTGGGATAACTTTCATTTGAAAAATATTTACTCACATTTCAGAATACATAATTTTAAACACGTTAAAAATAATTAAAAAAAATTTAGAACAAACAAATAAAAAATTGCAGGCTAAAAATAAAATATGTGCACTTGCAATAAACAGAAAATTAAATACTTCTAATAAATATTGTCCATTTTCTAATACAAAACTTTAAAGTATATGAACTTATCTTTCTAAAAAAAATGTATTTTTGGATGTCTCCAGCCTTCTTAATTTTACAAAATTTACGAAGTTAATTTTAGCAATAATGATGCGAAACTACTCAAACAATTGGTACAATTTTGGTATCAAAATCAACTCAGTATCGCCGTATTTTGTGAATTCTATGAACCACTTATATTAACTGCTGTGTTGGAAGATAGCAGCAATAAATAAAATCGTTTTTTAAAGTCCGCTCTATAAGTAACAATGACTTTTGGGTAGGTTGCAGATATGTAACATGGTGATACAAAAGCTTAATATAACGGGTTATTCAAAATGGACGTCATGACGATTACCTTCAAAACCGTTGATGATTTCTAAGTATTGCGCTGTACTTATTTATTTCCATTGTCACTTCTCAATGTTAATTGAAACACAGTAAAACCTATGGAGCTCATAACTTTTTGACTTCTTCCCACCGTTTTGTCCCTGATGCCACAATTTTTTTATTCTTTGCTATTTCTAATATTATTATAAATTTAACGTATGAAAACGTTTGCCTGTCGTCGGTGTCAAAACGGATGATAAAATGCCTTTACATATGGGTGTATTTTACCCCAGAAAGTAACACTAATTTTTATTTACATTATTCAAATATTTTTCTTAATTCCAAATTTCGAATTTTTCATTGAGAATCCACGGACATTTTTCCTATAAAATTTAATATTATATATATATATATATTTAACGTTGGAAGTAATTCAAAACAATAATAATGTGCTATAGCAAATCATTTTGAGTTGAAAGATTTCCACGTGAAAAATGAAACTAAAATAGTTTTTTTTTTCTTTTTTTTGTAAGAATTAAAAAGAAGATGAATATGGTGTCACAGTGGAAATGAAAATGACATTTTCAAATATTTGTTAATTAAAAAAGAGCATTAATAAATAGAAATGAGTTCGTGCTCTTTTTTCGGAGCGCGCGATACTGAAAGTACGCGTAGAAAATTGTTAATAGCATTTTAAATTTGTTGCAAGATTAATTTTTGCTTTAAAAGTCTTCTTAATAGAAATATGCATTAATCCTAACTACTCCGCCATGAGAACGTTTCGTGATTTTTCAAGTTTCTGAAAATATGTTTAAAATAGCCAATTTGTTATTCCATACTCAACCACTGGCAGAAATCTGACAAAAGTCGAAATTCTTATTCTTTTAAAGTATCATCGTACAACTATCTTCAGAAAGACATGAGTTCTATTTGAAGTCCTTTTTTATCATAGCAAACGCGGCAGCGTTAAGCTATAATATGATTAAGAAATAGAAAATGCAAACGACTTTCTTAAATTTCTGGCGAACCAGTTAACATACGACAATGATTTTTCTTTTGAAAGATAGAACTCGACGAGACGAATAAACTGATAGCATTTAAAAAATTACTGTAGCTTTCAGTAGTTTTTTATTTAATCTTAAACGAAAAAATGAAGACACAAAATTCAACAAAGTGTAGCTAACGTTCCAGTGGGTGGATTAACTTCGTTTTTGTTTTATTTTGATCCTCTTGTTAAAACTTAGAATAGGTTTTTTTTTCATCTTTGTATGTTTGACGGTCGATGAGAAAATCGAAATTGTCTTTTATAATGTCCCCATAAAATTATAGAAATCTCTCCTTTTCATTTTCTAATTTTCTAATTCAATAATTTATTTCGTGTTGCCACTCCCTAAAAAGCAGTACAATAATTTAAAAAAAAGGATAACACGTGTACTTTTGTTTTTATAAGTCAATAAAAATTGAAATTCAACTGACAGATTTTTGTATTTCTGAAATCGACGTCAACCTAAGCAGATAATGCATAATTGTCATAAATATATATATAAACTTTCTTGATTAATATTTTGAACTGGAGTAATAGACACAATGGAGCACAAACGAGTTGATAGGAAAAAGAAAAACAGGGTAAATCCCAAGCTTCTGTTCAGGAGCTAAATGTAAGGTTTATTTTAATTATCATCATAACATCCTGACTTACACAAGCGACAGCTATGCAGTAATATAAATACTTCACATACTAAGCATACCTTAAAAAATACCATTCCATCTATTTTTAATAAGGAAGAGATGTCATATACGCACCAGAGTACATAACTGGCGCGATAATGGCGTTATTTTGCCTGATACGGTAACTGAGCTATTGTTGTTTATTTATCAATTATTTTTTTTATTTACTTTTATTTTATTTTTTAAAATTATATAAATTGTTTTGTTCTATAGTTATTAATAATTAAACTTTTCATTATTTATTGTTATTTCCTTTTTAAAATAATAGAAAGTAATTTAAAAATAGATATGTAACTGCTATTCGAAAACGAGGTTTTCGTCAAATTTGCGTCAGAAAAAAAATACGCACCAAACCCGTTGTTTTATATGACATCGACATCTGTGCCTTAAATAATTAGGGTTTCTTTTAACTTTAGGTACTTTTACTTGAGATATTGTCGAAAATGTACAGCAAAAATATATGGTGCTACTTGATTATCCCGTCGACCAATTTCGCCAAACTATTCGCCAAATGATACAAACTGACATAATTTTTATTTTAAATAACGGAAGAATAAATAAATTAGTAAAACATTAATAAAAATACCAATAAAAACTTGGGCACAGATGTCATATACGCTCCATATTGGCGCGATTTTTTTCTGACGCCAATTTTCGAAAACATCAACAGCCTAAACAACAATATCCGGGTTACCATATCAAGCAAAATAACGATACTTTGGCGTCAGTTAAGTACCCGGTGCGTATATGACATTGGCGTCAAAAACATCGCGCCAATATGCGGCGTATATGACACCTTTGCCAAAACTTGAATTAAAAATCACTTGATGACGTAACAAACATGTGTATCGTGTTAAATGTCAAATGACTGTAACATTTACTACCATCCATTATTGTCATTTAATCTTATAGTTTGGCGATAATTTTTTTGTCGACAGGATAATCAAGTTGTACCAAGTATGGTACAGATGTCATATACGCACCACTTTGGCGCGATATTTTTTCTGGCGCTAATTTGGCGAAAACCTCGTTTTCGAATACCAGTTTCATATATATTTTTAAAAAGGGATTAACAATAAAATTTAAAAAGTTTAATTAATAACAATAGAACAAAACTATTTATATAATTTTAAAAAAGAAAATAAAAGTAAATAAACAATTTATTAATAAATAAACAACAACATTCGGGTTACCATATCAAGCAAAATAAGAAAACTTTGGCGCCAATTAAGTACCCCGGTGCGTATATGACATTGGCGTAAAAAAAAATCACGTCAATGTGAAGCGTATATGACATCTGTGGCGGTTCAAGTACACTTCGGAACGTTACTTTGAAATCGATGAGTTTCATCGCCAAAATCGCCAAGATGTCTAATGATCATCGCCATTGAATATATAAATAATGCCATATTTGCAAACTTATAGGTCAAAATATAAGAGGAACCTCGGTTCACGACCGCTTCTGTTTATAACCAGTTCGGTTTATGTCCAACTTCGGTGATCAAAATTTGACTCGGTTGGCGTGCAATATCTTGGTTCCCGACCAAGGCTGCCAAATAGTTCAGTTGGCAACCCTCACATAACTCTTGTTATTAGTCAAGTTTTGAGTAAGGTGTGCATATGAGAGTGCTTTGTGTACCTTTATTACTGTAAAAAAATTAACTTTTTGTTTTACTTTTACTCAGGTTTGCGCTAATTTTAGCTCTCATTATGGCTTCTAAGAATGAAAAAGCGTTTAGTGATAGCAGTAGTAAGAAGCTTAAGCGAATTACTGTTCAAAAAAAGAAATTGTAGCAAAACATGAGAACGATGTTAGTATAACCGGTCTAACTAAACAATACGATGTGGCCTAAACTTTCGATTTCCACGATAATCTACAATATATGTTACGCTATCGTATGTGTCACAGAAATCGCGATTATTTGTTAATTGTTTAATGGCAACGCTCGAATGAAACGCATCTCATTGGTTATAGAACAGCATTTAATGCATCACCATACCTATAAGAAGGGTTACCATATACGGGACCCTGTTCTGTCGCAAAATACCGCTAAGTTTGTCACCAACTTGGTGATATATCGCCAAATTCCTATAGACTTCCATTGTAAACTAATAGGGTTTACTTGTTTAGAGAGTATCAACAAACTAAGATATTTTAATGCAACAAAAACTAACATCAGTTTAAGGAATTATATTAGTTATATTTAAGGGAGCCCAAGTAAATTAAATTATGAATAAAAATAACGTGAATTTGATTAAAAAAACCTGGAACCTCTTAAAACAATGTGCATAACTTGGTTAAATAGTGCATTATTGTGCGAAATAAGAAAAAAGTATTGGGAATATTTAAAGCAACTCAAGTTTATTTATATTCAATATATAATTATCAAAAAATTTAAATGACTAGTATTAAAAAATGCTCTGACGAGCACCAAAAAAGGCTAATATGTTTAAGTATGAAAAAGGGTTTGACAAGTGCTTCTAATAGAGCATGAAAAAGGACAAGGGGTCCCTTCTTGGCTGCAGCTCACTGTCAATGCCAACTTTGAAAAAATCATATTTGCGCTTTTTTCATATAAAAAAAATCAGCCACAGTTACGATAAAAATGTGTAGTGTAAAGACACAACCAGTAAAGACGCAGCCTGATTAAACATGAATGTAAGGCGACATAGTACCAAAAACCTTAGTTCCTACAGCGTATCACACTCATGTAGGGCCACCAAGCACGCCCGCAATGTAGAACTGTACAGAAAACTGATTTGTAGTGCAGTGCAGACTGTTGCAGCACTCTGCACAGGAACAATTCCACATGTGCACGCATAACATTATATTTATTAATTCATTGATTGTTGAAATTAAAAGCAAGTGGCTGTGGCTGTACAATGTACTATGCAGTACAGCAATGCATGTAAATTATAAACGAACATTAGACGCATACACCTTTAATACGGAAGTACAAAAGCACAGTGTGAATGTGCGCTGAGGTTCAAAAATCAAAAGCATAATAGGAATGTACAGTGTAGTACAATTTATAGAGAAATAATGGTACACAGTGCACTGTACAAAGTTGCATTGCAGACGCTGCGCAGTACAACAGTGCAGTTAACATGTAAAGCGCGACGGAAAGTTTTACTAAAGTACCGCGAATTTATTTTATATGGAAAAAGCGCAAATATGATTTTTTCAAAGTTGGCATTGACAGTGAGCTGCAGCCAAGAAGGGACCCCTTGTCCTTTTTCATGCTCTATTAGAAGCACTTGTCAAACCCTTTTTCATACTTAAACATATTAGCCTTTTTTGGTGCTCGTCAGAGCATTTTTTAATACTAGTAATTATTGTGAATTGAAAGCGAGAATAATCAAGGTATATCCAACGGCTTTTTTTATGTTACTAACAATGAAAGAGCAGAGAAATAACCGAATATTTCCCATCTACAACAAATGAATTCCCTTTCAAACTCTTTTAACTCTCTAGTGCATGATTAGTTGTTAATCACCCATCCCCTTCCCGTAAAATTATTATGTAATAACAGTATATATAACAAGACATGTGACTTTAATATTTTTCAACTTTTAACCAAAATTTAGGAGAAAAAGTATCAAATGCTACATTGTAATCTGAATAGCGTATTAAGTGAAATTTATAGTGTTGCCATTAGGGATTGTAACACACGTTAAGAAATTTACGATTTTGTTTTCCAAATAGAAAAACACCTTTTTCAATTTGTGAATAAATAAAATTTCCACTTTGAGCTTGAGCCCGAAGACGGCTATAAAAATTGAGCCAGAGCCCGTTTTGCTCTGAGCCCGTCTTATCTCTAATAAACATACTTCCAATTACGAAATTTATTCAAATCAAACATGTTTTACAGAAATCTTTTTACATCTTTTAGATACAGAAAATGTCTTACAGGTCTGTAATTATGTGTTAAACTACAAAATTTAAATTTTATGCGTTACCCTCCCCTTTTTCGTATAACTTATTTAGAATAATGTTTCTATAAGGGCCTTCAAAAAAGTTCCATTTTTTTAGATACAAAATTACCAGTTTTTCTCCTTATATGTAAGCATCTCAAGTATAGTATTTACAGACAAAAAGTATTTTGAGCAGAATTGTAAAAATAAAATTAAATATTTTTAAAAACAGATAACAATACTTATGCAAAAGATCATACAAAAAACTGGTAATAACATTCTACAATCAGAATAAAAAAGTTGAAAATCATAATTTCTATAAATTGTAATCATTTTTAATTATCTACATATCATTTTGGCATTGATGTAAGAAGTTGAAAAGCAGATCCTTAACAAAATCTGAAACGTGTAGAAAATACACAAGAGACAAGATTTAATAGTGTTGTCAAAAAACGAGGTTAAATGAGAATTTAATTTTTCCCTCCTTTAAAACTATTTTATTTTCTACGCTAAACTACTTTTTAACACTTTCCTAAAAAGTTGAAAAGTGTTTATGCATTCGGTTTGTCTGGCCGTCTGCGCGCTCTAAGTCCCGTAAATATACTCGGATCGTTCTGAAATTTTTGGATGTTAGTGACCTCTACCATAGCACGAACCCTATTTTAAATGAAGTTTGTAGCATATTTAGTTCATTTCAGGGACAGTCAAAAGTTTTCCGTTACATTACGGTTTATGGGAAAAAATCGTTTAAAATGATTCTTAATGATGTTACATGCTTTCAAACATAATAAAATTGATATGCATTTATCCAAGTGCATTAAAATGTGCATTCCGTAGAATATGCGGTGCAAAGAATAATTATTATTCATTTACAGAGCCACACAAAAGAATTCCGTTATATAATGATATAGAGGTGGAGGGAATTTTTTCCGGCGTATTTTAATTATGTTAAATTATTTCATGTATAATGAAATTGATATACGCCGCTGAGGTTTACCATAACTTATTTCATGTATAATACGAAGTGCATAGCATTTACAGGGACACACAAAAGATTTCAGATACTATATTGTATCCGAAGTATTGTACGGTAGTGATGATTGCTGGAAATGCATTTTTAATTATGTTATGTGCTTTTATGCTTCACTATTTTTATGCATAGCATATGGTGTGTATAAATGTTGTAATTCATATACAGGGCTACATAAAAGAATTCGTAATGGTTACTGGGTATGATTCTAAATTGCTTAAAGGTGGTTTTTAAATGAGTTATGCATTTTTACGCTGAACTGCATTTAGTTTACTAAGAAATGTTTGTAGAACATAGATAAAATGATATACAGGGTCACGCAAAGAATTGGATAGATGGCCGTCTATAAATGATAATTTCTGGAAATGCGATTCCAGTAGTTTTAAGAGTGTTTTACTTTGAATTAAACTTTAGCTAAATAGTGTGTGTAATAAAGGTGCTAGGTTAACTACAGGGTTGTACAAAAGTATACAAGTATGTTTTCATCTATTAGTATAAAATGCTGAAAGAGAAATTTCAAACTGTTATTCGTTTTCTTGCTAAACTAAATTTCCCTATTATACAGTGTATATATCAACCTACAGATCAAATACACAGCTGTTAAATAAAACTGGAATACATATTTGCTATGGACGGTAACTGCTAAAATCAGTTTTTCAAATGTTTTATGCGTTTTCTAAAATGTTTACTTAGTTCACTTATATACCTTATTTCCCTAAATAACGAAGTTTTGTTAAAGCATTCAGGAAGTGTTGGAAAGTGTTTCATAATCTATGCTTAACGCATGATTTTTCTTACTTGTTATTTTATCAATTGGCATGGCTCTTTATTATTTTACCATATCCTTTTATTATTTCCATTCATACAAATCTTTATTATTTCTTCTTTGGCAAGAGGTGAAAGAGCGGAAAATACGTATTTATCAATAGGGTTGGACATGGTTTAACATTTTTAAAAAGGTTTCCTATTTAAAAAAAATCAATTCAACAGTTTTTACAGAACATGTTTTCTTTTAATAAAAAATGTTAAACATTTGACAAGGGAAGACATGTTCGAATAAAGTTTTATTTCCATGTATAACAATTTTATACCTGGAACAATCTTCTTAACTGTTCTATTTTGGACCACTTTAGCCAGATAACTAAATGACTAGTTAAAATGAGAATATAAAAAAATAATAATGGGCCTATCCTGTAATTTAAACATAAAATGAAGGATAATCCATCATATTCTAAACTATGTTTCAAAAAATGTAACGTAAAGCTTTAAAAGATTAGTAATGCAAATTATTTAAACAACAGGTATTCATGATGTGGAACCTAGGAAGTGAGATTATATTAACTGGTTTTCACTGATGTTACCGTTTTTCACTGATGTTACGTAGTTTAAGCTAAAAAAAAGTGTTACTAATCGGCAATACTGGAGTTAAATTGAAAAAAATAATGTTCCTTGATAAAATTCTATAATATTAAACACACAAGAATTTTAGGAACTATAATAAGAAATAAATTTTACTAGCTCTTTGCAGAACAAAATAGGGTATTTCGCAAGCTTCCAAACAAAACAAAAAGAACAAGTAGCAATAATTGAAAAAATAAATTTATCTTTATTCTTAAACAGCACAAGTGTTGCCATCTACATGTTGAAAATCGATTTAATAATATTTTCAGAATGTATCTTATTGGCAACATTAGGCATTATAGCTTCAATGTTATTCTGATAGTATTTTATAGCCTAAATTGGGTATGTTGCCGAAAAGCAACACCAGGTATTTAAGAGTTAAATTTTTACAGTTTAACTTCTAACTTTCAGTTTAATTACAAACACTACCGAAACTTTGTTTCGTTTGGAACTTTAGTACTATCACCAGAGACTTTTGAATAGGCGAATTTTAATTATAACAGTCCTGTACAAAAAGTTTAGTACAAAAACACCATCCTATGAGTTAATCGCGCTTTTTATTCATTTTCGATGGGGCGGTCTCACAGACCGCTTCAAAGCAGTTATGTGACTGTCACATCAGTTAAAGGCTAACCCTTCAGTGCGTAGATCTGCATATATGCAAACAACAGTGTTTTGAATTTAATAGATTTTTTTTTATTCGAATATATCTAATTCACACCAGGAAATTAAAGTAGCAATATTTGGTTTAAATAAAGCAAAATTAACCATTGAAACTTTCTGGTATACAGTCAGATTCCCTGGACTACGTAATTTCTAGAACGTATTTTCATTATTTTTCCTGTGTAATAAACCTTTCAGAGAATCATACATAATTTTTTCGAAACAAAATAAAAAATCGCGCATTTAAGAGTTAATCAGGATGTAATTGATCCGGCGACATGGGCGAAGCGGAAAAAAAAAATAATTAGTGGAAACAAGTATATTTAATTTTGCACAATAAAGCACAAACATGATCAATGACACTACTTTTTTAAAATGATTTGTCGTGTGTTTATGTCTTTAAAAAACACCTACTTATATTGATAGCTGAATTATTACACTGACATTCTAATTTAAGCTGTCTTGAGATTCATGTACAGCGAGTTAGACGGACCGTGATTGAAGATCAGTAGTCTCTCTGATTGCTAAAATATTGGAGTATACTGGGCATTTGAATTTCAGGTTTTATTTTTGGTTTGATTGATATAGTAAGTTTGCGATTCAAGCTATTATCCAATATTCCATTTTCCTTTGTTTTAATATATTTCAGAGGCAGGATATTGTAGGAAAAAGGATAGACCATTTATTAGAAAAATTTAGAGAACAGTTAACAGTTTGTTTTAGGGCTTCTTAGCTGCAAGGCAACTCTGCGTCCTATAGGTGAGTGTGAAGCACATTTTAGAGGAACCATAGGGGGTGGGGATGGCCTAATCGTACTACAATAAATATATATATATATACTATATACACACATGGATACACATACTACAATAAAAATATAAAAAGAATTAAAATGCGAGGAAATGTCTTCAGCTCACAGAAGACGAAATTAATAGAATAGAAGAAAAAGTCTATGCTAGGAAGTCCGAAAAGACCAAGATATGAGAAAATATAAGTTTAAAAAAATAATAATTAATTGAGAATAGTAATTAAAAGGACAGTAAAACAAAAGTTCAAGCTATTCAATAGAATATCGCCATAGCCGAAATCAGAAAGGATGTTAAAGAAAATCCCCACTGCCCCCCTACCCCCAAAAATGGGACAATTTCATTGCCGCACATATTTTATCCAAATATAGTATTAATATAGAAATTAAAAAAACAATGATTTATGTAACATTAAGTTAAATAATGAAAAAATACACAAGTTTTAGTACAAAGAGGACTACTAGTCTTCTAATATAGAAGTCTATATAGGTTTCTTTCTGTTAGGGGGACTATAAGCATCATTATCTGGTAACGTCATATACTATATCGTTGGGAAATTCATAAATACTATTACTTTAGAATTTTTAAGAGAAAAAAAAATATATAGGATTTGCATATGATTTTAAGAGATTTTTTTGCTTAGTTTCTGCGGTGACAATTTGGATTATGCGTATTGCTTTAATTTTTCCTATTTTTAATAAGTCAAATAAGCTTAATTTCTCTTCATATAAAAATGGACATTCAATTACCCCCACCTCTTTATCCCCCCCCCCCCCCAAATCTGACACAACCAATGAAGGAGCTTCTTTGACAGATAATTCAAAACACATTTTTCTAAATACGTGCTACTCCATCGGAGTTACACAACCGTATCAAAACACTGTAATCGAGTGCTTCATAATATTTCGTCTTTCAATTCAGTATCCAGGATATCTTTTTAGTCATATTCTAGTATGTTTTCGTTTTCTTCACACCTATTTTAGTTCTATGTTGCTTGTCAGCGTCGTCTTAATAGAAAGCGCCTTCCATTCTTAATGATGCTCTATTAAATCAGCAGAGTGTTATGCTAGCATCAAAAGAAGGCTGCATAGTTTAAAACGATGACATTAACACAATAATGCAGATATCCTGTATGGGAAGACACTTATTATAACATATTTTGCGCTGACAATGAGCAGACGGCGTCCTTTGGCGAACCTTACATCACAGACGCACTGGAGAGGAAATTTAATTTGGAACGAAGCGCGTACACAGATACGTATTTGGGACGGATGGGATACATTAGGGACATTTTTGAAGAGAAAAATGCGTGTGGCCGTGAAAAGTTCGTGTCAATTTATGTTTTACTTATCTCGATAACAATTTCAGAATTCGTTCTGCATGCATTTATGTATTTATTTTGCATATGACTCGAGGTATTATTTGAGCTTCTAGTAAGGTACAAAAATTAAACGCTATGAGTCTAAACCCGCCGAATTCGACGGAAGAATTTTTTTTTAAAGAACCTTTAGACTAAATTTATTTTAAAAAAAACTTCAAAACAAATTACGATAAAAAAAAAAAATCAATCGTAGATTGGCTGACCTTATTTATGAATATATTTTAAACTAAAGTTACCAAACTGCTGTCTCTAATAACTTCAATTTTTCAAATTATTAAAAAATTAAAAACTTTATTCCTATAAGTAATCAGTAAAATTTAACCAAGATAATATAAAGTTATCAATTGAGGCTTTGATCTTTGGTATTCCGGAATGAAAAATTAACAAATATTGCCCCACTTTCACACAATCATTTTTTTTTTCTACGAAATCTAAACATAACGTCATTTTTACCGTCGCAAAATTTACATGTGTACTTATTCATATTCTCTATTTAAAAAAAAAAAATAATTTTAAGCTACAACTTTGCATGCGAACTATCACTCTTTTGACTTAAGCTTCTTATCTTAGCACCTGTGAAATCGAGAAATTGTACTAAAATATTTAGTTTTATCAAATAAAATGTTAGTTTTTTTTACTATGACGTCATTTTCACTCACTGAAACACTTCGTCTCCCTCTCAGATTAGGATCTCAAACTCCGTATCAGCGAAATGAATAAATATTGAAATGCAGCAGCTTCACAAGGGAAAATGCGTGTATTTTAAACGTAACGTCATCTCCCTGTTCACACACCGCCCCCTGAATAATAGGCCTGAGTGCTGACACAAAAATGGCGGCTGCCGAAGGCGGAGTATTTTAACGTATGCACGGTCCCTTAAATATTGACAGCAGTATTATATAAGAGATTTCTTCCACTTCTTTAATCTCAGGAAAATAAAGCGGGAAAAAATTATTGGTGCCAAAATTTAAGGGACCGTACACACTCTGAAAAAAATCCACCTTCGGCAGCCGCCATTTTAGCTTCAGCGCTCAGGCCTACTATTCAGGGGACGGTGTGTTCACATCAAAACAAATTTATATATTTTAATTGCAATGAGGAAATGACATTAGTAAAGATATAGAAATTCCCCTTTCCATGTAACAATTGTGTAACAAATATTTAAATACCGATACACTAGATGGCAGCACACGACAGTTTAGCAGGCTGCCAAATAGGTTTTCCCATAATTCATTGCGGATTAGTTTTTTACGCAGACATTGTTTTTGAGACGCAAAAGGTAGAGGTTTTCGAATACAAGCTGCTTGCTTGATTTTTTTCCCCGGAGCTTTTTATGAGAGGGCGGGAAATGATAAAATGTTTTGCAATCAACGGATTTCTTCTGAGTTTTGGCAATGTAAATATTGTACAGTATTCCTGTAAATAATAATATGTCTTGTAGTACAGAGATTCATTAAACCTTACTTTGCACTAAAGCATAGAGTGGTGTTTCTTTTCTGAAGTGATGAGACGATTGATAAAAGATTGTAGCGTCTACTTATGGAAAGTAACCTGGCTATAATTGCAGTAACCAGGCCATCATAGTGAATAAGTTTCATAAAAAGCTTTAAAATTAAAATATAAAAATGGGAATATATATAAAAAAAATATATATAGTGTGAGCCCCTCTACAAATAAACAACTGTCATTTAAACAAAGAATTTGCAAAATTGGTTAAAAAAGCCTTGTCTATATAGATTATAGAATTCAATAATTGAAAACATGAGTAGAAGAAGGTGCTATGTCACTTTTTTAACCATTTGGAAAAATGGTTATTGTTCTCGTCAGGATGGGAAATCAAAAGCATATATGAAGATTTTTATTGGTTTCATCCGCATTTTATTCATTTTCTGATTGGTCTATACAGTAATCTGTATTTTCCTTTACTTTCAACAGAGATGGATATTTTCTGTTGCCGCTATGACAAAAAAAAAATGTAATTAAAACTACAAAAAAAAAAATAACTCAGAAAAAAATTGAGATACAGCTTTCAAACAAATTGTATTTAAAAGTACATTTTTTTTCTCTATACGAGGGTGTAAAAAGTAATATTGTTGGATGTTTAGAAGTTTAAGAATGAAATTTAATTTAAAATGAGTCGTCAGATTTCTTGGAAATCTGACGATGGAAAAGCCTTTTCCTGAACAGCCAATGAAATGCTTGGATAATACATAAGTTTCAGGTAGATAATACGTACGAGTCGCAGGCGATTTTTGTCGCTTGGAATTTTTACGTGTAATAACACTATTAATGTTTAATTCATGGCGTACGTAATGTATGATCAACTCCGTGCGATTTTTTATGTCTTAAATTTTAGTCTTCGAAAAAATCATTTTCCAAATGGTCGTTGTAATTTGATAAATTGCTTTTTATTATTATTATTATTTTATGGATGAAGCTGTTATGAGGTAATCTATCATATGACAAAGCTAAAATAGTAAGATTGTATAATTTATTCTTGAAGATACCAGACATTTTTTAATAGTTTATTATTGGAGGTTAATAAATTTTTCTGGGAGAGTTCAGAACCACTTATTAACATATGCGCCACACACAGAGAAAGAGTTCAGAACCACTTATTAATATATGCGACACACACACACAGAGAGAGAGAGAGATTGAGTTTAAACTGCATGCATCTGCTTTTTAATTTTGGACACCACTATTTCCGATCAATAATATTCCACTTATTTAGCAAAATTATGTTATTAAATAAGGAGAATAATCATTTGCATCTCGTTTTTTAATAAACAATAACGAGAAAATATTAAAAAATTACATAATTGTATTTTTATGAAAAAGCAACCATTTAAATTGATCAAATAAATAAGAACAAAATAGAAACGAATTTTTGGAGTTTATTGAAATCACCCGGTTGTCTGAATCAAGTTCTGGTAGACCTACGTTATTCATTCTTATGACTTATGAGGAATGAGATAAACGTAAAACACGAGACTACTCCAAATTAGTACTCAAGACTGTAAAATAAAGAACAAAGCTTATTTAAATACGAAAAAGGTTATTCTTTTTCCGCATGTTTCATTTATCTTTCTCTTGAAGGGTTGAAAGTACATAGTAAATAGGACATTAAACATTTTTCAAATTCAAGGAGCAAACATATTACCTTTTTGGTTTTACGTGAAAATAATTACTTCTCAGGAAAACTTAGTATCTCTCGTGAAATACAAAATTAAGATCTCATACTGCGTTCGCAAATATTTGCAACTTAACCGACTCCAGCTTCCCTGACTTTCATTAATTCCTTACACAAGACAAGCATATCTAATGAGAACACAGTCTCCTTTAACTGAAGGTTACTTCCCCCTTTGTTTGCCAAGAAGTACTTTGGTAAATTGATTCCTAAAAACAATCGTATTAAATGCATCTCTTCGTCTATACTTTCATCTCCGACCACTCAACGTTTCCCTGGGATATTAATGACTGTTCTACGATAGATGGATGCCATTTAGAAGCCATTTGTGGACCTTTTTTCCTCCGTTAGCTAACAAATACTAAATGTCATTACATTTCTTGCTCGGAAATGGCATTTTAAGTATTTTTGCTTTCCTTCCCGGATAAAACAAAAAATAATTGTGGGAACAGACATAATAATACTGCCCGTACTTAAATTCGCTTAAGAAGACGATGTCAGAGCAGCCTGTTTGTTGATGTATAAATGCATTATTATTGATTGCTAATAGTTTAAAGTATATTTTCCCTCGGAACATCTGTTTTCCAGATAGTATTTTAAAATTCTAAAGCATTTATCATTTGTTATTAGATTTCAGATGATGTGCTCCATTAATATCTATGTAACATTTGAAATCGCAAAAGATTTTAGAGAAAGGACGATCAAGATTAAAGAAAGAACGATAAGAAAAATAACTTTTTGTTTCGACCAGAACTTAACTTTGTCAATTACGTCTAAATCTTTATATCCCGGCGGGACAGTAAAATCCCATTACAGAAAAGTGGTTAATCTTATTTAAAACATATTAACCATCTCGGTGCGTAATTTAAAAGAAAAATCAAAATATGGGCAAAAATTGCGCATTTATTTTATTACATATTTCAAATCTACATATATTTTCAATTAAAATATGTAAAAAAATTTTTATAAAAGAGTTATTTTTTTAATATAGAATTAGATTATAAAAAAAAAGATCGCGGAAATCGTGAGTTGCGCAAATTATGTTACTTTTACGTTGGCGGTGGAAATCGCGGGATACGCAGCAAGAGGGTTAATGATGGAAGATTTTTTTTTTTTTTTTTTTTTTTTGGTGTGTGTGTGTTCAAAAATAGTTTGCTTTAACATGTTTCAAAGACATATACTATACTAGCACAGTTACCCGTGACATTGTGCACGTAGCATTAAAAAGATGATAAGTACATTAATTAAGCAAATCATTTCACTCCTGATAATGAAAAACGTAAGTAATTAACCAACACTTTATCACATTTTATAACAGACGAAACGGTCGTATTTCTTATTTATAGGGCCTTAATATACCTCAGTCCTAAAAAGTGAAATTTTGTGGCGAATAAGATAAAAATGTGCGACAATAAAACTGCAACCAATGAAAAAAGGAGAGTTAAGTAATAGCGCGACGAATTTCTCTTCGTGAAACGAAAAAAAAACAAAAAAAACAATGCTGGGAAAATTCTATTAGAAGAGTGTATTCTAGTTGGTATTTGGTGTCAAATTTGTATATTTTTGCTTTCCTTACTTATTCACATCCATGCAACTTATATTATTTAGAAATGCTTGAACATTTCTGTTTTATTTCCAATTTGACGATATATTCATCTTTTTTTTTTTTTTTATTCTTAATATTTTATTTCATTTTCATTTTGACGTAAAAATCTTTAATAGAAAATTAATTGTTGAGAAGAAATTTTTATTCAGAGTTTTGATGATAATTATGACATCATTTTTGACATGGATAATTTTACGGTACATGTTATTGAGATTTACTATCCATTTTTTCCCAAACATTTTTTTAAAGATTTTTTTTTCCTTTTTAAATTAAAAATTAAATCTTATTATCTATGTGCAGACAATAAACCTCCAAAGAAACGGTAGCTATGTTTCATTTCTTATTTAATATAATTGGTAGAAAATGTTAGCACTGCTTATAAAGTATTAATGAACTTATCTGTGAGATGTAAATTATAACTAAAATATAAACATGAAATAGAAAATACAACGTAGCAACCGATTGTTTGGAGTCAGTTTCCAAGCAAAAAGTTATGATAGAATAGATACTTTCATTCAGTATGACGTCAAAGTTTATTTCATTTTTTTTTTTTTTCTCGTCAAAACCCTCTAATTTAAAATTAATTACTGAGGAGAAATTAGTATTCCGGTTTCTTATTTTTTGGCAACGAAAAAAGAAAGATGGTTAAAATTTGCAGAAAAATTATCAATTGATTCTGTATGAAAATTAATGAAAATTTTGAAATATTAAGAAAAATAAATGAATAAAATAAATGAAGCGTAGCCTATTTTCATTTCTGATTTCTAATCTATGTATATGCAAAGATACAAAGACATTAATTCATCTGGAAGTATCTAAGTTAGTTTATTTCGTTTTTTTCGCGTGAAAATCCTTCAGTTTAAAGTTAATTACTGAGGAGAAATTATTATTCCGGTTTTTGGCAACGGAAAAAGAAAGATGGTTAAATTTTGCAGAAAATTTTTCAATTGATTCTGTATGAAAATTAATGAAATAATGAAATATTAAGAAAATGATACCATAAATTAATACGATTAATTTACGATAAATTAATAACATAAATGAAGCATAGCCAAAGTTCATTTCTGGTTGCTAATCTATGTATATGCAAATGTACAAAGACATTAATTCATTCGTTTTGACGTTGACTTCATTCAAACTTTCGGACATACTTTCACATAAGGATTTGGAAACTTTAATTGAATTTTTTTTAATTGATATTTTTGAAACCATGCGTTTAATTCATAATTTGGTACATTAAGGGTTAAAACGAACGATCTTTTTATCAACCTTCTGTTAACAGGCTACTTATACGAATATATGTGGGTAAAACTGACACTTTTGTGAGAGTACAATGTGTGTGTGAGTTGTGTTTGTTACATGTGCACATTTGAAGAGTTGATCGTTGATATTAATTCTACTGTGTTGTAAAATTTACGAATCTTTTAGAAAAGATTGTCGAAATCGGTTTAAAATCCCTACCAAATGGGGATTTTGAACAGATTTTCGGTGCAACAACAATGTTGGGAATCTAATTGCAATTGGCTAATATAAATCAAGATAAACACAATTAAAACAAGTAATATAAAAATTTTGTTTTTAAAGTTAATTCCTACTTAGGTCATCGAAGAAAAATTTAATATAATCCCTTAAGCTAATATTAGTTTTTGTTGCATTAAAATATCTCAATTTGTTGATCTTCTATAAGCAAGTAGGTTTACAATGGAAGTCTATGGGAATTTGGCGAAATATTAAAGATATCGCCAAGTTGGCGACTCCTTTTGGCGACTCATTTTGGTCACAAAATTTGGTGATATATCGCCAAGTTGGTGACAAACTTGGCGGTGTTTGGTGACAGAACAGGTCCCCCCCTATGGTAACCCCCCTTATAGATATAAAGATGCATTAAATGCTTCAATAACCAATGTCCGCCATTTTGTCTCTCATGTAAAACTAAAATTAATTAAAATTTAATTAATGAATTAATATTTGAAAAATCTGTATTAACATCAACTGTCATCCAGTACAAGTTTTAAAAAATTTATTTCAACTTGATAAGATGAATAATAAGTATTTTATTAACGACTGAAAATTTTTACAAGATATATAAATAAATAAATATAGGGAGAGTGTGAACTAATAGCAGGAATTGAAAAAAAAAATCATAAAATCGCTGTTCGATTCATAGGCACCTACATGTTAAAACCTGAAATCTTCAAGCAAATTGGAACTAGTATGTTGCGGCCATCACAAAACTTTCTTCTACATAAATCACGTCAATTAAATCATTTAAATAGTACAAGAAATTACATCAATTTAGCACCAGTTCATGTCAAAGTGTATCTGAATTTGAAGTTTGATAAAAATTCGTGCCTTAGTTCTTGAGATAGAGCTATAGCGGAAATTCTGAAAAATGTAGCATAGAAGCGTCACCTGTTGAATGATTTACACCAATACATAAACAGCAATAATTGATATCCAGGTATACATGGATCTGAAGTTCGTTGAAAATCCAAGCATTAGTTCTTGAGATAGAGCTATTGTGGAAATCACAAAAAACAGCACAGCAGCGCCACCTATTGAGGGATTTACACCAAACTGTAAAATGTCAATTCATGTCAAGGACTAACTGATTCTAAAGTTTGATGAAAAGTCGTGCATTAGTTAAAGAGATACACCTATAGTGGAAATTCTGAAAAATACAGCATAGCAGCGCCACCTGTTGAGCGATTTACACCAAAATGTCAATTCATGTCAAGGATTAAGTGATTCTGAAGTTTGGTGAAAATTATTGCATTAGTTCTTGAGATACGGCTATAATGGAAATTCTGAAAAGTGCAGCATAGCAGCGCCACCTGTTGAGCGATTTGTACCAAAACATAAATAGCACTAATTCATATCAAAGTATATTTGAATCTGAAGTTTGAAGAAAATCAAAGCATTAGTTGTTGAGATAGAGCTATTGCGGAAATCGTAAAAAATGCAGTATAACAGCGCCACCTGCTCAGCGATTTACACCAAAATGTACAAAACTTCAATTTATGTCAAGGACTAACTGAATCTGAAGTTTTATGAAAATCCGTGCATTAGTTCTGGAGATTGAGTTATTACGAAAATCGTGAAAAAGCCTGCATAGTAGCGCCACCTGTTGAGCGATTTACACCAAAAACTAATCAGCATCAATTTATATCAGGGACTAACTGAATATAAATTTTTATTAAATTCCGTCCATTAGTTCTTGAGATAGAGTGCCCACAAAATTTGTGTCACATACACAGACAGACTCACAGATGCACAGACTCACAGACCGGCATTTTGTAAAAAAATGTTTTTCGGAATATCTGACCCCTAAAACGTGTAAATCCGTCGAAAGTTGAAAGTTTTTGACAACAGAAGACAACAAGTTCAAAAACAAATTTTCACGAATCCAATACTTTCTTCTTGTAAAGATAGAAGAAAGTAAAAAGAAAAGAAATAGTAAATGTGTCAGAGCAGAAAGATTTGTATTGTTGAGAGAGAAAAAGGGTTAAATTGACATTTACATAAAAAAAAATATATTCATTATTCTGAAATAAATTTCATAACATATAAAAAGAACTTAAGAATTTACATTTATAAGAGTAAAATTGCATTACAAATTCTTTCAAATACAGATAAGAACTCGGCGTTTCAGCGTTTATTTGTTCTATACAAGATAAATTCTTCAAAGAAATAGTAAACCGATAATACTGAATTGTTCTTTAAAAGGATAGGGTAGAAAATCTCGAGAACGTGTCACTTTAAAAGCCAGAAAACGAGTAAAACTTCTAAATTTACAACTTCTGGCGCTCTTGTAAAGCTTTGAAGGAAACGTATTTCAAAGAAAATTGGAAGAATTAAATGATATTTCTACTAATGTATTTTTAGAGATTTCTAGTTCCACAGTCAAAAACGCCTTTTAAAATTGTGAATTGATATGAAGATAGATATGTCAGACGGACAATTATACAATCGTGTTGATGTTTATGTGCCAGAAAAGATTTTTGCCCATGTTATGTCTCGTTTACACAAATAAGAAATCGTGAAACCTCAAAGTATTTATACATTATACAAAAAACATCAGAACAAGGAAACATGCTCAATGATAACATTCTCACAACAAATGTTATAAAGAAGTCGTTAAAAATGGCTTTTTTTTTTTATCAAAATGTATTGCAACAAAACGTTTGAAAGAAATATGAAATACTACATTTTTGTTTTTTAGAATAAATTTGTTAAAGGCGGTGGGCTTGATAAGGGTCATTTCTCGCCCATCAACACCTTGATCTGACATATATTTTTTTATTAGTATACCTCATAGCAAATAAGAAAAAAAAGTATTTTGAATGAAAGTTCTATAATTGATGGGAAAAATAAAATATATAATTAAGTATTATGTACATTAATGAACATAAATACTATCGTCATTAGTTTTAATCCATATAATCAACAGTAAATACAACACTAAATGCAAAATTAAGATGAATGGAGTTTATTACGACTATTATTTCAATATATGAAATATCAAATAATCAGTAACCGAAAATAATCATACAGCTTCAGACACTTTTGACGATGTGTTTTAGATTAGTCTTCCTCCGTGCTTTCTTCACCCAAATCACTAAAGGACCATCCAGCGACAGCATCTTGTAGTGTATGAACATATTCAAGACTCGGTTTTTTAACTTCGGTTGAGTTGTGGTGCCAGTAAGCCAGAAAACGTAGTAGGGAAGAAACATGCGCACAGCAGCCTACGATCTTTGCGCCTACTTTACACTGACAGTACCATTGTGTGATGTTGCTTCGCTGTTTTTATCCAAATATTATAGTTTTTAGCACTTGCATGTCGTGATCGTAACTGACTCGAAGAACCGAATAATCTTCACAATGTATGTAAAAAGAGTAAATACCTTCTCCATTTAAGTGATATTGAGTGTAAGATTCGCTTTGTTTAAGTTGGTATATTCCAAGAGTTAATTGTCGCAGCTCATTCCAAGTTAGACGTGGGACATTTTGAAGATCTGTATCAGTTAGTTTAGTCCAGATCACCTTCTCTCTCGTCCATCCTTTCTCTTCGACAATCTATGTAATCTTAAGTAATTAAGCTTTTTAATCAAATTAAACATCCGTTGAGCAATTATTTCGTCATATTCTGTGTTTTTAATCCATGTAGGTTGGAAAGCATTGAGAACAGCACATATGATTCGCAGATAGTCGCCAATATAAGGTATTTGCGTATTACTTTATCTAATGTTCCCCAGTTTTTCAACTGTACATTAACAGCTTTTACGACTCGCCGAACTTTAATCACGAGACGCGTCTCGTTAGCATCCTCTGTTGAAAACTGTTGCTGCTTATTTAGGAATCTAATCATTTCATGTACTGGACCCATTTCTTCCAGAAGTTCCAAACAATCCCGGAAGCCTCCATCAATAATCATAACATCATTTGACTTCAAACACTCTCTGACATTGTGTCCATCTTTTTTTAAATATATGTGTAAGTATGTTAGCGACATTGTTCTTTGAATCCGCGAAGTAAGGTCCGAAGACATCCAAAACGTAACCCGAAGTAGTGACCAACATCATATGCTTAACCAAAGGTCTTCCTTTGTGTAACGAGAAAGATAGTCTTTGAAAGAAATAGTTCGCATTCTGGATATAAATGTAAGGGAGAGTGGTAATGAATGGGCCATTCACAAAATATGAAAAAGTAATTGCATAAAATTATTTTAGATGCCACCAATAGATGGAACTATTTGTTCTACCAAACTCAAATTTTCCATTGGAGACCAAACTCAAATTTTCCGTTTGGGAGAAGCCATTTTCCCACTAGAGTAGGATGGTCAAGAATCTGATTGAAAAGTAATTTTTTTTTTCCTTTTCAGTAAAATAAATAAGCTAAAAATTATCTATTACTTCATTGCAGATATGTGTATTAGCAAGTCTTTGCATATCTGTAAACTAATTTTAGGATGCATTTAGATGTTATTTGAATTTAATGTACTAAAAAAACCTGAATATATTCCAGAAGTATAGGTGGGGCTGAATGGGTCACTATATCATGGTCATGAATAGGCCACCTTTGCCCCGATCATGAAAATATGGTTTTTCTTACTTTTTTTCCGCTTTACTCTTTAATATGAAACATAACTGGCTGTCATGGATTTAGATTAAATTAGTTTTAGTTAGAATAGGTTTATAGTTATGTCTAAAAAATAATTTGCACAATTTTACCCTAAGAAATATTAGTTATTTATTAGAAACATAAGTTAAATTGTATAAATGATTAAGGTGAACTGTCCAGTTTTTGACCACACCTACCAGTATTTTCCCATTTGATATAAAACTAGAATTGTTTATAGTCTGAATCTGATGGGTAGAATAAATAATACCAGAAATTTACACTAAATAGTCTAATAGGCAGTTCACCTGAATGAAATTTTACCACTTGAAATTTAATTTTAAAGTTTTTCCTTTAGATCCGTGATTTTAAGCCAAAGACAAATTTCGTTAAATCAATATGTGTTATCTATTATTTTTAAACTTATTTTATGTTCTTTCTTTCGTATAATCTAATTATTTTGTCATTTTTCTGCTACAGTTATGTGACTTAATAATATCACTTTTGATGTTTATAAAGTTTGATAAGCATTGTGTATTACTATTTCAGTATGCTTTTGATCATATTATGTCAAGTGCCATTCATTTTGTCATATTAAGTGAATAAAAGATTAATACCACATTTTTTTTTTCCATTGAATTCATTTAGTGGCCCATTCAGCCCCATGGGTGGGGATGAATCGGCCAAATTTCTATATTTTTATTTTCTAGTACCATTCATTATAGACATTTTCTAATCCAATTTTTATGACTTTTTCTATATAACTAAATAAGTAAAGTAACTGAAGAGCCAATTTTGAGCCAAAATAATTATCTGAAAAAATTGCAAAAATTAAAAACCAAAAATTGGCCCATTCATTACTACTCTCCCCTACGTGCCATCAGCAACAAGTATCACACAATCATTGCCCTCATGAGGAATAAATAATCTTCTTGCTAAAGGCCTCGTATATTTTTCAATAACCTGTGGTCTGGTGACGTGTTCTATTCCAAGGTGCCGTGGAACAAAGTTCTCAATCAAAGACTTGCGTACACATTGCACAAAAGATGATATTAATCCTTTTCTTATATTGAATAATGTGGACAGAATACCTTTAGAGAGATCAGTTATAAGCTTTACAAGTAACACTGCCAACATAGAATGAGATAACCTCTTTTTCGAGGAACGCATTCGAGCTATCCCGGACGATTCTAGTCGAACTTTTTCACCCAGCTAACCTTGATGATTACAGCATCTGGTCTGAAACCTGGTTCAGCTCAACAGAATAAATCACAGGTAATGGAACTCCAGAAATCGCTGGATACGAAATTACACTAGATTAATTTTAACACAATTATATATTCTAATTGGTAAACAAATCATATTAGATGTAAATTTTAATTTTATTCTATTGTCCGATTTATTCTGTTGAGCTGAACCAGGTTTCAGACCAGATGCTGTAATCATCAAGGTT
Organism: Maratus speciosus; assembly: GCA_963932465.1. Taxonomy (NCBI): domain Eukaryota; kingdom Metazoa; phylum Arthropoda; class Arachnida; order Araneae; family Salticidae; genus Maratus; species Maratus speciosus. Next base: position 468,004,373 of record OZ010790.1, read on the forward strand.
AGCTGGGTGAAAAGGTTCGACCAGAATCGTCCGGGATAACTCAGATGGCACAGCACTGGCGGCTTCAGCCATGAGGTCCCGGGTCCGAATCCTGGTCCGGACATTTTTCGCCCAGTTGGAAATTTACATCTAATATAATGTATATTAGGTTCCTTATTTGGGGTGTCATCGACGGCACTCGCTGACGTTGAGGCACGATCTCATTTTTGTTACCACAGAAGAAGAAATAGGAGTATTTCGAGCCCGAAGCACACGAAATGCATATGATTTGCATTTAGAGCATAACTTAGAAGACTCTGTAGATCTCCGTTTCTAAAACTTATAAGTATCGATGTAACTTTTCTCTTAGAACAGATACGAAAATCAGTATTAGTTTTTTGCTAGTTTTTACAACAATCACACTGACTTCCAAGCATTATTATTTTTTAAGTTCTTCAATAAATATTTACAACAGCAGTTTTAAAACATAACATTGAGTTCTGAACTGCGTAAATATTTTTTTGAGTGCGGCAAAACAAATCTGAACATGCTCCGATAGTAGTGCAACTAAGTCTATGATACTCGCACGAAATACTTTCTCTAATTATGTGAAGCGCACACTGAACCAAAATAAAATAACGCTCATATAAAAGCTTATAAAAAGTAGTATCATTACAAGTCAAAATTTGGTTCGTGGAACGCTTCTTAAATATTTAAAAAAAATTGTAATTTAATAGATTACAACGACCATTTGGAATTTTTTTTATAAACGATTGTAAAATGCCGTGGATAGTGGATTGGATCCCCTCGAGAGATGGCCTTTTACTATCAATCGATTAAACCTTAGATTGTTTCCTTTTTCGCGTTCGTCTTTTATTCTGTAATAGATTTTCATGGGCTACATAATCAGTTGAAGACCAATTTTCATGGCCTACATAATCAGTTGAATACCTCGATTTTTGCTTTTCAAGACTATTTTCATTTCGACGTCGCTCTTTCGCTTTGGATTTTTCCACATCTGATAATTTGCGCCTACCCATTTTGTAACTTTTTAAATTTGTAACGATTTTATGCTTTTTTATTACCTATTCAAATAAAAATTCTAAAAGTAAAGAGCATAGTTGAATTTCGTTAAAAAAAATAAAATGCGAACGTCACTTGACCCCATCCTCGACCGAAAACAACCATTTCCAAATGGTTAATAAAAAAATAATAATAAAGACAAAAATGTAGGAAAAAGTCAAAACACTATTTTGGGGCTATAATTTCTGACTTACTATTTTATTTATCACGTAAATCTTATATTAAAAAAAAAAAAAACACATATCTTTAAGAATACAAAGGCATTGAAAAATTGTCGGAATCCGAAACTTTTTTTTTTTCTTCTCGTATATGATGGGCGAAAAATAGCCCTTATCAACCCAACTCCTTTATTAGACAATATTTTTCCTCTAGGATAGGAAATATAAATAAATACATTTGCACTTTATTTTTGATATGCTTCGTTTTTACCCATCATACATTGACATGTTTTCACTAGCAACTTTTAAATGTTCACAAATTGCAAACTGATAACTACAGTGAAAGCTGGCAAAAGCTGTCGTTTTTCGCTCACAGGTAAACATGACTGCTTATTCCTCAAACACGTAAAATAGAAAATTATACAATCTAATTCTTGTATTAAACATAAATACGGCCTCCACACACCCTACATGAGTGAAAAACAGGCGGATTTTATTATTTTCATCACCGTTGGTTTTATATTTGGAAAAGTTATGCATTCTATGCACACTGTCTGTCTTTTGGAGTAGACCGAGTGTACTGAGTACTAAACGTAAGTTTAATATTTTCTCCATGATTTCAGAGGCTATTTTTATTGTAGAGGTTAGAGGATTTTCCGTTTACCTGCATTAGATTTTTAATATACGCCTACAAAGGTTTTTATTCTTGATCTGGATATCCTAATCACGACGCAGAATGCTTCTTCCGATTTCCTACATAAAAGGGTTTGATCTACCGGCTAGCGTTTTACAAAGTTTCCGTATTACATGCAGATGCGAAATAGAAAATCCCTAAATAAAACCTTATCGTTTCTTTATGTTAATGAGAGAAAACGTACACCGAATCTAAAATATTCATATGATGATATTTTGAGAATCAAACATTATAGAGGCAGAATTTCATATTGTCACCTTACTTTTATTCTGGTGGTGTAAACAACGTTCTATTTAAGAATTTATAATAATGCAATATTATCACATCAATTTTCTGAATCTCTAACAACAAACAAGGGTGTTAGATTACATCAGTTCATGCATGACTTATTTAAACAGGAGGATTTTTCCCACCCATTTGTTAGTCTTTTTTGTATGAAAACGTTAGCATTATTGCAATAAATAAATAAAGACATCGTTGATAAGGCTTTAATAAGAGAGTTCGGGCGTAGAAAAACTAGTAAACTACATTCCTGCAACTTAATCGGGTTCAACAAAGGCCTCGGGTAACAAACTTCAAAAAAGTCCTCAATCGATCTAGCCAACAACAAAAGGAACCTCTAGAAAAAAAAAAGCAGCTGTTCCAAGTAGCAATGACATTGGACACAATATCTGTTTCACCGCGAAAATTGTACTGGCAGAATTCTCCACTTTTGTGTCCTGCCAGTGTGTTTTGTGGGTCACCTACATTTTTCACTTTCTCCACTTTCACTAGTTCTTTTTAAATATTTTATTTAAACTGAAAATGACGTCATGCCAAAGGATTTTTTTTAATTTGGGGTTAAACGTACATGGTCAGGTGTTATTGAAAGATAGCATTACGATACGCTAAAACGTAGCGTTACTCACCAAACATTACGTCAATTTATAACCGGTATTCATTCAAAGAAATTGTTTTAATGTAGAATCATACATCCACTATTATATCACATAAAAAACCTGAGTAATTAGTTTCCGAATATGCCTTATTATATTCATTCAAGAGTATAGAAATTTTATAATGTGTCAAGTGTGATTCAGCAGTCTCTCATTCATACTCTGGAGAAAACTGGTTTTAGATTTTTTTATTAAACTCATTTTTACGTATATTCAATTTTATGAATGCCTTTTAATTATGCCTATTTTGCATTCCATGACTTTTTTTTTTTCTTTACAATTTTTCGAAAATTTCTTTTGTTAAATAGCTATTCACCTTAGGTCATGGGTTTTAATCTACCTTTTTAGGTGCGTTTATAATTATACAAATGCGTAGCTTCTATAGTCGTCGTTCGGTCCGTCTGTCTGTCCGTCCGCATATAACAGAGCAAACACTACCCAACTGAATGAATGGTCTGAAATTTTAAATATATAATTATTGCAAAATTTTGTCGAGATTATTTCAAATTTTATGAAAATCGAATGTATAGTTTCATTACAGGGACAGTCAAAAGTTTTCCGTTACATTACGTCCAATGGGCAAAAATTATTTCAAGTGCATTTTAATGATGTTACAGCCTTTCGAACAAAATGAAATTGATATGCACTTATGAAGGTGCATCAAAATATACATTCAGTACAATATGAGCTGCAAAAAATATTTGTAAAACTAGTTATAGTACATTTGCCACGTTTGACGTGCAATTTCCATTGTTCATTTTATGTTCACAAAGTCGAAAGAAAATTTGTGAAGAAAATATACACTGCAATGATGTTACAAACAGTAGTCTTAAAATAGTTGTACTCGAAGTGTGTCTCAGAAATCTAGCCATGTCTTTGTTTTAATATGACTCGCAAAGAAAGCATTTGTGAAGAAAATATACACTGCAATGATGTTACAAACAGTAGTCTTAAAATAATTGTACTCGAAATGTCTCAGAAATCTAGCCATTTCTTTGTTTTAATATGACTTGCAAAGAAAGCATCTTTGTTTGCAGTGACCGATTATTTTTCATTTCAGCAAAGAGATGCTAAATTATTAACAAGTTGGAAATTGCACGTGAAACGTGGCAAATGAGGTGCATTCGTACTATAACTAATTTTATAAATATTTTTTGCACCGCATATTGTACTGAATGAACATTTTAATTCCCTTCAAAAGTGCATGTTAATTTCATTCTGTTCGAAAGGCTGTAACATCATTAACAAGCTTTAACTTGCATTAACTTGAAATAATTTTTTCCCATTGGCCGTAATGTAACGGAAAAATTTTGACTATCCCTGTAATCAAACTATACATCCGATTTTCATAAAATTTGAAATGACTCGACAAAATTTTGCAACAATTATATATTTGAAATTTCAGACCATTCGGTTGAGTAGTTTTTGCTCTGTTACATGCGGGCGGACGGACCGAACGACGACTATAGGTGCTACGTATTTATATAATTACGAACGCACCTAAAAAGGTTATTAGCTGGTTATTCCAGCTCTCCCCTGAAAACAACAAAAATTGGAATATCTTGCTGGGGTGAAAATAATTAAATGATAAATCTATTTCAAAATAGACGACATGTAATTCGAAACCGATAAGCTTTTATCTTATGCATAATATACAGTAAAAAAAAAAAAAAAAAAAGTTAAAATTTTCTTCCCTGTACGTGGAGACCTGAAGTGAAAACATACCCAAATTGTAAACAAATTAATAAGTTTTTTTTAATAATTTTTCTCTTAATTGGGATTTTACTATTGTTCTATTGATACTCATTCTAGAGATCTGCACGGGCCGGTCCGCGGGCCGGGCTCGGGCCGATTTTCATTCACGGCACTCGAGCCGGGCACGGGCCGTACTTTATTTCTGAAGACTCGAGCAGGGCCGGGCCCGGTACATACTTTTTTTCTGAAGGCGCCTGGCCCAAACATTTTTGCAAAAAATGCATACATTTTTAAATTACCATTATTCTACACTTAAAACATTAGAATTTATTCTTTTTAAAGAATAGTAGATTTCTATGCTTATTAAAATATAGCTAAATTAAAATATAGTAAAATATGTTAAAAGAAACCTGCCTATGACGGAACCCTGTTTTAAACTGAAAAACGTGTTGATCCATGCAAAAATTAATATACTAATACGTAAGAAATAATATATGATACATTTATACTTGCTAAGAAGGGAACTTGCCTATAACGCATTTTTTTTCTTTTCTATGCAATTCCGTCTTAGAAGATTTTACTGTATAGCATTTTTCAGATTTTTAGCATACGTGGAATACATGTATGTTAATACATGGAATATGGATTAACAATATTAATGATAACTGAAACACTTACATACAAGAAATAGAGATTCGTTAAAAAAATAAATATCGCAGCCTGCGGCACTTCTATAAAAATTAAGATTATAAACATAAGAAAAAAAGTTAAGATAAATATTTTTGGTCAGAGTTTCCTCGTACGAGACAAATTTTTAACCAAATTCGACGTAAAAATCAATGTTTTGAAAAAATTCACTCGGACCGGACCGGGCCGGGCCGAACTTTAGTTTTATACCGGGCCGGGCCAATAATATTTTTTCTACGGGCCGGGCTGGGGCCGAACTTTTAATTTTTTTGTCGGGCCGGGCCGAATTTTTTTTCGATGAGTCGGGCCGGGCCCGGGCCTGGAAATTTCTCCCCGTGCAGACCTCCAACTCATTCAGCGATAAGTGTAATTTGACAATTGAGACAATTAAATTCAATATAAGAGGACGTGAATTTTAAAACTCGCCTTATCCCAAATTTAAAAAATAAAGTTCTCTATCAATCTATTCTATCGAAAAAAAAAAAAAAAAAAAAAAAAAAAAACTACCATATCCAAAAAAATATTTATCGTGTATTTTGGCACTGTAAAATGTTAGTTTACAATAAAAACCAAATGGACGCAGTCATTCTAGATTTTTCGCGATTTACCAAAATTTGATTTTCTGGATAAGGCGAGTTTTGAAACTCACGTCCTCATACATATATATATATATGTGTGTGTGTGTGTGTGATTATATATGCAGGTAGATAAAAATAAACACGTGATGCGGGCCTCGGTATTAGCCGAACTTATTAACAAATCCCCATTACATTCAAAGAATTGAGAGTTCAATCGAAAGTTGGAAAAAAGCTCCAAGAACAGTGTAATTATTTATCATATAAGACTTCTAGGTAAAGCTGATTATCTCAAATTATGCAAACATGTGTGTGATCTTGACTTTTGATCAAGAAATTGTATTATCGTTCAGCAGAGAGAGAAGATGTCAATTGATTTGGACACTTAACTTAATTGATTTAGAATCATATGATGGCTGTCTGGGCTACAGACCGCGTAAAAGTGTTGGCTGGCTAAGCCGGCTGCAGCACAAACCGCAGATTCCTGCATATATAGCTTAGCAGCGTTTTGAATCTTAAAGTTGGATAGAATTTATTATCTGAGAGTAATCTTTGTTAGGCAAAGAAAACAACTTTCTAAGGACAGATACAAAATTGGACATTAAAAGTTAGAAAATATATTTGGAATTAGATATTCATTTAAATTTTAGATATAGATATATGGTAAAAGAATAAGGCCATAATTAATGAATAAAAAGAGTTTAATGGTTCTGGATTATAATTGACACTTCAAGTTAATACTGATATTTACAAAGTTACGGAAGGGTGGGTGGGTGGGGGGGGGGGGGTGTTGCGGCATCTGAAAATTCATACCGGACCCTTGTCCGGTTTCGCAGCGACTTTAGCTGTCGTCTAGCTAGTAAGATTCGTCTGATCTTGGCCACTTCAAAATGAAATCTGAGCTTGGGCTGTTAATTGTTCCCAAGCTCAGAGATGTAAAACTGTGCATCAGCAATTTCAATTCCATCTGCGGTTCTGAGGTCGCTATTTTTCTCATGGGAACTGCTGACCGTATCTTGTTGCTAGGAGGAGAGCGTTTTGGGAACTCTAAAACCTATATTTTATATATATATATATATATAAGCTCAAAAAAATCAAAAGTAAAACTAAAAGTAAAATATAAAAATAAAAATAAAATCCATGCGATAAGCGCTACAGCTGCATATAACCACACAGATTATATATAGCACATTATGTTTTAAATGCGTTTGTCAGACCCAGAATCCTGCACCATAAATAAACTAAGTATAGCCATAAAACATACAAGAAATTTAAACAGGTATAACCTGAACAAGAAAAAACAACAAAAGGCTGTGGCCTCTTCAGCGGTGGGCATTAAGCACAGCAATGTTTCAGATTAATTACAATTTACAACAAACTATTATTCAGTAGTGGCAGTGGGTTTCGGCCAGAGTGTCGCAAAGCATAAATCAAATGCATAAAAACAATTGAAAGCATATAGCGGTGGGGGAGTGTTCGCTATATGCTTTCAATTGTTTTTATGCATTTGATTTATGCTTTGCGACACTCTGGCCGAAACCCACTGCCACTACTGAATAATAGTTTGTTGTAAATTGTAATTAATCTGAAACATTGCTGTGCTTTGCTTTCTAAAATGCCCACCGCTGAAGAGGCCACAGCCTTTTGTTGTTTTTTCTTGTTCAGGTTATATCTGTTTAAATTTCTTGTATGTTTTATGGTTATACTTAGTTTATTTATGGTGCAGGATTCTGGGTCTGACAAACGCATTTAAAACATAATGTGCTATATATATATATATATATAGTTAATATTTAAACGTTAAATTATATACATTATCGTCAAAATCAAAAGGGTATTACTATGCACAGGGACTTGGGAGGGGGGGGGGGATATAGAGAGAATCTTACCAACTAGAAAAATGCAACGTACTATCAAAAATTTTATATATAAAAAAATTTACACAACTGAAAAAGTAATTCATTATTACAGTGTATTTTCGTAGTAAAATTTGTATAAAATTTCTGTATAAAATTTTATAACAATTATCATCCCTAAAACATCAATTTAATTATCAAAAACTTGAATTTACAAAATAAGAACTTTGATAGCTTTAAATAAATTAATAATGTACAAAGATTGAAAATTGCTTCCCGTAAATAATTAGAAAAATAACCCATCTTTTTTTTTTTAATCGCGCTGACTTAGAGGCATTTTACAAAGTCAGGTGACAACAACATTTACTTCACATAAGGAAATCATCATGTGCCATTTATTGGCGTCGTTTTAAAACAAAATCATTCAGTAATATAGGATATACAAGTCAAAATCTCAGAAGAAAAAAAAGGGTGTTTAGTTTTCACGAGGAAAAGAAATGACGGCCCACATATGGGGACTTTAGAACTGAAGCGAACATATTGCCATCAGATAAAAATACATATAAACCTTCTAGAACAGCCATACTCAACTTGCGGCCCGGCGACCTCTTGTATGCGGTCCCAGACAATCATTAATCCATATTTATAAAATTAAGATGTGCATGAAAATAAAAAAGTTGTTCGCTGTTGTTTTTCTATATTTTCATGGGAAGGCAAAATCTGTCCTTTTAATTATAAATAATTTAAGATTATGTTAAAAAGATCTTAATTGCCGTTTTCGCAGTCCAAAGTTATTTTTACATGTTTTTGCAGTCTTATTTGTGCTACATTTCTTAATCGTCAGTACCAATCAAACATTAGTCCAAATTAATTAAATTTGCACTACATTTCTGAAAAAAAATTGCATTGAGCAAGAGGTTTATAAGAGAAAATTTATTTTCTTTAGAATTTGAAAATTCTGGATTATTATATTATTAGTTTTATACTTATACAACTAATACTGCTTTTTATGTTTTAATGTTTATCGCGGAAAAAAATGGCACCAAAACTTTTTTACACCACTATTTCCAAACAACAAACTTTTGTTTTACGTTGTACATTTCAACAACTTTTGCCATAGAAATCTACCTCGAAGTTTTGCAATAATGGTGTTAAAACTTTTTGGTGACATTTCTTCGACTACAAATGTTAAACCTTATCTTTGTTATAGAACTCATGTTATCTTACTATTTTAATTACTCTTTTATACATGTGTTGCGGCCCACATATCATCGCAGATCTATATTTGTGGCCCGCGAGGAAAAAAGGTTGAGTTATGGCTGTTCTAGAATGACCACCAAAGTATGAAAGAAAACATGAATGAGGGTAAAGTTCTTAATTGTAAAGTCAAGCTATTACGTCACACTGAAACACCAAAGCGTGGGTGAGTATAGATAGTATATTATAAAGACTTAAAACAACAGAGTTAATACATCTGTAAGGAATATTAAAAAATAGATAAATTTCAATAGTTGACTAAAACCTTAAAAACAAAGCAAAAAATTTTGACGATAAGAATATGAATTTAAATGCTCGCACTAATGGCTTCCGTCAAAAAAATTTAAGTTAAAATAAAAATATCCCTTATTGAATTATACATTCAACTTCCAACACTTGTACAAATAATACAAAAAAAAAAAAGCTTAACAGAACTTTCTTACTCCGTAGGAAAATTTCAAGATAATTTCATTTGTATGAATTCTTGAATTCACATTTCAAGCTTTCAGAATACATTAGTTCCGAATTGCATAATGTGATTCTTTCTTTTTTTTTTTTCCTTTCATATTTACGCTTTAAAAAAAAACTAGCATTATAAATTCTTTCATGTACTCTTTCAAGTAATGTAAAATGCAAATTAATAAAAAGATTAAAACACTAGAATCTGGTTTTTATGAATGCATTATTCAGTTTCTCACATTTTTCCACCCTAACACGCAGAAAATAATTAGAATATTTTAAATAAATTTTAAATAAGAATTTGGACACCCTGACAAGTAAAATTCAGACAGCATTATAATTCTCACCTGAATTTCTCGATGTTGAATATAGAATAAAATTTATATGTTGTACATGTGAAAAAAACTTCAATATTGAGTTCAAAATTTTTGATGCAAGCACCTATAACCAAAGTAAAAGCCTATAGCAAAGTAAAAGAACATTTTGCATAATTATTCTGAATTGTTGATTTAAATTGATGCAGTGGTACTTTGTCATGTCTGAATTAATGTAATTCTTTAAATAACATGTAAAATAACAGTGGGTTTTAAATATTTTTTTCTCCCTCCCAAGCAGCTCAACTCCCCTCCATTTACAAATGTTGGGAGGGAGACTCCCCTTCTAAGGAAAATTGAATTTCAAGCCCTGCTGACGTGGTGGTTAAAATTAAAGACCATTTTCGGATTCAGCGCGAAAAAATACATAAATAACAATTATCACAAGTTAAAAAACACAACCATCGCAGGCTAGTATAATTCCCTTGAGAAATCTTTTATATAGACTTAGAAAAAGTAAATTAAAAAAGTCTTAAAAAGTAATAAGGGACAGAAAACGTGCCACAGTCTGTCGGTTTGATACTGTAAAAATAAATATTTAATTTAATATTGCTGTTTTCATTAGGAAACAAACATTTATATAACACTTTAAAATTCATTTCTGATTTTTATTTTAATTATTTAAATTAATAGCTAAAGGAAGAATTAAAGCACAAATCGACATAATCTGTTTGTGGAAAAAATTATTTTATACTAATAATGATGAAAACCTGAGTTTGTGCTGGATCTGAGACCTATGGTACAAGAAAAAAAAATCGAGTTCTAGTTTTTCATTATGGAGTAAAAATATAAATCTCTTAAAAATAAGAAAATTCATTATCTTGAAATAATTGTTTGCAAATTTGAGATTATCATAAACTAACGATTTCTAATTTATTGTTCAATTTCTGTCATCTACTTTTTAAAAAGAGCATACACACACACACATACAAAAAAAGAAAAAAAAAATTAAAACTACACCAAGGTGACATATATGAAGATATTAAATTTTTCTGCGTAAACCAAAAGAAGAAATGTAATTTTTAAAGAACAAATTTTAAATATAAATAAATTCCAACAAGAATTCAACGTATCTCCACATAAAAAACACCCACGACATTTTGAAATATTATTAAAGGATGCAGATTCTTTTTATCTTTATAAAGAAATTTTTCAATAAAAATGCGGCGGAGGGATTCACTCGGGGAGCAGCTTGTAAAAATCTTGTTTCTCCGATGCTGGTATCGAAATAAGGATGAGATATGTAAATCTTACTGCTGTCCCATTTCTCTCGTGTTTGTCTGGCTTCTTTTATTTATTCAGCAATGAATTCAAAGGATTAGAAAATTCCTCTTTGAATTAAAATCTGCCTGAGGGGGCGATGAAGAAAGCACCCACGCAGGACATTTGTTTCTGTACTTATTATAGTAAGCAAAATATTAATTCGAGATATAATGCTACTATATATATACTGTTTGAAAGGTATAAAAATATTAAATGACGTAACATTCAGTAAAATTGCAAGTGTAAATTTTAAGTATACGAATTAAAAAAAAAGTTATTTCTGCGCCAGAAATGTTAATAAAAATAATTTTTGAATTATTTTAATGCTAAATACTCCTTACTTAACCGTTTGTAACACCGCGTTGCATATCTGCAACATACTTAAAATTCAATATTAGTTATACAGCGGTCTTTAACCCGTGCTGTAGTTAGAAAAAAATATTTGTGGGAACTCTTTTTTCATAGAGTAGATGTCGATGCTACCGGATTTTTACTAAGCAAAAAGGCGATTTAAAACATTTAGCGAAAACGGACTTTTTTAACTGACAGTTGTAATTATTATATTCTAGGTTTTAGAGTATTGTATTTGTATAGCATTCATCTAAAAGCAATATTTTATCAATCTCATAGTAACATTTTCCATCATGAATCAAAATTTAATCAAAATAACAGAAATAGATCCCTATATTAGTTAGTGGCACATCTATCCCAGAAGTTTCCATAAAGAACGATAATGAGAGGTGTTTTCTATGATCTTTGATGTAGGACAAGCTGTCTCGTCTGCTAATCTTCCTGATCGCAACCAAGATTTCGTATATGGTTCAGGATAAAATTCTTGTAAGGGTCATTCCATGTTACGTGTGTGACATTTTGAACAAAAAAATTTCTAATTAATCAAGGATTTTTCTATATATTTCTTACTTAAAAATCCAAAACAAAAGTTCTTTAAAAAACATACACTTTACCGTATTCTTTTATGCAAAAACTTATCATTTTGATATAATAGTTATTTTTTAAATAGCTTTTTAAAAACGTTACGTGTGTGACTTGGTAAAAAAGCAAATTTTTAGTAATAAAATTAAATGATATATTTCTGTGAGTTTTATTTCCACACATTTACATTAAAAAATATGGTAACAACTTATTTACCATACCACCTAAAATCACAATTAAAATTAACTAAATAATTGAAAATTAAAGCCTGCGTTACGTGTAAGACTCTCTGCACGGAATTGCCCTTAAGGAAGGTCCTACACAGCTTATGAATATAAGTGAACTGGCTGTTTCAATAAGGAGTGAATTTGTCGCATCGGTCATGATGGTATTCACACAGCTGAATACTCTTTCGCTTTCAGATGTTGAAATTTGTATAGTTTTCACAGTCTGGAGAAGAGGATTTTACTCCCCCAGTATCAATAAACTTGATAATTATCGTTATAATAAATAACAATAAGTATAGTTTCTCTTGAAAAAAAAGAAAAGTTTGTGCTCATGCGCTATATTTTTTTTTTCTACAGTAACAAACCAAATATTTCTGGCAACGGCGTTCTCACCCAACTACAGGACTGTCCCTTTCGTAGGCGATGTCCACAAAAAAGCTTACTTAATTTTAAGCTTTCTGGCACTTAGAATATTTATATATATATATATTATAACGTACGTGAAAATAAGCAAATAGCTATTTTCTAATAAATTATTTTGTACATACTGGTGTCAGTCAATCATTTTACCATTTTACAAACAGAAATACTCCCCACCGGAAAGGATTAAAAGACGATTTTACTTTTTCTTGCTATTTCTCAACACAGTAGTTAATATAATTTAATATAATTATTTACAGAATTCTCAACAGACGGAGATACTGAGTTAAATTTTTCATGCCAACGGTTATTTATCATTTAAGAAATTTTGAATCGTTATTGCTAAAATGAACTTCGTAAATTCTGTAAAATTAAAAAGGATAGAGACGTCCAAAAACAGATTTTTTTCAAAAGTAAGTTCGATAAGTTCGTATACTTTACAATTTTGTATTAGAAAATTGAAAATATTTAGGAAAAGTATGTCATTTTCTGCTTATTGCAGTTGTGAAAAAAGTAACTTTTAGTGAACCATTATATAATTACAAATCATCGATTTCCAATTGCTAAAATTAAATGAATACATTTAGCTACAATTCATAACACTGACATTATACAAAATAAAGATGGAACCTGTAACTAGTTATACAGAATCATGCTATTTTTCACAAATTCACTAGCACGTTGCGGCCGATAAATCCATGTAAAACATATGAAAAAACCTCCAAATTTTGATAAAATATCCTATTAAAGACAAAAGATACAATTATCCATCTAAATAATGCTGAACCAGAAAAAGCCTACACACACACACACATATATATATATATATATATATATATATATATATATATATATATATATATATATATATAATGAAATTGTTAAAAAGCATGTTATTTTCTATGTAAATACTTTCCGTTGATTTGTGTGCATTTAAACTAGAAATAGGATCTCATTTTTCTAACAAATACTGAATTTCGGCACTTAGATGTCCTCTAAGTTGTCTACAACCAAAATTGAATGACAACCTACTACCATATTCAAGATGCTAAGCGTGAAGTTACGTTAAATTCTTGGCATTTAAACTGGTGACATAAGAATCGCCTATTTCGAACTCCTCATCGAATTTCGGCACATTCTCTTAGAACACCGAAACAAAAATTTAAAGAAAACCTATTCCTATCACCAGGATTCTAAATTTGGCAGGGTTACTACATAATTCTGGTAAAAAAATTTCCTGACTTTTCCAGGTTTTCCTGACCTTTTTAAAAAATTTCCCTGACCTTTCTTAATAAAAATTTAGCTTATATAGTGTTATAAAACTCTTCACAATGGACGACTTTAATCTAGATAAATGCTAGAAAAAAGTATGCGCTGCATGAATTTCTGATTTTAAATTATTTTTCGTATTGTTATCTAGTTTGCATAAATTTTATATAAATATTTTAGATTAGATGAATAATTAACTCAACATTTCTTCATTTACGACGATAATACAGATTCTGATGGAAGTAGTACATAAAAAATTTCCTGACTTTTCCCTGTTTTCCAGGTTTTCCCTGACCCGTAGGACCCTGTTTGATCTTTCATTGAATTCTACGCGCATAAACTGAGGATATAAATATCACATAAATGGAACAAATCATCGATTTGCGCACTCAGTCTTGAGAGATTTTGACTGAAAACTCATCAGCACCAGTTCACATAAGGATCATTTGAAATTTCATCCTATTCTACGCAGTAGTTCAGGAGTTAAAGCGCCCACAAAATTTGTGTCACGTACAGATAGACATTTTACAGACAGTCAAATCGTGTTCAGGATCTTCCAGTACAAATCCGTTGAAGACCGAAACTCGAAATTTTTCACGAATACAATACTTTCTTCTTATATAGATAGAAGAAAGTAAACAATGGTTTATATCCATGATCGAGGTGAACAATGGTTTATATCCATGATCGAGGTGAAGAATGGTTTATATCCATTATCGAAATGAAGAGTGGTTTATATCCATTATCGAAATGAAGAGTGGTTTATATCCATTATCGAAATGAAGAATGGTTTATATCCATTATCGAAATGAAGAATGGTTTATATCCATTATCGAAATGAAGAATGGTTTATATCCATTATCGAAATGAAGAATGGTTTATATCCATTATCGAAATGAAGAATGGTTTATATCCATTATCGAAATGAAGAATGGTTTATATCCATTATCGAAATGAAGAATGGTTTATATCCATTATCGAAATGAAGAATGGTTTATATCCATTATCGAAATGAAGAATGGTTTATATCCATTATCGAAATGAAGAATGGTTTATATCCATGATCGAGGTGCTGTTGGCATAATTTTTTTTTTCCGGTGATTGAAGCAATGATAAAAACTATCACTTAAAAATTTATACTTTTACCAGAAACAACTGCAGAAGACAACTATTCGGCTCTCAAATATTTAGTCTCCGTACTCTCAAGCCCAGTTAATAAATAAAATCTAATTAAAATTAGGAATTAATTGCATTAATTTTAACGCAATCGTTCTAATTGGTAAATAAATCAAACCAGTTGCAATTTTCCAAAAAGTGTCCAGACAAGGATTCGAACCATGGATCTTTGGGCTGAAGCTGCCAATGCTCTGCCAACAGACCTGGACAAATCTAGCAGACGCACAATTCACTCAGAAACTTTACTAATTATGACATCTCGTCTGATATCTGAATGCAGCACCTTACTGGTTATGACATCTCGTCTGATATCTGAATGCAGCACCTTACTGGTTATGACATCTCGTCTGATATCTGAACGCACCTGACTGGTTATGACATCTCGTCTGATATCTGAACGCACCTTACTGGTTATGACATCTCGTCTGATATCTGAACGCACCTTACTGGTTATGACATCTCGTCTGATATCTGAACGCACCTTACTGGTTATGACATCTCGTCTGATATCTGAACGCACCTTACTGGCTATGACATCTCGTCTGATATCTGAACGCACCTTACTGGTTATGACATCTCGTCTGATATCTGAACGCACCTTACTGGTTATGACATCTCGTCTGATATCTGAACGCACCTTACTGGTTATGACATCTCGTCTGATATCTGAACGCACCTTACTGGTTATGACATCTCGTCTGATATCTGAACGCACCTTACTGGTTATGACATCTCGTCTGATATCTGAACGCACCTTACTGGTTATGACATCTCGTCTGATATCTGAACGCACCTCACTGATTATGACATCTCGTCTGATATCTGAACGAACCTTATTGATTATGATATCTCGTCTGATATCTGAATGTTTTGATATCAAGTCAGATAATCATAATAAGGTTTCTGGGTGAATTTTTCGTCCGCCAAATTTTCGAAGACCTCTCAGTTGGCAGAGCATTGACAGCTTCAGCCAAAAGGTCTCTGGTTCGAACCTTGTCATGGACACTTTTGCATCCAGTTGAAAAATTACAACTCATACGAATTACTTTGCCAAGATGCAGGTGTCTGTTTCGATTTAAGATCGCCCCTACATGTCATTTGTCATCGCAAAAAAGAGAGCTAAAAGAAAGAAGCTGTCATTCAAAAACTAAAAACTTAAGGTTTGACTCTTATCTGCGTTAATGTTTTATATATTTTAAAACAGCATGTACAGCACTGATATTGTACAAGATAACTTAATTGCAGGAAACCTAAAATCCTGTAAGACATAAAATTTAGCTTTAAAGCGTGCACAATATTTCTTATTCTTTGACTTCCTTTACTTGTAATACATTTTTAAAACGTACGATTCAGTACATAACATTTATAAAGTACTGGTCTGTACTAAAAGGTAAGAAAATATGAATAAGAGCGGCTCTTGGTAGATAAAGTGTGTTTTTAATGGTATGGTTGTGGCAAGATGGGGATATCTATAGAACTTCGGCCTACACAGCTTTTTAGTTATCAGACCTATTTTTCCGTCGCCACATTAGCCAGACAGTAGGGAGTCGACTGCATCTCCAAACTTTCGTATATCACCAAATAATGTTTTAACTCCCGGTATACTATTTCTCCCAACAAATAAAGTGTCGTCTCCAAAAATAACGTTTCATTGTATAAGCCAGCCGTAAAACAAAGCAGATGAATCATTGTACTATTCAATACTCTACTGCATTTTTTGAAACTTCTAAACATCGCACATTTTCAATTTTTATACCGTTGTATTCGAAAAAAAAAGTACTTTTTAATGCAATTTGTTTGAAAACTGTATATCCATTTATTTTTGAGATATTAATTTTTTTGTATTTTTTAGCATCATTTATTTAATTTTGGCAACTCAGGTACTCCATTTCTGTAGAAAGTAAAGGGAAAATAGTTGGAAAATGACAATTATATCTTTCTGTTGCCATTTTCCATAAAAACTGAAAAAAATATACTTAAAATATGTGTTATTTTGAAAAAATATAAATGAATGATTTCTGATAAAACATATTATACACTAAATTTAATTTTAAGTATCTATATTAATATTACAAACAAATGAAGGCATATTAATCTTTAGATAGCAGTTTTTTTTTTATCGAGTTTCTTAAATGACAATATCTTTTTTTTCTTTTTCAGATTTGTATATCATTCAGCGATACTGACGTCCTATGCGTACTTTACTGTAGATGTTTAATACTGGATCGCAAATGAGGAATTCTTCAGCGGAAGCGGTTGACGTCATTTTATATAAAATAAAAACGCGTATTTTAAGTCTTAAAACTGAAATATGTTTTTACTATCTATCTATCTATCTATATATATATATATATATATATTTTTTTTTTCATTGGGGGCGAACTTCTGAAAAAGCAGAATTCCTGTTTTCTAGATTTTTCTAATTCCTTTCTTTTCCCAATCAAGCTTCTTGAAAATGTTTTCAAAGACAGCAATAAAAAGATTGGAAGTAAAAGCGCCTCCTTGTGTAACTGTCCTTGTTTTTTTAATTCATTGTCAATTTTCAAAACGTACAGAACATTTAATCTACACCATAGTGACAGACATTAAAACTTTAAAAGTATCTCTGTAAAAGAAGAAAAAAACTCAAAATGTAATTTTTAAAAAAAAGCGTTTTAAAATATGAATATATTAAAGATGTAACAATTCAGTGAGTCGCCACAAAGAAAAAAAAAAAGATATTTTGAACGTAGGATGATAATTATTACTACTTTTTTTTTTTTTTTTTCTCCAGATTTATATAGAAAGTTTTCTATAAAAATACTGAGAAAGGGATTTACTCGGGGAGTCATCTTGTTTCTTTGGATGCTAGTATCCGAATAACGATGAGATATGTAAATCTTATTGCAGTCCTATTTCCCTCATGTTTGTCTCCATTTTCATATTTATCCAGCAAGGAAGAGAAAATTCCTCTTTGAATTTAAATATGCCTGTAACGATAGTGGAAGATGAAAGAGTAGAAACAGGAAAACGGGATATCTGTTTCAGTATTTTTAAGAGTAAAGGAGAGTTTGCCAAATATTTTTGGAAGATAATAAATGCAAAACATTAGTTCAAAAGACACTGTTACATACTTTAAAAAGTCCTTCCGGCCAGTGCCGGGAGGAAAAGGTAGCTTTCATATTCCTTATTTTAAAAAAGCCAACTTATATTATTCAAACACACGAAGCTCAATTAAGTGGAAACCGAATGCAGGAGATTCAATACTAATTTTTATCAATACTAAATCATTATGAATGAGAATTTCGCGAAATTAGTCAGCTTTATCCAAGCTGCTTTTATTTAAAGTAACTTATATTTGGCTGCCAAATTCGGCGATTTCTTAAAGTGCCTGCCATTTTAAGACAACATGGTGGATGAGGCTAACCAGTGAACTTGGTCGAGACCTTAGTAATTGCTGTGCACATGCTCACTCACATCGGAATCGGTTGATATATCCGAGTGCTGTCGCAGGCAAAAAATCAGATTTTTCAAAATGTCACCCACGTTAGAAATTGAAACTGCTATATCTGAGCCATTTTTTATGATAAAGACAAACAAAAAATGATCCTGAATCCTTATATCAAGGTCAAATACTTAAGAAAGAAACCTTTTTCAATTTCTAATTTTTTTGCACCTCACTTTAAATATATATATTTTTTAATTTAATGGCCGCCATTTTGAAACAAGATGGCTGATGAAGCTGGCCAGCGAACTTGGTCGAGATATTGATGTATACTATCCACATGCCTTCTTCCATCGAAATAGGCGAATACGTGTGGTATCGCGAGACAAATACAAGATCGTTTCAAAGTGTTAGCCATGATAGAAATTCAAAGTGCTATAATTCAACCACTTTTTAAGATATAAACAAAAGAACAAATTTTCAGAAACAAAAACTGCTCCAGAATCTTTGTATCAAGGCCAAATACATAAAAAAAATCTTTTTCATTTTCCAATTTTTTAATACCTCATTTTAAATTACATTTTTTTTTAAAAATGGCAACCCTTTTGAAACAAGATGGCGAATGAAGCTGGTCAACGAACTCGGTCGAGACATTGGTATGTACTATGTACAGACCAAGTTACATTCAAATCGGTTCATAAATACGTCTGTTATCGCGTGACAAAAATCAGGTCGTTTTAAAATGTCAGCCACAATAGAAATTCAAAATGTTATAACTCAGCCATTTTTTTAGATATAGACGAAACAAAACCTGTTCCGGAATCTTTGTATTAAGGTCAAACACATACGAAAAAACTCTTTTTCATTTTCCAATTTTTTGGTATCTCATTTTAAATTTAATTTTTTTAAATGTTTTTAAATGTTTTTAAATGGCCGCCATTTTGAAACAAGATGGCGGATGAAGCTGGCCAACGAACTCGGTTGAGTTATTTGTATGTACTATGTACACACCAAGGTACATCCAAGTCGGTTCATAAATATATCTGTTATCACGTGGCAAAAATCAGGGCGTTTCAAAATGTCAGCCACACTAGAAATTCAAAATGCTATAACTCAGCCATTTTTTAAGATATAGACGAAACAAAAACTGCTCCCGAATCTTTTTATCGAGGTCAAACACATAAGAAAAAAATAGTTTTTCAATTTTCAATTTTTTGGTACCACATTTCAAATTTAAATTTTTCTTAAAATTTTAAATAGCCGCCATTTTTAAACAAAATGGCGGATGAAGCTGGCCAACAAACTCTGTCGAGACATTGGTGTGTACTATGCAAAAACGAAGTTACATCCAAATCGGTTCATAAATACGCCTTTTATCGCGTGACAAAATTCAGGACGTTTCAAAATGTCAGCTTCGCTAGAAATGCAAAATGCTATAACTCAGCCATTTTTTAAGATATAGACGAAAGAAAAACTGCTACGGAGTCTTTGTATAAAGGTCAAATACATAAGAAAAAAATATTTTTCCATTTTCAATTTTTTGGTACCACATTTCAAATTTTAAATTTTTTTAAAATTTTTAAATGGCCGCCATTTTGAAACAAAATGACGGATGAAGCTGGCCAACGAACTCGGTCGAGACATTGGTATGTACTATGTACACACCGAATTACATCCAAATCGGTTCATAAATACGAGAGTTACAGTGTGACATAGGTCAGATATATATATATATATATATATATATATATATATATATATATTGATATATATATATATATATATTGATATATATATCAATTTTGAACGGAGGGTGGTTTCGGGGTCTGGGGGTCATGATCGATGAAAATATACCAAAATTTTTTGAAATCGCTTTCCTCCGAACGGCTGCAATAGGTAGCTTTTTGTAAAGAAAGCTACCTAAAAGTATAGGATTAATATCTGTTGGTTCTTTTTTATTATGAAAGAAAACTCATTTTTTATGAGTAAAAATCGAAATTCTTTATTGAACATGGAAGCTGGGTCTATGGCATCTATGTATGAAATACAATATCGCACATGCGGCTCGGCTTACATGCCATCATCCGAACATCAAAAATTTCGATGACTTTTCCCAAAATGAGCGGATCTATTGCCAAATTTTCAGACCGGATATTACGTTTGAGGTCTTTGATTGTGCGGGGGCATTGGCGTACACTTTACTTTTCAAAAACCCCAAACGAAAATAATCCATTAGAATTAAATTGCACGATGTTGGCGGCCAATTTACATCAGAATTTCTTGAAATTACGCGATCTGGAAATTTCTCGTTTAATAAGTTGGTGGTTTGGTGAGCATTGAGTGCCGTTGCACCGTCTTGTTACACAACTGGCATACATTTGACGGTTCATACATGCATGCATGACCCATGAAAACTGACACAAAAAAACCTGTGAAATATTCATAGTTCAAAAAAGAAGCAACAGATGGACCACCTTATATATTAAATGCGACATATATATAAAAAAGTATAATTAAAGGAAGTAATTATAAATAAAAATTGCAAAATTAAGATTCACTTGAAGCATGGCTTTGAAATGCATTATTTGAAATTCTTTGTTTGCCATAAACAGAAGTAGTTTATCACTAAGATATTGTTTAGGAAAAGAAGATTAATTTTTTTTTTCACTTATTTATTTGTCGAAATTCTATTATTCACATTAACTCAGTAAGTAGGATATATTTTCAACATAAGTCCAAATTTTTGAAGTAAGATATTACACTTCACTTTTTTCGGTTTGGAGTTAAGTCATTTGGCAACGAAGAGATATAGTAACGGAGAAAACCAATTAAAATATTCCGAATTAATTTTGGTACAAATGTTCCATAATGCACTCACAGTGGCACACACACTCCAAAGATTACTTCAGATAAACTTTGAACTTTGATAAAAATAATAAACACAAAGATTGGATTTTGAACTCTCAATCCAGCATTTATCATTCAGTTTCTTCAAAGCAGAAAACATTTAACATGCATCAAAATGGCAGATTTGAGCATGGTAAAATATCTTCGTGACATAAAATTGAACAAACTTTAAAATATAACAAGAACGAAAAACCAAGCATAGATTATGAAACCTATTCCAAGACATCCAGAAAATTGTTACGAAACTTCACAATTATGTAAGGTGAAAGAAAATAGGCAAGTTAACAGTTTGGAAAACAAATGACATGTTTAAAAATAAAGTTTTTGCAATTACCTTTCATAATAAAAGGAGTAGTGCATTTTGTGCAGCCCTGTATATGTATAGATTTGCATACATATAGGCACAACATAGTATTCTAAAATTTAGAAAATTCCTTTTTAGCGATTTTCGCCAATAAATGGAAATGAGCTCTAATTCTTTTGTGCAGCCCTTTATCTAATCTATGACTTTTGAACACATCATACATTAAGCCAAAAGTTATTTCAGATGAAAAACGCATAACACAATTTAAAATGCATTTCCAGCAGTTACCAACCATAAACGGCAGTGTATCTTGTTCTTTGCGTAGCACTGCAAATAAATTTATATTCCACAAACTTCTATTAGTACATTAAATATAGTTCAGCACAAAAATGCATAACACAAAAACTACCCTTAAGCAATTCACTCAGCCCTGTATATACTCAACAGAATTTATTAACATAACATATTATGCAAAAATTTAGCTAAACATAAAAATGCATTGAGAAGGTACTTTCCGCAATTATCGCTCATAGACAGTACTGCAACCGAATTATTTTGAGTGGACCTGTAAAAGAACGATAAATGTAATGCACACCATACTTTTCAGTATGCAAATTATAGTGTCCCTCAGAAATGCAGATAAATGTAATTATGTTTGAAACAGTGCAACACCATTAAAATATACAGCAAAGAATTTCTTCGCAGAGCTTTACGAGACAATTCTTTTGTGTGATCCTGTAAATGAATGATAAATGCTTTCCACCCCATATTCTATAGAAAAAATTTTAGTGAACTTCAAAAATGCATAAATTCCGTTATGGCTGTTCTCAAATCCAAAGGGTCAACTTTCTGACATTAGTTTTAATTAATTTTTGTTCGGAAACGCATGAAACTAGAAGGTGTTCTTATTCAGAAACTATGTTATTGAACTGTTTTTTCCATTTTTTCGTAAAGGGAATAGATCTTTTAGAAAAAACTGTCAAAGTTGGCATTTGAACTAAACTTCCGAGCGAAAGAAGAAAATCCAGTCAATAAGGGGAGAAAAATGCCATGTCACGTGATCAAAATCGCTTATAACTCAACAGGTAATTGATTGATCAAAAAATGGAAAAGACAGCTCAATTTCAAATCGCTTCCATGGTCAGGCTTTCCAATTTTATATATCTTTCTGTTAAAAAAGGAATTGGTAAATGTGTCAAAACGTTTTGCGCTTGTTGAGCAGAGCAGTTGAGAACAGCCTTAAGTTTAAAACTGTGTACCGTCAAAATACACTTGAAACGATTTTTCCCAATGACCATAATGTAACAAAATACTTTTGACTGACCCTGTAAATGAAATATAAATGCAACATAAAATAGCAT
This sequence comes from Maratus speciosus, assembly GCA_963932465.1. NCBI lineage: Eukaryota > Metazoa > Arthropoda > Arachnida > Araneae > Salticidae > Maratus > Maratus speciosus. The sequence goes on from OZ010790.1 coordinate 468,027,409, forward strand.
GGTCTCTATTAAAAATGAAATCGTCAATAACCAACATAGCGCACACCCATATTAAGACATGTAGAGGAGAGAGGGGCACATGAACAATTTTTACATTTTTGACTATTTCTCAAAATTGTTATGAGCTATTGAAAGCTACTTTCATAAAATAAAATATCTTACAAATACTTTAATACGGGCTAAGAAAAAATAAATATGTTTAAAACTGGAAATCATTAAAGAATAAAAAATAAACATTAGTTTTTACAGAAAACCACCATTTTTAATTGTTATCCAACTCCCAGTAAATTAAAACTGAAGCAATCCTAAAAACAATGAATTTATAGCTCAATGTTTGACAAGGGTAATTAAAAAACAACGCATTCACAGACTTGAAAATACATTCATAATCTAAAATTGAAAAATTGGGCACTTATGAACTGTTCACATCTGCCCCCATACGTTCTGCTCACAAGTGTCCTATCTACCAACTAAGGACAAACTTATATAAAAAAAAAAGCTATTTTTAATTGAAATAAGGAAACAAAACTTCTTTTAGACTTACCTAATTAATGCCACTATAGAATTCAATGCTGATATTCTACTTAAAAAAATGTCATGAATGAATTTTTATTTCAATAACTTTAGAAGACTTTTTTACTTAACATCTTCTGAAGCAAAAAAAAAAAAAAAAAAAAAAATCAAAATTGCTCTTTGTTCTGAAAATTCAGCCAAAAGATGGTACCAGTACTTTCATCTATTGGTATTTTTTTTAGTTTTTAATTTCAGATTAACTGGTTGAAATATGTACTGTTCACATGTGCCCGCTCTTCCCTACAAACTGTAAACACAAGACGACCGGCACATCTATAAGTCGTCGAAAAATATCCACTTTTTTCGCGTGTGGTAGAGATGTTATGTGTGATCTCTCTCAGTTCCCTTAGACGTAGAAGATATCCAGATAGTCTATAAGATCACATCCATAATACCTCCAAGCATAGATCACTTTTCGACATAGATATAGATACTTAGATATATGGCCATAATTTTTTTTTTGAAAAAAAAAAGAAAAAAAATGGCCATTCAGAGTTCTAACTTTTAATGACTGCTCTTTCATCTTCACCTAATGCTTCATTTATAATGGCTGTTTCATAATAATAGAAGCCACCAGTCCATCAGAAGAAAGTAACTCGGTTAAGCGTGACTCGGATTATCGGGATTCTACTGTAGTGCAAAACATATTTCAATTTAAGACTTAAAGCACACGCTTTTATTTTATGTAAAATGACGTCATTTGCATTAATATAGATACTTAAAATTAAATAGAGTTTATAATAGAGCTCCATGTTTTATCATAAATCATTCATTTATATTTTTCTCAAAATAGCACGTATTTTAATTACATTTTTTCAGTTTTTATGGGAAAATGACAACAAGAATATACAATTGCTATTTTTTAACTATTTTTTCTTTATTTTCTACAGAAATGGAGTACCTGAGTTTCCAAAATGAAACAAATGTCGCTAAAAACTACAAAAAAAAAAAATTAATATTTCAAAAATAAATGGATATCTAGTTATCAAACAAATTGCATTAAAAAGTACTTTTTTTTTCCAATACGACGGTATAAACATTGAAAATGTGCGATGCTTAGAAGTTTTAAAAAAGGCTGTAGAGTATTTAATCGCGCAATGAAACATCGGCTTTTGTTTCACGGCTGGCTTATACAGCGTAACGTTATTGGAGACGACACAAAATAAGCTGGGAGAAAGAAATAGCATACCGGGGGCTAAAAAAGTTCCCTGATTTCCCCGACTATCTTTATCAGACTTCCCTGATTTCCCCGACTATCTTTATCAGACTTCCCTGATTTCCCCGACTATCTTTATCAGACTTCCCTGATTTCTATTATTAACAATACACATACAGTATTTTTTTAATGCATTCTTCCACGTATAACACATTTATCGGGCTAGCTAATATCTCATTTGGGAGAAAACATAAAAATTGCCTAATATTCATAAAGTATTGGTTGACAGTTTTATAAATCCGAACTCAAAATTCAATCCAACAACTTCATATAGGGACCAGTGGATATAGGGTGATCAAAATATTTTCTCATTTTCTGAAAAATATTCAATTCTAAGACATATCTACATCTGACAAGATAGCTAATTGGATTTAGGTGGCCAACTTGTCAGATTATGCTAACATTTAAAATATTCAAAAATTCGTAAATTGCCTTCAATATAATCCACGGAGAATGAGAACATCTGATCACCTTAATTTGTGTTAAATATCAAAAATTCCTACCACATGCATCTTTTTAAAAATATTGGGAAATATGTATCAGCATATGAAAAAATATGGTATGTAAAATAAATGAATTAGTCTCGTAGGCAACGTGAAAATGCAAATATTTTTGCATACAGACAAATTTCCCTGATTTTTCCATGATTCCCTGATTCTGTATAGACACCCTGAATAATACCAAAGAAATATAATTTGTTCATGTTTTCTAAGTTAAATTGACATTTTTCTATAAAAATGGGACAAAGGAATTTACTCAGAGAGCAGATTGTACAAAGCTTGTTTCTTTCAATGCGGTTATCCGAATAACGATGAGATATGTAAATCTTATTGCCGTCCCGTTTTCCCTACTGTTTGTTCTGGTTATCATATTTACCCAGCAATGAATTCAAAAGGAAGAGAAAAATTTTCTTTGAATTTAAATCCGTCTGTAGGACAGATGAAAGAGTAGAAACAGCCGAACGGGATATCTGTTTCAATAATTTTCATAGTAAACTGTAGTCTGTCAAAATATTTTGGAAGATACTGGATGGAAAATCTTATTAATTCAAAAGATAAGGTTACACACTATAAAAGTAGAAGATGATTATATTAACCTAAAATTATTAAAAATATTTACTCAGATGTAGAATACATCACTTTAAGCATGTTAAAAACAATTTAAAAAAATTTAACATTAAAAAAATATATATTATTAAAAGATAATTTTCTTGCATTTGCAATAAACATAAAAGTACATACTTCTGATAAATATTGCCAATTTTCTAATGCAAAAATTTAAGGTAGGGGAAAGTGGTGTAAACCCGGGTACCCCTATTTCTTCTCTAGTAGGTATTGCCACTGGTAACCTGATTCATGAAATAATACCAATCGCCCATGTCAAGCAGTGTGACGTTGGCTAACGTTCGAAAGCGACATTTTCTAGCAGTGCAAATGTATTTTGCATAAAAGTGAAACATTTTATGTTTTGTAAGGCCACTCGGATCAAAATAGGTAGTTTCTACTTTGCTGTATTTTCAAGGTAAGCGTTACAATATTTGAGTATGATTATCTACTAGGTTTTCCCGCTGTTGCGGTGTCTGTAAGGTGTTCTCATTTCAGCTGAGGCCATGTTTAGTCAGACAAATTCCGTGGGGCAATACCGGGTACTCAGACGAGGGACAAAGCCCGGTGGTTGCACTTCCATATCTATCAGCAGTCAAGGCCGTAGCCAATGGGGGGGGGGGGGGGAATCACCAGTGTTTGATCCCCCTCCGAAATTTCTATCAAGATGACTTTAAATATGCTATAAAAATATATAACTAAAAAAATGGCCATTAAAAAAAAAAAAAAAAAAAAAAAAAAAAAAAAAAAAAAAAAAAAAAATTATGGCCATTTCCCCCCACCCCCACCCCCCATTCTGACCAAAAAATTAGAGTTCTAACTTTTTACGGCTGCTCTTTCCTCTTCACCTAACACTTCATTTATTATGACTGTTTCATAATAATGGAAGCCATCTGTCCATCAGAAGAAAACTCTTAAAAATAAAATATCCAAAATGAGATAATGATCAAATCTTCTTACAAAATATTTTTCTGGCTACGGCCTTAGTAGCAGTGTATCGTCCTTACAATACTCCCCAGTATATATCAGGCCTCCTCCAAAAAAAGAAAACAGAAGAAAATCAGTCGAAACAGAGGTGCTACAGACATTTTAACTTCATTCCCCTAGAAATCCGAATTGATAATGAAACCAAATCTACCAAAGAGAAATCTACGTCAGGAAAAAGGAGAGCCTAAAGTAAAAGGAAAGTAAGGGCATGAAAAGGAAGGTCTCGCCTTCTGAGGAGGAGGAAGAAGACTGCCTTTGAGTGGCGATAATTAAGATGGTCGTGATTAATGTATGCATTGCAACCAACTTGTGTACAATGCGCCAAGTAGGGATGGATGGTCAGTTTGTCCACGATACCTCTAGCGGATTTAACACTGACGGAGAAAATGGTTTTGTTTGCGATTTCTGCACCCAAATCTAAACGAAATAACATGGTTTCAGAGTTTAACAATTTACTTGGATTGATTAAGGGTGAAAATTGTCCGAATAATAAATAAAAAAATAGTGTTTAGTGTGTGTTTTTCTGCTTTTTTTTTTAGGTACCCGGTTTTAGCCGCACCTACCACAAAAGTGACCCTTTTGTTTTTTACACGAACTTCAAAATTATGAATAGAGTATTTATTTCATTTATTGCTGTTTAGAAGTAAAAATAATCAAGGAACAATATGGATTTAACACTATAAGAAAATTTACTTCTGAGGAAATTTCTGAGAAAGCTACTTAGTTTTAAATAGTGTAGGGGAGAGTAGTAATGAATGGGCCAATTTTTGGTTTTTAATTTTTGTAATTTTTGTAATTTTTTTTTTTTTTTTTTTTTTTTTTTAAAGCTCAGAATTGGCTCTTCAGTTACTTTATTTATTTGGTTATATAAAAAAATCATAAAAATTGCATTAGAAAATGTCTATAATGAATGATAATAGAAAATAAAAATATAGAAATTTGGCCCATTCATCCCCACGCATGGGGCTGAATGGGCCATTGAAGGTAATGAATGGGCCACTAAATGAATTCAATGAAAAAATGTGGAATTAATCTTTTATTCACCAAATATGACAAAATGAATGATACTTGACATGCTATGATCAAAGCATACTGAGAGAACATTAAATTTTATCTAATGTGCAACCTTTTTTAATAGCCGTGATTTTCAAGATTACAGCCATGTCTTTATTTGCTGCATTTTGAGTGGTAGGTTGGAATTATTCATCAACAAAGATATGGTATGGTTTTACCCCACTTTCCTCGAACTTACCTTTGTAAAAAATCTATTTTTGGATGTCCCCAGACTTTAATTTCACAAAATTTACGAAGTTCATTTTATCAATAACGATCCGAAAACACTCAGATAAGTAAAATTTCGACAAAAAAAAAAAAAAAAATCCAATATCATCGTCTTTTGTGAATTCTATGAACAATTTATATTTACTGCTGTGTTGGAAGATAGCAGCAATAAATAAAATAGGCCTTTTAAATCCCGCTGTATAAGCAACATTGAGTTTTGGGTTGCAGATATGCAACACGGTGATACAAAGGGTTAAATAACACATGGTTAAAAATGTTGGATTAAGTAGATTAAATAATCATTCGGATTACAAAATTAAGATTTCAGTTACGCATGATTTTAAAATGCGCCATTTAAAAAACTTTGCATTGCCAACTACGGACGTTGTTTTCCCTAAGACATTTTAGCGTAATATTTTATTTATTTGTTGAACTTGCATTATTCATGTGAACTTTGGAAGAAGAATATATTTCCAATTTCGATCAAGCTAAAGTATTTAAAAGCAAACTATATTTTACTTTTTTGCGTTTGAAGTAACAAATTTGGAGTTACATAGTAGCTACAAAATGAAAGTTAAAAAATGTTTTAAGTAATTTTAAAAACTAGAATGAAAGTCTTAACTTGAATTGAAGACAAAAATAACTTGATTTTTCATTTTGGAAAGCAGCCTAAGAAGGTAGAGGTCTGCTCTGGCCCGGGCTTTGCCAGAGGCCCGTACCCGGACAGGCAAAATCTCCAACGAACCAGGGCGGCGGATTAAAGACAACTTTTAACGGGCCGAGCCGAGCCGATGAAAAAAAATCGGCTCGATGTAAAGTTTAAAAGGTTCAAAATAAGCCAATAAAATGCGAACAATTTTTAATGGACATGACTGAGACGAGGATAAGTATAAATATGTTGCTCGAACCGATGCTAGATTGACAACATCAGTACAGAAATATAAGATGTCCGGCGTAGAGCAGCAGTTGCATCGTGTCTGAAGCAGGGCTTAATTGTTTCAGCAGACTATCTGGGCCAGGATAATCTTACATTTTCTTTCTACACTAGGGCGCGCTGCCCCCTACGAGCTACGCTCGTCAACCCCCGTTCAGACACCGCAGACTCTAAAAGCACGCTAATTTGATCAGCTTAAAAAATATTTCAGAAGATTGATTGAATTATAAGTTTAAAAACAGTGGCGATCTCCCTATAAACGGGTTTCTATTCATTTCTCTTTCATTGGGGAATTTTAAAGCCAAATCAGCGGTTGTTAAATGATACAATGGCTGTTTCCGTCTTTGATTAAATAAAATCATTTGAAATTTCAAAATAAGCTATTATAAAATGAAATAAATAAACAGTCTTTGCCTCCCGGTATTTTTTAGCAAAGCGAAAAAAATGTTTTTTTTAATGACACTTTAAATGTATCGTTTTTAATCTGACGTAATTTTCACTAAACTTTTCTCTCTCCTTTTACTATTCACGTGAAAATAATTTTGTTAGAAATGAAATATTATTTGCGCTATCCTAATAGAAATAGTTGAAAATATCTTAAAATATTACATATATATATCTCGCGCAATTTTTTAATTTAAACTGTTTTGCAATATTATTTTTTGTTCATTTTACGTAATGTGTAATGTGACGTAAATGCGACGTAATTTCTCCTATTTAAGAATTCTAACGCATGTTAATGAATTTATTATTTTACAACATTCTTTCACTTTTAAAATTCACGTGTAATATGGTTTTTATGATAATTTTCAATGAGTTCCTGCTTTTTATATTTTCTTGTTTATAATAGTCACGTGTAAAATAAATTTTTAATTTGAAGCAAACATTATTGTTTGCGCTTTTTATACAGTTGGCATCAGTTTAAATATACAATTTTCTAAAATAAGTAAAAAATATCTCTCGAAATGCTGAAAATTTGAATTTAAAATAGAAATAAACCCTCAAAAAATGAGTCAAATTAATAAACTGAGTGCATTCTGCACACCGGGAAATTCTGACGCATAAAATGATCTAAAAATGATTAAATTCCGATGTACAGTTTTTGCTCCTATGAAACTTTTTTAATGGAACGATTTTGTCCAACTTTAGCATTAAATATCTCTTTAAATATTTCTTCGATTTGAAAACTGTCTACATCAGCGTGTTTATCAAACATTTCTGTATAATTCCACCGATTTTCATATTTTTCTTTGCAATAGTTTGCTTAATATTAACGAAGAAAGACCTCCGGCCACAAAAAATTCAAAACCGGCGGCGGTGACAGCGGTGGTTACTTTTTTTTTTAGAATAGAGAGAGAGAGATACTGTGCTTTCATGGCTGGCCGGTACTGACGCTATTCTGTATTCTATGGCTTGCGAACATATAGTAATCTATAATGTTAAAATTTCCCATAAATATATATGCAGTATTAAAAATCTTAATTGTATTTTAAGAAAAATCGGTATATTCTGGGGAAATTGAGTCTGGTTTCTTTTCATTAATTTTTGTACGGGCCAGGCCTGTTTTAACTTAGTTTTAACACGGACCGGGTCAGAGCATGGAAATTCCGGCCCGTGCAGAGCTTCTACAAGAAGGTGCGACGCAGCTGGATACTTTGAAACCTCCTCCTGTAAAATTACTTCTTTTCTAATTTTTGAAAATATATTTTGAGTATAAATAATTATGATTTGATCGTTAAGCAAAAGATAAAATGAAAAATGCAATCGTTACGTAATTTGAAAACAACAACAAAAAATTGATTTAATTATTTTTATTATTTATTTATTTATTTATTTATTTATTTACACGTTACTGATCAAAAACTGAGATTCGAGAAAATGAAAACGATAAAAATGTAATTAAAATATAAAATCATTTTTTAAATATTGAAACGCATTCAGTTGTTGCTGAAAATAAATGTTTGCTGTTTTACAGAAATTTCGTAACTGCGTCCACTACTATAAATTACTTAGCATACGAGCTATTTAGTATTCGAGAAAACTGATTAAAATATTGTATCAAAATTAACGTTTAATAATTCTATCATATACACATACAACGGGAGAGACGGTCAGAGCTTTCATTTTAGCAAAACAAAATGTGTCGCTTAAAAAAATATATATATTTATTTAGAATAACGCTCGATCTCAGTATCCTGAATAATGGCGAGATACGCAAATCTTATTTCTGTCCCATTTCCCTCCTGTTTGTCTCTCTTCTCATATTTGCTTATAGCAATGCATTCATAGTAAAAGAAAATTCTTCTCTGAATTTAAATCTGTCTGCAGGAATGATGGAGAAAAAGCGAAATACTAAGGCATCTGTTATCTTTTTCACAATTTTAAATAGTAAAAGCGTGTGTGTTTATAAAACGATGTAGACGAAAAATTTTATTTAGCAGATAAATGTTACAATATATATATATATACTTTTCGATGGACTATCTGCATCGAAAAGCTATATAATAGTAATTTCAGTCTAGAACGGGTTTACAGTATGTCCATTTAAAAATACCATGCTCCTATTACACATCAACAAATTATCTATCTCATTAGCAGGGAAAGAGGGGGGGGGGAGAGTAAAGAAAGAGGGACTGAGGATGTCTTACCATTTGCGTAACGTAATCAAAATGTAATTGTTCAGTATTGTATTGAAAAAAAAGGGAAAACCAAAAAGAAAAAAAAAAACAATGAGAAACTAGTCTTATACCCGAATCTAAAAGTTACTAATCACTAAGGTAATCGTAATCGAACAACACAAACAGACGCACAATCGTAATCAATTGCAGCCTTCTGTAATCTACTCAGAGGTTGGATCAAACAACTAGAAAAGCACAAATCACCCTACAATGCATGATAGGAAGTCAAGCGGTGCTACGCTACTATAAGGGAGAGTGGGGTGATATGGGACAGTAGGTTTTTCTTTTTATGTATCATTCTAAAAATTTCATCAATTACACATTAGGTGATGCAATGGTAGCCCAATCTTCAGTTGTAAAAAGTTGCTGATAATCATAAACTTGCAGCTGTATAAAGATTATTTCAAGAATCAAAAGTAAATTTGTTTCATATACACTTGTTATGCTTTCTGTATATTAATGACTTGTTTATGCGTAGATATAATAGTTTCCCTATTTATGGAACATTGTATATTATACATAATTTAAACTAAGCCTAAAAGCAGCGTTGTTGATTATATTGCAAGTTTAACAGAAAAGAAAGTAGTGGGGAGGAATGAGACATACCACCAAAGGGAGGAATTTGACAAGTCTAATTCCTTCTTTTTAATAAGACAAATATAAATTGATCATACGACTAATATGAAAATATTTTTAAGAGTGTAATATATTAATTATAACATTGATAATATATTCATTAACTTCAAAATGAAATAAATTGAACTGATGATTTCTTTGTGTCATCTGACTGATAATCCCGAATTTTTCTTCCAGTGATGAAGATATTGGAATTTAATATTGTGGGACAGACATTATCAACCAACAATCTTTGTTAGACTGTATATATTGACGTCACTAGACTATTTGAACCTTATCATCCTTTACTTTATAGCTGTCCTACACCTCCCTGTTAGTGGGGAGGCATGGGACACATTTTGAAGCGTACAATTTCTTTAATTATAAAATTGTTTCTGCATATTATGTTCCCATACTATAACCAATACTATACTAATACTATACTAATACTAAAACCAATACTATAGTAGTTCCCATTGCTGCACGAGCCATATATGGACAATAAAACTACAAAAAATCGAGAAAATTATACAAAATCGCGGAATATTCCGAAATTCAAGGAGGAACTGCTTCCATAGCCAACCATGCACAAAAAAATTGGTTCAATTCTATACATAACTTTATACATTTTTCGATGGTACAATAAAGAATATGGCACAAAAATCGCTATTATAGCACCCCTTTCAGGCGGAATTTTCCAAAATTTAGGTAGGACCTGCTTGCGATAGCCAAAAACACAAAAAATCTGGTTCAATTCTGTGCATAACTTCATACACTTTTCGATGGTACAATGGTGACACGCGGGCGAACGGACAGACAGACATTTTGTATAAACATGTTTTTGGGATCTCTGACCTCAGAAATGTGCAAATCCGTCGAAAACCGAAGCCGAAAAAAATTTCGATTATAATACTTTCTTCGAAGGTAGAAGAAAGTAGAAATAAACTCAACGATACAAATTAAGACTCTAAATTCCTTAAAGTATTATAAAATCTAGAATTCTAGTATTTTTCAGCATTGCTATGTACAGAATTAATTTAGTGCGAAAATATTTTTAGCAAAACATAAAACTTTTCCTGTTAAAAATGTATCACGCCATATTACTACTAACTGGAATTTTTATTTTACTTATTTTATTAAAAAATTTTACTGTGGTAAATTGGCCTCCCGGAGTTTTTAACGAATTTATAAAAACACTTTTTAATAAAAAAAAAAAAAGAAGAAGGTTGGAGGAATTAATTTTACTGCTTCAAAGCAAATAGTTAACCTGCATAAAAAAATAATAGTTTTGAACATGGTAAAACATCTCCGTAACGTAACAGATATACGACTTCTGAGTAGCGCAAAATTTAAAATCAGATTCAAACGTTGAAATGAAAAGAAAAAAGCATCTATGGTGAAAAACTTTATTTGAAATGATTTCAGACGATATCACTTTTCATCTTTTTCAGATTCATAAAGCAAATTGAAACGTAAAAAAAAAAAAAAAAAAAAAAAAAAAAAGGTAATTTGAAATAACATCAGACGATGGTAATTTTTTTCATGTTTTTCAAATTCATTAAAATATTTTCAATGTAAAAAAAAAAAAAAATGCTATCAAAAGAATTTATTCAAGGAGGAGGCAGTTTTTATAAATTCTGTTTCTATCATAGAGGAATACATAATACGGTGAGGAATACATAATAGGGAGTACAAAAGAATGGCAATCAAAAAAAAAAAAAAAAAGTTGGGAAAACATTTATTGCAATATAGTAGACAGACTGACAGCGAGACAGATGGACAGAGAAACCGAAATCATGCACACTTTTCAACTACGTTGGAAAATGTTAAAAACGGTATCTCACTGCCGGTGTCGCCGGCAAAAACTGAATAGAAGGATGTAGATCTACGAAATTTAGATCTAATCTACCTACACTCAACCTGTGGCCAGCCAGCCATTTATGCGCGACCCGAAGTAACAATCTACACAAGCTATAAAAATGAGAGATGAGTATAAAAAGTATTACATATATATTTTTTTCTTACTGGAAGACAAAATGGGTTCTGCTGTTATAATTCTGTACCTTGGAACAAAAAGGACCAATGTCCATTTTTCTCAAATGGCAGAAAACACAATTTAAGTTTGAGGAATTTTAAGAATCTTGCTACGTTGTTCCTTTCAATTCAGTAATGTTTTTTCTCACTAAATTCTAATGTTACTTTTTTTTTTTTTTTTTTTTTTTTTTTTTACATTTTAAATTGGCCATTTTTACATTAATAGTAAGTAACATTGGCCTCGACAAAATATTTTTTTTTTCAATGATCTAATATTGGGAGGACTTTGACCCTTTTAACATTTACTTTATATCGCATCCTGAATTCATTCGTGCATTTAACTCAAATTTCTCAATATTGGACATTGGCCCTTTTTGTTCCAAGGTACGGAATTTAAAATTATGTTAAAACATCCTAAATGCCATTTTCTTAATCAAAAGGTTTTTTTTTTGTGTGTGTGTGTGTGTGTGTGTGTGTGCAAGTAATCCTATTTACGTGGCAATGGTGTACAATTGTAATGTCTTGTATATTTTAGACGTTAGGCAGCAATTCATTTTGCTTTTAAAACTAATCAAATATCATTTAAAAATAATTAAATTTGCAGTATATATTGTAACATTTTAAGAAGATAAAAAGTTTTTTCATTGGGAAAAAGTCAAAACTTAAGAACTTGAAAATTCTGCATCATCCTACATGCACATATAGAATCATAAGTATTATTTATTATATTTTATACTTATTATATAGCTATAAATGATTACATGAATTTTGTTATATTGCATTAAAATACTACTTTTTCTATCTTTCTATTATATTTAGATTATTATAAGTAAAGGGTATTGCGGCAAGCATAGCTGGTCTAGTCTCATAAAACTATAGTTTTTCTTTCTTTCCCATTTTCGAAAACCGTTTCGGCTGGAAGCATTCTCATTGCTAGTGACCATGAATATCATAGACGCGGAACATTGTTTCATATCACACGATCGCATTGACGATAAATATCGGAATGAGGTATTCGCGATTATTACCATTATGTACGATTTTTTAAATATAGTTAACGCGATTTGCATTTCATATCGATTTTAAAGATTTTATCTTTATATCGTCCAGCCACAATAATAATAATTAATGCCTTTGTATCTTTGCATATAGATGGATTATAACACGGAAATGAACATAGGCTATGCTTTATTTATTTTAGTCAAATATTTTTCTTAATTCAAAATTTCATTATTTTCATAGAGGATGGAATTGACATCTTTCCAATACAATTTAACCATCTTTTTTATCTCATTGCCAAAAAATAAAAACACGGAATAATAAGTTCTCCTCAACAATTAATTTTCGATCGAAAGATTTTCAAGAAAAAAAAAAAAAAGATTAATTAAAAGATTAATATGACGCCATATTGGAAATAAAACAGAAATCTTCAAGTAGTAGGGGAGCTAGGGGATGTATGGGACAAGGGATGGATGGGACATTCTCAATATTTCAGGCAATAAACATTTATTTTAAATTGCTTCCTAACCCCATATACCTCTACCACAGTGTGCTTCAGAACTAAAAGTAGGACCACATTGCTGTTTTCACTTTCCTTCAAAGTTGCATTTTCTGAAATCTCTGCTTAAAAGTAAGTTTTTTTACATTTGAAGATGTGAAATATCTTATACAATATAAAAAATTAAGCTATGTTGTAGTTATTTATTTTAAGGTTCAATATCAATAATTAAAATGAATGAATAGTAACCATTGTGACAAAATAATTTTTGAGGTAAAATGGCTGAGAAGGGATATTATGCATCATGGGGATGATTCGGACATTTCAAATAGGGATGAATGGGACATTCTCACTCCTTCCTAGAGATGTTGAAAATTTTATTTATTAATTAAATAGTATTATATAGAATGATAAATCAATAATTTACGTCAATTAATAGTATTAAATAGTATTATATGAGTTGTTATTGTTTAAAATTTCTGAGTGTTACTTATTGTATTGTAATAATTATTAATGGATTATCGAAAAATTGGTACTAAAACTTAATCAAAATAGATAAAATTGATAAAAATAGTATATGTGTATTGATCAAATGGGGGAAATTATATTGAATTTTGAAATGTTGCACAAATAAATCCCCACCCCTAACATATTGGGTCAATCGGAAAGTCGGGTCGTGTTGGGAAAATCAATTCGTACCGGAAAATTCAATCATTTAATTATTAGACATCGATTCCGATATCTAATGTCCAATAATTATCGGGCAGAATTTTCCGGTACGAATTGATTTTCCCAACACGACATGACTTTCCGATCGACACAATAATTTCCGTTCTGCATGTTTCTACGATACATTTAATTAATATTTATTAATAAGTTATGATTGAAAATTATTAACTATGCTATATTTAAAAGACATTTTGCACTTTCATTTCAAATCTAAAATGCCACATAAGTGGAAAAAAAGAACAGGTTGATAGCCGAAGTCCGCATTAAAAGTTAAAACTGCAATAAAAGAAGTTATTGAAAGAAAAAACATATCGATTCGTGCTGTAAAATCATATATTACAAATATAATTTTCATATAAGGTTATAATTATAAATTTTAATTTGGTAAAAGTGAATACAGGGAGGAAAACCTTTGTGTCCCATCCATCCCTATTAGTGTCACATTCATCCCTGCTGTGGGGATGATTGGGACAGGGAGGAACGTTTTTTTTTTTTAATTCATAATATTTTTATGAATAAATCATAATCTAGAATAAATATTGTTCATATATGTTGGCAAATACCTAATGTAGGAAATGTGATATATAATATTGATAGTAACTTAAATAAAAAAAATATAAAAAAATATTTTTGTGAAAATGTCCCATTCATCCCCCACCTCCCCTATATCTTAATAATACAAAGTGTATGAATATGAGTAAGTAGGAAAGACGGAGATTTTGACTTGATATATGGAAAATAAAAGGATATAGTTTGATGTTGAAATAAAATGGCCTTTGGTTAAGATATTTTTTTTATTATTGTCTTTCTTTTTTTCTTTCTTTTAATCATTTTGTATTTCGCATCAAATGAGTGCATTTTAAACGTCAATCAATGTTTGTATTTTTTTTTTAAATATATGTGTTTAAAAATTTAAATTCTGTATTTTAAATTAAATGAGTGAAAGAATTGTATTTTTAATGAAATGGATCCAATACGAATGATGGTGACGGGAACAATACTTGTCAATTGCCTGAAAAGATTTTTTTAACGAGTTGTGAAGAATCCAATGTAATTCACAAAAAAGTCCCATATATTTTCAAAAGAGAACTCTAGATAGGAAAAGCAATGTATAAGCATAACAGCTCAAAATATTTCTACGTCTGCAGGAAATGATAAAAAGAATCAATCCATCTAAACCAATCTTAAAGGTTGGCTGAAAAGGAGAAAGACATGAGAAAAAAAGAGGAGTTACGGAATCCCTTTTAAGTAGCAAGTTTGCCGATATTTTCCCAGGACAATTTAAAAATGAAATTAGATGCGAAATTTTCTCACGCTAGCAGCGAGGGTCTCTCTTGGCCTATGAGATTGAAGTTTGTTAGTGATGTTATTCAACCTAGACACTGAGTGGGTCCTGAGTGTGATATAGATAGACTTGGTGGAAAAAAAGCAAAGAACAGAGAGATGTGTTTGGGATCCCAAGGAGGGAGTTGCTCTCAAAAAGTTGGGGGCTGAGATTTCGGACAGGTCCGAAGCAGTCTGCCGATTCGGGCAGGGTAAGATTTCTCCGGTGGAAACCGCGAGATATGAGTAGTTGACAACGGATTGGTATACACAAGAAAACAGAGGCAGCTGTTTCTTACGAGACTATCGTGACAGGATTTTGGATTTATATCGAGAAAGAATCCAGTAGAATTTGAATGCTAATCCTATACTCTGAACATTAAGCTTTTAATGAACATTGTCGCCATCTGTAATGTACCCAGAAAATATAATATAGTTGTATTGCAAGTATTAATCAAGAAATATTAGTTTATCTTATGTCATTTAAATAAATCGTTTGATTTAAATATTACTTGGGCCTCCGCTTGACTGAAGTTCCACGCTACCACTTCCACCTGTAAGTCGAAGGTTTTACAGAGTGTTAAATCTTAAAGTCGTTCATCTCAGAAAATATAAATAATTGCTTTATTTATTTATTTATTTATTTTAAGATAGTTGCATTTTCGTTCGTAAAACCTACAGATTTGATATGATTGCGTCAAAGTAACACCATTTTCCCTCTGCCACTTTTAAAATTTAGGTTCGAGGGCTTGAAGTATAATTCTGGTACAATCGAGACACGTTTGTAAATCGTGGTTTGGCACTCTGATTTTAATTCCATATTTCTTTTAGCTTTAAAAGAGTAAAAATATGTTGTCATTTTTAAAAAAAGCTTTGTTTATTTCTTTATTATATAAGCTTCTCTGAAGATTCTGTGGGTTATTCATAGTTTCTTACTTTACATACTGTTTCCCTGTGTTCATTTCTAAATCATCTTTAGAACTTTGCCAATTTGTTCATATATTTGTGATTTCAAAATTTATATATTATAAGCCTTATAGGATGAAATGCATAGATATATAAAATTTCATCCCAAATACCACCTAAAATATTCTGTTGCAACAGAATTTTCCCAGTGTTCTTTTTTCATTTTAAGAAGAGAGATTCATCAATTTTCACGATTTTACTTGGCCCTATTTTTTTTCCGTTTGTTGCAATTTAATATTCACAATTGCCCATATTATTTGGAACAAAATTTCGCTTTTTTATGACTGAGTTATGTCAAGGCCCCTCTATAAATAAGAAATACCGTATTGTCTCCTATAAAATGTGACAAAGAGTTGCTTAACTAAACGCGTTTTTAATTATTGAGAGTGAAATGTTTTGCTTAATTAATGCAATTATCTTTCTTTTAATGCTACATGAACGATACTTTTTAAAAAGTTATCAATATTATATATATCACATTTCATACATTAGGTATTTGACTATATCTATGCACAATATTTCGCCTAGATTATTATTATACAGTAAAATATTATAAAATTAAAAAAACATTACCCCCTATAGCAGGGATGGATGGGACACAGATTTCTCTCTCTATTCAATGTTACCTAATTAAATTTTTTAATTATAAACTTATATGCAATTATATTTATAATTTATGACCTTATATTATGGCTATTATATCTCGGCGTTGCTTTTAACTTCTTTTACTGCTGTTTTAACTTGTAATGCAAACTTCGACTGTCTATCTGTTCCCTTTTCCCACTTACGAGACATTTTAGATATGAAATGAAAGTAAAAAATGTCTTTGAAACTCGGCATAGCTAATATTTTTCATTCACTACTTATTAATTAATATTAATTAAATGTATCTTAGGTAACATGCACAAATGAAATTATGCTAAGTAAAGTACGAGTGGTCATTTATTTAAGCACAAGTTCCAAATTCAATATAATTTATTCCTTTGATCAATAAACATACACTACTTTTAACACTTATCTATTTTGATAAAGTTTCAATAAAAATTTTTTGATAAACGATTTAACCATTATTACAATACAATAATTAATATTCAATATAATTTTTAATAATAAACAACCTGTATAATACGAGTACAGTTTAATACTAATAATTAATATAAATCATTAACTTATAAACCTATATAATATTTTTTAGTTAATAAATGAACGGTTTAACATCTCTAGGGAATAATGAAACTGTCCCATTCATCCCCATTTGAAATTTCCAATCATCCCTATGATACATAGATTCAATTGTTCCCATTTTGTCTCTTTGGTTATTGTTCATTTTATTTACTAATATTAAACCTTCAAATAAATAACTACAACATATCTTATTTGTTTATATTGTATAAAATATTTGACAACTTCAAATGTAAAAAGAAGTTAATTTTTAAGCTAATGTCAGACAGTCGTCTTTTCGCACGCTTTTTTACTTACGTATTATCCCTTCACAATGCTAGCGGCATTGTGTAGAGATAATACGTAAGTAAAAAAGCGTGCAAAATAACGTCCGTCTGACATTAGCCTTAAGCAGATTTTCAGAAAATGCAACTTTGGAAAAAAAAATGAAAACAGCCACGTGGTTTTCCCTTTTGGTTCTGAAGCACACTATGGTAGTGCCATATATGAGAATAGAAAACAACTTTAAGGGAAAAAAAAAAAAAAAAAAAAAAAAACGTTCATTGCCTGAAATATTGAGAATGTCCCATCCATCCCTTGCCCCATTCCTCCCCCAGCTCCCCTACATAAATTCTCTTACATAAAAGATAAAATTGATATTAGATATAATTATAGAATAATTTTTCTTAATTGCAGTATATATATATATATATACGAGTCTAAAGTTTATGCCAACAAGCCCACGATCATCCACATCCTGAAGGAGGAAATTGAACGCTGTATCAATGAAATTCAGTCTCATTTATGGAAAAACGGTCATGGAAAATTTCAACAAAAGAGTGCGTATATTTGCCAGCAAAGCCGTGGAGGTCAAGGCTATTTAACCGATTCACTATTCCATAGAAAATCCTATACTGTATACTTTATGAATCAATAAAAAATTTGCAATTTTTAATTATAAACCCGTGTTTATCAAAATTACTTCTTGCGTGAATTTTGGAATACCCTTTATGAACACAGCATAAAATTATGCTAAGAAATTTACAGGGTTAATATATTATGTCAATCGCATTTCAAGAAAAGAAAGTTATTTCGAGAAAGGCTGACACATGCAAATTCGAAGAAATGCACTTCCATTTACTCAAGTTCAAATTTGTTTTAGACCCCATACATTTACTAACTCAAAACACCAAGAAATTTCTTTGAATTTATTTCTGCCATCAAAGGATGTAGTGTTGTTGTAGACGTGCTGAATGGAGGTGGATGGAATTTCTCCTTAGAAATTCTTGCAGCAAATGCCAAGTTATTTAAAGAAGCTTTTGAAAGGAAGTATTTTAAATTTTGTAAGCGAACGCAGATCATTGTTATCGAAATTATTTTAGATTTTCTTTTCGGGGTATTTACATATTACTAGCATTTCGAAAGAAAAGGGATAAATGTTCTGAAATGAAATGTAAGTATTGTTACAAAATTTATGAAGCAAAATCGATTATTTTTACTTCATTTATTAAACTATTTTGTATTTCAATCACTGTCTACATTTATTATGCGAAAAGTAAAGCTAAATTCAAAATCACTAAATATATCATTCGTAGAAGTCAGAGAAAATTAAACAGAAATTAATAAAAATTAATAGAAAATCAAAATAAAAGAGATTTAGTACATTTTTTTTTTTTTTTTTTTTTTTGTACGATGTTTATTTAAAAGACATCAAAATCTGCATATTATTCAGGTACGACTGAACTCTATTTCTTTAAATTTTAATCATAATAAATAAAAGTAACAAAATATCAATAACGAATACAGTATATTAGATGTAAATTTCCAACTGGGCGAAAAATGTCCGGACCAGGATTCGAACCCGGGACCTCCTGGCTGAAGCCGCCAGTGCTCTGCCATCTGAGCTATCCCGGACGATTCTGGTCGAACTTTTTCAGCCTGGCGGCTTCAGCCAGGCGGTCCCGGGTTCGAATCGTGGTCCGGACATTTTTCCCCCAGTTGGAAATTTACATCTAATTTGATTTGTTTACCAATTAGAATAATTGTGTTAAAATTAATCTGGTGAATACAGTATAACTTCAAAAATCTGGCATCATCGGAACCGACACTATGCCGGATTTTTGAAGGAATGTCAGATGTAGAAACTAGGAATATCAAAAGTAGCACTATATTCTTAATGGTGCCTTTAGTCATAATTTATTTCATTATTAAGTGATAATTATGTAAGAAAGAGAAAAATAAATAGAAAATCAAAATAATTTTTTTTTTTTTTTTTTTTTTTTTTTTTGTACGATGTTATATTTAAAAGCCGACATCAAAATCTGCAGGTACGACTGAACTCTATTTCTTTAAATTTTAATCATAATAAATAAAAGTAACAAAATATCAATAACGAATACAGTATAACTTCAAAAATCTGGCATCATCGGGACCGACACTATGCCGGATTTTTGAAAATTCCAGATTTTTGTAGGAATGTCAAAAGTAGAAACTAGGAATATGAAAAGTAGTACTATATTCTTAATGGTGCCCTTAGTCATAATTTATTTCATTATTAAGTGATAGTTATGTAAGAAAAAGAGAAAAATATTTAAAAAAAAACTTACATTGCTATTTTCTATGTTACAGAAAAAAAAATCTAAAAGAATGAAATTATTTCTTCTCGTGTAATTTCGGAAATATCTATGTCTATTTTTTTTTTTTTTTTTTGGCCGTTCTTTAAAAAGTTTTTCTGGTATTTTATACAAATGAATTTTTTTTTTACAGATCAATTTCAGAAATACAGTCTTGTTCTCTAAAGCAGATATCAATTCACCAGTCAAATTCCAGTCAAATGCATTTTTCTAGTGACACCTTTTCTTCTGCATGTTGTTCATCCTCGAGCTGTTACTAGCGTTATCGGCAGTTCTATTTAGCACAGCGTCAGAAGAGAGTTTCCAAAGAACTAGTGTACTAGTGTACTAGTCTCCACGCCGTTGCTGAGTAACAGTGCAGCTCCCAGAAAATAATGCCTTTGACAAAAGAAAAAAAAAATGGCAAATATTTTTTTTCTTTTGTATTTTTACTTTCAGTCTTGGAGTTTAATAAACAACTGCTATTTTTCTTCTACCATAACTTGAAAGTGTAAAAGAAAAAGGAAGGGAAAAAGATGGTTTTGATGCCGGATTTTTGAAGTCACACTGTATTTATTTTTTAAATTAATGTAACTTTAATTGCATAAATCTCTTAAGAAAAGGATGTATTTCGTATATATAAGCCAGTACTGATTTAGTAAATAGATTAGAGTCAAGCCTGCAATGAATTGTTGCCTATAAATGAGTATTTTTTCTGAGCAACTTGTTTAAAGGAAAAAAATTACGCAATATTGGGATTGACAGCGTAAAAACTAAAACATGACATGCATATAGCTTAAAAGATACATCTCTAATGTAATGCATTCCCTTTATTTTTATACTAGTGCAGTATAAAATGTTGAAGAAATTCACAGGGTTAACATATTGTGTCAACCACGTTTCAAGAAAAGAAAGCTATTTGCAAAAAGACTGACTCATACAAATTTGAGGAAATGCACTTCCATTTACTCAAACACAAATTTGTTTTGGTCTCCATACATTTACGCTGAAAAATTCCCTTGAATCAGTTCTACCATCAAGGGATGGAGCCTTATTGTAGACAGTGAGACAGATGAAATTCCTCCTTAAAAATTTCTCACAGCTATTTTCAGAAGTTTTGGGAGGAATCATTTTAAATTTTGAAAGGGAATGCTTATTATTATCGAAATTATTTTAGAGTACTAGAATTTCTTCCCAGCTATTTACACATTATTGGCATTTTAAAAGGGAAATAATAAATGCGTTGAAATCGAATATAAACAAGGAAAAAATATTTAACGATTATTCCTAATTCATTTGTTAAGCTGCATAGCATTTGAATCACTGCTTAATTGTTGAATGATGATAATTAAACAGAATGTTAAAATTAGCGCACTATGGCATTTTGAAAGGAAAATGATAAATGCGTTGAAATGAAATGTAAATCATGCAAGAAAATTTAACGAAAATTTTCGATTATTCTTCATTCACTTTTTTAATTATATTGCATTTAAATCACTGTTTAATTGTTGAATGATGGTAATTAAATAGAATGTTAAAATTAGAGCATTATGACATTTTGAAAGGAAAATGATAAATGCGTTGAAATGAAATGTAAATAATGCAAGAAATTTTAACGAGCATATTTGATTATTCTTAATTCATTTGTTAAATTGTATATCATTTGAATTCCTTGTTAATTGTTGGACGATGTTAATTAAATAAAACGTTAAAAATTAGAGCACTATGGCGTTTTGAAAGGTAAATAATAAATGCGTTGAATGAAAATGTAAATAATGCAAGAAAATATTTAACGAGCATGTTCGATTATTCTTCATTCACTTGTCATTCATCTTTATATTGCTTTTAAATCACTGTTTAGTTGTTGCATGATGGTAATTAAATAGAATGTTAATATTACAGCACTAAAACATAATTTGTTTAAATAAACGCAAAAATACGTATTAAAACGGATTTTAGTGTTTTTAGCGCACTATTTTTAAACAGTGCTGAATTTAAAAGATAGTACTTTTAAATCTGCATATAATTCATCTATAAGTAAAGTGTTATTTATTAGGAAGAAAATTTGAATAAAGTTATTAAAGATAATTAATTGATAACATGCTTTAAGACATTTGCCTTATGGAAACTTGTTGAAAAACGAAGGTAAACGATGCATTTCAAATCAATTATAATAATTTTTTTCGGAGGGGGGCATATTTGGGACTATTTTGTTATGTTTAAATTAGTGTAATAGAATTAAATGTTCCGCAAACGATTTCCCCCCATACACCATAATGTAATAATTCATTTGTGTGCGTCTCTGTAAATGAACTATAAATGACACTTCATTTTATATAGCGAATAATATTCTGTTAGTGAACTTCAATAACATTAAAATTACACATCAGTCCGAATACAGTGGACTTTCAAATCCGCAACCCTAAAATCCACACATCATCGCAGATGTAAACAATGAAACTTTCAGTTCAGGTGTAGGGGAACAAAATTACAGTTTTTTAGTTTTATATCATTCTGTATGTATTTTAATGTGTAATTCTCGATAAAACGACTGAACTAGTGGTTTTTCATGAAGTAGTATAAATTTATTTCTGAAAAAAAAAAAATCAAGATATTGCTGATATCACTGGTAATCAATCTTTTTACCAAATATATTTATGTATTAATCAAGCTTTCTTGCTTATTAAGACTGGCCAAACCTGAAATAAATCTTTCTTACATTATGATTTTGGCGTGAATTAATAGAGTGCCTTTATGAGGAAAGTTTCATTCAATAATTCAAGGAAAATGTATCTTATCTTTATTATGCATATTTAATTATGCATTAATTATTTACTTGACCTTTACTTTTAATAATTTAATAATTTTTAAATTATCTTACTTTTATCATTTTATGTTCATTACTTTATTTAATTTTTTTAATATTTTCCTATAATGCAAGCATTTCTTATAATTTTGATTGCATAGCATTATTACATTCAAATTACTGTTTAAAAAATGTAAACAAACGAATACCAGAAATCCGCAAAATTAAAAGAAAAACTCAAAATCTCTGGTTCCGAGCTGTGCGGATTTGATGGAGTCTACTGTATATTTACAAGAGTTCGAGCAAAACCAGGCAAACTGAATTCATAAGCATTTTTCAACTATGTTGGAAAGTGTTAAAATATTTTTCCAATGAAGTTATCCACTTTTGACTTCGATGAAACAAACTATTTCTTATAATATATATATTCAAATCTAGCGATGAAAAATATCATGTACAGTAAAGATAAATAAAGATACGTTCGTTATCTATTGCCTTCCTTCTGAGAAATATATTTCTTTTAACCAAGCGGAAAATGTTCCCCATGTGCAAAGTGTCTGCGTAGGATGAATCCGCCATAGATATTCCAGAGATTAATGGCCACTGATAAAGTAAAATCCCACAGCGATCAGCCCAAGATCAAGAAATTCCCGCTGAGCGACGTAAATGTGCGGGGGTGCATATTAAAGAAGTTTTCGGCTCGCTTGGGCTTCCGGTTTGTTGATGTAGAAAATTGTAGTAAATCTAGATTGTTTCAAAAGACGAATTTTTCAGTTCAGAGACGTGGGAAAAAATGTACTAAATATTAAAGTTTCATGATAATTTTAAATTCAACAGGAATGCAGAAATAACTTGAACTCTTCGTATTTTTACAATATTATGCATTTAGGAGACCATACCTGAAATATTATAAGACTGGTTATGGGTCATTCTCCCAAAAGTGTACAATTCCAGCCACAAAACACTTTTCAATATTTGACAGGAATATTTAATTAATTTATGTTTTCTATTGAAAAAGAAGAAAGACTAAATGTGTTGAGTGCATATATATATTTTTTTATAGTTACTTTATAATTTTTATTTCTCAGTTCACAGTATGCGAGATCTCGCCTCCGTGTCATGTCACACACCCAATGTTCCTCAGGAAATTTTGGATTACTTATTTAATTGAAAAACTGTAGTTAAATAATTATTATTCTAGCTACTAATATTTCAAGAGCAAAGTAACTTAGCTTAGTTAATTACTTTCTTCGTATTTTTCTTTGTTTAATGAGTACGGAAAGCAGTGTTACACAATAAATTCTCATCTCCATGAAACAAACAAAGATACATTTTCATGTTAATAGATGGCAAAATTATCAGGTTTTGTTTCCCACGGTGATAAAGTTAGCCACTACGTTTCATGTTGTTAAATTATAAGTCAGAAATTTGCTTTTATATTCAGGTGTTCGATTATGTTATAAAGAAGCAACCATGGTTATTGGAGATTCTCACATCCATGAACTGTAATTCAAGATGACTAAATCAACACTAAGATATATGCTTATATATTGCTTATGTAATTATAATCAACAGATGTTGATTTAAAGAACAAAAATAATTTTCATAAAAAAAAAATAAATTTATAGGTTGATATTTAGAGCATGTTCCTCACCTCCGTGAATCTCTCAATTTTGAAAATGTATATATAAGAAAATAATGCTTAACAAGAATTTGCAATGACTGTAAATCATAAAAGATAGTTTCAAAACTTTAAAAGAGAAGAACTGAATAACATATAAAAGGCGACTGATGAAAAGAAGCTGGTATAGTCCATGTCAATTCAGGTAGCCAAAGAAAAAATCTGTCAAAAAAGTTCGGTGAATGGAAGCATAAAACAAAACATGGAAACAAAATATCCTAACTATGTGCTTAAATGAAGTGTACTAAAATATGTCTGTAATATGTGGTGCAAAGAAAATTAATTATTTATTTACAGATCCAGAAAAAAGAATTCCATTGGATAATTGTATAAGGGAAATATTGTTTGCAGCATATTTTAATTACGCTAAACTCTGTCACATTATAATGAAATCGATGTATGTTGCTGAGGTTTACAACAAGTTACTTCCTGTGTAATAAAGTGCATAGTATTTACAGGGACACACAAAAGATTTCGGATACTTTATTGTATACGAAATACTCTATATATTAGCGATGATTGCTGGAAGTACTTTTTTAATTGTGATGAGTTTTTAAGTTTAATTAAATTTTTCCATATTATGTTGTGTGTATAAATGCTGTAGATCATATACAGGCTACGCAAAAGAAATCATAAGGGTTACTGAGTATAAACGAAAGTAGTTTAAAGGTAATTTTTAAATGAGTTATGCATTTTTATGCTGAACTCCATTTAGTATACTAAGATATGTTTGTAGAATATAGATAAAATGATATACAGGTCCACGCAAAGAATTAGATATATGGCCGACTATGGATGATAAACTCTGGAAGTGTGATTTCACTAGTTTTATGTGTGTTTTAGTCTAGTTTAGTGTTTAGCTAAAATATTAGCATGCATAATGATAGGTAAAATACAGGGTTGTATGAAAGTATTCAAGTATGAATCCGTCTATTGATATAAATTTCTAAAAGTCAAATTCCAACCTATTTAGGTGTTTTTAACACTTTCCAACATAGTTAAAAGTCTTTATGGATTCAGTTTGTCTGCCCGTCTATCTGAACTCTAACTTGTATTAATATGGTTGTATTGCTGTGTAATTGATATTGTTTTACTATGCAATGTTCGGTAGTGAAAATAAAGTATGTATTATTTTAAATGTTATGAAAATTGAATTAAAACTTAAAAAGATATTAATAAAAGTTTTCTTCATTCTATTTAAAAATCCTATAATACATAATTGATTCAATGATATACCATGATAGGTAACGATTCTAGATTACCATGGTCATTAAGTCCTTTTTAAGATGGATTCATATGACTTTCGTATTACTGAATTTAATATATAGAATCATAATACATTTTGTATTCATGCCTGTTTTCTCAAGAGTAACACACTTATTGCACCAAGGTCTGAATACTTATAAAACTAGTTATAGTACGAACGCACCTTATTTGCCACATTTGATATTACAATTTCCAACTTGTTTAGGATATATAGTATGCTTACCCTTACAAATATCATGCAAATAAGCAAAAATTCAGTGATTTTTACTGGAACTGTATATATACAGTTCCTGTAAAATTCTCTAAATTTTTTGAAATGTTTCTAAAACTTGTTAAACTCAAAAGTGGAAGTTCTCCTTTACAGGGAAGGTAGTTCCCAATGGTATTGATCAACAGCAAAAAAATTTTGAGTTTGGCATTTTTGAAAAAAAAAAAAAAAAAATTTGATAAAAATTTTGTTTTTCAAAAGGCTGCCACAAGGAAAGTTGAATACATATTTCAAAATTGGGTATATCATTTTAAACAGAAGAATATTATCTTTAAAATAAAAAAAAAACCGCTACTAAATATCTTGCACCGTTCTAGAGATAGAGCACTTTAAAATTTTTATCGAAAATCGAGAAAGGGAAATGGTGCCGGTGATGTCACCTTTGGCGGCCTGTATCTCGAGCCAGGAATTTTTTTGGGCGAAACAAAAATATACAAGTATCTTACTTTTTAAGTTTTAACATATGTTCAATTCAAAAACTTCTGAGACTATGAAGATAACCCCCTGCCTGAGTTGGTGTCAATGTTGATGAGTATGGATTCAAGCAGCTCCAAATGGGAGAAGAATGTGTTTTTTGTATTCATTCCAAATAAATTCATTATTCATTCTTATATAGAATTGCTCTTTAGTTATATATCTAATAGAATAAATAGTTTTTTATGCTTTGTCTCACTACACAAACATAACTGTAGCATAAAGCTCACCTCCGTGAATAATGTTAATAAAAAAACTTTCTGAGAAAAATAAATATGATGTAGCTGGGCCATTACTAATTTTTACTTGCAGTAAGTGGTAAGTTTCTAAAAATGATAACATTTGTCTTGAAAAACAAAATTTTTCTACGGTAAAAATTTGTATTGGAAATGTACACTTTTGGGAGAATGACCCTTATAAGTGTTAATAAACTGAGCAATGGACGAGTAAAGAGTGTTTTTAATAAATAATTATTTAAATTTGTTTTCCCATAAAATGGCACACTATTTTAACACACTCTGCTATATTGCAAATTTACTTTTGGTACACTATCCGTGAAAAAAAAATGTTTTCGGTGGAAAGCGCGGCATGTTTCTACCATTGTATGAGCGAAAAGAGAGTATGTCGGAAAGACAGAGCGTTGGTCCAACAGTTGTTTCATAACCAGTGCTAAGAGCAGAGTTCCATGTAATATAAAATATTTAATGGTAATAATAGTAATAAAACAAAAATTACTGAGATCCATAAACTTCTTATTTAAACATTTTAATAATAGCGATATTTATCTAGCTGAGTTTCTTTACATTGATATTTGTATATACATATAATGTGTGCAAGACAAGGGGTGATAGAAATTGCAGATATGTTTAAATATATATCTGCAGAGCATATGATATACATTTAAATAAATCAGCGTGTGGATGTATGTTCATTATACAAATCTTTAATTTTTGACTGATTTGC
Organism: Maratus speciosus; assembly: GCA_963932465.1. NCBI lineage: Eukaryota > Metazoa > Arthropoda > Arachnida > Araneae > Salticidae > Maratus > Maratus speciosus. The sequence goes on from OZ010790.1 coordinate 468,054,577, forward strand.
ATAAACTTGATGCACATACATTTTAGAACAAGAGTAACATTTCTGGCTGCTTTAAAAATTTCTCAGTTCATTATCTCTTTCAATTCATTACACATTTTTTTTCAATCACCTGCCATAGTTTATGCAAATCGGATTTTTTTTTTTTCTAGTGCAAATTTTTTCTTCCCTATTGCAATTCTTTAAAAAATGGCGCAAGAAGCAAAGAAAAATGATTACACCTGGACATTGTGTTTACAAACCAATCGAAATTCAGACCCATTCGCTGTATTTTCGAATCCGAAATTGACGTCATTCTGTGCAGATAATACGGATTTTCCGTATATAAAATTTCAAATTTTTGCGTTTAAACGACATAGTACCTTTATTTAAATATTTCGAATTAAAACTTCTACTATAATATAAACATTTCAGTTTGAAAAAAAAGAATTTACTAAATATGACGTCTAATTCTATGAGATGCTTTCAATGTGATGTCAACCTATTTATAAACAAACGGTTTCTATAATTTATTTCATAGTTCGTTTGTATACTGCAAAATATCTTATAGATATACCTTATAGCTAAGTGCTTTATTACTTGCAGTGGTAGCATTTTATACGATTTATATTACATAGAAATGGAGATAAAACATTGCAACCGCTTTCTTAGAGTAAGTTCTTTCCGTTTTCAAACAAAACTTCATGACTGGCATCACGACTGAAAATGTGTAGAAAATGACGTCATTTCCATGCAATCATTTAAGATTTAATTTTTAATTAATGAAAATTTAAGTTTCCATTTAAATATAATGCCACACGAAATGGAAATATACTAAATGCTACAATATTTGGTTGAATTTTGTGCATTTTTCGTATTGTCAGGGAAATTGTATATATTTCTTTTACACGCGATAAAGAAAGCCTGTGTTCTCATTTATAAAGTTGAGATATTTTACTATGATTGCGTCAAAGTAACGTCATCTTTTTTCAGACTGTATTTTTAATGATTTATGGGGGCGAATACGCAGAGCTCCATATTGTGATCGCCGTATTATTGCGTTTTTATTTAATTTTACCCGTAATCAGCCTTGTTAACATGGGTAAAGCTGGATAGTTCTGCTTATAGGGAAAAAACCATATATAAGAGAAAATAACATATACACTAAAAAAATATGTATATACACGCATATGCATGCATACATGTTTGCATAAACACGCACATACACCACATGTATAAATAACATGGACACACATATTTTGAAACTTCATTTAAAATGTTTACTGTAGGAAAGCTGCAGTTGCATCAACTGCATACATAAATTTTAAAAAAAGGAATATATTTTGCAATATTTTAAATTATACTTTTTTGTCATTGTTCCTATGAAAAAAAAACCCAACAGAATAAACCATTTAAAGTAATCTAAATTCTTTTTTCATCCGGTTTAACTGACGCGTCCTCACTCAGTTTTAATATTTTAAAGTACTTACTTTATTAAATGGTAGAATATAGTGAGAATGCATAACAGTAAAGAAATTTCCTAGACCAACCTTTCTGGTGTAATATGAGGTAAAGATAAATTTAATAAATAAGATTTTACATTACGAAGTGGAAAGTTACGTATAGTCAGCTATGGATAGAATGTAATTAAATGTACAATACATAAAAAGAAACTTGTGAAATTTACCAAGATAATTGATGATTACTCACAATATAATGGGATTGTGTATAATCACCAGATTAATCATTTTTGCCACAACAAACAGCGCACTGTCATAACTGCAAACAGAGATACGAAAACCGAATTCTTGGTCCACGAATGAAATTAATGTATAACCTGGTTAACGCCTCCAAAACGTCATATGCTCATTCTACACAACAATTCACTTTTGAAGACAATAAATATTTCAGTAAAAGAAAAATGTTACCTACATAGCGAGAATTATACGACAAAAAATCTTCTTAAGGATTTCTGTTCCACCCATTTTGCACTATTGAGATTAAATTTAGCCTCCACATCACAGCGTGGTCGCTGAAAATTCTTTCATTCTGAATCAGAAGTTACACGCTCGGAAAGTGACCCCAAAATTGTGAACGTGCTTTAGGTACTCTACAGCTTCGTATCCCTTGACAACCGGTTCGAGAACTATACGGTGATGGCGACGATAAAAAATATGATTTCCATCCTTTCGTAATATGGTGTGAACGCTTGAGAAACGAAAACAAGTTATTGTGTCTATAACTATATTCTTTAGTGCTTAAGAGGGCTTTGGCTTAGTAGGTTTAAAATCTATCTGTCTGCGAATGGTTATACACAGATGATATTTTAAGTAAACGACCTGGAAATGTTCAACGCCGGACAGATAAACATTGTTATTTATAGAAAACAAGGAGAAATTTAACTCGTTTGCGAAAATAGCATTTTATAACACATATTGAATACAAAATAGGTCTTTAGTCTTATCTCCCGCATCAATTCAGACTGTGATGAACAAGTCACGTAAGGATAAAAGACGACATCAACAATACAAATAATATACGACATCCGTAAACTCAGTTCTATATGTTTAAATTACGATAAAGAGGGAGAAATATTACAGTCAATTGCAGGTTTGTTTATTTATTTATTTTTCATACAGGATAAAAAAGTACTAAACCTACTACAATAGGAACATGATTTCGAGAAAAAAAAATCCATTATAACCATTTTTTTTTTTTTTAATACGGGGTGGCCATAATTAAACTAACAGTACTCAGCGTGTTGTGTAACCCGATTTAATTGCGAGAATGGGGCCAAATTTTATGATTAAACAAGACGAGAAACGAGGGATGTTGCAAAATAAACAGCGTCATATGTCTCCTAACGGTGACTTTTGGAAATTACCGTATATACTCGCGTATAAGTCGAGAAATTTCTGACAATTTTCGGTAAGCAAATTTGGGGGTCGACTTATACGCGGGTCAGTTAAAAAAGAAAAACAATAAACTTCGAATACTGCAAAATTATGGCTTTTTATGTGTATGAATAAAAAAATACATAAAATATACAAATAATAATAATTTATCATTTAAAAAAATTTTCAATTGTTTGTTTTTGTTTACTTACTACCTTTTCAGATTGGCAAGTGAAATCTTTGGTTTGATTTTGTGCAAAATTGAAGTAAAAAGTTAGGGGGTCGACTTATACGCGGGTTTTTGATTTTTTCCAGAATTTGCATTCGGAAGTTAGGGGGTCGACTTATACGCGAGAATATAAGGTAATTCTTTTTCGCGGAATCTTTAGTTCGTCGTATTGTTTAATCATCCTAAATTTGGCTCCATTTTCGCTACCAGATCGCACTACAAAATTCACAAAGATAAGGTCGATATAGCTAGTTGCTTCCTAAAAATAGCTTTATTATAAGGGATTTTCCAAAACTTTTCAATCAGCTCACTATATCTTTCTAAGTTTTCACAACATTTGACTGGACCTTTTATAGAAGTTGCCCCAAAATACTGACTACCAAATTATGAAATAAAAATTTTGAAATCTTCCGCGCATGCGCAGTTAAAAATTCTCATAAAAATGCCCATATCTCATCAAATATTCAATATATTCATGTTTTAATTGCAGTATACTTTTGCTACTATTCTTTGGCAAGTTTTCGGATAGTTGTGATAAATTTGGTTGAAAACTCTGTATGCTATAAGCAAAAAACTTTTGAATTTTTCACAAAAACGTTAACATCTTCACGAATATGAATGCTATGCTTACACAAATGCACACAAACGTTGAACAGGACCCACATAGACATTTTACGCAGTGACAAACCATTTCCAGCATTTTCTGTTGCATAGCTGATCGCAAATATTTTATTATTAAATTTATTATTAGCCCCCTAATTGTCAGCCCGACTAAATCTTCACCAAGAAATATGAAATCAAACATGTTCTTTTCATCCCAGAAGTTCAAGAACGATTCGCCAATAATTTTTGTAGATATTCAAGAAAACGTATGCAATCGAAAGCATCCCTGTACCTTAACTTTTGGAGGCTAGTGTAAAAAGTTCGATAGATGACAGCGAAAAAACCCTTAGTGTGAAAGAGAAGCTTGTTCGTCATTTTAAGCGTAACGATATGTTTCAAGTGTTAGTTGTGTAGAATATCTCTCTTAAATAACTGGGAGAAAATCAGGGCCAGGAAGCTCACACCATCTGTCCCGTGGACAACATAAAACAGGTAAGAATTACAAAATAGCAAAATTACAACATGGAATACTGACCCGTCGACTCCACACTTCGGTTCAGCACCCGTGCACTCTACACTAGTCCGATTTGGGAGACCGTAACTTCAATTGCGTTTAGCTTTGTTAACAATATATTGATTATATATAGTTACATATATACATCTATATTGTTTGGTTAGCAATATAGTGATAATGAAATATAACACATGATTCCTATACAAAATTTTATAAGGGATGGAACTGCGATATTTATTTTTATCAAATATTTCATTTTGGTACTGAAAAATGTAAATTAATGAAATCATGTTTTCAAATTGGTCGGAGCTAATTCGCGAGTAGAGTTCACGAGTTAATTACACAAAACACAATATCATAATCAATCAGTCCAGTCTAATATTTAGAGTTATAAATAATTTACTAAAATTGAGGACATCATGGTTACGAACATAGCATCTACATAATATAAAAATGAAATTTTAATAAAATGTTTCTGGCGATCTGAGAAAATACTAGAGTGAAGTTTCATAAGTCAAAAACAAAAAAAGAAAAGTCTCCCTCCTCTTTTAATTTGATTATTTCGCTGCTTTTAATTTAGCACTGAAAATGTGCATTTCTGGGAGAATGACTTATATACGGTGAAATTGACATCCTCCTCAAAATCTTAACTATATTTCCGAGCCTTCTTACACATCTTCTAAACTAAAGTGTCCCGATTTCAAACATTTTACGATCTGCATTGCAAAGATGCTATTCAGAACTATAACAAAGGAGGCGATCATTAATTTTGTCAAAATGCGTTTCAAAAATTGAATTGATAATAATTGGAAAGCAGAGAGCAAAGCAATCTACCTGTTTCAGACAACATTTATGTGGTTCAGTTCGGAAAGAAAATGACCGCTGAAACGCAATACAAAGGACTTTACGACATTGCGTGTTAATATAAGCATCATAAAGGTCTTTTCCGTATGAAAGGTCTTTTGTAAACAAATGGGATGTTTCAGCAAATCGTAACTGAGAAAAAGAAGTCCTCCTGGCTAAGTAGAAATAGCAGTCTGAGTAATTTTATTTTTATTTTAAGGCACATACATCATATTTAGTAGAAATGAAATAAATTGGTCTCCCTCCTAAGTTCGCTATTTTGGAGAGAAATGTAATTTTCAGGGAAATTTTAAATTGCACTCACAAAATGTAATTGAATGGATATGAGGCAATTACATAAAAAATATTTAGAGCTACATACTTGATTATCGAACTCTTTTAAAGTATTGCCAATTAAAAAACACTGGCCCAATTAGGTTCGAATTGGTTCTGTATTTCGGCCATTATCACGATGCGAAAATTTGAATGCGTTTTGCTTTTGTGCGACCCTGTAAACAAACTATAAAATCTACATACGTGCTTAATGAACCAATTGAAGATACTGCCAAGATTAATGCATTGCCCCAATTAAGGACGAATTGGTTCAGTACTTCGGATGTTATCGTGGTGACAAATTTTGTATGTTTTTTGCATTGTGTGTCCTTCTAAACGAACTATAAGAGCTACATACTTGATTAACGAATTCATTCAAGATACTGGTAATATTAATGCATTGTCCCAAGTAGCTTTGAATCTATTCAGTAGTTCGGATGTTATCGTGATCACAAGATTTGCATTAAATAAATAAATATAGGTATAATAAAATATTTGCAAATAATAAAATTACTATTTGATCATAATATAAAATCTACGCAACGAAAATTGACCAAATATTAGAAAGCATTAGCAAATAACGTCACTCTAATAGTGATTAAATGCGCTGTAACATAAAAATCCAAAAACTGAAGGAAAAAACAAAGTATTAACAAAATGGAAACATATTGTGAAACACTTTATCAAGGGCAATATTCCACAATATAAGGACGTCAAAATGTTTTGAAATAGACTGTGTAGTGTATTAAGCATATATATAAAAGAATATCTTAGACCTCTCGTATATCAAGAGGTATCTCTCTCATATATCTCTTATACGTATCTTATATATAAAGAATTATCATATATATAAAATGGGAATCAAAATATTTCTGACTATCATTTTGATATTTCATGTCTAAAAATTGCCATCGCAATAATTTGCTTATTGGAAAGCATACAACAAAAAAACATACCAAAAATGATGCAGTTTTGAGATCGGTAAGAAGCTAAAATCAAATTTAACATTTATATCCAGGCCGTTTTATATTATATATATTATATATATATATATATATATATATATATATATATATATATATATATAAAACCATGTTAGTGCTTATTTTTTAAATTTTAAATGAAACAAACTGATGTGCGGATAGCACGTCAGGTAGTGATTTACGATATATTCATGACGTAGGACATGCAAATGAAGAGGGTGGGGACGAGAGAAAATATACAGACAGATTTTTTTCTGTTTTCTGCCTGAATTTTAGTCAACTCAAGCTTCAGAACAGATTCCTGTTGTATCAAATAAGGCATCTTTACAACAGTTGCAACACAGCATGCAATCAGCGCATTCCTAAAGTTAATTATAAGAAGAAAAAGGTAATTACTGAAACATAATTAGCAAATATACAGGGCTATTACAAATGATGGACCCGATTTTTAAAAAATCATTTTCGAAACTACTACACAAATTACAATAAGTGATACATGAATTTAAAGAGAAATATACCTAGTTTTTTTAGTTACAAATGTTCTATGTGTAAGCCTCTTGTTACATGGCATACGTCCAATTTGTAATCCCAAACATTTTGTAGCATCACTCTGTCATTGGTTCTGAATTCTGCACAAATACGTTCTTTAAGTTCTGACAGTGTCAAAGACATTGTTTATGTACCACCAATGCCGAAAACAAAGTGTTCAGAACTTAAAGAACACATTTGTGTAGCTTTCAGAACCATTGACAGAGCGATGCTACAAAATGTTTGGAACGAACTCGATTACAGATTGGACGTATGCCGTGTAAAAAAAGGGTCACACATCGAACATTTGTAATGGGAAGAAAACTTAGTATATTTCTTTTTAAATTCATGTATCACTTATTGTAATATATGCAGTAGTTTCGAAAATACGATTTTTTTTTAATCGGGTCCGTCATTTGTAATAGCCCTGTATTATGTTATAGGATAGGATAATTAGATTAATATATGCTATGCAATAGAAGTTTCATGTAATGTCTAGCGATTAAACTGCGTTCTATGCAACGAAATGCTAAATATCAAGGTAACTTTGTAAAAGTTAAAATTGCCAGCACTAGTTAATCGTAACCACGCGAGTAGCATGTGTTACGGACTTCGTGAAGCTGTGACACAGCTGCTAAATATTGAGTAGTTGTGTCGAAAAAGCAAAAAAACTAAATTCTTTTGTGCAGATTCACTTCATACCTCGGATTGTTTAAAGGAGAAAATTTGCAACTACGCTATTTTCCTAAAAATATTCTACTTTTACAAAAGGTCAGGAGTTGTAAATTATGATTCTACTATTAGAAGCCCCACGCGGTTTTCTATAAACCGGTCCAGATAATTGGTGAGGTTCAACAGGGAAGCACTGCATCTAGCACAGATTTTTTTTTTTTTTTTTAAGCGGATTTCGGGGATATAATTTTACAGTTTTATTATTACTTACATAATCAAGTATTACAGTTAAACGCAAATTGTAGGCGATTCAAAATTGATGCAATGGCGATTATATCTTAAACTGCTGATGGCATAGAAATACTTCCATTTGCAAAAGTATACAAATCAAGTTATACCTTTTTAGACATATGGGCATTTGTTCTTGAAGATGATGTACATATTAAAATATGAAATTTGCTATTTAACTATTAACTACTGTGACAAAAATTGTCGCATAACTACTACTGTGAGTGGTCTGTGAGACCGCTTAATCTAAAGATGAATAAAAGGCTACATTAACTCATTAAATACTATGTCTGCACTAAATTTGATGTATAGGACTATTATAATTAAAATTCACATATTCAGAAGTTTTTAGTGATAGTACTAGGGTCTAAACAAAACAAAATTTAACCATTATCTATAGTTAAACGGAAAATTAGAAATTAAATTGTGAAAATTGAAAAACGCAGCGATCTGCGAGACCACTAATAGCAGTTAAAGGTTAATATGGTTACGAAATTTATGATTTTTCTTTTACATTGTTAGAATACTTTGAATTACCTTGATTTCATAAAAAAAAAAAATATTTGATGTAGTGAGCTCTAGATTTCCTAAAACTAGTATTTTATTAAACATCCTCATTTTATTTGAAAAGTAATTAAATACAGGGCGATTCAAAATAGAGGTTATGACTTATTTCTGAAACCGATGAAATGCTTTCTGACACTAAAAATGGAAATATGCTATTTTATAGTACCGGAAAACACGAAAAATTCCTAAAAGTGAAAGTATTATAATTCAGTAAGTTTTAGTTAACGTCCCTCTTTGACGCAGCATTATTTTGTCCAAATGTAAATTATACGTAAAGGAGACCGTATAAAAAATAAAATTTTGTATTTAAGGATGTATGTACATCCCTTTGTACAACAAATGCCATACCTATAAGATATACTTGATTTATATAGATTTTATAATTAGAAATATGTTTCTATAATCAGAAGTTCAAGAGATATTCACCATTACTTCTACTCCCTTTAATCCTCCATTAGACTCCATTTATTATCCAGACGTAATTAAAGAACATTTGAGAGATTTGAAGTACAACCGGCCAACAACAGCCCTGTCAAGACTTAACAAGAAGCAGAATATAATAGTTAATTTCGACTATACAAAAATTATATGTGCCCCTTAAAGAATTATGATTTAATTATCCGTGAATCAATAGAAATTATTACTAAAGACAATACTGTTTGTAATGACGTTTTATCTTACATTATACCCAGAATTTCGCTGAGTTTGCTTAAAGAATTTTTAAAAACGTAATATTCCACTTCCCTCTATATCCATATTTTTCCAATGTTTTCCGGATCTAAAATTTGACTCACTCCTTTCGACATCAACTACGTGAAATTTGAAAATAAGACGCTAATAACAGTATTTTTGTATTCTCTGACGAAGGCTATAGTTGAAAGTACTAAGAAGTATTAAAGTAATTTAACATCTTTTTTAAAAAAAATTGTCATTAAGTATTTTGCAAATAGTGTAATTTTAACTTTTTAAAGATTAATTTAGCATTCTATTTATTTGCTGAGAAAATTACTTCTCATAAATATTGTTCAATTTCTGATAAAAAATTGTAGAATATAAAAAATGACCTTTCAAAAATATCTATTTTCGGACGTCTCCAGCTTTTTTAATTTGACAAAAATTATGAAGTCAGTTTTAGCAATATCGACGTGAAACTACGCATATTACTTAACAAAATCTTGGGCATTTAAAAAATTAATTCAGTATTGCAGTCTGTTGAGAATTCTATGATCGATATATATTAACTGCTGTGTTGGAAAATAGGAGCAATTAATAAAATCGTGTTTTAAAGCTTACTGTGTAAGAAACATTGACTTTTGGGTATGTTTCAGATCTGCAACACGGTGATACAAAGGGTTAAATCATCCGGTATGTGAAGTGCAATTATTTTGTTCCCCAATTACAAGCTTGATGATACGCAATTATACAAGTTAGCAATCTTTCCTATCTTTCAGTTTCTATAACTTAAATGTGTTACCTTGAATATACTCAATTCATTTTTACTATGACATAATTTTCCCAAACTGAAGTCCTCTGAGATGAGCATCTCAATCTCAGTATCAGCGGAATTTAAAAAATGCAATTTAACAAATTACAACGACCATTTGGAAAATGATTTTTTCAAAGACTAAAACTTAATACATAAAAAATCGCACGGAGTTGAACATACATTACGCACGCCATGGATTACATTTTTTGGTACTGTAATTTTTTTTAACTTCTACGGAGCTGGTCGTACATTACGTACGCCATGGATTAAACATTAATATTCCTGAACCAATTTCAAATGAAATTTCATTCTTAGACTTCTAAACATCCCACAATATTACTTTTTACACCGTCGTATAGAAAAAAATATGTACTTTTAAATGCAATTTGTTTGAAAGCTGTATCTCAATTTGTTTGAGTTAATTTTTTTTGTAGTTTTTATTACTTTATTTTCATAATGGCAACAGAAGTATCCATCTCTGTTGAAAGTAAAGGGAAAATACAGATTACTGTATAGACCCAATCAGAAAACTAATAAAATACGGATTTAACTAATAAAAAGCTTCAGATATGTTTTTGATTTCCTACCTTGACCGAGGACAATAAACATTTTTCCAAATGGTTAAAAAATGAAATGAAATTTAACAGCTTTACGAGTAAAAATGCGTTACTTTAAACGTGAGGTCATCTTCTGTTCAAAAGTTTTGAAAAAGTTATTTTTAATTGTAATACGAAAATGGCATCCGTAATGATATGGTAATTCCCAGTGTTTCCCTTCTCTCTACAACAATGGAAGTAGCACTATTGACAACAATGTAATGAAATTTCATAAAGGTCTTTTTAAATTTAAATTTAAAATATAAAAATGGGATTATTTTAAAAAATAGCGTGTGCAGGCAAATCTACAAATAAAGTGCTGTAATTAAAAAGAAAAAAAATTAAAATCGGTTCGGTAGAAAACTCAGGACAGATGATTTATTTAAAAAAACAACCTTGTCTTTTAAATACACTAGGGGATCGTACCCGGGCTTCCCGGGTTAAAGAATATAGGTGAAAAAAATTTTTTTTAATTGAAAACTAATAGTTTTTTTTATGTGCAATAAATATTTTAGATTGCCCACTTACATTTAAAAAGCATTTTTCATATGGAAAATACGAATTATACAATCAATTTTTTTTTTTTAATTTATCAAAAGCGTCATTTTCTTATTAGCCACATGCTAAGAGTTATTTGACCAAGATTTTGCTACTTATGGCATCCTTTTATATTCTGATAATTTCATTGCTTATACATGTCTGTTAAATTTGTGTTTTATTAACCATTTGGAAAAATGGTTATTGTTCTCGTCAGGGTAGGAAATCAAAAGCATACCTGAAGGTTTTTATTGATTTAATCCGCATTTTATTCGTTTTGTGATTGGTCTATACAGTAATATGTATTTCCCTTTACTTTCAACAGAGATGGACAACAGAGTGTTGCCACTGATAAAAAAGTAAAAAAAAACTAAAAAAAAAAACTAATAACTCAGACACAAATTGAGATACAGCTTTCAAACAAATTGCATTTAAAAGTACATTTTTTTCTCTATCCGACGGTGTAAAAAGTAATATTCTAGGATGTTTAGAAGTTTAAGAATGAAATTTCATTTAAAATGGGTAGTCAGATTTCTTGGAAATCTGACGATGGAAAAGCCTTTTCCCGAACAGCCAATGAAATGCTCGGATAATACGTAAGTTTCAGTTGAATAATGACTAATGAAAATGAAAGAAAATGAATAACAATTTCTGCCAAAGAGTTAATTTTAATTTGTAAGATTTTCACGCGCAAAAGAAAAATGGAATAAGCCAATTAAAAAAAAAAAAAAAAAAAAGAGATAAATAGGACAGGAATGAATACATATAAATATTTCGCACCAAATACGAGTTGCAGGTCATTTTTGTCGCTTGGAATTTTTACGTGTAATAACACTATTAATGTTTAATTCAAGGCGTACGTAATGTATGATCAACTCCGTGCGATTTTTTGTGTCTTAAATTTTAGTCTTTGAAAAAATCCTTTTCCAAATGGTCGTTGTAATTTGTTAAATTTCTTTTTTTTTTAAATTTATATTATTTTATTTATTGATAGAGAAGTTTTTTCTAAATGCATATTAACCGTAAGAGTGATGAACTCTCTATTTTGTTTTAAGGACAAACGGATTAATCTTTCGTAATCGAGCTCCGCGCAATATAGATAAATTAAAAAATATATCATGCTTTAAAATTGTTATTAAAACCATAGACAATCAGTAAACTGAGATGCACTTTGCAAACAAATTCCATTTGAAAAAAAAATCCTATTTGGTGATCTAAAAATTTAAATTGTACGATTACAAATATGTTAGATTTGTGTTTTTGCAATATTATTTTATTTGTTTATAAAAGAAGCATTAATTTCGTTAGTTTGTATTTCACAAATATGTTAAATTGGTGTTTTTTTTTTTTAATATTATTCTTTTATTTGTTCATAAAGGAAGTAATTTCGTTATGTAAAAATAGTCAGAAACAAACGCTGAAAAATGTTTGTTGCTTTATGTGCAAAATGTTTATTATTATTATGTATTGAAACCGGCACGTGATAAGATAAACTTAAAAAAAATCATGCTTAAAAATTATTTTAGAAAATATACATCAGTCAATTAAGATACAGTTTTTAAACAAATTACATTTGAAAGTAAATTTTTTCCCTATGCGACGAAAATTGAAAATGTACGATGGTCAGAAGATTAAAAAAATTGCAGTAGCGAAAATTTCAAGACCGAAATTTGATCGTGAAGTGTTGCCATTCGCAAAATGACATCAGCATTACGCTCAGATACGTTTGTTCTTTATAATATAGATACTTAATCAGTAAAATATAATAAAAATCAGTTATTAGGATGTGGTTATCAATTGAGGCTCGTATGCTTGGTATTCCGGAGTGAAAAACAGCAATTTTCACCACCTCAAAATTTGCATACGCACTTCTGATATCCATATTCATCATTATTAAAAAAAATTGTATTTTGTTTGATCATTTAAAAACCATTTTAACTCAATACTTGAAGTCAAGATTTCCAGCAACATCTTTTATGTGAACAGACGCACTCTTTACTTGAGATTCTAATGTCCATTCCGGAGAGTAAAAATGTCCGTAATTTATGTTTTTTAGACGCATGTGTTAAAATGTTTAGTTTTATCAATGAAAATGATCGTTTTCTTTTAAATATGACTTAATTTTCTCTTAAATGAGCATTTCGCCTAGTGTCGGAAACTTAGTATCAGTACACATGCAGAAGGAAAAACAATATAGAAAATTTATGAGGAAAAATGCGTGACTAAAAGAAAAAAAAATTCAGTTCAACAAATTACAACGACCATTTGGAAAATGATTTTTTCAAAGACTAAAATTTAAAAAAATCGCACGGAGTTGATCATACATTACGTACGCCATGGATCACATTTTTCGGTACTGTAAATTTTTAAACTTCTACGGAGCTGGTCATACATTACGTACGCCATGGATTAAAAACATTAATATTCCTGGACCAATTTAAAATGAAATATTCTTAAACTTCTAAACATCTCACAATATTACTTTTTACACCATAGGATAAAGAAAAAAAATGCACTTTTAAATGCAATTTGTTCGAAAGCTTATCTCAATTTGTTTCTAATTTTTTTTTTTTTTTTTTTTTTTTTTTTGTAGTTTTTATTACTTTTTTGTCATAGTGGCTACAGAAATATCCATCTCTGTTGAAAGTAAAGGGAAAATACAGATTACTATATAGACCAATCAGAAAACGAATAAAATGCGGGATTCAACTAATAAAATGCTTCAGATGTGTTTTTTGGTTTCCAACCCTGACCGAGGACAATAACCATTTTTCCAAATGTTTAAAAAACACACTTGTGTTTTAAATATATAGATTATATAAAATTAGGGAAAATTAAATTGAGCAAATTATGTTATTTTGATAAAAATTATAGTAGAATGACCTAAAGAATAGCATTAAAATTTTATTATTGGGGAGAATTTCGGACAAAAACTTCAGGAACATGATATTATTTTAAACCACGAATTATTTGTTTGCTTGTATAACTCGGCGAAGCAAATCCATCCAGACGAGAATCATCAATTTCTATAATATAAATCGCTATAATTTGCATGTCACCTCTCTTCTATAGACACTCTAAATTTTTGTAAAACAGTGCGTTTTATCAGTGTGTGATTTCGATTATATTATTTTCAAAAGTGAACCATTTTCACCTGTGAAGAATTTCAAAGCAGCTGGGCATTGAAAGTGACGCACTTCTACAAAACATAATTCAGGTTTAAAAATCAGAATACACGTTTTTTTTTTTTTTTAATAAAATGACGTCATTTGCATCCGCTAAAGCAATCCACTTTTACAATCCACTCTTGAACTTCGTCTGTAGAAAAGTATCCATATGACGTCATTATCACGGAATAACAGACAACATTCTTGACATATCCCCTATTTTAATTTAAATTTTTTTTTTCAGGTTTTATGAGAAAATGGCAACAAAATGATACAGTATCTCCTATTTTTGACTATTTTCCGTTTACTTTCAACGATTTTCAATAGAAATGGGGTACTTTTGTTGCCACAATAAGAAAAATGGTATGAAAAACTACAAAAAAATTAATATCTCAAAAATACATTGAGATACAGCTTTGAAACAAATTGCATTTAGAAGAGCTATTTCTTCCTTATACGACGGTGTAAAAATTTAAAATGTGCGATGTTTAGAAGTTTAAAAATTTGCAGTAGAGAAAATTGCAAAGCCAAAATTTTATTTCAAATTTCAAAGTGTTGCCATTCTCAAAATGACGTATGCGTTACGCACAGATATGTTTGTCCTTTATAATATAGATAGATTATAGGAAAAGGAGAATGTATAAAAAGTTACATTTCGTATTTAAGAATGTATACGACCCCTTGTACAACAAATGCCATATCTAAGAGCTATACTTGATTTACACAGTTTTTCAAGGGTGTTTTCATGATAAGTTCGAGAGATATTCGAGATATTCCCATTATATCTGTTTTGAATCATCTGGTATATGATGTGTAATTATTTTCTTCACTAATGGCAAGCTTAATGACACGTAATACACATGTTAGTAATGATTCCTACTTTCAGCTTCTACAACTTTAAAATGTTTTTCTTAAATGTAATAACTGGTATCCTTTTTAAAACGAAACAAAACTCTGCGATTTTTTAACCCTTAAATGCCGGGTGTTGCTTTTCAGCAACATACCCAATTTAGGCTTCTAAAATACTACTAGAACAATATTGAAGCTATAATGCCTAATGTTGCCAATAAATACATTCTGAAAATATTAAATCGATTTTCAACGTGTAGATGGCAACATTTGTGCTGTTTAAGAATAAAGAGAGATTTATTTTTTCAATTGTTGCTACTTGTTCTTTTTGTTTTGTTTCGAATCTTGCGAAATACCCTATTTTGTTTTGCAATGAGCAAGTAAAATTTATTTCTTATTACAGTTCCTAAAATTCTTGAGTGTTTAAAATTATAGAATTTTATCAAGGAAAATTATTTTTTCAATTAAAGACCAGTATTGCCGATTAATAAACTGTTTTTCAGCCGTAAACCATACTTAAAACAATATATGATTTTTTAAAGTATTTTTCCCATGATTTATTTGAAAAATGAAAGCCGAAAAACATTAAAATGATTTTTAAAAAATCGGGCATTTAAGGGTTAACAATCAGAAAATTAAAAGTGTCATTGATGGTTTTTCCTTATTTCATTGAG
This sequence comes from Maratus speciosus, assembly GCA_963932465.1. Classification (NCBI taxonomy): domain Eukaryota; kingdom Metazoa; phylum Arthropoda; class Arachnida; order Araneae; family Salticidae; genus Maratus; species Maratus speciosus. The sequence goes on from OZ010790.1 coordinate 468,070,316, forward strand.
GTCAAACAACAGGTTAAGGTCATTCTCTAATCTAAGCTCACAACACTCTGACATATTCATGAAGTCAATCGTATAATTTTAGATGCATGGAATTAGCAGGTGCTTTCATCCAGAAACTGAAAAAGCGAATAATATTTTCGATTTTTGATAAAAGCAAAGGATCTTCAGAAAATGCTGTCGTTTTGAATCGAATTTTCGAACGTCTTTATGAGACAGCAATGGGTTATAAAAAACCAAAAAAACAGAAGTCTATCGAAATGCAGAAGATTCTTCACTTGCCCCGCCCATCCTATCTAAATTCTAAATTTAGCACATTTATTCAAATATGAAAAACCCTTTTAGATTACAAATCACGTCGATAATCATGTTTGGAAGTCATGGTTTTATGTTTAAAAATGAGTCCTTGAATGCTTCAAAGTTTCGCGTTGTTGAGCAGAGGTGAAAATATTTTTTTTTTTTTTTTTTTTTTTTTTTTTTTTTTTTTTTTTTGCCTTAAGTAACTTTCTGAAACAATTTATTCATTTGTAAAAAATACAGAAAATGAATAATGAAGATCCATCTTTGGATCATCCATATTATTAGACGATTACATAAACATGTTTTTCTTTCGCAAACTTCTATGATGGCATAATAAGTGCTGAAATTTAAAAAAATCTTTAGAATAGAAACTTCAAGGACGTGCCTATGAAAAAACAAATTAATATGAAATAATAAAAACGCTAAACCATAGTTTACCAAAGGCAATGCTGTTTTGCATGCTTTGTCATCGTTACAGAAGCGCTGAAGCGATACGTTAACTACCCAAGCATGGTGCACAGTTTGTTTTTTACCACTTCATCTTTCTTTTATTCTTTGTAAATAAGGAGGTGCTTTTAATGGAGAAAATTGAGTAATGTGATGAAAACAAAATGAAAAGTTTTGAAACACTGTTAAAGTAAAATACTCATGATTGAATAATTTCCGAGTTAAATAATGACGATACAGTCTAAGTTAATTATTTTTTGTTATAGCAATTAGAACAAAACTAATTTTCAGCCGAAACAGAAGTTACATTTATGAGTTTCTTAATGCAGTTATGTTTGTGTATTTTTTTAAATTACACTCAATAAATTTTGTTTTCAGAGATTTCGAAACTTGCAACTAGAGCAGGTATAAGCCTAGGTGTTCTTTTAAAATAACAATTTTATCAAAAATAGGAAACATCTACCATTTTCCTAGTATAACTATAAAAACTAAATTTAGACATCTCAGTGCAATATATTTAAATCCCATTACGTGTTACGAATTGCCGCCATAATGGATGATTCAAAACATGTAAGGTGATGCAAGAGTGCGCGGTGTACAAGAGTACGCAGAGCTTATCCCAAAACAGAGTTTTGCATTTAGCTACAGTTGTAAGCGATGTAATGATGTAAGTTTATGGTGAAAAAAAACTGCTCATTTTTGCAAAATTTTTAATGATTTAGAAGAGAAAAAGCGATTTTGGACTTTTCGTTATAATTATGGTTTTTGAAAACAGGATCATAACAAAGAATACGAAGCTAATTTACTTTTTGTGGTTTTTATAATTAGGTTATTATTGGACTATCTGTCACCTAAGTGGTTTGGATAGGTTTATCATTACTCATGTTTGAAAGATATTGCAAGAGTGTGCGCACCTGTTTTTAGAAAATCTGCTACCGTTGCAAAAGCAGGATTAAAAGTAACGGTTCTACATCCTTTCACAAGTTACCTTTTTGTTATCTACTGACTTTACAGCAAGCAGCGTCGGAAGACCATTAGAATCTAAACTTGTTGAATTACATATGTCAGTTGAACTACAGAACACCAAAAATGATGAGGAAAGAGAATTGCATTCAATAGAAAATGATTTTTCAGAAAAGGCAGAAAAGCTATGTAAAGAAAAGATGCACGTTCAATGTGGATAACCCAACTTCAGTTTCGCAAGTTATAGTTTCAATTTCAACAACTTCATCTTACGTCAAATTAGCAGAGTTGTCACCGTATCCAGAATTATCTGTGCTGTTGTACTATAATAAGAGGAGCAGAAAGTCTGAAATTTTAAGCAGTTCACCACACAAAAGGCAGCTTGAAAATGACACTGCGGAAAAAGCCAAAGAGTAAAAGTAAACCCAAGAAGCGTAAAATTGCACCAAATAAAAAACTGAATATGTCGAGGCTGCTCAGAAATCTATAGTGAACCAATTGTAGAGGATTGGTCGATTGGGACTGGTGGCACAAAGAGTACACAGACTACGCAAGTCGTGGTTACTACAAATGTGAAACTTGTAAGTGAAATGCTTCCTTTTTATATTGCGTACTCTTGCACACTTACTCTTGCCCTCTATGGTCGTACAAGAGTTTGTATTTAGGAAGATAATCTTTTTGCAAATAATACCAAAAGTATTTCTTATTAGTTGGTGAATTTTGCATTATGCTGTTAGCTTGCTCGAAAAGTAATTGGACATTTAGAAAATCTAGAAATTTTTAAATACCGTATATTCGGTCGTATAACGCACACTTTGAAAAAAGAAAATTGAACAAAGCTTACAGATGTGCGTTATACCCCAGATATAAAAATGAAAGCTTAAAAATTAAGATTTTTACATTAATGAACAGAATAAAACCTGCTTATTTGAATCAACAAGATTCCAAACACTTCGTTGGGATCCAAGCATATAGGCTTTGGAAATAGCTAAATTCGCATTTGCTATATATATATATATATATATATTATGTTTGTAATAGTTATTTAATTGCCTAGGTGAGACCACTCGTCTGGGGTAGACCAGGACGTATTTTTTAATGTTTTTCATTGTATTTTTATGTTACGTATTTCATGAAATTAAAAAAAAAAAAAAAAAAAAAGAATACGGGCTGCGCGTAATACGGCGAATATAATCTAAAAATTGAAAAATACAGTCCAATAATAGTTGCGCATTATGCGCCAGAATATACGCACTTAAAAAGTATTAAAAAGAATTTAAGGTAATTTCTACTGTTGTAAAAAGTCGTTCACATCTTTTCTTTATGTATTTTTTTTTTCTGGGGGAAAAATGCATCTTTAAAATTACTAATTTGCATGTAAAACGTAGAAATTTTTGCCACAATGGCGATCGAACACTTGTGAGACATTCAACAAGTATTCGTTACGGATACAAAAATGAAATATATTTTTTGGTATATTAAAAATGAATGGCAACATGTTTGGCAATTGCCTGCTTATATTGTAAAATAATTTTAGTTAGAATATGGAATATTTTGATGTTATGGGTGGTTCTGGAAAATACGAAGAATTTTTCGAAATATAGTTTTTGATTTGCACCTACATCGAAGGACATTAGAAAAAACTTAAATGTTTAATTGAAATGGTTTGAAAATCGTTGATCGTTAAACGCCGTTCAGTGCGTCTTTCGTACACAGTACAAAAAAGTTTAAAATCTGAGAAAATCTGGCAGACCATGAAAATTGACGCATGTTTGAAAACTCATTATTAGATATCTATATTATAAAAGCAAAAACATGCCTGTGGGTAACGCTGACGTCATATCGATGGTGGCAACGATGAAAACAATAAATTTTATTTTTTTCATAATTTTATTAACTTCTAAACATCGCACAATTTCAATTTTTATACCGTCGAATAGGGAGGAGGAGAGGTGGGGGGTGTATTTTCAAATGTAATGTCTTTGAAAACTCTGTCAATTTACAATCTCTTTTTTTTTTCTTTTTTTTTTTTTACAGGTTTTTAAAATTTTTGTAAGCATGATAGTTTTTAAAAATCTATGGCGTGCAACTCGATTACGAAGATCAACATGTTTGTACTTAAAACGCTATAAATAGTTTAGCATTTGCTTCCAGCTAATATTCTATAACAGAATTCATACTTCAAGAACAAATATACAATACAAAAATTTAACAGATCTATAATCAAACTACGTGATTAAACATTGAAAAAAATCAGAATAAAAAAGAATGCTATAAGTAGCAAAACCTTGAGTATGCGGCCAATACGAAAGTATTGCTTTTAATAAATTTGAAAACTTTAATTGAATACATAATTGATATTTTTCAAATAGAAATGCCTTTTGGTCTTAGCGGACAATATAAAAAATATGTATTACATGTATAAAATCTATTAGCTTTTTCCATAATTTTTTTTTAATCTTATGATCTATATACGGGGCAATATTTTCTGTAACCGGGGTAGTCCGGGTTGAACACTCTGGTACTTTTAAAAACCCAAAATTAAACTTTCAACTTTTTTAAAAACTAAATAGAAAAAAAAAAACCTGTAGCTGAACGATCCATGAAGGATCAAGGCCTACAGTGCCCAACTCCTATTACTGGACCCTGGGGTGCTATGCAGCATGTGCCCCGACCGAATGGTCAGCCCAACGCGAGACCCTTGGTGTTTAGTTCCCAAGCAAGCTTGCTACTAATTTTATAGACCCCGAAGAGATGAAAGGTTGAGTGAACCTGGAGCAGAACTCGCGACCTGTAGCGTGGCAGACAGGCGTGTTCACCACTAAGCTACTAGGCTTCAAAACTAAATAGAATAACATATAAATCGAAAAAAAAATTGGAGAAGTGAAGCAATCTGTAAAACTGCATGGTGACATTAAACCTATCACCATAATTATCACACTTCTCTGGCAAATATAATTTTAGCCTCCTATATTCCAATAATGCAATATAAAAGTGGTGAAATTATATGCTGTTAGGTTTAACGTTACCATATAATTCTAGAATTTGTACCACTTCTCCAGTTTTTTCTCTATTAATATTTTATTCGATTTAGTGTACTAAACAATGTAAAAAGTTTAATTTTGTGGGGTTTTTTTAACTATTATTTCTGACAATACTGCATCTTCAATCTTGTACCAACCTCGCGGTTTGCCAGATTTTCAACTATATGATGTACTGAACGGCGTTAACAGGCTCAAAGATTGTCATACAATTTAAATTAAACATTTAAGCAACTTTTCCGATAGATTTATTTCCATCTAGATGCAAATCAAGAGGTATATTTTGAAAAAAATCTAACGTTATCTTATTGTTTTAATTATCCTTATTTAACATTATTATATATGTGTGTTGCGATCCGCCTAACATCGAAGCATGTTTGCGACCTGCGAGAAAGAAAGGTTGAGTTGGCTGCTTCATCCTATTCAAAACTTTTCATCACTTACATGTTCTAAGGGGCTATCCCTACTCTCGAACTAGCTTCTTTTTTTCTGCTCTCAGACTAGCTTGATATGGTGCCTGCTTAGAAATAAGATTTCTTTCTTTTCCCATAACATTTTAAGCGAACAAAAATCTTATCACAACGAAATTAAAATTACTGTACGCTGTCAGTAAGTTTGCTTATGTAGTGAGTTTCAAAATTAAAAGCAAAGTGGTAACTTAAGTTGCATACATTTCGTAGAATGTGCAAGGAGCTAGGATTAAAAACTTTTTATTTAATATTAAATCGCTGTATCTGTAATGACTTTATTTAAATGCAGAATTTGTAACATTTTTCTGCGATAGAATAAGAAGAAATTTTTATTCAAAAAATTGTGGAGAACTGCACGTGTCCACGCAATATTTATTTTAAAATTGTGATTTTTGTATGAAAAGATTTGCTATTTTTGTTTGCTCCCTTCTATTAGTTGGTGAAGATGCATTACACAATGAAAAACAACTTACTCCCCTAGGGTTCGGAAAAACTACTTTTTTTATTGTAGCGAACTACAATTATTTTATCGAAAATGTAGATAACTACAACTACTTGTTTTAAAAAGTAGCGACTACAAACTACTTTTTAAATTTAGTCACTACTTCGCTACTTTGAGATTTTATCAAAGAATTCAGTTTACACTGAACATTAAAGACATGCATTAAATAATACAGCAACTCCATGTGCGAGAGTACGGTATGGATGTTTCACTGTATTTATCAATAAATTTGTTTACTGAACTCTCCAATAACACTCTTAACCCCTTACCTATGGAATATATTTGAGAAAAACGTGCCGAAAATGGATTTTTTTTCTCTTTAATTTTGTTCGTTATTATGAGCAAAATGTTAGCAATAGATTTAAAAAAACAAAATTTTAAACGAAATAACTACTATATTCAATATTTTCACATATATGGGAAATGTTAATGGATTACAGTAATTTTTGCTCAAATACAGCAAAATAAATCAAATGAAATAATTTTCAAGATAACTATAATAAACTAATACAACAATATTATTTATATCAACTGTCATGAATTTCATGTCCCTCAGATTCCGTTGAATTTCACAAATCCTTTATAGTATGGCACATGCGAAAACATGGCACAGCATACAAGCGTACATCACAGTCTTTACAATAAACTCTAACCTCGCGTCGTATCCTCTTTCCCTTTTCGCCAGTTTTACGACAACAAAGGAAACATTTGAACACTGAGTGAATTTGAATTGAAACACCGATTTTTCTCCTATCCGAACTCAGGTCGGGCATGTTAAAATTGGCGCATTTGCGCTGCCCGAACGGAGTTCGGGCATAACAGGCAAGGGGTTAATATGTTAACTGAATTGAGTTCTGTTAAGAGTTTACACTGAGTTCTCTAATTTTATAATTTAGAAAAATACAGAAAAACAACTCTAAATGCAAATAAGAAATCAAATCTGTAAATAAAGCAATTGAAAATAATAAAAAACCCGTCATTAAAGCAGGAAGACCCAATAACGAGTAAATAGACAAGTGATGACAGCAATAAAATGCATTTCTTTGGTGGGATAAGTAGTTGGTTTTAGTAGAAAGTGTCAATGGGGAAAATCTTTGATTTCATGCAATTGTGTTGCTATACACTGGAGATGAGATTTGGCACTGAGATTCGAAATTTGTTGAGCAGAGTAAATTTTGCGCAAAAGAATTATGTTAAAAGTTACGGCCACGTGACATGCAGAATGAGACATTTATTTTTTCCTGAAGTAGAGTTAAAAGTAGCGTCGGTTCACGCTATAAACGAGTGTTTTTTTAGAATCGCGCTACTCTCCACACTACACTATTCAAAATGTAGCATACTACAATACAAACTACTGTAAAAAGTAGTGGCTATTGCAGTTTCGCTATTTGTAGCGGACTACTTCCGACCCCTGTTAACCCTTAAGGGGACTGATCACTCAGATTCGGAATTCTTCTCCGTAATGTTAAGTCTATGGACTTTTGATGCATTCGTATATTTAAAATATCTTCTCGGGAAATTCATATTTTTGACATCTTTTTTCTGTGTACTCTTCGTAAAGGATGTCTCTTTCTTTCTTAGTTTTCAAAATATTTCTAAAATCTAGGCTGAATTTAATATTTTGTGTGTTAAAAGCGGGCGAACTGTGAGTAAGATTTTAACACTTCCTATAAAATTAAGTCTATACTTTAGAAATATTTTCAGAACTAAGAAAAAAAGAGACATCTTTTAGGAAGCGTACGCAAAAAATAGAAGTTAAAAAAAACTAATCTCCATAGGAGATATTTTAAATATACGAATGCATCAAATGCCCACAGACTACGGAGGAGAATTCCGAATCTGAGTGACCTTCTTAACTGGTGAGGTGGGGTGTTTTACGTTTCAGAGAAATTTGATATGAACTCTGTATCTGCAAACAAAATTTTTGTGGTATTTAGATACGTGAATTTATGTGTATATGTATATTAGGATGATCACAAGAAATCAATTTTTGAATTTTTTCGGGGGGACCCCCCAAAAAGTTGACAATTGGCTAGAAAATGAGATTGGAAAAGTTTCAGCTCATTTGGATAATATTAACCTGTGCCTCATTGAGGTCAAAGTTCGGAAAAAATGTGATTTTTCGCAAAAAAATGCTATTTTTTCTTCATGAAATGAATGCAATTAAACCTAAAAACATAATGCTGAACTCATTTCATAAAAAAATATTTTTGCTTTGAAAAACCACTTGCTACATTTTTGTAAAAATTTATGGATTTAAACATATGCGTGTTTTTCAGGACCAGACTTGATCCTAATCATAAAAATTGACTTTTTTTGAAAATGCAAAAAAAACAATGTAACATTCCCTTTCATCTGCTTTCAACATTTTGTTTTTCTTTGTTTGTTTGGTTTTTTTCATTTTGTATATAATAAAGGGTTTAATTGTGATAAAAATTAAAGTTTAAACTGAAAGGATTAAAAGAAAAAACGGGCAAAGAAAGTATAAAAATTGGAACAAAAATTTAAGAATGCATTTTATTATTAAATTTGTGCTACAAGAAAGGAAGCATTATAGAAAAAAGAAATTACTATCCCTTACATCATATACCCCGTTGTCATGTTAAGGTGCTAATGGTTCAGATAAGGTCTGTCTTGAAATGTTTTTCTAGATTCGGATACAACTTTTAGCAGAAACGTTTTTGTGCTTCGTCTTTTGTTATACAGGAATTGAAATCATGGATGAATTTTAATCCCCTTTCAGCTGTGTTACCTTAAAATCATTCAGTATTTTTCTTGACTTCAAATAATATTTATTTTCACGCCATACATCAGGATCTGTATTTAGAAATTGTATGTTAATATACAATCTAATTTTAAAAAATCATCTTGCTATTAAACAAAAACATCGACTTATCTGTTCAATAAATAACCCACTTGGTCGAAATCTATTGTTGCTCTTACATTCCTATCATCAACATTATTTTCTTTTTCATATAATATTAATTTTACAGCCATGCTTATTTTCACTTTTTTCCCAAAGTATTATCAAAAAATGAAAATGCAACTTGAACAGAGTTCAGATACCAAAAGTAGTTTATCATTTTAGCGAGTGCTTTGTCTGCAAGCTATTTAAAAAAATTTCTGTACTCAACAAGTGATTTTAATAATTGCAGGTCTTGATTGCGGGGAAGTGGAAGCGTTGAACCATACTTTTACATAAATATTGATTATAAATAATCAAATGTCCCTTACACCTTCTTTTTCTAAATTTGTTAATAAGAACTGATCCCTGAAAAGATATATTTTGAGAAAATAAAGGACCTGTGATACCCATCGTCGATGAATTGAAATTGGATGTCTTTTGGAGGAAGACGTTCTGTTAAAATTAAACAAAGCTAGATAAATTCTTTATAATCACCCATGAGCTATTCCTTTTTTAAATATTCTATAAGAAAGCTTGAAATTTCTTCTGAATTAAGTATTTTATATCTAATATTTTACCATCAATAGCATTTTCATACTTAATCTTGTCCAACTTGGGCCATCCAATCTGAATCTTATTTTAAATAACTGGCTGAAAACAGGTTTTATGTTAATTTGTAAATTATGGTGGCGACATGGTAAATACAGATTATTTTACTTTATTAATCGATATAGATATATGCAGGTTCCTCTGAGGCGACCAGTGTTTACTGCAGTGGTATCAAAACACCTTGCCTGGTTTTTACCAACTTCCATCCACTCTTCAACTGCTGAAAATATAGTTTTATCTCGAATTATTCCGATACAATTTTTTAAGGTGAGAAACTCTTATTAAGTGTTCCTCATCTCCACAACTAATTAAAACTGCTATCCAGAATCAACTGCTATCTCTTTTGAATAAATAAATTGTAGGCATTTTCTTTATTCAAAAAATGAGAAAACAGTTTTACATCGTAGCTAACAAAAGCTCCCTGTAAATCGAAATTGTGAATCGGAAACTGTTTTTGATGAACTCAGTTTTTTATTTTTGAAATAGTTGTTTGCGAAATCGTAATACACTTCTATTTAAAATTAAAATTTGTGATTAACTGGTGAGTGTACTGCAAGTCTAGCAGCTTCTCTGGTGTTCAGTTTAACTTGGGAATATTATGAAAAAAATACATAAAACTTGACAATTACTTGATTACTTACTGCTGGTGATTTGATGAGCATGTGGCCTAATAAAAAAATCTTGCATTGCTACCATGATACCGAAAGAGGGTGGGGATCGAAATGTTTCGTCTATTTAAAAAATAAATAACAATAGCAGGTAACAAAAACAGCTTTGTAAGAAAAAGAGAAATCCAGAGGTTCATTTTAAATGTGCTTCAACTGCAGTACAAATTGGGAATTCTTTCCATACGCGTAACTAGATAACTAATAATTAACTATAATTCGTGAAATATTGTTAAAATTACAAAAATTGTCTAATTTCTTTTGCCTTTTAAAGCAAATAATAAAAATAATAATATCAAATTTAATAACAATTATTCATTTCTCGTTTTTCACTTATTTTTCAAAAATGCAGAATTTGAGGGTATGGTTCATAAGCTGACTTGAAAAACACTAAATGTCCTGAAATATAAGTTTTGATGAGAGTAAAAGTTCAAGGCAACAACATTTTCTATGAAATAAGATAAGAATCAGGTTTCTAAGGCAAATAGTTTTCAATTAATGAAAGAAAAACCACGGTTTTTCGCCAAAAATCACAAATTTTCAAGAATTCAACCTCGATGAGGCACGAGTTAATATTATTCAATTGAGCTGAAACTTTGCCAATCTCATTTTCTAAACGATTTGCAACTTTTAGAGGGGTCTCCCGGAAGAAAATGTTTAAAAAAAATTTTCCCATGTTGCTTGTGACCACCCTAATGTATATACACACTTACAGTATTTTTTCAGTTGTTTTTTATACAAGTAAATACAAAATTCACAGGAAATTTTCTTATTTTAATTCGTTAAATTTTAAGGAGTGCACAAGAAATTAAATTTTGGGGTTACATACACCCCACCTTATCAGTTACGGTATTAAAAAAAACACCTCACCACTTAAGGGTTAGACCAATGTCAGACGGGCGTCGTTTTTGCTGCTTTTTTGCTTGCGTATTTATCCATCGTCAATGCTATGGCATTGTGAATGGATAATACATAAGCAAAAAAGCAGCAAAAAAGACGCCCGTCTGACATTGGTCTTAACACCATTTTTATTAAATGAACTTATCTAAAAGTCAAATATGACTGAAGTGCCAACCAACCGGCGACAGTGGCGTAGGGTAAATGAGTTCTTGAGACAATTTAAAACATTAGAAAATAAAAGGTTACAAAAGACAGAAGAAAGAAAAAAAAATGCAATTTAACAAATTTACAACGACCATTTGGGAAATGATTTTTTCAAAGACTAAAATTTAAAACATAAAAATCGCACGGAGTTGATCATACATTACGTACGCCATGGGTTACATTTTTCGGTACTGTAAATTTTTAAACTTCTACGGAGCTGGTCATACATTACGTACGCCATGGATTAAACATTAATATTCCTGGACCGATTTTAAATGAAATTTAATTTTTAGAATGTCAGACGGTCGTCTTTTTTGCTTAAGTATTATCCATCCACAATGCTATAGCATTGTGAATGGATAATACTTAAGCAAAAAAGCAGCAAATAAGACGCCCGTCTGACATTGGTCTTAAACTTCTAAACATCCCACAATATTACTTTTTATATCATAGTATAGAGAAAAAAATGTATTTTTAATTACAATTTGTTTGAAAGCTGTATCTCAATGTTTCTGAGTTATTAATTTTTTTTTTTTGTAGTTTTTATTACTTTTTTGCCATAGTGGCAACAGAAATATCCATGTCTGTTGAAAGTAAAGGGAAAATACAGATTACTGTGTAGACCAATCAGAAAACGAATAAAATGCGGGATTCAACTAATAAAACGCTTTAGATATGTTTTTGACTTCCTACCCTGACCGAGGACAATAACCATTTTTTCAAATGGTTAAAAAACAAACAGGAAATTGACAATCATGCGAATGCACAAAGTATAAAGCAATTTACGAAGCATAAATTCTAAGTCAAAAGTTTATGCTTAATTTAGCTTCCTAATTAAAGTTCATTAATTTAATAAATTTACATGCGTAATTTGGCATACTTATGTATGCTCACGTATACACAAGCACACACAAAAAAGGGAAATTATAAACAGTTTAAACCCGGTTGTTAATTTTAAATCTCGAGGATTTTCAAGTGATACTTTTCAATCTTTAAATCAGCTTCAAGCGTAAATCTAGTTACACAGTAACTCTGTAATTGATTCTTCAAAAGCTGTAGAAGCTTTGCTTTATATTTGCCCAGGCTAACATTCTGGTGAAAAAGAAAGAAAAATAATGCAAATGCGATCGAAAAACCAAGGGAAAAAAATCAAAAAATTCATTCTAGTCAAATACCGAGAAAAAGAAAAGCAGCCAGTGAGAATTAAAAAAAGAAAAAAATCTAAGATAGCTTCCAAACACCGTAAAGAAAGAAGAAGGCGAGAAAGGAAGACCGCAATTCCTTGTCCTTCAAGGTCTAATGATCACTTCACCTCGTGATGAGGAACTTAAGATCAATGGCGAAAAACACAATAATTTCCTTAGGAAACCTCGAAGAGGCCAGTTTTGTTTCACTTTCTATAGAGAAAAATGATCTAGGCCCAAGAATCGGACTTCAATCAGAGAAGGAATGCAGAGAAGGTAAGACATGATGCTTTAAGACAGGTGACATAGTTATTCAATGAACAGTTAATAACCTTCACGATGCCAGACAGCAGTGATGTAAGTCTAAACAAAAATTTACGTAAAAAGATAATGCCCGAGGATCTGAAGACGTTTGCAATTACATTAGTACGAAAGAGTTATGTGCTATATAATATATTAGTGTTAAATAACAGCATTGAAAAAAATTTACGTAGATGAAACATTTATCTTTTAGCTGCAAAACCTCATTCGCACCATACTTAACACGCTTAGTAATACGATAAAAATACCTTATGAAAAAAAATATGTAGAGACTCGTTATAAGCATGATTAATATCACTTTAGTTTACAATAAAATACCCTAATTAAACACAACTTTACGCATGAGTTTTACTTTTTCATGTTGCTTTTCTATGCTAAACTTCTAAGCTGAATACAATCGACTTTTCGAACTCTGCTGTATGCGTCGCGTCTCGAAAGACAAAATCAAATTATGACACTTTCAACCAACAGAGTGGTTTACCAAAAAGCTTTAGCTTATATCGCTGGCGGTAGAGAAATGTAACTGCCAGGGGCGTGCCGAAGGCTGTTTTAGTGGGGGGGTGTGAACTGAATTTTGCCGACTGCAAGATCGGGGGTGAGAAAGGCTTTGTGAAAGCCCCCCCCCCCCCCCTCAGCGACGGAGTCAACTGTTCTACAATACTGTGAATTTATAAAAATCACTAAAAGTCTTAAGTGTTCACCTGCATTCTCCTTAACCACAGTCTAAATTAAATGCTGTTATTCAGTATGTGTAATTTTTTTAAAATTATTTTACTATATAAGTAGAGTTGAGAATCCTGTTATTAATTAGGATTCTGCTTACGATTTAAAAGGAAATGTGTACGGATGTACCGTACATTAACCAGTTCTCAAAAGTAACAATTTAAGAATGTTGAAGTACTTCGGAATTTATGTTTCTATAAATAAAACCGCATTGATAAAAATAAGATATATATTAGTATAGCTCCTTATGGATAAATCTACCTGGTGTGCAATCGAAACAAGATTTGGCTACATATTGCTAGTTTGGCGAATAATAAGAAACTTAGCATACCTAAAACAATTTACCAATTTTTTTTCGTATTTTAATAAATAATATCAATTCAGTCACTTAATTCTTCTATAGGAGCATAGTAAACAAACCTCAAAATTTATTATTAGCCCCTGATTGCTTCCCTTCTCCCAAAAATGCGACTATTATTAAGGCTGTTCTCAAATTCAAAGCTACTTTCTGACACATTTTTTAATTCATTTTTATTCGGAAATTCATGAAACTGGCAGGTGTTCTTATTCAGAAACTTTGTAATCGAAATACGTTTCCCATTATTATATATATATATATATATATATTTACTTTTGTTAAAGGTTTTTAGAAAATACTGTCAAAGTCGCCGTTTTGAACCGAATTCAAGAAGAAGCAGAGCTAAATAATAATCATGCAAAAGTATTCCTTTCTTGAAAGATTCAAGAAAGATTAAGTACTCTTTTATTGAAAATTTTAAGAGAACATGGTCTACCTCCCCCCACCCCCTCCCTGCGACAAAAAATATTATTTTTCTTTGAGTCTGCAAATAATCATAGACACTAAAAATTTTGTACACAGTTAGAACCAACCTGAAGAGTGATGATGCTTAAATGCTCTGATTTTGGAATTTTCAACGAATGAGGTTTAAAGATGGTCGCCTCCACCCACTCACTACTAAAAATTTTGGACACAGAACTAACCTGAAGAGTGATGATGCTTAAATGCTCTGATTTTGGAATTTTCAACGGATGAGGTTTAAAGATGGTCGCCCTCACCCACTCACAAAAAGAGTAACACGTACTTTAAGCATGATTACTATTCCAGATGTACCTGTCTACAAAATTCATGTGTCTATGATAATTTGAAAATAAAACCGGCTTTTTTTTTTGGGGGGGGGGGAGAGGGGCTATACAGGAGCCTTTTCAAAAGATAATTTTACAGCTGGATGATGTGTTTGAATATGACTATGCAGGCCTCTTAGAAATGCAGAAATATCTACATATTGTACATTGAATCCGTTTTCCTTTCTGGAGGTCGATGTTTTCATTCGGATGAAATTTTCTTATATGGCGATATAAATTATTTTTTTTCTGTGAAATGTGTGTATACGCGATCACAGTGTGTGCATAAAATTTTCACTGAATTATGCGACAAAAATAAACTTTTGCAAATCGCTCTTTTTCTGTGTCCGTGACTTCATCTTTTAAATGCAGCAACCTCAAATAACTAGCGCCAAATCCAGAGTCAAGAGATCACCAAATTCTAAGGCTGCGTACGCACGCGTATTTTGTTTACTTCTCTAGTTTTCTTGGAAAATCTTTTATTCTGAGCCCATCTGCGGTTTATTCACAAAAGAATGAGGGGAATCAACAATGGGTCAGGAGATAAGGAGCTCGACTCTACTTGAAGGAAAGGTTCCTCTTTTGCCGGACATCAGTCCCTTTCCTGCTAAAGTCGTTAAAAATCAAAGACACCGCGTGGCCACAAAGAACGAAGCCGACACTGAAAACAGGTAGAAGGATGGTGCGTACGCAGCTTAAGAATCAGTCCATAGCAGAAGGGAGCAATTAAAGATGATACATGGGAAAACTTACAATAGAGATTGCAACAACCCCCTCCCTTACCCCTTCCTTTCACGAAAGTCTCAAATTCTCAGAAACGCGATTCTCTCTCTCTCTCTATCACCTCCGCTTTCTGACAACCTGTCCCTGCCACACAGAATCATACACAATCTTCCATGAGAAGTTCTTTCTTTTCCCCAAGGGTGTATTCGAAAAAATATTTTTCCACCCTTAACAGCCGAAATTTCTGAGACATTTTCAGACTCATTTTTAAAAGTAAAAAGATGAAACTTGCTGAGGTGATTTTTGAAGAGATGTATAAGAGGCCGTGTGATTTCATTTTTTCACTCAATTAATTAGAATTTGAGTTTTAAACAATTATTTTCTCAGTATGACCATTTTTTTCATTCCCAGATCTACCGCTTCGGAAAATTCGGTTCAAAACGTCAACTTTGACAGCATTTTTTACAACATTTTCTGCATTTATGAAAAAATCGAGAAGCATGGCACATTATGTAGTTTCTAAATAAGACAATTTCCTAGTTTGATGCAATTGAGAGCAAAAATGAATTTAAAAATGTATCAGAAAATAAGCAATTTGGATTGGAATACACCCTTAAAGACAGACAACAGAGAACTGAAATGATACTGACGACGGGAGAGGGGACTTTTTGCAGGGTGTGTTCTTAACTTTCCGACTATTCTAAATTTTACCAACTCTTCCAAATAAGTGGGGGGGTGTTACACCCCCAACACCCCCCCCGCTAGGCACGCCCCTGGTAACTGCGATTCACAAACAAATGAAAAAACCCTTTGAAAACGAAGACATCCCCCGCACCCACAAGACCAAAACTTCATCTGGCTCAGCCAAGGAAGGAAACAGTGGGAGATTCCCTAGCCTTCGATGAAATTAAATTTGACAAGTTTACATTATACTGACATTATTTTAAAGACAATACCCGAATAGAGTACAAAGCAGAATAATATACAATAATAACAATACTCCAAATCATACTTGTACTGATAACCTCAACATAGTTTGCTTAAACTTAACATAAAATCAAAAATGTTATGCTATAATTAAACCGCCATATACTAAAGTTTTACCTAATGTTAAATTCTTTAATAAAGGTTATTCAACTTATCACACTGTGCGGACACTTTTCCAAATTGAAATATTTACAAAGACTACGATAATTTTTTCTTTGTACATACGCTTTTGCCGGATTCTTTATCCTATATTACTTTATTTATTTTTATAATGACGTTGGTTGGATTCGAACGCTGGACCTCCCATTTTCAAACTGGAGACGTTACTTTCTGCGTTACTAATACTTGATTAGAACTCGAGGATATTTATCACTTACACTGTTACACTTTCCTTAATGGTTTTCGCTAAAGCATTCGTTGCACATTGGTTTGAAAAAGGTTTAAAAGTAGATTAAACAACTAATTTGTACGAAAATCTATACAGTTCTTGTGACAGTGGTTGATAACATATTCCCCGAATCTGAGCTCACAAACATACACAGGCACACAAATTCTGATTACAATACTTTCCTTACACTATGTGTTCGAAAAGTTAAAAATGTCTATTATACATGTGTTTTTAATATAAATGTAAGAACAGTGGATCAACGCATCGATATTAAGTACAGGGTTCACGTGTTTGAAGGGTTCTGCAGGTTAAACAATTTGGAATACTTTAAAAGCTTTGATATTTATATTTTTTAGATATGCGGTTATCATATATAGCGCAGTCAGTCTTATTATTATTTTTTTTTATTATTTATTTTATTGCAGAACTTATTCAAGCATGCTCTAAACTGAATAAATATAAAATTTAAATATTTGAAATAGTTTACCTTATAGAGCCGGTCAAATACGTGCATTTTAATTATGGCCAACTGGTATATGCTTTATAACATATACAGGGTGATTCTAACATTCATTTTCACTATCTACCTCAATTGCCGGTTAAGTGAGAAAACCTTGGCAGAATTTGATGAATTGATATTTTCCATTAACCTGCAAGTTAATGATGAACATCCGTCGGGTGTTCGAACGAGGCCTTAGCACTTAACAGCTGAGATAGATGGTGAATACAAGCGAAAGTGAGGCACCTATTTTTATTCCTAAACTATGCATTTTATATATAAGTGCGGTAAATCACAACTGAATATGGAGGGGGAGCACGGTTGCCTGATTTTAGCCAAGAACCTCCCCTCCCCCCCAAAAAACAAACAAACAAACAATATATATATATATATATATATATATATATATATATATATATTTTTTTTAATTAAATGCCGATTTTTAAAAGTCCTTCCGCCTGCACTATGGGGAGACCGTAGCTTCGTTATTCATTGTTTGTGAAAATTCACCTAATTTTACTTGGTAAGCACATGAAGTTAAAATGCCTGAAACCCGATTATACAAGATTCAATCCCTGTTTTCGCAATACTTAATTTGGATGAGAATTTAGCCAAATTAATCACTTATATACAAGGTGGCTTCATTTATAGACAGAGTATTTTGCTCGCCAAAATTGGCGATATTTTGCTAAGTAAGTTTGGCGAGAATTTGACGCTGGCGGATATGATTATGTAGTTTAAAGCGTATGAGAGTAGCAACAATGGTTATAACAAAGTAAATTTGCGAGTAAACATGTTTTACTAAATTCGTAAATAGACTTTTTTTCTTTGACTAACCATTAGGAACCTTGCGGTCAGAGTTGGGCAGTATCGAAAATACATGTATTTGAAATACATTTTCAAAATACATTTGTAATTTGTATTTTGTATTTTAAACCTTCAAAAGAAATGTATTTTGGTAATGTATTTTGGAATGCTTTTTCAAAGTATTTTGTATTTTCAAAATACTCAAAATACATTCCTCCAGATTTCAAGCTGTGTTGTCTTAACCGCAGATCTAGATTTGCAGCAGGGAAACACATGCCTGTCTGTTTTGAATAGTTTTCGAATTCGTTTCTAGAAATTTATGTATCACATTGTTTAACATTTGGCACAACGTATGATAAGCATATTAATGAATCGGATGTTTATTTCTGCAGAAGCATTTTTGCTGAGTAGTCACAAAAATTGTTTTTATAATTCATAACATTCAATGAGAATTACAAAAAAATTGTTGTTTGAAAATGGTTGTGTACGTGGGTGCTGCCTATTTAAAGTACATTAGAAATGTAATGCTGTTAGTTACCGGACCGCAGAGGCTCATGGAAATAACCACTAAATCTCCCAATGAAATTTTACCAAGAGGGTTAATTATAATAAATACAGAATCTGCGCTATTAGACATGAAATATTTTTAATGTTCTGTTGATGATAATAAAATTTTTTTAGGGAAAATACCAGCAGTATAAAACAAGATGTTCGATTATAGGTTAAATTTTTGAGTGATAAAACAAACTTCAAACCCTATTTAAAGGCAAGATTTTAGTCTTATACCATCATATATCGATTTTAACATTATTTTTCCTAGTTTCTTAGTATTCATTCAGTCGAGTTTCTAATATGATTTATCGTACCTTTGATATTCATTTAATTGGGATTGAACTTTGATATCATATAAAAGTAGTTCAATTTATTCATAAAGTAGGAAAATGTTCATTAACTGTATTTACATTGAGTATATTAGATATTGGATGTTTAAATGCAGACTTGGCTTTATTATAGTTGAGCATTTCCACGGTGACTTTGCATTCCAAAACATCTTGACACTTCATTTTTATTTTTTAGCCCCCTGTATATGCTATTTCTTTCTTCCAGCTTATTTTGTGTCGTCTCCAAAAAATAACGTTACGTTGTATAAGCCAGCCGCAAAATAAAAGAGCGGTATCATTGCACTGTTAAATACTCTTCTGCAATTTTTTAAATTTCTAAGCATCGCACATTTTTAATTTTTATACCGTCGTATTGGGAAAATATGTTCTTTTAAATACAATTTGTGTGAAAACTGCATCTCAATTTACTTTTGAAATATTCATTTTTTTTTTTGGTACTTTTTAGAGCCATTTGCTTCATATTGGAAACGAAAGTACTCCATTTCTGTAGAAAGCAAAGGAAAAATAGTTGCGAAATAGCAATTATAGTAGCTGTTTAAGAGTGGATCGTAAATGTGGAATTCTTAAGCGGATAGGAATGAAGTCTATTTACATAAAATAAAAGCGTATGCTTTAAAATTGAAATTTTTTTGTACTATTTATATATAAATATATATATATTTTTTTTTTTTCGTAGGGGGCGACCCTTAATTCTGGAAAAGCAGATAATTCCTGATTTCTAGTTATTTTTATTTATTTATTTATTTATTTTTGTTAACACATGCGGAGCTATAATTCTGGCTTCCTGGCTTAGAGAACATACTGCTTTGTGCACAAAACATGGATGAAAATCCTTTTTAGTTAAAAATTCTAATACTTTTTTTATGTTTAACTTTTTTTTCACTAAAAACAGAAAAAAGCAATTTTACATGGAGATTATAAATTATACATCTAAATAAAGTTTTGATATTTATAAAAAACGGTACCTTTGCATTAGCTACATGCCAAGATTTAATAGCCAAAGAAATCGTCATAGAATTTACTATAATTATAGCAGATTATTTTTATTCTACTTATAATCGGTTAAATTTGTGTTTATTTATTAATTTATTTTTGATGAACTTTTAATATCGTTATCGAATATTAGCCAAGGACAAATTATGAACTTATTTACATCGTTTTAAGTGCATACAGGTATACCTTCCGTAATCGGGCTGCACACGATATAGATTGTTTTTTAAAATCATGCTTTATTTTTTTTAATGACAAATCCGTAAAGAAAGACAGTTTTCAAACAAATTGTACTTGAAAATACATTTTTTCTGTATTCAACGGTATAAAACTTCAAATTGTGCGATGTTTAGAAGTTAATAGATTTGCTAAAAAGAGAGTTATTACTCAGATCGTTGCTATCGTCAATATGACATCCGCGTTACTAATGGCCAAGTTTTTGTTTTATAATACAGATCAGCGATCCCACTCAGTTAAAAATGCCCAGTGTGCAGTGTATAGAACATAGCTAAAAATAATTTGTTATTGAAAACTAATAATTTTTTTTAAATTCAGTATATTTTCTCGGATTTCCAATCAACTACACTGAAACAGCGTTTTTGAGACTTTCTTATTAGACTACATACCAGCAGGTAATCGCAAAAGGTTTTTATCATTTAAAGCAAACTTTGTTATTTTGATTATTTCAGCATTTAAACGCGTAGTTGAATTACATATGCGTTAAATTCGTATATTATCTATGTATTATTGAGATTTTAATTTCGTTTGGCAATTTAGTTATGGAATATTACACATAAACAGACAAATGCTAAATAGCATCGTTATTTTAAGTGTAATGGTTTATCTTCCGTAATTGGATTGCACAAATATTTGTGAGATGGTTCAAAAAAAATTCAAGCTTGAAAATTATTTTTAAAATCCATAAAAGCTGGGTAAATTGAGATACAATTTTTAGAGAAATCGCATTTGAAAGTACTTTTTTTTTCCTTTTCCGCTGTGTAGAAATTGCACTTATGCGATATTTAGAAGTTACAAAATTTAAAAAATAATAATAATCTTTGTCACTATTGGTATGACATTACAGTTATTCACGGACATGTTTTTGCTTTGTACCTACTATAGATTCACGGAAATGTATTTTCCTTTATAATATAGATTGTTCGTAAGGTAATTAACGCAGTGAAGATATAAATTAGCTGAGCAAGTTTTTCAGTCCAAAACCGTATTTAGATTCTTTTTGGAGTTTCAATAGAAAACGAAAATTTTAACCGATTAATATAATATCCATATGCCTATACAAATATGTTATTAATTTAATTAATCACAAGTACATACATCTTTCAAAGACACATCATTATGTATATGTGGGTATGTACTGTGCATGTATTTGTTTAAAATAAAGTCAAAAATGTTATTAAAACATTATTTTGTATGGTTTTATAACTAATAATCAAAGAAGTTTATTAATTTTTAACTGATGTTGTTATTTACACATTAAAAGTTTGTAAATTTTCAAACCGTAATTTGCAAACCGTAATTTATGTTCATTGTACACAGAGTTTAAAATAGTTTAATATTTGGCTTTTAAATAAAATTGAAAAAATATCAGGAAAATATCTTTTACGATAATAATGTAATATAGTTTTATAATATAAATGATGAAGATATTCAATATCTTATGAATGTTTAAGTAACTTTAATTCATTGACTCATTCAAAACCAGTGGACTAGCCCGTTGGGACACCCTCTTGAGAGGTAGAGCGTGATAATGCCCACCCCTCCTTAAAACTGCAAAATTACCTCCCCAAAAAACACTTTGCATCAATAAATTTTTGAAATTTCGAAATGTATTTTGTATTTTAAATGTATTTTGAAAATACATGTATTTTGTATTTTGATTTTTTTAATTTTGGAAAGTATTTTGTAATTTGTATTTTAGGCTCTAAAACCAATGTATTTTGTATTTTGTATCGAAAAGGGTTTTTCGGTGTATTTTGCCCAACTCTGCTTGCGGTATAACACTCCCCATTCCTCGCCCTCCTATAAATAAAGTTAACTTTTGAGGGATTTGGCAAAAAATAAAATTCATCCCTTTTAAACGCCAAACTTATTTTACTGTTAAACGTTTAACAAAAATATCATAAAATAAACTTCATAACTTTGGCATTGATATTATGTTCTATTATGCTACAAGTATCTAATACAAGCGACAATTTTTTCTCGGTTCAAATATGAGCGAACGGATTCATTTCATCCTTTATGTTGCCAGAATTTTGTCGTTTTTCATAATATTTTTATGATGCTGTTGCCAAAAATCTGATTTTATGCCAGAAAACGAATGAATCCAATTTGAGTGTGTTTATAAATGATGTCTTTTGATAAAATAAAATAAGAAAAACTTATTTTCGCTTGAGTATAAATAAGGACATATAAACAATTTTTATCCATAGCGCTTTAGAAAAACAAATTTTTGCCGTTTCAGTATGTAAGAATTTAAGCATTCAAATAACTTGTTTAAACTTTCCATCTCAGTTTAGAAAATAAAAGAAATTTAAGGCATGATTTATACCCTTATAATTCAAAAGCAAAAGTATGCCAAAATTGTATAATGAACATTGAATAATTAACTCTAAAATACAAATAATGTAAAAGTATTTATTTAACGTCAAGTTCTTAAATGTTTACTTGGCTCTTTTTCAGAATTCCAGATTGATAAGAAATCTACACATTAAATAATAATAATAAATGTAATCTCTTCAAAAGTTTTTACAGTGGACAAAAAATTCGGGTCGCCTCCCGCTTTAATATAAACCAATTTGTATTTTGTAACGCTATTACATTTACCATAATTTTCTTTTGAACCCTTCCGTAATAACACCCCCCCCCCTTTTTTTTTTTTTTTTTTTTTTTTTTTTTTTTTTTTAGGTAGATTTCGTATGAAATACTACTTATTGGGATCGTTCCTATGTTGGAATTTCTGAAACATTTTTGCAGATCTACACCGATCATGACCCCTAGAACCCAAAACCACCCTCAGTAAAAAACTTTATATATATATCTGTCTATCTATATATCTATCTATCTATCTATATATATCACTTTCTTCTGGACACGATAACTTTCGTAATTCTGCACCAATCTCTTTCAAACTGATACATAAAATCAATGGGCATAAAATCTCGGTCAAGTTCGTTAATGGGCAAAATCGGACCAAGGGGAGGGAAATAGGGAGGGGTTTTCTGAAAACAAAAACCCCCCATAACTTCTTAATTTTTGTACATATCAAATCAGTTTAAAGTTTTTATTACTTCTAAAAATAGGGCCAAAAATGTATGTATCACAGATTTTTGATAAAGTTAAAAATGGGCTCAAGGGGCGCAAAAAATAGGGTTTTTGGGAGAAAAAAAATCATAACTTCGTCAATTCTCAAGATATCAAATTCAATTAATTTTATTATAAATCTCCTTAACATTATCTAAAACTTTTATATTCACAAGTTTTTGATAGGAGCAATTCGTACCGCAAAAAAAAAAATTAAAAACGAAAACAAAAAGGGCGTTTGAAGAAGAAAAAAATCCATAACTTCGTCAATTCTCAAGATATCAAATCCAATTAATTTTATCATGAATCTCCTTAACATTATCTACAACTTTTATATTCACAAGTTTTTGATAGGACCAATTCGTACCGCAAAAAAAATTAAAAACGAAAACAAAAAAGGGGTTTGAAGAAGAAAAAAATCCATAACTCCGTCAATTCAAAAGATATAAAATCCCCATGAATTTATCATATATCTTCTTAATATTGTCTACAACATCTATATAGACAAGTTTTGGATAGGACCAATTCTTAGAGCAAAAACAAATTAAAAATACATACCGGTTGAAGTAAAAAATGATCTTAGTAAGGGTGTATTCAAATCCAAACTGCTTATTTTCTTACTCATTTTACAATTCATTTTTGCTCTCAAAGGCTTCCAATTGGTACGTTTTCTTACTCAGAAACTATATAATGTACCGTAATGGTCGATTTTCTGATAGGGGCAGAATATATTTTTTTAAATGCTGTTAAAAAGGGCATTTTGAACCGAATTTACCGAAGCGGATTGTGTTGGAAAAAGCATTGTATTAAGGATGCGCTTAAATCCAAACTACTTATTTTCTGACTGGTTTTTAAATTCATTTTTGCTCTCAAACGCATTTAATTGGTAGATTCGCTTATTCAGAAACTATATAATGTACCGTAATAATCGATTTTTAGATAGAAGCAGAATATATTTTAAAAAATGATGTCAAAGTGGGCATTTTGAACGGAATTTCCCGAAGCGATTGTGTTAGAAACGAAAAATATTGTCCTTCTGAGAAAATAATTGTTTATATATCAAGTTTTAATTAATTGAACAAAAAATAAAAACACAGGTCGCTTATAAATCTCTTCAAAAATCACGTCAGCAAGTTTCATATTTTTTTTTAATTAAAAATGAATCTGGAATTATGCCAGAAAATTTCGAGTTGTTGAGCATGGAAAAGTATTTTTTTGAATACCGCCCTAACATGATTCTGATAAAACCAGCTATTATATGAAAATGAAATAAAAACTCGTCAAGAGCGGCCAGATAATATTGTTAAAGTGGATTTATCTATAATCATGATTTAGTTTTTGTTTGTGAAATTAGTATATTTGACTTCGAAATCTACCTCTGCCTGTAGGCCGGGCCGGCAGGGATTTTTTTTTTTTTGTTGTTAAATTACATTTACACTAGACGACCAGTTTGGTCTTCCTTAAAATTTATGCTTGGGAAAGCATGCTAAGCACTGTATCATGTTACTTTTCATAATTTAACTTATTTGGACTCCCTTAAATGTAATAAATATAATTCCTTAAGCTAATATTAATTTTTGTTGCATTAAAATATCTCAATTTGTTGATTTTTTGTCAGCAAGTAAACCCTATTGGTTTACAATGGAAGTCTATGGGAATTTGGCGAAATATTGGAGATATCGCCAAGTTGGCGTCACTTTGGGCGACTAATTCGGCGATATATCGCCAACTTGGTGGCATTTTTGCGACGGAACAGCCCCCTATGGCAACCCCCTTAGGGGGCATTAAATGCTGTTCGGTAACCAATGAGATGAGTTTCATTTGGGCGTTGCCATTAAACAGTTATCAAACAATCACGATTTCTGTGCCATGTACGATAGCGTAATATATATATATATATATATATATATATATATATATATATATATATTCTTGAACTTCGTGCTAAAAACAACTAAAATTGAGCTGATATTTTTCTAATTGTTTAAAATCTAGTATAAAAACGGAAACTACATTCGTAAATAAATCAGACAGGCAATCAAAATCATAAAAAAAAATAAACACACGGTTGCTTGGCTATACCACTTTGAGTTTTTGTGTAAAAAGTGCACTGAATAAAACTGCGCATCGCATTTTCTAGATTTGAATATAAAGGTTTAAAAAATATTTTCTAAATTATGAAATTTCCAGCATTTTTGCATCATATTGCTGCAATCAACTACCTTTAACTTTTCCAATTATGTTTAGCTTAAAAAAACTATGCGCAGTTTTATTTGTATGTATAAACCAAACTTGCATAAAAAAAATATTGGGGATTTTAATTGATATGGAATGCGCATTTGGGATGCATATGGAATGGGGCATTTTGAAAAAGTTCATAATGGCTAAAACATTCAGGAAAATTCATTATTTTTATTCAATTCTTTTTTTCATTTCTTGTGTGATAAATATAAGCCATAATGCATACAGTGTACCCTTGAATAGTATTTAAGGTACCTCAAATCCCCGTTTTTGCGAAAATTTCGTTTTTGTTATTTTAAATTAAAGTTCAAACATTTAGGATTTCAAAAATGATTTACTTTTTTTTTAGTTCAGCGATAATTAGAAGCAAAATTACAACCCAAAATATAAACCTTTATACATAAGTTTTTGTGCTATATTAAAATCTTAACTTGCGTTTTCTGGAAAACTGCGATTTTCATTGTTTACATTTAAGAGAAACCCCATTTCTTAAAAAGTTTCTATGATATTGAAATAAAATTTGGTCAAAAAGGTTCTATTAGTCTATTGGTATGTTATGAAGCAAAATACAGATTTTAAGTATATATTAATTTAAGAGCTGTTTTTATCGAAAAATACACATTTTTTAAACAAAATAAAAATCATGTTTTGTATACAAAATTTGGTACATGTTAGTAAATTTAAGAGGTATTGCAAATCATTTGCTTCAACACAGGTAAGTGGTTTGCTAATATATTGTTGAAAAGAAAAGTGAAATATGTTGAATAGATTTTGTTATAGAAGGTATGGCAGAAACTAAATTCTTTGCTAAAATTTGACTAAATATTGCCTAAATTTGAAAAGTTAATTAAAATTCCATTAAAAGTTGATTTGAATTCATTGCTTTATTACCTGTTTTAACTAAAAACACATGTGTTTATTTAAAAAAATATGAAATTTTTATTAAAGTGCCCCGAAAGTAGGCACATACCTTAAAGCTAAATAAAAAATACATAAATAAATGAGTTTGAAGGTTCAGTGTCCTCTTAAATAAAACAGAAAAATAATTTACTAACAAAACTTATTTTTTCGCCTTCAAAGTAGGCCTCTAATACAACTATACCACGTTTGACACAATCCTCCATACATTTTTAGTAGGCCGATTGAAGATATGGTCTCCAGCTTCCTCAGCAAATTTTCTTGTATAGCCCTAACTGACTCAAAACGTTTTCCTCGAAGCGGTAATTTTAGCTTCGGGAACCGCAAAAAATCGCACGGTGCCATATCAGGTGAGTACAAATGCTTGGCCGTGATATTCGTTGCGTTTTGGGCCAAAAACACTTTCACAACGATAACTTTGTGCGATGGTGCATTATCGTGCTGCAAACCCCACACGGAATTTCGGTGATTAAGATGTTCGGTAGGCAAAATTTCATTTCAAAAACAAAATTTAAGCAATGTCTTTGTTCAACTGATTTTTCTACTGTCAAAAATCGCAGAGCACTCAAAAGTAATGACAAAAAACAGCTGATATCACCACAAAAGACGCTCAAAATCCATTTTATAAATTATTACAGTGGTACCCGCTTTCAGAAAAAAAAATAATTGTGATATCTTTTACGGACGTCTTTTAAATATTAAATTCGGGGTACTTTTTACGCAGAATGTAAGGATATATATAAAATGCATCTTACAAATGATCGTTTCTATTAGATATATCAAAGTATTATGCAGGAATGCTGCCGAAGGTATAGGATGGTATACCATCTGTATTTTTTAAAGGAATTACGTATATCCTGTTTCTCAAAATGGCTACAGATTAATACTCCTTAGACAGTCTGCCTTTTGCGTACACTATAGGCAGACTGTATCCGTTAAGTAGTATTAATATATAGCTTTTTTGCCCTCTTTTTTTTTATGACTGCATCATTGGTATTATGTACCTATATGTATTTTTTCTTCTTAAATTTCTTCGCCGGAGCGGTCGCCCTCATTTTTTTTTCATGTAAAGAAATACGTCTTTAAGGGTTCACACCACTTTGATCGGTTCAAAACTTTTTTTTTTTTTTTCGGGTGTGGGGGGTCATTTAAAATACTCTATGCACACGAAAATCATATTTTATTAGTTAGGATCGATACCGAAAGTGAAAGGACAATTTTAAAGGTATAGATATGTACGAGTGCAATACACGAGTTAAACAGTAGTACGAGTTAAACAGTAACGAAAAATTTAAACGATCCAGCACCACCACCCCACCCCCTCCTTCACCCCCCCCCCAAAAAAAAAAAAAAAACACGAACACCCCAGCTCAACCACTTTCTAATCAATCAATGTCTATCTTTTCGAAAATTGTCGCATATTTTCTAGTGAAATTAATAAGATTTTTTCGATATATTGATATCTCGTTGTCCTGTATAACTTTAAATAACGAAATTCTGTTGTTGAAAATTTACATTTTACTTTGATTCGAGCCATTTCATTAAACATACATTTTTTTAAACGGGGCTACGTATTTCACTAACTTTTCGACTGAGAAAACTAATTATTTTGTTACATTGTACTACGTGAAGTCTACGACGTGTTCATTGCTGCACCCTCTTTTTTCGAAGCGCTCCCGGCAATCAGCTATCAAAGCCGCCATTTTTAAATATATTTAAAAATTAATACCGTTTTTTCCTTTAATACATGCATAATAAATCTGTATAAATGGATTTTTATAAACACTTCGCCTTTCTTTTTTAAAAATTCTCGAAAAAGCCTTAAGTAATGGTCAAAATGGTGATATCTATTAAAGAAATACGCATTTTAGTTAGATTTAAAGCTGTCTTAATGCTGAAGTAAACAAATTTCGAACCAAACAATAGACTAACTTGCAGGTCTCAGCAGCCGGCCGTGGCCCAAGACCCGTACTCGGCCCGGTCTGGCAAAATGAAGGCAAACTTCCAAACGGGTCGGGTCGAGAAAAAAATTAAGCACGCCGACCGCCCCGATATAAAAATTTAAACGAAGCCGATAAAATAATTTACACTAATTACGTAGTGCAAATTAATTATGACGTAGACATACTCGTAGTAGACATACTCGGACTAAGGGATTTAAAATCGTGTATTGGTTAGTCGCAAAGGCGTTAATACTTTTTTTTTTTTAATATCAATCATTTAAAAAAAATTTCTATAGTTTTTAAACCGAGGTAAAATAATTTACTATCACGAAACTTTTAAAATAACTCTTAGGTTTTTATTATTGAAGAAATAGACAAAAATAAATAAAATAAATAAAAGCGAGAAACATAAGTCAGGAAGTACTATATATATTACGAAATATTAAGATTTTCATTAAAAGAATCAATAATATTTTAAACATCAAAAATTTCATATTTTTATATTTCTATAAATGAACAAACCAACAAATTCAACACTATTTTAAAATAAACAATTACATTCAAATTACTTACCAATTACATGGAAAAAAATCACAAGGAACCTACCTGAAAATAAAAGAATATGTAATTAGAATAAATTATTAAATTTAGCTCAATGAATAAAATAGAACATTAATAGAAAAAGAACAATTGAAAAACAGCACTCCAGAAACAAGAATGGGACATCTGTAAATTTGTTACATTTAAAATTTCTTTAACTATTTTTAATTTCACTAAACCAGGCATATAATAACTAGCAGGTGGCTGATTTCCTCTCCCCCCCCCCCCTCCCATAAGACCATAACGTTACAGAATTTTTTTGTGTTTTCTTGTAAACAAACTATAAACGCCAAGTACTCCACTTTCATTAGAGAATGTCCTATAACAAGCCACAATGTCATATCAATTTCGGAAAATCCAACTATATTTACGAGAGTGAGGCAGGCCGCACACTGGGATATTTGTGCAACATATTGCTCGACTTCAGAGAAAAAACATGTTTGCAACAGTTTTCTTCTTTGTTTCGACCTGTTACTTCTCCCAAGTCGCACTCCAAGTTGCTTATGTTGCCTCGGTGTGCGGCCTGCCTTAGAGAGCAGACAGACGAACAAGGAGTCAAACATTCAACTATGCTGGAAAGTGTAAAACAAAAAGTAGCCGAATTTATTTATGTGCCCCTGTATATGATCTGTAGATTCGTTATATACTACATAAAATTCTAAAATTTAGTTCAGTTAGAAAACGCATAACATAGTTGAAAATTTACTTTTAGCAATGTCTGCCAATACAAGAAGCTGCACTCGAGTTTTTTTGTACAGCCCTGTATATTATCTACTTTTTTTTTTTATTTATACACCACATGTTAAAGGAAATTTAATTCAGGTAAAAAACGAATAACAATTAAAAACGCACTTTCAGCAATCACCATCCATAGACTAATGTATCCAGTTCTTTATGTCCCTATACATAAATTAGTTCACATTTAACAAACATCTCTTATAGATGCCAATATAGTTCAGCAGGAAAATGCATAATATAAGTAAAAATCATCCGCTTAACGATGGTTTCATACTCAATTCACACCCATAAACAGTAATACTTATGAAGTCTTTTCGCTCTTTTAATAAACACAGTATATTGGTCTATAGAATTTATACACACCACTTTACATAAATTTAGTTAAAAACGAAAACCGCATTTGAAAGCGCACTTTCAGCAATTATCGCTCATGAACAGTGCTCTAACCGAATTATTTTGTGTGTCCCTGTAAATGAACGATAAATATAAGCACAACATATTCTACAATAAGAATATCTTGTGCATCTTAGTAATGCCCATGAATTTCACTATTTGAAATAGTGTAACATTATTAAAATACATCGAAAACTATTTTCCTCCGCAAACCAATATGTAATAGAATTATTTGTGCTGTAAATGAATGATAAATGCTTTGAATTTTATATTCTACAGAAAGTATGTTTCAGTGCATCTCACAAATGCATATAAATTTCATTTGTTTTAAGTAGTGTTACATCATTAAAATACATTACAAACGATTTTCCACCCACACATCATAACGTAACGATTATTTTAAGTGTATCTAAACGAACTATAAATGCTACATGCTTCACTTTATTAATAGCAAGTACGCTATAGTAATCCTCAATAACATACCAATGACATAGGAATCCCAGGCATGGGAAACCTAGTATATTTATAAGATAACTCCCGGCGAGGACAGACAAACATTTTTTAGATGCGTTCGCAATTATATAAATGCGTAGTACTTATATTCGCCGTCTGGTCCGTCCGCCCACGTATAACAGCGCAAAAACTATCCAACCGAATGATTTGAAATGTAATATATATATAGATCGTTGCATAATTTTGAGTCATTTCAAATTTTATGAAAATGGATTCAAATCTTAAAGATATTAATAAAAGTTCTCTTCATTCTATTAAATCCTATAATTGAATTAATTACGTATGATATCTCATGATAGTTAATGATTCTAGGCTGCCATGGTGACGTCCTATTTAAGATGGAGTCATTATTTTGAATTACTGAATTTAATATACATAATATTAATAAATTTCGTATAATGCATTTTTACATAAGAACATGCCATTGCACCAAGATCTGGATACTTATAAAACTAGTTATAGTACGAACGCACCTCATTTGCCACCTTTGACGTACAATTTCAGACTTGTTCAGTTATGTTGGGAAAAATTAAATGTACTGTGTTCAAAATAATCCTTTTTGATCTATATTCACACATTACTTCTATAATTTAGTAGAAATTATATACGTTAGTAGAAATTATGTTTATTAAGGGGTTTCAGGACTCCAAAATTTTAATTTTTTAATATGTTAAACACCTATCTTTACTGAACAATTTGATGTAATTGTTTTCTTGAAATTCCCGTTAGAACAGACGTTATGGCTTTTAAAATTTATACAAATTTAGAGCTGAAACGGCGTTTCGGAAACTTTGAAGACTTTTTCACAAAATGGCATTTTTGGGCATAACGCCCAAGATATCCCAAAAACTTCAATATCTTTTTCATGAAATTTTCAAAAGATATGTTTTATGTTAGTTTGCAGAAACAACCTAAAATTTCTTTTTTATTGTTAAAACACATCTAATGCAAAATTCCTACAAAATTATATAAATGCAACTTTGTATTAAGGATATAAAAATGCTTTAAATATAAATTTATTTAGCTTCAGGGTAATTATTACAATCTGAAGCATAATTAGGTACCAAAGTCTTTATTCTCGGTGCAAAATTTATTTTGCATCGAGCGCGTAATCTGTCACGCAATCCTGCATGTAAGCCGTCATGCAATTTTTTTGCTTGACAAATGTCTGACAGTTTGAAGCCCCAATAAATAATAACTCTGCATCTTCTAATTTTTTAAATAAGAAAAATGAAAGAACATACTGATATCTTTCATTCCTCTAAAAATTATGTTTTAAATCATATACATTTTAAGATATTAAAATGTTGAAAAATGATCATTTTTTCATTTTTAGTTGTCTTGAGACACCTTAATTAGGAAACATTAAAATTATGTAATTATATGTTATTCAACCTCAAATTCACCACCCCCTTAAATTCATCACCGAGTAAGAACACAAGATGAATTTATCAAAGAAGGATGCTGCTATATAGTTTAACAGAAAAAAGTCATAACTATATTAAAAAAATATGTCAATGTCCTCCTATCATACATTCTGTAATAACCGCCATTCTTTAATTTTCATTATCACTCTTTATTCGATATTCACAATATAACTTCACAATAATCATAAGCATAACAGAAATATATACCGATGTCTTTCCTGTAATTGAATCCATAACGAATTTATTTTTCATCAATAATTCAAATTAATTGAAAAGTGAAAATATTAAACCAACACTTTCTCAAAATGCCAAAAGTAAACATTGGTTTATTTTCTACCAAAAAGTACAGGATATGTTAATGTAACTTTGACACGAGTGGCATGACTACTTGATTTTAGAGAAATGTAAATATCATCCAACATGGTTTTAATTATATGATGAAATAAACAATCATTAGTGATCATTGATTTCATTAAGATTGAAAAGTATTAGTATATATTTATATTTTGTAAAACAAACACCACAATATCGTGAAAAAAAAAATCTAATTAGAAAAATTAGTTTTAAGATTTTTCAAAGAACATGAAGAAATAAACAACTTTTTTGAATAGAAGAGCAAAAATTATGGTAAAAGAAAAAACAAATTTAAAGGACAGAGCAGTGAAATAAAAGGCATATAACCGCGGAAGACAAGGATGAACTACTTTTCTTGTTGGAAAGAGTACATTATGCAAATGGTTTTCTTATTTGTTTTTAAATCGATATTTTTAATTCATTTAGGTGGATCAATAACTTATTTGATCCAATTTAGCAATTGGATGTTTGTAAGCGATTATAATGCTGATTTACTTCTCATTGCCGCTAGACACAGATCACTTAAAGATTAGATTTGAGATAATTAGCTAACTTTAGATAAGTGAAATTAGCCGTTATCTAATTAGCTAATCTAAAAGATGTTTTTCTACAAACAGTTTTGTAAATCTATTTTTATCAACTGTTATTAATCACTTCAAAATTGGTGTGTGTTCTTTTAGATTGTTTACCTGTAAAACGACGTTTCCAACAATAACAATAGCAATGCAGAGAAAGCCAATTTGGTATTTTGGCGGTATCCAAACTAATCTTTTTCCGTTTTCTTTCACTGCCAATAGATGGCTGTACTGTCACTTTTGAAAATACACAGAATGTTTCGTTTTTAACCATTCTGATCTATTTATTAACTATTTAGATATGTTCCAATGTCTATTACCGAAAATAGATATGAATTAAATTAATTTAAATGTGTTTTATTTACACAATCTTTTACTTTGAAGTACTACTTAATTCAACACATGGAAAATTTTATATCAACCAGGAGACTTCAATTATCCGGAACAATGAGTTTTGGAATCGATCACGATATGCAAAAATCCGGATAGTTAGAAAAATCATCAAACAAAGGTTTTGTTGTAAAATAAAAATGTTTCAAAATAGCTTTAGTTTGGTAACAAAAATAAGCCTAATGCATGTTGAAAATAAGATCACTTATTACAAGCAATAATAAACAAAATACAGAACAGAACTTGCACATACCTAGAGATGTTAGTTTAATATTTTCAATAATTTTGCCGCAGTGAAAAATTGAATGTACATTTGAATTTTATTGACCAAAAATGTCTGTAAACCTCCTACCAGCAGGTGAATTCACCATCAGAGCTCTTTCACGATTAATATTTTACCAAGTGACCAAACGCTTATTATCGCCAGTATTCAACCACAAATAAACCTTGCAACACTTGTACCAAAAACCTGTTCGTTTATCATTTATTACCTTAGTTTTAGTTTATCCAAATTACACACCTATTCACGAAAGTTTTAAATAATTAGATTTCCGGATAAATCAAGAGCGATTACAATACAAAAGCAAATCATGCAATCGCGAAAACTTCACGGCTTCATTCTACTATTGAGCACTTTCGTTACAAAATTAATACTAATCACTTACATTTATCCGGAAATAAACTTTTTAATACATAACAGTTTCAATTTATAATATTCAGATTATAAAATACAGTTTAAATTTTCATCCCAAATTAAAACCTTTTATGCAATTCGCGACCGTCTCAAATTAGAATCACGAGTAAATAAAAACAAGTTGGAAATTGCTCGTCAAACGCGGCAAATGAGGTGCGTTCGTACTATAACTAGTTTTATAATTATTTTTTGCACCCCATATTGTACTGAATGTATATTTTTTTGCGCTTCATAAGTGCATAGTCTGTAACATCATTAAAATGCACTTACAATAATTTTTTTCCCCATTCCCCGTAATGTAACGGAAAACTTTTGACTGTCCCTGTAATTAAACTATACATTCGATTTTCATAAAATTTGAAATGGCTCGACAAAATTTTGCAGCAATTATATATTTAAAATTTCAGACCATTCGGAAGGCTGTAAAATCATTAAAATGCATTTGCAATAATTTTTTCCCATTGGCCATAATGTAACGGAAAACTTTTGGGTGTCCCTGTAATTAAACTATACATCCGATTTTCATAAAATTGGAAACGGCTCGACAAAATTTTGCAGCAATTATATATTAAAAATTTCAGACCATTCGGAAGTCTGTAACATCATTAAAATTCACTTGCAATAATTTTTCCCATTGGCCGTAATGTGAAGAAAAACTTATGACTGTCCCTGTAATTAAACTATACATCCGATTTTCATAAAATTGGAAATGGCTCGACAAAATTTTGCAGCAATTATATATTAAAAATTTCAGATCATTCGGTCGGGTAGTTTTGGCTCTGTTATATGCGGACGGACGGACTGAACGACGCTATAGGTGCTACGTATTTATATAATTACGAACGCACCTAATAATTATATGGGAAACAAATCAAAGTATCAAATTCTTATAGCTTCAGCGCCAGAATTCTTTAGCGATTAACATTTTACTAGGTGACGAACGCTTATTATCGCCAGTATTCAACAAGAAATAAACCTTCTAGCACTTCTACCAAAATATCTGTTACCAATTATTACCTGTTCCATTTTGTCCAAATTACACCATTTCAAGCTATTCACTAAAGTCTCAAATAATAAGATCCTCAGAAAATTAAACTAGTCGTTGGGGGCCACCGTAACACTTACCCATCATGGATATAGATAATATAAAATATGAAAATAAAACATGGGATATTTGCTAAGCATTGTACCATGTTACTTTTATTCATAGTTTAATTTATTTGGACTTCTTTAAATATAATTAATATAACCCCTTAAGCTAATATTACTTTTTGTTGCGTTAAAATATCTAAATTTGTTGATTTTCTGTAAGCAAGTAAACCCTATTGGTTTACAATGGAAGTCTATGGGAATTTGGCGAAATGTTAGATACTTTTGCCGACTCATTTTGGCCGCCAAATTTGGCGATATAGCGCCAAGTTGGCGACAAACTTTGTATTTGACGACAGAGCAGGGTCCCCCTATGGTAAACCCCTTATAGGTATGGAGAGGCATTAAATGCTTGACATTTACGATAAGCCATTATTGGCATTTAATCTTATAGTTTGGCGATAGTTTTTTGGTCGGCGGGATAATAGAGTAGTACCGAATTGCGTAAAAGAAACATCCTTATAACTCGAAAAATTATAATCCTATTAACTAACAGTTTACTGCGTCGGATTAAGCGTCTCATTCCCAATTAAAATATATCTTTGAATTGAAATTTGAATGAAATACAGGGTCATGAAAAATTGAAGAGTGTGAAAAATAGAATTAAATATCTCGGCAACTAATTATCCGATCGAGTTCGTTCATGATGCAAAATTTATGTTTTTTTATTGTCTTTTATATTCACTCCTTCAAATAAACAGTTTCGAAAATTTGTGTGTACCTTTTATCAGAACAAATATTTCAAGAGTCCGAAAAAAATAGTTCCGGTTAATCGAGGTTACCGATATTCAATAGGCTTCTTCCAATTGTTACTCCCTATGTACACACCGAATTTCAAGTATCTCGGGAGATAGAGCGTTTACAGACACACACACACACATACAGACGAACGGCAATTTTTTTGTTCTTCTAAAAATGTGTTTTTCGGAATCTCCAGTGTCTGAAACGTGTAAATCCGTCAAAAAAAATTTTTAGATTTTTAAAACGATTACAAGACTTACCCTATATTACGTATGATGGGTAAGTAAAAATGATTGCTCTACAAACAAATCACGTTGTTTCAAAAACTTTGGATCTTCAATTTCATTCAACTTCCAAATAGGAGCACTTAAGTAACTTTAACCCTTTATCTACTGGCAGTATTAAGTACCATTAAAATAACTTGTTATAAAATTCATTTAATACATCGATTAGTCGTAATATAGTTTAGAATGAGTTTTATCTTGCTCCAAAAGCATTATTGGTTACACAAAACAAAAATTTAAAAAATATACGATTTATTTTGCCTTTGCACCTTTTCAGCTTTTTTGGCGTTTGGGGGTGGGGGGATTTTTCAATTCGGAAATACTTCTATATTTCTATTGTAAGAACGTTATATGTGTACATTTTCTAATTCTACAAAATACTAAGAAAAAGATTTAAAATAAAAGATTTAAGTGGGGTTATAAGTATTGCACAAAATTCCTATAAATTCAAATTTAATTATTCTAAATCCTTCAATATTTCTGACATTTATTAAATGATTATGTAAATCTTCTAATGTAGTTTCAAAAATTCACGAAAAATGCTTTAGAAGATAAAATTTATATCAATACATAATTCAGTATATAAAGGGTTAATATTTACAAAATAAATGCTTATCACTTGCATTCATCAAGAAATAAACTTAGGGGCGCAACTTCCTAATACCTATCTGTTTCAATTTAATACATTCATATTATAATCTCCAGTTTAAATTTCCATCTCAAACTAAAACCTTTTATGAAATTCGTGACCATCTCAAATTATAATCACGAGTAAATAAAAGTAATTATACTGAGACACAAATCAAAGTCTGAAATTCTTATAGCTTCAGCATCAAAACTCTTAGCGATTAATATTTTACAAAGTGACGAACGCTTATTATCAGAAGTATTCAACCAGAAATAAACCTTCCAAGCATCTCTACCAAAATAGCTTTCCGTTACCATTTATTACCACAGTTTCGTGAATAACTTAAAATGATGAAATTTGGACAAACTGAAAGTCTCAAATAATTAGATCCTCGGATAAATCAAAAGTGATTAGTCGACAAACAAATCACGATGTCTCGAAAACTTTGCCGCTTCAATTTCATTCAACTACTGAACAGGGAACACTTTCGTAACTTTAATATTTACAAAATAAATGCTTATTATTTGCATTCGCCGAGAAATAAACTTAGCGGCACAACTTCCTAATACCTACCTGTTTCAATTTAATACATTCAGATTATAATCTCCAGTTTAAATTTCCATCTCAAACTAAAACCTTTTATGAAATTCGTGACAGTCTTAAATTATAATCACGCGTAAATAAAAGTAATTATACTAGACACAAATCAAAGTCTCAAATTCTTATAGCTTCAGCAGCAAAACTCTTTCGCGATTAATATTTTACAAAGTGACGAACGCTTATTATCGCTGGTATTCAACCAGAAATAAACTTTCTAGCACCTCTACTAAAATATCTCTCCGTTACCATTTATTACCCCAGTTTCGTGAATAGCTTAAAATGATGTAATTTGGACAAACTGAAAGTCTCAAATAATTAGATCCTCGGATAAATCAAAAGTGATTACTCAACAAGCAAATCACGATGTCTCGAAAACTTTGCAGCTTCAATTCCATTCAACTACTGAACAGGGAACACTTTCGTAACTTTAATATTTACAAAATAAATGCTTATCATTTGCCGAGAAATAAACTTAGCGGCACAACTTCCTAATACCTACCTGTTTCAATTTATTACACTGAGTTTTATTCGCATATCGCAAACATATTTCGAAAGCGGATAGTGCGAATTTTCCGCATAAGGATTACGTAGAGAACCCTAAACATTCCAAGACGACGACAGACTAATCAGGGATCAAATGTTTCAAATTCCTCTCTAAATCCTCAAAACAGATGGTCAAGTTCTGGTTGCGTGAGAATCTGTTTCCCCTCTTCATCGATTTGAAGCATGAAGTCGATATCGTTTTCCGGGGAAATCCGATTCAAAATAAATCTGATCATAGACACATGGAGAAAAGACTCGAAAGAACGGCTTAGTTGCTGTAGATAGCAGCTGAGCAATTATAACTCAACAGTATTTATTAAAGGACTCTCTACCCTATGAACTTTACTTTTATTATTTGAGTATTTTATAATTTTTTTCTTTTTACGTGCCATTAAATGGAGTTGAAGAAAAGTGATTTAATTAAAACTAGGAGTCTTCCTTTCCTACTTGGTCGGTTTTTCCAAACGAGCCACGAATTATTTTTTTTTTCGAACGAAATCGGTACAGTTACATAAGTTTTATAGGATCAAAAAATATGTATAGCAATTTAAGTACCTTTGAGAGGCACATACTTGACTAGAATGCGGATTATTTTTTTTATTTTTTTTATTTTTTTTTTTTTTTTAATTTCACTATTTTTTTTGTCTATTTTTTTTTTCAATTTTTTTATTCAAAATTTTATTATCCGAATAGCGAATTCATCCACATTTTGAAAGACCGTTGTTTTTTATTGTTGCGAAAATTTAAAAAGGTTGAAGATATTACCAATCAATCTATTTTCAATTAAAATATACATATACACGTGAATATTGAAAATTAATAAAAAAAAAACTTTAAAATAACTAAATTATTAAGCACAAAAAGCATTTAATGTTCAAAATTTCACGATCTATTTAAAATTGTGCCTTTTCATGCTTTAAAGTATTTTATAATAATACATGGAGCATAGGTAACAGTACATAAAGGAAAGTTTAAAGTCAGAAGTTACGTCGTAATTAACAATATATTTATATATATTTATCTAATTTTGATTTTAAATAATATTTGAAACATTTTTCACTTTATTTTTAATGTAGGATAATGTACAATTTTTTAAATAAACTTTTTTGCCTTATTTTATACAGAAAAATACTACAAAATCTGCAATTAAAAAAGGCAACTTCAAATTCTGCGATTTAAATATTAAGGAGGAATTTTAGAATCTGAAATATCGGTGCCAGATTTCTTGGAAATTCCAAGGCGTCTGACACCTTGCACCTTGGATGTACAATTGGAGTACCTTGATATAATTTTTTTTTTTTTTTCATTTCATTTTGCCTTATTTTTAAAAGAAACTCATCTACAGTAAATACATATTTTAATACCAATACACTTTTTTAACATTACCTATTTTTTTTTATACACTGCAAAAAAATCTCTCAAATCGACAGAAAAAACTGTCAATTTTGGCGCCAGTGAAAAACTGTTTAATTTACAGAAAATATCTAATTTTTCATTAAAAAAATTCTGTAAAAAATATTGATTTTTTCTCTAAAAATTGCAAAATGAATTTTTTTACAGAATTTTTTTTTTCTTTAAAACAATATTTTTCTATAAAAATACAACTTTTTAATGTAAAAATTAGATTTTTTTTTTACAGTGTACGTGAAGGTCGCACCACATATTCACAGCAGATCATGTGCGTTTATAAATCGGCGTGCGCATTTATAAATCACGAACTTTCAGAAAACTTAAATATTTTATTGTGATTACACAAAATGGTGTAAATTACACAAACTTTTCCGTTTATAGTTCCTCTCTCCTATATTTTCTTTCTTATATTTCTCGAAGGAAGCGGGCGAAGGCGGATGATTTTTTTTTTTTTTTTTTTTTAATATTTTTAAAACGAATTGGCGTGTTTTAACAAACAACGGGATTTGGACCGGAATTTGGTAATGTGGCTCGTAACTAGCAGAGCTCATTGGTACAACAAAATTTCAATGGTATAATAACGCAATACAATCATTCACAGTTTTTTATTTATATTTTTGCATTCATTAATACATAGTAGAATATTTATGCAATTCTCGTAAACATTTTTTTGCAAAAGCATGCTAATGCCAGGATAGGAAGTGGCTCAGACAGATAGCTCCTTTCCCATTCAAATATAGATATTTTTTTAAGCAACATTAGCTGTACCAAAGACTATACAGTAAAACCTCCTTAAAGCGACCACGTTCCGTTCCAATAAAAACTGGTCGCTTCGAGAGGTGGTCTCTTAATGGAGGTCATGTTTAAATGTAGATTTTAATTGTCGAAAAAAGGTAATGTTACTAAAGTTTATTTTTCACATTAGGAAAAAATATACAAATTTAACCCGGGAGAACTCGCTAGTGAGAATGCCCAATTGCTTTTCTTTTACTTTACATTCATATAATATCAACTTTTTTTGGTTGGCTTAGTACTTTTATTCACAAAAAAGGTAAAATAATTTAAAAACATTTTGAAATTTTAATTAAAATGAAAAATGATTTAAATAAGAGTCTTAAAAAAGTACGACTGTGAGAGAAAATCTCATGCAGCGAGTTCTCCCGGGTTAAGTATCTAAACAAAAGTTAATTACGTAAGTTAATTACTGCAGAGTTTAAAAAATAAATATATTGACGTTTGCTTTGATTTTATGGTTTTATTTTTCATAATTTTTATTTCCAAGTCCTCTCGAAGTTCAGTAAATAAATGCAATTTTTTCTGGACGGGAACAATTAATGACGATTTCATTAATTTATCTATTTCTTTGAGAGTTTCCTGACAGAATAGGGCAGGGCAGTTTATTGAACGCCATTCTTAATTCGACATCAGAGTTAAATTAATTGCCTAAAAAGGCACAAAGAGGTTTAAACACTTACAAGTTACCGGAATTTAAAAAATCTAAACTTAGTTTAGAAGTTTGATGAATAATGCGCTCTCCGGAATTATCAATTCTAATAAAACCTTCTTGAATAAGCGACCAGGAAAAAACGGAATTTGTTTCCTTTTCTTCAAAGAAATGGGTCGCTCATGGAGGGAGTTCAACTGGGGCGGTTTCTGAACGGAGGTAAAATTAGTATTGAGGATGTGGGAATAAATTTCGTTCCATGAAAAAATGATCGTTCAGGGAGGTGGTCGCTTAATGGAGGTGGTCGCACAGGGAGGTTTCACTGTATTTTCAATATTTCATCTATTGAAAAAAAAAAAATCTGTACTTAAAGAAGCTCTACAAATATCAATTGCATTTCTAATTAGAAAATTTGCAGATAACGGATCAAACTTTCCTCCGCAAGACGCGTTTTCATTTTGAACTCATTTTGTTTAACATTTCAAACTTTTAAGACTATTTAATACTAGTGTTACTGCAAATAATAATGCAAGTAATTTAAGAGATTTTGAGAACTGTAAAATAAAACACAATCACCTGCATTGATACTCTAAGGCTACCTGTAAAAACTATGTAATGGCCCTCATCACATAGTTTTTTCTCCATCA
Source organism: Maratus speciosus (assembly GCA_963932465.1). Taxonomy (NCBI): domain Eukaryota; kingdom Metazoa; phylum Arthropoda; class Arachnida; order Araneae; family Salticidae; genus Maratus; species Maratus speciosus. Next base: position 468,111,539 of record OZ010790.1, read on the forward strand.
CATAGTTCCACCCGCAATTCCGCGATTTCTCATAGTTTGATGATCGCAACTCTGTGCAACTTTCAGCATATTAAATTGTCTATCTAAACTATAATTAAAATGTTGATTTTGTGATTATAGCATTAGTTAGTTTGAATTATTCATTATTCTAATAAATATTTTATTAACACTTTAAGGCCTGAGCTATTTCAACCGCATATCTCTCTCTGGGCTTTTTGTTTAGTACTTTCTATTTAGTACTTTTCATGATATCAAAAAACCTTAGAAAAAATTATTAAAATACACATTTTCCATTATAAACTTCAAACTGTTTTTATTCATAATCAAAGAACTATTTAAGGGTACTAAAAATTAATATTTAATAAAAAATTATTGAAAGAAGCGTGTTAAAGTTCCGCATAAGGAAACATTTTTTAACATAAAAGTTTACATAGACTTGAATGAAAACTCACTCAAATGTTGTACAAATATCTGAAAATAGGTTTTATTTGTACATAAACATTTAGTAAAATTTGCTTTTCTGTGGTACATTTTCAAAGCACAAAGAGCAATGCCACAAGGTTCACTATAAGTTCGAATTAAGCTTTGGTTCTAGATATTTTGATATACTTACTGCTGTTCATAGACCAGTGGTTAGGGAGTTGAATTCAGAAATAATTAGGGGAAAGCTGGAAACTGTTTTAATCCCTTCAGTTTAAGTCTAGAATGAATATGCTACGTTTCCCCCCTAGTATTAGATGAGCGTTAAGAGTTATGAACAGATTTATAGTAAAAAAACGAGTTTTTTTTTTTTTTTTAAATACTGAAACACTATCTCGAAATCATTAACTCTTTCACTTAGTACGAAGGGGAAAACATAGAATATTTATTTTAGACCTAATCTGAAGGGATTAAAACGATTTCCAGTTTTCCCCTAATTAATTCAGAGTTCAACCCTCTGACCACGGTACTAAAACTTTAAAGTACAATTGTGACCTTAATATTCAACAAAAGTATTAAGTGTAGGTATTCATTTTATTCAGAATTTTAAGCTCTACAACATTTGTACTGTTGATGTTTTTGAAAAAGTTAGTGATTTCGAGATAGTGTTATCCTATTTTTTAAAAAACGTTTTTTTTTACTATAAATCTATGCATAATTCCTAACGCTCACCTAGTACAAGGGGGAAAACGTAGCATATTCATTCTAGACATAAACTGAAGGGATTAAAACAATTTCCAGCTTTCCTCTAATTATTTCCGAATTGGGCCTTTTTTTTTGCTCTCCTACCACTGGGCTATTAAGTGCTGTCATGTATGTTTTTTTTTTTCTTTTTCTTTAAAATAAAAGGTTTGTAGAGACAGCAAACGTATATAGTAGGTATTTTTACAGCTCAGAGAGTTAAAAGTTGATCCCGAGAGACTCTCGAGCTTAGTTCGCTTCACCGAAAACGGCAACCCGAGTGACACTCTGTCTTAGACCATATTTTTTAATACGGAGCTCTACATATATAACCTTATCAACTTTTTGGTAATTTTGTACCCCCTCCCCCCCCCCTTCCGATATCATTCGTTATCATCCCTCGAAACCCTCCACCGTAATGATATCGTTATCAACGTCTAATTTTTTTTTAGATTTTTAGAATTTATTTCTTTTATTTGGATTGATATACAAATATGGTGACATTTATTTTTCGCATACTTTATTGATTCAAATGAAGAAAAGTTAATAAAATATAGCTTTATATATGAAATAACTTTATATCAAATAACACTTAAAAGAAATAGTATTTAAAAGTATTTTATAATAGCTTTTTGTTGCATAATGCATTCAACAGTAATAATGTCTTCTTGCACTTGCCTCGCACGGAAGAGGAGGAGGGGAGCAGATAGAAATTTTTATCAACAAAACAAGTAGACAACATTTTTTCTCTTTTATTTATTAGTAAAAACGAGTTTCATTTCAAAAATTTTGCATATGGTTTCTCGAAGAACGATTATATATGCATACACATATGAATAAAAATGGGAATATCAAACATTGGGTATTCTACATTTTGGAATTAAATAATTTTATAATAATTTAGTGATTTTAATAATAATTTTGCATTTTCATAAAAATAGATAAGACTAAAGAAAGATAACATAGTATTTTGAAGTAAAGATCATGTTACAAATAGAAAGAAAAAAATTTGGTTGGATCTAAAATGACAGATATAAAAAGACAACCGTCCCCCTAGATATCTTACGATATCATGTGCCAGACCCCCACCTCCCCCCTAAAATGATAACGTTATATATACACAGCCCCTAACGGATAATCATAATTTATTATAAATTTATATGAAGATGAGTATACGAGCACCTCTTATAGCTTTTGAATTGCAGCGTGACTGATTAGAGCCCAAAATGTTCAAAACTTTCATGTTCTTTCATGAACTTTCAGTTCTAGTTTTAAATTTAGAAACATTGATTTAATCAAGAAATTGACCGACGCCAATCTAACCTTCGATAAAACCTAAATGGGGACGACATGCAAATCGTTAGTCGCAAGATGCTTCCAACAACAAAATGCGAACATAACCTCTTTTGATCACAAACACACCGCAAAAACACAAACTCGGTTATTTGTATTTCCTCCGGAGGTACAGGAACCAGAAACACAACCTTTAAAAGAAAACAAAAAGATCTCACAACAAAACAATCTCAGCACGGAACGACATTGCCCAAAGCTTTGCCTCTCGCAAAATGCGGGAATGGAAGTAAAGCTGTTTTTAGATACGTCCCTTCGAGTCTAGTAAAATCAGTCGTGCAGATTATCTTTTAAAATACGGTTCAGTCGCAGTTAATCTTAAATGTTGTTATCTTGTATATTCATTTTTTAAATTCAAGAATGCGGAATGTTTCCTAATAAAGCCCTTTTTGATTTTCTTTTCTCTAATATAGTCAAGTCTATATCAACTTTGGGTTAATCAACTTTGACAAGTGCTGAACTCACTTTTTAACCACTTAACACTTACACGGGCAAACTAATTGTGTTTCTAAAATGTTGAAATGATTGGCTACCACCAGGATTTATAAACAAATTGATTTGTAAATTTAAATAAATAAAGCACGTGCAATTTAAAAGCAATTGAAAAAAAAAAATCTTGTACAATTCCGGCAGTTGGGAATAAAATTGAGAAGTATATCTTCAATGGCTTTGTAAGGGTTAAAGAGTATCATTAATGACTAAACAGTCTATTTTAGTGACAAGAAAAAAAAATGCTTTAGTTAATTTTCCAAACTTAGAAGTGTATTTTACAATTTTTCTATAGTTTAGGAGATAGGATTTTATTAAAAGTTTAAGAAAGCGTTATAAGAAAAAAACAAGGCCACGGGTTAAGCGGATTTTCCCCAAAAAAAATTCTAACGCATACCTGATGACTGAGATTGGTCAGTGGTAAAAACAATACTAGAATTTGATGAAAAGTAGAACCCCTCCTCCCACACCCACCCCCAAAAAACTAGTGTCAGTTCTAGAATACAAATAAACGAAGGTAGTATATACTCATGATTAAAATAATATGCGATTAAATAATTAGTGAATAATGTAGCATAAAAAATAATCCAGTTTTTTTGTTGTTGTTTCCCCCCAGATTTAAGAAGTAACACCAGCCTGACCGGTTCAAAAATTTCGAAAAAAAAAAATGCATTTAAAGCAGTCTTTATACTATGCATATGGAACATATCTTATTTATTAGAAATTGATAATGAAAGTGCGAGGGTAATTTTGGAGCTACAGAATTGGACAACGAAATCTCTAAGTGTTTTTTTTTTTTTTTTTTCAAAACAAACTTTCCAAAATAGGTGGATATTCTAGCTCCTTAAATTTTCAATCAATCACCTTGATCTTTTTGAAAATTAATCGCCACAAATTTTCTAGTAAAATAGGTAAGATTTTATCAAAATATTCATATTTTGCTTTTCTGTGTAACTAACTTTAAGTAATGAAATTTTTGATTAAAAATTTACAATTTTATTTTATTTATTGATGCCATTTCACTAAAAATGATTATTTTGTAAAACGGCGGCGTATTTAACTAGATTTTTGACTAAAAGAAGAGCAATTTTTTTTGCTCATTATTCTAGGTCAAGACTACAATGAATTATTGCATCAACCACTTGACCCTCTTTATTTTTTTTAAAGGGATCCTGCCTATCAGATGTCAATCCGCCGTTTTATAACTCTTTCCTGCATAGCTAAAAAGTGTTTATAAGTTTGGTTTGTCTGTCCGTACTCTAACTCGCGTAAATATACAGGGTGATCAATTTAAAAGCGTACCCCCCCCCCCCTTTTTTTTGTATTATCCACATCTATAATATATGTAAGCAAGACTTTCAACATCATTACTTATTAGACATGTCTATATTTAATGTGCGGGTATCTTTTTTTCACTTTCTAAATGCAAAAACTCGTTTTTAGGGTTCCGTACTTAAAAAGTAAAAACGGAACCATTATAAGATCACTCCTGTGTCTGTCCGTCTGTCGGTTTGTCTGTCTGTCTGTCACAGCCATTTTAATCGTAAACTATGGAACGTGGAATGTTCAAATTCGGGGAAGTAATAAAGACCATTGACCCACATATTTTCAGATTAATAAACATTCATAAATATATTTAGTAAAAAAGTAGAGGGGCTAATTATGCTACTTGAAAAAAAAAAATCTTTTCTTTGTATATCATGTGGGGTATCCTGTGAAAGCTTTTGTAACGCTGAACACAAAAATGCATTCCTTTTAATTTTAGGTATTATATTTTCAAAGATATTGTTGAAAATGTAGCGCAAAAATATGTCCCCCCCCCCCCAATCTAATTCCGAATCTACTGAAACTAAAATTATGAAAAAATTAGAGGTAGTAGACGTTAATATAAACCTTGCCGGAAAATTATAGCGATTACCCTAGGTCACATAGTTTGAGTAATTAGCATTTTTCTGTTATACACAAATTTCGATTTACGGGCATTCAGAAAAATTGTTGAGCATCGCTGAATATACCTATCGTTGCAGAAGAATAAAAGCATTGTTGATAATAATTTTCGAAAAAAATCATCGATAATTAGCTGAGATATTAACCCTTAAAGGTACGGTCAGTTTGGACATAAACAAGGACAGGGCGGCGTACTCTATGCCTAGTTAACGACTTTTAATGATATATTTGTGTAATGTAATGTCCAGTAACAGTATAAAAGCAATAAACGTCAAATTGCTAAAAACATACTAATTTAAGGGGTCTCGGGACTTTAAAAAGTGGAAAAAATGAAAAAAAGACCATTTTCAACATTTAATGTCTTAAAATGTATTAGATTTTAAAACACAATTTTAATTGGAATGAAAGGTATAAGTATGTTCTTTCGTTTCATGTATTTAAAAAATTGCAAGATACAGAATTAGTATTTATAGGAAGCTCGAAACTGTTAGACATTTGTCGAACAAAAAATTGGCATAACAGTTTACGCGCAGGATTACAAAATAAATATTGCAACTAGAATGAAAATTTTGGTGCTTTACTTATACTTCAGATTGTAATAATGTCCCTGAACTTAAATAAATTGGTAAAGCATTTTTATATTTTTAATGCAATGCTGCATTTAGCTAGTACAAAGTTTTGAAAATTTCAACAGTAAAATCACCTAAAAAAATATTTTTTGAATAAAAAGGAAATTTTAGGTTCAGTTTATACAGAATAACATGGAATATATGTTTTGAAAATTTCATGAAAAAATATTCAGAAGTTTTTGAGGTATCCTGCGCATTATACCCAAAAACGCCATTTGGAAAATAATGACTTTAAAGTTTCGGAAACGCCGCTTCAGCTATTGAGCGGGTATAATTCTAAAAGCCAAAACTTCTGTTCTAATGGGAATATCAAGGAAATAATTATATCAAAATATTCAGAAAAGATAGGAGTTTAACATCTAAAAAAATTTAAATTTCTTAAATTTTGAAGCTTTAAGAGTCCTGCGACCACTTAATCCTTTCCGGCACGGGGTAATTCTATTTATAAACTTATGAAATAATGAACTGACACCAGAATTTATAAACGAATTTATTAGAAAATGCGAACTTGCTTATTTTCATGTACATGATAACAGGAAAATTTTAATTAAATATTCTTGGTGCCATTTGTCTGTTTTGGAATTAAAATTAGGTGTCCGTTTTTTAAGGGCATCGCCCTCGAAATATTTAATTAGAATGAATCGCATAAATACTGTGAGATTCGCGATAGTTTGCATTGATTGTGTCTCTCAATACGCCTCGAGTGACTTTAAAAGTTAATTAAACACCTATCTGGAAAAACGCGGCACTGACCAAGGCGGCGTTGCAACTTTGAGACCTCAATTCGAAGCGCGCTTAGCACAATGCCAAATGAACTGCCAAATGAAACCACTTTGAACAAAGGTTTTAGTTTTAGATACACTGTAGAAATAAAGGTTATTACTACGCTCAATTTAGTTTCATGAAATGCCAAATGAAGTTTAATTATGCACTGCCTTTATTGTCAGTAACGAATTAAGTTCATCATAAACAGATTAGGATAATATTAAAAAAAGAGTTATACGAATAGCTATATTTGATATTGTTCCATATATCTCTTTGAGCTTTCATGGTATACCCGATTACACTTTTCTAATATATACAGTTATACCCAACCCTACATTATATAGTTTTTAAATAAAGTCTTAGTATTCTTTTAGCAACTTTTTTTTTTTTTTAATAATACAATTACAAATTCATATATTTATTCTACGGAACCCTCTGTGCGCGAGTAATGCTCGCACTTGACCGTTTATTTAAACATAAATTCGCGTGAACATCATTAGTAATTTTTAATGCGATTCTGCGCAAATGATTTGAGTAATTCATCTGCTTCTTTCAACACGTTTCTTGCTTCGCTGGAGATACAGGACCGTTACTGCTGTTTTCAGCAAGATGGAACCCCTTCACACACGTCAAATCCAACAATGGAAGTGCTTAAGGAATTCTTTGATGACCGTTTAATTTCAATAGGCATCTGGCCACCAAGGTCATCAGACCTCACCCCGTTAGATTTTTTTTTTAATCTATCTCAAAGATAGGGTTTTCCAGAGAAGTCCTGCACATCGATGAATTAAAACAAATTATAACCGAAGAAATCTCATCAATGTCACTAACAATGTTGCAAAGTGTGTCAAAAAACTTGGTTCGACGTGTTCATGTTTGCATTCGAAATTGTGGCGAACATTTTTAGCATTTGCTGTAAGGAATGATAATGTAAGAAATTTGAATTAAATTATGTTTTTCAAAAATAAAATTATCACAGGATTAAGTAACATTATTTGTGAGGTAAGACAGAAATGTAGACGCACAAAGTTGTAACAGTCCAACAGTGTTGGAAATTGTCTCTCCCACTTAAACAAGGTTCAAACAATTATACTTCCGTGTTAGAATAGTTGCCAGATCCGTCAGATTTAAGGGTAATAAGAAAAATCCCTGCCGGCCCGGCCTACAGGCAGAGGTAGATTTCGAAGTCAAATATACTAATTTCACAAACAAAAACTAAATCATGATTAGAGATAAATCCACTTTAACAATTTTATCTGGCCGCTTTTGACGAGTTTTTATTTCATTTTTATATAATAGCTGGATTTATCAGAATCATGTTAGGGCGATGTTCAAAAAAATACTTTTCCATGCTCAACAACTCGAAATTTTCTGGCATAATTCCAGATTCATTTTTAATAAAAAATATATATATGTATATATATATATATATATATATATATATATATATATATATATATATATATATATACATGAAACTTGCTGACGTGATTTTTGAAGAGATTTATAAGCGACCTGTGTTTTTATTTTTTGTTCAATTAATTAAAACTTGATATATAAACAATTATTTTCTCAGAAGGACAATATTTTTCGTTTCTAACACAATCGCTTCGGGAAATTCCGTTCAAAATGCCCACTTTGACATCGTTTTTTGAAATATATTCTGCCTCTATCGAAAAATCGATCATTACGGTACATTATATAGTTTCTGAATAAGCGAATCTACCAAATTTTATTAATATGCGTTTTAATAAAATGCGTTTGAGAGCAAAAATGAATTTAAAAATGAGTCAGAAAATAAGCAGTTTGGATTTGAGTGCATCCTTAATACAATGATTTTTCCAACACAATCCGCTTCGGTAAATTCGGTTCAAAATGCCCTTTTTTAACAGCATTTTTAAAAATATATTCTGCCTCTATCGAAAAATCGACAAATACGGTACATTATATAGTTTCTGAGTAAGAAAACGTACCAATTGGAAGCCTTTGAGAGCAGAAATGAATTGTAAAATGAGTCAGAAAATAAGCAGTTTGGATTTGAATACACCCTTACTAAGATGATTTTTTTCTTCAACCGCTATGTATTTTTAATTTGTTTTTGCTGTAAGAATTGGTCATATTCAAAACTTGTCTATATAGATGATGTAGACAATATTAAGAAGATATATGATAAATTCATGGGGATTTTATATCTTTTGAATTGACGGAGTTATTGATTTTTTTCTTTTTCAAACCCCCTTTCTGTTTTCGTTTTAATTTTTTTTTTTTTGCGGTACGAATTGGTCCTATCAAAAACTTGTGAATATAAAAGTTGTAGATAATGTTAAGGAAATTTATAATAAAATTAATTGGATTTGATATCTTGAGAATTGACAAAGTTAGGAATTTTTTTCTCCCAAAAACCCTATTTTTTGCGCCCCTTGAGCCCATTTTTAACTTTATCAAAAATCTGTGATACATAAATTTTTGGCCCTATTTTTAGAAGTAATAAAAACTTTAAACTGATTTGATATGTACAAAAATTAAGAAGTTATGGGGGTTTTCTGTTTTCACAAAACCCCCTATTTCCATCCCCTTGGTTCGATTTTGCCCATTAACGAACTTGACCGAGATTTTGTGTATCAGTTTGGAAGAGATTGGTGCAGAATTACGAAAGTTATCGTGTCCAGAAGAAAGTGATATATATATATATATATATAGATGATATATATAGATAGATAGATGATATATATAGATAGATAGATGATATATATAGATAGATGAGATAGATGATATATATAGATAGATAGATGATATATATAGATAGATGAGATAGATAGATGAGATAGATGATATATATAGATAGATGAGATAGATAGATGAGATATATAGATAGATGAGATAGATAGATGATATATATAGATAGATGAGATAGATAGATGATATATATAGATAGATGAGATAGATAGATGATATATATAGATAGATGAGATAGATAGATGATATATATAGATAGATGAGATAGATAGATGATATATATAGATAGATGAGATAGATAGATGATATATATAGATAGATGAGATAGATGATATATATAGATAGATGAGATAGATAGATGATATATATAGATAGATGAGATAGATAGACGATATATATAGATAGATGAGATAGATAGATGAGATAGATAGATAGATAAAGTTTTTTACTGGGGGTGGTTTGGGGTTCTAGGGGTCATGACCGGTGTAGATCTGCAAAAATTTTTCAGAAATTCCAACATAGGAACGATCCCAATAGGTAGTATTTCATACGAAATCTACCTAAAAACAAACGGCTACTCTTTTAAATTGACCACCCGTACTTGAATTGCCATGCAATTAATGTGTGTTATTGAGGTTTATTACCATGGAATTTTCGGCACTGAAAATGAAATGTGTACTAATTATGGTTAGTTTACAGGGACATTCAAAAGTATTCCGTTACATTACTGTCAATGTGTAAAAATAGTTTTCAGTGCATTTTAATGCTATTACAACACTATTTCAAACATAGTGAAATTGACATGCATCACAGAGATGAGCTATAATTCATGTTTTCAACAGATTATAGAATAAGTAGCAATTATAGTACTTGAACAGGGGCACTCAAAAGTTACATTACGTTACATTACATCTGTTACATTACGTTCAATGCAGAGAAATTATTTTCAGCGCATTTTAATGCTGCTGCACTGTTTCAAACATAATGAAATTTGCAGTGTATCATAGTGTTGGATGGCAATATGCTTTATATACATCCAGAGCAGTGGTTTACAATATAGGGCGTACACCCCACCAGGGGGCAATTTGACTTTTTAGGGAGTAAATTCCAAATTTTTTACCCAACCATTCGTATTAGTTTTAGGTTTTTTTTTTTAAGTAGTGTGTAGATTAAAAATAAATAATACAAGCAAAATTTAAAAAATCAGTTTTTTTTTTTTGTTGCATTAAAAAAAAATCCTAATCAAAGACTTAAATAGAATCAGCACCAGAATAATTATACGAACAATCTTCTAAAATACTTTGACATTTTTTTTTTCATAATTAAAAATCTAATTTTTCTGGTTATTGTATTTTACATTTTTTTGCAACGCTTTCGGTTATATAGGCATGAGCCTTCTATTTCTATATTCGCTCTGCTATATGTCACACGAAGAAACTTTTACACTTACTTAAGAGCTTAACATAAGAGCATGTATAAATCTGACAGTCATTTAACATAAATATTTGCAATCTAAACGAGGTACTACCAACTTCATAAAATGTATAAATCTTTAATAGCATTAGAAAAGGAAATGGGTAAGTATTAAATATCGATGGGCTTAGTGCAGGTATCCTATACAGCAAATAAATTTACATTATAGCATTTACATTTTAAATTTTAAAATCAGATAATACAAGGCATACAACTAACGATATTGGGAAAGGGAAAACCGAGAAAATGTGTTATGATGTGGAATAATGTCTCTTTAAAATTGATAAAAATAAGAATCTTGGAATGCTTCTTGTGTAATCTATAGAAAGGAAATCTAGTGTCTAAAGCTTTTCCACCAACTCTTAAGTTGCAAAAATAAATAATAAAATACGTCAATAAAATATATAATGTTAATTTTAAAAGTTCATTGTTTACTTAAAAGGTAGCCATAAGCAGCACAGATGTTAAAAGTTTAAAATATACATTTTATTTAATCTCCGAGTATTTTAGGTTTGCCTACGCAGCCTTCATCAGGAAGAAATTTTTCAAGTTGATGAAAATTTACAAAACTAGTATGTTGTAGACATCACAAAACTTTCCTCTAAATAAATCGTCTGCAACTAAAATTAAATATTTTTTTTGTGTGTGTGGAGGGGGGGGGGGGGGTCTTGAGATATAGACCGGAAAGCAGCAGCACAGACAATCACTTCATCGAGTTCACGGCTGAAATTCCAGGATTAGTTAAAACTCGATTCGCACATTAAAACACAATGTTAAACCTACGAATCAACCGCTAAAATCGGATTTTCGGGTGTTTACTACCAAGACAAGACTTGGCAGACCGATTGCGTTTTAATATGCGAATCAAGTTTTAACTAATCCTGGAATTTCAGCCGTGAACTCGATGAGGTGACTGTCTGTGCTACTGCCTCCTGGTCTAATATAGGCAATTGCAGAAATCATGAAAAACAGAGCATAGCAGCGACACCTGTTAAGCGAATTATATCGAAACTCAATTCCCGCCTATTTATATTAAGTTCTAACAGAATAAAAAAAAAATTCTATTAAATTCAGCACATTAGTTCTTAAGATATGTGGCGTTCAGAAGACAATCCGACTAACTCCATTTTAAGTGACGTTTGTTTAAACAAAGGAACATTGAAAATTTTCTATATATTTATACAGTAATAAAAAGTTACCCTTGATTAAAAGAAAATGAGTTCAATCAAAATAGCCCGAGAAAAAATATTATATAGATACAATATTTTTATAGTTACAATAACTAACTGTTTATACTGAACATTTTCATTTGATGGAGTTAATCGATTTGTGGGCTGAACGGCTCATATAGATATCGCAGGAATCGGGGAAAATGCAGCATAGCAGTGCCACCAGGTGGTTATTTACATCAAAACCTAATGAGCACTAATTTATGTGAGTGTCTAACTAAATCTAAAGTTCGGTTAAATTTTGTGCAGTAGATCTTGAGATAGAGCGCTCTCAAAATGTGTGTCCCATACAGATAGATGTTTTCTAAAAACAGTCAAATCGTGTTTGGGGCCTTCTAAAACATATAAATCCATCAAAAAAAAAACGAAGTCTAAATTTTTCAAGTATCCAAAACTCTTCTTGTAAAGTAAGAAAAAACAAATAAAAAAGAAATTGAGCAAAAAGGACGGAATTTTCGTTTTATTAATTTTTTTTGGTGCCTTCCAAACTTCGAACGTATAAAAAACATTTTAACAGCAAAAATATAAACAAGTAGTAGTACTTTCATATCAGTATTTATAGATTAAAAAGATTAAATTCTCTCGCAAAATGTGTGAATGTGCAAGCTGTTTAAATGTGTCCCTCTGGGTGTTGTAAGATAAATCGAGCAGGTAAACTGCGAGTAAATCGTATTTAAAAGATAATCTTATATGTTTAGCTTTGTTGTCTTACATATTCATTCTTCAATTCAAGAATGCGGAATGTTTCCGAATAACGCCCTTTTCCCCGTCTCTCAAATACAGTTAAACCTACGTCAGTTATCCAGAAAAACCAACTAGTGGTTTAAGATCGATGATGACAGATGGTGAACTTATTTTTATTTATTTATTTAAACAATACTGGGTGTTTGACGGAAAGTCTCCAAAGACTAATAAAAAGTGTTACAATCAATGATAGACTTAAAAATTTACAAAAACGATGGAAAAAATAAGTGAAGGTAATACGATTGTAATTGTTATAGATCTCTAATAAATAGATATTAGATGTAGCGTTAAATATTTTCCATAGCTGCAAACCATTCCATTTTTTTTTTTTTCCCAAGTCAACTAAAGAATTTTTGCCAGAAATTTTACTTATAAAATAAAATACCCAATGCAAACAAAACACATTTTATTAAATGCATTTGCTGTTTCTAAAGATATTTGCTTATTTTGGAAAGATCGTTTTTTTTTTTTTTTTTTTTTTTTTACCGAATTTGACCAATATTGGTGGATATTTTTCGCGATATCTTCGCGAGTTTCGATGAATTAGCTGCATTACACCAAGAAATGGCTTTATTATCTATAACGACTTCGGCGAGGTAATTTTCAGCACCTGCATGGATAATAACTTCTGAAAAAACGATTAAGTATTATCCAAGCCATTTCATAAACATTTGACAACGCCTTAGCATTTTAAAAATAACAAAAATTTATGCATAAACTAGGATAAATCAATTTAAATATTTCATTCAGTACAGCAGACAGTTGACAAGAGTTTGTACAAAAAGTTGCAACTGACATTCGAATGGGAGTAAGAATCAAATTTTATTGTGGTTACTTTAGAAGATTACAATGGCGACAAAGACTTGGGCGAAATAATTTTCAGCACCTGTACGAATGATAACTTCTGAAAAAACGATTAAGTATTATCCAAGCCATTTCATAAATATTTGAAAATGCCTTAGCATTTTAAAGATAACAAAAATTTATGCATAAACTAGGATAAATCAATTTAAATATTTCATTCAGTACAGCAGACAGTTGACAAGCGTTTGTAGAAAAAGCTGCAGCTGACATTCCAATGGGAGTAAGAGTCAAATTTTGTTGGGGTTCTTTTAGAAGAGTATAATAGATTATTTTAGTACGTTAATAATTTCGTCAAATATCAAATTTTCGAGGCACTAAAGTTCTCGAAGCTTTAAATTAAAGATCGACCGAAAATTCGGTTTTGTTTTCGGCTCAAAATAAGAGTTTCGTCTAAAATTTGTTTTCGGCAAAAATGCTGTCGAAAATTTCGCAGAACAAACTATCTATATTCGAAAATTTTCGTTTCTTCCTTCGGAAATTTTCCTCAACATTACTCATTGATTCGAGCTGCATCGGCTCAAATGAGACACTTTATTGCTATGAACTTCACTGATTATGATTATCAGTTATGGTTATGACTGATTAATGCTGAGAGTTCAAATTATAAATCAAGCAATGCATATATGACTAAACGTTGAAGACGATTTTCACGTGCTCATTAAAAGCTGCAGACTTAACAGCAATAGAAAATGTTTAGTTTGAAACCGCAGAAGTGTTTGAATACTCTTTGAGACAGTTCGAGTATAACAGATGATCATTTACAAAAATCATTATAAAAGATAAATCGAGGTATGTATACTTAAAATTCATCAACGACACAGAATGTTTTTCTATTTATACGAATTCCATCTAGTTAAAAAAACTTTTTTTTTTTTTTTTTTTTTAAATGAAAATAAGTTTTGGTTAGAGGCCCAGAGATCCAATTTGAGCCACCCGTATAATTAATTAATCAGTATATATGTATATTTCTGTATGTATCAATTACTTGAAAGAAAAAAAAAATTGGACATTTTCATTTGACAAAAAATAACAAGATTACCGAAATTCGGTTTGCCTTAAATTCTGCTTCGGACGACTTTTAAAACATACTATCTATATGAAAAATTGGACTGCGAATAAACGTTAACGAATAAATTACCTAAAATTAAACGCGGTATAATATCGTAGTCCAAGAAATTGCACAGAATAAAAATAATGCGATTTCAATGTCATGCGCAGTTAAAAGGTTAGATTTTTCTTCCCTTCAACATTCAATGTTAAACACTCGGTATAATGGAAAAGAGAAAATATAAAGGCAGTGTCAGGTTCTGAGAAACATCTGCTATTAGAACTGGGGTTCTATATTATTTTGTCTTACTATATTATATCTTGTATGGTCTGTGTACTGGAATTTCAAAGTAATATTCTTTCCTTGTCTAAAACTGGATTTAAGCCGGTGAAAATGTACAGATGGAATGAGGGAAAGAAAGATGGTTGCAGAGGGGTTTGCCCGACCTTTTGAGATGTCTGTGGAAGATGGGGAGACAAAGGCATTCCACGAACGAAGAAAAGAGCTTGGAATGCCGGCAGGTAGAAAACCCAGAGGGGTTACGTTGAGTAAAGGCAGAAGGTTGCTAAGAGCAGGCTCTTCTGCTGAGACAGTGAGTTGAAGGCTGGAGTGCCAAGCGCAAGGGAATTCCTTGGATAGCTCTGAGAGAGAGAGAGGGCGCGTAAGGTTGAGTGAGGCTCGCAGAGCTTAGGCTTAGAGCCCATGTGTTGGGAGATTGAGATTGATCTCCGGAAAAGCTAATTTAACGCGTATAGAGTGAGAGTGATATAACGTAGTTTTAACAGTACACAGCCAGCTTTACTGTATTTAATTTAATATTGAACCGGATCACCTACATCCGAGTTTTAAGTGTAAATAGTGTTTTGTATTGCGTAAATAGTGTGTAAATAAACTGTTAATTTAGTTAATTGAAAGCGTTGGTTTACATTTAAACAATCCTCTCAGTGCGTGACCGATATCACGTAATCATATCGGTGGTGGCAGCATATAAATTGCACGGAATTTCTTCAAAGTTGTGCGGACTAAGAGGAAACTCCAACAGGTAGTGTTACAATTCTATTTGTTGCTTTTTTACAATAGTTTTAACTTGCAGAAAGACAAATATCTTTCCGAATTTTAATAGAGTCTTTTTAATGGTTTGTCACAGATTAGGTAAGTTACTTTAACTGAAAGTCATACCAGGTTAATAGCAAGACTGACTTTGTCGGGAAGTTAAAGACTTTATAAACGGTTTCATTTAAAGGAAGCGGTACAAACTAAGGTTTCGAAACCTCAAAAGTATCTTCTTCGGCAAACATTTAAGATATTGATCAGTATGATTCAACTTTACAATTTCAATGCTCAAAATAAAATAATGTTTATCTGGATTTTAATGTAAGAATTTTGACTGTGGTGGTATTTAACTTGATAAAATTTTTTGTAAAATAAAAAATTAGCTGGTGGTGAAAATATATATATATATATATCAAGTACACCGATTAGTTGGATTCTTTTTATAAATATAAATCGCCTTTTAGTAAACAATTCTCCAAACTATGAAAATTCAGATACTGTACTGATGAAGGGAAAGTAACACATTAAAGATGAACTGTCCCCTCAAGTTAGACATAAATAAACCTGTTTTTTTTTTTTTTAAACTAAATTATGATCTATTTAATAAAATCTTTTGGTTTTGTTTCACTAAAAATGGAAGAATACTTTTTATTAAGAGAAAATTCATAAAATTCAAAGTATAACTCAGTACGTTTGCTAAGTTTTTAATCATAATTTACAGGATACATGGATCGTAAAAAATTTACATTTTATAACTTTAACGGGTATCATGACTCTTACAATTGGGAAAAAAAAGGCCATTTTCAACAGTTAATTTCTTAAAATGTATATGATATTAAAACAATTTTTACTGAGATGAAAGATAAGTATAATCTTTCATTTCATGCATTTAAAAAATTGCAAGATGCAGAATTAGCATTTATAGGGGGCTGCAAACTGTCAGACATTTGACGAGCTGAAAATTGGTATGACAGCTTACGCGCAAGACTACAAAATAAATATTCCAACCAAAATGAAAATTTTGGTGCCTACTTGTACTTGAGATTGTAATAATTACCTTGAACCTAAATAAATTTGTATTTAAAGCCTTTTCATATATTTAATACAAAGTTGTATTTAGCTAATACAAAATTTTGAAAATTTAAAAAGAATAATCATCTAAAAAATATATTTGTTTGAACAATAAAAAGGAAATTTTAGGTTCTGTTTATACAGACTAACATGAAACATACGTTTTGAAAATTTCATTAAAAAAAAATATTCAGAAGTTTGAGATATCGTGCGCGTTATGTCCAAAAACGTCATTTGGAGAAAAATGACTTCAAAGTTTTGGAAACGCCGCTTCAGCTATTGAGCGGCTATAATTCGAAAAGCCGTAATTTCTGTTCTAATGGAAATTTCAAGGAAACAATTACATCAAAATGTTCAGAAAAGATAGGAGTTTAATATTTAAAAAGATTAAAATTTTGAAGCTTTAAGAGTCCTGAGACCCCTTAAAAAAATAATTCTACGTAAATAGATTTTCATATGGAGAAAAAACATTTTACGCATTTTACTTTTCAATTGGAACTATACCTCTAAAAGTAACAGTTTAGGAATTAACGTTAACGACAAGAAAAAAAGTACAATTACTTTGGTTATTCCTTAAATTTTGTTGGAAAACGTCTCAGCGTAAGTGGTTTTATGTCCAACACCGCCTCGCCTGTGAAATGACAATTTACCTGTGACATGTGCTACACGCCTTCATTTTCAGTTGTGAAATGTGTTCCAAGATGAGCGAAGTTCTCGTAAGATCACGGACTAATGAACAATTGTGTCAGAGACTTATGTTTCGAAAAGGCGACAATGGATCGCAGCACCAGAGAACTTTTCTGACGATATAGACTCCTTTAATTACAACTTTTTTGCTTGTTAAGCTGTTTTATTGTTTCCAGACTTTTTTACTCTGTTTTAACTCGTGTGGGCCCCTTTTTTACTTCTCACTTGAAGGGCCGATTTTGCGAGGTCAAGACGCACGGTTTTTTGTGTGTCAACTCTTTCTCCTATGGAAGACTTTAGTCTCCTACTGGATTTTCGATGTCATTACTCTTATCTTATTAATATTTAATCTTTTACTTTATATTTTTTAGTGTGTGAGTGTGGATCCTTGTAACTAACCCAGAATATTTTCAAGCATTAAATAGTTTTTTCTCTACATCTGGATTATTCGAAGATGATATTTCTCACAATTTGCCACATCTATTTATTAAATAAAAATTACAGGTTGCCTACGTAAGAAGGAAACCAGCGTATGTCTGTTTTACCAGAAAAATAAGGAAATAGATTTCTATCTTTCATTATTGATATAAAAATTTTATTACAACAATTTTATATTTATACTGGGTCCTTAGCTTGACGCTAATCGGGAACTCGCCCTTCCTAGATATTTTTAAAAATTTCTTTATAAACATTAAACGAAAAGCATTGATTATAATTTTTAAGAAAAGAAAAAAATTAAGCAATTTAACGCTATTCAACATATGTAAAATTTCTAATTAAAGTTAAAAACAGTAATTCGAGTTCATAAAACCAGTCCATAAAACTACCTATTCTAAAAATTGTCACGACTTTAGTGCACTTTACATACCACATTAAACAATACTATGGAAGAAAGTAATTCATTAGAAAATGGTTAACTATACTAGATTCATATATGAGCAATTACGCATCACACGCATCTTCCTTAATAAATGGCAGACAATTTCTCTCTTAACGTTTGCTATAAAACATGAAGAACCCCATATACCTGTCCGTCGAGAAATCTGCCCATTTATCAAGTAAAACACTTATGTTCGGATTCATGACTTCAATGACCTTTAAACATGCAACTAAACATAAGGTTTCTCGGGGAATAAATTAAATATCAGTCGTATAGGAATATACTGCATAATAACAAACTTTAATCTTCTACGCTTTGTAAGACAGAGAGATGACAGTCTTAAAAGCTCACATATAGAAGATTATAAAAATAATTCCGAATGCATTATAATATTTAAACGTATAAATCTGGAGAATTTTAAGAATTTGAGGCAGGGTTGTCTCGGTTTTAACCATGGTGGTTTTAACCAGTGGTTTAAACCAGTTTTAACCGTCCTGGTCAAAATCAATTTTGACCCTTTTGACCACTGAAATTGGCTATTCAATTTATTTACTACTAATCAAATATGTTTTACTAGCATATGTTAAAAACTAAGTTAACATTTGTTAAAAATGTCATAATATAAGTAACATAACACCAGCAAATACCAAATTAAAAAGTCATAACATAAAACCAAAATACAACACAAATGTTTAATTATTTTTTATACACAAGCTCTTTTATTTTTTTTATGTAAGTTGTGTTGAATTTAAAAAATGATTACTAGTAAAAAGCTTTGCAGTTCTCTCTAAACTTAGATGGTTTCATAATCTATTTTGGATTATTCCAAATTTAGAAAACAATCTTTCAGTTGATGATGAACTGGCACAACAGTTCATTAGATGTAATGTGAATTCAACAAATTTTATATCAATGCCTTTAACCTTCTTCATTGCTGCCCACCAGGCATCAGGCCCAATTGTATCTTTTACACTTTCAGAAAAATAGGATTTTGGATATGGTGAGGATTATGCTTGAAATACAATCACAAGAGGCAAAAAGGTAGGATCAATATTATTGTGTAACCACTGCCTTGCTATGTTTTGCTTCTCTTCATCAATACTTTTACTCATGTAGACAGGATTCAGCATATGAGCCAGAAAATGAACTGGGGTCACATTTTCGTTAAATCGAGACTGTATCGTTTTAGAATAAGTTTCAAGATCTTTTTCTTTTAACAATCTTAACCATTCGTCGCATGCATCAGATATAGTAGCATCTTTCTTTTTAAGTTTATCTAAAGCAAGGAAAATAGGCTTAAGTTGATTTTATAAATGTTTTACTTTTTGTATTCATCGTTAATGATTTTAACAATGTTATCATCAATATTATCTTCATGCTCATCTGCAATTTTTCATTTCAATAACATGCTTCATTATTGAATTAACTTTGTTTTTGTTTGTAATATCTTGTCCTACTAGATTCAAGTAATGCGCAGCACATCCATAAGAAATAAACAGTTCGTCTCTATATTCATTTTGAAAATCTTCTCTCATGCATTTCATCTTGCTTTCATTGTCACTTACAAAACTTCTTACTTTACCAGCAAACTTGTTTTCTACCTCTTCTTTAGCATCAGCTGCTAGTTTTAATCAATACTGAGCAGTTTTTTTAAATACTCCTGTATCAACAGCTGAAAGGAAGAATGATTTTTTCCCTGTTGATACACAATTAACAATGATAGGGCAATTATGGATCCAGCTTTCTTATTGTATTGCATAAGCATATTTCACTAATGAGCCTCCTTAACTTATCAGTGCATTATTTTTTTAACTGCCTGTTACTTTTATTACTTATTAAGTTACTTTTAATTGCAAAGAAAAAATAATTATTAAAATTAAGACCATTTTAAACAGTTTTGACCATTTCTGACCACTTTTGACCAATTTTGGACGGTTAAAACCCTTTTTATCCAGTGTCCTGGTCAAAATCAATTTTGACCGGTTAAAATTACAACCCTGATTTGAAGTGAATATTTTTAATAGATTTTCAGAAATGTGTTTTCTGGTAATCATGATTTTTTAGGAACAATCAGTAACAAAAACGTTAATCTCCAAACATTATGGTTATTTATAGCGAGTGATTCATAAACATAGAAGCAATAGCCCATTTCCTTAACTATTGCACATAGACACATACTTCCAATTGCAAAGTTTCATGAAAAATAAGTGCAAAATTTGATAACATAAGTTGCAACACCCTTGAGGAAGGGGAGTCTATTTGAGAAAATACGCAAACAAAATTTATACGGCTCCCGTAGGGTAAAATTTCCGAGTAGGAACATTTTTTATTATTTTCTGAATGAAACAAAAAATTACATCTTGATATCCGCAAAACTCAGGGACATTAAAAGCCAAAACTCCTGACTTACATCACTTAAAATGGCTGGTCACTCAGCTTCGTAATTCTCCTCCGTAATGTTAAGTCCATGGACTTTTGATGCATTCGTATATTTAAAATATCTTCTCGGCAAATTCATATTTTTAACACCATTTTTCTGTGTACTCTTCTTAAAGGATGCCTCTTTTTTTCTTGGTTTTCAGAATATTTCTAAAATCTATGCTGCATTTAATATTTTGTGTGTTAAAAGTGGGCGAACTGTGGGTAAGATTTTAACACTTCATATAAAATTAAGTCTACAGGTACTGTAGAAATACTTTGAGAACTATGAAAGAAAGAAAGAAAGAAAAAAAAAAGTGATTTTTTAGGAAGTGTACACAAAAAATAAAAGTTTAAAATATTAATTTCCCGAGGAGATAGTTTAAATATACGAATGCACCAAATGCACATAGACTTTACATTGGTGAGTGGAAATCGGAAGCTTAAGCATACCTCTGAGCGACATGATATCGATGCATTTCGAACGTAATATTGGCAACATCCATAAAATTATGTATTATTGAAACGGGTAATCTCCCAATTTTGCAGATATCAAGACATTTTTTGTGTGTCATTCAAGAAAGGTTAAGGGAAAAAATTCCCTACCCTACTGGAGCCGTATAAAAATTCAGTTTGTGTATTTTCTCAAACATACACCCTCAAGGGGGGTTGCAATTTCTGCCATTACATTTTGCACTTTTTTTTTTTTTTTTATGAAACTTTACAATTGGAAGTATGTGTCTAGAAGTAATATTTAAGGAAATAGGCTATTGTTTCGATCTCTATGAATCAATCTGTATGTACGAGTGATCGCCAATAATTTAAATTATGGTGTGAGCGTAATAAATAATCAGTTAATAAGTCATCTAAATATGATTCCTAAAATTTTACACATTAAATTAGCATACAGAAAATATACGGAAAATCAGTGATAAGTTGAATAATAATAAGTACACCTATAGAAGTTTTATTTTATGGATTAGAATGCAGTTCATTACACTCCTAGTAATTCAAAATGTATATCTATTTGAAAAAAGTAAATTATTGTTTTTGTCATGAAGGCATTTTTGGTAAGCATAAAACTTTTTCCTTAAAATTTTAAAATAAAAAAAATTGCGGCAAAATAATTTACAAAAAATCAATTACGATAAAAGTAAAATAAATAATTGAAAATAATCTTAAAAATCAGAATTAGATTTAAAAAAAGTGTTAATCATGACGGCGTATGCTTCCTTTATGTATCATTATCCACATCTTGATAGGAAATTGTGATCCATGTACCATTAAAAAATACATCATTGCTCGAAAATGCCCAATTCTACAAGTTTTCTGCAGTCAATGCTTTTCGCACGTAATAACTTATTTTATATTTCTCATTTTCAATAGTCTCGTGGAAATATGTATAACTGAAAATGCATTGATTGTAAATATTATTACACAGGGGTTTTTTTTTGGGGGGGGGGGGCAATAGTAAAGAAAGGCTATTCAAAAAACATGAATTAATTCTCTATTCGAACTACGGAATTTTGTATGTAAAAATTTAAAAAAAGAATAAAAATAGTCAAATTTAAAAAATGATTGGCCACTGCACACCACAATCTAATTGAAAACTGCAAACTACATCAAAGTTATTAAAAATCTCGAATGGAAAAATCACTTTTATCCTTTTCATTTATTTTTCTTTTTAGCTGGACACGAAGTCAAAATGACTCATTCTTCCACTGCAGGGTTAATTACTATGCATTGTTTTTGATACTTTAGAACTCATGTCACTGAACTATCTTCATCGAATTCATCGAATAGCGTTTAAAATAATTCTTTGACTTAACCCCTTAACCTACTACGTGTACAACTTAGTACAAGTACGTGTGGACACGTGGTCTTTTATTCTGGCCAAAACTGATTATCATGGGCCAGGCCCGTAGTACACCGGTCTGGACAAATGTAAATATTACAGGCATGGCCCCTGATACAATGATCGACCCAAATGTAAATATTACAGGCATGGCCCCTGATACAATGATCGAGCCAAATGTAAATATCATGGGCATGGCCCGTGGTGAGACAGTAAAGAACAACCGGATTACTAATAAATCTTTTGTGGTATATCTACCACAATTATTACGTCAGGTTATAATTACTCATCAAATATTCCACAAAATTAAACCAGTTGCATCTTACACATGTATTACATCACATTTATATTACATTATATGTATTGATATTTATCCGTAAGTCGTGCGCGTTTGGTACAACTTAGGACTGATTTGCCAACCATGGAATGGCTCTAAAGCTGCGCGATTTTGTTTATATTTTGGACCCAGACTGTTGAAACGTAAATAGTAGGATAAGGGGTTAAAGAGCGTTTACTTCAGCATGCTTATCGTGCATTTCTGTATAAAACTCACACGTTTTATATGCAGTAATTTTTACAAGCTTTAGAAGAAAAAAAAATTTCAAAAAAGATAGCGGCAGTGTTAACTTTATTTTAGAGTAGAAAGATTATACTTTGCTGCATTATGTTACTTCTAAGTTATAGAGTATGCTTTCGTTACCAAAATTTATTTTTTACGACAGTTCTTTTTTGTAAGCATTTTCTATTCAATTTAACGGAGGTTTATATAAATGTTACATTTTCTTAGCTTGCGACTTAAAACCTTAATTTCAACTCCATTCAGAAAATTGAAGAAAATAATATAAAATGACACTTCAAATAGTAAATGTGGGGGAGGGGGGGGGCGGAACTAAACAGCAGAAAATCGTAACGCATATAATTAAATAACCATTCTATACGTTTTTCTCTCACACATACAAATAAATCCAGAAATTCCAAACGGAGAAAAATAATAAAAAAGAAAAGACTGCAGACAATAGTAAATTCCGCTGATACTACCTCCCACCAAATTCCAAAACAGAAAAACGCTATGTGTATCAAGCTCGTTTTAAAACTCGTGGAAACAATTTGTATTTTTATCCATGTGTTTTGCTTCACTGGCTACAAGTCTCATGTTCTTTGATGCGTAGCAGATAGTGTTTAGAACGATTTTTCAAGTTCTGTTCTCATTGCCCTGAGGCTAGGAAAGAAAGGAACCTTACTGGTAAAGGAGTAATACCAAAACTGTCTTTACTAAATTTGGGTTACTAGCTTTGTTCCGGTATTTTTCGAAAGAGAGTTTGTATTTGTAAAGTTCACAGTCTCCGAACGTGCTGTGTGTTTAATAACTTAGCTGCATGCGAGAAATCGGGTAAAAAAAATAATAGGAAACACATTTACGGAGTACTTTTTAAAAAGATAGATACCTTTTATGCAAGAAGGAAGCGTACCAAAGAATATGAGTTTAGGTAAAAGAGTATAAGCCTGTGCTATAAATGGGGGGGGAGGGGGATCATCTTTTATGCATTAAATTAGACAACAGATTGTTAGTTACAAGATGAATACATATTTTATTTTGCAACTTTAATAATTAGAAAATAAAAGGTTACCCCCACCCACCCACCCACACACCCGCCCAAGATAAAATCATTTATTATGTTTCAAAACTTTGCTCAATACATTTTTAAATTATCTTTAAGAAACCTCTGGTGAATACAGAAAATAAATACAAATCTGATTAAGAAGAAGAAATCTGATTAAGAAACTTTCAAACAGTACGAGATACCTGTAAAACTACTTTAATAGCAACATTACGAGTATGTATGCGAAGCTGCCATTTTTGACATTTTGTAACAATGTTGAAATTTCGTTCATTTTAATAACGTGTAACATCACTAAAATATATTTTAGTTCATAAGGGTAATATGCAGTAAACTCTCTGTAAGGCGGACTCTGTGTAAGACGGAACTCTGTCTAACTCGGAAAGATTTTCAAGTCCCTGGGAATCCACAGACGTAGAGTAAAATTTTTATTAGGCGGTATATTGTCTACTGCGGAAAATTTTCTTGGTCCCGGTCGATTCCGCCTTAAACAGAGTTCACTGTATTCGAATTATTTGGGATGGTACTGTATTAGAACGACAAAATATACGAAAACAGAAAGGAAAACGCATATTGTTATTGAAAACGCATACTTAAAAATAAGGGGAAAATCATGCGTCAAGCATATATTATTAAACACTTTCAAACATTTAAGGAATATTGTAATAAAACTTCATCGTTTAGTAAAATGAAAAAAGATATCTCTGATCAATTTAGAAAACGCAATGAAACAATGTGAAAAACCAATTTCTGCAATTGCGGTCCATAGTCGCAAAGATAGTCAAATTCTTCCGTTCTGCGTATGATCTGTAGCTGATATAATTTTGTAAAAGTTAGAAGTTCATTTCATAGTTCAGTTGGAATACTCATAACAGTTAAAAATTTACCTTCAGCAATTTACGACAACAGAGGGATTTTTACACTAATAATTTTGAGAAATCTTGTATATTACACAGATTTTTTATACACAACACATATTAAGCTGAAATTTGATTGATAAAACTCAGGACGCAACTAAAAAAAAAAAAAAATGCACTTCCAACAATTACCATCCAAATGAGGCAATTTATCCAGCTCTTTGCATAGCCCCGTACATGAATTTATATTCTACAAACATGGCTCAATATACTAAATAAAGTTAAGCTGTGAAACGTATAATACAATTAAAAACCACCGTTAAGCAATATGCGCTCATAGACAGTAATAATGCTTACCTAAAAATTAAAGTTAAAAACTAATACCACAATTAAAAATGCATTTCCAGCAATTAGTTCTCACAGACAGTATTGCAACTGAATTGTTTTGCGTGTCCCTATAAATGAACAATAAATGCTATGCGTACGATACTCTACAGTAAGCATCTTCTAGTGCACCTCAGTAATGTATATTAATATCAGTAGTTTTAAAATAGCGTAACATCCTTAAAATGAAACTCAAAAGATTTTTCACCATAGATCATAATGTAACGGAATTATTTTAAATGTCCCAGTAAACGAACTATAAATGCTATACACTTAATTTTCAATAGCGAACAACATTCTATAGTAAACTCAATAGCATATCGATTACATGTCAATCCGAGTATATTTACGAGAATTAGAGTATGGATAGGTAGGCGGCAGCAAACCGATGTCAAAAGACTTAGAGTGTTTAAAAAGAATCGAAAAATTGTTTAAGACAATCTAACTATTTCTATGTTTCTGTGTATGAACTATACGGGAGCATGGTACGATTTGTGTGCATGTCCATTCTGTAATCTTCAAGCGTTTTCTCTAGCATATGAACTGCTTTATGCATTTTTTTAAATTTCCTGAAATGCGAATAAAATTACTTTATTATATAAAGTATTAGGGGTACCGGAAAATTCTGTCTCATAATGTTCTTTCACGCCTACTTTTTAAAAATTTAGATTTCTTCATTGACACCACTTTTTTGAAATGGTAAAATTCCCATAGTTTTCACATTTTACATTAAGATGAAAACAATGGAAATTTTACCATTTCAAAAAAGTGGTGCCAATGAAGAAATCTGAATTTTAAAAAAGTAGGCTTGAAAGAACATTCTGCGACAGAATTTTTCGGTACCCCTAATACATATAATAAAATTAGTTTAAAGATTAACATTACTTAAGCTGCGATATCTTTTTATTTTTTATTTTTTATATCGTAACTTTAGTTAGAGTTCAAAATTTTGAATGTGATTGATTATTTTTTTACAAATATCATAAATATTAAGGACTTGAAATTGTGCAACGCCATCAAAATTAATTGAAGGAATTACCTCTGATAACTGTATTCATTTTATTTTCGTATGCGTGGCTCTATAAATTACCTCTAAATGTTAAACGCACTATTTTTCACTGAAAATAATCTTTAGTGAATTTAAATAACGTGTCTTTATTATAAAAGAAAACGCGTCTGTCCGGAACGCTGACGCCATTTTGACGGTGGTAACAGCAGGCGATTAAATTTAACTGGATTTTTTTTAAACTTCTAAATATCACACATTTTAAGATTTTATGCATCAAATTGGGAAAAAAAAATGTACTTTCAAAGGCAATTTTTGTTGGAAAACTCTGCAGCAATTTGTTTGAAAACTGTATCACAATTTACTTAATTTTTATTGCTTTTAAAATAATTTTCAAATATGATTAAAAAAACAAAACAAAAAAAACTTGCGTGCATACAATTAGAAAGAAATCTGTTTACACCCAATATAAATATAGTTCAGCATTTGTTTCCAGTTGATATTCAATAACGAAATTAAAATATTCATCAATCAATGAATAAAGCAGCAATACATAAATAAAAAACAAATTTAAGACATGTAATCGAACTATACTCTTCAATCACTGAAATGAACATAATGAAAAAGGTCGATTGTAAATAGTGATCTTTGGCGATTTCTTCGGCTGTTATCTCCTGGTTGAGAGCCCAATGCGAAAGTCTTGATTAAAAAAAAAAATTAAATACTTTATTTGAACGCATAATTGCTATTTTTCATATAAACATGATTTTCGGAATTGTTAGTGAGCATTCTAAAAAAAATATAGTAAATGAAAAAAATCTATTAGAGTTATCAATTAAAACTGCAGCGATCTCACCTCACATGATCAGTATAAAGCGAGTTACTAGCTTAGAGTAACTCGATTGGCCTTTTGCTCGACGCTAACGTTCTCGCCTCCTGATCATGAGATCCCTGGTTCAAATCCCATCCTCTCCTCAAAACAAATGGTTTCCATGTATTTTCCCGGGTTTATCCCCTTGTATTAGTATGTAGTAATTTCTAGGGCGGCCTCACGATTTACAACAAAAGGATTATATTCGTAGATAAATTTTAAAAGCCTACACCGATCACGCGAAAACACTAGCAAGCTAATGTTAAACCGGTGGCAGCGTTCTTTCCAGATTTCTCGTATGCATTTCAGTTTTTTTTTTTTTTTTTTTTTTTTTTGGCCATAGATAGATGAGATTATCTCAAGCCGGTTAATACATTGCTAGTGTTAATGATGATGGGCTATAAAACAATGGAAAATATTTAAAAGATACATGACATCAAATCGACATTTTTTTAAAAAAATGAAAAGAACTTTAAAAAAAAATCCTGCCCTATTTCAGAATTCCTTTTTCATTCACAATTTTTGGTACTTTTTATTTTATGAATATCTCACTAAAAATACCTTATTGTTTTCAAACGAATACAAAACAACGACACCCATATGACACATATCTAATATACGCGCTTTTAAAGCCAGGTATAGTATTTTCGACTTGCTTTTCTCACGACACAATTGCCTAGACAACAATTAAATAGGAAGACAACAAATTCAGCATTCAGCTCATCACTGAAGCCAATCAGCTGTTTACGACAAGTGAGCACCGGCGTATTATTCAGTCTCATTAAAGCACAATGGTCGGCAGAGCGTGGAACGCGAGAGCTAAAGCATGACATTTGCATAGATGAATTGACGTCATAAAGCTGCTGTAACAGGGCGAATCAAGGCGTAAAGGTAATAAGCACAGGCTACTAATAAAATTGCCTTAAAACAGGCAATTAGTCAGCAGAAATTAGTTTGACAGACGCTGTATTTTTGCGAGCGACAGGATGATGTTTAATTTAGCAGGGAAACGCCTTAAAGTAGATATCAATGAAAAAAACGATTTTATTTAATCAGCCGTTATAATCTGAAAAGAAACTGGAAAAACAACTTTATTTTAAAAGGTATTTCAATTGTGAATTATTACATTTTTTAGAGTTGAAATATTTTGTAGCTTAAATTTAGAGACAGGAAAACTTTAAATTCTGATTATTGCTGAAACATCAGTTGAGGTTTATTGTGGAGACCCGAAAAGTTTTTGTTTTGTGTTTGCTAGTTTGTCTGATAACTGCCCCCAAAAGTATACGATTATCTTATAATTAAGTATGATGGCGGGATACTCGAAATTAGCTGTAAAGTTTACTGTTAAATTTAGTCGATTCGTACAAAAAAATATAGAACATTTCTTTTCATATCATAATGCTTTTTCTACGGGAATTCGGACGATTTTAAAATTCCGTTATTCACAGAAAGAAAATAGTACATTTTTTTTAAATAATTCATTTAAACGTTAAATTGTGGGATACTAAACTGTCGATATGGAGATCTTAAATTAATCCGTTTACTTTGAAAATTTATCAGAAATTTCCTATTGAGTAACTTTGAGAAATTGTATGAATTTGTTCGAGAAATATAAAACATTTCACTTATCATTTTTTACAAATTTTAAAATGCATTTCCTTTTATTTTCCTCTTTCCATTAATAGTTGCCTAGCAACAGTATTTCAAGTGCATATACATAAAGTAAATCGCAGTATTTTGACCCAATATTTTATTTGCAAAATTAGATGACAAGCCCGACCGGCGGCGTTGTCCGGGTCCGTAAATCTTCCTTAAAATCAACTGTTGAATGATTTTATATGTTTTCTAAATTTTTTCCAAACGCAAAAAAAGGTTAGGACTTCACCTAACACCCGAATTAGTTACCTAAGGTTAGGACTTCGAACAATGCAAAAGAGCAGTTTTCGTATCGTTTCTGCTTTGAGATTTCGGGAATGGACGCCACGATCCACTTTGAGAAAAACAATGCTTTTTTGATGAATGGTTTGTTGAACTTTTTAGTACTACTTGATTACCCCGCCGACCGATCTCACCAAATTATACAAATTGACATAATTTTTATTTTAAATAACAAAAGAAGAAATAAATGAGTAAAACATTAAGGAAAATACAAATAAAAATTCGAAATAAAAATCACTTGATGACGTAACAAACACGTGTATAGTGTTTAATGTCAAGTAAATGTGACATTTTCGATCATCCATTATTTTCATTTAATCTTATAATTTGACAATAGAGATTTGGACGAAGGGATAATCAAGTAGTATCAAATTTTTAATATGTCGACTAACAAAAAATGAAAAATATAAGATTCAAGTGCATCCGGACTTCTCTTGGACTATTCTCATCCAAATTTTCAGACCTATACGTGCGGTAGATTTCACTAGCTATCACAGGCAGACAGAAACGCGGACAAACTTTATTTATAGTATAGATTGATAGCTTTTTTTTCAGGTATTTTTAGTATACTTTTTCTATTGAAATAAATGAGAATTTATTTGGATAAATGAGTGTTTATTTGGATAAATGATCTCTCTTAACTACTATAAAATGACCACTGAAACACTTTTTTTTTCCAAACGAAATATTAATAAACGGTCAAGTGCGAGTATTACTCGCGTACAGAGGGTTCCGTAGAATAAATATATGAATTTGTAATTGTATTATAAAAAAAAAAAAAAAAAAAAAAAAAAAAACGTAAAAGCATACTAAGACTTTGTAAAAAACTATATAACGTAGGGTTGGGTATAACAGTATATATTAGAAAAGTGTAAATGGATATATCGTGAAAGTTCAAAGAGATATGGAACCTAAATAATATCAAATATAGCTATTCTGTGTAACTCATTTTTTAATATTATCCTAATCTGTTTATGATGAACTTAATTCGGTACCGACAAAAAAAGCAGCGCATATTTAAACTTCGTTTGGCATTTCATAAAACTAAATTCAGCCTAGAAATAACCTTTATTTCTACAGTGTAGCTAAAACAAAACCTTTGTTCAAAGTTTAAATTTGGCATTGTGCTAAGCGCGCTTCGAAAAGAGCTCGCAAAGTTGCAATGCCGAGTTGGTCAGGGCCGCATTTTTTCAGATTTTTAATTAAATTTTAAGGTCACTCGAGGCGTATTGAGAGATACACTCAATGCAAACTAGTCGCGAATCCCACAGTATTTATGTGATTCATTCTAATTAAACCTTTCGAGGGCGGTGTCCTTAAAAAAAGGACACCTAATTTTAATTCCAAAACAGACAAACGGCACCAAGAATATTTAATTAAAATTTTCCTTTTATCATGTACGTGAAAATACGCAAGCTCGTATTTTCCAATAAATTCGTTTATAAATTCTGGTGCCAGTCCATTATTTCATAAGTTTATAAACATAATTACTCCGCGCCGGAAAGGCCTAAGTGGTCGCAAGTCTCTTAAAGCTTCAAAATTTTAGAAATTTTAATTTTTTAAGATGTTAAACTCCTATCTTTTCTGAACATTTTGATATAATTGTTTCC
Source organism: Maratus speciosus (assembly GCA_963932465.1). Taxonomy (NCBI): domain Eukaryota; kingdom Metazoa; phylum Arthropoda; class Arachnida; order Araneae; family Salticidae; genus Maratus; species Maratus speciosus. The sequence goes on from OZ010790.1 coordinate 468,142,223, forward strand.
TTAAAATTCCCATTAGAACAGAAGTCATGGCTTTTAGAATTATACTCGCTCAATAGCTGAAGCGGTGTTTCCGAAATTTTGAAGTCATTTTTCTCTAAATGTCGTTTTTTGGGCATAACGCGCAGGATAACTCAAAAACTTCTGAATATTTTTTCATGGCATTTTCAAAACACGTATTTCATGTTAGTCTGTATAAATTGAACCGAAAATTTTCTTTTTATTATTCAAAAAAACATTTTTTTTTTTTTTTTTAGGTAATTATACTGTTGAAATTTTCAAAATTTTGCATTTGCTAATTGCAAAATTGCATTAAAAATATAAAAATGCTTTAAATACAAATTTATTTAAGTTCAGGGTAATTATTACAATCTGAAGTATAAGTAAGCACTAAAATTTTCATTCCAGTTGCAATATTTATTTTGTAATCCTGCAAACTGTTATGCCAATTTTCTGTTCGACAAATGTCTAACAGTTTCGAGCCCCCTATAAATACTAATTCTGCATCTTGCAATTTTTTAAATACATGAAATGAAAGAACATACTTATATCTTTCATCCCAATTAAAACTGTGTTTTAAAATCATATACGTTTTAAGACATTAAATGCAGAAAATGGTCTTTCTTTTTTACTTTTTTCTAATTTTTAGAGTCCTGAGACCCCTGAAATTAGTATGTTTTTAACAATTTGAGATTTATTGCTTTCATACTGTTACTGGATATTACATTACACATATATATTATTAAAAGTTGTTAACAAGGCATAGAGTACGCCGCCCCTGTCATTGTGTATGTCCAAACTGGTCGTATCTTTAAGGGTTAATATCTTGGCTAATTACCGATGATTTTTTCCGAAATTCATTATCAACAATGCTTTTATACATCTGCTACGATAGGTATATCCAGCGATGCTCAGCAATTTTTCTGAATGCCCGTAAATCGAAATTTGTGTGTAACAGAAAAATGCGATTTTCTCAAAAACTATTTGACCTATGGTGATGGCTATAATTTTCCGGTAAGGTTTAAATTAACGTCTACTACCTCTAATTTTTTCATAATTTTAGTTTCAGTAGATTCTGAATTAGATGGGGGAGAACATATTTTTGCGCTACATTTTCGACAATATCTTTGAAAATATAATACCCAAAATTAAAAGGAATGTATTTTTGAGTTCAGCGTTACGAAAGCTTTCGCACGATACCCCACACGATATACATAGTTTTTTTTTTTTTCAAGTACCATAATTAGCCCTCTACATTTTTACTAAATATATTTATGAATGTTTATTAATTTGAAAATATGTGGGTCAATGGTCTTTATTACTTCCCTGAATTTGAACTTTCCACGTTCCATAATTTACGAGTAAAATGGCTGTGACAGACAGACACAAGAGTGATCTTATAATGGTTCCGTTTTTACTTTTTAAGTACGGAACCCTAAAAATTACGAAAACGTTGAGTTCGTGTAAATTGGGTATAAGTCTCCACCCCACCCCCCTCTTATATCGCCAACCTTGACCGTGACCCAATTGCGGAATATTTGCCATCATGATGTCAACATTTGGTGGAAGACCCGATCAGAGAAAACTAATCTGTAACTAGAGCAGTTTCAAAAATAGTAAGACTATGTCATTGGAGTATTTTAGTGAGTAGAACGAAGAAAATTATTTTCATTGCTGCAATCTTGTTGAAACTTATGTATTTAAAATTATATTGGATACTACTTAGTTATGCCGTCGGCCAAAAATCTATGGCGAAACTATAAGATTAAATGCCAATAACTGTTGATCGGAAATGTCACATTCACTTTACTTTAAGCAAGTTACAGGTGTTTACGCCATCAAGTAAATCTTATTTCGACGTTTTATGGCACAGATGTCATATACGCCCCCACATTGGCGCGATTTTTTTCTGACGCCAATTTCATATACGCAACGGGTACTTAACAGGCGCCAAAGTGCCGTTATTTTGCTTGATTTGGTAACCCGATGTTTTTTTATGCTGTTGATGTTTTCGCGAAATTGGCGTTAGCAAAAAATCGCGCCAATATCGGGCATATATATGACATCTGTGCCCGTTTTATTTGTATTTTTATTAATGTTATACTAATTTGTTCTTTCGTTATTTAATAAAAATTATGGGAACTACTTAGTTATCCCGTCGGCCAATTTCGCCAAATTACATAAATCGCCAAACCACTCGCCAAATAATACAAATTGACATAATTTTTATTTTAAATAACTAAAGAACAAATAAATTAGTATAACATTAATAAAAATACAAATAAAATGTCGAAATAAAAATCACTTGATGGCGTAAACAAGTGTAACTTGCTTAAAGTCATAAGTGAATGTGACATTTACGATCAACCATTATTGGCATTTAATCTTATAGTTTGGTGATAGATTTTTGGGTCGACGGGATAACTAAGTAGTACCAAAAAAACTAACTATAGAACAAAACAATTTATAGAATTTTTAAAAAAGAAAATAAAAGTATGTAAACAATTTATTAATAAATTAACAATATCCAGGTTAACATGTCAGGCAAAATAACGCCATTTTGGCGCCAATTAGGTACCCCGGTGCGTATATGACATCTGTGCCGTTTATTTATTGTAGTTATTTTAGTTTTATGTTATTTACCATTTTCGGTACTTCTTAGTTATCCCGTCGACCAAATTACTGTCGCCAAATTGTAAGATTAAATGCCAATAATGGCCAATAAAACCATTAATTCGACGTTTTATTCGTATTTTTATTAATGTTTTACTAATTTATTTGTTCTTTCGTTTTTTAAAATAAAAATTATGTCAATGTGTATAATTTGGCGAGTGGTTTGGCGATTTATATAATTTGGCGAAATTGGTCGACGGTATAAGTAAGAAGTACCCCATTTTCAATAATGTTATGGGCACAAATGTCATACGCACCGGATTTGACGTGTATTTTTTTCTGATGTCAATTTGGCGAAAACCTCGTTTTTGAATACCAGTTACATATACATTTTAAAATTATTTTCTATTATTTTAAAAAGGAATAATAACTTAAAAAGTTTAATTAATAATTACAGAACAAAATAATTTATATAATTTTAAAAAGAAAAAAGAAAATACACAATTTATAAATAAATAAACAATAGACGGGTTACAATATCAGGTTAAATAACGCCATTTTGGCGCCAGTTAGGTACCTCGGTGCGTATATGACACTGTGCCATGTTATGTATTTAATATTGCTAAATTAACGTCTTTAACAGATTTACAACGATAAACAAGATTGACAATTGACAACCATTTTTGGCGATCTATCTCCAGGGCGCGGATAATACGCAAGTAGCTTCTTTTTTAATGAATTATACACTTAAATATAAGATTTAAAAGTAGAACTTTTAATTACTTCATCTTCTCTTGTTTTTCAATAGTAATTAAAAATCTCTGATCAAAACAATCAAATTATTGTTCTTCACTGATTATAAAACAAATGCATATATTTTTCATGCTATTGAAATTAATGATAAAGAGGGGGATAATTAAAACTGATTGGGATATATTAATTGTGAAAATATAAAAGTAAATAATGGGACGCATTTGCTGATGCCATTACCTGCGCAGAAATTTTGAAAATTAACCATTGAGCTACGCGTTTATTAGATTGAAAAACCCAACTGGGATTTGAAAATATTATAAAGTGGTAAAAATAATAGAAGGGAAAATATGGATTATGAACTCTCTTGATGCAATTTAAATGTCTAATAAGGACAAAAAAAAAGTACTTCCGATTTTCAGAACTAATATAATTATTGTTAAGGTTTATCGGTGATTTCCAGAAGTATTTAGTAATATTTTCTATACTTTTTTTTTCTTTCAATGCTGTAAAAGAAATATCTAAAAAGAAAAACTTCGCTGATCAACTCTTTAAAAATGAAAATATTTTAAATTTTAATATATTACCAGGCATGGAAAGTGCACAAGTGCGGATTGCTTCGTGCAAATGACTCCATGTTAAACATGAAGAGGTTGGGAAGGGGGGGGGGGGGGGATAGAGAGCATTTTCATTCATGAAAAAACAAACATTGTCAAAATTACGTAATTTTTATTGACTCATTATTCCACTCTTGCTAAGATTAAAATTTCCATTCCTGCAGTCAAATTTAACGGCTTGTAATAATAACGGTGGACCAGAAGGACCTAAATCTAGTTTATAAGAACGCTATTAAATTTTTGCTGTAAACACAGTAAATCACTGTAATTTTATAAAGAAAAATGGGAGTTGCAGGCAGAAAACGGCACCACTTTAGGAATGCAAATGTTCTGTAGCGTACTTACAAAAACGGGATCACCAAAGATGATTTTTCTGTTTTATATTCTTTACATAAACAAGGGTAATAAATATGTAATTTTTTAAATATTAAATTGAAAAAAAAAATTTCACAAAATTAACTGGATATTTTTTAACATTTATGCATGTCTAAAAATGCAAGATATTTAGACAATTTCTATAGACAGTCCTATAGAGAGTTTTATCTTCGATACATTTTCTATAACGTATTAGCATATACAGTAAAACCTCCCTAAAGTGACCACGTTCTGTTCCAATAAAAAATGGTCGCTTCGAGAGGTGGTCTCTTACTGGAGGTCATGTTTAAATCTAGATTTTAATTGTTAAAAAAAGGTAACAATGATACTAAAATTAAATTTTTATATTTTTTTGTAATTTGAAAAATAAAGTCTCAAAATAAAAGTTAATTACTGCAGAGGATAAAAAATGAATACTTAACGTTTGCTTTGATTTTACGGTTTTACCTTTTAAAACTTATTTCCCAGTCCCTTCGAAGTTCAGTAAATAAATGCAATTTTTTTTGACGAGAACAAATAATGACGATTTAATTAATTTATCTATTTCTTTGAGAGTTTCCCGACAGAATAGAGCAGAGGAGTTTATTGACCGTAATTATTAATTTATCATCAGAGTTAAATTCATTGCCTAAAAAGGCACAAAGGGTTTTAAACACTTAAAATTTACCGGGATAGAAAAGATCTAAACTTAGTTTAGAAGTTTGATGAATAATGCGCTCTAAGGAATCATTTTTCTAATAAAACCTTCATCAAGCGACCAGGAAAAAACGGAATTTCCTTCAAAGAAATTGGTCTTTCATAGAGGAGTTCATCTGGGATGATCTCTGGATGGAGGTAAATTTAGTATTGAGCCTATAGGAATAAATTTCGTTCCATGAAAAAATCGTCGTTCAGGGAGGTGGTCGCTTAATGGAAGTGGTCGCACAGGGAGGTTTCACTGTACCATTTTCATTTTAAAGCTATAGTGCGAATACTGTTATAAAGCTGTGCTATCGTTTATATAGAAAATACTGTGTAAGCCATATTACTTTCAAAGGCCGATAACATGTCGAGTCAAATAAATAATTCCTCAGGTGAAAATAAACTGCAGCGTTTGTGTTGTGGAAAATGAAAGAAAATTTCATTCATTCATTTGGTTAAAAAAGAGAAATCTACTGCACGTATCAAATCTCGATAATGCAAAAAAGGCATAAAATATAACTTTTAACTAAACTGATTTCAAAAGTACTTTGTGCATAATCAATTTTGTGAAGAAAGTTTTAATATATTGACCATCTTGATAGAGTTACAGCGATAGATATTTCTTTGCAATAGGACACTTGAACCTACAGAAAAAAACAGCAAGTATACCTGTTAAAGATGAAGGTTTCGATGGGGCAGTGAGAACATTTTCAAAGGCACTTTTACATAATCAATTTTGCGAAGATAGTTTTAATATATTGACCATCTTGATATAGCTACAACGATAGATACTTCTTTGATATAGGAGACTTGGCACGATAGAGAAAGCGGCAAGGTTGAATTTGGTAAGAAAAGTAAAATTCTTGAAAGCACTTTCTGGTGATCTTTATTTAGATTTTAAAAGATCATTTTATTACATATCTATATGAAATATTAAAATGTACTTCTGAGGTAATTAAGTAGTAAATATATAAGCGAAATAAATGTATTTGTGAGCCAAGTCCTGGAAAAATCACACTACTGACATATCTACAACTAAACGGACGAATAACGTCGGCCCTAAGCCAATCGGCACAAAATCATAAAATACGACGGACAGCGTCAATACCTTTTGTAACGGAAGTATCCAGTAAAGAAATATTAATATATATAAATTGAAATACAATATAAATTTAAAACAAAGACAATTTAAAAATTAGAAATAACCACTATGGCATGTAATAAAAATTTACCAATAAGGTAGTTTATTATTAAATTTGCCATACAATATACTATCTATTTATTTCTGTAAACAATTTCGCGGTTATACACGTTAATTATTTATATATGTATATATTTTTTTTTTCAAAATGCTACGTTTTATGAATTCCATTTTCAATCTTTATCTTAAGGCTCAAATCTAAAGAAGCAACTTACTGAATTCATTTTGTTCGGAAATGCATGAAATTAGCAGGCGTTCTTATTAGGAAACTATGTAATCGAATGGTGTTTTGTCCATTTTTTGCTAAAGGCATATCTTTCAGAAAATATTGTCAAAGCAGGCGTTTTGAACCGAATTTCTGGACGCAACAGCGTCTGAAAGGAGAAAAACTTGTCATGTCATAACAATCGCTTATAACTCGATAAGTAATTTATCGAAAAATGAGAACACCATTTGATTTTAAATCTCTTCAATTGTCAAGCCTAGTAATTTCATACCTTTACGTTTAAGAAATAGTCGGAAAATGTGTCAAAGTTTCGGTTTGTTGAGCAGGGAATTTGAGAACCACCTTAAGGGGTCACTGCACTCTTAAAATTGGAAAGGAAAAAAAAAGATCATTTTCAACATTTAATATCTTAAAATGTATATGATTTAAGAACACAATTTTTATTGGGATGAAAGATATAATTATGTTCTTTCATTTCATGTATTTGAAAAAAATGCAAGATGCAGAATTAGTATTTATAGAAGGCTCCAAACTGTCAGACATTTGTCGAGCAGAAAATTGGTCAAACAGTTTCTGCGCAGGCTTATAAAATAAATTTTGAAATTAGAATGGATGTTTTGTGCCTAATTATACTTCAGATTGTAATAACTACCCAGAACCTAAATAAATTTGTATTTAAAGTATTTTTATATTTTTAATACATAGTTGTATTTAACTAATACAAAAGTTTGAAATTTTTAATAGTATAATCACTAAAAAAATATTTTTTTGAACAATAAAAATGAAATTTAAGATACAGTTTATACAGAACATGAAACATGTTTTGAAAATTTCATGAAAAAGAAATCAAAGGTTTTTGAGATATCCTGCGCATTACACCCAAAAAAGTCATTTGGAGAAAAAAGATGTGAAAGTTTCGGAAACGCCGCTTCAGCTATTGAGCGGATATAAATCTAAAAGCAATAAATTATGTTCTAATGGGAATTTCAAGAAAACAATTACATCAAAATGTTCAGAAAACATAGGAGTTTAACATCTAAAAGAAAATAAAATTTTGAAAATTATAAAGCTTTAAGAATCCACAGACCCCTTAAAGGTGTTTGATAAAATTATGGAGAATCTGCTGTCTTTGTAACTATATAATATACGGAGTTCTTGGTAAAATACAAGAATCTCAAAAATCCTATCTTAGTATGAAATTTACTATTATTAATGGGAGTTTAAATACATTTTGAAATGCTAAAATTAAAGTAATACCGTATGTTTTTCTTTCCACATCTATACGAGTCTAATAAAATTAATTGCCCATAACGGCTTTCTGGCATTGCATGAAATGCCGTCTCGCCTTAGGGTGCGAAAGCATTCCTCATTAGTTTGCAATGAAATGGCATTCACGACGATGTCTGACCTTCATAGGCATAATTTGAAGGCAATTACACGGAAACTTCATCTTTTACATTTTCTGAAAGTACAAGCATTATTAATTTTAATTTTCTTTTTTCACGTGAATATGATAATGGAATCTGTTTCGTAATCAGTTTAATTTGAGAGAAAAAAATGAAAAGTTATTTTAATTTTAGATATAATTTTCTAGAAGAGTTACATAATTGCAAAAGATAGTCAAAGAATTATATAACTGGTAGAAGTGTGGGAGGGAGAACCAACGTTTTATTTACTTGCTCATTTTTTACAATTCTTTCTCTTGCTAAATTATCCAGTTTCCCTGATACCACTTTCGTTTTAATATACATAACTTTTTTTCTATCCGTTAAGTAACACTTTCACAATCAAATTTTTCGCCTGAGAGTATTTCATAAAAAAACTAAAATTGATTGGTATAAGTAAAGACTGTGGAAGAATGAAATTATGATGTATTTCTGTATACAGAAAGAAGGCTAGAATACCCTCAGTTGGAGACATTTTTCCAGTTTAATATTATATATGAGGACGTGAATTTTAAAACTCGCTTTATAAAGAAAATCAAATATTGGGAATTCACGAAAAACCTCTGACTGCGTCCATTGGTTTTCATTGTAAACAAAGATTTTACAATGCCAGAAATACAGGGTAAAACTAGTTTTTTATGCAGATTGTAGTGGTTTTTGTAGTGCAGATTCACAAAAACAGGGCTGCAGGATTTTAGCCAGGCCAAAAAAAGCCGGCAGGCTTTCTTTTGTCTTAAATCATTTTAAAAATGAATTTTTTTGTTAAGTGGGTTTTTTAAAAAAAGATTTTCTTAATTGCAATTTTAATTGTATACACAATGAATATTTTAATATATCAAACTAAATAATTGATTTATAAAAAGAGAACGCTTTTATTTTTTGTTAATAATGAAAATTTAATTTAAAAGAAATTTTTTTAAATTTGTCTATTAATTTACTATAAATTTACACTTCAAACACTTGAAAATTAGATTTATTTTGCTTCAAATTTTATCTTTTTCAAAAGGAAAAAACGCACATTTGCATTATATTATATTCACAGTATATATATACATAAATATATATATATATATATATATATATGTATGTATAATTTTAAAGTCAAAACTAATATGCCATAGCATAAACTCACACAAACATTGTCAAAATTACTTGTAAAATATACAATACAGTTTATGTACTATACAAACTATTTCTTAAATTTAATAAATGTGTTATACAAATGCCATGAATACAAGTCTATAGTAAAAGGAGGGCTAAAAGCACTTCCTAGCCTAGAGAGACTGGAGAGCTTTTCTGTTTCTGACAGTAAATATTCTTGTATATTTTTCACAAAATAAAGTAAGGAAAGAAAATAGAAATGACAAATTATATTTAGTATTTTATTTTAATGATGCCTTGCATATTCAAACCCTTATTTTCTTTGCTATTCCTATTCTAAACCTTTTTTTCACAATGTCCACTTAAGTGAAAAACAAAATGCTGTCTTTCTTCTAACTGAAAACCATTTGATCTTCTTAAATTTATAGTTTCTGATATATATATATATTTTCATTTCTTTGAACTATAATACATTAGTTTTGAGTTGATATTTATTGATGAATTTCTTACAGATAAAACGTAAATGATTTTTTTCTATAAAAAAGCCAATAAAGTCCAATAAAAGCCAGCTTAAAAAAAAAAAACGCTGTCTTTGTTAATAAAAGCCAACCGGTCTGACTTAAAAAAAGGCCGGTTTTTTTGCAGTCCTGTTCACAAATAGAACAGATTGATAGAGAGAACTCCATTTTTTAAATTTTGGATAAGGTAAGTTTTGAAACTCACGTCCTCATATGTATGCATGTACGCACGTTTATCAAGAGATTAAAATAACTTTGAAATATACAAACAAAACTGTTTTAAGTGCCTTTCAAATTGAAATAAGCCTATATTATAGAATTTTAAATACCGGGTTTGCTAAAACTGACAGACTGATTTTAAAATTCAATAACTTGGAAATGGTGACAGCTATTTTAAAAAAATCTTGCAGGAGGGTTATGTAAAGTGTGAGGAGTTTTTTTACCTGAGATTCCCTATTTTAGTTCAAAATAGCAGCAATAGATGCAAACAGGCGCTAAATCCAGGCCTGATTTTTTTCATCTCTCTGTTCTCCAAATATTGATGCGAAAGGAGGTATATGGATTATATGGAAGAATATATGGATTAGGTCCCTAAGCACAAGATTGCGTTGGGAGCTCAGAACCACTCCATATATTTAACCTTCCTTCGCATCAATACTCAGAAAGGAGAGAAACGAAAAATTTGGCCTCAACTTAGCGCCTATTGCTTGCAGCGCCATCTATCGCTGCTATTTTGAACTAAAATCAGAAATCACTTTAAAAAAACTGACATCTTGCATAACTTTCCTGTAATAATTTCTTTAATAACTTTTCAATTTCAAGTTATTGAATTTTAAAATCAGTCAGTCTATTTTAGGACAACCGGTACGATAGGAAGGAAGGGGAATATTAATAAAAATCCCTATTCATGTTAAATCTTAATAGCTAATTCTTTAAGATCTCTGTTTATTCCAAAATACTTTTTGCTTATAAAATTTAAACTCCTAGTTTTAGATCAGTTTCTACAAATGGTATAGCAAGATCTCGTTTACAATTTTCTCAGGTAAAGATGTTTCAAAACCATACAAATCCATATATCAGTAATATATAAAGGAAATCCAGTTACAATATATTTTTTCTTCTATCCGAATAGTTAGAATTTAGCTACGATGTTTAAATCTTGTGAATCCACATACAGTAGAACACCGGAAATCCGAATTAATTTGGATTAACAAAATTTCGTATTATATGAAATACCACTATAAATAGTATAAATAGAAAGGATGGAAACAAATGAGATTATAAACTATAAATTAACAATGTTTCGTTCTATTCTTTTTCTCAGAGTAAAACATTAACATGCATGGCCAAAAAATATTAATGCTTTTTTTTCTTTATCAGGGGGTTTTTATCCTTAAAATTTCAAATAAATTTCAGTTTGGATTATCTGGACTTTCGGGCTAGCGGGGATCTACTGTATTTAACAGAACTCTTTATGCTGATCAATACACTTCTTTTTCTCCTCACAAATAAAGAACCAACTGTTTGTAAATGACGCGCCATCGTTTAGATTGAATGACTAACTACGCCTGCTAAGGTAAAACCTTTAATATATCTTGAAACAGAATGTTTTTTAAAAGGACTTTACTCGTTTGCAAGTTATTTTTAGTTTATTAATTACTTTTTACGATCACTACCTCCTTTTTGTAGGTGGTATAATCACAAGTACGATAAGTACTACAAATTATCATAATGCTTATATATGGATAAAAGTCTTAGAGTACTGAGGAAAATGATGCATTGCCTTTATGTTCTTTAATTGCTAACAAAAAAATATTTTTTTTCATACTAGCAGCCCTTGGCGACCAGTTTGGTCTCCCTTAAAATTTATGTTTGGGAAAACATGCTAAGCATTGTATCATGTTACTTTCATTCATAATTTAATTTACTTTGGCTCCCTTAAATATAATCCCTTAAACTTTTCTTTTTTTTGGCATTAAAATATCTCAATTTGTTGATTTTCTGTAAGCAAGTAAACCCTATTGGTTTACAATGGAAGTCTAACGTCACTTTTGGCAATATGTCGCCAAGTTGGCTATAAACATGGCGGTATTGGGCGACAGAACAGGGTCCCCCCTATGGTAACCCCCCTTATAGTATGGCGATGCATTAAATGCTGTTCAATAACCAATGAGATGCATTTCATTTGGGCGTTGCCATTAAACAATTAACAAATAATCGCGATTTCTGTGCCACATACAATAGCGTAATATATATATATATATAGATAATTGTTTAATATGAAATAATCATTTATCCACTTATAAATTTGTCAAGGTTGATAAATTCTTCATACTGGGTACATAAAAATATGGAATTACACATTGAGCTATATATGTAGAGAGAGAGCTATAAAAAACATTTCAAAGAAAAGAGAAGTTGCCTTCTTATACTTATCTAAATAAATGAAAGCATTAAGTAACCGACGACAACAAAATCAAAGTGAAAAAATATCGCGTCAGTTAAGATAAAAGGATATGAAGTAATATGTGTTGAAAGATTGAAAAAAATGCTGTGTAAACCGGAAGAACTAGAAACAAAGTAATTAAAACATGCTGCGAGCTATCAGTGGCGATATACTTTGTATAAAAATAGCAAAATGAAAGTTTTAAAATGTGTATTGTGTGTCCATTATTACCGATACATTCATTACGAAATTGGGAAATTTTGAAAACGAAAAATTTGTCAATAAGTGAAGGAAGGCAGTTATTCAATGGTTAATTTTTAATATTTATGACGTTGAATTTTAACAAAATTTGTACAAAATACGACCTGTACGCAGTAGCGCGAACTTTTCTAAAATATTGGGTGGGCTGAAAAAATTGAGTAAAATAACACATATTAATTTTTTTCTCTTAGTGTGTAGGTGTGTGAAGAGAGAAGGGGGGGGGGGGGGAGGAGTGAATGACTAAGGATGATAATTGGAAATTAAATTACGCTTTTCTAAGCAAATTTTTAATTATAATTTAATTATAATTTCATAAATAATTATTAAATTATATTCTTATAAGTTCTTCCTTATAAATACATTAATATTTATTTTAACCCATTCAAGAGCGGTGGTATGTTTATGAAACCACTTAATTGTAATTCCCAAATGCCAAATTGGCACCATAATTTTGGTATACATTTTTTTCCCACTTATTATGTATTTGAAAAATAGCTTTTTTTTTCCCAAATAAATTTGCATGTAAATTCCGGTGTCATTCATTCAATTCAACATTTCAGCGAAGGAAGTGCTTTGCCCCTGAAAGGGTTAAATAACATTTGAATTGCTAAGTATTGAAAGTGCAAAAAACAAAATGTCAAGAAAAGCATATATTTTAATTACCAAGCGCTTTATCAATTCAAGACATCAAAACAGATGGCAAAATATGCAGAAAATTTGTTTTCGTAAGAAATTTAACTATACATCCGCTGAAGGGGTTTTCAGTGCTCTGTAAGTCCAATTTATGTCCTTAGTATTTTCCAAAGAAAACTATTTTGAGAAAGTTAATAAAACCAAATTTCATTTCAGCGATTAAAGAATTTAAAAAATAAATTACGAATTAAATCAATTGAAATTGGGTGGGCTTGCGCCCCATGAGACTATATAAGTTGGCGCCACTGACTGTACGCATGCACGGCTGAACAGTGTAGGCCCAAAACAATCTCGGAGGGGTTTCCAATCCACGGAGGAGTAGTCTATTATAGTCTAATGGGTATTTCCTTAATAATAAGCCATAACTTTTGGATACTTTTAGCCCGGACAGTCTGCATTTAAGAAAAATTCTAAGAAAATGTATGCAAAACAAATAAGTTGCAAGAAATGTAATTTCAACTTATCATAAAAAATGAGGATAAGAGTTGTGGATTTAACGTATTCATTATCAAAAAACTTGAAGGGGGTGAAGAAAACTTTACCTAGAAAACAAAATGGAGTATTAATTTTTGTAGTTATGGATTTCGTCCGAAATATCGCATATTTTAATTGAATGAATTTTTCATTGCTAATTAAGCGTTTAGCCAACAGAGCGAAAAAGTGTCCAAGTTGGGACTTGAACACGGGTTATTGATATAGTGCACCAATATTCTGCCAACTGAACCATTCGGACGACACCAGCTTGGCACTCCTCACTCTTTTCACAAGATTCTGGGCTTGATTTGCATCAAGTTTGTCACAGGTTTGTTGCTCATGAAGATATTCCATCTTATCTTGTGCTGCGGCCTTGCTAACATACAAGAGATAAGAACATCTCAAGAATTAATGAACGAAATTTAATCAAACATCAGATTCAGTTAAACTGACAAATTGATGAGAATTAGGTTTAGGTGTATATTCGCTCAACTGGTGACGCAGCTATGCTGCATTTTTCACGATTCTCGTGATAGCTATATCTCAATTAATACACTGCATTTTATCAAAATTCATATTTTGTTAGACACTGACAGGGTGATAAAGCTCAAGTACATATCGCTCAAACGGTAGTGCTGCAAATGCTATGTTTTCAAAATTTCTGCTATTTTCATCATATTTCAAGAACTAATGCACGGAATTTTATCAAACTTCATATTCTGTTAGACCTTCGAAATAAATAGATGCGGATCGGGTTTGGGTGTTTATCGCCCAATGCGTGACACTGCTAAGTTGCATTTTTCACAATTGTCGTGACAGCTATATCTCAAGAACTAATGCATAGAATTTTATGAAACTTCATATTCTATTAGACCACAACATAAATAGATGCTGATTTGATTTAGACTTATCACTCAACTGGGGGCGCTGCTATACGATGTTTGGGGAAATATTTCTGATCTGGTCCGCAATTATTTAATCCAGTTTAGAGAGCGTGGTTTTCATTATTAACTCTATTCTTGTAACTCTCATACACTTTTAACCACAATGCCGCCAGAATCCGTCATTTTCGACGCCAACTTTTGACTGTGAACCCGATTACAGAATATTAGCCCTGTACTTTTTGCGATGAACATTAAAGCTATCTTAATTTTTACTGTGCAGAAATGCACTAAATCTTTTATATAATTTTAATTATTAAAAATGTATCTTGATTCATATTTAATGACCAACAGGGACGGTATTGTTCTGTTCTTTTAACTCATTGATCACTGAAACACCGTGTTTTCGAAAAATACATTATACTTAAAATTTATAATTGTCGATTCTATTATAAATTAATATATTGGAATGTTACATAAGAATGTTTTGTGATGGCCACAGAATACTAGTTCTGTGACCATTTTCATTCAGCAACCCATCTTCTCTCTATAATGCTGGAAATCACGGATATGACATGTTGGGAAGATGTCTATAAGTAGGGGAGATGGGGGCACATGTGAACACGGTGCACATGTGAACATCGTAGTTTTTCGATAGTTATTATAAGCTTTTTTACTTGAAAAAAATTACTAAAGATGATAGCACCTGTAGACGTATGATAAAAAAATTTTTAAGCTCTATGACATTTTGTTTGTCCTCTGTAGCCAAAACACTGTTTTTAGATCTCAAAAGTAAAATCATTGCTCCAAGTTCATAAGCGAATAAATTTATTTATTTATTCATTTATTTGAATGAGTATTTTACCATATACTATGAATACTAATAAACATTTTTGATAAAATTCTTTTTCTTCTAAATTTGAGAAATGTTAATGATTCATCAATTTAACAGAAGCAGCAATGTGGGGCACTTGTGAGCAGGCTAGTTGGGGCAGATATGAACAGTTCATAAGTACTCCAATAATCATTCTGTGATTCTGTTTCTTTCCGTTAACTTAATGAGAGATAATGTCAGTTCCATTATCTACAATTTTCCTGAAATAGAAGATATTTTTCTCACACAAAGTTGATTTTGTATTGAAACTCCCACAAACACATCTTTCAGCAAATACATAAAGAACAACAGGCTCGTTTACGTTCAATTGTACTTTAAATAAATTTAATGTTTTCTAAAATACAATAAGTGTTATATATTATTTTACTAAACGGTTTACAACAATATTTTTTATGCATTGTTAATACAAAATAATTACTTAAAACAACTTTGCAAATTTTTCCTTTACATTTGTTCCAACCTTGCAATGATGGCTTACTTCCATCTCTAAAACAGTTATGTATATGATGCTTTGATTGGAGATAGATACCAGTAATATTTTAAGAAAGTAAAATTTTTAAACTGATAACTACCGTAAAATCCCGATTTTACGCCCCTCTTTCAAAAGCAAAAGAAGTTGGGTTGTGGGGGGGGGGGGATGCATCCAATTGCATCCATTGCACAACAATGGATGCAATAATATAATTCCCCCTTTGTAGCATTTTTCAATTTTGTTGTTTAGTTTATTAGAAATGACAGGAATCTCAGCCCAAGCCGGAAGCGGGCTCTTGTTCAAAGTAAACATTTTCACTTAAAATGCTACAATCAGAACGCGACAATTCATCTTAATAATAATAATATAATATAAAATTACAGAAATGATGCGATTCACTATCTAAAAGAAGATTAAAACAGTTTAAAAGGTATTAAAAAAGGCAGTACTTTCGGCTATGTACCTAACCATCATGATTCAAGATTTAAACAGGTGTTACTAACGTCACTTCTCCATATCTCGCTCACAAAAGCCACTCTTCAAAAAAAAAATTTGAAGCGATTTTTTAACATCCTTTTTGATTAATTAACATATTTTAAACAATTTTAATCATCTTTTAGATAGTGAATCACATCATTTGTGTAGTTTTACATATTGTACAAATTTTATTACCAAATTAAAAAAAACTAAATATTTTAATTTTGTACAGTGTTTTATAATCTTTTGAAAATCACTTATAAAGGGAATTGGATTGTTGTTAATAGGATATAAGGAGTAAATTTCTATCTGATTCTGAAACTTTTGCACGGACAGAGTTAGCAACATAAAGATGCCATGGGATATTCCTGGTTAGTTCTCGCTTTCTGTTTGAAGTCTTTTTCCAGAATTGCTGGAAAACAGAACTCGCGTCTTTCTGCCTTAGTTGTAAAATGATATTTTAAAAGGAATAAAAATTGTGACTTATGCAGATTTCCCAGTCGTTAGGTAGGTCGTTAGGTATATTCTTCCACTTTCATCATTGTTTGTGGAAGCAAAAAAAATAATCCGCTCCTGCTATTCTTGTATCTGTTCAGCAATATATAACCTGACATTTGTATGAAGCTTGTTCTTTACAAAAGGGATTTGTTTAGGAAGAAATCGGGTCCTTTAAAGGATCCTTCACAAAATTGTTCATGTCAAAACAGAACCCTTCACCAAATCATTCATCTCAAAACAGGACCCTTCACAAAAAATTTCATTTAAAAAGCAGGACCCTTCACAAAATCCTTTTTCTTAAAAACAGGCCTTTCACAAATTTTCCCCCATTTTTAAACTAAGCATTTCACAATCTGAATCATTTAAAAGTAAAATCTGACCAGTTACTTTTACATTTATAAAGAAATGTATGTATTTTACATACATATATCTTCTTAAAAATGTATAAACAAGAACCTGAATATAACGATAATTTCAAATTCACAAAGTTATGACTACATTTTTTTCGCAAATGTAAAAAGTTGTTCACAATTTCACAAAAACCAGGACCCTGAAAGTAAAGTCTGGACAAACCCCTGCAAGTTTGCTATTTTAAACAGATTTCCAGAGACATGAAAAGAACGAAACGTTGTCATGAGGAATTATATTTAGGATTAATATTTATTCCTATACAAAAAGAGGTTTTTAAATAAGAAAATTATTCTTGAAACAATTTTCTACTGCGTACTTTCGGTATCGGGTTCGGCGGGATCGGATTTCAAATCGTCCGGTTCGAACTCCTAAATAGAGCCCGAACTCATTTTCAGTATTTATGGGTATTTAAAATATAGTGTAATGGGATATGACTTTCCTCTCACCTTTCCGATTAAATTATTAGTTATTCATTCAATCCTTTTTCTTTTATAACTGGAAATATATACAATTTAACTCTATGTCCCAAATTATGATTCATGAACATTTCATCTTCTAAAGCATTTTCTGTGAATTGTTGAAACTACATTAGAAGATTTACACAATCATTTAATAAATTTTAGAAGGATTTGAGAAGTGATACCTTTTTATAATTATTAAGAATGGTCTGTGTCATCATTTACACTTCTTTCTCAAGCCCACCGCCACGGGGAAAAAACACCTACCTTACCGTCAATGAGAAGTAAATTTTTGAATTTCATTTTAATGATCTTATGCTATTTCGTTATAATATCGCTAAAGTCAATCTTGAGATTTAGCTATAATCGGCCATTGCTTGAAAACTATTTTCTGCTGTTTTTAAATAGTCGGCATAGTCAGTTTCACAGAATATCTTTCCAGTTCGCGTTTTGCAGATTACATATACTAGATCGATAACAGAATCCGTAAAAAAACAGCCACAGGTTGAATTCCTAATTATTCAACGCAACGATGTTAATCCGACCTAACAAAATCCTTATTCCCTTATGCATGCATTTGTTTTAAATATAAAATATGCAAAATTAAGATTTTTTTATCAGTAATTCTTTCACTTTCATTGTTTGTGGAAGCCTGAAAAATAATCCGTTCCTGTTATTCTTGTATCTGTTCAGCAATATATAACCTGACATTTGTATCAAGCTTGTTCTTAAAAAAGGGGGCGCTGGAGAGAAGAAAAAGGAAGCAATTTTTCGCTGCTCAACAACTTTCCGACACATTCGCGGGGCATTTTTAAATGTTAAGCATGGAATTTACATACATTACTATTCAAGTTCTTTGAACCGAGTATTATTCTTCATTTGTCAATAAATGCTTTACATACAGTTAATAAACTCCTCCCTAATTTTAGTATCTTTAAAATCGTCTTTAATCACCAACTCTCATATTTCCTGATAAATTCTTTGTCTTTATAGAAAAAATATAAACAGTATTCTATTTCTTCGTAAAACAATATTGTAAATTTTATGTATTTAAAAATCAAAATTAATTCGTAAATATGTCAGAAGTAACGGCAGCCTTAACAGATTGATTTCATATTTATTATATAGAAAATTCCAAAAGCAAATAATGCCAAGTACAGTTTTTTAAATACTTTGAAAGGACTAATTTCGTTCTATACTCATTCGAAGTCAAACAAGATCAAACTGTTGTGATGTACATTTAACGCAAAGGGTTCCAGATCGGATGCGAGCCATGCAAATCTCACATTTTTCAAAAATTCGTAATGACAAAAATATTTCAGAGTAAGATATTGTCACGCTTCGTAAACTATTTCGGGGTTAAAAATTTAAACATTCTAAAAACTTCGGCACAGATGTCTCAGAAGCACATCGGTATCCTTTTGGCTCCAAAATGGCGATTTTTTTGCCCTGGCAACCCAGCAATTTTGCTGATATTTTAATTCGTATGGCAACACGGTAGATCAGATTGCATGTGTTTTACATTAAAATAAACATTGTGAGTGTTTATAATATAAAATGTGAGTTTTATAATAAAATTGTATTTTTTTTATATAAAATAAGCTTTTTTATAATAAAACTAACACGCTATTTTCGTAAGCTGGGCCTGACAGGTACCCGAAAACGGGTTTTCTCGCCAAAATGGCGCAATAAACCCCCATCGCGCCAACCCCTGTGCGTCTGAGTCATCTGCGCCAAAACTTCTTAAGACTAAATTTTTACATTATGTTTTATGTATAATAACAATGAATCCCCCCCCCCTCTACATCATTCCAAAAGTAGCAACAACGAAAATGTACAATATCTGCATATTAAAGTAGAAAAATCTACATAGACTGTTTCAAAATCGGAAAACTACGGTGGACAATTTGTTTTTCACATAACATTTGTATTAGGATCGCTATTTCCTCAATTCCGATGACCAAATAGTATTCCCCTATTGTTTTACCCTTTCCTCATCAAACAGATCAAATTCGGATTTCCCTTACATTACAAATAAATTCGTATGTAACAAGGTCGCACATCAACATCTTTTAGAGTTAAAAGACAATTCTACGAGTCAAAGATGACAGCTGATAGCAATTCGTTTTTTCTTTTATACTGATATTCATACATATCAAAGATTACGCACTTAATCTTGATTAATATTAAATTTTCATAAACACTTATTGTATCAATTTAGAATGACTAATCTTTGTATAAAAGAAAAAAAACTTTCAAATTTGTTTTTCATAAATACCTTAAACACTACTTTTACTGCTTGAATGCACAGTTACGCCATCATACTAAAAGTTTTATTCGCCCTTTTTAGAGATCGACGAAAAAATTCTGCTTCGATTGCGACCTAAAATCATAGTTTCGCCGAAAATTCGTTTTCGGCAGAAATTCCGCAATTATTCTTTCAATCCTAAAATATTATACTTTCTTGTAAAAGTTTTGAGACCCTTTTTATTATTTATTTTTCTCATAGACCCTTTTTATTATTTATTTTTCTCATAAACCCTTTTTATTATTTATTTTTCTCATAAACCCTTTTTATTATTTATTTTTCTCATAAACCCTTTTTATTATTTATTTTTCTCAATCAGAAGAATTCTAAATTACACTCGAAATAAAATGAACGAATGGTAATATGCAAATTCTCTGAGCGACGAAATAATATTTAAACTGCCATAAGGTGGTCACCGTACCGGACATATATGACTTATATTGACGTACATAGACTTTTTCGCAATAAAGCTATGCTAAAATTTAGAGAAAGGCATTACAAGATTGGTGACAATGGAGGTGATAGCGGTTTACAGAGTTCGAAAAATAAAAACTATGAATTGTAGCTTAACATGCAAGTTCACTGAAAGGAGTAACAATAACCATCATTACTATAAAAACAAGATTTTCATACGTAAATACACCTCACATCCCACCTGCAAATCACCAATAGATCGAGAGGCGACTGCACAGACCTAATCGAGTTGACTCCTGAAATTCCAGGATTAGACAGAACTCTATTCATATATTAAAATGCAACTGGTCTGCCAAGTCATATCTTTGTGGAAAACACCTAAAGACGCGATTGTAGTGGTTGAACTTTAGGTTTATCACTGTGTTTTCCTGCACCCAAACGTATGAAAACATGGTGTACTATGAGCAGGAAAACACAATGGTAAATCTACCAGTCAATCACCAAAATCGTGTTTGCATTTTATTTTTCCACCAAGATATGACTTGGCAGACCAGTTGCATTTTAATATTCTAATCGAGTTTTAACTTATCCTAGAATTTTAGCCGTCAACTCGATGAGGTGATGGTTTGTGCAACAGCCTGCGAGTCTACAATGAAAGAATAAAAAAGTTGAAACTTTGGGACCAGTAAATTGGCAACTCAGGTCAAAATATATTGATTTTTAAAAAAAATATTATCAATAAAGATATTTAAAATTTAAAAAAAAAAGTCACGATATATACAGACTAATGGTCGATTTACAAAGCCGGCATTTCGGCGGATTCCTGTGCATACATCATTCACAAAATTTCACGATGTGTAAAATAATTTTGTCATGCATAAAGAAGTACATAATCATTATCACTAATCCTTTAAAACAACTACTAACGAATAATCACATATTAACATAAGTTTGAATTTTTGTACTTTAACACGAAATGGCTTTTTTGTCAGACATTTACTAAACTGTTTTCAGTGTTTATAGAGTATCTTTACAACTCCGAATCGCGGTAATGTTTTAATTTTACACATTTTTTTAATTGCAAAATATGAAATTTTAATTATTTTTACACGTTAAACGCCAAACTGAAATCATTAATCATGCCTAGAAGGGCAAGGGGTTCTTTTGTCAAATACATGGTAATAAGTTATCAGTGGGAAACAGTGATCTTGCGGCACAGGTTTGGGCAATGGATTTCAAGCAATTTTGGTCTGCCGAATACGAAAATAGAACATTTTCTAGATTGGCCCTTCGTTTTTTAAATAAAGATAATAATCCGATAATGACACAAGTATATTAAATATGTAAAGACTTATTTTTTCTTATTTTACTTAGTTTGTAACATTGTATTTTGAGTCGGATAGGTATTACAACACAGAAAAATAAATTCAACATTACTATTATCCCTTTCGCGACGAGCGTGTCCTTTACAGCATTTTTAATCATTTATCACCGGTTTAAAAACTTTTGCCCAATTTAATCGCAGTACTAAACACTAGAGCAGCGTTGAGGGGTTACCTAGCTGTTATCAGCTTAACACCCAGTCTAATGATTTAATGTCTTACTAATTAATGAGCCATTGGGAAAAAGTAAAGGTGTAGTTGTTAAAAACTACATAATAATTAAGAAAAAAATATTAAGGATAGAGTCTAAAATTAAGAACTTATTTTTGAGAGATAAAAAATTTAAGTTAAGTCTTTGAACACAGATAAAGGTATAAGAATTATATTAAATATAGCTGTAGTTGCAAGAATTACTATACAAATTTAATCGCATAAATGCTCTGATTAAATAAAGCAAAATTTACAATAAAAAATTACTGGTAGGAATAATCAAGGATTTGGAGCCCTTTCTCGTCACCAGGATGTTAAAACCTTTTTCTTTATGATTTTCTAGATTGTTTCTCTTCAGGACAATCTAAGGACCAGCATTAGTCAGTCATCATGTGGTGATCCCAACGTCCTTGATAACTTAGCTCCATTATTCTGATATCTTGGTGGAACCATTCACCCTGCTCTTCACTATAATAGCCCAAGTTTTCAGAAGATCTGGCTAAATGACTGCGCAAAAAATGCACCTTAATGCATATATTAGCTCCTAATCTTTCACAATTTCGCAAGAACCAGAGCCATTCCAACTAACTACTTCATACTAGATTAATTTTAACACAATTATTCTAATTGGTAAATAAATCATATTAGACGTAAATTTCCAACTAAGCGAAAAATGTCCGGACCAGGATTCGAACCAGGGATCTCCTGGCTGAAGCCGCCAGTGCTTTACCCTCTGAGCTATCCCGGACGAATCTGGTAGAACTTTTTCACCCAGCTAACCTAAATGATTATAGCATCTGGTCTGAAACCTGGTTCAGTTCAATAGAATAAATCTCAGGTTATGGAACTCCAGAAATCGCTGGTTACGTAATTACACTAGATTAATTTTAACACAGTTATTCTATTTGGTAAATAAATCAGATGGGTGAAAAAATTCCACCAGATTCGTCCGGGATAGCTCAAATGGTAAAGCACTGACGGCTTCAGCCAAGAGATCCCTGGTTCGAATCCTGGTCAGGACAGTTTTCGCCCAGTTGGAAATTTACATCTAACTACTTCATAGTACATAATTATAAACCTTATGTATCAAAATCAAAGAGATGTAATGCCTCAGGAAAAAAAAAAAATTGTTTTCCTGTGTATCAATAATCCCGTTTCATAGCAATTAGTTGGCTTCAATAAAAATATTGATGGCACACGTATTTGTGTTATATGGCACCTCGAGAAATATATCTGGCACACGTGTGTGTCATGGCAGTCATACAGCCACTGAAAGTGTAACAACGTTAAAAATTAAAGGCTTTAAAGAATAATATTTCTTTTACTCCTAAAATGTTAAATTTTTGTGAAAAATTATAGTGATGTGATTTTGTAATCGCTTTCTTACATGCATTTCTTTTTAGTAGAACCTTAAATTACGATGTCTAATATATAAACAAAGAATGGGAGTTTGATATGCAAGTTCACTTAACATGGGAAGAAAAATTGACATAAGTATAGAAACAAGACTTCCATACGTGAATACCTTCACATCCCATCCATGAATCGACATTGAAAGAGCAATAAACAAAGAGATTTAAGAGACCAAAAGATTTGCAACCTTAGTCAAAAAATCTAGGGGCGTTTTTTCAATAAATATACAAGAAAATTTATAGAAAGTTTACAATACACAAATGATCAGCTTACTATACTGGACAAATTTCATAGTACATACAAGTAGCATTTTTTGACCACCACGTACACAAATTTCGTCATGCCCCAAAGGCAAAAACCCACGAAAATCACTCTCACAAAACCTTTGAAATTGTTTCTAACGAAAAAATCGAAAGTTTTAATTACTGTACTTCAACGCAGTAAAATGTCTATTCAACGTCTTAATAGATATTTCATGTCTGTTCAATGACTGAAAATATTACAACGTTAAAGATTCAAAGTTTTAAATATTATTATTACGGCAAATTTCTTTCACTCCTAAAATATTACGTGTTCGTCAAAAATTACAGTGACGTGATTTTGTAGTCTTTTTTTTACACGCAATTTTTTTTTCAGCAGTGCCCAAAATTACAGAGTTGAAATAAAATCAAAAGAATAGGAGTTTAATATGTAAGTTCACTGAACGGAGAAACAATAACCATCATAAGTATAAAAACAAGACTTTCATACGTGAATACCCTCACATCCCACCACCTATCATCAGCGAACCGACCGCTGGGGAGGGCGGAAGGAGAAGTCAAACTACTCCTTTTCCCGATGACAACGACCCTGCGCCTATCTCGAGGCAAAAGATAGTCACTGGCAAAAAAAACCCAAACCAGATTGCGGGAAGCCTCAACAAGGGTGTTCGCAATGCGGTTTATATAAAAAGGGATTTCTGATGTTTAAGCAAGACTGACTTTCTTACGAAATTTTAGAATTTCTTCACCAAGATCCGATTTCTGTTTCATCAGAAATTCAATGAAGACGCCTTTCGTTTAGGCAATTCTAAAAAAATATACTCATATATTTTACGAAACTGACACATTCACGGACTCATTAGGTTCGTTCGTAATTATATAATTACGTATCACCTATAGTCGTCAGCTGGTTCGTCCATCTGTCTGTCCATCTGTCCGCATTTAAAAGCGCAAAAACTACACAACCGAATTACCGAATGGTTTGAAATTTAATACAGATAAACGATGCAGAATTTTGTCGCGTCATTTCAAATTTTACGAAAATAGAATCGAAACTTAAAAAGATATTAATAAAAGTTTTCTTCATGCTATTAAATCCTATCATACGTAATTAATTCAATGAAAACCCATGACAGGTAACGATTCTAGTTTGCCAGGGTGGATTACGCCCTATTTAAGATGGAGCCATTATTTCCGCATTACTGAATTTAATATATATAATCGTAATAAATTTTGTATTCATGCATTTTTGCATAAGGCAAGGCTGCCACAGGCGACTATTTTTTATTTCTACTTCATACCACTTTCTCAAAACAAAAATTGACATTCTGTTCGGGAACATTTGAAAAAGAAATATTAAAAAATCTGCTTTTTTAAAATAGTGGTGCGAATAGAATAAAACAATAGTTCCCTGTGGCAGCCCTGAAAGAGTGCAACAGCTATTGCACCAATATCTGAATATTTATAAAACTAGTTACAGTACGAATGTACCTCATTTGGCACTTTTAACGTACAATATCAGACTTTTTTTTTTTAACATAAAAGCATTAAATTGTCATGCATGATTACTAAAGTGATTTGAAATAGAGTTTTTCATTTTTCGATAAATGTATTACATCTTGTTCAAAACGCCAACATTTGCAACATTTTCTAAAAAGATCCTTTGCTTTTATCGAAAAATAAACTCGAAAACAGGTTGGGAATTTGTTCAAAAATGGTCGAAAAATAATACTGATTCAATTTTAACTCTTAGAATTTCTCAAGCTTCATCGATTTTATTTTTTATCCTTTATTCAGTAGAAGAACATTAGAATATATTAATATTTATGAAACGAAAATATTGATATATGAAATGTTCCACAAGCAAGATTTTTTTCATCAGAGTAGTTATATTTTTCAAAATGATTGACAAAAAAATGCCATTACCAATAACGCTGATACTGATGCGAATGATCATTCTTAAAATGAAATATTTAAGTCATCGGATAAGTCTTACTAAATTCCTTTGCAAACAGGTATAAATAGTCGAGGCTAATCTTATACTACGTCTCTAGAGATAACGTTCTGTTTTATCTGCTAAAGCTGTTCAATATACGAGTGAAATCAATTTTACTTGAGCTTTTCACGTCCACAACTTTTTTCTATCTTTTTTCTTTCCTTTTCATTATATATAAGAGGTAATAACATTGTTACTATCACCTCTTGAATATAATAACTATTTCAGTTAAACCAATTTTCTCTTAATTCCCCCCCCCCCCTTCAATTATAGATTAATATTTACCCTCTTTATTTTGCTATCAAATTAAGCTGTCCAAAACAAAATAGATACAACTTTAAATAGATTATTTCTAAATATCATGAGTAACATAATCATTGTTTTAATCTAATTAACAGTTTTAAAAAATCTTCTCTGATTAATTAAAATATTAATCTTTCAACTCCATGCAATTCATATAAATCTTGTCTTAGAAAAATATAACCTCTGTTATTGCATTTCTATTTAGTAAAGGGTGACAAAAAATAACTTGGTCAAACGTTTTAGCTTATAATTTATTATAATCGCAAAAATGAAAACCAGTTTGCCAACAGACAGTATAGACCTTTTGACTTGCAGGAAAAAGTATAAATTTCCGAAATGATCGCATTTTGCTTTTACGTTAAAACGAAATCTTTTGAAAAAAAAATTTCAGTAAACAAATATTTTCGCCCATACCTCCGCGACAAAAAAACCTATGTGAGGCCGCTACCACCGTAATATTATGGTGGTAGTGGTGAGAATTAGAACAAACTATTCTGAAAGATGATCACATTCAGAATAACTCTTTTTGTGGTCTAGTAGCCATTTTTGGTCTCTCAAGATGTCTGCCAGTTGTGACTGACTTGTACTATTCCTATATCTCCATGTTATGTGTGCTTAAACAGAATCTTGATGGGGAGTTGATTCCTTTTATATTTCCAAACTGCTCTTGGGACTAGGGAAGTAAAACCCTCTCCAAGATGTTTTTTAAAAGGCACATTAGATAATTTTCACGTATTCATAAACAATAAAAAAGAGTGACGTTTGCCAATTGAACAAATCCCATCTCAAACCATAAAGGACTTTGAATTTTGTCATTGACCGATAACAGCCGTAGATTAAGAATATCCTTCGACCTAATTCGATTGTTGTATCGATTATGGACCAGTTCGGTTGTGAAGATTTTGAAAAAATTCTTTGCCACTGATCAAAAGTGGGCAGCTGCATTAGTACTATCGATTTTTGAGGTGTATTGCGTTTTAATTGGACACCGTAAGTTCCTGGCACTGTTTCATTTTGTAAAGATTCAAGGAATACTTTCAAATTTTGTCGAACAGCCTTCTGACTGATGTTCATATCGTTTAAGACTTATTCTTAGAAAGGTTGAGAATGCACCCAATACTCCTTACAGTCAACGTTTTCTGTTTATTTTCTACTTGAGCATGGTACGCCCCTATTATGACCAAACTCGTAGAATCGTTTCACTACATACGACACAACCTGACAGGAACTTTCAGCACTGAAATGAACTCTCGTTGTCTTACGCCTTCAACATGTAATTCAGCTATAACATTTTTCTGAAAAATAATTGTTGTTAAGTTATATGCATCAGTAAGGTTCTGGTAATCAGTCTGGTTATTTTTTTCTCACTAAGTAGATTAAATGATTGAAACTGTCTTCTAGAAAACATTACTAATTTATTTTGCAGAAAACACTTGAAAAAAAGAAATCTGGTATCATTTTGACTTTATCACATGCTTTGAATCTAAAGCAATATCTACAGTTATTGAGATAAGTGTTCTGTTACTTCAATTTTATTTTTAAATATTGTTAAAAAAATTCATTTTTTATAAAAATATGTAAATATATATATATATGTAAAAAACAAATTTAATATTTTTAATGATGGAGCAATTTTCTTTAGAAATTGCATATACATTTAAACAATTTTGCTATTATACAGTAAAATCTGTTGTAGAATCATGTACGGGTCGGGTAGTACCAGACCCTTCCAAAAAAATATCGTTGACCCGAAACTCAATCCGAACCCGATAAAATAATTTTCGTCGAGTCGAAACACTACCCAAGCGAAAGAAAAATAATCTTTTAATACAATTATGATAAAGATAGTTACATATTTACCGCTAAAATCAGTTTTATGTTAAATATGTATTCATTCACATTGAAATATATATATATATGTATGTATGTATTTGAGGACGTGAGTTTCAAAACTCGCCTTATCCAAAAAATCAAATTTTGGGAAATCGCGAAAAAACTAACTGCGACCCCGTGCATCGAATCCTCTAATTTTTTGTACTCATAGCTAGTTGGTCTGTGATATCATTATGTTAAGTTGGAAAATCTACTTTAATTCATTTAATTAATTAATTGGAAAAAGTTTCGGATAAGAAAAGTTTTGTTGCCAACCTATGGATAAGAAGAGTTTTGTTGCCAACCTATGGATAAGAAGAGTTTTGTTGCCAACCTATGGATAAGAAGAGTTTTGTTGCCAACCTATGGATAAGAAGAGTTTTGATATCAATTTCTTTAAAAAAACATCTTTTATCATACTTGATGAAAGAAATTACTAGTTTCTATTTTTGGTCATCGGATGATAATATTTTGTATTCAAAAAGAATACTTATGACAGCAATAAGTAGGATTAAAATTTAGCATTACGTTTCATTATAAAAAAGCAAACTTATCAACAATCAACAATTTACACTCTGAGTTTTGATATTCCAAGAATCTTCCGAAATACACTTCCACAAATTTGAAGATGACCATGGTTCTTAGTCTTAATATAGTACCTTATGGTAATACCTATGAAAGCGCACTGAGATGCACTTAAAAGAAACTTTCAAGGTGAAAATTTTACTTTTCTGGATGTTTCATGGAAGGAAAGAAACCTGGACGGTTTCTTGAAGGAGATGTTTGAGATGTGAACTTCAAAATAAAGTTGTCTTTTGCAGTTTTGTTTTTGCTTGAAAAAAAAAAAAAAACTTGGAAGTGTCATACATCTTGCATTGAGAGAGTTGAATACTCGAGGTTCTCTTTCTGGGGAGTGCACCTTTGAGAGGACCGGGAATGCCTTAGGTTTATGCCTGAGAATAAAAATTAAATCTTTGAACACCTTCTGACAAAAAGAAATATAGAAAGCTATTCTCCATTTTGAACTTACATTTTAATCTTCTTTTGCGTGTATTCTTTACTAGCCCATGTATTCGTATTTTTTTTTCTCTTCTTCCCCCTTCCCCCACAAAATGCAGTTTATTCACTGTCCGTTATACATAAGACATGCTGTAAAACTTTTTTAATTAGTTTGTATGAATAGAACAGATAAAAACTTTAAACAAAAATAGCAACAGGTCGCAGAGAAATGAAGGAAAATTACTGTGACAGTAGCTGATAAGCTACTCATCTGTTGGTCTACGCGTGCACAGAGATAAAGCTAGTTTTGTTGCCGACTCCCTAGTGGATAAGGTGAGTTTTGAAACCAAATCAATATTTTAAGAACCCAAAAATATAGGATAAAATTATTATTATTTTTTTTTTTTACAGATTACAGTGTTTTGCCTGTGCAGTTTTACCAATAGAATAGATTGGTAGAGAAAACTCGATTTTTTAAATTTTGGATAAGGCGAGTTTTGAAACTCGCATCTTTATTTGAATATATGAAAATATTCTTGACTTTTTCTTTTCCCCTTGGAAAAACCTGAGTAATTGGACCCGACCCGTAAAAGTCAAAACCCAATCTGAAATTGACCCCAACCCAATCTGCAAAAAAGCAATTTAACAAATTACAACGACCATTTAGAAAAGGATTTTTTCGAAGACTAAAATTTAAGACAAAAAATCGCACGGAGTTGATTCTACATTACGTACGCCATGGATTAAATATTAATAGTGTTATTACACGTAAAAATTGCAAACGACAAAAATCGCCTGCGACCCGTCAAATTTCTTAAAACTTACGTATTATCCACCTGAAACTTACGTATTATCCAAGCATTTCATTGGCTGTTCGGGAAAAGGCTTTTCCATCGTCCAAGAAATCTGACGACACAATTTAAATGAAATTTCATTCTTAAACTTCTAAACATCCCAGAATATTACTTTTTATATCGTCGTTATACAGAAAAAAATGTACTTTTAAATGCAATTTGTTTGAAAGCTGTATCTCAATTTGTTTCTGAGTTATTAATTTTTTTTGGTACTTTTTATTACTTTTAGGCCATAGTGGCAACATAAGTAGTCCATCTCTGTTGAAAGTAAAGGGAAATACAGATTACTGTATAGATCAATCAGAACATGAATAAAATGCGGATTAAACCAATAAAAAGCTTCAGATATGCTTTTGATTTCCCACCCTGACGAGGACAATAACCATTTTTCCAAATGGCTAAAAAAGCGCAAACCCGACTCAAACCCAGCCGCAGATCGGGTGGAGGTCAGATAAAATTGAGTTACCCGAACCGATGAAGGACACTAATCTCTATCTTACAAGAGACAAAATATCTTAAAAAGTTGTATAAAATTGGTTTCTCTTACATGCTACATAAATTCCCGAAGAAATAACCTAGATGAATTTTGCGCTTTCAGATGTCGAAATCTCCACTGCAATAATAGAATCTTTCTAAATAGCATATTACATAAATGCTTTTGCTTCGATTAATATCTCCCTTGAACAGCAAGAGAATTTTTCGGGATGGTGAATACTTCCTATGGAATTACAAAGATACTGTTTCCTAAATGTCTACATTATCCTATTAAATGGGATTACTTACTCAATGCCTTATCTCCATGCTGTAGATTCGTGTTGCAATGTATCATTATCAATATATGTTAGCATCCCACGGAGCATATAATAAGATTATATGCTTTGTGGATGTTAACGTACATTAATTCTATAAGTATGAGAATATAGTCTAAAAAACTCAGAATGATAAGTATTCTTCTCGTTTTAAAGTATTAACATTTACTTACAAATATTCATGTGATTATCTTAATAGTGTGTACAGGTTTAGCGAAAAATAAATTACAGACTTCAGAGGGCTTATGAGGCGCGTTTTATAGTTCTACACGAAATATAAAATATAGATAAATTATAGATAAATTATAGATAACTCAAAGTGCTAGCATTTGTTAAATGAAAATTTTCCATGCGAAAATTTATCGGAAGGCGACGTTGTGACATTCAAATACGCATTAGGCTTATACATTTTAATGTCCAATATTTCTTCTTATAAACGTTTAATATGAATAGAGTAAGTGCTCAGTATGTTCATATTCATTGTCAACATCGGGGTTCAATCGCAGAGCCATTTTTTATCGATAAATCCAGTGAGTCTAACAGTTCCAAAAAAGAAATACAGCGAATGCTTTCTTATATAGCTGGCAGACAGGGGAGACCGGGGGAATAGCGACACCTGAAGGGAATTTTTTTTTTTCACCTCAAAAAAATGTTTATTTTTTAATAGTAAAAATTCAAAAGCTGAATCATTATCTTTAGTATCTGTATAAATTTAACCGTAATCATAACTGTAAAGTAAGCACACATAAAAAAAATTTCTTACAACCTCTGTACATTGGCGGGATTACCCAAGATACTGGGGTAATTCCGCCACTGTATCGGAGTAATGACGCCACTCTTTAATGACCTAGTAAATACATAAAATGGATATTAGGAAACACATAACCTACTAAAAATGTTTAGAAGGCAATTATTTATCAAAATAATGAATAATTACTATGTTCTTTAAGCTAGATTTATTAATGTGCTAAGCTTGCAATTTAACTCAAATTTGAAAAATCACCCTTTGCCATGGTGGCAGCATTACCCCGAGAGGACACTATGGTGGAAAACTCCCAGCAAAGCCGAAAGAAGAACCGAACTTGTTCAACAAATTGCATCAAAATGTCGGCGAATGCATGCAGATTGCGGGTAATATTATCTTAAGTACCTATTGTTTCAATAAAAGGTGTTTACCTCTACTCATTTGAAGCTTCAAAATAAGAAACAACTAGATGAAAACTATTCCCCCTAGAACAAGTGAACGACGTACAATAAAACCATTCTCACTCTAGGCACTGTTTCTATTGTTGGCCGCTACAGTGCAGGCACAATCACTATCTCAAACTGCCTTTAGTTTTTAAACTAGACGGAGCGACGGGATAACCCCGAGTGGCGCCATTCCCCCGGTCTCCCCTACATTTATTGTTGATTTTTTGTAACACGAAATTTTGATTTAACGTATAACTAGTGTATAATTTCTCTGTAGTTTAAAGTTGTCTGATTCTTAGTAGTAGAAAACACTCAGCTCTCTGAAACAGGCAACTTACTTTTTTCGGTAACCCTGTACTTCACTATGCAGAAAGCAACATCTTTTCTAGAAAATAATTATTAGTTGATTTCTAAAAACATTCCTCAGGAAAAAAAATTTGCGTCGCATATTATATATGTAATATATATTATCTAACAAGTACAGCAGGTAAAAAATATACCCGTTTGCTGTCGATGTTCATCTTTTAAATTAAAAATTTTATCCCTGCTGATATTGAACAGTTGCACAGTGATTTTGTTAACACATTATGAGCGGGACACATACTAAGTTTTTTATGGATTAGATGTGAGGTTATTACTTACACCGGTAATTTTGTATACAGAAAAAGAGATGTAATTAAATTCAATCCTACTTAAACTTTTGGTAATAGTAGTATAATTTATAATGGTTTCTGAAATATTCTTTGAGCGCTTCTTTCGAAATACCATCCGCTCACAGTTAAATAAGTTAAACACGTTACTCGAAAAAAAAAAGTTTAAAGGTTATTGAAATCTGGTATGTTTATTGTAATTATACAGAATCTAAATATAATAATTAAAAAAAAAATAATTTTTGCCAATATTATTTGGGATCTGGAATTGTTACTCGGAAATTTAAAAATATAAACTCCAGCATATGATACTATGGACCCATTTTAATATTCGAGACAATGTTACTTAAAATAATTTCAGTAATAGGGGTGGGGCGAATAAATGCAGTTAAATATCTTAAACTTATTACAATTTTTCAACTTTCCGCGGGTGTAATATTAAAACTTTAGTCGCTTTAAACCTAAAAAACAGAAGATTGAAAAATAGAAAGTTATAATTTCTTATTATAAACATGGTTATATATATATATTTTTAAACCCTTAATTGTTTTAAAATATATTTTAACTTCAGACTAATGTTTACTCTGAGAGTTTAATAGTTTTTAAAATAGAATTATTTTACTACTGAATAGCATTTACTAGCATGCGTGAAGAAAAAAGAAATGTGTCTAACATGACAAAATCAATCTAAAGGTATACCTGTATTTGACCAGTTGAATGCTAATTTTTGTTACATAATAAACTTGTATTAGGGAAGAACTATTCTCAAGTCGAAATACTAGCTTGTGCAAATAGTGCTGTAGCTGACAAGTGCAAGAAAACCGAAATCGCAATTAGAATGTGTAAAGTTAGTTATTTACTTTTGTATTTTTCGCGTTATTTCATCAGTGCCAAAAATAAGGGATACGAAATATAGGCAGGTATTTTTATAGCATTCATTTCTCTTGATTGAAAAGCGAGCAAAAAAGTGGAATATTTTAAATATTTTTCCAAAAACAAAAAAGTACCTTTGATTGTTTTACAATATATATTAATGAATTTTAAAATAGAAGTATGTTACTGCTAAGCAGAAAAAGACTAGCAAGTGAGAAGGAAAAAGAAAAGATATGAGTAAAATGACAAAATCATCTTAAGGTCTCAGGGCTTGAATTTCAGGGCGGGATGGCGGGATTCGCGCCCAAAATTTTGAAATCCCGCCCAAAATAATATCGTGGGCGGGAGACTCCCGTCCAAAAAATCTCTTAATTTTCCTGAAAATTTTGCATTTTGAAATAACGATCAATTCCCGCGAACGCCTTGCAAATTTCACGATATTTTCGCGCGACTGATTGACACATTTTGGGTTTTTTTTTTACCGCGGAAGATCGTTGAAATTCACGAATTTTCCATGCGACCGATAGACAAATTTCATTTTTTTTTTTTCTCGAGATCGGTTGACAAGTGTCCGAGACCAATTGGCGAATTCAGGGGTGATTCTGTTACGAATTTTCCGAAAATTTAAGGCATTAGGTTCCGAAAATTATGAAAAATCGGTCATCAGTTCAACAGAAAAATATCACGAATTTCGACAAATGATCGCCGAAAAAATCAATTTCGTCAATCGTTCGAGGAAAAAATCGCCAATTTCGTCACAAAGGACTGCTAATAAAGCACAAATTTTGTCAAAGGATCGCGGAAAAACGTGAATTTTGTCAGATCGCGGGAAAAAAAACTGTAAATTCATCAAAGGATCGCAAAAAAACGCAAATTACATCAAAGGCTAGCAAAAAAATCATAAATTTTGGCAAGGACCGCGGAAAAAATGAGAGTTTCGTAAAAGGATTGCGGATTAAACACGAATATAGTGTTTAGTCAAACGGCCGCTGAAAAAAAAACCGCGAATTTCATCAAAGAATCGCGAAAAAATCGCTATTCTCATCAAAGAATGGCGAAAAAACGCGAATTTTGTCAAAGGACCGCAAAAAAACGCGCATTTCGTCAAAAGATTGCGGGAAAATGCGAATTTCGTCAAAGGATCGCGAAAAAAACGCGCATTTTGTCAAAGGATCGCGGGAAAAAACGCGCATTTCGCCCAGGGATCACAAAAAAACCGTGAATTTCGTAAAAGAATCGCGCAAAAAGCTTGAATTTTGTCAAAGGATCGCGGAAGAACGGTAAATTTCGTCAAAAGATAGCGAAAAACGGCAAATTTCGTCATAAGTTCGCGAAATAACGGCAAATTTCATCAAAAATTCGCGAAATAACAGCAAGTTTCGTCAAAAGTTCGCGAAATAACGGCAAATTTCATCAAAAGTTCGCGAAATAACCTCAAATTTCGTCAAAAATTCGCGAAATAACGGCAAAGTTCGTCAAAAGATCGCAAAATAACGGCAAATTTCGTCAAAAGATCACAAAAAAACGAAAATTTTGTCAAAGGGGCATAAAAAAACACATAGGTAGTGTTGGGAGTGATCCCCCCTAGATCCCCTCTGTTGTAACCTTTCAGAAAATTTGCTGTCAGTTTCAGAATTTTTTTACTCAGAATCACCTCTGCTTTCTTACATTTTTAAATAAAAAAAAAAAAAAAATTTGCATCATTATTCTGAGTTGTTGATTTAAATTGCCTCAATGGTATTTTGTCATGCCTGTATTAATATAAACATGACAAAATAGTTAATGTAAATATTTAAAAAGCACGTAAAATAACAGTGGGTTTTAGATTTTTTTCTCCCTCCCAAATAGCTCAACTCCCCTCCATTTATAAATGTTGGTAGGGAGACTCCCCTCCTATGAAAAATTGAATTTCAAGCCCTGGGTCTGCCTATGTTTGTCCAATTGAATGTTAATAATTTGATGCTCTTTCACCCTCGTTTTAAACTTTACCATTCCTATATAATATTGCAATGTTTCATCTGCAATATTGAGAAGTTTTTATCCATATTTATTTATTTATTTATTTATTTATTTATTTATTTATTTATTGTCATCTTATAGTATAAGCTGCACAGCATATAACATTTTAGCGAATAAATAAAAAAATTGACAGTTTTAAGAGTTCGTAGTTTTTTTTTTCTTTCTTTCTTTTAGCCCCGATGTGCTATTTCTTTCTCCCAGCAAATAAAATGTCGTCTCCAAAAAATAACGTTCTGTTATATAAGCCAGCCGTAAAACAAAGCAGATGTAAATATTCTACTGCACTTTTTAAAACTTCTAAGCATCGCACCTTTTCAATTTTTATACCGTCGTATTGAAAAAAAAAAATACCTTTTAAATGCAATGTTTGAAAATTGCATCAATTTATTTTTGAGATATTAATTTTTTTGTAGTGTTTAGCGGCATTTGTTTAATTTTGGCAACTCAAGTACTCCATTTATCTAGAAAGTAAAGAAAAAATAGTTGGAAAATAGTAATTATATCCTTTTTTTGCCATTTTCCCCATAACTACTGAACAAAAATGTGTAATTAAAATACTAGCTTGTTTTGAAAATGTTTTAAAACTAAATTGTTTTGAAAAAATATAAATGATTTCTGATAAAACATGAAGCTATTATAAACTATATTTAATTTAATGATATATATTACAAACAAATGAAGGCATATAAATCATTAGATAGTGGATTTTTTTTTTTTTTTTTGCACATTATTCAGTGATAGTGACATCATATGAATACTTTACTGTAGATGTTGTATAAGACTGGATCGTAAATGAGGAATTCTTCAGAGGATGCGCATGATGTCATTTTATATAAAATAAAAGTGTGTGTTTTAAGTGTTACAATTGAAATATGTTTTATATTATCTATATTTATATACATATTTTTTTTTTATCGGGAGCGACACTGAATTCTGAAAAAGCAGAATTCCTGTTTTCTGGTATTTATCAATACTACTTAAATTGAAATGAGAGGCATTTTATTTATTTTTTCTTTTTTTTTAAATTTTTTGTTAAGGGGGAAATTAGTTTAACATATGCATTGTACAACATAATAAAAAAGTGAGAACCATGTTAGCGACCGAATACAAGATTAAATGTATAAGGGTTGCAGTTGCATGGAATTTTCTACTGTAACTAAATGTTCGTTCCTCTAAACATGAAAAATCTCTCAGATCTTTTCCCACATTCGGTTCCTCAAAAGCGATATTTTTTATATATATATATTTTGTTATATATATATTTTGTTATATATATATATATATATACTAAATTTTGTCCGCACGATAAAAGTCGCAATTATGCACGAATCTTCTTCAAACTCACCAAAAAGTTTGAGATGGTTAATATCTCGGCGGGGACTGCAAATGGGCAATATCGGCCCAAGGGGGTGGAAGTAGGCAGGGATTTTGTGAAAACCAGCAAAATCCCATAACTTCCATAATCGAGCCGCATGCTAATTGCTATATTTAGTGAGGTTGGTTTGAAAAACTATTTTATTGTTGTAGCCTTTTATATCTATCTATCTATATAATATATATAACCATAACTGTGGTTCAGATTTAAAAAAAAAAAAAATCTAATTAGCGATAAAAAGCGGAAAAAGTGAAAAAATTAT
Source organism: Maratus speciosus (assembly GCA_963932465.1). Lineage (NCBI taxonomy): Eukaryota > Metazoa > Arthropoda > Arachnida > Araneae > Salticidae > Maratus > Maratus speciosus. The sequence continues at coordinate 468,178,903 of OZ010790.1, forward strand.
CGTATTAACACACACGATTCTGATAAAACCAGCTCTTACGGAAAAATGAAATTAAAAACTCGTCAAAAGCAGCCAGATAAAATTGTTAGCTGGGTTAATCTCTAATCTTGATTTAGTTTTCGTTGGTGAAATTAGTACTTAGACTTTGAAATCTACCTGTGCCTGTAGGCCGAGCCGGCAGGGATTTTATTGTTTTATTTTATTTGCAGCAAAGAAATTCAACATACTTCGGTGAAGTTTTCATTATTTTTTTATACTATAAAAGAGAATATATTTAATTCACAGAGGTCAAAGATTATTCCTTATTCAATTTAAGGGGAGGGAGGGCAGGAACTAAATCTCTCTGCACTACAACTAACAAAATAATAGTAATAATAAAGATAAATAGTAATCAGTTTGCAGATAACAAAAGTCTATTATTTTCAAGCTGAAAAAAAATCTAATTGCCTAAATGTTATAATTTAACGATGTTTATCTCTTCGGTCCCTGGATCCCCGTACGGGGACCTCTGTTATTTTTCTTATAAAAACTAAAATGTCTGATTTTTTTACATTTTCACATCACTTCTTAATAGCTAAATGTTTATTGCGTTCAAAGCAAACGAATAAATGGCAGCATCTAAGCTGATTCCCACATAAAATAAACGTTATTTTCATCTGAGCCCAAATGCCCAAAAGACAGTATGACCGCCCACACATGTGGCCAAGAGCATGAATATGATAAGAATGATATCTCAAGAGAAATATAAAATTACAATTTGCCCAATAATTTAAAAGTCATGCATTATGCAAATCGTTTTATATCCTCTTCGGTACCTGGGTCCCCCATACGGGGACCTCTGTTCTTTTACTTATAAAAACTAAAATGTCTGATTTTTTTACATTTTCATACAACTTCTTAATAGCTAAATGTTTTTTGCGTTTAAAAACGAATAAATGGCAGCATCTAAGCTGATTCCCACATAAAATAAACGTTATTTTCATCTCAGTTTGCAAAATGCCTAAAAATGTCCAAAATACAGCATGACCAAGAAAGTGAGAAATTTTCATAAGTATTTAACTTAAATCTTTTTCAATAAAAATTTGAGGATTTGTAGAATATTTACTTGTTTAAAGCTCTTAAATTTTTGATTGCGTTAATTTAGGTTAATAGTTATTAAATTGATGTCTTTTAGGGGGGGGGGGGGGGGGTTGTAGTTTTAGATCCATATTTTTGAACCTAAATTACTAAGCGCCTAAAGGATCAATTTCAGAAAAGATATTTTTCCTGTCATTTACGATGTCATTTTGTTTGGAAAAAACCAATGAATAAGCATTTGTATTATTTTAGCTTCGAAACTGAAGAGGTTATTAAACTGTTAATATTATCTGATGTTTTGAAAATAGTTTCTACTTAAATGAAATAATTAGGTACGTAATTTATGATTACAGAATAAAAACTAACGAAAAGCAAAAGGACCGAGTGTGGGAGGAAGAAAAATAAAAATCACCGGTTGGTTTACGTTACCCCCCTGTAAAGTTGTATATCGCGCATTATATACAGAGGAACCGAATTGATCCGATGCACATATACATTATGCCTATGCCAGCTAACCTTTTTTACGGTGTAGATATTCTTTTATAAAACTACCTTTTGGAAAAAATCGTAGGAAAAAAAATGAAGAAGTTACATGCGGTTAGATTGATATGAAATCGCCATTATTTTATCTCACATGCGTTAATCTTCACTTTTTAACGAAATTTTCTTTTAACAATTAAGCATGAGAAAATTGGGCGATCAAAAACTGTATTTAACAAATTGCCATATTCTAAAAGTCGTACATATTAAAAAAAAAAAAAATGTACTTCGTAAAGAAAAATCATTTTACATAAAACTATCGTATAGAAAAATTTCAGCACATTTACTAAATGTTGGCGTAAAATATAGCACAAGATAAAAAAATAAAAGTCATTTAAAATTTTAGCCACATTAAATTCTCTATAATTTGACTACCAAAAACTTTTAAAATGGTTTCTCATTTGTCACTCTTATAAAAGAATCGAGGTAAATATAAAATGTTCATAAAAAAGCGATACGTCCATTTTCCATTTTAAAATCCAGACAAATAATTTATTTTCTGAGCAATTCTTTAAAAAGGCAGGAAACTTTATCGATCTTAGAAAATTGTGAAAAATGTCTCTCTTAGATTTATAGATAAATAAATTTACAGCAGTAGACAGTATTAAAATAGCGCAACATCTAAACAAATTAGCGGGATCTAAATAAAATTAGCGAAAAAACAAGAATTCAATTAATATGCATTTATAATTTCCAATTAAAAAAAGGAAATTTGATGCGAAAAACAATTTTTACTAAAATAAAATATATATGATAAAAGTGATTACAGGGCGATATGATAAAATTGATAAAGGGTTATAAAAAGCTTTTGATAAACAGATTTACTTGTTTCGTACACACATTCGTTGACATTCTCAACAACAGCAATGATAAAAGAAACTCATTTCTAACTAAGCGTAGAACCAACGGAGTGAAAAATGTCCAAGCCGGGAATCGAACACGGAACATTTGGAATAGAGCTCCAAGTGCTCTACTGCTACGAGGACGATACCCAGCTTAGCATCTCTCACTCATATATGTTGGTAAGCAGAGGCGTTGCGATGGGGGGGGGGGGGGGTTATGGGGAGAGCCTCCCTCTCCAATATATGTGAACTTGGGAAATTTGAGCTTAGAGTTGGGAAATTCTAGATTTTTGAAACACTTTTTTTATAAGTAATAGTAAAAAAAATAAGAATTTTTTATTGTTTTGCCGATTACCTTTCTGAGGTCTGTAACAGTAAACTAGTTAAATTATCAAAAGTAGTACAAAAATTAGCCAGACTCAATTTGTCATTGTGTTTCTTTGTGCTACGAAAATATACATCTTCCAAAACTGAATTTCCGTACTGTTGTCCATCAACAATGTCTGTGATCTATTTTAGTGGTGTAACGAATAGTGATTTGGCCGAATAGCCGAATACCGAATATTCGGCGGCCGAATACTGACTTTAATATAAATGACTTATTTTAATTGTTTAATTTTTTTTTTCAATTTTAAAATAAAAAATTAAATTAAGGACTAATTGAAATTAATTTTTTGTTTGAGTTTTCAAAAATCATAACAGCTGAATGTATTTTTTGTTATACTTTAAATGTCTTAAAAAATACTTTAAAGATAACATATGACTTTTAAAAATGTAAATAATAATTTAATTCATAATTTTTTATTTAATCCATAGATAGTTCTAGTAATTTATATATATATATATATATACTATCTAAAATAGAACATTACCTCTGTAAAAATGAAACTTTTTTTTTTTATTTTAGTAAAATCCTTTCACCCCGTAAAAATAAGAACTTGCATGTGTCCTCTGTCTTTTTATATCCTTTTTCATGCAACTTAAACTTAGTAAATTTACACTCTGTATGTCAAAAAAGGTTATTTTCTTAAAATATAATTATTCATTCCATTAAAATATTATATATTTTTTTCTGCTACCAAGATATACTTTTCTCTTTTCTTTCTCTCAAAATTAACAAGCCCCTCATAATACTTCATCCACCCCATATTTCAGAATGAGATCTTTTTCTTATAATAATTAATGTATTTAGGTATAATTTTTTAATATTGTTTGTCGAAAATATTTAAAATCATATTTTGTTTTGATTTTCTGGAACATATCTAACCAAATATCTTAAAATATTCGGCCAAATATGCCACTATTCGGCTACAGGTATTCGGTCAAATGTCCCACTATTCGGCCACAGGTATTCGGTCGAATATCTCTTCAATATTCGGCCGGCCGAATAACGAATAGTGACCGAATATTCGTTACATCCCTAATCTATTTCCGCCAAAACTTTGTTCCTTTCTCAAAAATCTCAAAATATAAGGCTATTTTCATATGAAGTACGATTATGACTCGTACACAATAGAAGACAAAATCTTTCATTAAATGAGCCAATAATTATAATTATTATGTCTTTAGTTTCAGTATTTTTCTTTGGTAAGAAATTTGTTTAAGTATCATTATCATTAAGCACACATTGCACATATCATTTCAGTTGGAAAATACAGCAATTTGTTTCAAGTTGGGAAATTTTTGATTTATAAGTTGGGAAATTTTTAAATTCTCTCCCCCCCCCCCTCGAAAGACTATCTATAGCTACGCTTCTGTTGGTAAGGCTGCAACTGCAACACAAAATAGAACATTCTTCATGAGCACAGAACGCTGCGGCGAAACATGAGAAAAATAAACCCAATATCGGTGAACACATATAATTAATTTTTCAATTAATTTTCAGCAGTGAAATTACGCTTGAAATTATTGAATTATTTAAATACGTGATTTATCCCATTGCTAACTAAGCTGTTCCATCTTGTGCTGCAGTTACAGCCTTAGCAACCTATATGAGTGAGAGATGTTAAGCTGGGTATCGTCCTCGTAGCTTAAAATGGTAGAGTACTTGGAGCGCTATTCCAAGGGTTCCGGGTTCGATTCCCGGCTTGGACATTTTTCACTCTGTTGGTTCTACGCTTAGTTAGCAATGTGATAAATGACGTATTAAATAATTCAATAATTTCAAGCGTAATTTCACTGCTGAAAATTAATTGAAAAATTTTATATATAAAATAAACTCTTTTCGCAAAATTTTTTGGAAAATTAACTCGGTAAAGAAAAAAAAAAAAAAAACACGATCACAAGTATAATGAAAGCAAGTGCTTTAAAAAATATGGTCATCTGTAAACATGAATTGTTTTATCTTATTGTTTTTTAGGGTTCCGAACTTAAAAAGTAAAAACTTAATCATAATAAGATCACTCCTGTGCATCAGTCTGTCACAACCATTTTATTCGTAAACTATGAAAACGTGGAAAGTTCAATTTGGCTGAAGTAATAAAAAGGTATTGATCCACATATTTACAGGTTATTAAACATTCACAAATATATTTAGAAAAATGTAGAATGGCTAATTAAGTTACTTGAAAAGAAAAGAAAAAAAACTTTTCTTTGTATATATCTTGTGGAGTACCGTGTGAGTGCCTTAGTAACTCAGAACTCAAAAATACATTTCTTTTAATTTTATGTATTATATTTTCAGAGATATTGTCGGAAACGTAATGGAAAAATATGATCCCACCTAACTATTTCCGAATCTACTGAAACTAAAATTATGAAAAAATTAGAGGTACTAGAAGTTGATTTAAACCTTGCAGGAAAACTATAGCGATCAACCTAGGTCGTATAGTTCTTTAGAAAGTCTGATTTTTCCGTTACATACAAATTTCGATTTGTGGACGTTCAGCAAAGAAGTTGAGAAGCGCTGGAGCTACCTATCGTACCAGAAGTATGAAAGGATTGTTGATGATGATTTTCGAAAAAATTGCGAGCAATAAGCTGAGATATTAACCTCTAAAGGCACGGACGGTTTGGCCAACGGAACCTTCTGTGCGCGAGTAATACTCGCACTTGACCGGTTATTTAATTTGTAAATGATGTAGTGCTAAATTCTTGGTATCGCAAAGGAAGCTGGTTCATTGCATACATTGTAATAAATTATTTTCTATTTTTAAAATTAATCAGTAAAGGCTGTATGTCATGTAGTCATGTTAAAACTGTAGTTCTCTTGTGGTATTTGATGTGTGTTATATGTCCTTTCACCCTCGTTTTAAACTATACCATTCCTATATTATATTTCAATATTCCATCTACTATGGACGAACGGGATGTCATATACATCTTAGATTATTAAAAAGGTTTTATAAGCCTTTAAGTGGACGGTAATCACTTAATATACGTTTTTTCATTTTAATGCTAAGCAGTTTTTCTTATAGAATTAACGCTTAAATGCATAGTGTAACTCAGGAGTTACGTGATCTTTTGCCATTTGGCGCTATCTATAGGTCTTTTGTGAACTAAATGTGCGTTAATTACAGACGTGTGAAAATTATTAGAATAATTGTGAAATTTACATTAAAATCTTGATATATTAAAGAAATATTACATTTAAAAAATATTGATACATTTAATATTTAGTGTGCACCCCCTAGTTCTTTATTAAAGATCCGATACGTCTTAGCGTACTTTGTATGAGTTTTTGGCAATTAATTTGTATTTCGTTGTCATGATGCCAAATTTGGATGAGTTTTTCTATCAGAACATTCTTGTTTGTGATGTTGTATTTCTATAATGTAATTAAAGAAAACACTTCCATGACCTGGAAACAGTCCAGATATGAATCCCATAGAGAACCTTTGGCCCATTGTAAAGAAAAAATTAAAGAAATGCAACATCACAAACAAGACTGGTCTGATAGAAAGACTCATCGAAATTTGGCATCGTGACAACGAAATACAAATTAATTGCTAAAAACTCATACAAAGTATGCCATCATATCTTTAATAAAAAACAAGGAGTTTACACTAAACATTAAATGTATCAATATTTTTTAAATATTTCTTAAATATAACAAGTTTAATGTAAATTTTACAATTATTCTAATAATTTTCACACGTCTGTACTTGTGGAAATATGCATTTAAAGTTGTGAAGTATGTTTTTTTTTTCTGATTTGTTATCACGGGAAGGTTATAACATCTTTTGTTGATACTGCTTGCAATATGCTCGACTGGCGGTTTTTCTCTATCTTTATAAAGATTATTATATCATTGAATAGTTGTTATTGTGCTATGTAAAAAACATTTTAAAGTATGTAATTTTAAATTATTTTTGATCAATTTTTGTTATGTAACTCAGGCGTGACATAACATTATGACCAACAGAAACAAATTTTTTCACTATTTTTCTAGTGGATGATTAATAACAAGTTGGAAATTGCACGTCAAACATGGCAAATGAGGTGCGTTCGTACTATAATTTTATAAATATTTCTTGGACCGCATATTGTACGGAATGTACATTTTAGTGCACTTCATAAGTGCATATCCATTTCATTCTGTCCTAAAGGCTGTAACATCATTAAAATGCACTTGAAATAATTTTTTACCATTGGCCGTAATGTAACGGAAAACTTTTGACTGCCCCTGTAATTAAACTATACATCCGATTTTCATAACATTTGAAATGACTCGACCAAATTTTTCAACAATTATATATTTACAATTTCAGACCATTCGGTTGGGTAGTTTTTGCTCTGTTACATACAAACGCACAGACGGACTGAACGACCACTATTATTTTTTTGTCAGGAAGAGACTAAAGTAAAAGTAAATAAATTATACAATCTATTCAAATTTTATATGGTGGCAACTTAGCAAGAATAATTGTTCTACTCCCTTTGATTAAGCAAGGAAGTTTTTAAATACATTCTACATCGGTGTCTGGAGTGGGCAATCATTTTCAGAGATAGCAAACGTTATTCTGAAAATCTTAGCAAGAAACAGATTATTTACTGGACAATGTTCAGGAACTTTCATTTGTACATAATTAATTCCTATGAAAATCCTCGTGATTGGTTAATTTTCTTAAATAATACTTAACAAACAGCAAATAAATAATGTAAAAACAATGTTTAAAAAAGTTTTTTTTAAGTATTCGGCTTGGCCGAATATTTCGATATTCGGCCAAACCGAATATTCGTCATACCGAATATTTTGATACTCGGCAAAACCGAATATTCGGTAACATGGCCGAATAGGCCGAATACCGAATAGATACCGAATATTCGGTGCATCCCTAGTCGTTTGGTATTTATATAATTCAGAACCCACGACACGGCTAAATACACTAAAATATAATTTTTTCCGAACAAAATAAAAAGGCTTTAAATTCATTAAAGGGTTAAAGAACTAATTTAGTTTCACATAAAGGAAGTTATCATGATAGTCCTAGATTTCTGTTCATTTTAGCTCTGGAATCTGTGTTTCCCATGTTTTAGGAACGTTCACCTATATTATCTTTTTAGATTTTAACAATTCTCTAACTTATCAACTTGAAATTTTGTAGACTGTAGTTAATGAAAATGGGCATCAGCGCCGACAGACTGAAATCTAGGAAGTGGGGCAGGATGTTTGGGAAGAAAGTTTGTTGATAAGCCGATTTTAACTACTAACTGACCCGACACAAAATAAAAAGTCGTCTTACAACAGCCTTTAAGACTAAAAATATCAATATTTTTTTTACGCAGGTGTCGAACTCATTAAAATTTCTAAGAGTTTGGACAATAAGAATATTATTATTATTTTTTTTTAAATATTAAATGACCCGATGTGGAAGGAAAAAAAAAAAAAAAGCACATTTTAAAATTCTGGATCCATTATATTTTGTCGAAGTACGGAAAACCCACTTAAACAGCTTACATTTTACTTAAAAACAACGCATTCGGCTTTAATATATATATATATAACTTCATATTAGGTATTCTATATATAAATTAAACACAGGCCTTCTCAATGCTAGAGATTTGTCAGATTTGTTAAGAGAACTTGCTAATTGTCTTTTGATTTTCAAAGATATTATATTTATATATAATATACGCCCCCCGATAAGAGATTCGTTTGGAAAGATTTTAAAAGTATAAAGTCTTACGAAATCGGGTTAAAGATATAAGTCATACAAATTTGTGGTTTATTTAAAGTTTTTATCACCGACCCGGGCAACGCAGGGCGGGTGTCAGCTAGCAATAGATAAATAACTATTGAGTGCAAAGAGGTTTTTATCTTAACATTTAATTACCTTAATACATATTTTAGAAAAAGTATTTTTCCAAAAACTTCAATGAAAAAAAAATTAAAGGTAAATTAAGTTTATAAAAAATTGCCTTCATTGCACCTCCCTGCCTACGCACAAGAAAGTGGGGCAAAAGTGTTAGAAAAGCTTTTTCCAACTTTTTTCTACTTTTGATAATGATCGCATATGCATGCACCAATTGATTAAGAAAAGAAAGCAAAATTTGAAAATAATCGATTAAAAAAATTGAAAAAAATTTACTGGAAAATACGTTTGGATTAATTTACATTTGTCAGAGTATCATACCGATCCATTGCAACGATAAATAAATTGCAATTAAAATTGCATGCTATTTTCTTTTCCTTCAAAATGTTTTTGAATATTACGTTTATGAAGCAAATGTGCAAGCTTTAATCTTACTCGACGTTTTTTTTACGGGCTGCGGCACTTTTTTCACTAGCAGTGCCAAAACTAAACTAATGTACACTAGAAATTCATCGGCAGAAAGTATAAATATCTCGATAATCTTGATAATAAAGTTTTGGTAGCGCAGCTATAAGGCAAAGATTATCAGCATTTTTTTTATCTTTACAAAGTTAATGAAAAAATGATACTGAGTGAGCTACGTTTTTTTTTTTAAAATATTTATCTTTTGATAGGAATAACTGATTTTTTTTTCCCCCAAAATGATTTTTCTTAAGATAGATATGATTGAAGCTTTATACTTTTTATAATTGAAAACATCTTCCCTGCATAAAAGTGAAGATTATCCAATGTACAAAAGATACATTCAAGGATAGATCATTTATTAGTGGTATATTTCCTCTAATAAATCTGGGCGGCTAGTTGCTTTTAAAGATATGCTTATTTTCTGAGCACTTTTTTTTTTCAAGTATTTTCTTTGCGAGATTTCTTTAAAAAAAACTGATAAAATATAAGTATGATAAAATATAAGAATAGGGGAGAGTGGCTCAACCTTGGGACACTTTTTTTTCTTTCTTTTTTCATTTTTTATTATATTGATCAATTGTCAAAATTTTACCTGGTATTCATTTAACCTTTGCCTACATTATTAAATAGATTTTGATCTTATATCCATTATAGGAAAATTAAAATATATATATTTGTTAAACTTGTGCTTTATCCCAAGGTGTACCACCTGGTGGGCACCTTGAGACAATTAAAAATAGATTTGAAAGATTCAATAATTGAATTACAATAGAGTTGTTTGTTCAGGAAAAATTTGTTCAACCCTTAAATGCCTGATTTTTCAAAAATCGTTGTAATTATGTTTTTCGGCTTTTATTTTTTAAATAAATCATGGGAAAAATACTTTAAAAAATCATTTTGTTTTAAGTATGGTTTACGGCTAAAAAACAGTTACTAATCGGCAATACTGGTCTTTAATAGAAAAAATAATTTTCCTTGATAAAATTCTATAATATTAAACACACAAGAATGTTAGGAACTATAATAAGAAATAAATTTTACTTGCTCACTGCAGAACAAAATAGGGTATTTCGCAAGCTTCCAAACAAAACAAAAAGAACAAATAGCAACAATTGAAAAAATAAATCTATCTTTATTCTTAAACAGCACAAGTGTTGCCATCTACATATTGAAAATCGATTTAATAATATTTTCAGAATGTATTTTATTGGCAACATTAGGCATTATAGCTTCAATATAATTCTAATAGTATTTTAGAGCCTAAATTGGGTATGTTGCCGAAAAGCAACACCCGGCATTTAAGGGTTAAACTGAAAAGACATTTTCAGCTGATAACATTTTTTTAGTAGCTTTCTGAATATTGTCAGCATGAATTGCTGCATTTTTTCTTTTTTTTTTTTTTTTTTTTGTATTTTTTTTAATATCTAATCTCTACCATTGATAAGCCTAATGACTTCTTAAAATAAGAAATAACTATTTAATAAATACAGGTTATGTAGATTAAAAAATGTTTCAAACACAATATCTTTTTGTTAAAATATTTCGAATTAAAGTTAGCTAGGCATATCTTGTGACCCAAGGCGCACCCCCTCCATCCTCCCCCACCTCCCCCAAGGTGCACCCTATACCCACTATGAAATTTTAGAATGCCATGCTGTCAAGCTTAGCATTAGAACTGTTATTATGCATCAGTTTTATAGAGAATGATTTAAATTTCATTATATTACCATTTATTTCAAAATATTTTCAATCAAATTCCAATTTGCATCTTATTAAACTTTTACATGAAAGTTACTAGACATGTTTGCTAAATAAAAATCTTAATTTCTTGCCTGCTTCATCAACGGAATCAAAACATGTCAAACTTAGATTGTGCTGCTGTCTATCTGCATCTTCAAGGGTTAAGAGTTAATTTAAAATCTAGGGCAAAAAATAAAGCTGTCCCGAGGTGATCCACTCTTCCCTACGTATATTATTGCAAAACAATTCTACTATATTTTTATATAATTAGCAATATGATTACATTAACAATACAATAACTGTAATAAAATGTCATCATACAACTGTTTCTTTTTCTTAGTAATAAATATTTTGATTTTTTTGTTTAATTTTATTGCGATCTTATACGTTTTGTCAAGCGACTGAAAAAAAAAAAAAAAAAAAAAAAAAACCTACCTATTTTAATCTTTTCTTAGGAAAACAAATTTATTACAAAATCACGATTAGTTATTTTGATAAAGCTCAATAGCTTAACTTTCTAACATTACATATTTACACAGTCACAACTTTATTAAGAAAATCAACAAAATATATCGGCGACTGCATATATCAATCGCTCAGAGAAGTAGGAATTCAGTGAGTTCAATCTCCTCTGGAATATTGAGAAATTAACACACGCTTGTGATGATTTGACAGTGTGATTCCCCGTTATGTTTTTTAAGTAACCCAGGGATGTTTTAAAAGTTAGACTTTACTCGTATTATCAAAATATTTCAGTTCTAAAGATTTTTTTTTTTTTTTTTTTTTTTTTTTTTGGAACAATTTTAATCTTATTCTAAACTGTATAAAAAGTTGCATTTCAATAAATCAAAAAGGTAATTATATGAAAAAATGAGTTATGAAAATTAATTATTTAAACTAAATTTATTTCAACTGATTCAGAGAAATTTTCTTTGCATAAATTTTACCCAAACCTGGGAATGGAAGGTTCATATAGGAAAAATAGTCTCAATATATACCACCTGAGCTGTTAAATAAACTGAATGTTTTTAACACGATTTTTCAATATCTATTAGCATTTTCATATTCCCAATAAGAAAATGCACATATATAGCAGCCACTCAACCTGCGGCCCACGGGTCGCATGTGGCCCGGCGACCTATTACGTGCGACCCAGACACGTAATTATTAATCCATACTTTAGCAAATTAATTGAGAGGTGCATAAAAAGTATTTAAGATCTTCACTGTGTTTTATATATTTTCACGGGAAGACAAAATTTGCCCCGATATTTATAATTAAACATTAGAAAACATTTTAAATATCGTTTTATTAGACAAAGTTCTTTTTACATATAGTCCTGTTTGTGCTACCAGTGTTATATACATTTCTTAATCTTGAACACCTATCATATTATTTCAAATTAAATTTGCACTATATATTACTCTAAAATAAAAAGTTTTTGCGTTGAGCAAAAGACTGATTTACAGGGGTCAATCCAGAATTTTCTCCCAGGGTCCTGTTTTTAATGAAATTGCGAACAGCTTTTTACATTTGCGAAAAATCTAGTCATAATTTTGTGAATTTGAAATGATCGTTATATTGAAGTTCTTGTTTACACATTTTTAAGAAAGTGTATGCATGTAAAATACATATTTTATTTATAGATATCAGGTCAGATTTTACTTTTAAATGATCAAATTTGTGAAAGGTTCAGTTCGGAGATGAAAAGTTTTGTGAAAGGCCTATTTTTAAGACAAAGAATCTTGTGGAGGTCCTGTTTTGAAATGAAAAATTGTGAAGGGCCCTGTTTTGAAATGAAACATTTTGTGAAGGGCCCTATTTTGAAATGAAAAATTTTCTGAAGGGCGCTATTTTGAAATGAAAAATTTTCTGAAGGGCGCTATTTTGAAATGAAAAATTTTCTGAAGGGCGCTATTTTGAAATGAAAAATTTTCTGAAGGGCGCTATTTTGAAATGAAAAATTTTCTGAAGGGCGCTATTTTGAAATGAAAAATTTTCTGAAGGGCGCTATTTTGAAATGAAAAATTTTCTGAAGGGCGCTATTTTGAAATGAAAAATTTTCTGAAGGGCGCTATTTTGAAATGAAAAATTTTCTGAAGGGCGCTATTTTGAAATGAAAAATTTTGTGAAGGGCCCTATTTTGAAATGAAAAATTTTGTGAAGGTTCCTTTAAAGAACCCAATTTCTTCTTAGATGAAATCCTCTGATTTTTTCCCTTTAGAAGTAAGAAGTTCTGCCTTGTTATTTTATTACTTTCTATATGTATTCTATAGTTAATACTACTTTTTAGAGTTAAATGTTTGTCACGAAATAAAATGGCAAGGAATTTTTTTTTACACCGCTATTTCCAAACAAAAATTTCGCGGCATATTTTTTCGACATTTGCAATAGAAATCTAGCACAAAGATTGTTGTTTGAAAGAAGTGACTCAAAATTTTGTAAAATTTCTTACGCAATGAACGTTCCAATACTACTGATAATATTAACTTTGTTATATTGCTCTTTTTTTTTTTTTGTACTACATTTGTGTTATCTTACTATTTTAATTACTCTTTTTGTTTAGCTCTTTATAAGTATGTTGCGAGAAAAAGAAGTTGAGTAAGACTGATCAATAGGATTACCTATTAAGTGGTTTTTTGTAGTTCTCCCTATACCCCAATGCCAAAGATTGGCGATACTTAAATTCCTTTAAAATACGTCGTCAGTCACACTATTTATAAATTGATCCTAAAATATTTGCAATTTCTATTTAACAATTATTCATTTAATTAAAATTAATAATAGAATTGTCAACATATATCACGAATTTTCTTTTCCCTTCTATCACGACTACTATCTTCTACCAAGAAAATTTCCATTTTCTTCAGCTGTCCGAGATGTCTAAGTTTTACGGTGTGTATTTATTGTAATTTTTAAAGATTTTATTTTATTTTATTTTGTAATTAAATTTTTAGAAAACAAGCGAACAATGTCAGATCATGATGATATGTAAAAGTGCATTTTGAAAGCTTAACTTAGTACGTCTCTGGAAATTATAAAAATTAAAGCAAGTTGGCTTTTTTCGTGCCTTTACTTCTTTTACTGCTTTCCAATAAATTGCATTAAATATTTATATTCTATAAATTGGCTGAAGTTGTAGGATGTAAAATTTCTTAAATATAACAAAAACTATCCACTATACAAATCTTTAACCCGGGAGAACTCGCTGCATGAGATTTTCTCTCACAGTCGTACTTTTTTAAGACGCTTATTTAAATCATTTTTCATTTTAATTAAAATTTCAAAATGTTTTTCAATTATTTTACCTATTTTGTGAATAAAAGTACTAAGCCAACCAAAAAAAGTTGACATTATATGAATGTAAAGTAAAAGAAAAGCAATTGGGCATTCTCACTAGCGAGTTCTCCCGGGTTAAAGTCGAAAAGTTGCTAAAGTATATATATATTTTTTAATTAATCTTGTATTAATTTTTACAGAAATTATCTGTAGCTATCTGTAAATTTCGGTGGAAAATATCAGTCACTGCCTTGTAAAGTTTCAATTCATATTTTTAATGACCAGCCTGTATTGTTTCTACATATTTAAACCCTATGTTTATTTTTGAAGTTTCTGTAAAAATATATTTCTATTGCAATAAGATATTTTTATCATCGTGCCATTCATGCCATTAAGTAAAAAGTTTATTTTAAAATATTTGCAACTTCTCTTTAGTAATAGTTTAAAATCTTTTGGTCTAAAATGAATCGTCAAATTCTACTGTTAGCCAAATCAATTATGCATGCTATGTATCAATTTAAAAAATAATTTAAAACACTGACATATCTCTGACATTTTAAGCGAATGTCCAATAGATTCCGCTTTAATTGAAGATGTATATTTATTAAATACTGAATATTGCGATATTAAAGAGCATCATATTCATTAGCAGTATAACTATATTGACTATAAAGGTCAAAATATAGTCAATAATAAATACATTAAATTTTTAAATAAATTTCGATCGTAAATTATAAAAGGGTATTAAAGTTAAAAAAAAAAAAAAAAAAAAAAAAAAAAAAAAAAAAGTAGCACATTGACGCATGTCTGACCTTTTGAGCAGATGTCCAATAGATATGAATTTCATTGGGGATGGATTTTTATTAAAAATTTTGAAAATTTCAATATTGAGTATCCATATTCATAATTCAAATGTTAGTATTAAACACTCGCACATCTTCATCTTTTTAGGCAAAGTCCCACTATGAAACACTTTCTTGGATAACAAAGTCCAAACTCATGCCCCCCAACCCTTCTCCTCCCCCTAAAAAGTAAATAAAAATAATGATTTTTACCTTCAATTGACCGTAGTTCCCTGGGCATTCTTTCCGATGAAACTAGACAGAACTAAAATTTGTTGTCACGAAAATTCCAGCAGTTTTCGCCAGTTATCCACTGGCCTGCACATTCCAAATGATAACAATGTCGTGCCGAAGTCCATCTTTTGATTTACGAATTCATGACACTAAACAGAAGGTAACACACGCGCGCGCGCGTGTTTTATTTGCCCGTATAGGCAGAATGCTTAGAAACGCCAAACACCATGGAAACCACGACGCTGTCTGGAGAATTAAAATCCGCGGCGGTTCTTCTGTAGGGGTTACTACAAGCAAGGAATGCAGCCAACAGCTGTCGCCAAGCGAAACTGAGATTCTAGTTTTTATTATGCCAAAAGCAGACGATGCGGATAAAAACTATCCATTGCCACAAATGAAGAAAATTTAGATGTTGAAGGTTGTTCGAGATGGACTGTTGTTACTTTTGTCGAAATGCTCTGATGAATCAGTAAAACAAACCGGTTCTACTCGACATTATTTGTTTATTTTTATTTTATTTTTTAAATTTTCGTTTAAGAAGAAAGGTTACAATCTTGAAATGAAATTAATGAATAATTAAGAAGGTAAATTTGAAATATATTTTAAAAATTGACTCATTTACATTTTTTGTAAATTGAGATGCGGAAACATTATTGACAAATTTATTCATTTAATAGTTCATTTTAGAGATCTGCACGGGCCAGCCGCGGCCCGAATTCGGGCCTATTTTCATTCACGGCACTCGGGTCGGGCCTAGTGACTACTCTTTACGGGCCGGGCCGGGTTCGGGCCTTACTTTTTTTCGAAAGAATCGGTCCGGGCCGGGCCTAACTTATTTTTTCTGTACAGAGCCGGGACTGGCTTCATTCTTGGTCTTCACAGCCCAAACATTTCAGTCCTACTTTGGTACCAGCCCGTATGAAAATCATTGTCTCGGCGTGACCTGTCCGTTCAAAGGTCAGCAAAATTAAGCCTGGCCCAAAGATTTTTGCAAAAAATGCATGCAATATTTAAATCGCCATTATTCTACAATTAAACATTAAAATTTATTCTTTTTAAAAAATAGTAGATTTCTACGCTTAATAAAATATAGCTAAATATAGTAAAACGTCTGAAAAAGAACCTGCCTATGACGGAATCCTGTTTTAAACTGAAAAACTTGTTGATCTGTGCAAAATTAATATACTAATACATAAGAAAAGACTATATAATACATAAGAAAATAATATATAATACATAAGATAAGAATGTATAATACATTTGCACTTGCTAAGAAGGGAACTTGACTATAATGAATTTTTTTTTTTCTTTTCTATGTAATTGAGTCTTAGAAGATTTTACTGTATATAGCATTTTTCAGACTTTTAACATTTTAATGCATGGAATATGGATTAAGAATATTAATGATAACTGAACATTTACATACAAGAAACAGCGATTCATTAAAAAAAAAATAAATATCGCAACGTACGGCACTTCTATAAAAATAAAAATTATGAACATGAAAAAAAAAAAGAGAGAGAGAAATATTTTTGGTCAGAACTCCTCGTACGGGACAAATTTTTAACCAAATCGATATAAAAATCAATGTTTTGTATAAATTCATTCGGGCCGGGCTAATATTTTTTTTTTGTACGGCCCGGGCCAATTTTTTTTTCTATGAGTCGGGCCGGGCCTGGAAATTTCAGCCCGTGCAGACCTCTACTTCATTTTATAGATATGCAAAAGCATTACAATTTTTGCGGATGTGCCGGGTTGGTCGAATTGTTCCTTTCCCCTAAATCTGGCTCAGAAATCTTGATATACAATTTTCAAATCTGTGTTATTTTTACTGCATTTTATTACAATTTTTTTTTAAATCGGATAATTTGAAATTTTAAAAAATTTCATGTGATGAGAATGGTTTGTCCGAATGCATATCAACTAAAATTTTATATTCAGCGATAATTTTGCTGTATGTCGAACATCATGAACATTTACATATTCTCTTTTATTAAAAAAAGAAAAAAAAGAGAGAGAGAGAGAGAGAGAGAATTATATTTTTCACACAATTCAATATTTTTAGGGAAATAGAAATAAATGAACATAAATTAATTTGTAAGCGCAACCCAAAAAGTATTCTTCCCCAGGTTTCTCGAATTCATTATGACGGTTCGACGTTTTTGCACGTATTACAAATTTAATTTCATGGCGCAAAGAAATGTGCATAAGATTTTCACTTACGTTTTACGATATATATATTATTTCTTAATGCCAAAATTATTTTTAAATAAAGTAAACAGAAAGTATATTGTTACCAGTCACCACTTACAGATGCTGGTTACACAATGGAAACTTTGATTTTAAAACACTTCGTAAGTCATCTTTTGAAAATTCTGTTAACAATTCACATTTATCACAATATTGTAAGGTATGTGATATGAATAAAAAGTGGTTTTGAAAACATTATACCGAAATGACATGCACATTGTAGACTACTGTCGGTTTTACATGTGGGTAGCACAGTAATATGTTTTTTACCTCCTGAAAACGTATCAAAATTTTAGAATTTTTGAAAATTGTTAAAAGATTTCGAAATATTTCTACTCCTTTCTTTTATTTTGCGTGAATGATTGTGTTATCCATAAAGGAATACATCATAAGAAAATACTCCTCTGTTCAATATTCAATAAAATCATTCTTTTGTTTCAGATTTTTTAAAAAAAGTGGATTATTGTGTTTTCCTCCTGAAACCTTTATTTAATTCAATCAGAGTTTAATTCATACGTTTACATTTAAGGGTGTTAGTCAATTTCCGAATTCTCCTCTTTAATGTTCAGGGGGCTGGTCACTCAGCTTCAGAATTCTCCTCCGTAATGTTAAGTCTATGGACTTTTGATGCATTCGTATATTTAAAATATCTTCTCGGGAAATTCATATTTTTAACATCTTTTCTCTGTGCACTCTTCTTTAAGGATGTCTCTTTTTTTCTTAGTTTTCAAAACATTTTTAAAATCTATGCTGAATTTAAAATTTTATATGTTAAAAGCGGGCGAAGTGTGAGTAAGATTTCAACACTTCCTATAAAATTAAGTCTATACTTTAGAAATACTTTTATAGAACTAAGAAAAAAAGAGACATCTTTTAGGAAGTGTACACAAAAAATAGAAGTTAAGTATAAAATATTAATTAAACATCTTTTAAGAAGAGTACAAGAAAAAAGGATTTAAAAATATTAATTTCCCGAGGAGATATTTTAAATATACGAATGCATCAAATGCCCATAGACTTTACATTAGTGAGGGGAAATCGGAAGCTGGGTGACCAGCCCCCTTAAGTCTATGGGCGTAGAATGCATTCGTATATTTCCTCCTCGGGTAAATATCTCCTCGGGAAATTATTATTTTAAATCCCTTTTTCTTGTACTCTTCTTAAAAGATGTTTATTTTTTTTCTTAGTTCTCTAAATATATCTAAAATATAGACTTAATTTAAAATTTTATGTATTAGAAGCTGACGAACTGTGAGTAAGATTTTAACACGCCATATAAAATTAAGTATATATTTTCCAAATATTTTGACAAGTAAGGAAAAAAGAGGCATCCTTCCAGAAGAGTACTCAAAAAATTAGTTCAAAATATTGATTTCCTGGAGAGAGTTTTAAATAAACGAATGGACCACAGCCCCATAGACTTAACATTAGCGAGCGGAATTCGGAAGATGACTGACTAACAGGGGTAAATTCTACATATTTCTGTGGAGGAAGGCATTAACAAGAATTAAAATTAGAAGTCTTGTGGAGAGGGGACTTTGTCTCCCGTAACACCTCATAAATGTATTGTCTGGTTTCTGACGCTAGTGAGCAGGTAACTTATTAGATTACTGTTATCTGATGTTATCTTTTACTTGTCTGTTGTATTTCACATGTCCCACTTTCTGTGTATTTAGGGTTTCAGGTAATATATTTCCTTATCTAGAAGTTGATCCGAGCAGTTTTAGTTAGATAGAATGGTATGAACAAGTTCATTGTATCAATGAATTCCAATTCCAACTTCCCTTGCTGTTCAAGAACGCATACCACAGATAAGACAAACAAAGAAATTCCCTATCTCGTAAGTAGTGAAGGCCATCTGAGGGAGAAATTTTTAGATAAGAGAAGGGGTCTCTGTGGGCAGAGAAAAGATCCCCGTAGGCAGGGTTTGGAAGGCATCGCTGAGAGAGAGAGAAAGCCGTTCTGGAGTAGACCTGGTGAAGAGAGGTCGTAGCGTTTTGATTGAGTTCTGAGGTAGACCTGGTGAAGAGAGTTCGGTGTTTTGATGGAGTTTTCTGGTGAAGTTTAGTGTGTTTCGGGAAAGGTTTGAGCCTTGTGCAGAGAAGAAAAACGCAAGGGGAGGTACAAGGTGATCCTCCGATAAACCCGATGAGATACCGTAAGGTGAGGAGGGAATGGGTATCTTAATAAGCCCAGTGCGAAGAAAGTACTTGCTATATGTAACTTAGTATCGGGCCAGATCGTCTATATCCGAGCTATTAACTGTAAACAATGTTTTATTTATATGTAAATAATTTGTAAACAAATTATTCATTAATTTTATTTGAATAAGTTTGGCATTGTTTGGGATAATCCTTCTTACAACGTGCCCGATATCACGTATATATATCGGTGGTGGCAACATATCAAAATAAAAGAAAATGTTTTCGAAGTCTGTGCGAGTGGTGATCGTGGTTCTAGGAGAATGCATCAGCCTGTGGACTAAGGAAGAGTGCAACATGTATCATGAAATACAAAATAGCATGCAACTTATAAAATAATATTTTTATATAACGTTTGATCTTACGCCGAGAAGTTCTTTCTAGAGTTCTGTATCGAGTTAATTCTCTTCTTTGTTGTAGGTCGGGTTTTTGTTCTTGCGGCCAGGTTCGCGTGTACGATTTTTTAAAATTATTATCATTATTATTATTATTATTATTATTATTATTATTATTATTATTATTATTATTATTATTAAGTGGAGTTTTAGTCTCAAACATTATTTTAGATGAAAATAACTATATACATTGGAGAATAAATAAAAAATAAAGGAACAAGTATAAAAACACATGTAACTTGAATAATTTTGCAGCTAAGATCATGAAACCTCCACGAGACTTTTATTTTGTCTGTCTGACATACATTGGAAAAGCAGAATATCTTATTTCTGCATAAAATAAATTTATATAACATCATAAGAAATGCGATATAAAGTGGAGTAAGAGAAAAGCCCTTGTTACATTTTTTATGACATTTTAGAGATACGTAGGAAAAAATAATAAAGTATGTCGTCACCCCTGCACATTTAAATGCACATTTTACAGCTATTTTCTATGCTGAGTATTAGATTGTACAGGAGTTTCTACCGTTACACGCAGTGGAGATAACTTATATGGGCCCGAAAGGCGCAAGCCCACCCAATAATTTCATCTTTCCGCCCAATGAATTTGCTTTCATTTAGTTATTCATTTATTTAATCGCTGAAAAAAATTGCTTTAATTGATGTTCTCAAAATAATTGTATTTGAAAAATAACAAGAACATCAATTAGACTTACAGCCGCGCTGAAAGCCCCTTCAGCGAATGCATAATAAAATTTCTCTCAAAAACAAATTTTCTGCATATTTTGTCAACCGCCGTTTTTTGTATTGAGTCGATAAAGCACTTAGGTGATCAAAATATATGTTTTTCTTGCTATTTTTTTTTTTTTTTTTTTTTTTTTTTTTTGCGCTATCAATAGTTAGCAATTTGTATGCTATTTAATATGAATAATATATTATGAATATTTATAAAGAAGAACTTATGTGAATATAATTTAGTAAAATTATTTATTAAATTATTTATTAAATTATAATTAAATTTAATAATTTCATATTTTACTTAGAAAAAACATAATTTGACTTCGAATTATCCTTTTTAGTCATTCGCTTGTGCCATTTCCCCCTGTTTACATACACACACTAAGGGAGGGGAAATTTTATGTGTTATTTTACTCAAAATTTTATGAGCCCGCCCAATATTTTACAAAAGTTGGCGCTACTGGTTATACGCAGGGGCCGATTTACAAATTTGGGGGCCCTGGGCACCTATGCTTACGGGGAGGCCCCCTTGCACCGATGCTTACAGGGGGATTGAGTTAAAAAAAATACCTACTAAGATAACCGCTATTGATTTTAATAATTACTTTAAAATATCCATTAAAAAATTAAATATGATAATTATTAATGTACCTTTAAATAAATTATTTCACTATTGTGAAATTTAAATGAGTAGACGTTTTATATAATAAATTGTGTGATGCTGATTATCTTTTCCTATGCAAGTCTATATATCTGGGATGATAAAATATGCATAACTAATAATAAATTTTCCGCAATACCAAGTTACAATTATTTAAAATATTTGGGGGATCTTCCGCCTACGAGCTACGCTCAACAAGACCGAAATAATCTGACAAGATTAGGAACAAGATTAAATAAGAATTAAAAATACAATATATTTTTAAAGGGATAAAGACAAAAGAAAATATTCACTATAATAAAAGTAATTAAATATGGACGTTTCAGACAAAATATACAATGTTATAAAAATGCAATACGAACACAATAGAATGTAGCATGGAATGTAAAATTTCATTAGATATTAAAGCTACATCAGATTTTGGACAATGATTGAAAAACCTTCAGCAGCATTTGGAAGCCCCTTGAAAAGCAGAGGGCCTGGACCCGTGCCCTGAATGCCCTGCCATAAATCAGGCACTGGTACACGGTGAATAGCGAACGATTCTGTAGAGTCCTATAATAGTGGGAGTTGCAGTTGCAGTGATGCAGATGCAAGAGTACGTACCACACACGTTCTATCAGATTTAAATTAGAAAATTATGAGAGTCAATCTATTTTTTGAATTCCTTCGTCTTCAAGATAATCTCAATCCTTTGAATCCTCTGAAATGATGGAATGAGAAGTTGTCAAACTGACGTTCAATAAAATCTGAAAATAATAAATCCTTCAATGAAGCCTGTGAAAATGCAGCCTGTCTAAATCAGATTCCTGTCTTAAGATGAAAAATTCTCTGTTATTGATAATAAAAATGCCACATAATTATTATTTCTTGCTATAATAGAAACCTGTCTAAAACGGATTTTTTTCTGTGCCCTATCAATTCCGCTCTCGTAAGTTTAATTGTAATATGATTAGGTTTCATGAAAGAGAATGTACATTTTATTTTTCAAATGACGCCTCTCCCATGCGAAGAGAAGCATTAGGTTCTCCATAGGTTATTTTTAGAAGTAAATAAATTTTTTTGAAAGTATGCAATGACAAATTTTCTTTTAAAAAATAGATTCTTTACAACTGAAACAATATATGCGATCCGACGTTAAGATATAAAATATTCTTTTTGTTGAATTTTAAATCTCAACATATTAATATAATTAAAAATACTCCTTCCGCTTTTAATTTAAGTGCAACTTCACTATATTTATTTGTATGATACTGTAGTATGTCGCGTCGTAGCAAAAGCTAATTAGCGGAGTAAAAATGCCTTCGTTATCTAGTGATAAAATCTCTTTCAATGAAAGTACTTTTACATCTTTTAACTTCATGTACATCAGCGATAAATTTTCAATTAGAGATAATTTTTACTGTTGAAGTGTTTCAAAAGTGTATTTATTTAAATTAATATTTACAAAATATGATGCACAGTATATAAAGAAAAAATTTTAAAACAACTCCTACAATTAGAGAAGCAACTGGACTTTTTTAAAATTATAAAATGTGTTCTATTTTATAAATATGTATATAAATTCCATTATACATGATCTTATACCAAGAGAACAAGAAGGATCACAATACACGCCAAGATAATTTTTAATACGAAACTAAGGATCGCAATTTCCTCATTCAGTCAAAAATACAGGGTGTTTCATTTCCTGCTGAAACCAGATTTTTCTTCATAATTTAAACCGTAATGAAGATATTTTAGTTAAAGTAGTTTCAGATGTAAATTTCCAACTGGGCGAATAAAATGTCCGGACCAGGTTTCGAACCAGGGATCTCTTGGCTGAATCCGCGAATGCTCTACCATCTGAACTATCTCGGACGAATCTGGTGGAACCATTTTTTTCACCCAGCTAACCTTATTGATTATAGCATCTGGACTGAAATCTGGTTCAGCTCCCCTGGTTCGAAACTTGGTCCGGACATTTTTTTTCGCCCAGTTGGAAATTTACATCTGATATGATTTATTTACCAATTAGAATAATTGCGTTAAAATTAATCTAGTGTAAAGTAGTTTCGTCTGAAATCCTATGATATCACGAGAAGTTGTGGAACTGACCACCATATGCGTCAACAAGCACTTTTATAGGCAGGGAGCGGGTAACATCGAAAGGCCCCGTGTTCCGTGGAACTGAAATTTTTGTTGTGTAAATCGATAGTAAAAAGCCATACGAACAAAATGAGCTAGGTATGACTGGGTTTGACAAACCGAAAATATGTTTAATTAAATTAATTACTATTAAAAAGTTATATTTTTTACTGTTATCGCGGATATTGATCACTTTTAGAGCATGTTATAGAAATTTTTGTGCTCTTTCAGAAAACCTTGGTATGACAAACTTTATTCTGCCGAAAAAATCTGCCATACTTAATTTAAGAAAGCGGCCGGTGATAAAATTTCACCCTTATTTTTCTTTGAATTTTTACCGGTGGTAGCTTTATTTCGCGTCTAGACGTTAGTTAAGTGTCGGCAAAGGTGTATGGAGAGTGGAGACGTTTGACGGACACGCGGCCTCCTGCTCCGCGAATTCCGGCGGTGTTCTAATAAAGTTTGTCATACCAAGTTATTTTGAGAAAGCACAAAATTTTCTATAAAATGTTCCTAGGCTATTACGGATTTTTTTCCCGGATGAAGTGATTTCATGAATATGTCAGAAAGTAGAAAATAACGGTTTAAGAGTATCCTTTACAGCAGTGGTTACAACGTGGGGCGTACGCCCCACAGGGTGGCAGTATGACTTTTCAGGGGGGCAATTTCAGAATTCTTATTAAAAAAAAATTTTATAATGAATGTAGTGTCATAGTTTAAAAATATAAATCATAGATGAAAAAATTAAAAAATAACTGAATAAAAATTAATTTTTTAAACATTCCCATTTAAAAGTTTAAAATACACTGACATCGGAAAAATAACGTGAATTGCTTTTTTATATAGTTTAACGTTTTATATATTAAAACATCACTTAACTTTTTCTGGTTTTAATATTGTTTTAGTAAAATACACCTCTTTTTTTACTATTTATTTTTATAAAAACTTATATATCTGTTCATAGTGAAGTATGCCACATGAAGGAAATTTGCATATGAAATTTTGTAAGGTATATCTAAAATTGACTATTTGGACATGTTTAATGTAAAAAATGTTTTGAATTACCGAAATGATGTACTACTTTTATGAAATTAATAAATTCCCGTGCGCATTACGGAAGGAAATGGGTAGAGAGTAAACTTCTTATGGCTCTTTCAGTAGACCATATACTCAATATAAACATACTTTGTGACATATCCATTTTAAAATGTAAAATCGGAGAAAACATGGTGGCCAAATAATATTAATGGGAATAAGAAAGCCTGTTATCAAAGATGTATGTTATGAGGGGAAAGAAAAATAGTTACTCAAAATCAATGAAAGCGCGAATTCGGAAGTGTTACTTGTAAATTATGCTATCCATACAGTCTCTGCGATAAACAAATATCACTTGTTCTTAATGATGTACTAAAATTCATTATAAAATGTATCAATTCTATCAAATATGATACAAAATATGAGAGAGATTTCAATAAATTTTATGAAGAGAAAAATGTACACTATTTATCACTTTTAAATTTGAGGTAAGTTGACAAAAAAAAACTTTTGTAGATGTAAATGCGAAGATCCATGGCCTCATTGCATTCACAGAGTTATGTTAAAAACATACTTGTAATAAGAAAATATGATTTTGATAAATTAAAGAATGTGAAATCACTCGGATCCTTTCCGGTAAAATAGAAGTTTATTTTTTATGTAATAAGGTTTATATGATACAGAAGGGAGGGGGGATATTATGATTTTAGAGACGTTTTGGTGGGGCGCGGCCAAAAAAAGGTTGGGAACCACTGCTTTACAGATAATAGAGCTAAAAATCTAGTTAATTTGTCATTTTCGCTGAGGCGATGGAATTTTTTTATATTTTGACATTGTGAAAAGAATTTCAGCATTTTGCTGGTACTATATCCAAAATTTTTATTTATTTTTTTATTTTTTACAGTTTAATAATAAAAATAAGTCCTACAGCTTTAGAAAAAATAAAATAAAATTTTAGCATTATCTGTCAAGGATATTGTCAGGTTCTGAGAAACATCTGCTATTGGAACTGGGGTTATATATTATTCTTTTTACTGGTATATTGTATTCATGTCGCTGGGTCTGTGTACTGGAATTTCAAAATAACATTCTTTCATTGTCTAAAACTGGATCTAAGCCGGTGAAAATGTATAGATGGAATGAAGGGGTAAAAAGATAGTTGGAGAGGGGTTTGCGCAACCTTTTGAGATGTCTGTGGAAGATGGGGAGACAAAGGCATTCCACGAACGAAGAAAAGAGCTTGGAATGCGAGCCAGGTAGAAAACCCCGAGGGGGTTACGTTGAGAAAAGGCAGGAGGTTGCTAGGGGCAGGCTCTTCTGCTGAGACAGTCAGTTGGAGACGAGAGCGCAGGGTGGACAGTAGTTCCTGCGTATAGCTGTTAGATAAGAGCGTAGGGTTGAGCTGAAGGCTGGAGTGCCAAGCGGAAGAGTAGTTCCTGCGTATAGCTCTTAGATAAGAGCGTAGGGTTGAGTTGAAGGCTGGAGTGCCAAGCGCAAGGGTAGTTCCTTGGATAGCTCTGAGAGAGAGAGCGTAAAGTTGAGTGAGGCTCGGAGAGCTTAGGCTTAGAGCCCATGTGTTGGGAGATTGAGATTGATCTCCGTTAAAGCTTATTTAACGTGTATAGAATGAGAGTGATGTAACGTAGTTTTAACAGTACACAACCAGCTTTACTGTATTTAATTTAATGTTGAACCGGATCACCTACATCCGAGTTTTAAGTGTAAATAGTGTTTTGTATTGTGTAAATAGTGTGTAAATAAACTGTTAATTTAGTTAATTGAAAGCGTTGGTTTTCATTTAAACAATCCTCTGAGTGCGTGACCGATATCACGTAATCATATCGGTGGTGGCAGCATATAAATAGCACGGAATTTCTTCAAAGTTGTGCGGACTAAGAGGAAACTCCGACAAATTGATGGCAGCGACGGGATAGAATCGTCTCAGACTAGTGACCAGCGAGCCGTGTTGCAGTGTGTTAGTGCCGGAGTGCCCAGTGGAATTCTTGCGGGGAAATGCCGGATCGTCGAGCGGAATTTTAGAGAGATACAAACCAAGCGTCGAGCGGAAATACAGAGTGTGTGTGCCCTATCATCGTTACAGCGAACCGAACTAAAGTGTTGTGTCCTATCATCGTTACGGCGAACCGAAATAGTGTTTGTGCAGAAATTACTATACCTTTAACTGAATTAACTAAAGGGAGGGTTAAAAATACTGTACCATGGGATGAAAGGGCAGAAAAAAGCATTTAATACCCTTAAAGATGAGTTATGTAACTTGACGCGTTGGCTACACCTACCGTAGGCCGGGAATATCAGCTTCACGCCGATGCTTTAGACCTGGCAGTAGGATGTTGTCTTACTCAAAAAGATGAGAAGGGTCAGTTTAAACCGATAGCTTTTGCCAGCCAGAAATTATCAGGGGCTCAGCGTGCTTGGCCGAGTATAGAAAAAGAGGCTTGGAGTGTTCTCTTCGGATTGCGGAAGTTTGAAAAATGGACATATGGATCTCAAATTGAGATCATAACGGATCATAATCCATTAAAATTTCTCACTGAAACAACACCAAGGTCCGCTAAACACACTAGATGGGCTCTTGCCTTGCAACGCTGGAACCTGAGTATTTATCATCGTCCAGGAGATCAACATTTGAATGCTGATGCAATTTCTAGGCTACATAGGAAGAGCTGGGAAGAACAGCCAGTTGCTAGGCCATCGGCATCAATGACTAAATAGTGGACACACCTGAAAGGGATGTCGTCACGTTTCAAATTTTTTTTGTGTATGTGTAATTGTATTTGAATCTTGTGTTTATCATAGTGTATTAGCATGTGTAGTTTTTCTGTAATAATAATATTAGTACACGTTCATTAGAGATGTCAGTAGATAATGTTCAGACACCTTGAAGTATATATGTAATAATAATAATGAAGAAACCTGCAAAGAGACTATTGAACTCTTCTGTGATATTACTATATGTTTGGGGAAAATTAGCCCCTAAATGGCATATTTTCCGCTAAGGTGGGGGGTGTCAGGTTCTGAGAAACACCTGCTATTGGAACTGGGGTTATATATTATCCTTTTTACTGGTATATTGTATTCATGTCGCTGAGTCTGTGTACTGGAATTTCAAAATAACATTCTTTCATTGTCTAAAACTGGATCTAAGCCGGTGAAAATGTATAGATGGAATGAAGGGGAAAAAAGATAGTTGGAGAGGGGTTGCCCAACCTTTTGAGATGTCAGTGGAAGATGGGGAGACAAAGGCATTCCACGAACGAAGAAAAGAGCTTGGAATGCGAGCCAGGTAGAAAACCCCGAGGGAGTTACGTTGAGAAAACGCAGAAGGTTACTCGGGGCAGGCTCTTCTGCTGAGACAGCCAGTTGGAGACGAGAGCGCAGTGTGGACAGTAGTTCCTGCGTATAGCTGTTAAATAAGAGCGTAGGGTTGAGTTGAAGGCTGGAGTGCCAAGCGGAAGAGTAGTTCCTGCGTATAATTCTTAGATAAGAGCGTAGGGTTGAGTTGAAGGCTGGAGTGCCAAGCGCAAGGGTAGTTCCTTGGATAGCTCTGAGAGAGAAAGCGTAAAGTTGAGTGAGGCTCGGAGAGCTTAGGCTTAGAGCCCATGTGTTGGGAGATTGAGATTGATCTCCGGTAAAGCTTATTTAACGCGTATAGAGTGAGAGTGATATAACGTAGTTTTAACAGTACACAGCCAGCTTTACTGTATTTAATTTAATGTTGAACCGGATCTCCTACATCCGAGTTTTAAGTGTAAATAGTGTTTTGTATTGTGTAAATAGTGTGTAAATAAACTGTTAATTTAGTTAATTGAAAGCGTTGGTTTTCATTTAAACAATCCTCTCAGTGCGTGACCGATATCACGTAATCATATCGGTGGTGGCAGCATATAAATAGCACGGAATTTCGTCAAAGTTGTGCGGACTAAGAGGAAACTCCGACAGATATTAACTACAAGTACTTTTTGACTCATTGACGAAATCGCTTGCATCGAGAAAAACAACATTTCCGCAAAAATACCGAAATTTTACTGGCAATAAACGGAAAATTGTTTTACAGTGCAACGCTGAAGCAAGCTTTTCATATATTGGAATGTATTTGACATTACATGCGGTGTCACTGATTTATCAATTTTCATTCCTATATATTTCACAAAAAGCAAGGTAAGTTTGTTGAAAACCTTATTAAACTAATTTCATTGTGGGTAAAGTTGTAAACAAACGTTTCGAATTGGAACGTGAAACCTTGTATTTAAGACTTAATAAATAGATTAAGACCCTTTGTTTCCTTCCAATAATAATGTTTTGTTTTTCCTATTGTTTGTATTCACGTGTATTATCGCACCTTTTTTTCCCCCTTTTGGTAAACACTCGGTACATGATACATCTCTAAAATGTAAAATAAATAAACTTTGTCATTGATTTTTAAGTGTGAGTAAATTAATAAAATTGAAAATATACTCCTTGTGCTTTTAATTTAAGCACAACTTCAAGATATTTGCTTGCGAGATACTTTAGCACGTCGAAGCAAAAGCTAATTAGCGTCGTAAAAATGTATTCGTTACACATTCGGGAAATTCCTTTTAATCAATGCATCATCTTTTATTTCGTGTAAATCAACTATAAATTTCCAATTAGTTAATTTTTATTGGTAAAGTATTACGAAAATGCATTTAATTAAATTAATATTTGCAAAATACAGTGTAAAGTAATATACAAAATTCGACAGACAAATTAAGAGAGGGTGATAGAAGGCATCGAGAGGATGGAAAATTATAGTCCGTCTCAAAACTATATGCACTCTTCAAATATGGTTTTAAATAATCGAAGAAGATAATATATGAAGCCAACTTACAATAAATATTCGATATTTAATCAAAATCGAATAAAATAAGCAGTTTTTATTGGTTAAAATAAAAATTACATTTAGTTTTTATTTATATTAATACATAAAAATTATTACAGAGAGAAACATTCGCCTTGCATACAATATTTCAAATGAAAATCAAATTTCAAAGTGATTGCTTAAAAGGCGCAAAGGCCAACACAGTGAAAAAGATTCCATCGGAAAGTTTCTCACTATTATATGTTGGCAAGGCTACAAACGTAGCAACGTCAGTGCACTAAACTGATGGCCCGGGTTCGAGTCCCGGCTTGGAATCTTTTTCACTATGTTGGCCTTTGCGCCTTTTAAGCAATAACTTTGAAATTTGATTTTCATTTGAAAGTTTTTATTTAATTTACCTTTTTTTTTAAAAAAAAAAGAAACACTGTCTCAAAAGTTTAAGCACTTTATGCATTTTTTTTTTAGAAATACGGGAACGGATAGGTGTAATGAGGTTGTATGACATCATTTTCAAATTTTATAAAAATATAAAAGTGAAAAAAATCATTTCCACTCGTTTTAAAAATGCCGAAGGGAAAGGAATTCACAAAAGGTGAGATTTTAAAGGTTTTCAAATTGAAATCACAAAATAAAACTTTCTTAAATTAAAAAAAATTTGAATTGGCCAAAGCAATATATCTATATCAAGTACCCTCTAGAAACGATAATTTCAACCGGAAACCAAGTTGTGGACGACCACGTATGACGTTTGTTGAGACGGATAGGAGAATAACGGAGATTCCTGTTTAGATACAATATGTCCATACAGCAAATTAAAAATAAACTCGGTGTACAGGTGTCCAAAGATGCTGTACCTAGACGTATTAAAGAATGTGATTACATCATACTAAACAAAATGGCTTGCAAACCATGTCTCAAACTAAACCTCTAACAAGCAAGAATGAACTGGGCTGAAAAACAAATGTCTTGTGGGGCACAAGTAGCTTATTGTTTTATTCAGTGATGAGAAAAAAATGGAACTTAGATGACCCTGATGGAGGGAACATGTATTGGCAGGATCTCCGAAAGGAAGATTTTTCAACAGGCAGCAAGGCGATAGGCCTGTCATGGTTTTGGAGGGATGGGGAGGTATTCGGCTTCAACAGCCTAACCTCTCTGGATTTTCTAAAAGGAAGACAAAATCCCCAAAAATATCAAGGGATACTTAACCAATATTTCCTTCCATCCGGCGACATTTTTTTGAGGGGGGGGGGGGGGTTGTCCTGAATGGATCTTTGAAACAAGGTAAGGCCTCAATGTACATATCACGTACTACATAACCGTGGCTTTCTCAGAAATTTTTTTAAATTCTTGACTCTCCAGCTTTAAGTCCTGGTACAAACCCGATTGAGAATGTCTATGGCATTTTAACCCGTCAGGCTTACAGAAATGGAAAACAGTACGACTCTCTTGAAGAATTCAAAGAGGCCATGGCGAAAGCATGGTACTCTTTGCAACCAGAAACCCTACAAAAACTAATAATTTCGATGGACGCGATTTTATTTGAACTAATCCGAAATCACGGAAAAATAATTTGTATGTAATAGTTTTGTAAAAATGATAAATGTAGTTCATTTTGCCATTGTGCATAAACTTTTGAGACAGTTTTGTTTCAACAAATTTTAAATTATATTTTTTGCAAATATGTAACTTAATTTTTTCTACTTTTGGTATCATTTATTTACATGATGTAGCGAAATAAACAAATAAAAAAATTCTTTTTATTTTTAACTTTCTATTATTCATCAAAAATCATCATTTTATGCTTGCGCTTAAACTTTTGAGACGGACTATACCAGAGTTGGCGAACCTTTTTATAGTCGCGTGCCAATTTTTTTTCAAAAAATATTTTACTTGACCTTGACGTGCCAACTAAAAAACAAATTTAGTGGATTGAAATATAATGAATCAAAACTACTTAAAAATTACTTAATAAGATATTTTCTAAAATGAGTAACATATACGTAAGTATTAAACTGCAATAATTATAGAGAAAATTATATTTTAGAAATTAATTAAAAACATAATGTGATTAATTGTTGTATCTTGGATGAAAAATAATTAATATGTTCATGTTCAGTTAATTTCAACAGAATGCGAACTAAGTGCATTTGCTACCACTCTCTATTTGATTTTTTGTATTATAAATTTGCGAAAATGATGACTCACAGATGTAAATAGTGGAAAAAATTATTAAAATTGGAAAAAAAAGGCAGTTTATTTAAATTGTTCTGAAAGTAATTGCCATTGAAATTATTTGCCAAGTTGCCATAATTTACCTTTGGTAATAATCTTTCCTTTTTGATAGTTTTCAAATATTTTCTTTGTTTAATTTTCGAAACCATATTGAATAAGATTAAAGTTCTTCAATTTGCAATTAATCGAATTTAGAATCGAATCAGATCATCTAAGTTCGTGTATTTTGTGTAGAATAGTTGTATCCTCATTTAGAGACGTAACCAACGCTGCGCCGTGCCAAAATTATTCTTTTGCGTGCCGAAAGTGGCACGCGTGCCATAGGTTCGCCGAAAGTGGCACGCGTGCCATAGAATATGGGGATCGCAAAAACACGTATTTAATTTTTTAAAAAATACAGGGTGTTCTGCCCTAGTTCAATTTGTATTAACGGCAATAACTTTCAGAAAACTGAAGTAGGGGAGATGAGGAATGAATGGACATTTTCGCAAAATATTTATTTTAAATACTTTTTAACGTTATTATAAATATTATATATCACATTTCATATATTAAGTATTTTACTACATCTATGCACAATATTTATTCTAGATTAATATTATACAGTAAAATACTATAAACCTAGAAAAAAAAGTTCTTCTTTGTACCAATCATCCCATAGCAGGGATGGATGAGACACTCATAGGGAGGGGGGGGGGGGACACAAATATTTTCCTGCCTGCATCCAGTGGTACCTTATTAAAATTTATAATTATAAACTTACATGCAATTATATTTGTAATATATGATATTATAATATGGCTGTTATATCTCAGCGTTGGTTATAACTTCTTTTATTGCAGTTTTAACATGTAATGCAAATTTCGGCTCTCTACCAGTTCATTTTTCCCACTTACGAGACATTTTAGGTATGAAATGAAAGTGAAAAATTTCTTTTAAATGCGGCATAGCTAATAAATTTCATTCACAAATTATTAATTAATATTGATTAAATGTATTTTATATAACATGCACAATTGAAATTATGTTAAAAGGAGTGCGAATGGGGATTTATTTACGGAAAGCTCAAAATTCAATACAATTTCCCCCATTTGATCAATAAACATGTACTATTTTTAACAATTATATCTATTTTGATAAAGTTTCAATTTCAATTTTTTGATAAACTATTTAACCTTTGTTAAAATACAATAAGTATGATTAAATATTATTTTTAATAATAAACAACCTATATAATACGAGTACTGTTTAATATTAATGATTAACATAAATTATTAATTTATCAATCTATATAATAATATTTAGTTAATAATTAAATTTTTAAACATCTATAGGGATGAATGAGACAGTCCCATTCATCCCCACATGAAATGTCTCAATCATCACCATGATGCATATATTCAGTCTTTAGTCCTTTTGCCTCAGAAATTATTTTTTCACAGTAAGGTTCATTCGTTTTAATTACCAATATTGAACCTTCAAATAAATAACTATAATATTGAATTTGAGAATAAGCTTAGGACTTTGAATGCTACTTGGGGTAAAACTGTACTATATCATTCATTTCCCTTCCGAACTTTATTTTTATTTTTATTTATATATTTTTTAAGTTATGTAATTTAAGTTCCTCTTTTGATATTTTTAAGTAAGAATTTTGAAAAGGACTATTTTTTTTTTTTTTTTTAGGTAACCCTGTATCATGGTTGCTAGAATTTTATTTTACCAAATCGGAAATTTTAACACGTAAAAAAAAAAAATAAATAAAAATAAAAAATAAAATAAATAAATAAATCGTAATTTGGACAGAAAGAGTTGTGAAAAAGAACATTTAGATATTTCAAAATGTTTATTTCTAATAGATTATTCAGTGTGAATTATCTTGTATTGGCAAATACAAACTAAGAAATTATTTAGTTAACAAAATCGTAACATTATACATGTAAGCACTGTTTAAAGAAAAATAACTACGATTAGTGTGATTAATTAATCCCGCAATATTACCATAGTAATGAAGCATAGATTGAATGGGGCAAACTGCAACTGATCCACTTTCTCAAAAATCCAATTTACATAAACATTAAAAAGTGTATATTGCAGTTTGATTTGAAAAAAAAGAAAAAAAAATTAAAAAATTTATCTAGTTTCATCGATTTCCATTAATGTAAATATGTGAGCTAGTTTAATAAATAACAATCAAGAAAAATTAAAAAAATAATTGTTATTTTAACTCTGCATTACTACAATTTTTAAAATTATTTATGTTATCTTACTTTACCATTAGGTTAATTTTTAAAAAATTACATAATTTGATTTAAAATATATTAAGCTAAAAAATGCTATAAAAGTGATAAAATACCTTTATTTAGATTAACGAACATTTCATAGCA
Organism: Maratus speciosus; assembly: GCA_963932465.1. Classification (NCBI taxonomy): domain Eukaryota; kingdom Metazoa; phylum Arthropoda; class Arachnida; order Araneae; family Salticidae; genus Maratus; species Maratus speciosus. The sequence goes on from OZ010790.1 coordinate 468,213,069, forward strand.
CAAACGGCGACATTTTCAAAATCATTCTTGATAGAAATATTTTCGCAAAAGAAATTTAAAAGCAATAACTTGGTAATTGATTTAACTTTATAATTGTGTTATAATTGATACAGATAACACAGTTATTACATAAATATAAAACAATTATATTTTAATATATAATATTATATATAAAGTCCAAAAATACAACAGGAGAACCACAGTTTTGGCCAGATTATGCAGCAAAGAACCTTTACAGATCGATTTTAAAAATAGCAGAGTACTTTATCCGTCAAGATTTTATTTACCATCCATTATCCGGGAATCAATAGAGATATTTTTACCCAACGAGAATATTTGCAATAATTCAGTATCCCTTGAGTTACCCAAAATTTGGAAAGAGATACTATGCAGTTTTAGTAACAATAGTAAAAATTAATCCAAATCGCTCACAAATATCCAATTTCATTTTATTTTATGTTTGCATTGAGTTTCCTTATGCATGAGGTCTCATGACATTATTCACCAAGTTATTGTTTTTAAAATTTTTTGCGAAAATATTTCTATCAAGAATGATTTTGAAAATGTCGCCTTTTGTGCGGTGAAACGTTCGTTAATCTAAATAACGGCATTTATCACTTTTATAGAATTTTTCAGCTTATTCTGTTTCATTATAAGTGATTATCATACATATTGTTAAAACTTATTGTAATACATTTAAATAAGTTCAAACTTACACATATTTGAAATTATTTAAGAGAAAACTCAGCAACTCTCAATTGCACAGTTTTTTCTTCTTTTTTGGAATGCATCTTGCGGTAACACAAAATCTGGTTTTCTAAACTCCAGTTACCTTGCATACTTCTGATAACTGGGTTTATATCAATCAAATATTATTTGAGTAATTCTAATTTTTGAAAAGCCTCTTCGAATTATTTTAATGTTATTTCTTTTTCCATCACTTTTTGCAAATTTCGTTTTCAAAAATTCAACGCCATCTTTCTGGGGGGAAAATGTCGCCCGTTTCGTATCTTGAGCACTAATCGAAATCCCCCCTCCTCCTCCCCCGCACTAATCGAAAGAGCGTATAAAAAAGTTTACAGCACTAACTGAAAATCTGACTAACTGCAACCGCACTAAACGAGGGAAACCTGTAATTGTATTTTGTTGATCATTTCACTTATTTAGAACTTTTCTCTGCTCCTTAGTGTATTGGTGTTTACTGAGTGGTGAAATGAACGAATTCAAAAGTAATCACCGAAAGTGAAGATCTGAATTTATTAGACTATTTTAAATTTATTTTAGAAATACCATTTCACAATAGAAAGTGGAAGCTAGAAAATTTAAAAGAAATTAATTTATATATTTCTAGTAAATATATTTTTCTGGCAAAGATTTAAAATATTGATTCTATTTCTGTGACGCCAAATCTTTCGAATATTTCGCAATTACATTAACTGATCTTTTTAACAAATTAAATACCTTGTGCAACACTTTCTCTCTTTGGGTTCTTCCAAAATTAATTACCGACCCAAACAATTTATGCTACGAAAAATCGTGAAATTAGCTGTCCCGCAAACAATCGGGACAAGTCTGGCGGACACCATCCTAGTATGTATCAGACCCGTTCCTAAAAATAAGAGAAAAAAAATTAACATTCCAATGTTGTTGTTGTTGTTGTTTTGTAAAAAAAAAAATGAAGAAAAAAAAAAAGAAAAAGAAAAGAAAGCATTTTAAATCATTTGATTACTTTAAATTCTCCTCTTGCTTAATCAATGATACTTTCTCTGTTAGGAAGGTAAATAAAAACCTTTTAAATATTTATTCGAATTTCACTTTTAGATAAAGAACACTTTCATTCAGCCAGTATTTGGAGATACCGGTTTTTCGTTACTTTTATAGAAAATTTTTAGCAAACTGCAGTATATATTCAAGATAGTAAATGGAAGTCTGTAAAGTTTTGTTAATATATGTAGCAGAATCGGATACTTAGAGTAATAAAAATAAATGAATTAATTAATAGAAAAGAATAAATATAAGCTACGTTATTTCTATTTCCATTAAATTAAAACATGACACTAGATTCTAAGCTTTTTTTATTTTAAATGAAAAAGGTTTCGAATTGATCTGAAATCCAGATTTTTATTCTTTCACTCACTCTAAAAAATAAATGTGTAAATTAGTCACTAATTTGTAAAATTTCACTTTTGTCATAAAATTTATCCATATTTATGTGTATTTATCGGCTTAATTGCAGTGCGTAATTTGTTATCCCTTCAAAAACACAAACAAGTGCGTAAACGTAGAAAATTGTACGGATTTGCCCGAATTGATGTGTTAATGTAAATTTACAAATTTTTCCTATTACATAAATATGTGTGTGTTTTGCATATCATGCAAAAATATGCGCAAGAACAAAATATTACACAATAACTTGTGTAAGAATATTGCGTGTAAAAATATTACACGCGCGGAAAAAACCGTTTTGTTCAAACAACTAAATTTTGGTTAATATAGCTCTAACCAAATATTTTGGTTGGAATGACCAAATTTTGGTTGGACTACCCAAATGATTTGATGAATTAACAAACTGTATTTCAGAGTTATTGAATAACTTTTTACACACTTAATCAGCTTAATGTGCTATCATAAAACCAGAACAATTTGTATTTTGAAATTGACACATCATACATGTATTTGGAAACTTACACGAAACTTTGCACACATAGACCAATCGTCTATGTATCATCAGTATACCTGTTTTAATGTGTAAATATACATATTTATTTTTTAGAGTGTTCGTAGCATTCGCTTGTCAGTCAGCACTGATACTTTAAAGCGTAACTGGGTTCAAATAAACCTATGCTCTTTATTTTCAGTACCTACTTAATAGTAACTAACAGACATAGTGACTTAAAATTTTGCATGTTATATCTTCAGCTTGAGGAAAACGAAGTATCCAGAATTTGATTTCTTTTAAATGCATTTCCATTTATTTAATTTATTTCCTTTTGAGAAAGCTTGCCTAAAAGTAAAATATAAACCTCGTTAATTCTGAAAAGTTTTAATAACTAACCGCAAAATCTAAGCGGGATCTATAGGTTGTTAACCACTCATGTTGTATCTTGATGTCCTGATTATAAATAGTCCAGATATGCGAAGATACAACATACACAAAGAATACAGCTACCTTTTCTTAAAAATTGGAACCTGTAACAATTTAGCATTGATGATAGCCATGTGTGTGAAATTTAGAAAAATAACATTTCCGTCACCTAACGTCATAGATTGATCACGTCCTGGCCCGAAATTCGAGCACCACGCGCCAATTTTCTTTTATTAAAGTTAGAGATCGACCGAAAATTCGGTTTCCTTTTCGGCTCAAAATCTGAGTTTCGCCGAAAATTTGGCCGGAATGAAAATCGACCGAAACTATCTATTTTCCAAAATTCTCGTTTCTTCCTTCGGAAATTTTCAACATGACTCATTGATTTCAGCTGTATCGGTTCAAATGAGACACTGTTTGTTTATTGCCATGAACTTCACTGTTTATAATTATCAGTCATTACTGACTCAAGACGTGAGTGCATTTTATAAAGCAAGAAATACCTATATGACTAAACTTTGAAGACGCTTTTTACGTGTTCGTTAAAAGATGCAGACTTAACTGTAAAAGAAAATTTTTAGTTTGAAACCGCGGAAGCGTTTCGTATTCCTTTTTGATAAAGTTCTAGTTTAACAGATGATCATTTACAAAAATCATTTTAAAAGGTATGTATTGAGGTATGTATACGTATTAGATGAAATTTGTATAATTAGAAAATCATTCTGTGTTGTTGATGAATATATACGTTTTATTTTATATGAAAATAAAAAGTTTTGGTGAGAGGCATCGAGAGCCAACTTGGACCACGCGTATAAATTACACGTAAAATGAATTAATAACTATGTATATTTATGTGTGTATTAATTATTTAAGAAAAATTGGACATTTTCGTTTTCGTTTATTGCCGAAAATAGGAAGATTACCGAAATTCGGTTTCGGTCGATCCTTAATTAGAATGAAGCCGAAATTGACAGACCGAACCAGGGCTTACTTTTTATTTGGAGATTCTTATCATGTAGGAAATTTCACTCTTCCCGGGACTTCTGGGGTTGGCATCATTTTTTTTTTTTTTTTTTTTTTTTTTCATTTGCAAAAAGAGTAATTTTGCGATAGGTCAGTAAGAATAGACTTTGATAATAAACTAATTCTCTTTTATTATCTTAAGACACCTTTCGACTAAAAAATGTAAAAAAAAAAAAAAAAAAAAAAAAGAAGTGCATCTTAATTTGTAAAGAACTAAAAATGTCAATAGCGCCCCGAAATTCTATTTCCATGTGTAAAAATCACACACGGAATTAGCATTTTATTTCATTTATAAGCAGTTACAGTTTATTTTTTCGTAATATTTTCCAGATTTAGTAAAGATTTTTCAAATTACAGTAGACTCCGACGCTCGGTTACTTGGCACTTTTCACATATTTCACCATAAAGGTGTTCCTGGCTGTAATTCAAAATTCCCTACGAAAATTTAATAAATTTGTAACTCATAAATAATTGTACAAAGGTTTAAACATAATAAAGATCCAAAAAAATTGTTAAGATAATATTAAATTATATAAATATATTGTAAATTTTGTCAAATAATGCAGAATTTTATCACAATACTTCTTTAAAATTACACCAGAGGAATTCTCACCAACAAACATCTCTGCATACTCTATTTTCCTACAAAAACGTTTTAAAAGCGGGAAAACAACACTGTAAAAAAATCCGAGGAGTTTTCCGACCCAGCTCGGAATAAAATCCATGAAAAAAAGGAAACATTCATTAAAACGGCATTTTTTGGATTTTATTTCGATTTTACGGATTTTATTCCGATTTTACGGATTTTATTCCGAGCTGGGTAGGAAAATTTTCCGGTACGATAAGGGCAACTATTTTTCCGATTCCTACAGGAAAGCTAGTCGGATTTTTTTTTCTTTTTTAACAGTGAAGAGATATAATGAAGTGTTATAATGAAGTGCTTTTATATTATAATTTAAAATGCAGTGTAGGCAAATCGCAATTAAAGAGGTAACAAAAATGAACTAGTCTTTTTTACCTTAAAAATGTCTTATTTTTACTTAAGAAAAAAAATAAAAAATAAAAATGAGTACTTAATTAAGGAGTAACGCCATATATTTGCCATGTTTTTGATATTTCTTTTATGATGACTGTAATTTATCTTACTTTATAATAGTAGATAGTGACTTCATTTTTATTGAAGATTAATATTCGCACAATTAGAAAATGCATTTAATCATGCCGTCTCGATTATCCGACGAGATCGATTTTCCGATATACCCCTACACTGTAAAAAAAATACTGCCAGTTTTCCGGTAGGAATCGGAAAAATAGTTGCCCTTATCGTACCGGAATAATTTCCGACCCGGCTCGGAATAAAATCCGTAAAAATAAGGAAATAGCCAGTAAAACGGTATTTTACGGATGTTATTCCGATTTTACGGATTTTATTCCGAGCTGGGTTGGAAATTATTCCGGTACGATAAGGGCAACTATTTTTCCGATTCCTACCGGAAAACTGGCATTATTTTTTTTTACAGTGTAGTGACCGTGGGAGTCGGGTATTCGAAAGTCTATTGTTTTAAATATTTTAGTGTACGAAAAAAAATACAGAAAGATTTTACGTTAACTCAAACAATACATTTCTTCAGCAATACTCTATTAACACTACACAGGCTGCAAACAATGTTGCCATATTAACGGTTTTTTATTTCAGAAATTTCGATTTCTCACACCAGAAAAATTTTAATACTAATTTTGGTTTATTTTATTCACGAAATATCTTTCATTATAGTAACTAAAAATAACTGTTCAAACTTTTTAGGGAGAATTTAGAATTTGTTAACGATAGTTTTATAAATGCGTCAAACAGCTTCTGTAGTGTTAAGTTACATTCTTTTGTGAATTCTGAAGCATTTCTATCAGAATATTAATTTTCACTCACATGTGGGATGCCGGTTTATTGCAGAGATGAATTCGCTTAACGATAATAAAATTATACATTGACTTCGCTCTTTCCTCATTTTATCGCCATTAATCAGCAAACTTTTATGATCAGATAAATGAAGCACAGGAGAAGAACCTATTCATCGAAATAGAATATTAATCAATTTCACTTGGCATTTTGTGTAATTCGCAAATTGCAGTAGGTATAAACCAGATAGTTAGAAGCAATAGAAATTTGAGTAGCAGTAAATGATCTTATTCAGCAAAAAGCCTTTAGTATTTTGTATCTTCACTTTCTTGTTAAAACACATATTTGATTACTACTAGAATAAAATTATTACATTTATATATTCTGAGTTAATTTCAAGTTAGAAATTAAATGTTGAAATACAGAAATGGGATCAAAATACCGATATGTGTTCACTTTTTTCGTTAAAATTGGGGACGCCTTGATATAAATAAAATAATAAAATTTCTACTTTAAGAGAATACAAATATGAACCAGAAGTAAGAAAAAAGAGATTTAAAAAAAATATATTATTTTATTTCTATTAGTCTTGTATTAAATTCATATTATTTAAATATTATTCTGTGCCTCAAAATTTGCTGATTTCCCAAGTACAGTGCAGCAAACTATGCATTTCTATCGCTTGCCTTTAAAAAAAAAAGTCATTTTCTAAATAGACCTGTCATTTTTTAGACATCCGGTGTAAGTAAATAATCTACAAATCCTCAAATTTTTTTTATTGGAAAAGATTTCAGTTATATACCTATGAAAATTTCTCATTTTCTTGGTCATACTGTCTTTTGGGCATTTTTAGGCATTTTGCAAACTCAGACGAAAATAACATTTATTTTATGTGGGGTGGGAATCAGCTTAGATGCTGTCATTTATTCGTTTGCTTTGAACGCAAAAAACATTCAGCTATTAAGAAGTGATGTGAAAATGTAAAAAAATCGGACATTTTAGTTTTTATAAGGAAAAGAACAGAGATTCCCGTATGGGGGCCCAGGGACCGAAGAGGTTAAGGTGTGTTGAAGGAAGAAAGTTTTTATTATTATTATTATTATTCAATAAAATTTACACAAGAATGTGTTTGAACCAGGGATGAGATTTCCGCGTTTTTGCACACCAGTATTTTGTTAGAGAAAATATTTCATTTAATCGGAACACTGTTGCGATTTAAAAGAACAACTTTTTCTCTAAGAATATACCGGTGTGCAAAAACGCGGAAATCTCATCCCTAGTTTGAACTCGACCAAACTTGACAGAAAAAACTAGACATTTGAATAGAGAATAACACCCACATTTTTATCCGTTTCGCCCATTTACTCAATATCGTTTGCAAGGAGGAGGCGACCTCCCCCTCCCAAATGAAATAGGTGGAGAAGAGTAACATTAATGTAATTTCATTTCTACGAAAGCTATTGCAGTATAACATCAACAAATGTTTACTCAAGGCAGAGACTTTCTGTTTCTGATATCTTTTTTTCCTGGAAACATGTGAAATACTCAGTTACCCACTGTCCATAGATTTTTATCAGTAAAGCTCCAGGGAAGGGGGGGTGGGTGGAAAAGCAGAGATGTCACAAGAAAAACAGCAACATCGAGATAACTTCGGGTTCATAGACAAAGATCTATGTAGTTTATAACTTCTGTGATCCACCTGTATTTAATTTTTAAAAAGGTTACAACTTTATATATAATTTTTTCACTTGACATATAAACATATATATAATATATGGTATTAGTCCAATAAGGTTAAAGTTCAGTCTTAGTTACGCTGGCTTTTTTTATTATTTCGATGTAGGCAATTATTTTATCTATAAATAATATGAAATTATATATAAATTATTTTACCTAATATGGTTAAAAAAGTAGAAATTTCACAAGAAAAACAGCAACATGGAGATAATTTCAGGTTCATAGGCAAAGATCTATGTAATTTAGAACTTCTGTGATCCACCTGTATTTAATTTTTAAAAAAGTTACAACTTTATACATAATTTTTTCACTTGACATATAAACATATATATAATATATGGTATTAGTCCAATAAGGTTAAAGTTCAGTCTCAGTTACGCTGGCCATTTTTTATTATTTCGATGTAGGCAATTATTTTATCTATAAATAATATGAAATTATATATAAATTATTTTATCTAATATGGTTAAAAAAGTAGAAATTTCACAAGAAAAACAGAAACATCGAGATAATTTCAGGTTCATAGGCAAAGATCTATGTAATTTAGAACTTCTGTGATCCACCGGTATTTAATTTTTTTTTAAAGTTACAACTTTATACATAAATTTTTACACTTGATATACACTGCTCAAAACAATTAAAGGATATTTGAAGTTTTATATAAAATAAAGGTATAAACGAAATTTTTTTTGCCGAAAATAGAAGAAGAGAATCACAAATGCAAATTTTTCTGGTTTTCAAACTGTGGAGTATGCAAATTTTGAGTTCGACGTCAAAAACGTCGCTTCAGCGGCAGCGAATGAAATTTGACTTTCAACTGGATAAAAGAGAATGAAGACAAGGATGATCGGCATTCAGTGATTGCTTTTTTTCGATGAGTACGATGTCTCAGCGAAGTCATTTGACAGATTCAGAAGCTTTGAGAATTGTTGGTAGGTTAGAAGGGGGCCAAACTCAAGAAGAAGTAGCGCAAGCCATTGGAGTGTCACAAAGTGTCATTTCCAGGATCTGGAACCGTTTTTTGGAGAGTGGATGTGCAGGCCGAAGACCAGGGCAAGGTCGTAGACGGGCAACAACGCCCAATGAAGATCGGTATTTAGTGTTAACAGCTCGGAGACACCGAACCATGAACGCTACTCTTCTCCAACAACACCTTCGCTCGGCTACAGGCACCACGATTTCAACTCAGACTGTCCGAAACCGGCTCCATGCTGTAGGTCTGTATGCTCGCCGACCGATGGTATGTGTTAGATTAACATCAAGGCATCGTCGCGACCGCAGGGAGTGGGCAACCGAGCATGTCAACTGGAGGAGAAATGAATGGAGCAATATTCTGTTTCCTGACGCGTCCCGTTTTTCTGTGCATCCGGATAATAGGCGTATTTTCATCTGGAGGGACCGTGGCAGTAGGAATAATCCTGCTTTCGTGCACGAAAGTGTCAGATTTGGCGGTGGAGGAGTGTTGGTGTATGGTGGCATCTCCATTGACGGGCGCACTGACCTCTACATCATTCGAGATGGAGCTCTGACTGGTCGCCGATATAGGGATGAGATCCCCAGACCTATTGTAGTCCCTTACGCTGCAGCAATCGGAGATAACTTCATTTTAATGGACGATAACTGCAGGCCACATCGTGCAAACCTGGTGGAGGATTTCCTTTTCGAGGAAGGAATCGTTCGAATGGAATGGCCAGCGTGTTCTCCAGACATGAATCCAATCGAGCACGTTTGGGACGCTCTAGGAAGACGAGTTTCTGGCCGCCAACAACCCCCACAAACTCTCCAAGAACTGGAAAGAGCTCTTCTGGAAGAGTGGGGCAGAATACTCCAACTCGTCATTAATAGCCTCATTGAGTCCATGCCTCAAAGGTGTTCAACGTTGCTGGCCGCCCGTGGAAACCATACCCCCTACTGAAAATGATTTTCTTTGAAGAAAACACCTTTTCTTATTCTTTTTTTCTCATATGCACAAATTGTGTTTTTTTTCCATTAGTACACAAATGCGCAATAAAATGCATTTTTTTCTGCCAAACATGTGTAATTTATTCTCATATAACCTACTATGTCTGTCGACCATGTATCAATCAGCTAAACAGTTTACCAGATACTAAATCCACCTAAAACTGCAATATCCTTTAATTGTTTTGAGCAGTGTATAAACGTATATATAACATATTGTATTAGTCCCATAAGGTTAAAGTTCAGTCTCTGGAAGAATTAAAACATTATTTACAGTATCTACTAGGACTTCCCTCAGAGGGATTAGTCTGAGCGATATTGCTGAGAACATAGATTTAATAATAACATGTGGAAGCAAAGAAAATGAGATGTTATCTTTAATTGTCCATATACTGCGATAAATTGAAATGATGAAAATAAACGAATGGTAGAATTACAAAATTTTATGTATAAATTCGTATACACTATTTAAAAAAATGGGAAATCAAACCATGCAAGACAGTCATGCATGGATATAAAATTGAAAGTACGCAATATATTAAAAGTAAAATAGAAAATGAAACACTAAATTATCTTATATCGGAATTTTAACTGTATAAAATGATGTCAAGAGCTTAATCAGACGCTCTGCACCAATTTGAATAACTTTAAATGACAAATATATGATGTTTATAAAGAATGGACTATACTTTATACGGCAACATAAAGTATGACACAAGATCTGAATATATCGTCTGCATAACTTTTGAGCTGCCAAAGTGTCATTTGAAGTAATTTACAAATCCATACATATTTATTCAGCAAATCATGCAAGCTAACATTCGCCAATATGAGCCCGATTATGAAATTTCACCAGAATAAATTAATATATAAAAAATCTACTAATGATAATTGAGAATATGACCTTATGATAAAATGTCTAGAAAAATGAATCAGATAAAATATTCGTATCACATTTAAAACGGCACTTCCCTCTGTTAGTGGCCTTGGAGAGAGAGAGAAAAGCCTAGAGAAGGAACACTTTAACAAGTACTTTCGGGCAACCTACTCACTGTTACATACAGGTCTTTATTCAATATTTACACAATTTATTTAATGCTAGGTGGGTATCTATCAGTTTTGTTGCATTTAAATTGCAAGTTTTGCGAAGGAAATGCAGCATTATGAAATATTTAGAGTTGCTATACCTAATAATTCCAAATTAATGGTAATTGAGATCGCTTTCCGTTAATTTCATCTTTTTAAATTTTAAATTTTTTAGAAACCATTCATAGAGACAATTGTATATTTTAAAACTAACCCGAAGCAAAATTTCAAGATTTTGGGCTCAGCAGTAACACAGAAATAGAAAATTTTCGAAAGTTTTTTGTTTCTGCACTGTTTTATATAGCGACATTTTCAGAAATTGTTCTATTGCGAGAATTTACGTCATGATAAATACAGCCATGTAAATTTTCATGTTTATATTCCTAACAATTCCATGTACTTCGTTACTTAGATCATCTTTAGATCTTTTTGCGTTTTGTATAGTCTTTCGATTTTTTAGAGTTCGTTCTCAAAGAGCATTTACATCTTATAAATTACTACCATGCCAAAGTTCTAGTTTCTAACTCCAACAGTATCCCAAAAATTTCAGTATTCCAAATAAATCATAGTTTAGAACCTTTCTAGAAATTTTTACGTTTATTCGTCAAATTGAACCTTTTAGAGAGCGTTCATTACGAGTATTTACATCTTAAAGGAACCACCACACCAAATTTCTTCATTAATATTAAGAAAACTATTGCATACAAAAATATGAAAATCGGTGGTATTATAGAGAAATATTTGATCAACACGCTGGTGCATACAGTTTTCAAATCGAAGAATTATTTTAAGAGATATTTAATGCTAAAGTTGGACAAAATCGTCCCATTAAAAAAGCTTTATAGGAGCAAAAACTATACATGGGAACTTAAATCATTTTTATATCATTTTATTCAATAGAAGATCCCGGTGTGCAGATTCCATTAATTTCTTTTTAATTTGACTCATTTTTTGAGGTTTTATTTCTATTTTAAATTCAAATATTTAGCATTTCGACAAATATTTTTTTACATATTTTAGAAAATGGTATTAATTTAAACTGTTGCCAACTGTATAAACAGCGCAAACAATAATGTTTGCATCAAATAAAAAAAAAATATTTACACGTTACTATTATAAATAGGAAAAAACCTTCAAATTAGAATTAAATAATTAGGTATAAAAAGCAGGCACTTATTGGAAATTACGCCATAAAAACTATATTTATATGTTAATTTTAAAAGAGAAAGTATATTGTAAAATAAATTCATTAACATGTGTTAGAAGTCTTAAATAGAAGAAATTACGTCGCATTACACTTATTATCAAAATGAACAAAAAATAATACTGCAAAACAGTTTAAATTTAAAAATTGCGCTAGACAAAATATTAGAGGTTAAATATTAGACTTTTTCAAAATTTTATTATTTGTTGTTTGATGTGAGGTGTTCAGCTATAAGTATGCAAAATTTCACGTCTCCATATTAATTAGGGGCTGAGTTAGAAAAATTGCTTAAAATACGCAAGTTAGAGCCTAGAGGGTTAAATATTAGACTTTTTTCAAAATTTTATTATTTGCCGTTTGATGTGAGGTGTTCAGCTATAAGTATGCAAAATTTCATGTCTCCAACTTAATTAGGGGCTGAGTTAGAAAAAAATGCTTAAAATACGCAAGTTAGAGCCCAGAGGGTTAAATATTAGACTTTTTCAAAATTTTATTATTTTTCGTTTGATGTGAGGTGCTCAGATATATGTATGCAAAATTTCATGTCTCCAACTTAATTAGGGGCTGAGTTAGAAAAAATGATTAAAATACAGAAGTTAGAGACTGGAGGGTTAAATATGACTTTTTCAAAATTTTATGATTTATCGTGTTATCGCAAGTGTTCAGCTATAAGTATGCAAACTTTCATGTCTCCAACTTATTTAGGGACTGAGTTAGAAAAATTGCTTAAATTACACAAGTTAGAGCCCAGAGGGTTATATAATAGACATTTTCAAAATTTATTATTTGTAGTTTGATGTGAGGTGTTCAGCTATAAGTATGCAAAATTTCATGTCTCCAACTTAATTAGGGGCTGAGTTAGAAAAAATGCTTAAAATACGCAAGTTAGAGCCCAGAGGGTTAAATATTAGACTTTTTCAAAATTTTATTATTTTTCGTTTGATGTGAGGTGCTCAGATATATGTATGCAAAATTTCATGTCTCCAACTTAATTAGGGGCTGAGTTAGAAAAAATGATTAAAATACAGAAGTTAGAGACTGGAGGGTTAAATATGACTTTTTCAAAATTTTATGATTTATCGTGTTATCGCAAGTGTTCAGCTATAAGTATGCAAACTTTCATGTCTCCAACTTATTTAGGGACTGAGTTAGAAAAATTGCTTAAATTACACAAGTTAGAGCCCAGAGGGTTATATAATAGACATTTTCAAAATTTATTATTTGTAGTTTGATGTGAGGTGTTCAGCTATAAGTATGCAAAATTTCATGTCTCCAACTTAATTAGGGGCTGAGTTAGAAAAATTGCTTAAAATACAGAAGTTAGAGACTGGAGGGTTAAATATGACTTTTTCCAAATTTTATGATTTATCGTGTTATCGCAAGTGTTCAACTATAAGTATGCAAACATTCAAGTCTCCAACTTAATTAGGGGATGAGTTAGAAAAATTGCTTAAAATACATAAGTTAGAGCCCAGAGGGTTAAATATTACACATTAAAATTATAACACATTAAAGAGGGTTAAATATTAAACAATGCCGTTTGATGTTAAGTGTTCAGCTATAAGTATGCAAAATTTCATTTCTCGAACTTAATTAGGTGCTGAGTTAGAATAATTGTTTAAAATACACAAGTTAGAACCCAGAGGGTTAAATATTAGACCTTTTTCAAAATTTTATTATTTGTCATTTGATGTGAGGTGTTCAGCTATAAGTATGCAAAATTTCATGTCTCCAACTTAATTAGGGTCTGAGTTAGAAAAATTGCTTAAAATACACAAGTTAGAGCCCAGAGGGTTAAATATTAGTCTTTTTCAAAATTTTATTATTTGCCGTTTGATGTGTGGTGTTCAGCTATAAGTATGCAAATTTTCAAGTCTCCGACATATATAGTTTCTGAGAACGGGCTCTGTGACAAACGGACAGACAAAGGAGTGAGATAAGTAGTGTTTCGTTAGATGAACGTAACTCTGAAAACATGCTGCGGATGACTGTAACAACATCCTAAAATTACGTTATATCAGCGATCTACCAATCCCGAATTTAGTTTATATTCGTTTCATATATTCTTATTCTTTTGTGCGGCCCTGTAAAATAACTATCAATAATATATGCATACAGTAAAACCTCTGAATAGCGGACACCTCGGAATGCAGAATTTTTCCTCTATTTGGAGATGTCCGCTACTGAGAGTAAAACATGTACAGTTATTTAAGTGTTGGTAATCGAAAAAATGTTCGCTAAATAGGGGTATCCGCTAATCGGGTGTGTCCGTTATGGAGGTTTTACCAGTAAAACCTCTGAATAGCGAACACCTCGAGAGGGCAGAATTTGTCCTCTATTTGGAGGTGTCGGCTACTGAGATTAAAAAATGTACAGTTATTTAAAGGTTGGTAATCGAAAATAATGCCCGCTAAATAGAGGTGTCCACTAATCGGGTGTGTCCGTTATGGAGGTTTTACTGCATAATAATATCATCCTTTACAAGAAAATTGAATGCTGTATGATAGACAGACAGAGATCAAGAGAAAGATAACCTCCCGGCGCAATAAACACTCATGTCATTTGTTTTAATCATCCACAATCGTTTCTAAATTTCTTTATACGTGTATTAAAAAAATCTGTTAATTTCCAGTCGATAGACTGACAACTATCTTTTAACCTGAGTTTTTAGCCGGATTTAGCCCGTACTGTATTATTAATTGTTTGCCCACCAAAACTGGTTGCCACGGGTTGTTGTAAGGTTTGTGATTACGTGGGTGAAACTGATCTATTCAATATTACTGCGTGCATATTTTTTTTTTATTTGCTCCATGTGTTCAAACCAGTTGTCTACGAAAACATCCACCTGTGAAAGTGACGCACACCAAATTTCTGTGACGTATGCAGATAAATTGTGCTTTTTTATCAGTTTTTTTAATATAATTTTTAAACAGTTTAGAACATATTTTTCATAGTAGGTGCATTCAGTAGGTGGCCCTCATAGGTACTTTCTGGTGCAATGAGAAAAGAAATCCGACAAATATTTTATTAGTTATGCTTGACGAAAGGTTTTTATTAGGCTTTTTTTTTTAAGTAGGACATAGCGTTAATATCCATCGTAGTAGTAATGTGTCCGGACAGTAATATTTCGCTGAGTATTAGCCTTCGCTTCGCTCAGACAATTAGAAATGAAAGCATTATGAAATTATGTTGGTAATTTTCTATTATTTTGATGTAGGCAAATATTTTATCTATATAATTTTTTTAAAAATAAATATGGAAACCAATATGCTAATCTCAGATATGATAGCTCCTTTATATGAAATGATGAGATTAGAGGACAATTTAATAAATAATGCAGGGAAGTTATAAACCAAAAATAAAATAAAGAATAAAACAAGGAATAATAATATCAAGAAAATACGTTAACTAACGCATATATTATAAAACTATACAGTTTGAAAGCTAATACGATTAACATTATTATTTTGGTCTAAGCCGCTCTTTCCACAAAGCTTTTTAAGGCTAGTTAATAGTTTAGTTATAAAGATTAAAGTTATTTATCTGTCCTATTTCCTTTAAATTTATAACAGGTTATGTTCATTATATTTTAACAAGAAAGAAAAAACCATGCGCCAAGCATAGATTATGAAGCATTTTCCAACACATTCAGAATAATGTAACAAAACTTCATCGTTTAATAAGTTGAAATATGATGTCTAATTGAAACATTTGAAACACATTTGAAAACCTAATTTCAGTAATTGTCATCGACAGTCGGAAAATTATGCGAATTCTTTGAACAGCCCTGTATATGATATATAGATTTATCTATACATACATGCAAAATTTTAGTTCAGTTAAGAAATACATACCACAGTTGAAAATTTCCCTTCAGCAATTTCCGCTAATAAGGAGAATTGTACATGAATTCTAGTGTGCAGCCCTGTATACGAGGTATAGAACTTATACACAACAAGTAACATATAAAATTAGTTAAATTTAAAAGCGCTTACCGAAATTAAAAATGCACTTCCAGCAATTATTGCTCAAAGACAGTACTTTAACTGATTTCTTTTGTGTGTCCCTGTAAATGAACGATAAATGCTATGAATGCCCTATTCTACAGTAATAATCTTGTAGTGAAAAATCAGTGATTTATATCAATTTCAATACATTTGAAATAGCGTAATGTCATTAAAGTACACTGCAAACGATTTTTCCCCAATGATAATAATGTAACGGAATTCTTTTGACTGCCCCTATAAATGAAATATCAATGCTACGCTAATATTAATGCAATGTGATGGTAAACATAATTATCATATATCAATTGCATGAAAATCCAAGTCTATTTACGCCAGTTAGAACGTGGGCAGACAGACAGACTGACAGACAAACCGAATTCATAAATACTTTTCAACTATGTTGGAAAGTGTTAAAAACAGATAATTTTGCCAGGGCCAGACTAATGCAGGGGCATGCGGGGTAGCTGCCCCGGACCCCTCGATTTGAGGGGGCCTCCCAAGGGCAGATATAAATTTCCGTTAAAGGAGAGCCAAATGATAAAAAATATCCAAAAGTGACCAGATTCTAATTTAAAGTGTTTTTCATTTTGTGATATTTAATTTCTTCCTTACTGATTTCATAAAAATTTTTTAAATACATAATTTTAATTAAAATATTACAGTAATATCACACGTCTGCTATCTGTTGCTTTCTGTTTTCATATTGTGAAACTTTATACCAAAGTACTTTAAGGCATCATGAGGAATGCATTAACAACATAACAAGTATTGAAATTTGTTGTTATTATTATTAAATGCATGTCACGACTTGCCTTTCTATATGATAGAATCACCCAAATGTTATTGATTACAAAGATAGATTGATTACCTCTGATTGAATACAAAGATTAAGTTAAATAGAAAAGTATTAACACAAACAGCCAATAAGGCCTGAGAGAACTGTATTAACATTTTAACGGCTCACATTTATCCTTATATTCCTATAACCAAAAAAAGAAAAAAAAAAAAAAACAAGTATGCTATTGTTTCTTAAAGTTATCTTTCTTGTACTATACTGTATACAGATCTGAATAGTACTTGGTATGAAATTTAAGTCTACATACAATAGGTATGAAGTTCAGTTTTAGTCATTTCAACATAATTCACAAAAAATTTCAAAAGATCAAAGGGGACCCCCCGAATAATGTTTGCCCCCCCCCCCCTCCCACTGTCTATGTCGGGCCCTGAATTTT
The DNA here is from genome assembly GCA_963932465.1 of Maratus speciosus. Lineage (NCBI taxonomy): Eukaryota > Metazoa > Arthropoda > Arachnida > Araneae > Salticidae > Maratus > Maratus speciosus. The sequence goes on from OZ010790.1 coordinate 468,230,296, forward strand.
GCTATATTGCTTTGAATAGCGCTGTCTCACATTATTTAAAACATTTAAAAAGTTTGGAATACTATTAAATGGGTGAGTAAATGTTTTTGATGTAATGACGGTGACGAATTAAATCCAACAACATAATGCTACGAAAAGGGATTACAATAGCTAAATCGAGCTTGGTCACGCAATCCTAAAATTTTATCACTGGACCAAGTAAGACGATAACGCAAATCTCTTTTGCCTTCTAACTTACTGTTCATTCTGGAATTTTATAAAAGTTTTACTTCCATTATTAGTATACGTTCAATTGTTTTCACTTGTTACTTTACATTTACAGAATTCCGGCTACTAATTAATAATTAATAGTTTATTTCTTAACGCGTCTTTACTGTAATTTTAAAATGGTTATACTGTATAACAAACATCGATGAATTTAATGCTTCCGATATCAAAATATTTAATTCTTAATGAATTTGATATACTGAACGATATAACGATAAAAGAGCTGAATTAGATACGATTTATTTAATTTTTTTTATTTCGTTTTCTGTAATCAAGAGGTTTTTTTTTAATTAAAAAAAAAATCGTATGTGTAATATGACTTACCCTTTATACTTTACTCTCTCTGTTGTCCTTAGTATTTCACCTATTTGAAATTTAAACAGTAATGGATCCATTTTTAGATTCTTTTTTTTTTTTTTTTTTTTTTTTTTTTTTTTTTAATGTGACATATAAAACTGAAACAAATTACTTCAGGCCATCCAATAGAAAATTCTTTTCCAGACTTAAATAAAAATTAAATTAAAAAAAAATCAAAAAACCCGACTGCGTAAAAAGCGAACTAATTAATTATTTCTCATCAATGTGAAACTATTTTTTTTATATTACATACGTATTTTTTTTATTTACTTGTACTAATGATTTTTAAGTTACGTTTAATTGTTAGTTCCTATCTATAAACACGATTTGAATGAGGCCTATAGATGTCTATGATGGTTAGAGTTGCAGTAAAGCTAGAGATCCTACCTACACAACTTCCAGGTTGTGTAATATTTAAACGGAGCTTCTGACTGTAAAATAGTCAATAAAACATCGTCTTCATTGTGAAAGACCTATCCAATGATATGCCACTCAACAGGGCGCGTACAAAATTTTTTTCGTCTCTACCGCCAATTTGTATTTTACAGCACCATTTTGAATTTATAAAAACAAAACATAGCCTATAACCATCGGATGATTAAGACGATTTGATAGAGACCTCATTTATTAAAATCCATCCAGCCGTTGGGATGTTTCGAGGGTATAAAGAAATCCACTTACCCAGATACGCGTGAAACACATAACCCTTCTTTTCAGTCGGGTAAAAAAGAAGTTTCTGCAATGGTGAATGTGAGGCACATACAATTGGCGTGATATGGCAAAATGTATATTCTACTAAAATTAAAAACTGTTGGATAAATTACGGCCTTGTTTAGTATAACTTTAACAATAATAATGAACAATATTTAAATTTCTTATACGAAACTTGAATACTAATCGACCAAAACTAATTCAGCTTTATTCAACGTGACTGGGATGTGCTAAGCCCTGTGGAATTTAAAGAGTAGATATGGTGCTTCTCTGTATATTACCATTCTCACCGTCGTCATTAGGTATTGAACTTCGGAAATAATACCCCACAGTATAAGAAGAGATAGTTGACTTCTATCTCTTCGCATCAATATGTAATTCAATTACTATACGTACGTTAATCTTTACCTGAAGAAGGTGACTATAAATTAATTGCCTTCGAAACTACATGAGGCATTCTCGTATAATTTTGACTTTTAAGTCTTCGAATAATAATTTTTATTTTAGTACATATTCTTGGATTTTTTTTTTATATTTCTTATACTGGAAAACATCCCATTGCATGACTGTATGACAATATGAACGAGATAAATAAGTTTTGGACGATGTTGGAGCTCCAAATATACCATGGAATTCTTTACCGTCCCGTGTTCCTGATGCTGATTTTTAAATTTGGAACTGTCTGTATAAAATAGTTTCAAAAAAAGTAATTCGATGTAATTTTTTTCCGAAACTGGGTCTATTTTTTATATAAATATGTAGCAAAAAATGAACCTGCACACATTTTTACGGTTGTTATTATTTTTTAAACGCTGTCCCTGGATTTTAGATTCCTTACCGTCCCTCTTGCTAACATTATACAGAAAATCACTTCAGATGCAGCCACAGAATTTTTTTCTACTTTTTTCTCATGCAGAAATATGCTAGAAAAACAATGGCTAAAATTCTGTGACGGGAAATTTACTGCAGAATTTAAATCAGCATTTAAATATCAATTTCAAGCATTGTGGCTTTATTGGTAGTCTTACCGTGCCAAGGTTTATTCCTGCACTTTTCGGGGTAAATTAATTTTTTTTTAATTTAATCCAATGTAAATCAATGTTGCTAAAAATCAATTAACATTGTGGCTATCACTTAGTCTTACATGATTTGCCTAAAAATAGGTGGTAATTTTCCTTACCGTCCCATCCTTACCATCCCATTTTTGTCCTTACCATCTCCTTTTATTTCCTTATCGTCCCTTCCTTAACATCCCTTTAAGACAATGTTATGCCAAAATTTTGTACTAAAAATACTACATTGTTATTATTTCTTATTTGAATGATCTATGGCTACTATGCAAATTCATTATAAGTAAAAAATTAGAAGAAAATAAAAAATTACAGAGGTATAATGTCAAGGCAACGGTAAGGAAAGTTAAACTCGCAAGTTTAACTTAAACCTCAGTTAAATAAAAAAATAATCGCTGCTGACCGATTTTTCTTTATTTTGAATCATTAAGGCATTCTTCTATCACTTTAAAATGTTATTTTATAAATTTAATTTCGCCAGATTTTTATTCCTGAAAGTTAAAATTTTGTGAGAATGCCTCATATACGTATTTACTTTTCTTTTCTGTGATCAAGAAGTTATTTATTTATTTATTTATTTATTGTATGTGTAATAGGATTTACCCCTGATACTTTACCTTCTCTGCTGACCTTGTTTGTTTACTTATTTGAAATTTAAACAATAATGGATCAATTTTTAGATTCATTTTTCTCTTCTTTATAAATTTTAAATTAATTTTGTTTTAAAAGTTTTGACATATAAAGGTAAAACAAATTATTTCAGAGCACTTCGAAACAATAAAATAATGTTGCAATGTTATTTAACTCTGTTAATGGACAACACTTAAATTTCTTATACGTTACTTGAATACTAATCGACCAAAACTAATTCAGCTTTATTTAAAGTGACTGAGACGTGCTAAGCTCTGTGGAATTTAAAGAGCAAATACGGTGCTCCTCTGTATATTACCATTTTCATAGTCGTCATTATGCATTGAATTTCGCACATAACCCACTGCATGAGAAGAGATAGTTGACTTCCATCTCTCCTCATCAATATGTAATTCAGTCACTGTAGATTACTGCGATTCTTTCAGATTCTCTGGATCATTTTGCACTCCATTGTTTCAGAATATTAAATAAGCGGAAATGAGGTATTCTTTGATGTTCTTCCTTAAATGTCCCGTTCAGTATGTCAGTATATTGTTACGAGTTTATATATCTTATCTATTTTAATTTTCAAGATGACCAAAATTAACTTGTAATGATCACATAGAACACAATTGAATTTTATTAAAGTGTGAGTTACTAATATTAATGAACGATTTTGTTCCGATATATTACATTGGACATACACTACATTGCCAAAAAATCATCCGACATTTTTGATCTTAAAACTTTTATAGAATACCTAAAGAAATACTTGAGGAATTCTTTTAAATCTTTGGGATTGTGAAGAACTTGTTTGACAAAATATTTTTCTATGAGGATCTACTATGATCTACAAGAGCAATTAGGGGACCAACAACAATTTGAAGAAAAAAAAATAACATTTGGGATCAACCTGTAAAATAAAAATGATTTGTCGCTGCACCACATGACTATGTGGATATTGAACAAATTTTATTTCACTTGTGTAAGAATAGCACGTATATTCATAGAGGTATAACAGTTTCTTTAAAAAATTCAAGAAATGTTTGAATGTTTTTTATTTATAGCATGTAAGGTTTTCAACCAAATTTAATGTCAGTTGCAGAAAAGTTGACAACGTATAGTAGAAACGACATAGTATAATTAGAATATAAACTTATTAAATATTTAATGAAATATGAGCAGTTGTAAAAAGTATTTTTTAATTGTGCATTCGGGAACTATACCAAAGATTTTTTTAGATGGCTTGGTAGTCATCTCTATAGAGCAACTATTATAAAGTGACCCCAGTCGAATATTTTAAAAATTCATAAAGATATCGGCAATAATCATGAAAATTAAAGTTAATGGTAAAAAACTAAAAATAATTAAAAATTTAAAATGACCAATTTATGAAAAATCCTTCATCATCCAGCTACTTTTGAAAAACAACAGAAATTTAATTCTCACTATCGCCGATACCATTCTGAAATTTCACTATATGAGACTGGTCTTTTTGTATGAGTTACTATAGAGTTGACTACCAAATAATGAATAACACTTTATTTGTGGAACTCTAGGCATTTGGGATCTGAAGATTATGTCTAGGTTCTACAAATATCCATTGTTAATGTTCTGCTCATCTCATTTATTTATTTTTTTTTATTGTGTTTTTCAAATCTGTGTTGAATATGTTAAGGGGAACAGTTGTCAATGAGTGAATTTCTTTCCATTTGTGATTTCACATTTTTGTTGGTGGATTGTAATGGCTTTTTTAATGGTTACATAATATATATATATATACATTTGGCATCTTTCGCGCATGCGTAGATAATTATGTCATACAAATGCTCATATTTCATCCAATATTCAATGTATTTATGTAGTAATTCTATTATGTTGTTCCTACTGTACTTTGTAAAGCTTTATGAAAATGGCGTTAAATTTGTATGAAAACACTGCATGCTATAAACAAAAAACATGTGAAAATTTCTTGAATGTTTTAAAGAAACGAAACTTTTATACATCTATAAATATACTTGCTATTCTTACAAAAATTTACAGAAATGTTGTACAATATCCACATGGTCATGTACTTCTGCTATAAATCATCTTGAGCAGTTTATTTTAGAGGGTGATCCCAAGTATTATTTTTTTTTCAATTTGTGATTGGTCCACTAATAGTCCTCGTGATGAAACTTTCGTTGAAAAATATGAAGTCAGACATTTTCTTTATATTTCCAAACTTCTACAATAATTCGTTAAGTATTTCGTTAGATATTCGAGAAAATGTGTAAATGCATAAGTGTCAAGTGATTTTTTGGCACTGATGTGTATTTTGGCATGTGTGATACGGATACATTGCTATTGTTTTGCAAAAGTTTGCCATAGAACATTATGACATTATTCACATTTTGTTGCAAATAATGATAATTTAGTAGAAATATTTGTGACATTTGCAAATATTGGAATTTTAAATATTTACAATGTTATAACAACATTTAATGCAATATTGGATAAATATTTATCATATCTATTGGCTTTATATTTCCGAAATGTAAAGGGTAGAATATTAGTGTTATGGTACGTAAGAAGGATCATGGCAAAATACTGTGCGAATAAAAATATGAGTTATCAATATCTGTTATCAAAATTAAAAAGTGATAAGTGTATTATTTGATGTTTTTTCTTAAGCAACCCGTTCAACATATTATTACGAGTTTTTATAAGTTAAAAAAGTGTTAAAGTGTTTTTCATAAGTTAAAAAAGTGATAAAGTTTATAAAAAGTTATAAGAATTATAATTTATTTGAAAAAGTTTATGAGTTAAAAAAGGGATAAAGTGATAAAGTGTTTTTTTATCAGTTAAAAAGGTGATAAAATGATAAAGTTTATAAAAAGTTGTAAGAATTATAATTTATTTGAAAAAGTTTATAAGCTAAAAAAGTGATAAAGTGATAAAGTGTTTTTTATAAGTTTCATAACTGTATTATTTTATGTTCTTTCTTAAGCAACCCGTTCAATATATTATTAAGCAATTTTATAACTTATATATTTTAATGTTAAAGAAGACCAGAAATTAACTTATTATTAATACATGGACTACAACTGAATTTTACTAAAGTATTAGTTAAAATATTGCCACTTTGTGGGAAATAGTTACGATTTAATACAAATGTTCGAGAAATAATTACAAACACAGTTATTATAAATATTACAAACTACACATTCTGCTGTTTTTTGGAAATATTTTCAATGCTATATGAATATTCAATTAATATTACTCGTTGTGAGTATTGGTTTTATAATTCCGTAATGTAAATGGAATAATATAGCTGAGATTGTGCTTTATCTTGGCTCGATACTTGACTGATACTAAGAAAATATTATGCGTGTACTAATGCAAAAATTTCTATCTCCACAAAATGTCCATAAAACAAAAAATACCTGCAGTGGAAAGATTTATCTATGTTTCGGTGGGCTGACTACTATGCTAAAACTGTTACACTGATAATGACATTTTTTAATAACGAACTTTTTAAAATTTTCTACAAAATTACAATCAGGTATATCTAATTAACATTAGATTTACCGGAAATTTGAATCAAGTTTTATAAAAATATTTCGCACCAGAATTTTGATTTAAAACAGATTAACTTTATTATTTAACATTTTTCTTCTTTGTATCTTTTAAACTTATTTCATAATCAAATTTCTGGTTTGAACCGAAACATATTCATCTGGTAGCCGAAATAATTTAAAAATATTGAAATGCAAACAAGATATCTTTAAAAAATTTCTTCCATTGGATTAACATTAGCGAGCGGGTGTTCAATATAGCTGTTGACACTTTCCAAAATAGCAGAAAAGTACTCATTCGCGTGAGTAAAATATTAACCCTTTGCACTCGAAGTTTTTTTTTTCATTGGTATTACCAGCAACTCAAAGCGATTTTAGTTATATCTTATTATTTTTTTAATTCTTTATGAATATAAATGTTATGATATATATAAAAAAAAACAAAAAATTATAAAATTATTACATTTTTTAATCGTCCAAAGTGTGATACCTCTCGAAGCAATTGCCAATATCTAATCTTGGCTTTTCTAGACAGGTATCACAAAATTATTTGCATTGTCTCCGTAGCGGAGTACTCGAGTTTGAAGACAAATTTTAAATGGCTCCGCTCCGGAGCCCTCGAGTGCAAAAGGTTAATAAGAACTCAGATCTTCTTTTTTGAAAGTAACAAAGCATGCGAATAGATAGTTTTTAGACACTTAGACATATTAAAAAAACATGATTTTACAAACACTTTTTATTTGTTAGAAAAGTAACTTACTTCATCTTTTACTATTACATTTGTCTATTAAAAAAAGGCTTTAACAAAAAATTAAACGATAACATAATTCTAAAATGAACTATAGAAATCAACTATTCGAAATATATTCATGTAAATAAGACATGTGTGTGTAACTCTCATAATATTAGCAAGAATTTCAGAAATTGCTTTTTATTGTCACTAGTCACGAATTCGTGCATGTCAAGGTTTTCTTGAGAATTCAACATCGTCTTGTTGAATTCCGTGAAGAGTAATATTGTTAACTGATATTTTGATAAAATATCAGAAATTACATAATATCCCTTTCTGCTTTTTAAATTAAGGACATACATTTAATTTCAACGGAGATATTATTATTACTCCTTTCTTATAGAGGTTTAAAATAACAATTACAGATATTAAGATATTACTTGATGAATGAGACTTGCATATCTTGAGTGCCTTTTATTCAAAAGTTCAAGTTTTGTGCTAATTTTCAAGAAATTAGTTTTGAAAGATTTTTTTAACTATTTTAGAGCATCGCACGTATGTTTCGGTTTATAAAGGGAACTAAAGAAAATAAAAAGGCATCTGAAATCTATTGCTTGCTTGGAGTACTGCTCAAATTTCTAGTTACTTATTGCCCTACTTTCAGCTTTTTCATTGTTATATTTACGTATTTCTCTTAGTTTTTAAGCGGTTTGCCTTTTATTTTTCCGTTTCCCAAAAACAACTTAAATCGGTTGTAGTCTAAAATATTTTTAACAGAATTGTATTTTAAGATGCATGACAAATAAAGGGGCATGAAGAGTATTTTAAAAACAAACAGGGGAAATATTTTTTAATTGACAGTAGTTTTATAAGTACTTTTATGGGAATGCAGTAAAGCCCTCAGACACTCAGAGGGTAGAGACAACACTGTCATCTTCATCTTATAAAAAATCGTTTGTTAATTAAATGTTAATTAAAAAAATTATGTTATTACACCATATTTTCAATATTCACATGAATAATAACATTGATCTATCGATATTGATGATGAGAAATTCGTAAATATCGGGAAAGCCAAATAAAAGTTAACCTGTTTAAAGCATTTAGTAGTACAGTCGGACCTCTATTTAACGAACCTCTAGTTTGCGAATTTCTCTATTTTGCGAACTTTTACTTGGAACCAAGAACATTTTGCAAATTTCTTCGTAAAATAACCTCCAAATAGCGAAGTGTATTCTCTATTTAACGAACTTTTCCTTGGGATCTAAATGTTTTTTCTCCCTATTTCTTAAAATATTACTGGACATTTCAAACTTATTCTTTCTTTTAACACATTTTATGACGATCAATGACCATGAACAGGTTTTACCAGGCACCTAACTCACCGAGAGCAGTAAAATCTTCCAAAATCTTGTGATTCTTCGCTTTCCATCCAAGAAGAGCAAACTTTCAATATCCTCTTTTAACCCTCAATGGAGCTGCCCCGTCTCCTTAAACTATAGTTTCCCGTTTTCTAGATTGTTGATCATGATCAATCGTGTTGGTAATTTCGGTTCTTGTAGCTAGAAAATATCAAAGCGAAAGTGCTTGAGCATCAAAGAAAAAAAAATTATTCTTGATGAGGTGGAAAAAGGCATGAAGAAAAAAAATATTGCTTTAAAATTTGGTATTCCTCCAAACAGCTTATCAACCATAATAAAAAAATCGTGATTTTAATGTAAAATTATTTTTTTTAACTGAAAATACAATGTATTTCCAGACAATGTTTTGTTTCATTCTTATTTCCCTTGCAGATTTCTTTTTGATGGGTAAAATAAGTAAAACAAATAGATATAATTTACAAAAGAAAAGTGTGACTAATTACTTTTTTAATTATATTTAGTGTTTATGGATTAAAATGTGTTTTACGTAGTTTAAAGTATTTTAGAGTGTGACTCTCTGTTTAATGAATTTTCCATATAACGAACTTTTTTTCCCGATTTAGCGACTTCGTTAAATAGAGGTCCGACTGTATATGATCTAATTACCGGTATGCTGCCAAATTTCAGATTTAGATTATTCAATGGATAGATAAAACAAATAATGAAAAGATGTTCAAAATTCGCAACTAAGGGAAATAAAGATCTGTTTAACAGTAAATATAATAAGAACGCAAAGGGAATGAATAATAATTAAAAAAAAAACAAACAAACAGGTAAAACGTATTTAACCACCTTTCTCCAATAATATGACAAAAAATACAGTACAAAAAAACAGGGAAATGGTGTACAATATACAAATTAGTTTAATTTATAAATTTGTTTAAATACCTGTCCCGTAGAACATTCGTAATAATTAACCCATTTATGCCTGGTGTCCCATTTTTGGAACGCTTTGAATTTTAATAATTTTCTTCTTCTTTATAACATGAAAATTGTACGAAATAATTATCTATAAATGTCTTTATCTGTTATCGAGAGATATGACAGCATAAGATGGATATTTATTTTCTTAAATGAAGGTTTTTTTTTTTTCAATCTTTATATATTTTTCATTTTTCAAGATGGCGAAATGTAAAAAGTGATTTTATTCGTATTTTTTCTATCGAGGATCCAATAAATAAGTCATAATCTTAGCTTGTAGACTTCTTTGAAATATGAATTTTTTTGTATTGTGAAATTATATGTTCAAGCCTGTTTTTTATGCATGTTTGTAACGTACAAAATATAGGGCGCTAGGCACGAATGGGTACATATTTTTATTATCCATTTAGGGGAGAATTATTTATGTAAAGTCCTTTTCAAGATGATTATGAAATAAATTGTTTTTAAGCCTCACATATGATTATTATTAAATTATTATTAATAATACTTATAATGTTATTAGTTATGTAAAGAAATATAGATATATATTTTTAGTAGTTCATAAAAATTCTAATTATACTATATAATATACAATTTAAAACATTATTTGATATAAATTTAGACAAAACATGTAATTACGCGTATTACATGCACTATTATAAATATTATGCATATTTTCATATTTAGTACGTTTACTTTTTACCCGACTGTAAAGAAGGGTTATGTGTTTCACGCGTATCTGTGTACGTGGATTTCTTTATACCCTCGAAACATTCCAACGGCTGAATGGATTTTAATGAATGAGATCTCTATCAATTCGTCTTAACGGCCCGATGGTTACAGGCTAGATTTTGTTTTTATAAATTCAAAATGGCGGTGGAGACGAAAATAAATTTAAGTACCCTATTGAGTGGCCTATCATTGGATAGGTCATTTAAAATGAAGACGATGTTTCATTGACTATTTTACAGTCAGAAGCTCCGTTAAAATATTATACAACCTGGAAGTTGCGTATGTATTGTGGATCTCTAGATTTACTGCAACTCTAACCATCATAGACATCTATAGACCTCGTCAAAACAGTGTTTATAGATAGGAACTAACAGTTAAACACCACTTAAAAGTCATCAATACAAGTAAATAAAAAAATATATAGGTAAGTAATGTAAACAAGTAATATAAAAAAAATATTTTAAGTCGATTCCTACTTAGGTCAATAAGAGAATATTTTTTTTCTCCCATTCTTCTTTCCTTTTGAGTGGCACTTAAAATGCCTTGATCAAGAAGAGGGCTCTCTCGGTCTTAAAATACCTTGATCAAGAAGGGAGCTCTCTCGATTATTGAAAATTAATTAATTTAATTTAATTAATGAATTAATATTTGAAAAAAAAAACTGGATTAACATCAAGTGTCATCCACTACAAGTTTTAAAAAATTTATTTGAGCTTGATTGGATGAATAATAAATATTTTATTAACGATTGAAAATTTGAACAAGATATATATAGCGAGAGTGTGAGCAAATAGTAAAAATTGAAAAAAAAATTGTTTCACATTGATGAGAAATAATTAATTAGTTCGCTTTTTACGCAGTCGGTTTTTTTTATTTGTTAAATTTAATTGTTTATTATCAAATAAATACAAAAATATTTTAGCATAGTTTTTAGTATTTTTCCTGCTCATTTTGCGACATTTTAATGTGATTTTACTAAGAAATTGGAAAAAACAAAAAATTCAGGAATAAATGGGTTAAAAAGGGAACCCAATTATGATATAGCATTCTTATTCTAAGGACGAAACGTTATGTACAGAAACGCGTAGTCGTTGTGAAGTTTTGAAAAAGAGAAAATAAATGCTGCAGCTACATTTTCACAATTTTGTCATCGCAAAAATTTAATGTGTGGACTACGCTGTAAAAAAACCACTGTAAATTTGTCAGCACAACTCGATCACAGTTGAATGTACTGTATCTTTCTTTGGTTTCCTGACTATTTAAACATGAAAAATACAGAAGTTGCGTAAAATTAACAGTACAATGTACTGGCAATTTCGGACGCATTTGGACCACAGCACAAACTACTGGCGTCCAAATTGCCAGTACATTGTGCTGTTAATTTTACGCAACTACTGTATTTTCCATGTTTAAATAGTCGGGAAACCAAAGAAAGATACAGTACATTCAACTGTGATCGAGTTTGTGCGCGAGATGAACAGTACTTTGTACTGTAAAAATGTCGTTTTTTTTACAGTGTAAGTGATGCTGAATTCTATTATAAAATTTATTGCTCGATTTATTAAAAAATCTGAAATTTTTAGCTATTCAATTCCGTTGCGGGCGATAAAGTGTTAGTCACATGTCATTTCGTGTTCGTTTTTATGTGCAGAAGTTGTGTATTAAAGCATTATTATGCTTATGAAGGTTTGAAATTGTTCTAGGTAATGTTTTTATTCGTTATTTGCGATTTTCTTTACACAAGTTACTGCACATCACGTTATGTATAATAAATTATTGTGCCACACACATTAAACACACGTTTCATCCATGTAAAAATTATGAAAAATCCTGATTTAAAACTCTTATCTCAAACCAGGACCAAAGGATATGTCTTAGAATCTGTTTTAACGATAATATCAATTTACGATAATAGCGGACCAGAGGGGAAGAGATGGGGTGAATCATCCGTGTCTTCCTTTACCCATTGAGGGGTGATGGGATATATTATATCCCACCTAAGATTAGTGAAGATTTGCACCAGAAAAAATTTGTTAAATTTTACTTTTCTAACTTAGGTGTAAAAAAGTCGTAAAATTGCTTTCCCTTATTTTGCAATAATTTTTTTTGCAGATTCCGGTGTGAATACGACATTACAGAAACACAATTACTTGCCCCTGAAAGGGTTAAGACAGAAAAATTTAGGCCCGAAAAAAAAGAGCCCTTGGACAATGACAAAGAGCCAATTGGTTAGATATGTTGGTCTCTCCATTTTGACATATCCAAGGTAATTTTAACCTCCATCCGGTCAGGCGAAGACACTCACGAGGCTAATGCTAAACCATGGGAGTGTTCTTTTCGAATATCTCATTTTCATTTCGGTATTATATCCTTGCAATATCATAAATGTCAATGTGTGTCCGAAAGTTTGAATGAAGTCTGCGTCTAAACGGATGAATTAATGCTTTTGTATTTTTGGATATAGATGGATTACAAGCCGGAAATGAACATAGGCTATGTTTAATTTATTTTATTCAAATATTTTGCTTAATAATCCAAAATTTCATTATTTTTCATACACAATGAATTGACATTTTTCCGATAGAATTTAACCATCTTCTTTTTTCGGTTGCCAAAAAATAAAAACCCAGAATAATAATTTAATTTCCAATTGAAAGATTAAAACGAAAATTTTCAAGTATTTTTACTAATACAAGGTGCATGAATTTTGAGTAAGTGCGGAATGAAGGCAAATGTGACGTCATATATGGAAAATAAAACTGATATGCTTTGATGTTGAAATAAAATGAGATTGAATTATGGTAATAATTCTTATTACTTAAAGAAAATTGTTATCAGTGCTTGCGGTTTATCGTCTGCGCACGGTTAACATAAAGATTTAAATTTTAATTTACAATTTAAAAATAAAAAAAAACTTTTGAAGAGCAAAAGGATAGCAAATGTCAATAATATGTACAGTAAAATTATCAATGCCGAAAATGACGTAATGATTAGCAGGAAATATGTATTTTCATTCTTAAAAAGTGAAAAATTAACTAGATAGAAAGGTTATGTTCTGTAATCGGGATCGTAGTCAATTTGCTTTTTTTATAGAAAGAAATTTGGTGCAAAAATTAATACATTGCTGTAAACAGGTTCGTTTTTTGTGTGGTAAAGACTTAATAATAATATTCTAGATCAGGGTCGGCGAACCTATGGCACGCGTGCCACTTTTGGCACGCGAAAGAATAATTTTGGCACGGCGCGGCATTGATTATGTCTCTAAATCAGGATACAGTGATTTTATATAAAAGACACAAATTAAGACGACCTGATTTAATTCTAAATTCGATTAAATGGAAATTGAAGAATTTTAATCATATTCAATATAGTTCGAAAATTTATTAAACGAAGAAATTATTTGAAAACTACCAAAAAAGAAAGATTATTATATGTATTAATAAAAATACCGATGGTAAATTGTGGCAACTTGAAAATTAATTTGAAAAACTATTTAAATGTAAACTGCCTTTCTTTTTCATTTTAATAATTTTCCCTGCTATTTTTACCTGTGAGTCATTATTTTCTCAAATGAATAATATTAAAAATCAAATAGAGAGCAGTCGCCAGATAAATCCATTTTATTTTGCATTCTATTAAAATTAACTGAGCATTAGAATGATAGTAATTATTTTTCATCCAAGATACAACACAATTAATCAATTTTTTTTTTATTAATTTCTAAAATATAAGTGTTTCTATAATTATTTCAGTGTAATACTTACATGTATGTTACCAATATTAGAAAAAAATTTTAATAAGTTATTTTCAAGTAGTTTTGATTCATTATTTTTCAATCCACTAAATTTGTTTTATAGTTGGCACGTCAAGGTTATGTAAAATATCTTTAAAAAAATGGCACGCCAATATAAAAAGGTTCGCCAACCCTGTTCTAGATGATCGTCGTCCACTTTTGCTGCCAAGTATGATTGGAAAACATATAAAAAAGTATCATCCGATAATTTTCTTGCCACAGATGCCATATACGCACCTGGTTTGGCGCAATCTGTTTTTGACACCAATTTGGCGAAAACATCGTTTTCGAACACCAGTTACATGTTTATTTTAAAATTATGTTCTATTACTTAAAAAAGGAAATAACAATAAATAAAAAAAAGTTTCATTAATTTATATAGTTTTAAAAGAAAATTAAAGTAAATAAAACAATTTATTAATAAATAAACAACAATAGCTGGGTTACCATGTCAAGCAAAATAATCTATTTTGGTAACAATTAGGTACCCGGGTGCGTATATGACATGTGTGCCATTTTCTTATTACTTCATGATATAAACAGACATCCTGGTTCAGCGTATAAACCTGAGTGATGTCAATGATCCTATAAGAAAAACATACTTTAAATTACTCATACTAGCCGCCCTTGGCGACCAATTTGGTCTCCCTTAAAATTCATGTTTTGGAAAGCATGCTAAGCACTGCATCATGTTACGTTTATTCATAATTTAATTTACTTGGACTCCTTTAACCCTCTCACTGCGCAACCCGAGATTTCCTCGAGCAACGTAAAAGTAGCAAAATTTGCGCAATCCGAGATTTCCCCGGGGATTCATTTTTTCCACTGGCGACTATTTTTTTAATTCAACTGGGACCACTTTTTAAATACAAAAATTCCATATAGACTTTAACAACATCTATAAGATAACTATACAACAAAATTGATTTTTTTACGATAGTGGTGCGAGACTATAAAAATAGTCTCCAGCGACAGCCCTGATTTCGCCTAATTTCTAATATCCTATCCCATCTAAGATCCTGAACTCTTTTACAAAAAATGTTTACATATTTAAACTCTGAGCTTCTAAGCTATACATAGATTTGAAACATGTAATAAAACAATGCGCAATTTTTGAACCGATTTTGATTTTAAAAAATTACGCAGCGGGAGGATTAAATATAATTAATATAATCCCTTAAGCTAATATTAGTTTTTGTTGCATTAAAATATCTCAAATTGTTGATTTTCTGTAAGCAAGTAAACCCTATTGGTTTACAATGGAAGTCTATGGGAATTTGGCGAAATATTAGAGATATCGCCCAGTTGGCATCACTTTTGGAAACAAACTTGGTGGTATTTGGTGGCAGAACAGGGTCCCCTATGGTAACTCCCTTATAGGTATGGGGATACATTAAGTGCTGTTCAATAACCAAAGAGATGCGTTTCATTTGGGCGCTGCCATTAAACAATTAACAAATAATTGCGCTTTCTGTTCCACGTACGATAGCATAATATATATATATATATATATATATACATATATATATATATATATATATATATATATATATACATATATATATATATATATATATATATATATATATATAGAGAGAGAGAGAGAGAGAGAGAGAGAGAGAGAGAGAGAGAGAGAGAGATTGTCTCCTATAAAATGTGATAAAGAATTGGTTTATTATATATGTTTTTAATTATCGGAAGGGAAATGCTTTGCTTAATTAATTCATCTCTTCTTTTTATGTTACGTGAACGACGTCACGGGTAACAGCTAGTTAAAAAATAAAATTGCATTGGATAGCTGATCTCGATCCCTACATCTGCCTTTTTGTACTTTTTCTATTTTGGTTGCAGATTTTTTTTTATAAAGTTGCTTTTAAATTAGGAACCGGTTCCGAAAGTGAAAGAGTCATCTTAAAATTAACTACAACCAAAATCGAAAAAGTAAAAAAACAGGCAGATGTAGGGATCGATCTCAGCTATCTAATGCAATAAATAAATAAATAAATAAATAAATAATATCGAAATGCAAATGAGATATTTGAAAAGAAACTTCCCATAGGCTTAGCATTAGCTCGCCAGCGTCTTTGCCTAACGGTAGGGAAGCCTCTTAAGCGGAACTGGTTTGAATTAAAAACTTTTTAGTTATTGAATAATTGATGCTTACATTTTAGGTGAGAAATATGATCCTATATTTTGGAAATTACTGCATAAATTTATTGTAACTGAAGATACGCTAAAAGCTTACATTTTTTAAACATTTTTTTCATTTTTATATAAATTTTAATTTACGTATAAAAGAATTTTTTACAGAAAAAAAGCATTATTGAACGAATAATATGTTTATCACATTCACAAAGAAAACGAAGGTCATAATAGAGAGAATTATGTGTAACAGATGATAGAAATATATTTTTAATAATATATTATAAATCTACTCCGCCCATTAAAAATAAGTTTCTGAAACCCCATCTTGTAATATTACCCCCCCCCACCCCCAACACACACACACACAGACAAACACACATCTTTAACCCATTTTAGGCCAAGCATAGAAATTTTATAAAATGTGGTATTATTTTCATTTAAATATGCTTAAATCACATTCATTAAACGAAAAAAAGTTTCGTGCATGAAAAATAATATTTTATGTGAGAAATAAAATGCATTCGGCCTTTTCATGCATTCATCAATGGTGCGCTAACGCACCATTAAATTTAAAATTAATAATTTTTTAAAAATTTTTTATGACATTTGTTTTATTATTATTTTATTTGCAGAACTTGCAACTTTAATCCATTATAAAAATATATGATTAATCTCAAGTGGAATAATAATACATTTTCAAAAAGTCGAATTTGTCAATAACCGTTTCAAATTAAAGAAACTAGCGTATTTCGAAGATTTTTTTCAACAGAAAGTATTTACTCCGATTGAATTACTGATATTTTTAGATGTCTCCAAAATTCTTAAAAATAGCAGAAAAATAAAATTAGTGAAAAATATTCGCCACAGTGTTAATAAAAAAATATTTATTGAATTGGGGCGTTTACGCACCTTTGGCCGAAAATGGGTTAAGAGTTACTCTCTAGAACTATCCTTATTTATGACTGTGATGTAGTGATGCGGTCAGCAGCTAAGTTATATAATATCTACTTTCCACAATACGTGATTTTTTAAAGGCTCTTTCCGCTTCGGTTACATTTAAAACATTCTAACCAAATCACTGAACACGACAATATTTAATTGGCACAGGGAGCAGAGCCCAGAACATTTTACTGTTTTAATCTACCTTGCTAGGACATCTTCACCGGTTAAATTAATTATGAAGAATCGAAAGCACAGCTGCAAAATCAAACTTTAATTTGAATAGTAGCATCTACAGAACTAAAAAGGTAGGATTCATATACATTTTCGATCCGCTCAGTAATCACGTATTCTTGCAATAGCTGAGGTATTTGCATGAACATTTAATATTTAAATTTATCCTGATTATCTGTGGATTTTATTGTTTCACTGAAATCTCCCATGAATACTGATGCTGCACGAAAGCTTATAAACTTTATGCACTGTGAATTCGAGTTTTATTCAAATGAACTGAATTAGAAGTCGAAAGAGTTTAGTTTTAAGCTAAACTTGCTGCAAGCAATTTAGATAAGTTAGTAAATGAATTGTTTATAATTTTAATAAAGGACTGAGACCTTTTCTACAATTGGATATATTATTCATACTCGCTTAGCACAACGTAAGTTTCTATCTACATTTTCTAAAAGTTCTCGTTAATTTGATCATTTGTTACGTTGCATATTAAAAATCAGAAACTTTTTATTTTTTAAATAAAATTCGTGTATATTTATTACGCGACTGAAAATCTTTTATTATTATTATTATTATTTCTTCTTTAAGGGGTCTAAGGACTCTTAAAGCTTTAAAATTTTCGAAATTTTAATTTTTTTAGATGTTAAACTTCTATTTTTTCTGAACAATTTGATATAATCGTTTCCTTGAAATTGTTTCCATTAGAATAGAAGGTATGACTTTTAGAATTATACCCTCTCAATGGCTGAAGTGGAGTTTCCGAAACTTTGAAGTCATTTTTCTCCAAATGACGTTTTTGGGCATAACGCGCACGATATCTCAAAAATATCTGAATATTTTTTCATGAAATTTTCAAAACATATGTTTCATGTTAGTCTGTATAAACTGAACCTAAAATTTCCTTTTTATTGTTAAAAAAATATATTTTTTAGGTGATTATAATGTTGAAATTTTCTAAATTTTGCATTAGTTAAATGTAACTTTGTAATAAAAATGCTATAAATACAAATTTATTTAGGTTCAGGGTAATTGTTACAATCTGAAGTATAAGTAGACATCAAAATGTTCATTCTAGTTGCAAAATTTATTTTGTAATCCTGCGCGTAATCAGTTATGCTAATTTTCTGCTCTTCAAATGTCTGACAGTTTGGAGCCCCCCTGTAAATGCTAATTCTGCATCTTGCAATTTTTTAGATAATTGAAATGAAAGAACATACTTATATCTTTCTTTCCCAATTAAAATTGCGTCTTAAAATCAAATGATTTTTAAGAAATTAAATGTTGAAAATGGTCTTTTTTTTTTCTTTTTTTTTCCAATTGTAAGAGTCCTTTAAACATACTGATGATATATATCTTTTATATGAACATTTAAGAAAGACATGGTAAATGAGTAAGTTCTTTGATTTCTCATTGCGAAATACTAATTGAAATACAATCACGTACAACAATTATGTTTTATTAACAGGAAACTATTAAAAAAACATAAAAAAAAAACTAAAATCTGAAAAGCAGGGATATTTTTATTATTATACACTTTATAGCCATTTATCACCGGACACTTTAAATTTCAGACGCTTTGTCGAATATTTAAAGATTACTTGCTGGATTAGAGATACTTGGCGTATTTTTTAGGAACTTCGGGATTATAAAGAATATGATTGACTTCATATTTAACAATGGTGATTTGATCAAAAGGACAATTAGGTAGCCAACAAAAAATCAAAGAAAAATAATAATATTTGTGATCACCCTGTAAAATAAAATGCATGAAATGACCTATCATTATAGCTTATGATAATCTAGATATTGCACACTATGTGTATTTATTTGTTTAAGAATAGCACGTATATTCATGGAGATATATCGATTTTTTTTTTAAGTTCAAAAAATTCTTGCCTGTTTTGTGTTTATATCATGCATGGTTTTACCAAATTTAATATCAGTTTCAGAAAATTTGACTAAATATAGTAGAAATAATATATTACAATTTGAATGTAAATATATTAAACATTTGATGAAATATGAACAGTTGTATGAATTATTTTTTATCTGTGGATGCGCGCACGATAAAAAATATTTTTTTTTTTCATGATTTAATAGTCAACTCTATGGAACAACTCATTAAAAAATGCCAGTCAAATAGCGTTAAAATTCAGAAAGAAATCGACGATAGAGTGAGCTGAATTTTAGTTGTTCTGTAAAAAAAGCTAAATGATAAGGAGTTTTCCATAAATCGTCGTTTTTATTTATTTATTTTTTTTTTAACACGTTGAGTGCCATGGTAACTGACACTGAAGCTGAAAAATTTACAATGTTTTAAGTAATATTTAAAAAAGTATAATCCTGTAATAAATAAAAGGTAAGTAAATTTTAAATAAATTTTCAGTAATTACTTAAAAGAATATATATATTTTTAGTTTTATATCATATTTTAGACCGTCAGTCATCGGTAAATGACGCGTTCTAAACGGAAAGTTCAGTGTCAGTCACCGGTGGCGCTTAACGTGTTAATTTTAATTTTCTATTGCTGCTTCAGTTTTTCTTGGAAAACCACCAGAACGAGCTTATTCCAAGAAAAATAGAAGTATCAAAATCTAACCCTTTCTTCTAAATCTATTCGTTGACATTCCTTAAATACAAACTTTTTTGCTAAAACCCAGCTAATAAAAAAAATGACTATTTCTGGAAAATCCCTTATTATTCAGCAGCTTTTAGAGAGCAACTAAAAATCAGCTCATTCTATCGCTGATATCTTTCTGAGTTTTCACAATATTTAACTGACTTTTTTTATGAGTTGCTGCATAGAGTTGATTATTGAATCATGAAAAAAAATATTTTTTATCCTGCGCGCATGCGCAGACAAAAATTATTTCATACAACTGCTCGTATTTCATCAAATGTTTAATATATTTAAATTCCATTTGTACTATATTATTTCTATTACATTTTTTTATGTTTTTTAAACCAGCGTCAAATTTGGTAGAAAATACTGCATGATATAAACAAAAAACATGCAAGGATTTTTTGAACTTAAAAAAAAAAAATCGATGGTGGTAATTGGATGACTAAAGCATTAGACAGGAAACACTGGGAAAATCTGGTGGAGACCTACATCCAGCAGTGGATTGAAAACGGTTGTTGTTGATGATGATACGTGCTATTCTTGCACAAATGAATACACATATTTAAAATATCCACATATTCGCAAGCTATAGCGATAGATCATTTCGTGTATTTTAATTTACAGAGTGATCCTAAATATTATTAGTTTTCGTTGATTTTTTATTGGCCCCCTAATTGTCCTTCTGATCAAATCGCCGTACATAAATATGACGTCAAACATATTCTTCATAATCCTGAAGTTCCAGAAAAATCCTACATGTATATCTTTAAATATTCGACAAAATGTCTAAAATAGAAAATGTTCAGGTGATTAATGGCTATGATGTAGTGTACAATGTACATCAAAATTTCTAATTCTGAAAAGCTCCAAACTACAAAGTCGAGTATTTAAATTATATTCGAGGGTAGCGCAAACATGACATATAGAGTTTCCACAGTCATTAATTTTGCACACCAGTATATTTGAATGGTAAGCTTTGTTTTATTCAATCACAAAACTTTTAGATTAAATTAGACGACGATACGAAAACATTTTTTTTTTTCGAGGAGCCTGGGACCCAAGTCCTACATCCCCGATGCTTAAAAGATTTATGGAGGCGTAACAATGTGACAATTTCGAAAACAGTAAAAAAAAAAAAAAAAAGGGGGGGGGGCGGACTACAGCTAGAGCTTCTTGAGTTAAAAAGAATATGAAAAAATACAGAAAGAATAGTAAGTTTAAGTCTCTTAAAGCTTTAAAATTTTCGAAATTAAAATATTTTTAGATGTTAAACTCCCAACTTTTTGAGCATTTTAATATAATTGTTTCCTTAAAATTACCATTAGAACAGAAGTTATAGCTTTTAAAATTATACCCGCTCAAGTTGAAGCGGCATTTCCGAAACTTTGAAGTCATTTTAATCCAAATGACGTCTTTGGGCATAACGCGCACTATATCTCAAAAACTTCTGAGTATTTTTTCTTGAAATTTTCAAAATATATCTTTCATGTTAGTCTGTATAAACTGAACCTAAAATTTCCTTTTTATTGTTAAAAAAAATATTTTTAGGTGATTATACTGTTGAAATTTTCTAGATTTTTCATTAGCTAAATATAACTTTGTATTAGAAATATAAAAATGCTTTAAATACAAATTTATTTAGGTTCAAAGTAATTATTATAATCTGAAGTATAAGTAGGCACCAAAATTTTTATTCTAGTTGCCAATTTTATTTGTAATCCTGCGCGTAATCTGTCATGCCGATTTTCTGTTCGTCAAATGTCTGACAGTTTGGAACCCCCTGTAAATGCTAATTCTGAATCTTGCAATTTTCTAAATTCATAAAATGAAAGAACTTACTTATATCTTTCATCCCAATTAAAATTGTATATTAAAATCAAATACATTTTAAGATATTAAATGTTGAAAATGGTCTTATTTTTTTTCATTTTTTCCAATTTTAAGTGTCCTGAGAATTTAGAATATGTTACACTAGAAATCTTTCTTGTTTCTTATAGAACAGAAACAATTTAGTTTTTAGCTAAACTTTCTGCAAGCACTGTCTAAAGTTGGTAAATGAATTGTTTGTAGTTTTGGGAAAGGAGTGATATTTTTTTCTGCATTTACATGTATTATTCCTTGTAGATTAACCCTCTCGCTGCGCAGCACGAGATATGCTCGGGCATGCATTTTTCCGTCTAATTAATACTATTTGCTTATTCTCACTATTTATTTTTTAGCGAAAACTTTGTCTGATTTAATCAAGACATTTTCCCCGATTACGATAGTCAAAAATTTCTGTTTTAAAGAACCGGTGATAAAAGATTAAAAATTCTGTAAAAGACGCTCATCACGGTAACTTACTTACGCAGCGTGAGGGTTAACACAGACACAGCAGGAGTTTTTGCCAACATTTTCTAAAAGCTTCCGTTAATTTGAACATTTGGTGCATGTTAAATAGCAGAAAACTTTTACATTTCTAATTTTTCTTATAAAGCAAGTATGATCGTTACGTGATTAAAAAAAATCGTATTACACATTGTACAATGTTTGAAATGCAATAGCGTACAAAGAATGCGTTTCATTAACAGAAATGTAAACCAGTTGAAAATAATAAAAAAATATGTAAAACAAAGGCAATTTGATGGATATAGACCATAAACAGAATTCTGAAAAGTACAAAACAACTTACAGTACATATACATTTAACGTCTGAATTTTAAAACCATTAAAACACCAAATAAAATAAACTAAGGCAGACTTGAGCACAGTTAAAAAATAAAATTTATAAGGACAATAAAAAACAATTAAAAATACAATATGTAAACGTTTCGCCAAGCGACACGCAAGGCATCATCAGTACAAAAAATATCCATTGCATTTCAAACGTCAGAACAAATCAAGAACAGTTACAGTTAGCTATTTTAAAAACAAACAATATATTGCTCTGTGATTTGAATTGTTTTTCTTTATAAATTTATTAGAGGTTTGCACGGAAACGGGCCGGACCGACAAAATGAAGGGACATTTTCCAACTGGTCGTTCGATTAAAGACAATTTTTTAAGGGACGGGGCCGATGATATAAAATAAGTGGGCCGGGCAGAGCCGATGAAAAACTTCGGCCCGATATAAAATTTAAAAGGATCAAACTAAACCAATAAAATGTGAAGAATTTTCAATGGACGGGACTGAGACGAGGATAAATATAAATATTTGGCACGAACCGATGCTAGATTGACATCACTACAGAAATATAACATGTCCAGCGTAGAGCAGCAGTTGCATCGAGTCTGAGCCAGGGCTTAATTATTTCAGAAGACACGGTCCGAGACAGGATCAGGCTTATATTTTCTCTGGTACTGACGCTATTCTGCATTCTATGGCTTGTGAACATATAGTAATCTATAATGTTAAAATTTCGCATATGTATGCAGCATTCAAGAAAAAAAAACCTTAATTGTATGTTAAGAAAAATCGGTATTTGCTATATTGGAAAATTGAGTTTTCATTATTTTTTGCACGATCCGGTCGGGCTAAGATAGCTTTAATTCGGGCCGAGCCAAAAAATTCCTGTCCGTGCAGACCTCTAGTGTATTGCATGATTAAATTCGGGTTGATTTACTTAGCGCCTCTGCTATTTATATTGCATTTTGTGTATGATTTCTTTTATATCTTTGTTGAAAATGTGAATGATTCTTTATTGTTTTAGAAACTTCTCTTCCACTTGATTAAGGGACAATGATACTCGTACATTCTAAGAAGAAACAGAGAGAGAGAATGTGCATAATTCCTTTGATGAATTTCATCATATTCTTGAAAGAAGAAATCATCACCAATCTTCCTGCTAAGTCACTTTACTGTACAGTAATAATGATAATAATAATAATAATAACCCCGAAATTAATTGTTCATCACTTTGTTGAAACCCACCATAAGGAATTTCAGTAAAAAAATCTAATAAATTAAAAAAAATATTTGTTGAAGTTTTGCAGCTTGATCAAACTGAGATGTATATTGAAAAAGTACAAACTGAAAAAAAAAAATGAATTTAAAGATTGTAATTCTGAATCACTTAACGGGAAATAGATGCTGTAAAAAGCCTTTTTCCCATATTTATAATTATCGGATCTTTACATTATCGATTATCACACCTTTACATTATTATGTTTATATTTATAATACTTGTATAATTTCGCTAGGCTATACTATACAGATAGATAGCAAAATATATTATAAACAAAAAAATTTTTTAATTGATGTTTTGACATTTTTCGCTAAATGAAGAATAATGAATTAAAATATGTAATTTTTCATATATATATATTATAGTTTATATATATATATAAACTGGTTTTAACTCCGCAGTTGCATGTCGCAAGTGCATGCCGCCTGTCTCCATGGATTCAATTTCTTCTGGTTTTAGTTTGAATGTTTTTAAAGTTTGCCGTTTTTAAAGTATGTTGTTTTTGAAGTTAGTTGTTTTTAGTTATTTTGTTGTCATTTGGTTTAGTTTATTTATTGTTGGATCAGTTCGTTGTTTCGAATTTTTGGTTTGGTTTTTGGATATATATATATATATATATATATATATAAAATAATATGTTTCTTAACCTAAAAAATAGCATATTTTAAAAACATAAAAATAATTAAAAAAAAAAAAAACTCAGATAATATGATGGACCATAAATCCGATTCTGGAAAGTTTCAAACTATAAACGGTAGAATTTAAATTATTTTTCTCTGTGAGATTATTGTGTGGTTTAACACTGTGTTGTTTTTCTCGGAGTAATTAAAAATTTATATGGAGCATTTCTAGAAATTTTTCTGCCTAACGCTCATAATCAAGTTTCATCTTAACAAATATAAAATATTTGATAACTAATAACTAATTTATTACTTTAATTGTTACTTAATTATTTAATTTCGTAAAATTTTAATTTATTATCTTAGTTTTTTTTATTAATTGAATTTTGAAATTATATATCTTTTTTTTTTTTCATTAATTGCATTTTTAAATTATATATCTTTCTTTTTTTTTTTTAAAGACAAGCACGATTATACGCCTTTTAACGGATCTAATTAAAAATATATAATTGCAAAAACATATATACGTAAACCTTAAAACATTATACATGTATTAATTTCGTCTTAATATTACGTATTAAAAGGCAAAACATAGCAGTAATTAAGTATTTTAATGATGCTAATGATACTATGCAGGCAATTAACGTTATTTTAAAAGGAAATATAAAACTATTTAAATAAGGCAAAATAATAAGGAATTTTAATGAACTCATTTGAGTTTATTAAATGAGCTTATCCCGTGTTTACCAATCATTTGTGAATCAGCGATACAGCTTGATTTTATTAAGAACTATACAACATGTATCTTAGTGCACTTCATAAGTGCCTATCAATTTCATTCTATTCGAAAGGCTGTCACATCATTAAAATGCATTTGAAATAGTTTTTTCCCATTGGCCGTAATGTAACGGAAAACTTTTGACTGTCCTTGTAATTAAACTATACATCCGATTTTCATAAAATTTGAAATGACTCGACAAAATTTTGCAACAATTATATATTTAAAATTTCAGACCATTCGGAAGGCTGGTCACATCATTAAAATGCACTTGCAATATTTTTTTCCCATTGGCCGTAATGTAACGGAAAAATTTTGACTGTCCCTGTAATTAAACTATACATCCTATTTTCATAAAATCTGAAATGACGCGACAAAATTCTGCAACGATTATATACATTAAATTTCAAACGATTCGGTTGGATAGTTTTCGCGCTGTTATATGCGGACGGACAAACAGACGGACGGACAGACAGACGGACTGAACGACGACTAGAGATGCTATGTATTTATATAATTACGAACGCACCTAAAAAAAGTAAAATAGTTTTATTTGACTGTTGACATGTTTCAACTCATCCAGAGTCATTTTCAACACAAATAAATACTGATATTCTGAAATTGCACGGTCTATGATGCAATGAACTGAAACGCCATCATTCAGTTTTTCATGTAACACACGTTACTTTTTTTTTTTTTTTTTTTTTTTTTTTACTTGGATGTTTATTTCCATTTTCTAAACCCTTGCGTACCTCGAGCCACAGTTTTGATTGAATTGAATGATGCTGTATCCTTACATGCATTAATTTTACGTGTTAGAATCTCTATTGTTTCTCTTATAATGGATGAATAATATTAGTTGGAGGGGAAAATTATCTTACTTTCGTTGAAATTTATATGAATAATTTCTTCTTGGTGTAATCTTACTAAAGTTGTGGTTTTTCTATTATACAGTCGAAATCGACGTGTTTCAAGGGAGTGGGCAAAATTCGCGTATTAAGCGGGATCGCGTATTAAACGTGATTTGTATAATATTGCAGGAGCTGGGCTTATTTGCAATATCTAATCGTCTAAATGAACTTTAGAACTTTCATTTATATGTTTACGGCCGAAAATTGTATCGTTTAGGTATAATTAGATTAAAATTTAATTGAATTCAACTTTAACTCATTGTTTCTTTTTATAGAGCCAGATAGAATAATAACAGAAAATAAAAAGTTAATCAAACGGCTTTATTATGGATTAATATGCTACTACCAAAAATTAAAAAAAATAATTTCCTGCTAGATTAATTTTTTCAACAGAGCTTAAAAAAAAAAAAAAAAAAAAAAAAAAATTAAACCTTTGACGCACTTGTTAAAATCATATTTAGTACTTTTGATAATGAGTACAATTATAATCTGACCTTTTTTTCATTATAAGAAATTTTTTTTAAATAGTATTTGTGTAAAAAACATATAGCAAGGATTAAAGAAAACAAAAAAGAATTAAACAACCGCAGTCATATTTATTTAATTTTTACGAATTCCATTTTTTTTTTTTTGCCTATAATATGCATTATGAAACGTAGTAGGGATATAATGTGCATTTAAAACCTCACAAACAATAAGTATACTAATCTTTAATCATAATAATTTCATGACCTATCTGAGTATCCTGAATTCGTCTACCTCTCTCTACTACAGTAAAAACATACACGAAGCGAGAGACAAAAGAATGTTAGGACGCGGGATCAAACAAGAACTGTAGTGTTGCTAATTTTAGCGGGTTTTTAAAAATTCAAATATCTGTCACTATTTTCGATTAGTAATGTTCGCCTTAATTAATCTGTTATTAAATAAAGTAAATATTACTATTCGAAAGCAATGTTTTTTATTTGAATATGAAAAAATCTGATAAGTTTGCAACATTTGAAGAAGAGACAAGGAATACGCATCTTGATCAATGAATTCGCGTCATAAGCGTGATTTTTTGCTTCAAAGGACAGAAAATCGCTCGCGTATTAAGCGGGATCGCGTATTAACCGTTCGCGTATTAAACGTGATATTTTTGCATAAGCCTTATGGGCGATATTCAAGGGACCGGAAAAAATCCGCGTATTAAGCGGGATCGCGTATTAACCGTTCGCGTATTAAACGTGATATTTTTGCATAAGCCTTATGGGCGATATTCAAGGGACCGGAAAAAATCCGCGTATTAAGCGGGATCGCGTATTAACCGTGAGCGTCTTAACCGGGTTCCACTGTATTTAGCTAGTATATAACCCCCGTCAAAAATAACGGAAGGTTGATCTGCATTTCATACGAACAAACAGAATGGAGCTTTATTATTAAAGGGTTTGTGTTGTAGAAAATAACAAAATCAAAATTATAATTATTATTTCTTTCGTAAAATTTTAATTTAATTTGATCAATGTTTAAGAGCTTAGCTTATATCCATTTGAAATTTGCTTGCATTGAAAATAAAATTTATATGTATTATCAAATATAATTTATATGTAAGGAATATACAATGTCATGTACTACATATATAAATTACATCAATGGAGATAAAATTTTGATTTTTAACATTGTAAAATTTGAACATAACCTTGAAGTGAAAATAAAATTGTAATTTAATAAGAGAATGTAAAAAAAAAAATAATTTTTTCATACTAATGCAATCATGGTAACATATTATATTAAAGAAAAATCATTTTATTTATAATGCAAACAAAATTCTTAAAAATGCGGATAAATGTTAACCTCTTAAAAAATTAATAAAACAAAATTTAAATTCTATCAAAGATATCATAACAACAACAACAAAAAAAAATTCATTTTATTTATATTGAAAGAAATTTAAAATTACATAACGAAAACGTTTAAAAAATGATCTCGAATTACATCATAACGTCCTGTATTTTTTTTTAAATAAAAAACTATAATTTCAGTCAAAAGTTCCATCATTCATATTCATTGCCGAGAAATGGCGCCAAAACAATGTTGAAATAAATCGTAATTCATACACGGAACTGCTGTCTTGTTTATATAAAATAAATAACTCCGTTTCTTCACAAAACATAAGTCGATATGTAAAAGTAGAAAACGCATTTCAAAATATTTAAAGGCTTTAATATGCTTTTACACATATTTTAAAAGCAGAATCGGATGTTAAACGGTATTTTTTTAACGAAACTATCAAAGAGTCGTTTATTTGTTTCTAGATTTTGAATTTGTGCTTATGAATGGCAACGGTATTCATTTGTTTATATCGATAATCTGTTGTTGGTAGCTGGGTATTTTAAGTTAGAACTTAAATCATTGTAATTGTGTAGTTTTGAAGCTTTTAGAGAAAATGAAGAAGAGTGGATGTGATACAACGTGGATTACTATAAGTCGAACCATTGCCTTATTCGCGGGCTCGGAATGCTTAAGCCTAACATGGCCACGATACTCTTTTTCGGAGGATGAGCGCGATTATCGGGGTCCGGATGAGTTCACTCCGGAACTGTTATGCACTTAGCGCTATTATATATATAATATCAGCTATATGCTCCTTTTTCTGTATTTAAATTTCCTGCTAGTCATTCCAATATAGTAATTCTTACGAAATACCATTAATTAGAGCAGACGGATTAGAGAATTGCTATACTGGAATGACTAGCAGGAAATTTAAATACAGAAAAAGGAGCATGTAGCTGATATTAAATATAATAGAAAAACCATAGCGTTGGCAAGATTACATCAAAAAGAAATTATTCACATAAATTTCAATGAAAGTAAGATAATTTTTCCCTCTAACCAATATTATCTATCCATTATAAGAAAAACAATAGAGATTCTAACAAATAAAAGTAACACATGTAACGATACATTCAACTTACCAAAACTGTAGCTCGAGATACTCAAGGGTATAGAAAATAGAATTAAACATCCAAGTAAAAATAAATAAATAAATAAATAAAGTAACGTGCATTACAGGCAAAACACTGAATGACGGCAATGACGGCGTTTCAGTTCATTGCATCATAGACCGTGCAATTTCAGAATATCATTATTTATTTGTTTTGAAAATGAGTCTGGATGAGTTGAAACATGTCAACAGTGAAATAAAACAATTTTACTGTTTTTAAAGTTTTAATCTTACACCTTTTTAGAAATTTAGAATAGACTGTTTCTATTTTTCAAACATATGATAGTGTATCTATCCGTAAACATCGAAACATCTTTTGAAAAGTAAATAAATAAATATAGTTTAAGTATATATAAGTAAATATAGGGTCGTAATCGAACAGTCCCAGGTCCTTAAATATCTTAAACTAGCCATAAAAAACTGAATCTTTATATTTCTTGATTAAATATGTATTTTACATATATTAATAGTAATGAGGAATTATTAAGGCGGAAAGGATAAGAAAAATAATAAGAAAATATTATCAAAAACGAAATAGTAATTGAATTTCACATTTGAAATTCTCAGGAAGAAAAAAATAAGTGAAAAATGAAAAATAACAATTAAGAAAGGAGGTATTAAAAATTTATTTCCTTCTTAGAAACGAAATAATTATACATTAAATTTCATAGGGGAAACTAACTTAAAAACGTATGGAAAAAAAAAAAAAGCGTTTATGAGAAACAAACAAACAGTGCCGCACTCTATTATAATTCAGTGCGCCTTTTCCAGATATACGACATACTTTGATTTTATTAAGTATTTTCCTCACACCACTATTTTTCATTTAAAAGTGCCAATATATGCGTGTGTGAGAGTGTGTGACTGAAGATGCAATATTAAAAAATAATAAAAGAGTTCATTAATAACATCTATATTCACTTAACAAAAGTTACCTGATGTTTTTAATCCCTAAAGAGATAGTTGAACTTGTTGGTGTTTTTCACAACAAACGTGATTTGAATGCGAATAATGAACAAAAAATTCAGTTCTCGCAGAAAAAGATTCCCACGATTAATTTATTTTTTAATAACCATCCTACTTCTTATAAGTGGTGTGACTAAACTTTAAAAAATCAATTGTGATTGATTGTTATCTTTAAAAAAATAAAAGTTAGACACGAATTAAAATGATATAAAAAAAGGTTTTATCTCTTTTTTGAAGTAAAATTTCCTTTTGCTTCAAAATAAAAGCATTTCTTTTTTTTCAGTAAGGAAATAAAATATTACTCTTATTTCCGTTAAACAGGAAATAAAAGCATCCTCTCTAAAATTGATGATTTTTTTTTTCTTCCAAATTTAGAAACTCAAAAAATAAAAATATATATCTGACTAATCGCATAAATATGCATAATATTTAACTTGATTAACTATATCGTCTGAAGAAAATCCTGACTGTTAAAAAATATTACCGGACAGAAAAAAATGATCTTTTGTTTTGTTTCTTTTCAAATTTAGGAACTCAAAAATTAAAAAAATATATTTGACTAATCGTGTAAATATGTATAATATTTAACTTGATCAACTATATCGTCTGAAGAAAATCCAGACGAAAAAAAAAAAAAATACAGCACAGAACATTCCGCATGTTTAAAAAGGTCAATGCATATTTAAAATGCACCTTATTTAATTATTTTTATTTTGCTTTGTGTAGGCTTTTAAAATAGCGTCTGCTCTTGTTAAGCTAAACCTAAGAGGATTGAAAGGAATAGCTTTTATTTATCTATCATTTTCGAGTCAGTAGCATTTTAATATTTCTCCTGATTCGTCGCGATCATGAAGGTTCCCTGGTCGCGATACACCGCTCGAGAAACGCTGTTGCACTACTCATGTAATCTGAAAGCTCGCCAAAGCGGCGATAAACAGTAAAAACTGGTTTCTGGATATTCACCTTTGATTTCGCTCACCCGCAAGTTCACCGCGTGTTTTCTATCGGAATGACTTCCTCTGCTTCCGCTGGTAAATTGAGACGAAGGAGGTAGACGGATGGTACGATCCCCTTCAAGAACAGGTCAATAATAGTGTTTCCAGATGTAAACGCCCCCCTCTTGGCGCCATTTGATATTGGAGTTCTTGAACCTCTTTCATGCAACAGGCTGTTTCAGTTTCCTAGAATGAAATAAGAATGTTTTGCTTTACAAAAATATATTACCACAGGAAATATGTAAACACATGATTAAGTCTGCAGAGGCGTAACCAGCCTTTTGAACGGGGGGGTGCCCAGACTTTTTAACCAGAATATGTTGGATACAAACAATATCTTCTATAGTAAAACCTGCTAAAACGAAACCCATTAAACCGGCCGAATTTCCGTTTTAGACAGGTTTTCCTCTTAGAATTCATAATTGTGTGTTATTTCTTTTAAAAAGGGCTAGAATGCGATTTTTGTTTGTGTGATGGGGTGTGAGAAGGGGTTCAAAACATCAAAACTAAATCTAATGGTAAAAAAAAAAAAAAAAAAAAAAAAGGTATGTAAATCTCCTTTCCGCAGTGAAATAAGACAGTGACTAAGTCAGGTCAAAAGTGTAAAACTTTTTGGCACCCTAACTTCTTACAAAGATTAAAAAACGCCTTTAATCTTGCTGGAAACTTTTATAGGCACAGGGGCATTGCATGAGACGTAAACCTAGCATTATCTATGTCAAAGTCTTGTAGATGAAATTTTGCCGGGTGATAAATATCAGATAATACATGCTGTACACAAGTACATACCCACGAAAGTTTTTCAGAATGTGACTCTATGACTTCTTAGGGATCACCGGGGGAGAACCAAGAAATTTTGAAGGAAAGTGCATATAAATAATTATTATTATATTATAAATAATTACAATATTCATTAATAATTCACGTTTTTACCTCAGAATGTGTCCAATGTATTAGGTAAAGCAATACACTAAATTTTGTCAAGATGATAAAAATTATATTATCATGATGCGGCTGTAATAATGATAGGATGCTTGTCTGTCTTCGTGTGTGTGCATACGCGCGAGCGCTGAACTCTGAAAAAACAATGCAGTCCTCGCAGCCGCAAGATTTAACAGGAAAGTACCTGTTTGCCTGAAGTCATGCATATCGAAGACAATTTCTGGAATTTTTCAGTTAATTTTTCATGCGAATTTTTTCAAATTAGTAAAAAAGAATCCGATTTATATATTTTATCCAGTAAACTTTGTCTTCTTTTCAATAAAGTTTTTTCGAGATTCTTAGAGCTATTTTTCAATTTGTAACAATTTTTTAATGTTATTTTTAGAGGGTTTTTTTTGGCGTTCCTAAAAGAAATCCGGTTTAAATATTTTACTTAATTAGTTAATTTCGTTCCCTGTTGTCCTTTAATCTTTTCCGAATTTTTAATGCGATTTATAACGGGGTTTTTTGCATTTGGAGGCGAGTTTTTGACATTTTTTGAAACATAAAAAACTCTCCGGTAATTTTTGCAATTGCCGTGATTAAATTCAAATTGAAAGAATGTCAAATCAGTTCTCATAAGAAAGCTGAAAGTTTAATTTGGCTCGGGAAAAAAAATCGCGATAATTCAGGATTCGTTTGTTTCGAGACGGAAGTGGTCGTAGCTTGGTCGGGGTACGTTGCCAAATGCAGTCCCCCCCCCCCACCCAATCCTAGATTTCTTTAATTCTATGTTCGTTTAAAAAAAAGCAGCCAGCGAAACTCCAATAGTAATGAAGTTTTCTTTGAGGGGCAGAGTTTGAAATAACGTGCGGGATTGCTGGATTTGTGCACAGAAAAGGAAAGATCCGTATAATAAAAATGCTGTGCAGTATTTCCGCCCTTAAAATTCTTTCACAGATCTGTAATTCTTCAGTGAGTAGTTAAAAATAAATTAAGTCCGCGATTTTTATTTCTTTTGTGGAACTTCATAAAATCAATTCGTGACTCAATCCCGGAAAAATTTAAGAATTTCTTCAAACGAGGGTGAAAAATATTGTGAATTTCGAAAAAAGAGTGAAGAAAGAAATCGCGAATTTCGTCAAAGATTGCGCAAAAAAAGTCAAGAATTTAGATAAATGATTGACGAGAAAATGTTGCAAACTTCCTCAAAAAGTCGCTGAAAAGAACAGAGAATTTTGTTAATTGGTACGGAAAAATATCGAGATTTTTCTCGATCAGTAGCGCAAAACTATCGCGAATTTCGACAAATGATCCCTGTAAAAAAAATCAATATCGTAAATAGGCCGCAAAAAAAAAAAAAAAAAAAAAAAAAAAAAATTCGTCAAAGGATCCCGGTGAAAAAGAGAATTTCGTCGAAGGATCGCAAAAAGAAAATGTGAATTTCGTCAAAAGATCACGGAAAGAAAAAGCGAATTTTGTCAAAAAATCGTGTAAAGAAAACACGAATTTCATCGAAGGATCGTGCTAAAGACATCCCAATTTCGTCAAAATATCGCGGTAAAAAATGCTAATTTCATCAAAGGATCGCGGTGAAAAACACGAATTTTGACAAAGGTTAGTGTTGAAAAGTGCGGATTTCGACAAAAAATCGCGTAGAAAGACGTGAATTTCGTCAAATGATTTTGGGAAAAATTGTAAATATCATGTAATGATCGCAGAATAAAGTCGCGAATTTCATCAAAATTTAAAGCACTAGGCTAAAACATTGAAACCGGGTCCTTTTCCTAGTTTCAAAAGAACTCCGCGAAACGAGAAGAAACTCCAAAAATCGCGTTAAATTTTTTAGAGGAAAAAAATTACTGTTTTGACTTGAAAGACTGCAACCATATTCCTTTTACGAATGTCAAAATATGGTCACGAAACACGAAATTCAACCAACCAACCAACTTCAGATTAATTTTAATTTCCTGTGTTATTATTTCTCGTTTTCAAAGGAGGCAGGGTCTATGCACCCCCACCTTTCCCCCGGCTAACCGCCTTTTACAATTACTGTTTCACATCTGCATTCCCTTTCAAATTTTTTTGCTTCATTCTAGACTTTAGACTGTAAAATCAAAGAGACAAATAATTTCTGTTTCTATCCTCCTCAAGAACTTGCGTTAATTTCTCATGAAATTGCAAAAATATGCAATAAAAAGAACGGTGTTAAAAAAATCTCCCACAAAAAAAGAAAAAAAAAAAGGAATGTCAAAGTGGGATTATAAAATCTGCTTTTTGGCTTACTACGACTAATACAGATTCTTGTAAATATTCTAGTTTTAAAAAAAGATAAAGAACATAATTAAAAAAAAAAAGAACGTAGATTTTTTTTTTTTTTTTATCACAGTTCAAAACTTAGGCTGTTAGTTATCTGACCTAAACTAATTTGCTAAACTAATTGAACTCTGCTTTCATTTCTTTTTTTCTTTTGTACACTTCGATTTTTTTAAATAATTGTGCTTGAGTCTGCGCAGCCGGGGGGGGGGGGGGGTGCCCGGGAACCCCCCTTGTTACGCTTATGGTCTGTTCTCATTAAACTGACTACTTGCTTTCTTTCACATTTGCGCATTAATTTTAACTTTCTTCTATAGAACTATTCTATACTTTCTATAGAAGAAAGTATCATATTTTTTTTTCGGCTTCGTGTTTTCGCCGGATTTACACGTTTTAGGATTCAGAGATCCCGTAACATACGTTTATAGGTTTATACAAACTATTTGTCTGTCCGTCTGTGTGTCAGTGTGTGTCTGTGTCCTGTTTGTATCATCGAAAAGTGTATGAAGTTATGCTTAGAATTGAATCAAATTTCATATGTATGTTTTTGGCTATGGCCAGCAGCTCCACGTGAGTTTAAGATCATTCCGCCGGAAGGGGGCGCTATTTTTGTACCATTTCATAATTGTATCATCGAAAAGTGTATAAAGTTATGCATTGAATAGAACTAAATTATATATATATGCTTTAGGCTATGGTCAGCAGGTACCAGTTGAATGTGGGATATTCTGCCAGTCAAATTTCAAATTTTCTAACACTGTAATAGCGATTTTTGTGCCATTTTCATTATTGTATCGTCGGAAATGTACGAAGTTATGCACAGAATTGAATCAAACATCATAATATGTTTTTGACATCAAAATATGTGTTTGGGATTTCCCCCCCGCCGGCGTTGCGATAGCGATTTTTCTCGATATTTCGTAGTTCTTTTGTGCATCGGCTGTTTATGCAGCGACGGGCAATCACATCTAGCTAACCGGGCAATTCTTAAGCAGCTGACGTACACGAGAATAATGAAAAATATTGATTTTATTCAATATTATGATTGAGATTAACTCATTTTTACTCCAATTAGTATAATGAAGCAAAAACTTAGGATGAAAACCGAAGTTGGTGTAGTATTGAAGTAATAAAACTGAAGCATTAACACGTGTAACAACTTTTTGGAATATTAACATGTATGAGAAAGAAGAAAGTTTTAGGATTGGCACATCCGACTAGCTATTCTTAGGCAGATGATATTTACAGATGCTCTTATACTGAAACTATGAAATCAAACAGTTTTTCTGTTTTTTTGATAAAAGCAGGGGTCTTTATCCAAATACTGTCAAATTCGGCATTTTGAAAAAGGAATATCCGGACGCAACAGCTCAATAAAGACGTTATGAGACAATAATTGCTTATAACTCAATATATAATATATTTTACGAGTTGAAAAAGTGTCCAGGCCAGCATTCGAACCAGGAACCTTTGGTGTAAACTGCCAATGCTCTGCCAGTTGAGCTATCCTGGACAAATGCTAATAAAACAATTTTTTTGCTCAATGAATTTTGTCTTTAAATTATAAAAATATGTAGTGCAAACTTAATATGGAATGATGTTTGATTAATGTTGAAAATTAAGAAATATATACAACACTGTAGGACAAATAGGACTACATGAAAAAAGAACTTTTGATTAAAGTAACGGCTTTTAACATAATTTTAAGTTAAATATAAATTAAGGGGCAAATTTTATCTTCCCATGAGAACATATAAAACAACGCTGAAAATCTTAAATACTTTTTTCGCATCTCAATTAATTGTATAGATATGGGCTAATGATTATGTGCGCACATAAAAGGTCGCCGGGCCACAGATTGAGTACGGCTGTCATAGAGCATTGACATTTTAGGTCAAAGATTCCTGATTCGAATCCTGGCCTGACACTTTTTTACTCAGTTGGAAAAATTACAACTCATACGATTTATTTACCAATTAGAATAATTGTGTTAAAATTAATATAGTGTAATACATTTAAAAAACAAACAAACAAAAAGCACTACTCCATTCCAAAATAGTTTAATAGTCATGCTTGCAAATGTCATAATTTCACGTTTAAAAATAAGTTAGAAATGAGTAAATGTATCAGAAAGTTTCATGGCAAAGAATATTTTTGCGAGAACACACTTATCCCGTTTGAGATCGCGCATATACGCAACGTAAAGGCTGCATAAACAACTTAATTTGTCTTACTGTAATTTCTTATAGTAATTTTTGACTTATTTAATCGCACAATGTTCTGCTATTTAATTAGGTTTTATTTATTTATTTATTTACTGGTGCTAAAATATTAAAAACGCAAGACGCTCGTTGTGAAGGGATTAAGGGGTCGTATGACTAAGCTTTAAAAAAATTTGACTTGTTGAAAAAAAAAATATAAAGCAGCATAATTTTCTGATGATAGGCGGAAAAATAAGTGTAACGTATAATTACACGTTAGTGATGACTAAAAATAATCGCATGTTTGCTGTACACATTAAAGTGATTAAAAATACAGTAGACTTATGCGACACTCGATTGTCCGACCAGCCTCACATCCTTCATCATAAAAATGTTTGTAGCTGTTGTTTGAAATTTCCGGCAAAATTTAATATTTTAAAACTTATAATTCCTTATACAAAGCTTTAAACGTACTAAAAATAAATAATAAATGATTGAAATACTATTAAATTATTTCAACGCGTTCTAAATATTGTTAAATAATGCAGAATTTTGTCAAATAATCATTTAAAATAGTTTTTTAAAAAAATTCGGAAGCATGAAGGGTTCTCAACTTAACCAAACTATCCCTGCACATTCTAATTCCAACTGGTTACAAAAATGTTTTAAAAATCAGGAAGAAACAGGCGTAACGCAAGTACTTATATATTAAGTTTCAAATTCCCGCTGAAAGAAAATCACAGATAAAAAGAAAATAAACACGCATCAATGATTTTTCCCCTTGAAATTTTGTTGTTGTTATTTTGGCAAAAGTAAAACAGCAATTACTGATTCCCCGCTTCTCCCTAGAATCTTCCGTTATTTTTAATGAACTATAACATTAAAGTTTCTTTATGTAATAATAAAAAAAAAAATAATTTGGAAAACACATAACACTTTTGAAAACTCAATTTCAACAATTGCTATCAATAGTAAAAAAAATATTGGAATTTCTGAAGCCCTCTATATAATCTACATATTTATACAGATACTACATAGTATACTAAAATTTAATTAAATTAAGTACCGCATAACATAGTTGAAAATTCAACTTCAGCAATTTTCGCCAATAAAAGAAAATGTACTAGAATTCTTTTGTGCAGCCTTGTATATGATCTATATAATTTATACATACTAAGAAAAGAAATATACACAAAATTAAGTAAATTTAAAAACTCATACCACAACTGAAAACGCACTGTTAGCAGATATCAGTAAATAAACGATAACTGCTATGCACATCAAATTCTACAATAAGCATCTTTTAGTGCACCTCAATGCTGTATATCAGTTTCAACATGTTTCAAACAGTGTAACACCAGGCGAAGACACTCACGAGCTAATGCTAATCCTATGAGGAGGGATTTATCTAATATCTCGTTTGCATTTCGACATTTTTAAATAATTTTTTTGCATTGGATAGCCGAGTTCCGTCTCTACATCGCACCTTTTTTACTTTTTCGATTTTGGCCGCTGATATTTTTAATAAAGTTACTTTCACTTTCAAAACCGGTTCTGAAAATGAAAGTGTCATTCTAAAAAATATCTGCAACTAAAATTGAAAAAGTAAAAAAGGTGCGATGCAGAGACGGATCTCGGCTATCCAATGCACAGAAAACGATTTTTCTCCAGATCATAATATAACGGAATTCTTTCCAGTGTCTCTGTAAACGAGCTATCAATTACACAGCAATTCGAGTATTTTTAGGCAAGTTAGAGAGCATTGAATAATGGCCAGAGAATCCGAAGTCATAAACACTTTTTAATTTTGTTGAAAAAAAAAAATGCGCATGGAATCTACGATACAGTCCCTTATCTAAATACTATGCGGTAGAAATAAAATCTAGTAAAAGACAACATTAATTCACAGCACACAACTTTTCCGAAACTAACTTTCTAGGTTTGTTTATCTAATATTTTCTTTATGATAAACTCATTACTGAACTTCCGCTAATTATGCTAGTTTATTATTCGGATCTTATGCAAGGAAAGGCTACTTGAATTAAAAATTCTAGCACATTTTATTCTGTAAAAAACATAAAATTTAATCTTATACCACAAAAAAATTAAAAACAGAACTCCATTAATTTTTCAAACTGCAAAATAAATAAAATAAAATTTAATTTAATTCAATTCAATAAGTAAATAAATATATTTTTACATGTTTATTAATTTGTAAAGCCTCATTCGAGAGAGAAAATTAACAAAAGATGTTGCTTAATATAAATTACATAATTTTTCTGATTAATATTCTGACAAAAAATGAC
The DNA here is from genome assembly GCA_963932465.1 of Maratus speciosus. Classification (NCBI taxonomy): domain Eukaryota; kingdom Metazoa; phylum Arthropoda; class Arachnida; order Araneae; family Salticidae; genus Maratus; species Maratus speciosus. The sequence goes on from OZ010790.1 coordinate 468,269,364, forward strand.
AACTTCCTCTATTTCAGATATTTTATTTTTTATGACAATAGCTTATGTATAGTGTATAGTACATTTCACCAATCCTTTTTTCTGTAAGTCAGACATAAAAGGATAGAGACATTATTTTGTGAAAAAAAAAGTCAGAGCTTTTAACAGTCTTATATAGCTTGTATGAATGGCTTTTTTAATTCAATGAATAGAGGGATTTTTATTTTCGTAAATAATAAATGAAAGTAATTTCGTCTGGAGCCTTAATATACTTTTACTTTAATTCTTTACTATGAATAGCTTGATTCTATATAATAAGAGACAAATAGAATCTGAAAATATTTTATAGCGTTAAATATCTCGTAGCGTTATCTCAGGAGTGGAAAGTAGCACAATATAATCTTTTATATTCTTTATAATTTTTTTTTTCACAAGATAGTAAACATCTAGGAATTTAAAACTTATAGAATTAGGAAATTACAGTAGAACCTCGATTATTCGAAGTAAATGGGACCGGCCATCTTTCGGAAAATCGAAATTTTCGGATAATCGAGAATGCTTCAATTTTAAGATTAAGGAGAAATATATGCAATATTTCTTATTATAGTAACAAGTGCTTAATAAAAATAAAGCAATAGCAAAATAGAAAGAAACAAGAATAAATTACCTGAATTTTAATTTTGAAATTAAGTACCTTTTACATATATCACAAGGGTTTGAAAAAATGTTTTGTTTGTCGCAGTTTCTATTGATTTTGGTTTGAGCTCTATTAAATAGTTTTTTAATGTTATTAGTTCGCCAGTATCACTGTCTTTCTTCTGCTGCATCAATGCCAAACCTTTTACAAAACATTCAAGAGCTTCAGAATTGCTAATTTGTTCGTTTTCTTCGTTCCATTCCGCAGCTTACGGGAGCTCAAGTTAAATTCAAAGGAACTCAAAGAAAGGGGATCGAAAATATTTATATGTACTGGTAGTTCGAAAAGGACTACTCGCACACAAGGAATATGATAGTTAAAAAAATGCTTTCAAAATTGATTTTGCACACAAGGAATGCGATGGAAAAAAAAGCTTTAAAATAGATTTCGGTTAAAAGAGTTTCGGATAAAAGAGGTTCTACTGTAATTCCTTTATTTGTTTATTAATATCTTAGTGCGATTAATTTTAGTTACCAAAAACATTTAATTTAAACTGGTAACTATTGTATTTAAAAAAGTAAACGAGGTGTATTAAAAAATATCCGACCTTTATTCATAAAAAATACTCGTATTCAGATATAATAATCATTTTATATTAATCTCCATAATAGTAGCTTCTTTGGTCTGCCAAAAACTTCTCTCAACAGTTCTGCCAGTGTTGGAAGCAGCGCTGGAACGTTTCTTTGAGATGGTGTGTAGCTAGTCCATCAAATTCTGCATAATGTGTTTTCTAGATTGAAATCTGGTGCTTTTCAGCAGATGTATTTTCAGTTTGAGTAAAAGCCAGAAGCCGCAATGCGAGAAGTCATACGGAGCCATGTCGGGAGTGTAAGGAGCCTGAGGAAGCACAGGAGTGTTGGCAAGGAAACTCTGTATTAAATGTGAAGAATGAGCGGGTGTGTTATCTAAATGGAGCTGCGAATTACCCGCTGCCCTTGCAGGGCCTCGGGCCAGACCTCTTCACAGATTCGTGAAGGCAAAACAGAACCTCTTGGTAGTATCCCTTGGTGAAGTTTCGACGATCGTGCATTAGTTGGTCAGTTACGACCTCATTTCTAGATGTTAGCCTCTTGATCTCCAGATTTAATTTCGCCGGCGAAAGGCTATATACCAGGCTATGCTGTGTAAAATGCTTGTGTCATAAAACCGACCAGTGCCCTGTTATATCCGTTGCATATCACAGACCAATCCTGTTCAAATATGCAACCATTAGTAATTGTCCATTACTGTGTAGTGAACGACGTACGGGATGTACACCATCGTTGTTGATTATTGAAATGAGAGGACGTACGCAGTGTACGTCCAGGAGGTCAAGGGGTGGGCCTACCAAAACGTGGTGAATCTCTACTGATGTGCAGTCATCTTTGAAGTTTTACCACTCCTTTATCTGTGCCACGAACATAGAGTAAAGTAGGTCCCCTAACAAAATAGCGTTAAAAATCAAGTTGCAACTTTCGATCAAACATGGCGACCAGCATAGAACCGTTGACAGAAAACGTTCATCTAATGACTCTCATTGTTAATCAAGTGATTGGTACAAACAGACGAACTGAGTAGAACTGTGCTACACCAGCGTTCTTATTTCGAATATTTTGAGGAATGATTTTCTACAAAGCCTATTTTTGTTTGACATTCTACTACTCTACATGTTCATGATCTGTGTAATGCCCATTGCTTCGTCCCCATTCAATCTTGCAGATCGTTTCTACTTGGGAATCGCCAAGCTTTACATAAAATGGAATGCAATAGCGTTGTTCAAATGGTACATAAAATGCAATGCAGTAGTGTTGTTCAAGTTTTTCTGGTTTTTCAAAAGATAAAATTTCACGGCACTCAATTACACTTCCTCTCTCATCGGCGGTCTGCCAGCTACTGCCAGCTTCTACAGGTATGGGGGAAAAAGCAAGCATACGCATTAGGACTGTTTACATTCCTGCATCAAACATGCCACTATAGCTTCATTTGTTTTCCCACAAAAAATTATATTTTTTGGACACACCTCGTATCACGAGATAGTATATAGGCTCAGAATCAAAATATAAATAAATGAAAAACAGCATAATATGTAAAATAAATAATAAGCTCTTTGCAAAAAATATCAAACAGCAAAATAAAATAAATTAAAAGATAAGATGAATAAATGAACTTTTACATTTTTATTAATTCACAAAGACATTGAGTGAAACAAATATACTTTAATGCTAAAACTCTCCTAATATATTTTTTCTGTTACAAAAATAGTAAGTTTCTCTATTCGTAATTCCAATTTTTCATATTTCAAGAGTCTTTGAATATTGCAGTTTACCTGCCTTTTATTTTTCCTAGAGAAACATAAAAGGATCTGTATAATAAAGAGTTATTTGATGAAAAAAAAGAAGCTCTTTTAATAATCTTGTGCAGCTTCTATGAAAGTTTTTCTTAATAAACTGAAAAGTGGAGATTTTTTATTTCGTAAATAATAAATTCCAGTAATTTCGTCTGGAGGCTAAACGTGCTTTGCTTGATACATTATTATGAATAGCTTGACTTTGTACGTAAGAGACAAATAGAAACTGCAGATACTTTATCAAAATAGTATCTCAGAAGTGAAAATTAGCATGATGTATTTTTTATCAACACTTTCCAACAAAGTTGAAAAGTGTTTATGCATTCGATTTGTCTGTCCGTCTGTCCACGCCTCTACCTCTCGTAAATATACTCGGATTCTCATGCAATCGATAAACGTTATTTAGGGTCACCAAAGCAGGTTTTGTATTGTATATGAAGTATGTGGGATTAATAGTTCATTTACAGCGGCACTCAAAATAATTCAATTACATTATGGTATATGGGGAAAATCGTTTGCTGAGTATTTTAATGAGATTGCGCTAATTTAAATGTATTGAAACTGATATCAATGATAAATCACTGAATTTCAATACAAGATGATTACGATAGAATAGCGCATTCATAGCATTTGTTGTTCATAGTACAGTAGGGTTCAATACAGTAGGGATGCACAACCTGTGGCTCGCGGTGAATTAACGTGTGGTCCTCGAAGTTCGCCAATTTATAACTGAAAAATATTGCAATTTTTGTCCATAGGTCGCAAGAAAAAAATCGTTAATTTCGTCAATTTGCCTCGGGAAAATCGAAAATTTCGACAGTCAGTTAAGAATTGTGAATTTCGTTGATCGGACGTGGAATAATAGCGAATTTCGTTTATCGGGCATGGAAAAATCGCGAATTTCGTTGATCGGAGACGGAAAAATCGCGAATTTTATCGATCAGACGCAGAAAAAAATCTCAAATTTCGACGGAAAAATCTCGAGTTTTGTCGATCGGCTCGGAAAAATCGTAAATTTCGTTGGTTGTTCACGAAAAAATCGCGAATTTTACCGATCAGGCGCGGAAAACACAAATTTCGTTGATCGTGCACGGAAAAATCGTCAATTTTGTAAATGATGCGCGGAAAAATTGCAAATTTTGTTTATCGTCTGCGGAAAAATCATGAGTTTCGCCAATCGCATGAAAAAACCGAGAATTTTGTCAATTTGCCTCGGAAAAAATTGCAAATTTCGTCAGTCTATTAAGAATCGCGAATTTAGTCGATCGGGTGCGTAAAAATCCCGGATTTTGTCGATTAGGAGCGGGAAAATCTCAAATTTCGATGACCGCCTGCGGGAAAATCAGGTGTTTTGTCTGTAAACAGATATCGCGAGAAAAAATCGCGAATTTCGTCATTTTGCCGCTGGAAAAAATTGCAAATTTCGTCAGAATCAGTTAAGAGTCGCGAATTTGATCGAGCTCCGACAAATCGCGAATTTCGTTGGTCGGGTACAAAAAAATCGTGCATTTTGTCGATCAGGCGCGGAAAAATCGCAAATTTCATTCATCGGGCATGGAAAAGTTGAAAATTTCGTCGATTGGCTGCGGAAAAATGGCGAGTCTTGTGAGTTTTTGACGAATTTTGTTAATCAGGCGCTGAAAAATCGCGAATTTCGTAGATCGGGGGCGGAAAAATCGCAAATTTTGTCGATCGGGCGCGGAAAAATAACAAATTTCATCGATCAGGCGAGGAAAAATAGCGAATTTTGTCGATCAGGAGAGGAAAAACCGCGAATTTTGTTCATCGTCCCCTGAAAAATCTCAAATTTCGTTGATCAGCTCCTCCTCCCCTCTTCGCTCATAAAGTTCACTTTTTTTTCGGCACTAGCTACTTTCATGCTTATGTTTGTTTTTTAGCACTTTTAATAAAACAAAATTTACTCCCCGAATAAAGCCAAGGAATATTATCACTCCTTGAAAATACTCCTTGCTATATCTCTGTTATATATACAAACGTAAACTGTTGGTATATCCTTACCAACTGAATTGGATATGTTCACTGGATAGGAGAACCTAGAAGGGGTAAAACTCCCCCCCCCCCGTCTGAAACCATATTTTTTATATGATTATGGGCCACAGATCACCTGCCCGAAATACAATTCTCTTGTGTTACTGATGTGGCCCTCAACAACACAGACATTTTTGTAAGTGGCCCTTCTCTTAAAAAGGTTGTGCACCCCTAATTTACAGGGACACATAAAATGAATCGGTTACAGCACTGTCTTTGAGTAATAATCGCTGGAACTGCTTGTTAAAATTCGGTATGCTCTTTAAATTTTAAATAATTTTTTTCATATTACTCGCTGTATATAAATTCTATAGCTGATATACAGGGCTGTACAAAAGAATTCACGTACCCTTCTCCTGATTAGCGAAAATTTCTGAAAGGGAATTTTCAACTGAGGTATATGTATTTCTTAAATGAACTAAATTTTGGCATGGATGTAGTTAATAGATACTTATATCATATACAGGGCTACTCGGAATCGGATAATTCTCCGATTGTACATGGGGACAGCTGAAATTTCGTTTTCAAATGTGTTATGCGTTTCCATATGGTTGAATTAAACATAATATTTTAACTTATTAAACGGTGCAGTTTTGTTACATTATTCTGAATGTGTTGGAAAGTGTTTCATTATCTATGATTGACGCATGATTTTTTCTCGTACGGGTGGGATTCTTTGAATTAGATTCCTTTTATCATGAGTTTGTGAATTTCTGGGCGTTTAAAAATTTAAAATGAGGGAATTAACTGTTTTATTTGTTCATTAGCATCAAAGTGTTAATAAAAATTAACACTTTGATGTTAAGTTAATTTTAGTTAATAAAAATACATATAGCTATTGCATTTTAAAAAGCATACAGGGTGTTCCAAAATTTGACCGTCAAATTCAAAGGGGTGATAGAAGGAATGAAGAGGATGAAAAATTGCTATAGAACATAGAGTCGCAAACCACTTATTACAGGGTGGTCATAAAAAAACTTCCCCGATATATGAACCCCTAGCGGCCTACCCGCTCAACCAATCGAAAAGAAATTTTAGATACACCTATTTGAAGGTCTGCGCTCGAGATCGTGATGATTTAAAACAATAGAGCTCTCACGGTTATGGTTACAGTGAAAACTTTTTGAAATTTTCGAATGGCAATACCCATTCTTTTCATGCGCAAATTCATCAGCGCATTGAAAAACCATAAATGGCGTTGGAATGATACACGTACGATGAAAATTGCCGGCGTAAAACACTTGCAAAAAAAAAAACCATTGCGAGGAACGAAGAAGTGGCTACAAGACATGTTTTTTAGTAGCCGATTTTTTTTTTCACTTGTGAACTGAGCAATGTTGTAAGATTTGTTTTAAAATGTGTTTTTGAGTTGTGTTTGTGTACACAGAGTGAAAATAAAAATGTAATCATTTGTTTTAGAGTGCTGAATATTACCTTACATAGGAACTGATTGAGTGCCACGATATTATTCCGGCAATTTTAGTCATACGTGTATCGTCCCAACGTCACTTATGGTTTTTGAATACGCTGATGAATTTGCGCAGGAAAAAAAAGGGTGTTGCCATTCGAAAATTTCGAAATTTTTTCACTGTAACCCTAACCGCGAGAGATCTATTGAATTAAATCAGCACGATCTCGAGCGCATACTTTCAAATAACTAAATCTGAAATTTCTTTTCGATTGGTTGAGCGGTTAGGTCGTTAGGGGTGCATATATCTGTGAAGATTTTTTGTGACCACCCTGTATATCATAACAGATGTAAATTCCAAACTGGGCAAAAAAAGTCCGGACTAGGATTCGAACCAGGGATCTCTCGGCTGAAGCCGTCAATCTAGTGCAGTTATTTAGTCACAAATACCAGGGTATTTCATTCTAACTGAACTAGGGTTGACGGTAATAATTTCGAGAAAAATAAAAACATTGCAATGAAAATGCAACGATATGGACCTTATTTTGTGTGAAATGTGATAACACCACGAAAAGATCTGGAAAAACATGTTTCTCAAGCAATCGATGATACCGTATGCAGTGTTGAATTCAGACACTTTTCTCCGGGAGGGATTTCTGTGGCTCAGGGGGGGGGGGGGGGTCATTATAGAGTTCCGGGGGGGGGATTGCACTTTTTGACCATTGAAAACACAAAATCTCAAATCTTCCAGGGGAGGACATCTCATTGCTCTGGCGGGGGTGAATGCCCCCCCCCACCCGGTCCATCCCCTGAAATCAACATTGACCGTATGAACTGATAATCACAGTCCAAAATGTGGGACGTATAATGCAAACTTTTACTACTTTTGTTTGGTGTTATCACATTTACAAGAAAGGTGAGACTGTATGTTAAATGTTTTATTATAATATACTTCAATTTTCAGAAAGTTATTACCGTCAACCCGAATTGAGTTAGGATTAAACACCCGGTATTGATTAAATACGTGGTTTGTGACCCCATGCTCTATGGCAGTGGTTCCCAATCCGTGGGTCGCGGCCCACTTGTGGGCCGCGAGCACCGTGGTACTGGGCCGCAGAATCTTGGGGTCTAATACCGGTTTTTCGGGACGATTCACTACAGAAGCGCTGGCTGTTGATCACTGGACTTACATTCGTCAGTCATCAAGGTCAACGCTCCCCTCCCTCCCACCACGTCCGCATTCCGCACTTTTATTATTGACTCCTTGGTCAGTGGCTGTGGTTTTCTGTTGATGTATCATATCGTTGTGTGTACTGTGAGCTGCTATTACTTCACGTCAATATGGATGCTTGGTTTTGGACGGGGTCTTGTCGTAAGACGAAGTTGGCAAGTGATGAAGGGACTTATAGCGAGTTTGAAATGAAGGCGAAATCCAGTCTACGTTGTTAAAAAATAGAAAGGAAAACAAAATATATTTTCGTAAATATAACCCTGATTTTTTAAAATGTGGGTTTGTATTTTCCGGTTCTGAGGAAGAGCCTATGCCTCAGTGTGTGATTTGTCTCGAAATGCTATCCAATGAATGCATGAAGATTTCAAAACTTGAAACACATCTACCAACTAAACATCCTGAATGTGTAGGAAAGTCTTTGGATTTCTTTGAAATCAAGAAAAGAAATTTTCGGATGTCTAAATCTACCATGGAAAAATCTTCAAAACAGAAGAAACTAAGCACCAGAGTTTTTTATGATCTTTCTTTGTTAATCGCAATGAAGGGTTCAGCTCACACCGTGGGAGAGGAACTTATACCCGCAGAAGAAATAATAAGTAATGCTTTGTTTGAAGAAAAATGTACAAAAAAAATTAAATGAAATTCCATTATCAAATACAACCGTTAAAAGAAGAATTGATGAAATGTCGGAAAATGTGAAAAAAGCTGTCATTACTTTTTGAAACAAAGTGAATATTTTGCGCTACAACTTGATGAGAGTACAGACGTTGCTGGACAAGCTAATTTATTAGCTTTTAGTCATTTTGAGTTGAATGGTAATATTGAAGAAGAAATGTTGTTTTGTCGATCTTCGCCGACAAAACAACTGGCGAAGAGATTTTCAAATCTATTGACAATTTTATAAAAGAAAATGAAATAGATTGGACTAAGTGTGAAGGTTTGACAACGGATGGGGCACGTGCTATGTCTGGAATTCATATTGGTTTATTCGCCAAAGTTAAATCAATTGCTCCCTTGGTTCAATGAACACATTGTAGCATACATAGAGAAGCTCTTGCAGTTAAAGGTTTGGACGAGAGTTTAAGAAAAACTCTTGACGATGCAGTAAAAATAGTTAACTTTATCAAAGCAAGATCTAAAAACTCCAGACTGTTTGGTGTTTTGTGTGATGAAATGGGCAGTGAACACAAACAGCTTCTACTTCACTGCGAAGTTCGGTGGCTGTCGAGAGGCCAAGAGTTGGCAAGATTATTCGAACTCCGTGATGAACTCACGGTTTTCTTGAGGGAGGGAGATTATGATGGAAAACTTGCAATTCCTACTTAGACTGTGTGACCAATGAAAACTGGTTGAAACGGTTGGCATACTTGGCAGATATTTTTGGTTCTCCCAATGCTCTTAACTTAACTCTGCAGGGCAAGGACGCTCATAAGTTTTTTGTGCAAGACAAAATAGAAGCAATGATAAAGAAAATTCAATGATGGGCTCAAAAAGTGGAGCAAGATTCCTTCGACGCATTTCCAGTACTACATGATTTTCTTGAAACCAACGGAGTCAAAATGGATAAAACAACAGCTACAACTATAAAAAAACACTTCGAATCTTTGGCCTCTAACCTCGGGTAATTTAAAGTTATTTATTTTTCTTAATTTTATTCTATTAATTTTCAATAAGCGTAATTAAAAACATTTATTTTCCTAAAACAGTAACTTTTTTTTCAATTAGTAAATTTTTCAAATAGTACCTTTTTAAAATTAGTAAATTTTAGTTACTTGTCTTATACTTTTATTAATCATTCATATGAATGAGAAATCTACCAACACTAACTGAAGCAGTAATTAAGCCTTTTCATACTTTTTAGGAACTTCTTCCCTAAAATTGAAGATGAAATACAATGGATCAGAAACCCCTTTGAAGAAAATTACTTAAAAAAATTAAAATTATCTTCAAATGAAGAAGACTCGTTAACTGAACTATCATGTGACCAGACTTTAAAATTGATTTTTCAGACAACACCACTAGTCTGATTTTGGATAAAAGTTCGGCAAGACTATCCAGCTATTGCCAAAATTGCACTGAGACACTTGATGATCTTTTCTACAACCTATCTATGTGAACGAGCCTTTTCAACTTTAGTTTTTTTTTGAAAAAAAAATATAGAAATAAAATGAATGCCGAGAGTGATTTGAGACTAAAACTATCCAGTTTCAATCCAGATATTAGCACTCTCATCGGGGATAGACAGTGTCAAAAATCCCATTAAGGGTTTTTTTTATCACTGTTTTTATTCTTTTTATATAATTGTGATAGCTAAGTGAATACAATAAATAAAGTTATTTTCTTTATAAAAAATATTTTTTTCTTCATGTACAGCATCTTTTACTAGTTACTGACATAATATATATATATATATATATATATATATTCGTCATGTGTATATAGTATATACTATATAGGTGTTTATTTGTCATATTTTTAACTTGTATATTAAGTAGTTAGTGGTCCTTAAAGTTATTTTTACAAAATTGGTGGTCCGCACAACTAAAAGGGTTGGGAACCGCTGCTCTATGGTAATTTTTCATCCTCTTGAGGCTTACTATCACCCCTCTAAATTTGTCTGTCAAATTTTGGAACACTCTGTATATATAAGAAGCTTTGTTTTAATTACAATAGTTTTGTTAATTAGAATGTATATTAAGAAAGGCAATCTGAGTTGAAATTTCTGATTGGACACAATTTTCCTGTAAAGACCGCGGAACTTAAACCTTAATCTTATACCGTGAAAGAAAGAAAGAGGAAAAAAAAAACACGGACTTTTTAAATATAACTAGAATTAAATCAGTGGCGTGGCGTCCGGTCATCGCTGGATGCGGCGATGACCAAGCAATATTTTAAAACTCTTAATAAGCTTTTAAAACTCTACGATCCAGTTTTAGCAGAACATTTGGAGTTCATGTATAAGTGAAGGTAAGATTTAAAGTTTCTTTTTTGAACATTCAACCATTGAATTTTAGAGTTAATAATTTTTCACCACAAACTTAAATAATTGCGATGACCACCGAAAATTTTCACGCCACGCCACTGAATTAAATATAACTAAAACTAATATATTTAAAATAAATTAAATAAATAAATAAACTTTCACATTTTCATTAATTCACTGCACCACTGAATGTGAGGAGTAAGTAGCAAAGGGAACTTCTACGTAATTTTTCCTGTTTACTTTCTGACAAAAAATGGCAATTTTCTCCATTCATAACTCCCATTTTTCATTTTACAAGAGACTATGCATATCGTAGTTCACATTCTTATTTTTCTTATTTAAATATAAAAGGATCTATGTAATAGAGACTTATTTTGCGAACAAAAACGCAGCTCTTTTAATAATTTTGTGCAGCTTGAATGAGTGTTTTCTTAATTCAATGAATAATGGAGATTTTTTTCCGTAAATAATAAATGCAAGCCATTTCGTCCGGGGATTTAACGGGCCTACCTTGATTCATTATTTTGAATAGCTTGACTTTGTATATTAAGAGGCAAATAAAATCTACATATACTATTATATGTAACATCGTATATCAGAAATAAAAATCTATATTATAAAGCAAAAACATGTCATTGGTTATCAATGACGTCATATTAAATGTGACAAGCCCTGATCAATAAATTTCTCCTTTACTGCAATTTTTAAAAATTTTAAACATCGCGCAATTTCAATTTTTACACCGTCAAATAGGGGGGAAAAATGTACTTCGAATTTGTTTGAAAACTGTATCTCAATTTACCGATTTATTATGGTTTTTAAATTAATTTTCAAGCATGATCTATAAAAATTATCTACCGTCAACCGGTTACTTTGGTCCTTGCGTGCTTACTTTGGTCCATCCCATAAAAGAAGTTTCTATCCTTTGTATTGAACAAACAATACAAGATAATTCGGAGTTTCTGCCCTTGAAAAATATTTTATACCCTACTATAGCGTATTTGAATAGTTTGGGGTTAATTTAAATTTTTGTTAGTGGCAACACTGGATGAGTTTTTAAACAACTGTTTTCGTGTTTAAATTTTAACTCCCCAAACTTTCTATAGAGAGACAATCTGGATAAGAGATACAAATAAGGTAAGTATCGAAATATTACCTTTAGTAACCTGTAACCCATGTGTGATCATAATTTTTCCTTTAATTTTTTATTTTGACAGAAAATGTTTACGTTGTCATAAAGCTAACATGAAAACTAGTTTTTTGGGGCTACTTTGTGCCAGGCTTTTTTTTTTTCGTTCGGAAGTAGCCCCAGTTACTTAGAAATGCCTTTTATACAACTAAATCTCTTAAAAAATGTGTTAAGTAACATTTTTTTCAAATGTTACGGTAGAAAAATGTGTTAAGTAACATTTTTTCAAATGTTACTGCAGCAAAATTTTACATTAATTAATTTTTGTTCCAGTTGCCGAGGATAACATGATGAAAACTCTTTCTCAGGTCTTTAATATTAACAATTGGTTTATTGTGTTTAAATGTTTAAAAAAAAAAAAAAAAAAAAAAAAAAAAAGAAAAAAAAAAGAAAAAAACATTTGTTTATCAAGCTTGCAGTGTTAATTCATTAGCAGATCCTATTGCAATGGGTTTCAATATTCCAACATATGAATGTATTAATTTTATATGAAAATAAGTGAATGGACCAAAGAAGCTCCCAGCAGGGGGCTACTTTGTTCCAAAACTTTAAAAATAGTTAAAAAAAAATTAAAAATTCCCTCTTTAAATCCATACCGTTCTTTTCATTGCTTCAGGTTCATTGCTTACAACTCAATTTCGACGTTGAAAAATCGTATAATATTTTTTAATAATGGAAATTTAGTGGAACCAGGAAAAAGTGGGCCAAAGTATTTTATGGTATCTCTAACGCGTGCAGTCCGAATATGAAGATACTGTTAAAACTGGTAACTTGAATTTAGGCATGCTATGCTAGTTACTTTTAAGATGTAAATGCTCGCTATGAAAGCGTTAAAAAATACGCAATTTAAAACGGTGAAATGAGGAGGAAATATTCTAAAAACGTTCTGAATTACGATTTATTTTAAACCTTTATGTCTAGAAAGTTGAAATTCGAAATTTTTTTAAAAATTACATGTACACACGGAACAGTTTCTAAAGAATTCGGAATTTAAAAGGGTGCAGGAGCAAAAAACATTCTAAAATTGCGATTTCTGCGACAGTGTTGTGGTTAGTAACTTGAAATTTAACATGATGGTTACTTTTAGTGTGAAAATGCTTGCTAAGAATGGTTTCTTAGAAATCCAAAATTTAAAAGGTTAAATGAGCTGTAAACATCCAAAATCGCAATTACTTTAGAACTACTGAACCGGTTTTATAAATTATCTCAGAATAATACTGGTGGCAGTCTCTGCTTAAAAGTGGGCTACTTTTTATCCCTGTGCAACTGCCACCAAAGGGTTGAAAGAGCGATAAACATTCAGAATTATGATTTGCTTTGAGTCCGTTGTGGTTCTAAACATGAAATGTGACATGGTGATTACTTTTACTATATAATTGCTCGCTAAGAGCGGATCTAAAAAATTTAAATTTAAAAGTGTGAAATCAATTGAAAATGGTCTGAAACTTTTTAATTTAAAAGTATGAAATGAATTAAAAATGGTCAAAAAACATTCTAAATTTAAAAGTGTGAAACGAATTGAAAAGTGTCTGTAAAAACGTTCTAAATTACGATTTCATTGGAATTTTAGGGATAGAAACGTGAAATTCGATTAGGTAGTTACTTTTAAGACATACATACTCCCTTAGAATAGTTTTTAAATGTTACAAATTTAAAAGGGGGGGGGACATTGAGGGGGAAACGTTCTAAAATCACGATTACTTTCCAACTATTGAACCGGTTTGAAATCTCCTTTCAGGATAATAATGATTATAATCTTAAAAATAGGATATAATATTTTATCTGTTTACCTGTTCTCAAGGGAAAGGAAGAGCCAAAAAAGTTCTAGAATTCCAATTTCTTTAAATCTGTTGAGTCTAAAAACACGAAATTTTATATGGTAGTTACTTTTAAAACATAAATGCACGCTAAGAACATTTGTTAAAATATTCGAGATTTAGAAAGAGGAAATGATTAGAAAACACTCTGTAATAATGATTACTCTGAAACTAATTTTTATTAACACTTTTCAACATAGTTGAAAGTGTTTATGAATTTCGTTTGTCTGTCCGTGCTCTCACTCGCTTAAATATTGTGCGATTGCCATGAAATTGAGATATCTTATTGGGTTTCACTATGGTATGTTCGGTAGAGAAAATGAAGAGTGTGGTATTTTCGGTTTATGTACAGGGCCAGTCAAAAGAATTCCGTTACATTACGGTCTATGGGTAAAAATCTTTTGTGGTGTACTTTAATAACATTACAGTATTTTAACATTTTGAAATTGATATTCATGTTACATTATCAGATCTTCTTTCGCGATTTTCCTGTTCTATTCCAAACTACTACTCCCCAGTATTCATTAATTACTTATTCTTAAATAATCTCTATCGTTAATTCTGTTAAATTCCCTTTAATTTAATATCTAGCTTACCCAAATTACTTAAATATTAACCTTTTAATTATTCTTAAATTCTATCATGATCTCCGATCATTTCTGGGTTTTCGAATGTTCTTTTAGAAGATTTCTTTAAAATGTTCTTTAGTTCTTTTATTTTATTCCGAGAATTTCATTTCCCGCGTTGAGCAGATTTCATTTCGCGCCTTCAGTTCTTTTTTACTATCAAATCCATCCGCTCATCTGTCAGTCATCTTTTCAATGACGTATAATTGCGTGTTATCCTTGATTCTTAATTGGTTTTCAGAGCGCGTGCTACGTCATATTTGTATTATTACGCTCGTTGATTAAAAAGCGGCTACACGCGATACTCCGGCAGAATTTGTTCGAGTTTCTATTTGTAAAAAACTTTCACCTGGCTGAGTGTCTGACACTATGAAGTTTTTAAAAGATTTACCTCCCCCAGTTGATTGAACCTAGTATTTGTTCGAGAGTAACGATCGATGGATGTTCAGAATATAAGGTGATAACTCATCGAATTTATCTATGGCACTGCCCAGTATTCTAGTGAGAACTGTTTATCGATGTTGTTTAATAAAAATGTGTGATAATAAAATGCTTCGTTCCTTGTCTCCCGGAGAAATTACTAGTGGAAATCTCCATTGTTCTGACCATCTGCCACTCGACTGCAAAAATCTTAAGTGTGGAGCGTATGATGATGACTGCTAAGATTAATCTACTAAACTGAATGGTGAAAGTGTCGCCCTTCGTTTACTTACTTGCATCAATCTACAAAAAATAGTGCGAATGCCACTTTTAATCGATTGTCAAGGTGCTATTGCTGCTCTTATTCTTATCGGCATAAACGATGGTAGAATACATCTATTTGCTCAATTATCTACAAAGTTTCACCTTTTCACAATTAAGGCTAATTATTTAACATACGTAATTGAGATGTACTACCAGGTTCTTCCTATTGAATATTCTGTGCATAGAACTTAGTTCATTAACAGGGTCACACAAAAAAATTATATGGAATTATAGAAAGAATTATAGCTATAGAAGAATATGCGCAACAATTGAACTATTGAAGCTTACGAATAATAATTACTGGAAGTGCGTTTTCAGTTGTGATATGCGTTTTGAAATTTAACTATTTTTTAAATATTTCTTGGTGTGTATAAATTCTACAGATTATATACAGGGTGGCACAAAAGCTCTCAACAACATCCTTTTATTGGTGGAAATTGCTGAGTGGAAATTTTCAACTGCCTTATGCGTTTAACGGGACTAACTTTTAGTATACCATGTAGCTATGCATTGCATACATATCTGTAGATCATATACAGGGTTGCACACACAAAATAATCGTATATTTTAACGACTATTCATGGTAACAGATGAAATCGGGCTTTCAAATGCGTTATGCGTTTTCCAAATTGTTCATTTAGACTTGAACTTTCACCTTAGTAAACTGTGAAGATTTGTTATAGTTTTCTGAATGTGTTGGAAAGTGTTTCATAATCTACGCTGGACGCATGATTTTTCGTTCTTGTTAATTTAAAATGCAGGTTTATAAGGCGCAATGCCTCCCCCCCCCCCCAAAAAAAAAATGAAGCATTTTTCTTTTCTATAATGAATGAATTCGGATGAAAACGTTCTACAATTATATATTCATTATAATTTTTTTTTTAACTGTCAGTCAGCCTAGAATCTTTAACCCTTAAATGCCTGGTGTTGCTTTTCGGCAACATACCCAATTTAGGCTCTAAAATACTATTAGATTAATATTGAAGTTATAATGCCTAATGTTGCCAATAAAATACATTCTGAAAATATTATTAAATTGATTTTCAACATGTAGATGGCAACACTTGTGCCGTTTAAAAATAAAGATAGATTTATTTTTTCAATTGTTGCTACTTGTTCTTTTTGTTTTGTTTGGAAGCTTGCGAAATACCCTATTTTGACCTGGAGTGAGCAAGTAAAATTTATTTCTTATTATAGTTCCTAAAATTCTTGTGTGTTTAATATTATAGAATTTTATAAAGGGAAATTATTTTTTCAATTAAACACCAGTATTGCCGATTAGTAACAAACTCATGATTTATTTAAAAAAAAGAAAGTCGAAAATCATTATTACAATGATTTTTGAAAAATCAGGCATTTAAGGGTTAAGTTCGGGTTAAAGTTACAGTGGTAATAGGCAAAATAACTTTTGGGACATAACGCGCACATTTTTTAAAATTTAAATTTGATTTTAAAAATTTAAAAGAAAAGAGAAGTTAATTATTTGTCATGCAAGTTTTAGATACAACTTTTCTCAGGAATGGAATAAAAGTACAAGTAACTTTTATAATTAATTAATAGTGATAAAGCATATAGTAATTAATTAATAGTAATAAAGAAACTGTGAAGTTTTGTCATAGTATTCTGAACTTGTTGGAAAGTGTTTCATAATCTATGCTGTACGCATGATTTTTCGTTCTTGTTAATTTAAAATGCACGTTTATAAGGTGCAATGCCTCCCCCCCTCCCCCCCCAAAAAATGAAGCATTTTTCTTTTCTATAAATGAATGAATTCGGATGAAAACGTTCTACAATTATATATTCATTATAATTTTTTTTAAACTGTGAGTCAGCCTAGAACCTTTAAGTTCGGATTAAAGTTACAGTGGTAATGGGCAAAATCACTTTTGAGACATAATGCGCACATTTTTTAAAATTTAAAAGAAAAGAGAAGTTTATTATTTGTCATGCAAGTTTTAGACACAACTTTTCTCAGGAATGCACGTTTATAAGACGCAATGCCCCCCCCCCCCCTCCCAAAGAAAAAAAAATTGCAGAATTTTTTTTTCCTATAATGAATGAATTGGGATCACAACGTTCTACAATTATATAATCATTATGATTTTTTTAAAACTGTCAGTCAGCCTAGAATCTTTAAGTTCGGATTAAAGTTATAGTAATGGGCAAAATAACTTTTGAGATATAATGCGCACATTTTTTTAATTTAAATTAAAAAAAAAATTAAAAGAAAAGTTAATTATTTGTTATGCAAATTTTAGATACAACTTTTCTCAGCAATGGGTTAAAAGTACAAGCAACTTTCATAATTAATTAATAGTGATAAAGTATATAGTAATTGATTAATAGTAAAAGAAACTTGATTGCTAATTAAGTACATCATATTTAGCTTTTGGCGTACAGAAATGACGGTTAAATATACCCAACCAATATGTTCTAACTTATTACTTAAGACGGTTCTCAAATACCCGACACAAATTCTGACTCATTTTTGAACGTAAAGGCAATAAAATTGGCAGACCTGACTATTGAAGCCATTTGAAATCAAAATGAGTTTTCCCTATTTCGATAACTAAGTTATTTAACGAGTTATAAGCGATTGTGCTCACGTGACAAACGGTTTTTCTTCTGTCTCACAGTGTGGCGTGCGGAACTTCGATTCAAAACGCACACTTTGAAAGTATTTTCTTTCTATATTCTATTGATCTTTTGAGTTTACCAAAAAAAAGAAAAACGACTTTCGATTTCATAATTTCTGAATAACAACACCTGAGAAATTCATGTGTTTTCGAATGAAAATGAATTAAAAAGTGCGTCAGAAAGTAGTTCCTTTTGATTTGTAAATAGTCTTAACGGTATTTTGATTTTTATAGTGAATGCAGTTATATTAATACGGTAAAAATAAAATATTTGTTTGTAAGAAACAGACTTTGAAAATAGCAAACTGATTTTTAAAATTTGTTTATTGTACGATAACTGATCAGCAGAGTTCCAAAGTAGGCTGCATTGTAACTGTTTTTTGGAATTAAGTTGCTGCAAATGGAATGGAATGAAGATTTTATTATTACTTTAAGTCCCATGTCCATCTAATGCGGTACTAGAATGAAGATTGATCAAAATGTAACTTAACCCTTAATTGCATGAATTATTCTTTTAGAATTGTGTTTTTTATTTTTATATTAAGGATTAGACACCAGAAATCTTAAGATAGATTTTTAACTTTATTTAGTAGCATATTTTTGTAATTTTTAAAGGATTAATATTTCTATATAAATATAGTGGTTGTAAGAACTTAATTTATGTATTAAAAATTAAATAAAAAGGTGATGGAAATTTATATCACTATGCAATTAAGGGTTAATTAGTAATATTTAAATTATTCGTAGCAGTATAAATTCATCGTAGAGTTAGTAATCACATAAATGCAACATGGCATACCTCAACAATCACGCGTAATTTTGCTAGAAATTAAGTAAACTTTTGCGTTTTTAATAATTTACAGTTGTTGTTGGACAGTGCTGGGGGGGCATCCTCCCCCCCCACCGGAGAAATGGGATGTCCCCTCCGGAAGATTTGAGATTTCGTGTTTTCAATCGTCAAAAAGTGAAATTTCTCCTCCAGTAAACTACAATGTCCCCCCCGGAGCCCCAGAAATTCCTCCCGGAGAAAAGTGTCTGAATTCAGCACTGTTCTAGTTGCAGCCAACTTCACGCCCTGTCTATGGATTAATTGTCTTGCTATTAAATGAGCCATTCCGTAAAAGTATTATTGTAGTATAAATAACTACTCAGAAGATTATAATAATGTTAAAAAATATATTAAAATAATTAAAAACGTTTGTTAATATGATGAATAAGAACCAAAAAACATTTCTGTATAATTTTTCCGGTTACTTTTCTGACTAAAAATAATAACTTTTTTCATTTATAATTTCCATTTATCATATTACAACATAATATGGACATTATACTTTGCCTCCCACCCACACCGTTTTTTCTTTCTCCTTATCAAGTATAAAAGGACTTGTATAATAGAGACTAACTTCCGGAAGAAAGACGCGGCGCTTTTAATAATCTTGTGTGGCTTCTATGAATGGTTTTCTTAATTCAATGAAATGTGGGATTTTTTTCTCTCTTTCATAAGCAATAAATACAAGTAATTTCGTCTGGAGCTTTAACGTGCTTTGCTTCAGTCATTATTATGAATAGTTTGGCTTTATATAATAAGAGAAAAATAGAATCTGCAAATACTTCATGATACCTTATATCAGGTGTGTAGTAGCATAATGCGTCTTTTTCTTTCTTTCCTTTTTTTTCTTGTAAATGAAAGACACCTAAATTAGATTCCTTTTATCGTAAGACGGCGAACTTATAGGGACTCACTTAAAGCATTTAGAAAGAGGAAATTAATTCTTTTATTTGTTTATTATCATCTTAGCGCGATTTTTTTTTAGCTATAAAAAGATAGCTGTTGCGTTTTCACTAATATGAGTATATACATAAATAAATATAAAAATGTATGCCTTCAAATCAAAATATAAACAAACAAGTATAAAAAATGTGTGCGATTGGTGGATTTTATTTACTTCGTAGAGTGGTATACTTTTTAATTTTATCTTTTTATTAAATATTTATCAAAATTTATTCACAAGGCTCTTATGCCACAAAAAGGACCTATATTCCAATTTTCAGGATTTTATGTTGAGGCTGAAAGTTTAGTATGTTTAGTTATATGTCCTTTCCATGATGAGGATCAATTACATGTGATACATATAACAATAATTTTTCAACAAATGAAAGTGATTGGGAGTAATAAAGTCCATCAATTTTTACAGCATTGCATCAATAGCCAGAAATCGCTACAACAATATTTTCTTTCCATAATCGCGTTACATTTTGTTCCATAAAAGGAGTTCTAGATTAAGATTATGGACGATTTTCTTTTGTGTAACTTAAATAATAATTAATAATTTGAATAAAGTATTGTTGTTTTTAAGTTTTCAATATTTTTTCTTTATTGTGAAAAGCAGGTTTTGAGAGCTTGGCACAATTTAAAATATTGCGCCCTTCTCCTTAGTGACTGAAAAAGCTTTTTATGCTACTGTATTTTATAGAAGAATTTTTTGGAGTAACACCAATAGCAATCGCCTTCATCCCCCCCCCCCCTTTTTGGTACCTCTGCGCTGCGCCAGTTGTGAATATTCGATAATAGTGGCGAAGTGACTATGCAGCAAATGCTGCAGATTTTTAACAATGAAGGGTGTAATTCTTGGAATGTGATGATTCATTTTCTCCCTCATTTACAATTTTGGAAGCCATGCACATGATTACATCAGCCCGGAAAGAAGTTTCTTCTTACACAATTAAAAACTGCTTTCAGGCATCTGGAATTGGCATTCAAGATCAAATGGATATAACAGATGCGCAACTCGACATAGAAGATATCACCACCGAAGAATGGAAAAGTCTCGTAAGTGATGACGATGTTTCAGTAACAGATTTTATCGATTGTGATGAAGACGTTTTAACAACAGACTTCAGAAAATTATATCAAATTTATGAAGACATCGCAAATGAAAATGCAATTTCAGATGCAGAAGATGGTGATGAAGCTGATGATACAGAAAGCGAGACACCACCTCCTTCTTACTCAGATGTGTATTCTGCCCTGGATATTCTTCGGCAGTACATTGTTTCATGAAATATGGAAGATGACTCATTCAACATTCTTGAGAAGCTTGAATCAAGGGTACTAAAAATTAGACCACCATTGAAACAATCTACACTTTGATTTTTTAAAAACTTAATTTGTTTAATTAAATGTATTATAAATATTTTTATTGTACTGTAAGTAAAATTGTTAAATTAAATGTATTATAAATAAATACTGTAAGTAACATTGTTAAATTAAATGTATTATAAATATTTTTATTGCACTGTAAGTAACATTGTATGCTGTAATGTTGTTCTTGTATGCAGTATAATCAATGCAATTTGTATTTGTGCAATAAAAGTATGTAGTATTATATCTGTATCAAAAAAAAAAAAAAAAAAAAAAAAAGAAAAAAAGAAAGAGAGAAAACATAAAATTAATTTAAATTAATTTAAATAAATAAAGAAAACACTTATATCACGCCAATGTATTTAGAAACGTATTGACAGTCCTAAGCCTATAAAGTGCGAAGGGAATGTTTTCAAGTACTAATTTTCCACAAATTCTGTTTAAGGACGATTTTTCGAGATTTCTTGAAAGTCCTTAAACAGAGAGCCAACTGCATTTACATTTCTGTATAAACTAATAATAAAATATTTAATTATCTTCGTTGTAACTTTCGAAGTATTATGAATAAAAATATATCCTTATACATTTGTTTTTTATATTTTTTCTCTCAACAGTGAAGAGGTTACTTCTTTTTGGAACAATTTGATAAAACACTGCATAATCATCAAAGTTGAGTGAATATCAGATTATCAGAAAATAAATAAGTTTAGTGAAAGTCAGTTTAAGGAAACATAGTGCCTTTCGAGCCCAAAATTGTTCACTATAGGACGCTTTTCTGCGACTGGACATAAATCAGTGAGTTTTTTTCATTTTACAGTGAAAGTTTCACAGTGCTTATAATAAAGTAATACAATACTAAATTTAATTAATTTTTTTCAATGTCATTAAGAGATATTTAAAAATTACATAAAGTGTATGTATAAAATTAAAAATAAGAAATTTAATGACTTTTGCTTACCCGCAAAATAACTCTTGAAAAAATACTGTAGAATACTAATTCTAATAAAATCTTAAAAATCTTAATATTTTAATAATTTAAAAAATTATAAAAATTCAAGAAATTGCAATTTTTAAAATTTTTAGCATTTATCATGTTATACATCAAAATCTATTGAGTTTTTTTCACTTAACTGATGTTCGGTGAATTAAGATCCATATGTAAAAGATTTAGGCAAAATATTATAACTCTACAGTCATTACTTTTTAAAAAATCTTGTAGGTAAGAGTAAAAATTAGAAACTGGGAAAATCAGGTTTAAAGATTAAGTTTGTATTATTTATACCATTCTTTAAATTGAAGCATTTAAAATTCTCCTGCCAACCAACCAAAGTATTTTGAAATGTTCTTAAGACTCTGAATTATTTTTGAAAAATATCTTTGAAAAATTGATTTTTTGAAGGTACAAAGAAAGTATTCCCTCTTTAAATCAGTGCAAAATTTTAAAACGATATCAGATGCAAGTAAAATTATTTAAAGGATAAAGAGAGAGATAAATACATAAAAAAAATTATCTTCGATTACCTATTACTTTACAAAGCTACATTTTAAAGAATTCTGCTAAATGTAGACAAATGCATTTTTCCCCCTAAAGTTTTCGCAATTTCTGGCGTTTACCTAGAATACTGCATTAGCGTAAAGCATGAAAGATCTAGATAATCCGTTTTTATCATGTCATTATCTTATCATTACAAACAACTGATTTAACAAGAATCCTTATACGTGTGGATTGAGACATTATCTTAAGGCGGTAGCTGTAATGGAGATTTATTTATTTTTTTCATCATCGTTAACTAATAAACAAAGAAATGAAAAATTATGACATAAATTTCAAAATGATAACTCTACCACGCGACAGCTACCAAGCTTTTACCTGTTGGAGATACACACGCAGACTATATTCCAAAAGTGTTCAAAATGTCAGAGGATTTAAGAATAATGTTGATGAAACATGATTCTGTTTGGTCAAATTGTTTTCCAATCTAAAATATATACATATTGAATATAAAATATATTTTGAGTTTTCAATTAAAAGTTACTGTATAAGTTATCTATTAAAAGTTATCTATGTTTTGTTGCCCTGGAAGCCTGCGTTGAGTCAGTACCATATCGAAGGAATGGGACTTATCATTAGTGTTGGCAGGCCCAGTAATACAAAAAACGTCACTGTGAGATAGAAAAAAAAAAGAAGCAGGACAACAGCTTCTGAAACGGGTCATAAGAATACAGTAAACCCTATTAAAATGGAACCTGTATATAATGGAATCCTGTTTTAAATGGAAATTTTTTTTTGTACCTGCGGTAAAAATACCATACAATTATACCTGATAAAACGGAAACCTGTTTGAAACGGAAATTCTCTCCTGTTTTTTGCTATTCCATCTTAGCAGACTTCACTAAACTAAATAAACTCAACAATCTTACGCAATGAAACCTTTGAAATCGGAATCTTTGAGACAAGAATTTTATTTTAAAGCATAATTCCGTTATAAACAGGTAGGTTTACACAAGGTTTACAGAACGAAGACTTACTGAATAAAAGTTCTCCAAGCAAAATCGCTATGAAATGAAAAAAAAAATGCAATTTAACAAATTACAACGACCATTTGAAAAATGATTTTTTCAAAGACTAAAATTTAAGACATAAAAGATCGCACGGAGTTCATCATACATTACGTACGCCATGGATTACATTTTTCGGTACTGTAAATTTTTAAACTTCTACGGAGCTGGTCATTCATTACGTACGCCATGGATTGAACATTAATATTCCTGGACCAATTTTAAATGAAATTTCATTCTTAAACTTCTAAATATCCCACAATATTACTTTTTACACCGTCGTATAGAGAAAAAAAATATACTTTTAAATGCAATTTGTTTGAAAGCTGTATCTCAATTTGTTTCTGAGTTATTAATTTTTTTTTGTAGTTTTTATTACTTTTTTGTCATAGTGGCAACAGAAGTATCCATCTCTGTTGAAAGTAAAGGGAAAATACAGATTACTGTATAAACCAATCAGAAAACGAATAAAATGCGGATTCAACTAATAAAAAGCTTCAGATATGTTTTTGATTTCCTACCCTGACGAAGACAATAACCATTTTTCCAAATGGTTAAAATAATAATAATAATAATAATAATAATAATAATAATAATAATAATAATAAAAATAATAATCGGTTTTTGACATGCTTCCGTCTAGGCAGGAAGATTTGTAAGGTAGTACATTTAAAGGGACTGTAGAATATTTCCGTTACAGGCATGTTCTGTTTTCGTAGGAGTATTAAGTTGTATTTGATGCAGACTAACGCATATTAGCCTGTTACGAAGAGAAAAATTAAAAGACTTTGCGCATCATGGCAAATCGGCATTTTTGGCGTCCCGCACAGTGGTTCCGCGAGATAGAGCACCTGAAAATCGAAGAGTCCTGCGTACATCGGGGTGTCCCGGGTAAATCTGGACATGTGGCAACACTATTTACCACTTAAATATGGCGGCGAAAGAAGGTTTGAGAGAGAAAGAGTCTACAGCAAAGAGTCATTCGCCAGTAACTTTTTTCCTGGGAATCCTTAGTTTAAAATTTTCGTTTTTATACCTAACGATACAAATAATTTTCGAAAATAGCCATATCTCAAGAACTACTGCACGGAAATTTATACCTTTAGAATCCTCTTAGATGTGCATAGACTCCCACACTGTAAAAAAAAATCTGTAGTTCTACAGATGTAAAAATACATGCTTACTAAACTTTCACCTGTAACTGTACGAAAAAAGCTGCAAATCTACAAAACTAGTTTTTGTAAAGCTACAAAAATCTGTAACTTTACAAATGAATCTGTTAAAATTTCAGTAATCTTACTAAACTTTTATTTGTAACCCTGGCTGCAGTTACATGAAAAGTTCTCGGAATCCCAGTTTCCAAAAAAATTCTTAGTAACCTTACAGATTTTTTGATTTTCGGCGCAAAAGTGTGTCTGTTACATGAAATTTTGTTGTTGACGTTACATGAAAAGTTCTAGGAATCCCAGTTTCCTAGAAAAACTTTAGTAACTTCACAGATTTTTTTTTACAGTGCATTTAATTCTGGCACTGTGATAGCGAATTTTGAAGTATTAGAACTTTCTCACAAAATTTTAAGTTTCAGGAATAAAAATCTGGTGAAATTAAACTTAGTAAAATAACATTTTAAACTTATAGACGAATGCCTTAATGATTCAAAATAAAGAAAAAATGGTCAGTAGTGAAGATTTTTTTTTATTTAACTGAGGTTTAAGTTAAACTTGATAGTTTAATTTTCCTTACCGTTTTACCTCTCGAACTTTTTATTTTCTTTTAAATTTTTACTTATAATGAATTTGCATAGTACCCACAGAACATTCAAATAAGAAATAATAACAATATAGTATTTTTAGTACAAAATTTTGGTATAACATTGCCTTAAAGGAGTGTTAAAGAAGGCACGGTAAGGAAAAAAAAGGGGACGGTAAGGGAAAAATGGGCGGTAAGAGAAAAAAAAGGAATGGTAAGGATGGGACGGTAAAGAAAATTACCACCTATTTTTAGGCAAATCATGTTAAGACTAAGGGATAGACACAATGCTCATTGATTTTTAAAAAAACAGTTATTTACATTGGATTAAATTAAAAAAATAATTTAATTTATCTCGAAAAGTGCAGGAATAAACCTTGGGGACGGTAAGACTACCAATAGAGCCATGATGCTTGAAATTGATATTTAAATGCTGATTTAAATTCTACAGTACATTTCCTGTCAAAGAATTTTGCCATTTTTTTCTCTAGCATACTTCTGCATTAGAAAAAAGTTGAAAAAAATTCTGTGGCTACATCTGTAGTGATTTTCTGTATAATTTTAGCAAGAGGCACAGTAAGGAATCTAAAATCCAGGGACAGAGTTAAAAAAATAATAACAACCGTAAAAATCTGTGCAGGTTAATGTTTTGCTACATATTTATATAAAAAAAATAGTCCCATTTTCGGAAAAAAATTACATTGAATTACTTTTATTAGAGCAATTTTATACAGATAGCTCCAAACTTAAAAGTCAGCATCAGGGACAGGAGACGGTATAGGAATTTCGTGGTATATTTGGACCCCCAACATCGTCCAAAACTTATTTATCTCGTTCATATTGTTATACAGTCATGCAATGGGATGTTTTCCATTATACGAAAAAAAAAAAAAAAAAAAAAAAAAAAAAACAAGAATATGTACTAAAATAAAAATTATTATTCAGGGACTTAAGAGGCTACTTCAGTCAAATGAAAAGACACATTCGCTAATGCTAATCCTATGGAAGAAATTTATAAAGATATCTCGGTCGCATTTCAATATTTTTAAATGATTTCTTTTGCATTGAATAGTTGAGATCGATTTGTATGCAGGCCGTTTTTTACTTTTTCGATTTTGACTGCAGATATTTTTTATGAGGATGCTTTTACTTTCGAAACCGGTTCCGAAAATGAAAGTGTTCTCATAAGAAATACCTGTAAACAAAATCGAAAAAGTAAACAGCGGCCTTTGTACAGATCAATCTCAACTATTCAATGCAAAAGAAATTATTTAAAAATATCGAAATGCGACCGAGATATCTTTATAAATTTCTTCCATAGGATTAGCATTAGCGAACGGGTCTTTTCCTTTGACTGAAGTAGCCTCTTAAGGGGTCTTGTATCTTTTAAACGCGTCAAAAATTAACGAAAAACTTCAAAGTTTGAATTAGTCTATCTTCAAAACCTTTTTATGTAAAAACATGAAATTTTGGATATTGATTAAACAAATTGTGCTTTGTAATATGCTACCATTAGAAATTTATTGGCCTTTTACAGAATTTGTGTATTGTTGAAATCAAAATAGCTCTTTTTTTTTTACTCCAGAAGTCATTGCGCGCATGATATCTTGAGAAAGTATGTATGGATTGTCACAAAATTTGGTAAATATACTAAACAAATATGTGTGTTTAAAATGAACTACTTTTAAGAATTTACAATGGTAATATTTTTAGTCATGACTATTTGTTATTCGTTAAAAATATGAAATTTAGATTTTTTTTTTTTTTTTTTTTACAAAAATAGTTTTTTATATAGTTAATGAAATAATTTTGGCCTAAGAGTAGTTCATTTTAAACACACATATATCTTTAGTATCTTTACCAAATTTCATGACAATCCATACATATTTTCTCAAGATATCGTGCGCGTAATGACTCCAGGAGTAAAAAAAAAGAGCTATTTTGATTTCAACAATACATAAATTCTGTAAAAGGCTAATAAATTTCTAATGACAGCATATTACAAAGCACAATCTGTTTAATCAATATTGAAAATTTTACGTTTAGTATACATAAAAAGCTTATAAAGATAGACTAGTTCAAACTTTGAATTTTTTCGTTGAATTTCGTCGCGTTTGAAAGGTACAAGACCCCTTAAAAGTCAAAATTATATGAGAATGCCTCATTAACATGTACACTGTAAAAAAAAAATCTGTAAAGTTACTAAAGTTTTCTAGGAAACTGGGATTCCAAGAACTTTTTATGTAACGGCAACAACAAAAATTCCTGTAACAGACGCTGTTACAGGAATTTTTGTTGTCGCCGTTACATGAAAAGTTCTTGGAATCCCAGTTTCCTAGAAAAACTTTAGTAACTTTACAAATTTTTTTTTTACAGTGTATGAGATAGAAGAAAGTTGTGGGATTGGCACATCCGACTAGTTTTTTTAATCATAGAAATCTATTTTTTATTTTAATCACACAATTTTGCGTCAGTCATTCAGTAATTTACGCCTTTTAAATAATTCTATTTTTAAAATTAATTTTCAATTACCCAGTTTCATTTTTTCTGTGGATTTAAATACAATTCAATCATTACTATAAATAATTATTTTAAAATATCGAGACGGTGTTGGTTGGGTCTTCTAGTTCCCATAAAAGAACAGAAGAAATTTAATACCGATGAAAGATGAACTTACACTGTACTAAGAATCACTCAATGTCTAACTGAACATATTCTAGTGGGTATCCATTTATCAACAGCGATATACTGCATATATGACAATGATGAATGACTTCGGATGTAATGGTCAATAATTAATTAATATGCGCTGCGGAATTTCAAAACATTTTGCTGTTAAATTGCAGAAGAGAAAAATGTTTTAAAACACCTTGTGAACATTCAGTCAGCGATTGTCAAATATTTCTTGTTTACAAGGATATTTCAAAAATAGATGCATGGATATTATATGTACAGTCTAAAGTAACAAGAAATAATTTATTTTTGTTAAATCACCAACTTTTATAACAAGTCGGAAATTGTACTCAAACGAGGCAAATAAGGTGCGTTTTTTTATAACTAGTTTTATAAATATTCAGATCTTGATGCAATAGCTGTTGTACTCTTATGCAAAAATGCATGAATACAAAATTTATTACGATTGTATATATTAAATTCAGTAATACGGGCATAATAATGCTCCATCTTAAATAGGACGCCATCACCACGGCAACCTAGAATCATTACCTATCATGGGATATCATTGAATTAATTACGTATGATAGGATTTAATAGAAGGAAAAAACTTTTATTAATATCTTTTTAAGTTTTGATTTGATTTTCATAAAATTTGAAATGACTCGTCAAAATTCTGAAACGATTACATATATTAAAATTCAAAGCATTCGGTTAGGTAGTTTTTGCACTGTTATATGCGGACTGACGGACAGAGAGACAGAAGAACGGACCAGATGATGTCTATAGGTGCTACGTATTTATATAATTACGAACGCACCTAAAATCAGCAATTTTCCATATTTCACACTCTGATAATTAAAGGGAAACTCCTGTTCGGTCAGAATTGCAAATGTAAATTGAATTCAATAAATTTCCTCCTAACTTTAAAATATGATTATTTAATTACATATTAAGGATGTGGCATAATTTTATCTACTCAAGAAAACTGTAGCTTTAGATATAAGAAATATTCAAAGAAAAGAAGTAAAAATATTTATTTACCCTTTTTTGATTGAGTAACAGAATATCATCCATCATTTTTAATATAATGGTTGTTATAACGCAATTTCGCATATTAATTTTACGCAAAACGTGAGCTAGACAAGTTTTCACACTTTTTTTTTTTTTTTTTTTTAGTGGAGAACCGTGCATATTACAAAGCACCTGTATTTTCTTAATCTCATAAAAGAATTCAATAACGACTTGTTGAAAGGTGTAGGATATTTTTAATATCTTGCTCTTGAATGGTTTAATTTATTTATTTTATCTCCAGTTTTTGGCAATAAAGGTTATTATTATTATTTTTTTTTTGTGATGTTAAGCGAGAAATATATAATATATTGAATATTTATTAAATTTATAAATTTATAGAATATATTTTCTTTTTTTTGTGCAATATGGATTTATGCTTAACAAAGTTTTACTATTACAGTTAAAAAAAATATCCTCAAATATTCTGCATGAGAAATTTTAATGTGAAATTCTTTATTCTAGAAGCACGGAAGTTCTTTCAGCATTTTTCTAAATATATCGTTTCCCTTTCGTATGAAGTTTGTATGAGTATGAAGAATTTACATGGATATTGAATTCTAATACAGAGTTTGACATTCATGCAAATTATAAATTTTACATATTTATTCGATATGTGTATATTAGATTATAAGAAAATAACTCACACCAATAATGATTATCATAAAAACATATGTAAAGCATTACAGTGGCGCCAATGTGTGCGTGCTTCATCAGATGCGAACCAATCTGTATGCAAAGGGCCCTTTTCAGGCCCATGATCTGCACTACCGGAGGGAGCATCAGCCCACCCTTGCCCTCAACTCTATATTAACCCAATACAGTTGTTATTTTTTATACCTTTTTACTTTTTATTTTAAGTTTTACTTTCAATTTATCCCCCCTCCCCCCCCAATGGCTCATGTAAATTTGCAAGACATCTCATTTTCTCACACCGGGCGTTAAGTTGGCTGCAACTAGGAAGCCCCTGAAACAAGATCAACTGTTCAACTTATATGGGCCCGTGGGACGGGAGACCACCCAATAATTTCATCTCTCTGCCCAATTTCCATTGATTTATTTCGTTATTTATTTATTTAATCCCTGAAATAAAATTTGGTTTTATTGAAGTTCTCAAAATAATTTTGTTTGAAAAATAGCAAATACATCAATTAGACTTACACGAGCAC
Organism: Maratus speciosus; assembly: GCA_963932465.1. NCBI lineage: Eukaryota > Metazoa > Arthropoda > Arachnida > Araneae > Salticidae > Maratus > Maratus speciosus. The sequence continues at coordinate 468,299,412 of OZ010790.1, forward strand.
TGAAAGCTCCTTCAACGGATGTAAAAATAAATTTTTCTCAAAAATAAATTTCTTGCATATTTTGCCATCAATTTTAAGGTCTTGGTGAATCAATAAAGGTGACTAAGATGACATTTAGTTTTTCTAAATATTTAGTTTTTTTACATTTTCAATAATTAGAAATTTTTATCTTATTTATATAAAAAAATATTAATACATTTATAAGGAAGAACTTGAAAATATATGCAATACATTTCCTTTACAACTAATTCCACGGGACCGCTTAAATATTTCGTTGTAACGGAATTACTAATATTTATCTAATGAATTACACATACACGGAAGCTAATTATGTAAGATAAATTTACCTTTCGTTATGCAAGATTTTAATAAAAGACTAGTTAAATTAAAATATAAAAAGTTAGTTAAATAAAATTCAATTTTAAAAATACAAAATTACGGACTAACCCTTATTTAGTAGCACATTATTAGAAAATCTGTGATTTAGTTTGTACAACGGAATGTATATTTGATGATAACAAAAACGTGTGTAACGAATGAATGTGAGAAAATACCTCCTCTGTCCTCTGGAAAATTCTTTTGTTGAGAAATAAAAGCATGAATTTCTCCAAGCATGAAAGAGCTCACGAAAAGATAACTTTTGAATCGTCGGTAACATCAATCGTCATTACTGCATTCGTAATTTTGTCGGTCTAATGTACTTTTAATGGACAAAATGATATCTTCACCAGACACTTCAGGACATATTTGAATATTGTCATTAACAGATAAGAAGTCCTCCAAATCCACCTGATCAGGGACTGATGTTAATTTTTTGGCAGTGTTTAACTCAGAGGATTCATCCAAATCTAAAATTTCTGAGTCATTTTTTTCAGTATCAGTTAACCGGACATGTTTCCAACAATTAGAAATTGCTTATTGGCTAATTTCTTGCCACGAACAACAAGAGATTGTTTCAAAAAAAGCTCGATGAAGATTTTTCGCTGTAATGGAATTCCTAAAAAAATGCACTTCGTTAAATCGGAATTTTTAATACATTAAGGTTAATGCAATTTGAAAAGGGGATTTTTCAAAAATTCGTTGTAACAGGATTTTTCGTGGTAATGGAATTCGTTGTAACGGAAATCTACTGTAATTTAATAAATTATTTATTAAATTATAATAATTTTATATTTTGCATAGAAAAACCATAATTTGACTTCGAATGATTATCTTTAGTCATTCGCTCCTGCCCGTCTCTGTCTCCACGCGCACGCACTGGAAAAAAAACTGTATGTGTTACTTTTCTCAAACTTTTTTGAGCCCACACAATATTTTTCAAAAGTTGGCGCTACTGGAAGCTTATACAGGCATCCCCCGACTTAAGTAAGTACCGCGTTCCGAAAACTTTTACGTGACTTGAATTTTATGTAAGTCGAATTTCTAAATTGATTAGATAAAATTTCGTAAGAAACTGCGATATTTATTATACAGGTTGCAATATGTTATCTATCGCCGACCTTTAATTTCTCAACCGTTGATCGTAGACATATAGTTCCAATTACAAAAACGTTTCAAATGAGGTAAATAATCATGTTGTGGCATTATTTAAAGTCAAAATTCAATTTTATAAAAATTACGAAATCTAACTTTTTATACGGTCCACCAGTCCCTATAGTTATATTTAGTAAAAGTTGACACCTATCATAACAGATATAACACAAAAAGTTTGACACCTATACTACAAAAATTGACACAGCTATTAAATTTCAAATTTTGAAATTTTTGCATGTGATTTTGTCTTTTATTGAGGGATCAGTTAAAAGGTGAATTAAAGTAATTCGAGACCAAAATCAGGGTGCAATGTCCTTTTTACGGCGAAGCCACTTTTAGCCGGTATCGTCGGTACCTTTGAATGTTGTTCGACCCATAAAATGTAGCTCAAATTTTTCGATGAAATAATCCTATTTGGTGATTCCCCGATTTGGTGATACCGGCTAAAGATGGTTTCGCCGTAAAAAGGACATTGCACTCTGATTTTGATCTCGAATTACTTTAATTCATCTTTTAACTGATCCCTTAATGAAAGACAAAATCATGTGCAAAAATCTCAAAATTTGAAATTTAATAACTGGGTCAATTTTTGTAGTACAGATGTCAAACTGTTTGTATTATATCTGTTATGATATGAGTAAACTTTTACTAAATATAACTAACTATAGGGACTGGGGGACCTATAAAAAGTTAGTTTTCGTAATTTTGATCAAATTGATTTTTTAGTTTAAATAATGGCACAACATGAATATTTAGCTCATTTGAAACGTTTTTGTAATTGGAACTATATGTCTACGACCAACGGTTGAAAAATTAAAGGTTGGCGATAGATAGCATATTGCACCCTGTATATATATTATAAATAATGATTTCAAATTTTTGGTCAATTTCATCTGTTTAAATGGTTTATTTTTGCAAAAAGTTTATACACACACACACATATATATACGTATATATATATCGATAAGAACGACGATAATTTTTAACGACTTAGAATTTAGTATAGTATCTTATTTATGAATATAATATATACATAAATATGTATTATTTACACAGTATTGTTTTATGAATAAAGCGTCATGCAGCAGTATTTACCCGGATATAAACTATAAAAATAGGAAAAAATAGAAAAACAAACTGAAAGAACACTTTTCAAATAAAAGAACCTCTTATGGAATGCGGGATTTATAAATTTAACATTGATGAATTAATTTAAATAATTTTCACTCTACATTAAACGAACAGGTGAAGCTAAAAGGAAAAAAAAAACACTCGTTCCTCTTCATCGAAGCTTTAAAATTACCTTTCGTTCTGTTTTCAATTCAGGTAACATAATTGTTACGTTTGAAACCAATATTTTTTGTCTCATTTTAATTAGATTTGAGTTTGTTTTGTTAAAGATTTGATTGTACATTCCCCAAATAATATAACTCTCAGTAATATATAAAACTATAGAGGAGAAGGTCCAAATACCGGCTACTAGGTGTTCTGAGAATTGGTAGCAGCACAGCCTAATAGTGACGATAGGCAGAATTTGTAACTTTAATTGAGAGAAGAAAGTTACGAGAAGTACGTCGCTGAAGTCTGTCTCATTTACAAACAGCAAATGCAAAAGTGTCGAAACGACGTAATCTGGAACGTCAAAAGTTTTTCAGATATGTATTTCTCATTTTGAAAAAATATATTGATCGTATATTGGCTTGAATTGATGATTAAGTTATTTTCTAGATATATTTAGCTCTCCATTGCCTCGCGCACGTTATTGGTATTTTATTTTATGAATGAGTAATACCTGTTTTAACTTAAACATAGCAGTGGTCCGAACCCCGGCTACCTAGAGTGGTCAAAATACCGGCTATCCCATATTTGCCAGTATTCTAATTGCTTAATAATTGTCATTAGCTCTATTTGTGTGATCTTTTGGGGAAAAAACTTAGGTAGCCGGTATTTAGACCGCATTTTAAAAATTCAAAATTTGAAGACTTTCGGAATTTTGCTTTTTTAAAAACAGAAAACGTTTTTTAAGCTGATTTTCTTTTTCTCTAAACAGGTGTAAAACATATCAAGCTACCCTGTTGTCACTTTATCTTTTACTAATTTTGAAAATTGTATGATCTAAGATTGAAAGCAAAAGTGGTAGCCGGTATTTGGACCTTCTCCTCTATATTATGGTTGTCTTTTTTATCTGCAAATTTTATTTATAAAATAACTATAAAAAATATGCAAGTGCATATGAAACACGCTAGGGTGTTCATAAATGTAATTTTCGAGATTTATTACGTAACTGCGAATTTACGCAAGTCGCATAATACGTAAGTCGAGTGATGGCTGTATTTGCATGCATCCAATTAAGATAAAGAAAAATCTTTTATGTTAAGATAAATAAGTGAACAGCGTAAAAAAAGTAAATAAATAACCTGGATAAAGATAGTATACTCGGCTGTTTCAAGCTTAAAATAGAAATCGTTATTTCTGGAGAAAAAAAAGTTGATGTATAATTTATTTTGGTACAGATTTCGTAGACACACCGGGGCGCCAAAAATGGTAATTTTTTCACAGGCGCGGCAAGCCGGCAATTTTGGCGAGCTTCTGTTTCGTATAGCAACCCAAAAGACCAGATAGTTTGTATTAAATCAAAGTCCCCTTGTGTTAATAGCTGAGTTAGTTATACTCTTAAAAATGTGTGTATTTTATAACAAAATAATCATTACGCGTGTTTTATAATATCCCAATTTGTGTGCTTTATAATAAAGTAAATGTGTGTGTTTTATAATAAAAATGTATGTGTTTTATAATAAAAATGTATGTGTTTTATAATAAAAATGTGTGCATTTTATAATAAAATAAACTGTTTCATAATAGAATTAAATAAACATACTTTTTTCGTTTGAAAACGGGTTTTTTTCGCCAAAATAGCAGAATGAAATCTCTCCAACACCGGTGCGTCTGCGACATCTGCTCCTTTATACTCATTGCCACACGTAATTTCTACTTTATGAACACATAGTATAAGGAAAATGTTGCAATTATGTGAGTGACGTGCACGTGCGGGAGTGAACACGGTAGCTTACAAACGGTACTTCCGATAGAGCTCCCATTTGTGTTATTGACCACTGTCTGAAGAAATATACAGATTTTTGTATACAATGCGACTTCGAAAATACGGCATTCGGAAATCCGGTAACTTCAAAAATCTGGCATCAAAGTCATCTTCCCACATCTCTCTCTCTCTCTCTCTTTTTTTTTTTTTTACAATTCTAAGTTACGGGAGAAAGAAAAGAAGCAATTTTTTTTACAAATTAAAAACTTTGAGATTAAAAGCGACTGATTTACGGACAGCGAGATCGCTGACGCTGTGCTAAAAAATATCGCCGACAACGCTTGTAGAAACTCTGAGGTACGAGGACGAAGAGCAAGCAGAAGAAAAAATGTCACACGAAAAATGCATAAATTTGACTGTGGAACTAATACAGTAGACTTCCTTAAATTCGCGACCCTAAAATCCGCGAACGCCTAAAATCCGCGCATTTTTTCAGATGTAAACAATAAAATTTATAGTTAAGTTGCAGGAACAAAATTCAAGATGGCGCCGAAATCAGCGACTACCGAAATGTTGTTTTTACTAAATTTTTTGTTAATCATTCTCTTTTGGTTATTACAGCTGATTTATTACTAAATAAATTTACATTACTTTTGATTTTGATATAAATTAACATATCTATATAAAAAATTCCAGTATTCGAAATGGAAAAATCCACGAACCGGAAAGCTATTTTAAAATTATTGTTCGCGGATTTTTTTTTTTTTTTTTAATTATAGACAAATTTGCTTCTAAACATACAAAACAGATTAAACATACAAAACTATTTAAAAATTTACTATTCAGCAAATATTACACATAAATAAAAAATATTTTTAAGTTAACCTATCCTCATGATGTGGTACACACTTTTGTATGCAGTAGAAAGCTGCAGTTTCGGATGTAAGCAAAAACTGTTTATTTATCCGTAATCGATGGAGTAAAAAAATAGGTACGCATCACTTTTAATATGATAATTGTTATAACGCAATTTATAAGCTTCATTTTCTGACGAAACGTGAGCTAGACAATTTTATATATTTTCACACTTTTCTCATTATGGAGAACTGCGTATGTAACACGCCATCTGCATTTTCATGATCTCACGAAAGAATTCAATAAAGACTAGTTGGAAGGTGAGGGATTTTTAATATCTTGTTCTTTGAATGGTTTTTTGTAATATTTTCCTATTCAATTTAGGTAATAAAGGTTATCTGTTTAGTGATAAATATCAAATATTTGATGAATATTAAATATATATTGAATATTTACTAGACTCATAAATTAGCAAAGAGTATTTGCTTTTGAAACAAGGATTTATGCTTAACCTAGTTAGTTGAATATTACTGCTTTAAAAAGTATCATCAGGTTTTATGCCGAGGTTTTCTGTAAAATTGTTTATAATAGAAGCCTGAACTTTCAAAACAGTTTCGATTTTTGTTGTTGTTGTTTCTTAAATTTTTTTTCTGCTCTTCTTTTCATTTGTGATAAATTATTTAATGAATACTGAACAAAATGAGTATTGATAATCATTCAATTTTATTATGATTAAACAAAATCTAGTATAGAATTTAATATCCGTGCAACACTCTATATTTTAAATTATTAATTGGTGAGTGTACATTAGAAAATTAGAAAATAACCAGTAATAATAAAAATCATTGAAGCATATATTTTCCAGAAATTATGACTGTTCAATTGTTTGTGTGTAAATGTAGTGTTTTGCGCTGTCGCTATTAAAATAGTGTTTGTCTGACTGATATCCCGCCTTTGAGATGACCAACACCTTATAATGGTACCTCTCCTTCTGGTTCCACGGACGTCCCGGTGAGGAACCAGTAACTTTCTAAGATGGTCTGCCATGTTTCCTAATGATTGCAAAAGGCACAATGTCAGAGTCATTATACATAATATTATTTTGTTTCCATTTATAAATGTAATTGCTCAGCTAAAAAAAAAATTAATTTAGAATTAAACCTTTATGCCCTGACGGTACTTTAAAATGCCACAGTTTTTTGTCCCAATTAAAACACACTCATTAAATGCATTCACAATGGTACTTTTTGGAAACAACAGTAAATACTTCCCTTGACCATTACTAGATAGCAATAGCAGTTCCAGGAAGTTGAAAATTGTTAACGAAGCTATTTTGGCACGTGTGAGTGTCAATTTTGCTTCCATTTTCTTGTCTTAAATGGTATCCCTAACTTTTGCTTGGAAACATCTTAAATTTTAAAGGTAAGAATATCACTTTTTTTTTCTTGTTTTAAATAGAGCACTTGACAATATGTTATGCTAACAAAGATTAATATTCAGTTTGTTTATGAAGCAAGTTTACGAAGTTTTTCTCTACGAAGCATTTTTCATGGCGGTATTTTTGAGTACCGTTGGGACTACGTTAAACAGAATATTTACTAAGATTTTTATCGCTTGAATACATATGGTGCATAAAAACATATATATTTACTAGGGATGCGTGGGAGATAGACAGGTGGATTTTGATACAATGTAGGGGGAGATGTTGTATGATTTATGTATGACATGATGAATTATAAATATTATTTATGATGAATAATAAAGCAAAAAATATGTTATTTTTATCTTTAGAAAGAATATTGTATTTTTATAAAATAAAATGAAAAAAAAAAAAACATACAAATTAAAAAAGAAATCTGAAAAAATATCTTTTAGCATTTTATGAATCTTTTTGAGTTTTCTACTGCTAAAAATTTGGAAATTTCTTTCAGATATGCTTTCTATCGGAGGATAGTTTTACAAGTGTAGAATATTCTTCTGATGGCAAAATGCTCGCTGATGATGAACAAACAGCATCAGAATCTAGTCATATATACATCATAGACATACAGGGGTTGGACAAAAATATAGAAACACCTCGTGAAATGCATGCTTGAACGTAAATGTTGATTCTACCCAATACTGTAGGTGGCGCTGTTGTATTTTCCCACTAACGCAGACCTGCCAACCTTTGAAAATGAGAAATCGTAGCACACAAAATTTAAATTAATCTGGAGATTGGTTGGTTGGTTTTTCGTGTTTCACAGCCTTCTTTTGACATTCGTAAAAGGAATAAGGTTTCCGTCTTTCAACTCAGTATAGTAAATTTTTTCCTCTGAAAATTTTTACACGATTTTTAGAGTTTATTTTCTATTTTCGTTTCGCAGCGTTTTTTTTTTTTTTTTTTTTTTTGATTTTTTTTTTCACATTTGTAAAAGGAGCCTGGTTCCAATTTTTTAGCTCAGTGCAGTAAATTTTGACGGAATTCGCGATTTTTTTCCGCCATCATTTCAGGATATCCACAATTTTTTCCCACAATCGTAATTCACAATTTTCCCATCACGATTTTTTGTTGAAATCCACACTTCTTGCCATGCACTTTTGACGAAATTTGCATTTTTTACGCGATCCTCTGACGAATTGTGCGTTTTTTTACCACGATCCTTTGACTAAATTAGGGTTTTCTTTCTGCGATCTTTCGGTGAAATTTGCGTTTTCTTACTAATCTTTCGATGAAATTTGCATTATCTTACTGATCTTTTGACGAAATTCGCGTTTTCTTTCTGCGATATTTTGACAAAATTCACGATTTTACCACGATCTTTTAACGAAATTTATTTTCCTCTACGATCAATTAAGGAAATTGATTTTTTTACACGGTCATTTGTCGAGATTCGCGATAGTTTATCGCAAATCGTGCGATTTTGCACACTATTTCAAACCTTGCCCCTCAAGGAACCCCCTCCGGAATTCTTAAAATGGCACCCTTGTTTCCAAGGAAGGGAATTCCTGTATAAATATTTACAAAAACACGATTAGAGTGTTTTATGTTAAGAAGTTTTTTTTGCAACCCAGAAATTTTTTTTCTCATGAACATTTTTTAATGTCCGAATTTTCGGACTAATGGCCAATTTTTTAAAACTTTCGAAAATGAATACTTGGAAATTTCGGAACAGAATCACTCCTGAATAATATGCTGCGTGGGATAAAATTCGCAACTAGAAACAAAAAATGCTTTTTTGTTTTTTGCAAAAAATCGTAGTTTAAGACCGATTTTCGTAGCATCGTAGTTTATAGGTCCAAATCGTAGCAACTACGATTTTTTCGTAGCAGTTGGCAGGTATGCTAACGCCACCTGTATAATGCCCTCAATACGTTACAAGTGTCAGTCTTTGTTAGAACAGTGTTCTGTATAGTTGTGAGCGCTTTATGTCTGAGCTAAGTGAATTCGAACTTGGGCAAATTGTTGGTGCTCATATGGTGAGTGCTTCCGTTACCAAGGTAGTCGAATTTTTTCACGTTTCAAGAGGCACCGTATCGAAGATTTATACCGCATACAGGAAAAGCGAAAAATATCATCCGTTAAGGGGTCTCAGGACTCTTAAAGCTCTAAAAATTTCGAAATTTTAATTTTTTTAGATGTTAAACTTTTATGTTTTCTCAACATTTTGATATAATTGATATCTTGAAATTTCCATTAGAACAGAAGTTATGGTATTTAGAATTATACTCGCTCAATAGCTGAAGCCGTGTTTCCAAAACTTCGAAGTCATTTTTCTCCTAATTACGTTTTTCGGCATAACGCGCACGATATCTCAAAAACTTCTGAATATTTTTTCATAAAATTCTCAAAACATATGTTTCATGTTAGTCTGCATAAACTGAACCTAAAATTTCCTTTTTATTGCAAAAAGAAAATATTTTTTTAGGGATTTATATTGTTGAAATTTTCTAAATTTTGCATTAGCTAAATACAACTTTGTATTAAAAATATAAAAATGCTTTAAAAACAAATTTATTTAGGTTCAGTGTAATTATTATAATCTGAGGTATAAGTAGAAACCAAAATTTTCATTCTAGGTGCAAAATTTATTTTGTAATCGTGCGCATAAGCTGTTATGCCGATTTTCTGCTCATGAAATCTCTTACAGTTTTCAGCTCCCTGTAAATGCTAATTCTGCATCTTACAATTTTTCTAATATTTAAAATGAAAGAACATACTTGTGTCTTTCATTCCCATTTAAAATTGTGTCTTAATATCAAATACATTTCAAGATATTAAATGTTGAAAATGGTCCTCTTTTTTTCATTTTTTCCAATTTTAAGAGTCCTGAGACCCCTTAAGTCACAATGCGGACAAAAGCGTGCGTTGGATGATCGTGACAGATCGTCATTAATGTTGATTGGGACGAAAAATAAGAAGACGATAGCTGCAAAAGTCACTGCTGAACTAAATGTCAAACTCATAAAGCCTGTCATCACCAAAACAATAAGAATGCATTTTCAGGGCATCATAATATGTTTTTTTAGGTGTTTCCATATTTTCGTCCAACCCCTGTATGTACACAAGATATATGCAGGATAAGTCACATTAAAATAATAAGAGAAAATTGGATAGAGTATTTTTTTTTCTCGATTTTCGTTCAAGCGTTATGACCCAACTGTACTTTGAAGTACCATTCCAAGTTAATAAGCGTAATTAATTAAAAAGAATTAATTCTTTTATTTTTAATGGATATATCTTCTAATGTATCATAGTAATGCAAGGGGAAAAAAGCTTCGAGGAGATAGATTTTTAAAATCATAATTTGGGATATAAAGGGTTAATAGCATCCTAAAAACCGATATGGGTTAAGAGAACTGATTAATACGCTATAAATACTACTCGGAAGCATTTCCGAAAATCAGAGAAAACAAAAGAAATTGTTTATTTAAATTAGTCTTTAAATCTCAAAAATATATTGGTTTCTGACATTTCTAAAGATAAAGAATGCTTTACGGTTTCATGGGTGACTCGAATGAGATTATTGTATATTTTCATTCATGGTTACATTATATTTTCGCTGATTAAGAAACATTTGTCTTTTTTTACAGTATGCAGGGCAGCCACTGACGACTATTTTTTAATTCTATCTCGCACCGTTTTTCTACTCTGATAATTTTATGATCATTTCATGTTATACATTTTTTAACTTTAAGGGGTCTCAGGGCTCTCAAAGCTTCAAAATTTTCGAAATTTTAATTTTTTTAGATGTTAAATTCCTATTTTTTCTGAACATTTTGATATAATTGTTTCCTTGAAATTCCTATTAGAACAGGAGTTTTGGCTTTTAGAATTATATCCGCAAAATAGCTGAAACGGCATCTCCTAACTTTGAAGTCATTTTTCTCCAAATGACGTTTTTGGGAATAACACGCAGGATACTTCATAATATTTTTTTCATGAAATTTGCAAAACATATTTCCCGTTAAACTGTATAAACTGAACCTAAAATTTCATTTTTATTGTTAAAAAATGTATTTTTCAGGTAATTATACGGTTGAAAATTTCAAAATTTTGTATTACCTAAACACAACTTTCTATTAACAATATAAAATTGCTTTAAATACAAATTTATTTAGGTTCAGGGCAATTACTATAGTCAGAAGTATAATTCGGCATAAAAAAAATTCATTCCAGTTGCAAAATTTATTTTATAATCCTGCGCGTAAGCTGTTATACCAATTTTCTGCTCGACAAATGTCTGTCAGTTTGGAGCGCCCTATAAATACCAATTCTACATCTTTAAATTTTTCAAATATATGAAATGAAAGAACATACCCATATCTTTCATCACAATATAAAATTGTGTTTTTAAATCATATATACATTTTAAGATATTTACTGTTGAAAATGGTATTTTTTTAATTTTTTCCAATTTTACGAGTGCTGAGATCCCTTAAAACAAAAAGCTGTCATTTATGCTTTGAGAACAGTGCTGAACAGTAGAGCACCACTGAGGGGTTACCTAGTTTTGATCAACTTAACACCCAGCCTATTGTTTGAATGTGTTGTATAATTGTGAGTTATTGGGCAAAGAAAAAGTGTAGTTTAAAGCTATTTAAGAAGGAAACGACCATAAATTTAAGGTGAAATCAAAAATTTATAAAATGTATAAAAAATTAATAATTAAATGTTAAGTTTTTATACTTAATTCAAGGAAGTTAGTGGGTAGAATAGTAAAATGAAAATCAAGTTAAAGTACACCTGTATTTATAAAACTACTATTTATAAGGAATAAAATGTAAAAATTAAAGTTAACACTGTTCAGAAATGACACTCAGTAAGGTAGGAGAGGAAAAGCTGTAAAGGAGGCAGCAAAAATCACCTTAACAACAACAAAAAAAATTTTTTTTTAAGCAAGAAAAATATACCATAAAACTTATTTTATAAAAATGGTGGTGCGAATTAAAATATAAAAATAGTCGCAGGTGGCAGTTGTAAGTATGTGTAAGATAAACGCAGTTATATCTAAATTGTATGTGCGAACTCAAGTGGAAATCTGTGTTTCCCTCAGCCCCACCAGTGGCCGAGAGGTTCTGCTCTCGAAGCTGGTAGACGGGAGGTGCTGGGTTCGATCCCAATCGCGCCCGTCGGCCTAATCGTTCGGAGTTTTCGTGGTTTTCTTCGAGCCGTGGATCTTCCATGCGTTAATACGGATTAGGTTCCCTTAGAAAGACCCCCACGGAGGGCACTCCCCCCGGGCCTATATCCCTCGTGTAGATAATTGGCTGTCAAAAATCAACCCAACCCAACTCTGTGTTTCCCTCTCTCTCTCTGTGTAGAGGAGCGGGAGGGGGGGGGGGGGGGGGTCAGGGGTTATATTTATAATTTATTTTTGTCAAGTCAACCAATTTCATAAACAACAACAATTTCCCACATTTAACATTCTGAGTGTCAAAATGAAATCTCTGCTATGCCACATTTTAATAACATTCGGCAAAAGTTCACATAATTTTGAAATATAATTCCTTATATTTAATTTTATCGCAAGAAAGTGGTATACTGTTTATGTACTCAAGAAAACTAATATAAAATATATTTAAGGAAAAGATGCACAAACTAAATATTTATTTACCAGTGTTTGATGGAGTAAGAGAAGTTAGTGATGCACCATTTTTAATATAATGTTTGTTACAGCGCAATTTCGCAGTTTAATTTTCTGACAAAACGTGAGCTAGACAATTTTACATCTTTTCACACTTTTCTCATTACGGAGACCGTCGTATGTTATCCACCACCTGCATCTTCATGATCTCGTAAAAGAATTCAATAAAGACTTGTTGGAAGGTGGGAAATTTTTAATATCTTCTTGTTTGAATGGTCTTATTTTTTTTTCACGCATATTTAAGTAATAAAAGTTATTTCTTTCGAGATGTTGCGAAAGAACTTAAATAAATTAGATATTTAACAGATTCGCAAATTAGCCGGTAAACATTTATTTCTGTAATAAGGATGTATGACTGAGTTTAATGTTGTAAACTACACAAATGCGCTAAACATTAATGTATAAATGGTTTTAAAAATATTATTTATAAAAGCATAGAAGCAGCATAACGGAGTATCAAAAATTGTCTCACTGTGTAGCACAAGTAGTACACAGTGAGACAAAGTATATATTTTCATAAATCATACATTTTTACATTCTATCAATAATTTTCTGCAGTTTATGATTTCTAATTAATATTTCTAGATTTTCAAAATATTAAAAATATGAGCCTCGGTGGACTAATGGCAGACCTTGGGCTACCTTCATGCAAATTTTCAGCCTCTTACGTTTAGTAAATTTCCCTAGCCATCGTACGCTCACACACAGAGAGAGAAAGCGAGAGAGAGAGAAAAAAACCTTCTTTTATTAATAAATAACTTTTTTAACATCAGAACCACATAGTAGGAGGTACACAATAACACACCTCTCACTGTGTACCACAACTGTGTGTTCCACTGTGTACTTTCTTTACGTTGTAACAAAATGGATGCCACATCTGTTACGTCAATTTCATCGCTTTAAAAAGTTTATGCTGTTTTGTCGAAATAGTCTATTATTAAATATAGCTAGGTTCGGTTAAGTACATATATGTCATATTGAAGGAAATAAACTCATAAATAAATATTTATGTAACTTTAACCACTATGAAATAAAGAATTATTTACTATTTTGTCGGACGAGTAGTTGAAGTGAAGAAACTACATCCACGTGTTGCATAAGATGAGGTCGTTATGTGTGTGTGCCAGCTTGGAGAAAAAGTTACAACTATGTGTCAAAGTGGCTGCTGTCTCACTGTGTACTTCCCTACCCTATATATCATAGAATCAGGGCTTAATTTCTAACAAAAAAAAGTACCGGGGTTCTAATATTCTGCGGTACCGGTACAACAACTATACCGTGCCCCCCCCCCCCCCCCTCCACCCTGCCACTCGAATCTGTATATATATATATATATATATCACATTATTTGCAAAATTTAAAGCATTTTTTTTTTCTTTAGCAAAATAAAAATTTTAAATATATCTATCGGCATATACTCAGATGTCAGCTATTGCACTTTTTACTTATCACTCTTTCTGAATAGTAATCTTTGCCTAATTTTAATGTTAATTATTTGCAGAATTCTGCGATTAAATATATTTTAAGGATTATGATTAAGAAATAGTGTTAACACAAAAAATGAATAGTTCGCAGTTATGCATTTTTAAGAAAAAATGAATGAAATTTACAGAAATTAATATTTATATGTTGAAGAACAGAACAATGTTTTACAATTTCCTATAAAAGGTGCATATCTTAAACTATGATCAATTCCTTCCGCATAACAACCTTTTGTGATGAGTCTCAGATTAAATTAAAAATTTGAAAATCAGATTAAATTAAAAATTTGACACCGTTAATTGGAAAGAATCGATGCTTTTATAGAGAAGGGGAAACACTGCTCGATTGCTTTTTATCAGAATAACAATACATGGCAATTATATTTACTTACAAATGAAAGTGACTTCATAAATGTGCAGAGCGAGAGCAGAGCCTTACATGTGCACCGTTCATGATACAAAATAAATAGATAAATAGAAAAATCACTTACGTGATTTTTTGACTCGGACATCGTACGCAATAGAAGACAAAAAACCTCAAGCTCGTTGGCTAAAACAGTAAATATTCTTTTCAGGTTAGATATCTAAATAAAAAAAAATAATAATAACCCAGCCAATAAAAAATTATCCTTCTCTCACAAAAGAAAATCGAACTGAAAGCAAATTCATTGTTCAGTCTCTTGAGTGACGCCGTATCAACACGTCGCCGAAATAAATTTGAAATAGAAAAACGCGATTTCTGTTTCCCCTTTATTCTGATCAAAATATCATTAAAATGATTTGAATAGAATATAATACGTAATTTTAAAGGAAAATTTTTTTTTCTATGCATGAATAAATAAATTTTTAACTGTAATACAGATTGAGCTCGAGTTCAGTCCAAGCCCGAAAACTGATATAAAACTTAAGCCCGTTTTATCTACTTCTACGTGTGCGACACATTACGTCACATATATGAGTGTTTTGGTAAAAAAGAATGCAAAAGCTTGAAGATGGGGAGGAAAGGAAAAGGTAATTTGGCTTCGGTTTTTCGCAAGCACTATTGCACTGGGCTCCGGAGCCCTGTATTTATGAACTCAGGTGAATTCTGACCAATATTTAAATATTTACTAAAAACAGAGAAGTACCGGAGCTGGGCTCCGGCGCAAATTAAGCCCTGCAGATTAATATATAATATAGGCCATAAAATGCAACACTGTGGAGTTGGGGTCGGAGTCAGGCCCATTTTTGAGCGAAAGAATTGGAGTCGGAGTCGTCCATTTTTTCCAGCGACTCCGCAGCCCTGAAAATGAATGAAAAACACCACTAATTTCACATTTAATAAGCATGATTATTATTTATTTCGCAAAATCTTTTATCTTTTACAATATGGTATTTTTTTTTCTTTGCGTTTGCGGTTACTTTAACCAAATAAATATATTCCACGGCAATTATATCAACTTTGCCTTTAAGAAATAAAGTTAATACTCACTTTTTTTTTTTTTTAATCACAAAGGGACATTCAAAAACAAATCTAGAGCAAAAATATTATTTTATATTGAAGAGACGTTATTTCCAATTCTATACGGAGTCTTGTGGCTAATAACAAGACCCCAAATGGCGCAGGGTCCTTGGTAGCCTCCCTAGTTGCCCGATGGTTGCGTCGGTCCTGATAAAAGAGGCCGGGAAATTTGCACAGCCATTCACAGGTTCTTTCTTTTTAACTTTTTATAACATAGTTGAAAAGTGTTTATGACTTCGGTTTGTCTGTCTGCCTCTGTTTGTCCGTGCTCCAACTCTGGTAAATATACTTGTATCGTCATGTAACTGATATACGTGGCATTCTCACAATCTTTTGACTTTTAAATTCCTGAATAATAATTTTTATTTTAGTATATATTATTTTTATTTATTTTTTTTTCATATACTGGGGAACATCCCATTGCATGGCTGCATAACAATATTAACGAGATGAATAAGTTTTGGATGATATTGGGGGTCCAAATATCCAGGAAACTCCTATACCGTCCCGTGTGCCTGACGCTGATTTTTAAGTTTGGAGCTATCTGTATAAAATTGTTTCAATAAAAGTAATTCGATGTCATTTTTTTCTGAAACTGGGACTATTGTTTTATATAAATCTGTAGCAAAAAATTAACCTGCACACATTTTTGCAGTTGTTATTATTTTTTTAACTCTGTCCCTGGGTTTTAGATTCCTTACCGTTCCTTTTCTAAAATTAGACAAAAAATCACTTCAGATGCAGGAACAGAATTTTTTTCAAGTTTTTTCTCATGCAGGTATATGCTAGAAAAAGAATGTCTAAAATTCTTTGACAGTAAATTTACTGCAGGATTTAAATCAGCATTTAAATATCAATTTCAAGCCTCGTGGCTTTATTGGTAAGTCTTAACGTGCACAAGGTTTATTCCTGCACTTTTCGAGGTAAATTATCGAGCATCGTAAAAATCGAACATCAATTCCGATCAAGTGGGGCCTTTAAGCCTAAGGTCCGATATTTAGATGCACAAAATCATTAATTAATTTTTTTCATCAAAGTCCTATTTTATGTCTCCACAAAAATGTGCACCACAAAATTCGTTACTGTAAAAAAGAAAATTTGGAGGCTTAAGGGGTCAACTATCCCTGACTTATCGTTATAAGTCTTATAGGATAAAATTAAACATAGCAGCATAAACATGTTTTGCTGGCATGTACTTAATTAGATTGTGGTGCGCAGTGTGTAATCATTTTTTAAAAATCTACTATTTTTTCTATTTTTATTATTTTGGAATATTATTTTTAAATTTTCATAGAAAATGTGTTCAAACATTTTTCGTTTTTAAAGTCAAGTATCTTAAATGGTATCTGAAATATTTGTTTGAAACTTCATTAGGAAATAGATAAACACTTTCTAACTGATTCAGGACAAAATTAATCAAGATATTTCAATTTCTCGTTTACATTCAATCTTTTAACAGAATCATCTTTCAAATGAATAGAGGAAAAAATCCGTTAATTAAACTTCAAAATTTCATTAATTAAATATTTGAATTGATAAATACTTTCATATAACCCGTTTCTAATCAATTGCCAGATTATAAAGAATACGAGTAATATTAATCCAACAATATATTAATTTTCAATTGAATTATATATTTATGATTGGATATTAAACGAAATCCGGAAAAAATTAGAAGAATTGAATTATAACAAAAGAAAAACATTCGTTGGTGATATTTACGCTGTATTTAAAACAAAATGTTCAGTTTCATCCGTTGAAGTATTTTTAAATTATTCATGGAGCACGAACAATTACGCAAGGGAAAGTTTTCGTTAAAGAAAGTTATGTTGTGGTAGAAAATAAACGTTTGTTTTGATCTTGGTTTTTAAGATTATTTGAAACATTTTTTATTAACATAATTGATTGTATTTCGCATAAGGCGTCATTTTCGTTTCTGTTGCTATAACTTAAAAAAAAAACTGAGTAAGAGTAAAAACATTTTTATATCACTTTGATCGTGCATTAATTTTGAGCAATTAATGTACCATATTTGTATGTGAAATTCACATCATATTCTGCAGATTATTAGCATTAGTATTTTTCAATTATGAACTTTATTACATGGAAACTAACAATTTAAGCTTAGACAATTTAATAAAATTCAGAATAAAATCACATTAAAAAACTAGTCGGATTTGCAAACCCCAAATTTTTTTTCTATCTCATAAATGTAAATACTTCAAAATTGTCTATCACAGTTCCAAAATTAAATGACAATATATGTTCATCTTGAGGATTCTAAAGATATGAAATTCCGTGCATTAGTTCTTGAAATATAACTATTGCTAAAATAGTGTAAATCCTGAAAAATGCAGAATAGAAGCGCCACCTGTTGGGGGGTGATTTACATTAAAACCTAACCAGCAACAACTTATGTCAACATCTAACTGAATGTGAAGTTTGACGAAAAGGCTTGCATTAATTCTTGAGGTAGAGCTATTGCGAAAATAGTAAAAAATGCAGCATAGCAGCACCACGTGTTGGGCGATTTGCACTAAAAACTAATCGTCAATATATCAAGGGCTAGCTGAATCCGAGTTTGATGAAAAATTCGTGCATTAGTTCTTGAGATAGGTTTATTGCGAAAATCGCAAAAAATGAATCATAGATAGAGCGATTTACGAGAGATACAGCATGGACGAATGGCCGGACAGCCAGACAAACCGTAGCCATAAACACTTTTAAAATTCGGATTTAAAATTCGGACACTTTTAAAACTCATGATTCCACACGTTAAGGGGGCTGGTCACTCAGCTTCGGAATTCTCCTCCCTAATGTTAAGTCTATGGACTTTTGATGCATTCGTATATTTATAATATCTTCTCGGGAAATTTATATTTTTAACATCTTTTCTCTGTGTACTCTTTTTAAGGGATGTCTCTTCTTTTCTTAGTTTTCAAAATATTTCTAAAATGTACGCTGAATTTAATATTTTATGTGTTAAAAGCGGGCGAATTGTGAGTAAGATTTTAACACTTCCTATAAAATTAAGTCTATACTTTAGAAATATTTTGAGAACTAAGAAAAAAAGAGGCATCTTTTAGGAAGTGTACGCAAAAAAAATAAAAGTTAAAAATATTAATTTCCAGAGGAGATATTTTAAATAGACGAATACATCCAATGCCCATAGACTTTACATTAGTGAGGGAAAATCGGAACCTGAGTGACCAGCCCCCTTAACGGAGCAAATCAGTTAACCTGCAGAGTAGGTAGGTAATGTGCACATTAACGGCTTTCGAGCTTTAGCGGTAACATAAAAAAGGAGCTTAATATTTTTCTACGTTTCACAATTTGAACAATAAAAAGAAATCACCGTTCTGACTAGAATTGAATACTATTCAGCAAATATTTCACATAACTATAAAATATAATTGTATATTAAATTATATGATAGTGATGTTGGATTAATCTTATGTATACTCAAGAAAACTGCAATTTCAAATATAAAAAATATTCAAAGTAAAATGCAAAAGCAATATATTTACCCGTGTTGCATATTTGATGAAGTAAAATAAGTTAGTGGCGCATCCCTCTTTATATAACGATTGTTAGGACGCAGTTTCGCAATTTAATTTACTGACAAAATATGTGATACACAATTTTACATCTTTTCACACTTGTCTAATTACACTGAACCACGCAATATTACGCACCATTTGCCATGATTTCATGAAAGAATACAATAAGACGTTGGCAGGTGGGATATGCTCTTTGAATGTTTTTATTTGTTTTTTTTTTCAGTTTTAGGTAATTAAGGTTATTTCTGACGCAATTTGCAGCAACAAACAGAAATGCATATTGAATGTTTAGTAGATTCATAATTTAGTAGAATATTTTTTTTTCTATGTGAAATAACCATCTATGTTAGACTACATTAAATGTTTTTTAAAAATTTTAAATACTGTTCTAAAAATCAAATTTGAAATTTTTAATAATAGATGCGCATACATTTTGCAGATTGTAAATATTTATTTTTCTTTCTTTCTTTCTATTTTAATTACAAACTATTCTTTATCTTAACTTCGTTCATGTACATAAAGATGGAATTTAGTACTCGATTTTCACTCGCATACTGATGTGTTTTAGAGTTCTAGAAATTATGTAACAGATATGTGTTCCCAATGAAAATACGATATTTTCATATTTTCCGAACTTATTTGTCAAATAATAATCTAACTTTAATTAAATTTTGATTACATTTTGAAACAATTTAGATATCATATTCATAAATTAGTAAAATATTTTTTCAATGTAAAATAAACATCTGTGTTATACAAAATTTTACTGTTTTTATAACCTAAAAATTCCATTCCGAAATCTAATTTCAAAAAATTCACAATATATGCGCATAGAATTTCCAGATGGTTAATATTTCCTTTTTCTTTCTTTCTTTCTATTTTTATTACAAGCCGTTTTGTATCTTAACTTCGTCGATGTATACATAAAATTGGAGTTTTGTAACCGATTTTCAGTCAGTCCCTGATGTGCTGGAGTCATAGGAATTATGTACAGTTATGTGTTCCGATGACAATACGATATTTTCATATTTGCCGAAATTAATTGTCAATTAATAGTCTTTTAGTTAGCTGCACAAAAAATTCGAATATTTTCCCGACTGTTGATGATAATTCCTGAAATTGAATTTTCAAATGTATAATGGGTCAATATCTAAAAAGCGGACAATTTCATTCCAAAATTTTTATTTTTTAAAATTAATGTACCGACTACCACATACAATTATATACTATGGTACATTTTTTCTCATTTAAATGCTGCAGTGTTTTGAGATCAAGGATGTATATTTTATGTGTAGGATAAACTTTTAAGGAAAAAAGTGTCTGTTAATATCATAATCAGTATCTAATAATTGGGACTGAGATGACGTTTTTGTCTTAACAGCTGCACAGCCATTTTCTTGAATCATTTTTCACTCATGTAAATTATTAAATATGCCATGTGACATTTGTATGTTACATATATTACATAAATAAAGTTGCAATAAGCTTTTTTTTAAAATAAAAAGTTAAATATGTAGACATGAATGATGCTATAAAAAATACTCATTCCAATTCAGAACAAAAACTGAATAGTTCTAAATATGAAAAAAAAAGAAGAGCAACTTACCTTCATCCATGGTGGCTAGTTGAACTTTAGTTGCTGTTGCAATGGAAATAATTCTGCCAGCGCCACCTAGTATCTGTTAACCTAAGTGTGTGTTTAGAGGGACTGAGATGATGGTCAACTTCGGGGACCAATATATTTACTACAATATTTTACTATACAATCTATACTAATAAAGAATTATTATATTATACTGTATATACTAGATAGGTATATAAATATATAATAGCAAAAGTAAATAATTATTGAATATATCATTGAATATTGGATATTTGTACCTGGGGACAGGAACTGAAATGGTGATTTTGTTTGTTTAAAGTTTACAATTAATTATTTATACATCATTATATGTCCATTTATCACTAGTAATTGTTATAACAAATGTTACAATGTATTACATTTTTCAGTTTTTGGTTTTAGTATAATTAATGAAATATTATTGGCAATGGACGCAAATTGTCCAGTTTTCAAATTTTGATCTTTATGTGTTTTCAAATTGTTTACAGACAACTGTTTACTTAGACATCACCCTTTATTAACCCTTTAATGCATGATTTTTTATTTTGATCGGAAACATTATATTTGAGTCTATCTTTGTTGATTGTTCACTAGAAAAAATGAAGAAATTTATTTATGTTTCTGTTGAACATAACGTCATGATGTCCCTCCTGAGTTATATCACAAAAATTGCTCAAAAAATGATAGTTTTAAATCATTTACCTACTTTAAATTATTTACACTGCACAATAACAACTATTCAACAACATAATAATTTTTATATTGATTTTAATAGTTTGTAGAATTAATAATGACTACATTATAAGAATAAAGAAAAAACGCCAGACTAGCACATTGCAAGCATTATCGACAAAAGATGTTATAACCTCCTCGTGATAGCAATTCGGAACAAAAATAGACTTCACGATGTTAAATGCATGTTATCACACGTAAGTAACACATAATAGTTTACCAAAATACGAATAGAAAATGCCAAATGGCAAAGAAAGATAATCTAACTTATGAATTATATTGTGCCTTTAAGAGTTAAACAGTGAAGTCTTGTTAAAATATTCTGTATGCGTTGGAAAGTATCTCTTAATCTATGACTGAGGCATGCTTTTTTGTTCTTGTTTAATATACTTTCTATAAATTTACCATGTGTACTATTATTTTATAGTTCTCTCATTCGCCTCATTCGTCTTTCTTACAAATAGCGGAATCCCGCAAAACCAAGTGAAATATCAAGATAAATAAGGGTCATAAAACAGAGCCTGAGAAGAAGAATCTCCGACCTTTTTCAAGGCGAATGACATCTCTTATCTTTCTTCTGCTGTTTCATTTGCGATAAAAATTATATGCTTGACAGAACTATGAAGACTGTGAGAACTACCTTTAAGATAGAAGTTCAGTTCCCTCTTTTCTTCTTTTTTATTATGAAGGATACTTAACTCTGCAAATAACAATTTTAATTGTTATTTGCTAATGTTATACTAATGGGAAAAAATTAAAGGAACAACTGTGAAAAGATACTTTATATATAACAATTTAACGTCTTGTATTAATTTATTATTTCTAATTGATAAAAAGGTGTAAGGTACTTTAAAAACAGTAAAATAGTTTTATTTGACTGTTGACATGTTTCAACTCACCCAAAGTCATTAAAAAATATATATATAATAACGATATTCTGAAATTTCACGGTCTATGATGCAATGAACTGAAACGCCATCAGTCAGTTTTTCATGTAAAGCACATTACTTTTTGTATTTTACTTGGATGTTTATTTCTATTTTCTAAACCCATGAGTACCTCAAGCCACAGTTTTGGTAAGTTGGATGATGTTGTATCGTTACATGAGTTTTACGCGTAAGAATCTCTATTGTTTCTCTTATAATGAATGGATAATATTGGTTGGAGGGAAAAATTATCTTACTTTCATTGAAATTTATATAAATAACTTCTTCTTGATGTAATCTTGTCAAGTCTGTGGTTTTTCTTTTATATTTAACATCAGCTACATGCTCTTTTTTTCTGTATTTAAATTTTCTGCTAGGACTAAAATACGGAAATACTACTGGCAATCTAGACGCCAGTACTATTTCCGTATTTTAACGGAACTTTTCCCGATAAATCAAAGAAAATTTTCCGTTTTTTGGAATTTAACGGCAAATTTTCTTTAATTTACCGGGAAAAAGTTCCGTTAAAATACGGAAATAGCACTGGCGTCCAGATTGCCAGTAGTATTTCCGTATTTTAATTCCCCCCCCCCCTTTTTTAAGTGTTTGATCCGTCTGTTCTAATTAATGGTGTTTCGTATACTCTTGAATAATTCTCAAAATTAATTGGATCAATTTTAGTGCAAATAATATTCTTCAATTTCGGAGGTAGTTTGGCTATTAAGCAGATATGGAATCGCTTAAGACTGTATTGTAACTTCTTAAAAAATCTTGAATAATATTGAATAGGATAAAGTTTGTATTTTTGAGAGTCAAATTAATGTTCAGGATTCTTATTATTGGTAATTGGACATTGAATTATTTCAGAGAGATTCTTTAGCGTTATTTTTCTTACTGGCCTTGCTTCGATGCTTTGAGGATTATCTACTGACAAATCGTGGTGTTTGCAAGTACTTTTAACTTTGAAAGGAATATCTACGGCTTTTACCCATTTTATTCGGGAAACATTTGAAACTTTATTTGATGCTTTATCTCTGTGCTACGCTTGTTTTACACCTCGTTCACAAGTACTGTTTTGACTTCATTTGCATCTCGGCTACTGCTGTTAATTCCATATTTCATTGTGTGTTATTGTAATAGTTTTCCCTGTTAGTTTAGTGGTTTTTAAATATTATTTTATGTCATTCATGCAATTTGCTGTCATGATCCCTGCGGTACATGGCTACATTACTTACTAAGTTATTTACCTTATATTACACTTATTTGACTAACACTTGTGTATTAGTTTCGTCGATTCACAAGTGGCTGTGTAACGTCAGAACACACTTTCTGAATATGTAGTGACGGCCTTTGGCTGACTTTCTTTTTAGCGTTACTGTATACGTGTTGTATATGCATAATGAATGTTGCAAATTGGTTTTTGTTATGATGTTGACATGTGGTTACGTCATTGTGTGTCATGTGATTGTGACGTTTTAATATAATTCATCCTTCATGCATATCATCTATCTTTTTACTGATTTACATATGGTTTTTCCATATTTTTAATGTCATTTCCATATTGTTTTAACGATTTTATCCTTTACATCCAGTTTTTACAACTGGGATTTTAATCGTTTTTATTAATATTACCCTGAAATTGTTGCTGTGTTATGGCTGGGGGGAATGCCGTTTCCGGCACTTCGGGTGGGATCTCTGGTCATGGTGGTGATAACGGTGAAGATGAGGATGATGTTTTCCTCCCCCAAAAATTGCATGGGACCCATTTGACAATACATTTTCCATTGCTTGTTCCAATGGCCTGTCTTATTGGCGGGTGCTGGACAGCAATTAAAGCCAAAACTTGGATATCAACAGTCAGCCATTTTACCAAACACATGAGAGATATCCATAGATTTAAACCTACTATCAAAACTTACTGGTGCTCGGTTTGTAACATCGATATCGGGCGCCAGGTCGCAACCCATGCCTGCTTCGGGGAGGCCACTGGAAGGCCTTGCTTTGTTAAATCCAAGGTTGAATTAGCATATAAATGTACCCACAGCAATTGCACTGAATCTTTTCCTAACTGGCGTGGGTTAAGTAATCATAAAGTGGCTCATAGGAAAGATGATTTACAGAGAGATTATAACATCAAGAATGGTCTCCCTGTGGCAGGTCCGATTTCCAACCCTGGTGGTACTGTGGTGGTTGATGCGAATGCTGAGATCGATAATAGTTTAGCCCAGTTGGGTGTTACGATTAATGATCAGGATATCGATCGTTTTATTGACATTTTAGCCTCTACCCCAGATTTTAACGATCACCCTCATAATTTATCCTCATCAAATATTCATACTTTTAATTCTGATAATGTTTTACCACGTGAGGAGATGGATAATGTACGTGTTGTGGATGAGTCTGTTAAGGATTGCTCTGAAGATAATGTTGGTACCCCTCGGCTCCCTCAGAGGAAGTCGATTGCTCTGCCCAGACAGATTAACGTCTCTCCACGGCCGGGTCCGTCCCATAATAATAGTACAAGTTTTAATGATGTTGTCATCCCGCCCCTCATTCCTAATTTCAGCAGCCCTGCTGTCTTTAATGAATCGAATGATATTGTGGATGCCTCGGCATCCAGTTCCATCAGTGATATTGTTGATTTTGGGGAGATGCTATCTCAAAAAAGAATCATTATCCCTAGTAATGGGAATTCTGTGATGAACGTGGCGAATGAGAATTTTAACAATCTTAATGGAAGAGATTTTAGCGGGTTTAACAATCATGATGCTTTTAACTCTAATGAAACTGGACAACGTGTTTTTATTGATTTTAATAATCATCAGGATTTTAATCAGAATTCTATTAGAAATGATCAAGCTTTTAATGAGATTATGTTTTTTGACGTTAATGAAACTGGAAATGATAGTTTAAATATTGATGATTCTGCTCGGCGTGCTTTTGGGGGCGAGGATGGCAACCATTCTCAGAATCCCGCTGAGTATAACAACTTGAATCATGTTGTGGATAATCCACGGGAACATACTACTAATAGTCAGCAGGCCATTACTAATACCGTGGATAATGGAGTGGCTCGTAAGATTGTAAATGTGGCACAAAATATTGAGGTTATCCAAATTGAGCAAGATAGTGTGGTGAATAACAATCAGGAAACTGTGAATGTGCCTAGTATGACTAATGAACAGAATGATGACGTGGATACTGACAATCGTCAGGGTCACCCTGTAATCCAAGTTAATCCAAGTTAAATCCCTAAAAATCTCAAATTTTTTGTGTGAACTTAGTCCTACTAGTGGCCACTTTTCCGCACTATCCATCATCGAAAATAAAAAAAAAGTTTTTTTCGGCCCACCCTATTGTATATGACTTGTTTTTATGTTAATAAAAACTTATATGGTTGTTTTCGAACGACACACAGACAAGGTGCTTCGCACCAAAAGTTTCCACATGGACACACATTTTTAACGTATAACAAACTTCAATTTTAACGTTTATAACCACTCTCTGTAAACATTGTACCGTAGGGATTCATGATTAATTTATTAATATATAGAACTTTAAAGCCATTATTATAACTAATCCTACGAATATTATCAAATTCATCATTCAAATTATTTTCAGTACATACTAGAAAAGCCCGTCTGATGAAAAATCTGTAGGCAATTTGAATGATGAATTAGATAATATTCGTAGGATTGCTTATAATAATGGTTTTAAAGTTCAATATATTAATAAATTAATCGTGATACCTACAGAACGCCGGGTGGGTCTGCTAGTCACTTGATAATTTTTAGAAGGATTTTGCCAATTAAAATTAATTAAATTTGAATTTATAGGGATTTTGTGCAATATTTATAACTCCACTCAAATCTTTTATTGAAAATATTTTTTGAAGTATTTTTTAGAATTAGGAAATGTACAAATATAATATTCTTACACTAGAAATATTTCGGAACTGAACGCCCCCCCCCCAACCTCCCCCCAAATTTTTCAGCGTCAAGAAAGCTGAAAAGATGCAAAGGCAAAAGAAATAATCCTTTAAGAAATATTTTTGTTTTGTGCAACTAATAATGCTTTTGGAACAAGATAAAGTATCTATAACTCATTCTAAACTGTATTGCTACTAATCGATGTATTAAATGAATTTTATAACAAGTTATTTTAGCGATACTTTAAAGTATAGTCGGAGCATAAAGGGTTAAAACAAAGATACGTTGTGCTAAAAACAAGCAGAAATTTTTGCTATTACGGATATCAGAGGGTATTCTTTTTTTCTCGCCAACCAAAATTCTGCTTCATTCATTCTTTTAAATGTGGGTTCCATCATTATTGTTGCATTTTCTATTTCCTTTTACCTGACAGTATCGGACTATCGCGAAGCAGAAAACAGAGCTTTACGTACTAGTACTGGTATGCGTAGCATAGTTTGAGAACCCATGGTTTACGGAATGCAAAGTACTTTCTCGCAAATTTTTTATTCATTTTGATATTGCCATTAAATATATATATAAATATAATTCATTCTACATACAGCACAATTGTATTTCAAACTGTGGAATAAAGACCATGAGCTTTAGGCTAGAAATCGTAAAAATGTAAATAAAATACATATACACTTGGAACCCCACAACCATTTTAAAATAACGTTGCACAAAAAACGAAATATGGTAAAATAAGATAAATTTTAAACGTATCCAGTACCTTATAAAAATAATTTTTAAGTGAAAAGATTAATGTATATTTGACAAGAAAAGGAAAAAAAGATATCCTCATGAAAAGGCTATTTAAAATAAAGTTATTTAATATAATAAAACTTCAACGATTTGACATGCTGAAATTTTAAAAACTACCATATGTCTTTTTGAATTAAAAAGAATAAGCATCAGATTGAAAACTACATAAATTTTTTTCAAGTTTTCTGGTTAAAATGAAAGCATATTGAAAAATAAAGGCGATATGAAATTATCCTCTTTCAACGCTGTGAAGACTTTATTAAATTCGTCTGAAAGCTTTAGAAGTTTATGCTTTCCTCAATACCATGAAGGAAAAGATGGGAATTGCAAAAGCTCCCGGCCAGAGAATCAATGAAGAAAGAGAGGGCAAGGATAACCTGCGTTGAATCCAAGTCTTACGTACATGCATTCGAATGCAAGTATGGGAGAATTTGAGAAAGATGAAAGGAAATGGAATTTATATTAATACGTCTATTCATTCCAATAAGCAAAATATATTTGTTTGCTGATTTATATTATTAATAGGATTTATTGAATTCCGCTTAGCTGTAATCGATCCTCTAATCAAGTTCATGGGTGGGGGGTGGGGGGGGGAGGGAGCGGTAACAAATGCCCACTTTGCCCATGTGGTAATACAGTGTCCGAAAATTCCTGGACAAATTTTAAAATTCAATATAAAATCAAATAACTGTCGTACAGCAGTGCGGTTTGGACTAAAATGCTTCTCAGGTTGAAAAGTTTTGTTCACGCGAATGAAAATAATTAATTCCAAAATTCGATCATAGATGGTGCCACTATATGGCATCCGTAAGTTTGATTTCAAACATGCATTTTTTATTATTTTCAGATTAATTTTATCGCTTTGACATAGAAATGACGACCATATGCTGGGAATCGTTCTTTCTGTATTACAGAGTCAAAATTAATCTGAAAAACAGGAAAAAGACATGTTTAAAAGCAAACATACGGACGTCATATAGTGACACTATTTATGATCGAAATTTGGAATTAATTATTTTCATTCGCTTGAAGAAAACTTTTCAACCTGAGAAGCATTTTAGTTCAAACCGCATTCCTGTATGATAATTATTTGATTTTATATTGAATTTTAAAATGTGTCTAGGAATTTTCGATATCATGTATTTCTCTGTACATAAGTTGAATTCATAGGGGGTAAAAAGACGCTACAGAGTTCTGAAACTGAAATTTATTATAAGAAAACTCATCAAACTAATTTAATATTTGCTAAAAGTAATAAAAAAAAACATTTAAAAAGCAGATAAATACCTTAAATTATTCAAATCGATGTCTATCAATTATCAGGTGTATATGAAATACCTTTCACCAAACAAGATGAAACAGTGTAATTTTATATAGGGAGGGTAGAACTAGAAGAAAGTTTGCAGACTTCAAATACGGAAATCCCTCCCTTCCCCCCCCCCCCAAAAAAAAAAAAACCCTACAGCTTTAGTCAGACTATATAACAAAGAACCTTTGCAGATTAATTTTTAAAATAGTAGAATAATTTATTAATCAAGATTTTATTTGCCGTCCATTATAGTCCAGGCAATAGGGAATTTTACCTAGCAAAATTAATGGTAGTTCTGGAAATCGGCTTACTTTATGTTTTTTGGGTCGCTGAATCCGAACTTCCCACCAAAATTTAACCCGGCTACCCCCCAAATTTTGGTAAAAAGCCCCCCCCCCCCCTAAAAAAAAGGTTTTTATTAAAAAAATCAAGTATCTAGAAAAGTATCTAGAAATTAAGAAAGTAGACAAAATTTGCAACAAATTACATATATGACATTATGACTTAGGATGAAGGGGAAGGGGGGATCTGCCTCGGAACATGCGCGCGGTGCTGCGTGGACTAAGTTGCGCAATTCCACTTAACCACTCACACGTTTACATTCGCCCTCTCATCTCCCCTCCGAACTTCCTTATAAGGTTTACTTTAAGTTTTTTGGGTCGCTGAATCCGAATTTTTAACTTAACCCCAAAATTTCCCCCCCCGTAAACCCCCCAAAATAGTTGTTATTAACTTAAATTTATTATTGTTTTAGGGGAAAAGCATTACGAAATTCCGAAAGTAGACAAAATTTGCAACAAATAGGATACATGACATTATGACGTAGGATAAACGGGGAGAGTGTGGGCTGCCTCGGAACATTGCCCGCGCGCTTTTCTCAAAAAACCAAATTTTTTCAAAAAATCAATTTTTTGGGGGGTTGTCAGGTGAAATTTTGGTGGGAAGTTACAAATTCGGATTCAGCGACCCAAAAAACATATAGTAAACCTTTTTCCAGAACTACCATGAATTTTGCTAGGTAGAGCCCCTATATGGTCTCTATTGCCTGGACTATTATCCGAGAACCAATTCAGATCTTTTACGCAGTGAAAATATGCAATGATTCAGCCTCCATGATGGAGCTTCCTAGAATTTGGAAAGACATGCTCTGCAGGATAATGAACTAAATTTTTAATATAATTCACGTTCACTAATAACCATTTTTAATATTACAAATAATTTCATTATGCATAAGTTCGCGTGATTTTTGTTTAGCAGTTTTCAATTTAAAATTTTTTGCGAAAATATTTGTATCATTGCAGATCTTGAGAATGTGACTGTCAGAACAATGAAACACGTCAATCTGAATAAATAAAGTCATTTATTTGCTTTTTAAATGCATTGTTATCACTTTTAGTAACTGTTAAGTTAGTTTGATGTTTCAAGTGATTTTCATACATAGTTTTATAAGATAACTCATGGCAAAATAATTTATTTATTTTTAAATGAATTTATGTTACAAAATTATGTAATCGTAATTTTTGTTTTCCAGTTTCATATATTTATTTTTTTTTTTTCGGAAATAATTTTTGCAATGTAGGTCTTGATAAAGTTGCCGTTTGTGCGATGAAACATGTAGATCTAAATACAGATAATTATATGCCTTTTAAAAAGTACTTTTATCACTTTAAGCGTGTATTATCTTAGTTTAATGAATATACGTTAAAAAATATTTTGTTTCGTAACAAACTTTAATCTAATTTGCCCCATAAATTGACAGCAGAAATTGCTTCCGTCACAACGCGTGCCCTATGATTACCATTACCATTCCTGCCAGAAAAGTACCGTCTATATATATTTTTTAGACCAATAATTTAAGTAATGTGTAACAAAAAATGCACTACAAAATTAAAAGATATATTAATGTAGCATTGAAATCAACATTTTGAATTTATTTTACAAATTATATTTAGCTTAACAAGTAAAAATTAAATTTAAAAAATCAAAAAACCCGACTGCGTAAAAAGCGGACTAATTAATTATTTCTCATCAATGTGAAACTATTTTTTATATTACTTACTTATATTTTTATTATTTACTTGTATTGATGAGTTTTAAGTGGTGTTAGTTTCTATCTATTTCTGTTCTAGTTTAATTGTTAGTTTCTATCTATAAACACTGTTTTGATGAGGTCTATAGGTGTCTATGATGGTTAGAGTTGCACTAAAGCTAGAGATCCTACATGCACAACTTCCAGGCTGTATAATATTTTAACGGAGCTTCTGACTGTAAAATAGTCAATGAAACATCGTCTTCATTTTGAAAGACCTATCCAATGATATGCCCTCAATGTGTGTAAATTTTTTTTTTCGTCTCTACCGCCATTTTGAATTTATAAAAACAAAACCTAGCCTATAACTATCCGGCCGTTAAGACGAATTGATAGAGACCTCATTAATTAAAATCCATCCAGCCGTTGACATGTTTCGAGGGTATAAAGAAATCCACATACCCAGATACGCTTGAAACACATAACCCTTCTTGGCAGTCGGATAAAAACGAATACACATATTTCAAAAAAAAAAAAAAAAGAAAAGAAAACCAAATAAAAAAACCACTTAAAATTATGTTCAGAAAAAAAGAAGATCATCTGAATTAAAACAGAATCATAATGAAACAAGAAAGAAAAATCACGAGTCAAGCATAGAATATGAAGCACTTTCCAATGCATTCAGAATAATGAAAAAAAAAAAACTGCACCGTTTAATAAGTTGAAATAGGATATCTAATTAAACCATTTGGAAACTTATTAACATATTTGAAAATCCAATTTCAGCAATTCCCATCCACAGTCGGAAAATCATCCGAATTCTTTGAGCAGCTCTGTATATGATATATAGATTTGTATCTATTAACTACATGCATGCAAAAATTTAGTTCAGTTACGAAATACATACCTCGGTTGAAAATTCCCCTTCAACAATTTCCGCTAATAAGGCGAATGGTAAGTGAATTCTCTTGTGCAGCCCTGAATACGAGATATAGAATTTATACACGAAGAGTAAATTGCAAAAAAATTGTTAAATTTAAAAGCGCATACCGAATTTTAAACCGTACACTCCAGCCATTATTATTCAAAGTCAGTACTGTAACCGATTTCCTTTGTGTGTCCCTGTAAATGAATGACAAATACTATGAATGCCCTATTTTAGAGTAATCATATTGTAGTGAACTTTAGTGATTTATATATCAATTTCAATACATTTGAAATAGCATAATATCATTAAAATACACTGCAAACACTTTTTCCCAATTGACGACATATACTATGAATGCCCTTTTGTAGAGTAATCATATTGCAGTGAATTTTAGTGATTTATATATCAATTTCAATACATTTGAAATAGCATAATATCATTAAAATACTTTGCAAACTATTTTTCTCAATAACGACAAATACTATGGATACCCTATTGTAAATAATATTGTAGTGAACTTTGGTGATTTATATATAAATTTCAATACATTTGAAATAGCATAATATCATTAAAATACACTGCAAACACTTTTTTCCAATTGACGACAAATACTATGAATGCCCTATTGTAGAGTAATCATATTGTAGCGAACTTAAGTGATTTATATATCAATTTCAATACATTTGAAATAGCATAATATCATTAAAATGCACTACAAACACATTTCCCAATTGACGACAAACACTGTGAATGCTCTATTGTAGAGTAATCATATTGTAGCGAACTTTAGTTATTTATATATCAATTTCAATACATTTGAAATAGCATAATATCATTAAAATACTTTGCAAACTATTTTTCTCAATAACGACAAATACTATGGATACCCTATTGTAAATAATATTGTAGTGAACTTTGGTGATTTATATATAAATTTCAATACATTTGAAATAGCATAATATCATTAAAATACACTGCAAACACTTTTTCCCAATTGACGACAAATACTATGAATGCCCTATTGTAGAGTAATCATATTGTAGCGAACTTAAGTGATTTATATATCAATTTCATTTGAAATAGCATAATATCATTAAAATGCACTACAAACACATTTCCCAATTGACGACAAACACTGTGAATGCTCTATTGTAATGTAATCATATTGTAGCGAACTTTAGTTATTTATATATCAATTTCAATACATTTGAAATAGCATAATATCATTAAAATACTTTGCAAAGTATTTTTCTCAATAACGACAAATACTATGGATACCCTATTGTAAATAATATTGTAGTGAACTTTGGTGATTTATATATAAATTTCAATACATTTGAAATATCATAATATCATTAAAATACACTGCAGACACTTTTTCCCAATTGACGACAAATACTATGAATGCCCTATTGTAGAGTAATCATATTGTAGCGAACTTAAGTGATTTATATATCAATTTCAATACATTTGAAATAGCATAATATCATTAAAATGCACTACAAACACATTTCCCAATTGACGACAAACACTGTGAATGCTCTATTGTAGAGTAATCATATTGTAGCGAACTTTAGTTATTTATATATCAATTTCAATACATTTGAAATAGCATAATATCATTAAAATACTTTGCAAACTATTTTTCTCAATAACGACAAATACTATGGATACCCTATTGTAAATAATATTGTAGTGAACTTTGGTGATTTATATATAAATTTCAATACATTTGAAATAGCATAATATCATTAAAATACACTGCAAACACTTTTTCCCAATTGACGACTGTATTCGATAGCTCACTTTTATAGGAATGTGACTGTACTGTGGTCAATGGATAGATAGTCCACGCTTCTAAAAACACAACACAACATTTAATTATTTACATAAAATTCAAAGGAGACTGGCAATGGTTGATACATTGCGCTTACGTCGTAACTTACATGGAGAACAACAACAACAAAACTGGCGGGGGATCCTCGCCCGCGCCCCTTCCAGTCCAAAGCGCTTGTAGCGCCCTCTCACAAATTATGATATACGGAGGAAACACTCCCCCGGGGATTGAAATGCAAATTTCAATATACATTAACATATAAATTTGCAAAAAAAAATGTTCACACAAGAAAAATTATAGCATATAACAACTTACATACACAATAATAATACAAGAATAAATTCACTATAACACTAGATTAAATACAGAAATAATATATACATTTTAAAGTTTGCTTAGGGAAAGAAAGGAAATTTGTTACTCAACTGGTAATATACAGACATCTCGGACGTTTCTTTTAAAAATTCGCCCATCTGGTAAGCGTAAATTCACCGTTCGAATTATATTATCCCTTCCCTTAAAAACTTCTACTATTCTACCAACCAACCATTTGGTGGAAGGTAAATTTTCCTGCTTTATTAGTACCAAAGTTCCTTTCTGTACATCATCTTTTTTAAATTTCCATTTCCCCCTCTGTTGGAGATTATTCAAATAATCGCGCTTCCAAAGTTTCCAAATTTGTTGGCTAAATTTGGTGATTATCTGCCATTTTGCCAATCTATTTTCATTAATTTCATCTAACTGAGGTTCGGCGATCGAAGTAATTGGCCTACCGATAAGGAAATGTGAGGGTGTCAAAGTTTCGAAATTTTCAAAATCTGGGGATAGTGGGGTAAGGGGGCGAGAGTTCAAAACTCCCTCAATTTCCGCTAATATCGTTAAAAATTCTTCTAAAGTTAATTTTTGATCACCTATTACCCTTTTCAAATGAAACTTGAACGATTTTACTGCTGCTTCCCAGATGCCGCCAAAATTAGGAGATTTGGGGGGAATAAATTCCCATTTGATACCCTCCTGGGTTAAAAAGTTACACAATTCCTCATCTGGGACACTAACCCGTTTATGCAATTTTTTCAACTCGATGTCAGCTCCAATGAACGTTTTTGCATTATCAGATAGAATTTTGGCACATTTCCCTCGTCTGCCAAAGAAACGTTTTAAACTAGCTATAAAAGCTTGAGTTGTGAGATCTGAAACAAAGTCCAGGTGTATTGCTTTGGTGCATAGACATATATACACTACTACATAAACTTTATTTAATACACCCTTCCTTTGATTTCTAAATTTAATAGAAAAGGGTCCACAGTAATCCAGGCCTGTCACGGAAAATGCAAAATTTGGGGTCACACGTTCCCTTGGCAGATCGGCCATCAACTGGGAGCTGACAACAGGCTTATTTTTGAAGCATGTCACACATTTGTGAACAATTTTCCGGCAATTATTCCTGCCATTAAGTGGCCAAAATTTCTGTCTAACATGGAAAAGCAAGGCTTGTGGGCCTAAATGAAAATACTTCAAATGGAAATAATTTAAGATAATATTTGTTAACTTATGATTGGCAGGCAACACAATTGGAAATTTAGAGTTAGGCGGCAAATCGGCATGCGATAAACGGCCACCAACTCTAATTAATCCTTCATTTCCCAGGAATACATTTAAAGAAGATAATCTACTATTATGCTTAATAGGCTTACCCTTTTTGAGACATTTTATTTCATCTCGAAACTCACCCTTTTGTGCTGACCGAATTAAAAATAATTCGGCTTGTCTCACTTCATCTAGTGTTAGTGGTCCCCTTGTTTTCTGTGGGTTGCGACAATTCTTGTAAAATCTAAAAATAAAACTAATTATACGTATTAATTTTATAAAATTATTAGTCAATGAAAAAATGTGTTCAATTATAGAATGTTCAGTGGTGATAGATAAGGTGGTAAAGTCATGAATATTGTCCACGGAATCTCTTTTTAGTTCATTTAAATAGATCTCCTGATTTGGAACTACTAGTGATTGTTCGTTGTTACAAATATCTAACGAGTCCTTGAGAAATTCTGGACCAGTCCACCATTTGTGACTCTGAATAAGATCTTCCGATTTTATACCTCTAGTCAGCAAATCTGCAGGATTCTCAGACCCTGCACAATGAAACCACCTGGATGGGTCTGTCAGTGATTGGATTTCTTTGACCCGGTTAGACACGAATGATTTCCACCTATTTGCAGACCCCTTTATCCAATAAAGGGCAATCTGGGAATCGGTCCATAGAAACATAGAAGACGGTCCCTTGCGATCTAGCACCTTCTTCACCTCACAAGTTAGACGCGCTGCTAGTAATGCACCCAACAGTTCCAGCCGGGGTAATGACACCTTTCTCAGGGGTGCCACTCTGCTTTTCGATGTTAGCAATTTAATGGAAGACTGGGTCTTGGAATATATTTGGAGATATATGACAGCACCGTATGCTTTGGGACTGGCATCGGCAAAGGTGTGCAGTATTACTTTATATTCAGAGTCTTCAGGGAACTGAAACACATTTCGAGGAATATTTAGTTGTACTAATTGAGGTAACTCGGAACACCATTGTTCCCACAGCTTTGAAATATCGGGGGGCAATTCTTCATCCCATGTTAAATTCCTATTCCACAATTCTTGAAACAACAGTTTAATTCGTATTGTAAATGGCGATATGAGACCCAAGGGGTCAAAAATTCTACCTGCTACTTGCAGAACGAACCTCTTCGTATTTTTTGCCTTGCACAAAAATTCTACTAAATTATCAATATCGATCATCAACATGTCCTGTTTAGGTTGCCATAACAGTCCTAATACCTTATGTGGTTTATTTTCCTCAAAGGGCTGAGGTAAAGTACTAAACCCGTTCTTCTCCCACGATTCCATTACTACTTCGTTGTTCGATATCCATTTTCGAAAAGTCATACTAGCTTCCTTCATAATTCTGTGTGATTGTTGTGAAATGTTCAGTGCATCTTGTACCGTGTCGCTACCGGCAATGAGATCATCAACATAAATACAACTATCGAGTATTTCGGTTGTCACCGGATATTCCTTCTTAAATTTACTAAGATGTTGTTTTATAGTGGCTGATAGTAAAAATGGGCTTGAGTTCAAACCAAATGTTAGGCGTAAGAATCTGTACATAATAACTTTAAATTCATCACCGTTGACAGGATTGTCATCTATAAACAAGAATCTTAAAACGTCTCTATCTTTTTCGTTGATAGAAATTTGTAAAAAGGCCTTTTCTATGTCGGCCAAAACAGCAATTTTATTTAATCTAAAAAAAATCAACAAATGGAAAATGTTCGGATTTAGGTTACTGCCTGCATCCAAACAGTCATTCAAGGACAACTCACCTGCTTCATGCGAACTCGCATCAAAAACAATGCGACATTTTGTGTATACACTGTCTTGTTTAAATACCGTATGGTGAGGTAAATAAAAAATCGGGTTGTTAGAATTTTCTTCTGACTCAGGAACAATTTCAATAATTTTCATCTCTAAATATTCGTCTAAAATTTTACGATAATTTTCATATAAACTTGTATCACGTTTCATTCTTTTTACGAGAGTAGCGAGCCGTGTTTGGGCTATCTGGTAATTATTGTTTAGTTCTTCCAAATCCCGTTTCCATGGGAGACAGATTTCATATCTGTTATTTATAAACCGCACCTTTTCCCGAAATTTCTCTAAAATATCTTCATTTTTTACATTAACTGGGTCATCCCTAATTCCTATTGTCTCTAAATCCCAGAACACCTTCAAATCTAATTCATCTTGATTTTCTAATAAATAACAATTATATTTAGTTTCGCTATTTTCGTTTTCATCATGTATAACTCCACCTGCAATCCAGCCTAAATAAGAGTTTTGTAAAATTATAGAAGTCTCAGGAATTTTCATTTGACCAGTTAATAACAAATCATAATAAACATCTGCCCCCAATAGCACCTGAATTCGCTGTGGTTCAAAAAACTTTGGGTTAGCATAAACCAAATTACGTGGTAGTTTCAGATTAGAAATATCTACGCCACTCATAGGATTTAAATCAGTTATTTTAGGAACCAAAAACATGTTACAGAATTTTTTAAATGTTCGATCTTTGTTTGAAATTTCGACATGTATTCTGTTTTTAATTTTACAGATTGCATCATTTAATCCGGAAACAACTGACCTTACTTTATATTTATCTAATCCTAATAATTCTGCTGCAGAAAAGGTAATTAAAGATATATTACTAGCTGTATCTAAAATAGCAACAAAAGGAAAAAAAAAATCATTTCTTCCCCTCAAATAAACTGTCGCTGTTGAAATCAACGCATTATAGCTGGCGCCGGACACTGTCTGGTTATAATTATTTTGACAGCTCAAGGTCTTCGCATTTGAAATAATTTCCACAGAATTAGTATTTATTTTTTCTTCATTTTTAATCGGAGATGAATTCATGATATGATTACTTTGTTTATTTTCATAACAAGATTTCGAAAGGTTAGCTCCATGAAGTGTGGTATGGTGATCTGAGTAACAAACCTTGCATTTATTATTTAATTTATTACATCGGTTAAGGGTATGAGGAGATAAGCAATTATAACATAATCGTAATTTTCGTATTTGATTTAATCTTTCCTGAACCGGTGAAGCTAAATACTTTTGACATCGAAAAATCAAATGGGGTTGTTTACAAATTGCGCAATTAAGTTTGTCACCTTGTAAAACGAAAGATTTTTGCTTAGAGGCAATTTCAAACCTAGGTTTCGTAGCGATATTGTTTTTTTGTACATTTTCTAAAGCTTGAGCTCTTTTCAGTAAAAAATCAATAAAATTATTCCACTCAGGTAACTCGTTAGAATCAAGAGACATTTCAAAAGCTTTTCTTGATTCATCATCGATTCTTTGTAAAACAAAATACATTAAAATGGATTCTGATAAAGTGTTTTGTTCAAGTTCTAATTGTTTTAAAGCTCTCAAATGGCTCAATAAATTATCTACCAAATTGCGTATTTCTTTCGCGTTTTCAATTTTTATTTTGTTATTACTCAATAATTCTGAAATATGACTATTTACCAATAATCTTTTGTTTTCAAATCGTTTTTTTAAAGCTTCGAATAAGGAAGTATAAGAATCGTCAATATTTTGTAATTGTTTCACAGGCCCGGTTAAGGATGATTGTAAATAATACAGCTTTTGCGCATCATTTAACTCAACGTTACTATCTATTAAAGTGGTGAATTGTAACTTAAAATTCATCCACTCTGTATATCGCCCCGAAAATTGGGGTAGATTAATTGACGGCAATTTGATTTTTGCCTCATTAGAAATGCCTCTATCATTACTATTATTTTGACTTTCAACACTAGAAATACTAGGTTTTATTAAATCAAGAAGGCTTACTTCGATAGCTTCTAACTGTTCTTCGATTTCAGTCAAGGAATTTTCAAACTCCTCTAAATCCTCGTCGGCTATAATAGAGTATGCTTCGTTTCTTAATTCATCAGTCTTCTTTTTCAACGTTTGAAGAGAATTTAATTTCAAATCCAATTCTTTAGGGCCAAGTTTCGATTTCAATGCATTCGATATTCTGGTTACCTGGCCGCGTATATTTCCTCGTTTCCGATTAAGAACCACAGTTCCTGAAATCGCTGGAGTAGCAACAGACATTGTACTCTAAATTCTGTAAATAAATAATCCGAAATATCCAAGGGCTTGATTCTTCACAGTGTTCTAAATGAGCGCTGCGGCTCGTACGACCAAAAACTTTGTATTCGATAGCTCACTTTTATAGGAATGTGACTGTACTGTGGTCAATGGATAGATAGTCCACGCTTCTAAAAACACAACACAACATTTAATTATTTACATAAAATTCAAAGGAGACTGGCAATGGTTGATACATTGCGCTTACGTCGTAACTTACATGGAGAACAACAACAACAAAACTGGCGGGGGATCCTCGCCCGCGCCCCTTCCAGTCCAAAGCGCTTGTAGCGCCCTCTCACAAATTATGATATACGGAGGAAACAACGACAAATACTATGAATGCCCTATTGTAGAGTAATCATATTGTAGCGAACTTAAGTGATTTATATATCAATTTCAATACATTTGAAATAGCATAATATCATTAAAATGCACTACAAACACATTTCCCAATTGACGACAAACACTGTGAATGCTCTATTGTAGAGTAATCATATTGTAGCGAACTTTAGTTATTTATATATCAATTTCAATACATTTGAAATAGCATAATATCATTAAAATACTTTGCAAACTATTTTTCTCAATAACGACAAATACTATGGATACCCTATTGTAAATAATATTGTAGTGAACTTTGGTGATTTATATATAAATTTCAATACATTTGAAATAGCATAATATCATTAAAATACTTTGCAAACTATTTTTCTCAATAACGACAAATACTATGGATACCCTATTGTAAATAATATTGTAGTGAACTTTGGTGATTTATATATAAATTTCAATACATTTGAAATAGCATAATATCATTAAAATACACTGCAAACACTTTTTCCCAATTGACGACAAATACTATGAATGCCCTATTGTAGAGTAATCATATTGTAGCGAACTTAAGTGATTTATATATCAATTTCAATACATTTGAAATAGCATAATATCATTAAAATGCACTACAAACACATTTCCCAATTGACGACAAACACTGTGAATGCTCTATTGTAGAGTAATCATATTGTAGCGAACTTTAGTTATTTATATATCAATTTCAATACATTTGAAATAGCATAATATCATTAAAATGCACTACAAACACATTTCCCAATTGACGACAAACACTGTGAATGCTCTATTGTAGAGTAATCATATTGTAGCGAACTTTAGTTATTTATATATCAATTTCAATACATTTGAAATAGCATAATATCATTAAAATACTTTGCAAACTATTTTTCTCAATAACGACAAATACTATGGATACCCTATTGTAAATAATATTGTAGTGAACTTTGGTGATTTATATATCAATTTCAATACATTTGAAATAGCATAATATCATTAAAATGCACTACAAACACATTTCCCAATTGACGACAAACACTGTGAATGCTCTATTGTAGAGTAATCATATTGTAGCGAACTTTAGTTATTTATATATCAATTTCAATACATTTGAAATAGCATAATATCATTAAAATACTTTGCAAACTATTTTTCTCAATAACGACAAATACTATGGATACCCTATTGTAAATAATATTGTAGTGAACTTTGGTGATTTATATATAAATTTCAATACATTTGAAATAGCATAATATCATTAAAATACACTGCAAACACTTTTTCCCAATTGACGACAAATACTATGAATGCCCTATTGTAGAGTAATCATATTGTAGCGAACTTAAGTGATTTATATATCAATTTCAATACATTTGAAATAGCATAATATCATTAAAATGCACTACAAACACATTTCCCAATTGACGACAAACACTGTGAATGCTCTATTGTAGAGTAATCATATTGTAGCGAACTTTAGTTATTTATATATCAATTCAATACATTTGAAATAGCATAATATCATTAAAATACTTTGCAAACTATTTTTCTCAATAACGACAAATACTATGGATACCCTATTGTAAATAATATTGTAGTGAACTTTGGTGATTTATATATAAATTTCAATACATTTGAAATAGCATAATATCATTAAAATACACAGCAAACACTTTTTCCCAATTGACGACAAATACTATGAATGCCCTATTGTAGAGTAATCATATTGTAGTGAACTTAAGTGATTTATATATCAATTTCAATACATTTGAAATAGCATAATATCATTAAAATGCACTACAAACACATTTCCCAATTGACGACAAATACTGTGAATGCTCTATTGTAGAGTAATCATATTGTAGCGAACTTTAGTTATTTATATATCAATTTCAATACATTTGAAATAGCATAATATCATTAAAATACGCTGCAAACTCTTTTTCCCAATAGACGACAAATACTATAAATGCCCTATTGTAGAGTAATCATATTGTAGTGAACTTTGGTGATCTATATATCAATTTCAATACATTTGAAATATCCTAATATCATTAAAATACACTGCAAATACTTTTTCCCAATTGACGATATATACTACGAATGCCCTATTGTAGAGTAATCATATTGTAGCGAACTTTAGTGATTTATGTATAAATTTCAATACATTTGAAATAGCATAATATCATTAAAGTACACTACAAACACATTTTTCTCAATTGACCATAATGTAACGGATTTCTTTGGAGTGCCCCTGTGAATGAACTATTTATGAACACACTTCATATTCAATACCGAACACGCCATGGTAAAACATCGTTAACATATATCAATGAATGAAAATCTGAGTATATTTACGCGAGTTAGAGCGTAGGCAGACAGACAGACAGATGGCCAGACGGCCAGTCAAACCGAATTCATAAAAAGTTTTCAATTTTGATGGAAAGTTATAAAAATTGCCCAATAGATAAAGAAACCTCAAAAATCGTCTGATTTGATTTTATAGCAACCTAGTTATAAAATGATTTTTAAATGAAAAAAAAAATATTAATATTGTGTTAAGAGGGAGTATACTTACGCGAGTTAGAGCGTAGAAAGACAGGCAGACAGATGGCCAGACGGCCAGTCAAACCGAATTCATAAAAAGTTTTCAATTTTGATGGAAAGTGGTAAAAATTGCCCAATAGATAAAGAAACCTCAAAAATCGTCTGATTTGATTTTATAGCAACCTAGTTATAAAATGATTTTTAAATGAAAAAAAAAATATTAATATTGTGTTAAGAGGGAGTATACTTACGCGAGTTAGAGCGTAGAAAGACAGGCAGGCAGACAGACAGACAGATGGCCAGACGGCCAGACAAACCGAATTCATAAAAAGTTTTCAATTTTGATGGAAAGTGATAAAAATTGCCCAATAGATAAAGAAACCTCAAAAATCGTCTGATTTGATTTTATAGCAACCTAGTTATAAAATGATTTTTAAATGAAAAAAAATTGTATTAATATTGTGTTAAGAGGGTGTATTCCAATCCAAACTGCTTATTTTTTTATTCATTTTAAAATTCATTTTTGCTTTCAAGCACCTCAAACTGGAAAATTCTCTTATTTAGAAGCTGCATAATGTGCCGTGCTTCTCGATTTTTTTTGATAAATGCAGAAAATATTGTAAAAAAAAGCTGTCAAAGTTGAGTTTTGAACCGAATTTTCCGAAGCGGGAGATCTGGGAATGAAAAAAATGGCCATACTGAGAAATAATTGCTTAAAAATCAAATTCTAATTAATTGAGCTAAAAATGAAATCACACGGCCTCTTAAAATTGAACTCAGAAATTTTCATGTTTTTCCTTTTAAAAATGAGTCTGAAAATGTCTCAGGAAATTTCGAGCTGTTGAGGGTGGGAAAATATTTTTTCGAATACACCCTTAAAACTCGAAACATACGGTACCCCCCGCCCCCAACCATCAAAACTGTATTGGAAATAAAAGTATAATTTTATATGCTAACAATTTTGCACATGTGATTTTTTAAAATCTAATAATATATTTTTGAACATAAAAAACGCTGAGATGTCAATTTCCGTTTACTAATCAAAAGCATTTTTAAAAGTTTTTTCTTTAGTAAAAGCAAAGTGTAATGAAACATAAAGTGCAATTATTTTTTTCCGGCTTTAGAGACTCTATTAAATTCTTCTGAAAGCTTTAGACAAGTTGTTAAACTTTTTAGTTTATGCTTTCCTCTACATGTAAAAATTAATTTTAAAAATTCAAAAAACTCGACTGTGTAAAAAGGAAACTAATTAATTGTTTTTCATCAATGTGAAACTTTTTTTTGTATTACTTATCTATTTTTTTATTATTATTTACTTGTATTGATGACTTTTAAGTTGTGTTTAATTGTTAATTCCTACCTATAAACACTGTTTTGATCAGACCTATAGATGTCTATGAAGATTAGAGTTGCAATAAAGCTAGAGATCCTTCCCTACACAACTTCCAGGTTGTGTAATATTTAAACGGAGCTTCTGACTGTAAAATAGTCAATGAAACATCGTCTTCATTTTGAAAGACCTATCCAACGATATGCCACTCAATAGGGTGCGTACTTTTTTTTTCGTCTTTACCGCCATTTTATATTTTACGGCCGCCATTTTGAATTTATAAAAGCAGAACCTAGCCTATAACCATCTAACGGTTAAGACGAATCGATAGAGACCTCATTCATTAAAATCCATACCGCCGTTGGGATGTTTCGAGGGTATAAAAAATCCCCATACCCAGATAAGCGTGAAACACATAACCCTTCTTGGCAGTCGGGTAATAATAAAAAGAAAAAAATATGAATCGCAAACGATTCCATTCACAGAATAGATGAAGATTCAGGCATTCGACAGCAAACCTAAAATTTGTGGACAAAGTGAAAGGAAATGGAATTTATATTAATATCTCTATTCATTGCATAATATGTTATCCGTGCTTTAAAATAATGGTAATAAATGAGGATTTTTTTTTTTTTTTTTTTTTTTTTTTTTGGAAATAGAAATCAAAAGATTCTACATAGTTCATACGTATAACTCATAGAACTGAATTGTCTAAATTATATTTTTCATACTTTTTATTAGTTCATTTGTTTAT
Source organism: Maratus speciosus (assembly GCA_963932465.1). Classification (NCBI taxonomy): domain Eukaryota; kingdom Metazoa; phylum Arthropoda; class Arachnida; order Araneae; family Salticidae; genus Maratus; species Maratus speciosus. The sequence continues at coordinate 468,343,315 of OZ010790.1, forward strand.
CTACCATCTAACAACAAATGCATGGCAATATCAAATATGTTCTGATTTTGGAAAGGAAAACTGTAGATTTGCAGAGTAATTTATGAGTGTTAAAAGGTCTATTCAGAAAAATGTGATAAAGATGTTCAGTAAATTTTTTGTAATTTTTGAAATTATTTACTATTAATTAGTTTGAAAAAATAGTATATACATATTTATTCCAAACAAAAATTTTGATTTTAGTATCTGAATAAGAGTTTTCGTAGTAAAAATAAAGTACAATAAACTTGAGAACAAATTGAATTATCTTCTTTAAGACAATAAAGACATTATTAAATTCTTTCGAACATATTATCAGTATATCATTGTTCATACTTGTAATATAACTTATAGAACTGATTTGTCTAAATTATATCTTGCATATTTTTTATTAGCCCTTTTGTTTATCTAACATCTAACAACAGATGCATGACAATATAAAATATAACCTAATTTTGGAAAGAAAAACTGTAGAATTGCAGTAATTTATGAGTGTTATAAGTTCTATTCAGAAAAATGTGATTATTTACAATTATTTAGTTTGAAAAAAGAAGAGTATATATTTTTTTTCCAAACAATAATTTTAATTTTAGAATCTGAATAAGAGCTTTTGTAGTAAAAATGAAGTACAATAAACTTAAGAACAAATTGAATTATCTTCTTTAAGCCAATGAAGACATTATTAAGGGGTCTCAGGACCCTTAAAATCGGAAAAATTGAAAAAAAAAAAAAGAAAAAACAAGATCTTTTTCAGCATTTAATATCTTAAAATGTACATGATTTTAAAACACAATCTTTATTGGAATGAAAGATATAAGTATGTTCTTTCATTTCATGCATAAAAAAAAGAAAAATCCAAAATGCAGAATTAGCATTTATAGGGGGCTAAAAACTGTCAAACATTTGACGAGCAGAAAATTGATATAACAGCTTATGCGCAGGATAATAAAATAAATATTTCAACAAGAATGACAATTTTGGTGCCTACGTATACCCTAGATTGCAATAATCACTCTGAACTTAAATAAATTTGTATTTAACCCCTTGGGGACGAGCGGCACGTATACGTGCCGCATGAAGCGCTCAGAATCCTTGTTTTTCCTCACCAGTAAAATTTTACTGTAAAATTTGCCTTATTTAATCAGCGTATTTTCTCGATTCAAGAAGACACAAATTTCTGTTTTAAAAAAACGGTGACAAAAGATTAAAAATTTCGTAAAAGGCTCCCGTCCCGAAGGGGTTAAAGCATTTCTATATTTTTAATACAAAGTTGTTAGTTAATACAAAATTTTGAAAATTTCAACAGTATAAACACATTAAAAAATATTTGTTTGAGCAGTAAAAAGGAAATTTTTGGGTTCAGTTTATAAAAACTAACGTGAAACATATGTTTTGAAAATTTCATGAAAAATATTAATAAATTTTTGAGATATCTTGCGCGTTATGCCCAAAAACGTCGTTTGGAGAAAAATGACTTCAAAGTTCGGAAAAGCCGTTGCAGCTGTTGAGCCGGTATAATTCTAAAAGCCATAACTTCTGTTCTAATGGGAAGTTCATGGAAATAATTATATTAAAATGTTTAGAAAAGGTAGGGGTTTAACATCTAAAAAAATTTAAATTTCGACAATTTTGAAGCTTTAATAATCTTGAGACCCCTTAAATTCTTCTGAAACTTCAGATATACCAGTATATTATCAGTATATCATTGTTCATACTTGTAATGTAATTTATAGAGCTTATAGTACCTGTAACCGAAACCTGTAAACGAAGTACCTGTAAACGAAATTGAAAAAGTTGAAAACGGCCTGCATACAGATCGACTGAATTGTCTAAATTATATCTTTCATATTTTTTATAAGCCCATTTATTTATTTAACATTTAAAAACAGATCCATGACAACATCAAATATGTCCAGATTTTGGAAAGAAAAACTGTAGAGTTGCAGAGTAATTTATGAGTGTTATAAGATCTATTCAGAAAAATGTGATAAAGATGTTCAGTAAATTTTCTCTAAATTTTGAAATTATTTACAATTATTTAGTTTGAAAAGAAGAGTATATATATTTATTCTAAACAAAAAATTTCATTTTAAAATCTGAATAAGAGTTTTCGTAGTAAAAATAATGTACAATTAACTTAAGGACAAATTGAATTATCTTCTTTCAGACAATGAAGACATTATTAAATTCTTCCGAAAGTATTAGAAATACATGCTTTTCTCAATAAAGTGAAGAACAAATATGAATAACAAAAGCTTTCAGCCGTAGAATCGATCAAGATTCATCTATTTCAATGCAAACCCAAAATGGTTGAAGAAAATGACAAAAGTGGAATTTATATTAAAATCTCCATTCATTAGATTGTGTGACCTAGGTGCTTTGAAATAATGAAAATGAATGAGAAAAATTAATTTGCTTGCGGAATAGAATTTAATTGATACCAATTATCTCATATTTGTAATATAACTCGGAATAGTTAAAAATAAATTGTCTAAATTGCCTTGTAGAATTGTCCAATTCAAATTAAAAACATCTTATGTAAAAATATGTAACCAAGTCTTGTGTTTCCTTAATCATAAAAAATTCCGAGATCACCTAGAACTAATTCTAGCTCTCTTATTAACTCTGACATTTTCATTCAGAAATCAGTCTTAGTTTCTACATCTTTAGTTAAAGAATATTGTGGCTTGGCAATTAAGCAGCACGGGAGTATTACGGCTGTTGCTAAATTTTAATAATCACGTTTATTAATAAAGTATTGCATAAAATACAGAATGATGCAAAATGAAGGGGACAAAATGCATATTAGCAATCTCATTCATTTTGCATCATCCTATCGAATTTATATTAGCACTGAGTATATATGTATTTGTAGCTTCAACTTAATTTTACATAACATTGCAATCCCGTGTACGAAATCTCTTTCGCGGTTGAACTGGATGCTCAGAGTTTTGAGTGGTTTTCTAAGGATGTAACGGGGAAACAAGCAAGATCTCCCCTTTTAGAAAGACCTCCACTCAAGGAATCCCTCCTTCAAGATTAAGAGCCTACTTCAATCACACGAAAAGACCCGTTCGCTAATGCTATTCCTATGGAAGAAATTTATAAAGATATCTCGGTCGCATTTCAATATTTTTAGGTGATTTTTTTTTTTTTTTTTTTTTTTTTTTTTTTTTTTTTTTTTTTTTCAGTGGCTAGCTGAGGTCGATCTGTAAAAAGGCCATTTTTTATTTTTTCGATTTTCATTGGGGATTTTTTTCAAGAAGATGCTTTCATTTTAGGAACCGGTTCTGAAAATGAAAGTGTCCTGATTAAAAATACCTGTAAACGAAATTGAAAAAGTAGAAAACGGCCTGCATACAGATCGACCTCAGCTAGCCACTGAAAAAAAATCATCTAAAAATATTGAAATGCGACCGAGATATCTTTATAAATTTCTTCCATAGGAATAGCATTAGCGTATGGGTCTTTTCGCGTGACTGAAGTAGGCTCTTAAGGGTGCGTGCAAAAGGATAAAGTGCTCCATATCCTACGAAAGCAATATAAATGTCATATGGTCTTTCTTTTTCAACCGTTCTATGGTTACCAACAAAAGAAAGGGGAATCTCAACAGTTGAAAGAGGAGGAGAAGATGGTTACGTCTAAAAGGTTTTCGACCGATTCGAATACTACGAGAGCAATAAAACATAAAAAGCAGCGTCTGACCAGAACAAAGAGGCCTCCATTTGTCGGATACGTGTATTTTGACATTAAAGCCCTCGCGTTTATAATCAGCCTTAATCAAATAATCCCGTTCCATAACATAGTAAATTGTGATAAGTTTCCTGTGCTGCATATTTGCCAAGTCACAAAATATTCTTTTACGAAAGATGTACAGACTAGTAATGATTTGTGAATGAAAACGTCAGAGGATATACATAATTGATATGAAAGTACTTTAGGTGCAATTGATGGGCAATCTAAAAATATATATTAAACTAAAAAAAAAAATAAAAAACTATTTTTCTATTAAGGATTTTCTATTAAAAATAATTGTCCTTATGTTCTGTGCACCGGGTAGTCTATGCTGTAACCCGGCTAGGATTCCTAGGTTATTATAATGGTACTTTTCCATTATAGGGGGCTTGGCGAAATGGCAAAATGGCCTTGGCGAGAGAAAGAAATTTTGCAAAATATTTTCTAGCGTCCTATCCACTGTTTCATATATATTGTCTATGTTTTTAATATTTATACAATTTATTTTACATAAAAAAGCCATTTATCTATTTTTATACAAAAACAGAAGTAAATTTTATATAAAAATAATTATAATAATATATATAAATAAAATGTTTAGATATATATAAATACATCTATAAAAAATCTTAAAGGCTCACTAGGTTTGTTTTTATATCTGTTTATATTATTTGGCAACAAATCTCACATTCTGAAGGTCGAACTGTGAAAAACTTTTCTTTTTAAAAAAGCGCCAATGCCACTGTACTGGAAAATTACCGTTATAACGTTCATTCAGTAAAATGTTAAAGCGGACTTCAACAAATTTGCTGTATATTTTGAGTTTATTTGAAAAATTTCGCCCAATATGAAAAATGAGTACATATGCTGATTTAAAATATCTTAAATTTAATGTTAGATTAAATGAAAAGAAGAATACTTCTCTAAAATGTAGTAACATAATGAAGTAATTTGAGGCAGAGTAAAACTTCCTGACAATCACATAGTTATATTTTGAACAAATACACTTAATTATGAAAACGCTTTTTTAATGAAACTATGTATACAGTTTTAATAAAATAAAGAACGAAGGTATTCCCATAAAAATGTATTTGAAATATAAGCATACTTTTAAATATAATCAATATATTAATATGTGTAAAATGTTTAAATCCAATATGTTTCCGGATTTAAAAAAAGCTTTTATTTCGATTTCTTTTTTGCAAACTACGAGCGTTTTCTAAATCATTTTTAGTAAAGTAAAGTGCAATAAAAATTGAAGATGAAATGGAATTATCTTCTTTAAGCGTGTGAAGACTTTATTAAATTCCTTCGATAGCTTTAGAATGTATGCTTTTCTTTAAAAAAGTGAAGGAAAGATGAATCCCAAAATCACACGGCTGAAAATCAATGAAAACTCGTACATAGTACATTCGAATGCAAACCCAAAATGATTTGAAGAAAATAAAGCGAAATGGAATTTACATTAATATCGCTTACTCATTGTAATGTTGCATCTTCATTGCTTTGAAATAATGAAATGAATGATCAAAATTAATTTATTAATGAAATAGAAATTATTAGATTCCACGTAGCTCATTTTTATTGACCCCTTAACTGTTTAATTTCTTTTGACACCATAAATTAAAAATAAGAAAAAAAAAACATTATTTTATCTATACTAAAATATTTGCCTTATATAATAAAAAAATGTCTGAGAATTAATAAACAGAAATTTACAGTTACAAATTAGTGGTGTCAAAAAGATTTTAGCAACGAAGGAAACAAAATCTTCTTGCCCGAATTGGGTTCGGGCAAAACAGTTAAGTGGTTAAGACTTTCCAACAAAGTTGAAAAGTGTTTATGAATTTGGTTTGTCTGTCTGTCCGTCCGTGCTCTAACTAACGTAAACATAGTCCGATTGACATCAAATTGATAGATGTTATTGGGTATTACTATGGCATGTTCGGTATTGAAGATGAAGTGTATAGCATTTACGGTTCATTTACAGAGGCGCTCAAAATAATTCCGTTACATTACGGTCTATGACGGGAAATCGTTTGCGGTGTATTTCAATGATATTACAGTATTTAAAAAAAAAACGAAATTTATATATATCACTGAAGTGAACTACATGGCACTTACTGTAGAATATGGCGTGCATAGAATATACCGTTCATTTACAGGGACACACAAAAATATTTGGCTACAGAAGAAATTGAACTATTGAAACCTATGAACAAAAATTGCTGGAAGTTGTTTCCAGTTGTGATACGCGTTTTTAAATTGAACTATTTTTAAAATATTGCTAGGTGCGGATAAATTCTATAGTTTATATATAGGGCTGCACAAAATTTCTCAAGTATATTTCCGTTTACTCACGGAAATGGCTGAATGGAAATTTTCACCTGTGCTATTCGTTTCAATTAACTAATTTTTATTATACTGTGTAGTATACATACAAATCCATAGATCATATACAGGCCTGCACAAAAACAACAACAACAACAAATTTTTTTTCGACTTTTGATTTTAATAGCCGAAATTGTATTTTCGAATACGTTATGTGTTTTTCAAATTGTTTACTTAGACATCATCTTTCTCTTTATTAAACTGTGAAGTTTTGTTACAGAATACTGAATGTGTTGGAAAGTGTTACATAATCTATTCTGGACGCATGATTTTTTGTTCGTGTTAAAATTTCACTTCATGGTGTAAATTATACCTTTCGTTTTTTGTAGTAGCCCATTAACACTAGAACCGCCGGAAATTTTACTCAAGTGTTATAAAAATATTTTACACCAGAATTTTTATTAAAAACAATCTAAGTTATTTATTTAACTTATTTCTCCGTGGTACATATTTAACTTATTTTAGAAAGAAATTTCTGGTTCGAATCGAAGTATTTTTATTTGGTATCGGTCAAAATGACAGCTATGGCGGTTCTAGTGTTAACTTAATAATAATAATCTAACAACAAATATACAACGATACTAAATAATGTGACACTGTTAAAGGAAAAAAAAAAAAAAAAAAAAAAAAAAAAAAAAAAACGCCACTTAAAAGGTGAAAACTGATTTATCAGCAATGTAAAGAAATGTATTCGAAATAATTTTGTTAAGGAATTCAGTAAGTTTGCTGTACATTTTGAAATTATTGAGCAATTGCTCAGATTGAAAAAAAAAAGTACTTATATTTATCTGAAATAAATATCTTAATTTACCCAACTGAAATAAAGAAACATAATCTAAGTGCCTAAACAGTTAAAAATTAATAATAAAAAAAAAATCTTTAAAAATTAGCTAAAGTTATAAAATAGAAGCTATAAAATAGATGTGATGGTTGTGTTTTTTAACTTTTGATAATTGATTATTATGTATTTTATAGCGCTGAATCCTAAAATGACCTTCATTTTTAACCGTCAAGCTTTTTCGCAAATGAAGGATTCTTACAGCTTAAAAATTCAGGAGTCTGGTGAGGACGGCAAGGGATTCTTTCACCACGTTGAGATATGTAGTAAGTACTACACTTTATAGACGATTGGGGTATCACCTTAGACGTAACTGGCCTTTATGAAATTGCAGAAGTGATTCTATTAAATTGCTGACTATTGCTGAATGGTACACCGAGATGAACCCCTCAGTGAACATGTGGAGATATGTAGTATTACACTTTATAGACGATTCGGAAATCACCTTAGACGTAACTGGTCTTTATGAAATTGTAAAAGTGATTCCATTAAATGGCTGACTATTGCTGGATGGTAAACCGAGATGAACCCCACAGGGAACGTAGAGGGTAAAGCGCGAGACAGAGCATGAGAGATCCAAAGAAACTTCCACACATGTAATAGCATTGTAAGGATTTTAAATACACAATATTTTACACGTTTAGTTGTAAAAATTCATAGTATAAGCCGAAAAATTAATAAATTATTATGAAAGAAAAGTTTTACATTATCTCAGGTTTTGGCAATATTTGGACTTTTTAAAAATTAAAAAAATTGCGCTTTTCGAAAATCCTGACGTGATAGTAAGAAATGAAGGTCATTTTCAGAATCAGTGCTACAAAATACATAAGAAGTAATTATCAAAAGCTATAAAAAACACAACCATCACATCTACTTTTTAGTATCCGATTTTCGCTATTTCTTGAATTTTTAACTTTGAAATTTATGATTTGTGAAAAATTCTGACGTGGTGGTTAAAAATGAAGGTCATAGGTCAGTTTCGGAATCAGCGCTACAAAATATATACGAATCAGTTATCAAAAGCTTAAAAACATGACACAACCCAAATTTTGCAGGCTAGTGTTATTTAAAGATTTAATAGTTATATTTGAAAAATTTTGTATTATATATATCATGGTAAAAATATATATATAAATTAATTAAGGGGACCTTCTACATTAGGAAAAAAAAAAAAAAAGCACATTTTTATGATTTTTTTGTAAGAAAACTGCATGATGGATCTTTTTGAAATTTTAACAGTTTATTGTACATATCTTGAGGTAAATACAAGAATTTTTTTTATTAGATTCTGTTGCTTCTACTCTAAGTTATAAACAAATATGCTCAACTGCTTTGGAAAACTTAGTTTGGGCGGTGGGCATGATAGCGCCTTGTAAAATTATCTGAAACACAAAAATAATTTTTTTTTCGTAAATTTCGTGAGTATAGCTTCTAATTAAATTAAAGGAACCCATAAATTAATTTTAAAAAGCTATGGATTGGCTGATTAAAAAACAATTTTTTAAAATAATTTTAGTAAAAGCTTTAATTCATATCGAAGGCAATTAAATAAGCTTTAATTTAAAAAAAAAATCACGATGATCCATTGAGCAGTTTTTTTTAATCTTGCCCACCGTGTCAACCACATTTTTTGACACGGTTGGCAAGATTAAAAAAAACCTACTCAATGGATCATATTGATAATTTTTTTAATTAGAGCTTATTTAATTGCCTTTGATATAAATTAAAACTTTTACTAAAATTATATAAAAAAAATATTAAAAAATAAGAACGAATTTTTTTTAACATTTTTTTTTTTTTTTTGAATCAGCCATTGCATAACTTTTTTTTAATAAATTTATGGATTCTTTTAATTTAACTAGAAGTTATACTCACGAAGTTTACGAAAAAAAAAATACTTTTTGTGTTTCAGATAATTCTACAAGGCGCTATCATGCCCACCCTCCAGCAGTTGAACATCTTTATTTATAACTTAGAGTAGAAGGAACAAAATCTAATAAAAAAAATTCTTGTGTTGTGTGAGACTAATAATAAGCTAGAAGCAGCAGGAGTCTTTCGGTAGCTTCATCGCCCCGAACCCTACCTTCCCGATTTTCGGTGTCTTTAATTTGTGTAATTTCCCTTTTAAATTTGTCCGGTATCAATTTTTGAATTTTTTTTTTCATTCTGGCATCCGCAAAAGAGTCGGACAAGAGTAGAAGAATAAAAGGCTGCGGACGAAGATGGGCCGCTCGCCGCGGCGGTTGACCCACCCAACCGCCCCCAACCGCCGCGGTAGCTTCATCGCCCCGAGCTCTCCCTTCCCGCTTTTCGGTGTCTTTAATTTGTGTAATTTCCCTTAAATTTATTCAGCCTTTTATTCTTTAACTCTAGTCCGACTCTTTTGCGGAAGCCAGAATGAAAAAAAAAAAAAAAAAAATTAAAAATTGAAACCGGACAAATTTAAAAGGGAAATTACACAAATTAAAGACACCGAAAAGCGGCGAAGGGAGGGCTCGGGGCGATGAAGCTATCGAAAGACTCCTGCTGCTTCTAGCTTATTGTTAGTACCTTAAGATATGTACAATAAACTGTTAAAATTTCAAAAAAGACCCATCATGCAGTTTTCTTACAAAAAAATTCATAAAAATGTGCTTTTTTTTTGGTCTCCTAATGTAGAAGGTCCCCTTAAAGGTATTCCAATGGGGGAAACTGCAGTTCGATATTTACTTATACATGTATGAGAAAGATATTGCAACGAACGAGGAAATGAAAAATTTTCGTTATATTGACGACATTTTAATAGTTAGATGTAACGATATGAAAAAGAATAACTTCGACTGTTATCCGAATAGTGTAAATTTGAAATTGGCGTCAAAAAGTTAAAAAAAAAAAAAAAAAAAAAAAAAAAAAAAAATTAGATATTGAGAAAAATAGTTAATTGGAGAGCTATCCTGGGAAATTTTTAAATGGTTTGTTGTATAACTTCGTAAAGTACAAGCGTTATTGCAAAGATATAGAGGATTTGTTGAGGCGAAGGGATGAGTAAACTGTCAGTTTGACTGTTTTGTGGTGATGTGCACGTTTGATGGAGTTTTGTCGACTAGGTGAATTTTCTTTCCCCTGTTTTTATTTCAAATATTTAGTTTGTTTTTCCATTTGGTTTTGAAAGATATCGAGGAGTGTTGCGCACGCAAAACTAGTTCAACCCCGCTGAGCATGTCTCAAGCCATGCCACCTGTCTCCATTGGTTTAAGTTTTTTACGTTTTAAGTTATTTCATATTGTTTAAAATTATCCGATTTGGTGTCGTGAGATGTCGGGTTTGTTTTTAAGTTAATTAAATTGTTGTCCTTTTGTTCAGTTTATTTATTTTTATTTTGGATCAGTTCAGTGGTTTTGTATATTATGGTATAGTTTATGGATATATATATATATATTTCTACTTCAGAAATTAACCGTATTTTACTAACGATATCGTAATATTGCCCTTGAAAACGAGTTACGAAACATTAGTTCCATTTTTATTCATGATAGTTCTCCCTTTTTGCATTTATTTTGTAGTTTTTCTTATTAAATTAATGTATATTCCATTTTGAGATCCTACATTTCGTACAATGAATTTATTGGTGCTGACAATGATTCATTTTTTCTGGTCTTTTTTCATTGGATAAATTGTTTTGGTTACAAATAGCTTGACGAAATATTTCAAATATTTATTATTTCCTACATATTTATCGTTATTTATTTATTCTTCTTATGCATTCATCTTCCAGGTAATATTTACCTTTTGCATATTTTAAAGGTTATGATTTTTTAATACTTCATTTATAAGTGATTGGATCTAGTCTTTAAAAAATTCATTAGTGATTAGTTAATTTAATAATTGTTGATCCAAACTTAATTGCCGAAACGTCAGTGAAGGCTTACTGTGGAGACACGAAAAGTTTTGATTTCCGTTTGTCTGTCTGTCTGTCTGTCTGTCCGTCTGTCTGTCTGTTCCGCGATAACTGCCGCAAAAAGCATCCGATCGGCTTGAAATTAATTTGGCATGTTGATGAGGTATTCGGACTTAGCTGTATGGTTTTTGGTTAAATTTGGTTCATTCGTTCGGGAAATATAGAACATTTTATTTTGCTCTGTAATGCTTTTCAATGGCAAGTCAGACGATTTTTCAAATTTTCATTTGTTCAAAGAAATGGCTCATATAAAAAATGGATTTAAATGGTAAATTTTGGATGCTGAAATTTTTAAATAAGAGTAGTAAATTATTCCTATTAGTTTGCAATTTTGTCAAAACATTTGTCAGAGCTTTTAAATTAGGTGTATAACTTATGATGGAATTTTATACATGTGTTCGAATTATAAAACATTTTATTTTATGAATTTACTTATATTTCATTTTTTTTTCTTTTAATCGTTGCGTAGCAACTATATCTCATCTAAAAATATCATAAATGTGAAAGTATGTATGGTTTTTTAAGTCAAATCAAAGTTAAAAGGAATGAATTAATGAATGCCTTTGTAGCCTTTGTATAGATATTTGCATATAGATTGATTTAAACGCAGAAATGAAAATAGTATTTATATACTATATAGAATAATATTTTTATTTATGTATTCAACTATTTTGATTATAAAGGGAAAAGTTCGTTATTTTCATACAGAATAAACTGACATTATTCTATTAAACTTTATAAACTTTATCGTTGCCAAAAAAAAAAAAAAAAAAAAAAAAAAAAAAAAAAAAAGGAATAACAATTTCTCCCGAAGAGTTCATTTTAATTTGTAAGATTCACTGCAAATAGAGGCATCTTAAATTTAGACACATATGTGACTGAAAAAGAATTTCAGTCACTTAAGTGTCTGAATCTGAAAATTCAGACATAACAGACGTCTAAATTTAAGACACATAAATGTCTTACTATGATCATGCTATAAACGAACCGAGAAACATGTGTAAATTATCCAACAACCGTCTGATTTTAAGACGGTACGCTCCAAGCGATAGTTAAACATCATCTTTGGTACTATTCTTAACAGCCAATCAGAACGCTGATTTCCGCGCGTGTCATCTACAGCACCTTCATGAGATAAGAACAGAAAGAATTAAATTTTCACCGCCGCCATTGCTTGGATTAAAAGGATATGTGTTAATCTGGGTATTTATAGAACGAACGAGTAAGTCATATTTAATTCTAATATTTTATTCCGATAGATTTCTATACCTTTGAATATGAGTGAAATCGTTTATAAAAATTTATCTCTTTTCTATAGTTTAATGCTAAATTTTTGATTTCACTAACGGTCGTCTGTTATATGCCTTCTTAATGTAACGGAATGAAATATAATTGTTTTGAAAATTAAATAGCAATGCTGTAATTCTATTTGCTTGACGTTTGTAAATAAACGAATGAGTGATAGTTTAATCTTCATTTTCGATAGGGTGATGTGAAATAATTATAATTTGTCTTTGCTCAAAAACAAAACTTGCAACATAGGTTTGAAAAGTTGAATGATTCATCGCTTCATTTATCAGAGATAAAAACATTAAATTGAAGCCATTTGTAACTGTGTTTATTCTATGTTTTTTACTGTTTACTGACTATAAACGCTTGTAGTATATGACATCAGGCATGTATTTTATTTTTTGTTATTATTATTATTTTGGAGCTAAATATGATGATTCATATTATTATGATATTAGGAAAAGTTTTCAGATTGAAAAAAAGCATTAATATTGTGAAATTTGACTGTATATATTGCAGTTTTTAATCACGGAAAGATTTATTCTTATTGATTTTTTAATTTATTATTGAAAATCGTAAATTTTGATATCCAATGTTTCAGATTTAACATTTACCAAATTTCTAAAAATAATTTGAATTTTTTATATCATCCAGTAAAATTTTCGAAACATTAAACAAACGGAGAAACATTTTATTCATATTTTGCAGTTTACGTTGCTGTTTAGCAGTATAATTATAAAGTTTAATTAATATTTTTTGTGTTTTTTAAATTGGTATATTAATTTTTGTAATTTATATGCAAGCATTTTTTTTGCGATATTTTGTTCATGATTTAAAATTTTTAAAATTGAGTAATGCGAGAAATAATTATTAAATTTCCTTTTACTGCAATCGAATTTGCAACGGTTCTGGTACAAGTAATTGTTGGCACTAAAAAAAATTACACATGATAATTTAGACATAAATAAAGAGTTGTTTATGCCTTGATATGAAGTTTATGTATAAAACTGCCTTATATTTTTAAAAGTTCGTATTTACTTATATGATACAGTATTAAATATATTTTTAAGCCATTTAATAACTGCTTTTTTATGTTCAAAACGTTTTTCAAACAATTAAGAATAGTACGTATACTGTCTGATGTATTTTTTTTTTTTTTTTTTTTTTTTTACTTTCTATTTTCTTCTGTTTTTTGTTTTTTTTTTTTATTTCTTAGATCATTATTTTCTTATCAAATATATAAAATCTATTTAGCTCATATTCAAAGGATACAAATTTTACAGGAATAAAAAATAAAATAAATTAAATATGACTTATATCGTGTTGTTCCATAAAAAAGAATAATAATGATATACATTTTTAAGCAATAGCGGGTGAAAATTTTAAATTGAATACGGAATATGTTTAAAGAAAATTATATACATATTCCGAAGAATGATATATAAAATTAGATACCAAACTGGTGTTTACTTTTAACTAAGCATGACAAATTACCACATATTTAAAAAGAAAAAAAAATATTACACATGTTTACTACTTAAAATGACTTAACTATTTTATTTATATGTACTTAAATGACAAATACAAAAATGGCTAAGTTTTGAAATTAGAAGTAATTTTTTTTTCTCAATGCTATTAAAATAGAATATTTATTTACTATTTTATTATTTACTCATGGTTATATAGCTGTTGTGATTATAATCTGATGCATATGTAAAATTGCCTATGGGGCAAAATCTAATTTTTAAATTATATGAATTTTCCTTTTTTGGGGGGCGGGACGGGAGGGGGATTTTCTTGCCCATTTTCGCGTACACGGGATTTTTTAAATCTCTTTCGACATTCCACCGACTATGATAAATATTTTGAACTTTTAGAGTAGGACAAGATAAAAAAAAAAAAAAATATATATATATATATATATACCTTAAAAACCCTTAATAGCGGACACTTCGGGACCGCGAAATTTGTCGGATAATCGGAGATGCCTGCTTTTGTGAGGTAAAAATAATACAAATATGTATGCCTTGCGGATCAAAAAAGTATTCGCTAAATCGAAGTATCCGCTATTCGGGAATGTCCATTAACCTCCATAACGGATACTCCCGAATACCGGGCATCTGTATTTAGCTAACAATACTGCAGGGTTGCATTTTTTGCAAAAGGACTCCTTGATTAAAGCATGGGTAGTGCCCCGTTCTCTTACGATTTTAGTTCCCTCAAATTTCATGTGCAATATTTGCGAAGCTTATATTTTAAATCTGTTTCGAAATTGTACTGATTATAATCAATATTTTGAACTTTTAAAGTAAAGTAAGATTAAAAACAAAATTTTAAAAAATCTAATATTTAGATAAATATTTTCTCTTTTTAATCTTATTCTACTCCTGAAACAAAATACTCATTATAATTAGTACAATGTCGTAAAAGATTTAAATTATCAGCTTTATGAAAATTGCATACTAAAATTGGGAGCACCAGAAAATCAGGCGGTATGGGGGTAGAGGGGGCAGGACAACGGCCAGATATTTTCCCAGTATTCAGCGTGGTCAAACATGGCTACATAAAATGCTTACAAAAAATGTCTGCGATTCAGACGTTTCAAGTGTCTGAAATTCAGTCGCAAAAAGTGTCTGAAAAAATTCAGACATTTTAAAATGTCTGAAAATTGAACACTCCGTTTCAGACACTTAAGTGACTGAATTTCAGACATTTTAATTTACAGTGTTTTCACGTGCAAAGGGAAAATGCAGCAAATTACAAATAATAAAAAAGATAAATAGGACAGGAATGAATACATATAAATATTTCACACCAAATACCACCTAAAATAATTTTTGTAGTGGTATTTTCCCACACTACGAAGAAAGATTCCTCGATTTACACGATTTTACTTGGCCTTCCTTTTCTCAATGGTTGCCATTTCATTTTCGCAATTGCGTATATTAATTGGCACAAAATTTTACATTTTTATGACTGAGGTATATATAAGGCCATACATATAAGAAATTCCGTATTGTTTCCTATAAAATGTGATAAAGTGTTGGTTAACTATATATGTTTCTATTAAGAGGAGCAGAGCTGCCAAGCCTCCGGCGTTCTGGATACCAGTATTTTAATACAAAAAATGTTACTTTATTTAATTGAAACATTTGCGCGATTTAAAAGAACAACATTTTCTGTAAGGTAATACTGTTGTGCAAAAAGCCTGAGACTTGCCATGTCTGGTGGGGAGTGAAATGTTTTATTTAATGCATTTATCTCTATTTTAATGCTACGTGAACAACGTCCCGTGTAACAGCTTGTAGAGTGTAAAATAAATTATTAAAATAATCCCTATTACGAAAAATGAAACAAAATGCCCGGCTAAGGGAAATAAAAGGTTAGTTAACCTTTCGTAATTTGACCTGAACACAGGTGTGCATCAAATTTCAACGGTGTTTGTAACATCACGATTTTAAATTAAATGTGGATACTATTAAAAAGCTATCACAAAAAATACTTAACGGCGCCATATCACATTTATCTATTTAGTCAATTGGAAGTGGACACGATGATGAATTATTAACCGTTAGGTTTAGGACTCCCCCTACTTTAGGGTGATTTTAGTAAGTTAATGCTATCGAGTACATTTTTAGATATTTAGATTAGATCTTAGATATAAATATTGCAGAATGGTAATCAAAATTATTTTTTGGAAACAAAAATTATAAAGGTATTAGATTTCTAAATTAGATGTCTCAGTTTAGATTTCCAAAAGTTCTTTATCCATTAGATACAGGTGTTTGTGGTTAGCAGGCAAGTAAATACTGCTGTATGGATATTAGGATAACGTAAAATGCTTGACCAAATTGTTGCTTATCCTTATAAATCGCAGTGTAAAAATGAATCTAAGATATAGGATAATCATTAACTCAATCAATAGAAAATTACAAATGCAAAATAAATTACACAACGGGGGGTTCACGGGGGCGGGGGGCACCCCCGTGAAGAAATTTGCTTTATTATATAAAAATTACTAGAATAAGTAGCTCGTGAGAATTTCAGAATATCATTACATAACAACGTGTTTAAGTTAACGCTTCTAATGGCTGAAACCATCGAAATATTTTTTTTCTCCTTCTATAAATGTTTGTGTAATTTAAAAGTTTAAATTTTGTTTTTGTAGAAAGATTAATATTAAGCAAAATTTGCTAAAAACAATAAGTTGCAGAGATGACGTTGAGGCTCTTGATCTGCAGATTTACTAGTATATAATATCTTACAATCTATAAAAAATATGGACAACACAATATAAATGTCTTTTCTGTAAGGTAGAAGCCACTCCCTTAGCCAATGATGTATTCTGAATAAAAACGAGAATTCTCGTTTCCCGTCGCTAATGTGTTAAAATAAGCTGTGAAGAGTTTTTTTTTCCCCGTAGACCACATTTTAATCGACCACTTTTGTGTGACCCTGAAAAAAACATATGCTTTGCACCCCATATACTACAAAAATGTTTCAAAAATACATATCAATTTTATTATTTTGTAACAGAGTAACATCATTAAAAAACGCCACAAAAGGATTTTCTTCAAAGATTGTAATATTATGAATAC
This sequence comes from Maratus speciosus, assembly GCA_963932465.1. Classification (NCBI taxonomy): domain Eukaryota; kingdom Metazoa; phylum Arthropoda; class Arachnida; order Araneae; family Salticidae; genus Maratus; species Maratus speciosus. The sequence continues at coordinate 468,360,122 of OZ010790.1, forward strand.
TTTTGAGTTCCCTGTACGCATGCTGTAAGTGCTACACATAACATATTTTATAGTAACCAGGTTCTAGTGCACCTTAATAAAGTATATAAATTTCATTACGTTTAAAATTGTGTAACATTATTAAAATACACCGCAGACGATTTTTCCCAAAGACTATAATGTAACGGAATAGTTTTGAGTGCCCCTGTAATTAAGATATGAATGCTACACTCTTCATTTTTAATACTAAACATACTTTGGCAAACCTCAATAACGTATATCAATTACATGTAATCCCGACTATATTTACGCGAGTTAGAGCACGTAGAGAAACACGGCAGGCGACAGATAGAAAAACTGAAGTCATAAATACTTTTCATCCATGTTGGAAAGTGTTAAAAAGGATTTACATGCCTTTAACTGTACTTTTTTTCACTTATAGCATGGTTAAACATTAGTTTAAACATCCTAATCCATGCGATAGCAATAACATATTAAAAGCCCCCCAAAATATGCATATCTGGAGATCTATAAATCTACTGGAAAATAATTCATTATCGTGCCTACTGTTAATTGCATAAATTGCATCGATTTGGCGCGATAAAATATTTTTTGTGATAGCCTTTTAATAGTACCTGCAACAAAATTAACGTAATTTACTAACTTCATTCATATTTGACGCAATGATAGGCTACGAATAACAGTCGCTAGGCAACGCAGAAAAGGAAAAAAAAGAAATATGTATCATGTAAAACAAGAAAATTAATTTAAAAATTCTTTATATTATTGGAATACATGTATAAATGTCCTCAAAACATTATACAAAACATTATAAATAAAAAAATCTGATAGATATATTGATAAAACTTCAATATAATAGGAATAATTTAAAACCCTTATTTGGAATTTTAGTATCCATAATTTGACATTTAAATCCATTAATCAAACGTGCCATTTTCTTTCAACTAATCGAAATTTGAAAATCGTCTGACTTGCCGTAGAAAAGCATTATAAAGAAAAATAAAATCTTCTATATTTTCAGAACGAATGAACCAAATTTAACCAAAAACTATACAGCTACGTCCGGGTATCTCACGAATATGCCCAATTAATTTCAAGCTGATCGGGTGCTTTTTGCGGCAGTTATCGCGGAACAGACAGACAAACGGAAATCAAAACATTTCGTGTCTCCACAGTAAGCCTTCACTGACGTTTCGGCAATTACAATTCCATGCATGATACAGACATTATATATACTAGTAAATCTGCAGATCAAGAGCCTCAACGTCATTTCTGCAACTTATTGTTTTTAGCAAATTTTGCTTAATATTAATCTTTCTACAAAAACAAAATTTAAACTTTTAAATTACACAAACATTTATAGAAGGAGAAAAAAAATATTTCGATGGTTTCAGACATTAGAAGCGTTAACTTAAACACGTTGTTATGTAATGATATTCTGAAATTCTCACGAGCTACTTATTCTAGTAATTTTTATATAATAAAGCAAATTTCTTCACGGGGGTGCCCCCCGCCCCCGTGAACCCCCCGTTGTGTAATTTATTTTGCATTTGTAATTTTCTATTGATTGAGTTAATGATTATCCTATATCTTAGATTCATTTTTACACTGCGATTTATAAGGATAAGCAACAATTTGGTCAAGCATTTTACGTTATCCTAATATCCATACAGCAGTATTTACTTGCCTGCTAACCACAAACACCTGTATCTAATGGATAAAGAACTTTTGGAAATCTAAACTGAGACATCTAATTTAGAAATCTAATACCTTTATAATTTTTGTTTCCAAAAAATAATTTTGATTACCATTCTGCAATATTTATATCTAAGATCTAATCTAAATATCTAAAAATGTACTCGATAGCATTAACTTACTAAAATCACCCTAAAGTAGGGGGAGTCCTAAACCTAACGGTTAATAATTCATCATCGTGTCCACTTCCAATTGACTAAATAGATAAATGTGATATGGCGCCGTTAAGTATTTTTTGTGATAGCTTTTTAATAGTATCCACATTTAATTTAAAATCGTGATGTTGCAAACACCGTTGAAATTTGATGCACACCTGTGTTCAGGTCAAATTACGAAAGGTTAACTAACCTTTTATTTCCCTTAGCCGGGCATTTTGTTTCATTTTTCGTAATAGGGATTATTTTAATAATTTATTTTACACTCTACAAGCTGTTACACGGGACGTTGTTCACGTAGCATTAAAATAGAGATAAATGCATTAAATAAAACATTTCACTCCCCACCAGACATGGCAAGTCTCAGGCTTTTTGCACAACAGTATTACCTTACAGAAAATGTTGTTCTTTTAAATCGCGCAAATGTTTCAATTAAATAAAGTAACATTTTTTGTATTAAAATACTGGTATCCAGAACGCCGGAGGCTTGGCAGCTCTGCTCCTCTTAATAGAAACATATATAGTTAACCAACACTTTATCACATTTTATAGGAAACAATACGGAATTTCTTATATGTATGGCCTTATATATACCTCAGTCATAAAAATGTAAAATTTTGTGCCAATTAATATACGCAATTGCGAAAATGAAATGGCAACCAATGAGAAAAGGAAGGCCAAGTAAAATCGTGTAAATCGAGGAATCTTTCTTCGTAGTGTGGGAAAATACCACTACAAAAATTATTTTAGGTGGTATTTGGTGTGAAATATTTATATGTATTCATTCCTGTCCTATATATCTTTTTTATTATTTGTAATTTGCTGCATTTTCCCTTTGCACGTGAAAACACTGTAAATTAAAATGTCTGAAATTCAGTCACTTAAGTGTCTGAAACGGAGTGTTCAATTTTCAGACATTTTAAAATGTCTGAATTTTTTCAGACACTTTTTGCGACTGAATTTCAGACACTTGAAACGTCTGAATCGCAGACATTTTTTGTAAGCATTTTATGTAGCCATGTTTGACCACGCTGAATACTGGGAAAATATCTGGCCGTTGTCCTGCCCCCTCTACCCCCATACCGCCTGATTTTCTGGTGCTCCCAATTTTAGTATGCAATTTTCATAAAGCTGATAATTTAAATCTTTTACGACATTGTACTAATTATAATGAGTATTTTGTTTCAGGAGTAGAATAAGATTAAAAAGAGAAAATATTTATCTAAATATTAGATTTTTTAAAATTTTGTTTTTAATCTTACTTTACTTTAAAAGTTCAAAATATTGATTATAATCAGTACAATTTCGAAACAGATTTAAAATATAAGCTTCGCAAATATTGCACATGAAATTTGAGGGAACTAAAATCGTAAGAGAACGGGGCACTACCCATGCTTTAATCAAGGAGTCCTTTTGCAAAAAATGCAACCCTGCAGTATTGTTAGCTAAATACAGATGCCCGGTATTCGGGAGTATCCGTTATGGAGGTTAATGGACATTCCCGAATAGCGGATACTTCGATTTAGCGAATACTTTTTTGATCCGCAAGGCATACATATTTGTATTATTTTTACCTCACAAAAGCAGGCATCTCCGATTATCCGACAAATTTCGCGGTCCCGAAGTGTCCGCTATTAAGGGTTTTTAAGGTATATGGATATATATATATATATATATATTTTTTATCTTGTCCTACTCTAAAAGTTCAAAATATTTATCATAGTCGGTGGAATGTCGAAAGAGATTTAAAAAATCCCGTGTACGCGAAAATGGGCAAGAAAATCCCCCTCCCGTCCCGCCCCCCAAAAAAGGAAAATTCATATAATTTAAAAATTAGATTTTGCCCCATAGGCAATTTTACATATGCATCAGATTATAATCACAACAGCTATATAACCATGAGTAAATAATAAAATAGTAAATAAATATTCTATTTTAATAGCATTGAGAAAAAAAAATTACTTCTAATTTCAAAACTTAGCCATTTTTGTATTTGTCATTTAAGTACATATAAATAAAATAGTTAAGTCATTTTAAGTAGTAAACATGTGTAATATTTTTTTTTTCTTTTTAAATATGTGGTAATTTGTCATGCTTAGTTAAAAGTAAACACCAGTTTGGTATCTAATTTTATATATCATTCTTCGGAATATGTATATAATTTTCTTTAAACATATTCCGTATTCAATTTAAAATTTTCACCCGCTATTGCTTAAAAATGTATATCATTATTATTCTTTTTTATGGAACAACACGATATAAGTCATATTTAATTTATTTTATTTTTTATTCCTGTAAAATTTGTATCCTTTGAATATGAGCTAAATAGATTTTATATATTTGATAAGAAAATAATGATCTAAGAAATAGAAAAAAAAAAACAAAAAACAGAAGAAAATAGAAAGTAAAAAAAAAAAAAAAAAAAAAAAATACATCAGACAGTATACGTACTATTCTTAATTGTTTGAAAAACGTTTTGAACATAAAAAAGCAGTTATTAAATGGCTTAAAAATATATTTAATACTGTATCATATAAGTAAATACGAACTTTTAAAAATATAAGGCAGTTTTATACATAAACTTCATATCAAGGCATAAACAACTCTTTATTTATGTCTAAATTATCATGTGTAATTTTTTTTAGTGCCAACAATTACTTGTACCAGAACCGTTGCAAATTCGATTGCAGTAAAAGGAAATTTAATAATTATTTCTCGCATTACTCAATTTTAAAAATTTTAAATCATGAACAAAATATCGCAAAAAAAATGCTTGCATATAAATTACAAAAATTAATATACCAATTTAAAAAACACAAAAAATATTAATTAAACTTTATAATTATACTGCTAAACAGCAACGTAAACTGCAAAATATGAATAAAATGTTTCTCCGTTTGTTTAATGTTTCGAAAATTTTACTGGATGATATAAAAAATTCAAATTATTTTTAGAAATTTGGTAAATGTTAAATCTGAAACATTGGATATCAAAATTTACGATTTTCAATAATAAATTAAAAAATCAATAAGAATAAATCTTTCCGTGATTAAAAACTGCAATATATACAGTCAAATTTCACAATATTAATGCTTTTTTTCAATCTGAAAACTTTTCCTAATATCATAATAATATGAATCATCATATTTAGCTCCAAAATAATAATAATAACAAAAAATAAAATACATGCCTGATGTCATATACTACAAGCGTTTATAGTCAGTAAACAGTAAAAAACATAGAATAAACACAGTTACAAATGGCTTCAATTTAATGTTTTTATCTCTGATAAATGAAGCGATGAATCATTCAACTTTTCAAACCTATGTTGCAAGTTTTGTTTTTGAGCAAAGACAAATTATAATTATTTCACATCACCCTATCGAAAATGAAGATTAAACTATCACTCATTCGTTTATTTACAAACGTCAAGCAAATAGAATTACAGCATTGCTATTTAATTTTCAAAACAATTATATTTCATTCCGTTACATTAAGAAGGCATATAACAGACGACCGTTAGTGAAATAAAAAATTTAGCATTAAACTATAGAAAAGAGATAAATTTTTATAAACGATTTCACTCATATTCAAAGGTATAGAAATCTATCGGAATAAAATATTAGAATTAAATATGACTTACTCGTTCGTTCTATAAATACCCAGATTAACACATATCCTTTTAATCCAAGCAATGGCGGCGGTGAAAATTAAATTCTTTCTGTTCTTATCTCATGAAGGTGCTGTAGATGACACGCGCGGAAATCAGCGTTCTGATTGGCTGTTAAGAATAGTACCAAAGATGATGTTTAACTATCGCTTGGAGCGTACCGTCTTAAAATCAGACGGTTGTTGGATAATTTACACATGTTTCTCGGTTCGTTTATAGCATGATCATAGTAAGACATTTATGTGTCTTAAATTTAGACGTCTGTTATGTCTGAATTTTCAGATTCAGACACTTAAGTGACTGAAATTCTTTTTCAGTCACATATGTGTCTAAATTTAAGATGCCTCTATTTGCAGTGAATCTTACAAATTAAAATGAACTCTTTGGGAGAAATTGTTATTCCCTTTTTTTTTTTTTTTTTTTTTTTTTTTTTTGGCAACAATAAAGTTTATAAAGTTTAATAGAATAATGTCAGTTTATTCTGTATGAAAATAACGAACTTTTCCCTTTATAATCAAAATAGTTGAATACATAAATAAAAATATTATTCTATATAGTATATAAATACTATTTTCATTTCTGCGTTTAAATCAATCTATATGCAAATATCTATACAAAGGCTACAAAGGCATTCATTAATTCATTCCTTTTAACTTTGATTTGACTTAAAAAACCATACATACTTTCACATTTATGATATTTTTAGATGAGATATAGTTGCTACGCAACGATTAAAAGAAAAAAAAAATGAAATATAAGTAAATTCATAAAATAAAATGTTTTATAATTCGAACACATGTATAAAATTCCATCATAAGTTATACACCTAATTTAAAAGCTCTGACAAATGTTTTGACAAAATTGCAAACTAATAGGAATAATTTACTACTCTTATTTAAAAATTTCAGCATCCAAAATTTACCATTTAAATCCATTTTTTATATGAGCCATTTCTTTGAACAAATGAAAATTTGAAAAATCGTCTGACTTGCCATTGAAAAGCATTACAGAGCAAAATAGAATGTTCTATATTTCCCGAACGAATGAACCAAATTTAACCAAAAACCATACAGCTAAGTCCGAATACCTCATCAACATGCCAAATTAATTTCAAGCCGATCGGATGCTTTTTGCGGCAGTTATCGCGGAACAGACAGACAGACGGACAGACAGACAGACAGACAGACAAACGGAAATCAAAACTTTTCGTGTCTCCACAGTAAGCCTTCACTGACGTTTCGGCAATTACATCCGTACATTGAAAGACATTTACTGCTGCATAAACATGAAAAACATATCTCAGAAACCGATTTCCGAGACACTTTCAGAAGAGGGAGGAGCTTCTACTGTTTTTAAACCCAGATTTAATTAAATTGCCTGTCGTCAGTGTGTTAATTGTGTTGCACTAATTCAAACATTATGAAATTAAATTACATTACTGTGGTTGACTACAAGAAGCTTGAATAAGATTTGTATCGTATTTATCGTTCATTTATAGGGTCACATAAAAAATTTCGGATACAGTTCTGGTCTATTAGGGATGATTGCTGAAGAGCATTTTCGATTATGGTGTGCGTTTTAACGTTAAGTAAATTTGTGCTTAATAAGTAGTGCTTAAATATTGTATAGACCATGTACAGGGATACACAAATGAATTCGTAAGTATAAATGAAAATGAGCGCGAATTGCTTCAGTGTTTTTTTTCTTTTTTTTTGAGTTATGTATTTCCCAGCCCAATTACATTTAGTATACTAACAAATGTTTGCAGAATTTAAATAGAACCATATACAGGACTCCGCAGAAACTGGATATATGGTGCACAATATGCATACTAATCCCCGGAAATGTGATATGAGCAGTTTTAAGAGGGTTTTTTGTCTGCATTAAATTTAAATATTATAGACGACGCGTAAAAATCTTCACGTAATATACAGGGCTGTAGAAAAGAATTCATGTACGTTTCCGTCTATTGGTAGAATTTACTAAAGGACATTAACACAATTAATTGATAATTACAAATGTAAATTAAATTACACTACGAAGGGGTTCAGGGGCAGAGCCCCCCTGAAGAAATCTACTTTATTATCTAAAAATTACCAGAATAAGTAGCTCATGAGATTTTCAGAATACCATTACATAACAAGGGGTTTAATTTAACGCTTCGAATGTCAGAAATCTTCGAAATATTTTTTTCGTTTTATAAATGTTTATGTAATTTCAAAACTTTAAATTTCGTTTTTTGTAGAAAGATTAATATTACTCAAAGGGTGCTAAACACAATGAATTGTAGAGCTGACGTTGAGGCTCCTGATCTGCAGATTTACTAGTATATATATATATATATATATATTATTTTGATATATATATATATATATTATTTTGATTTTGATACAATTATGTGCATGTTTCAATTTTTAGAAATATATATTTAAATGGTTTAATTGCAAATTTGTGTTCAAATTTTGATAAATTGGTTGGTGAATTTTTTAACTTTTACATAAACGCCAGTAAACAAAATTACCAAATACATTTTCTGAATGTTTTAACTCTCAATTTTATCAAGAAAAAAAGCTATCGAAATAAAACATTGGAATTGTTCGATGATGGTGATATATCGATACGTGATTCCTATCGAAAATAGCTTGGCAGTGAGGATATTCACGGATTTCATTTGACGGCTTTGGGTTAGTTTGTGGTTTTAATTTTTTTCAATTTCTATTTGTTTGGTCTTGGCAAGTGAGGGGGAATGTTGTGCACGTAAAACATCTTTAACCCCGCAGAGCAAGTCATAAGCCTTGCCACTTGTCTTCATATTTAGTTTTTTCTTAGTTACTCTTGGTTTTGTTAATTATTGTTTTAGTTACAGTTTGTTAGATGTTATTTACGTGTTTTAAATTATATGAATTTGGATTTTTCAATATATATATAACCATTAATTGAACATTACCGACCACCCACAAAAATTGTGAATGTATGAATGAATTGACAATAATATAGTTTCCCCGAAACACACTGAATGGATACCAAAAACATAATATACAAGCTGCTATGTATAAAATAAAGTCCCTTGTACTAATAACAAGAATTAATATGGAAGAAAAAAAGAAGAATACGGATACCGATAAAAATAATTGAAAAGCTTATATATTGAATTACGTTATCAAGAGTACAGAATTCAATTATATAAGCAAATTAGTCGTTTTCTGTGAGAAAAAAAAAGCTAAAAGCTGAAATTTTTTTTCTCCTGTACTCAAACGACTAAAATAACCAAGAGAATAGTTTGAAGATGAAAACAGAATATTATTAAATGCTATGAAATGGAAAAAGCAGCACAACCTTTTAAATATTTAAATTATAGCAAGAAAAAATAGTAAAATTACACAACATACTTAATAAAATCCCAGTTTTTTTTATCCAAATATACTCCTGCACATGGTATCCAAAAGCTCAATAACTTTAAGGTTATTTTTACAGTTAGTTAACACAGATTTTAATACCTAATGGATGCAGTTAATCTATTTTGAAATACCGTGATAAATGCAATTAAAATAATAGAAATAGAAAATAATTACATTATTAGTTCTTAAAATACCTATTTACACTTTTAAATTTTTATATTGCTTAACTAAAGTAAAAAATACCATATTTCTCTTTTGATAAATTAATGATAAAAATAAATTTTAATAATCTAATCATTTCCTTTTGGACTTAAAAGAGGTTTTATTTCAATGTATTTTTGTAAACTTAGACGCTTTTTTTATATTAAAAGCAAAGTGTAATGTAAGATAAAGGAGAAATGAAACGATCCTTTTCCATCTCTGTGAAAAGTTTATTAAATTTTTCTGAAAGCTTTTGAAGTTTATGATTTCTTCAATATAATGGTAAAAAAATATGAATAAGAATAACATCCGTAGAATCGATGAAAAAAGACAAGACATCATACATTTGAATCTTTGAGTTCTGTTTTTATGTATTTGAGACCACGATGCTTTGAAGAAGATTGAAGCAAATGGCATTTTATATGTAAATATCTCTGTTCATTGTGTTATATGGTGATTTTCGAAAAATGCCGTGTTTACTGTCCTTTCACATTTGTACAGAAAATAGTTAAATATCATAATTTTAATTATTGTATTTCAACTATCATGTTTTCTTTAATGATAATTTACAGATATATTATTTAAAATTTTTTTAAATAAGAAATATATTCTTTTGCAGTCAAGATGTCATTATCGTAGGTTCTCCCAACAAGCAATTTATTAGGTAAAGATTTGACTAAGTTCTATTTAAAACAGATGGTTATAATTTTTTTAATACATTTTTATTTATTAAGATGCTACTAATTAAAAAAAATATTTATTTTCATTAATTAAACTTATCTATAATTCTTAGTAATTATTTCAAACCGTGTCCCAAGAAAGAGTGTCATTGCCATGCTTCTGACAAAAAGTTCATCTGGAATATTTTAGAGGGCAGCACATGCCTTTTTATCAAGGCAAAAATACTCCTTAAAAGTCAACTTATTATCAGGTTTAGGTGAATACAGTAAATAGTTTGATAGTTTCATTAAAACAAGCAAAGACTTTGAATGTTTTGGTGTGTATTTTTTTGTACGTGATTACCGGACCCACTTCTAATTGATAATTAAATGAACTTTTATTTCTTAATGTACTTTTATTATATAAGAAATAGAAAATTATTGTATGGGCCAGAGGATATAATGGCTGACATTTATGCCTGGGGAAAAATAAAAGTATTTTGCTTAATTTGTCATTACCGTGCTCATTTATCTCATTACCAAGGTAATTAAAATTTAAAAATTAGCTTTAAAATGTTAAATTAGTAATTTTTGTCTCTGCTGATAGTTGTATATTAATGTTTTTGAGGTAAGGTAATTATTTACAAAATATTAAAACTTTCTGATTATTTCTAAAAATTTGATTTTGCTATTCCAAAACATGGACAGATTTTGAAAATGACTCATATACCCTTGTTGTTTCGGAATAATGGGAATGTGTCAGTAAAAGGAATTTGTTTGCCAATTAGATTTCATTAAACTCCGATTAGCTTATATTTATAATTAACTTAGAGGAGAATTGCGTAAATAGTACTTTTCATATTTTGGATTAAATAATTAATTTCTTCAGGGACGGTGGGATATATTATATCCCACCTAAATTTAATCAAGGTTTGCACCAGAAACATTTAATTAAATTTTACTTTTATAACTTTGGTGGAAAAAATTGTGAAATTGATTTTCTCTATTTTGAAGTACCGGTGTAAATTCAGCATTGTAGAAACACAATTGCTTTTCCCTGAAATGGTAAAGTGAAGCAGTACAGTAGAACCTCTTTTATCCGAAACTCTTTTAACCGAAATCTATTTTTAAAGTTTTTTTTTTTTTTTTTTTTTTTTTTTTTTTTTTTTTTTTAACTATCACAATCCTTGTGTGCAAAATCCATTTTGAAAGATTTTATTTTAAATATATATCATATTCCTTCTGTGCAAGCGGTTCTTTCCGAACTATGAGTACATATAAATATTTTCGATCCTTAGAGTTCCTTTGCATTTAAATTGAGCTCCCATAAGCTAATAAACTAGCAATTCTGAAGCTTTTGAATGTTTTGAAAAAGGTTTGGCATGGCTGGAGCAGCAGAAAGACTGTGATACTGAATAACTAATAATATTAAAAAAACTCCGTGATAGAGCTTCAAAGCAAAGGCAATCGAAACTGCGACAAACAAAACATTTTTTTCAAACCCTTGTGATATATGTAAAAGGTACTTAATTTCAAAATTAAAATTCAGGTAATTTATTCTTGTTTCTATTTTGCTATTGCTCTATTTTTATTAAGCACTTGTTACCATAATAAGAAATATTGCACATATATCTCCTTAATCTTAAAATTGAAGGATTCTCGATTATTCGAAAATTCGATTTTCCGAAAGAGGGTCGGTTCCAATTACTTCGGATAATCGAGGTTCTACTGTATTTAAAAATAAATACATAGCAATATTGAGTTATATCAAAGATGTACGAAAAATAATAAAATTTTGCTTTGTCATGAATGATGTAATGAGAGAAATAAATACACCAAGTTTATTATAAATTTTGAATACATTGAACAAATTATATATTTTTTTAAAGCGAACGTTTTCAACCTAGAAAAGTGTTTCGTGTTATCTTTACCACAGAAGAAAATGCCCTCGCTAGGCTTATCTGACAAATTGTTCTAATGTTAATTTAAATATAGGGTAAAATAGGTAAAACCGTATACTTAAAGCGGTTCTCAAAGCCCTGCTCAACAACGCGAAACTTTCTGACACATTTTAAACGTAAAGGCATAAAATTAGCAGGACTAACTATTGAAGCGATTTGGGATCGAATGAAGTCTTCCATTTTTTTTTATAAATAAATTACTTATCGAGCTATAAGCGATTGTGCCCACGTGACGACTAGTTTTCTCCTTTCTCCCCGTGTCGCGTCCAGAAATTCGGCTCAAAAAGCCAACTTCGACATTATTTTCTGAAATATCGTCTGCCTTTACCAAAAAATGAAAAAACCATTCGATTACGTAGTTTTTGAATAAGAGCACCTGCCAATTTAATACGAATTCATTCTGAAGAGAAATGAATTTAAAAATGCATTAGAAAGTAGCTCTTTTGGATTTGAACAACCTTAAGTGAAAACCGGGTATCTCAGTTTCATTCAATTTGAGCTGCCCTTTAGCAGCTAATGATTGAAATACTTACCTCAAGGCAAGAAAAAAAAGCAGCCATTACGTTATCTCTATACTGGTATTTGTGTAGTTTCTGTGTTGTAAAGTTTATTTTATCACTTTACGTCTTAATATTTTTAATTTTCAAAACTCTTAAATCTGAACACATTTAAAGTTATCCAATTTTTTTTATATTATTCTGTCTACCATATTTAATAAGGATTTATTTCCCGTAGCATTTATAGGTGCAATTTTATAACTTGCTTTTCGATCCTGATTCTTTTAGTGTAAAATCAAGTATCCCACGTGGGATAAAAAATATACTGAAAAACAAATAAATGACGTAACCATTGTTTCAAGAAAAGACAGTCAAAACTACATGCACAAGAGTGACTGTGTTTTTTATAATGCTTATGAAGATATAAATTTATTTTCTGAAACTTCTCAAATTGTATTAAAGATAATTATGCTTTCATCTTTAAATATTAAATCATTAGACTGCTTTTTGAGATATCATGACTTTAGTTTCTTAGCCAAAATAGTAAAATGAAATATATTGTTTCTATTTACAAGGAATGTCTCCTTACTGGGCATACTCAGAATATTTTGAAAAAAATAACAATTAAACTACTTGTGTATGTAATAAAGAATCAGTCAAATTTAGCGGCGGAATTACAGTAGAAAGTCTGTAAAAAAAATAAAATACTTTCGAGTATTTGGCGCGAAAAGACGAAAGCGTCACGCGATTGAGCGAGCAGTACTTTTCCTCGCCAAAAGCAAACGATTTTAATGCACTTGAAAATCGTTTGTTAATTGATTTTTAGAATGCGTGTAAAAGGTATTTAATGAATTTAAACATAAACAATGAGAAAGTTTAATAAATACATTTTTTCGTGTTACATATTTATGTTGCTTGTTATTTAATTTTATTACTTTAAAAACAATTTCATACATAAAAAATACTTTAATATATTTAAGCGTATTCCAAGATAAAGCCAAGATTCATTTACCAGTTATTCATTTCAATATCAAAGAATTCGTCGTTTCCATAGCAACAAAATTGAATCGACAATGCTCAATTGGACTTAATTTTGAGATATTGAAACAATTTTAAGTTTGTTTTGATTCCTAAAATTTGATATTTAACTTTCATTATAAATATATATAGAGAGATATATATGACAAAACTATAGTTAAATTAAACTAAAACTGACAAAACTAAAGTTATTTACATTAAATTTATTTAAACAAGTTTAATATGCAACATTTTTATCTTAAAGAGTATTCGACATAAAAAAGAAAAAAGTAATTTTCGAAATTTCATTTCATCGCCAACCGATGATAAATTGCCAAATAAACGAAATTTTATTATTTTTTTACGAATGTTCTATCGAGTTTCCGCCAAACAAATTTTATAAACATGTATATCCACATGAGAAGAACACTGTAATTTTTTCAGATTTTTCTGAATATGCCCGTATGGAGACCTTCCTTGTTAGAAGGAAGTCTAAAACTTTTTCAACATATCCATGTGGTTTTACTCTATCGATGGGGTAAGACCGGATGATTTGACTTTTGATTATAATCATTTTTTAATACAAATGTGATGAACTAATCATGTATTTAAAATGACATTATAGTACAGGGATAAGTGCAGCAGTCGGTACTCAAAATTATATTAAATTACGTTAGAAATTCTGTCTTCAAGAAACAACTAATAATAAAGTATGCGGTGTCACTCTGCTTTTACCGACATAGCCGACAGAAATTCGTCGAATTGATATGTTAGCGAACATTCACTTTTTTTTCACACCAAACTTGCAGTAGCGTGCATGTGTTTGTTTATATGCACGCAAATACCACACAGCTGGGTCCACAACTATTTGACATATTTCAGCAAGCATAGCTTAGCCCATAATTAACTCCATTTTTACTTTCTTCCATCTTCAGTAGAAGAAAGTATTGTATAATCGAAATTCTTTCCGACTTCAAATTTTCGGCGAATTTACACATTTTAGGGATCAGAGATCCCCGAAACATGTTTATACAAAATGTCTGTCTGCCTGTGTCGCAATTGAACCATCGAAAAGTTAATGAAGTTATGCGTAAAATTGAACTAATTTTTTTTGTGTATGTTTTTTGGCTATGGCCAGCAGATTCTCCTTGATTTTGGAAATATTCCGCTGGAACGATTTTTTGTGCCATTTTCATTATTGTACCAACGAAAAGTGTATGAAATTATGCAAAGGATTGAACCAAATTTCATATTTATATTTTTGGATATAGCAAGCAGGCCCTCCTTGAATATCAAAATTTTCCGCCGTAAGGGGCGCTGTAATAGAGATTTTTGTATATTTTTCATAGTTCTATTGTCACCGGCTTCTTGTGCAGCGACGGAAACTTCGCATCCTGATAAGCCGGCTATTCTCAAACAGCTGATGTGCAACAGAATAAGGAAAAAATATTGATCTTCAAAAATATCAGGTCAATTTTTTTAAACATTTAATATTTAATTAAAAAAAAAGAATGTGTATGTTAATAAAATAATAAAAAAAGATATTCTCATAAAAAAAAGGTAGCCCAAATAATGCTATACATTGAAACATTTTCACGATTTAATTCGAATGAATGTACATATCTAATATAACATTTTCGAACAAACAAACGAATACATTTAGAAACCATTTTGTAAAATAAAAGCTTTTTTTACAGTTCTCTTTGTTAAAGTGAAAAATTTGAAATGAAGAAGAAATGGAATTATTGAAAACTTTATTAACTTCGTTTGAAAGCTTTAGAAATTTTTGATTTTTCGCGATAAAATGGTGGAAAAATATTAATCACAAAAGTTTCCGGCAATTGAATCTATAATAATAAAGAAAGAAGTTTGTGTGTGACTGAGTGAGTGAGTGTGTCGACGGCGTTCTGAAGAGACCACTACACGTAGAGCTACAAAATTTGGGGAAAAGGTACTTCTATATATGAAGTTTTGCACCTCGAAGCCCGATTTTCGACTTTTTGATTAGATTTTTTTTAATTTAATTTTTTATGCGATTTTTAGCGCTTTTTTATGTTTCGAGGCGATTTTTCCGTATAAGTGAGAAGAATATGGTTTCTTTCTCTTAACCCAATATAGTAAATTTTGTTCTCTTTTCAGAAAAGCTTATCCGGAATTCGTACAGCGATTTTTGAATTTTTAGCAAAATTTTTATGCGATTATTAAACAGCATGTAATGCATCTCCATACCTATAAGGGGGGGTTACGTAGGGGGGATCCAGTTCTGTCGCCAAATAACGCCAAGTTTGTCACCAACTTGGCAATATATCGCCAAATATGGCGACCAAAATTAGTCGCCAAAAGTTACTGCAACTTGTCGATATCTCTAATATTTCGCCAAACTCCCATAGACTTCCACTGTAAAACAATAGGGTTTACTTGCTTACAGATAATCAACAAATTGAGATATTTCAATGCAACAAAAACTAATATTAACTTAAGGGATTATATTAATTATATTTAAGAGAGTCCAAGTAAATTAATTACGAATAAAAGTAACATGATCTAATGTTTAGCATGATTTCCGAAACATAAATTTTAAGAGAGCCCACAGGTCAAAGGAATTAGATTTGAAACTTTTATCCAATTATAGTAAATTTTGACTTTCGTGATTTTTGAACTTTTTGTGATTTTTAATGCGATTTTTATGTTTCTTCGCGATCTGCTGCAATTTTTTGACATTCCATTTTTGACCTAAAGTACATTCTGCCCTCATTTCAATAAAGTTTATTGGGATTTCGTATAGCAATTTTCGAATTTTTCGGGAATTCTGGATGTGATTTTTAGTGTATTTTAGCGATTTGCTACTATTTTTCCACATTAGTGAAAGGAATCAACTTGCAATCTTCGAACACAATATATAATTTTTTTTTCTCTCTTTTAAAAATTTGAGAAGCGATTTAAAATTTTTTCGCGATATCTTATTGTGATTTTCAGAGCTTTTTCGTAATTCCTGCTGTTTTTTGACGTACCCGGGCAACGCCGGGCAAGTTCGCTAGTCTAATGAATAAAATGAATAATAAGAATAATTTTTAAGTAAAAACGAAAAATAAACCCCCCAAAAATCCATTGAGATATTTTGATAAAAGTAAAAATAAGTAAAACAACATATAAAAAAGTACTATAAAAAAGTAAAAAATTGAATGACTTAATATTTACATTTTTTTTTTAAAATTAATAAGTCCATTCGATGTAAAAATTGTCGTCTGATATCTTTATCAAACTTGAAGCATTCTAGTTTACTTGGTAAAAGTAAACTGAACGAAATTGAAAAAGAGAAATGGAATTAACTTTTTTCAGACTGTGAATACTTTATTAAATTCTTCTGAAAGCTTTAGAAGTTTTTGCTTTCTTCACTATAGTGGTAGAAAAATACGGATCACAAAAGCTTCTGGTCATAGAATCGATAAAGACCCATACATTCGATTGGAAGTCCAAAATGGTTTAAAGAAGGTGAAAGGAAAAGGAATTTATATTAAAATCTCTATTCATTATATTATATATCCTCGGTGCTTTGAAATATTGAAAATGAGAGAGTGAAATTAATTTGTTTGCGAAATAGGATTTATTGATATCCGCTTAGCACATATTTGCTATATAGCTTGGAGGAGAATTACATAATAGTAAATTTCACATTTTTGATGAGCTAATTAATTTAACAGGGGTTGCCGCTCAATGTACCGAAAAGAAGGATTTCTACGACGCAGATGAAAATTGCATGTATTTTCTAAGGTTTATCAACTTCGTAAAGTTGTTCTGTGAATCCCACAGCCTGAGAAGCCATGTATTTTTCCCCCCACATACCGTCTAACTCTGTTTCTGGAAGGGAATATATCGGAAATGTACGAAAATCAGGTGAAAACCAAAAATGAGTTACTGATGAAAAAAATATATATATATTGTCCAATTTTTCATATTATTGTAAATTATTTTTTTTTTTCGTCTTGTGAACAAACAATATTCTTTTTAAAAATTAACATCCTGATTGCTCAACAAAAGGGCAAAATTGTGATGTTATTTTCTCTGTAAGTTTTTAAATATATATATATATATATATATATATATACTTTCTAACGTGATATAAAGATTTTAATTACGTATATGAATATAAACCTTGAGAGTATTAATCATTATTTAATGTTTTAAAACTGCATTATATCAGTAGAATTACACCGCTCAAAAAAATTAGGGGAGCAAGAAAAAAAAGCGAAGAGAACAGTGCGAGACAGAGCATGAGCATAAAATTAAGAGTATATGTATATCAATGCGCAATCGAGAAAAAAAGCCACAAACAAATTCGGAAGAGAGCTTAAATTCTTTGAAACGATGGACAGAACAAGAAAAGATGGTTTAGGGCAAGAATTTGGTTACATGTAAATGACAAAAATAGTACTGTTTAAGAATGATGCTAGGTATTTAATATGACGCGTAGTCCCCTCGAATAGATAAAACTGTCGCACAGGTGTTTTCCATGGATTCGACGACATTATTGATAAGACTTGGGGAGTACGCTTCCCCTCATCATGAATTGCAATCTCCAAGTCCCAGACAATAAAAGGAGGCTTTAGTCTCGCTGAAATGTATCGTCCGAGTGTGTCCCAAATATGCTCGATCGGATTCAGGTCAGGAGAACATGTTGGCCCTTCCATACGCTGTATTGTTTTAGTTTTAAGCATGTTCTCCACAAGACGAGCTGTATGCGATCTGGCATTATTATGCATGAAAAAAAAGGAATCACGAACTGCTGCAGCGTAAAATACTACATGTATAACTTTGGGCCGTCAAAGTGCCATTCCGAATTATATCAGGCCCGTACGTAAACCTATGCTGATTCCAGCCAATACCATAGCCAATACCCCTCGTATGTAATGTGATTTTTCACGAACAAATATGGGATCATTTCGAGTGCCTCTTCCCCCCTTCCACACCAAAACACATTAGATGTCACATCCAGAATGAATCGGGACTCGCCTGTAAACAGAATGTGACTCCAAATATGTTGCTTCCAATCTCGATGTTCAGTTGCCTCCTTTCTTTGGGCAGCACAGTTGCTTGAGGTCAACGGAATACAAACCATTGGCTTACGTGCATAGAGACTACCCTGGTGAAACCTATTTCGGACTTTTTGGCTGGACATCCTTCGTTCTGTGGCCAAGAACAACTGTGTTTGCAGCTGAGTAACATTGCCTGTTCCGTCACGACGGGCTGTTGACAGGTTATATCGGTCATCCATTTCTGTGGTACAACATGGCCGAACTTGCCCTGGTCGACGTCTAACATTCCTTGTGTCTTGGAGTAGTTTCCACAGTCTTGCACTGACACTTCTTGTGACTTCAAAAACATCTGCTAAACTTTGTTGTATTTTTCCAGATTCAACTGTTCCCATAATACGCCAAGCCATGGATTCCGGTAAATCAGGTTGTTGCAACATTTTCAAGTCACCTTTTCTCAAAACACAAGCTAAGCAATTGAATTTTACAAATGGGACACAGAAACAGACATTTCTGCAAAATCCTGATTTCTCCACTTTTCTCGTTTTTCTAGTTTTTGACGTCATGAACTTTGATTTGCATGTAAAATTTCCTTCATCTTTTTTCTACTACGTTTTAAATTAGGGATGTTTTATTTTACGTTACTTATCGGTGTAAGTAATTCCGTAATTTTGTTAAAACCATGTGCTCCCCTAATTGTTTTGAGCAGTATATTAAGCTAAATTATGCTTCTATTCCAGTGAAACCTACCAATTTAGTGAACGGATATATCAATTCACGGTGATGAGAATGTTTTAATTGTATTTTGATACCTATGTTTGGGTTTTTGATACTTTTATTATTTTCATCTTGTAAAGCCACGATCTCGCCATATTGCGCTAAATCGTTGGTACATTCCTCCATTGTACACTTAAAAAAAAAATAAATAAATAAAATAAAAAGGCAGACGTCACTTAATTTAGGAAAAATATAATATAACCACGAACAAAAATATAAAATAACATTTTCCAATTTACTCACGATGCCAAGAAGCATTCCTGATCTTTAGAAGCCTCAGAAACCGACAAACTTTCGTAATTTCAACGATCATTTATAAGAACCAAGTTTCTTTTGCTTTTCGGAAACATTTCCGAATAGTTTTTATAATGTATTAATCAGTTTTATGAAACTGGTATTTTGAAAACGCATAAAACATTTGAAAACCCAATTTCAGTAATTCTCATCTATAGACGCATATACTAGGGACAATCAGACGATCTGTTGATAAAATCAGAAAGAAAAAATCATGCTTCAAGCATCGATTTTGAAACACTTTCCAACACATTCAGAATAATATAACAAAACTGTATCGTTTAATAAGTTGACATAGGATGTCTTAAACCATTTGGAAACGCATTAACACATTTGAAAACCCAATTTCAGCAATTCCCATCCACAGTCGGAAAATTGTTCGAATTGTTTGAGCAGCCTTGTATATGATACATAGATTTGCATCTATAAATTACATGCATGGAAAAATTTAGCTCAGTTAGGATATATATACATACCCCAGTTAAAAATTTCCCTTCAGCGAATTCCGCTTATACGGAGAAATGTACGTGATATTTTTTTCTGCAGTCATGTATACAATTTAGAGAATCTATATACAGTGAGTAACAAAAAAAAAAATATTTAAAGTTAAAAATGCATGCCAACATTCAAAACGCACTTCCAGAAATTATTAGTAAAACACAGCACTGTAACCGATTTCTTTTGTGTGTCCCTGTAAATGAACGATAAATGCTAGGAACACCCTATTCAATAGCCAGCATCTTGTTCTGAACTTCAGTGATTTATATCAATTTCAATACATTTGAAATAGCGTAATGTAATTAAAATACACTGTAAACGATTTTTCCCCATTGACCATAATGTTATAGAGTTCTTTTGAGTGCCCCTGTATATGAATTAATAATATGCTACACACTTTATTTTTAATACCAAACATGCCCTGGTAAACATCATTAACACATATTATTAATTACATAAAAATCCGAGACTATTTACTTGAGTCAGAGCGTGGACAGACAGACAGACGGCCAGACAAACCAAATTCATAAACACTTTTCAACTATGTTAGAAAGTGTTAATAAAGACGCTACTTTTTTGTTTAAAAATAACTAAACTTTGAGATCTTTTAATTTTTTTAATTACAGTCGAACCTCTTTTATCCAAAACTCTCCCTTAACCGAAATTTACTTTTAAAGCTTTTTTTTTTACTTCCTTGTGTGCAAAATCCATTATGAAACCTTTTTTTTAAACAATTATATTCCTTGTGTGCAAGCGATCGTTTCCGAACTACAAGTACATATATATTTTTTCGATCCCTTTTCTTGGAGTTCCTTTGAATTTAACTTGAGCTCCCGTAAGCTGCGGAGTGGAATGAAGAAAACCAACAAATTGGCAATTATGAAGCTTTAGAATGTTTTGAAAAAGGTTTGTCATGGCTGGAGCAGCAGAAAAACTATGATACTGGTGAACTAATAATATTAAAAAACTCCGTGATAGAGCTTCAAAGCAAAGGCAATCGAAACTCCGACAAACAAATCATTTTTTCAAACCTTTGCGATATATATAAAAGGTACTTAATTTGAAAATTGAAATTCAGGTAATTTATCATATTTCTATTTTACTATTGCCTTATTTTTATTAAGCACTTGTTATTATAATACGAAATGTTGCATATATTTCTCCTTAACCTTAAAATTGAAGCCTTCTCGATTATCCGAAAATTTCGATTTTCCGAAAGAGGGTCTGTCTCAATTACTTCGGATAATCGAGGTTCTACTGTATATTTTTTATAAAAAATCAACAAAAATGCATAACAAGGAATATTGAAACATAAGTTACGACTTTCGTATATCCTATGCGGTCAAAGTCTGCAAAAAAAGCCACTTCCTCACAGAGTGTTCCAGTGTAACGCCTTTCAAGTTAAAAATATTTTTGAAGGTTTCAGTAAAAATAAAATTGGCAATTTATTTTCAAATGAATGTCTCTATTAGAATAGACAGATTTTAAGCAAACATCATATTAAGAATAAAATTAATTTGATCTCAAGGAAATTCAGAGATATTAAATGATACGTAGCCTTACCTATAAGTCCTGAACAGTGATGCTTGTAAGCGGTGGGTACTGAAACAGACAAACAAGGATTTAAAAATGTTAAACTGAATACAAAATTCTATAAAACTATTCATTTTCAGAAGAAAAAAAAATACTACTTTTTTATTTTAAAGTGAAATTTTAAGGAAATATGCAAATGATTTTCTTTAAAGCCCTTTTGACAAAGTAATATAATTAGATAGACCATTAAAAACATTTTTAATGGTTCACGAGATAAGTAACTGTCTCGTATAGCTTCACTCCAGATTAGAAATCGATAAATTAATTTCTAAAATTTCTGCACTGCTTACCGGTTTAAAAAAAGTCGGAAATTTTACGCCAAACGTGGTAATGAGATGCATTCGCACTAGAACTAGTTTCATAAATATTTAGATCTTGGTGCAATATAGCTGTTGTACTCTTACGCAAAAATGCATGAATACAAAATTTATTACGATGATATACTTTAAATTAAATTCAGTAAAAAGAAAATAATAGGACTCCTTCTTAGGGCGTCATCACCATGGTAACCTAGAATCATTGCCTGTCATGGAATATAACTGGATTAATTATGTATGATAGGATTTAATAGAATGAAGAAATCTTTTATAAATATTTCTTTAAGTTTTGATTCGATTTTCATAAAATTTGAAAATACTCGACGAAATTCTGCAACAATTATATATATTAAATTTCAAATCATTCGTTCGGGTAGTTTTTGCGCTGTTATATGCGGACGGATAGACAGACGGACAAATGGACGGATCAGACGACGACTATAGGTGCTACGTATTTATATAATTACAAACGCACCTAAAAATACCACTTTGTGAAAAACGCATTTAAAATTGATTTGGGAATGGTATTTGTTAGAATAATACTAGGTTGAGCAAAAAGTTCTGGGAAATTTGTGAAAGTTGCGTTGATGTGCGCAAATTAACAACAAAAGCAACCAGGACTATTCTTCAAAGTTGAGACCATCAACTTTCTGCCATTATTTTCCCAAATTACGGATTTGCTGGAAGTACCATGGCGGCTGCTTGGAATCGAAAAACTCGTGACATGCTTCTTCCACAGCAGCTACCAAGCCACTTTCATCCAAAACAGATGGCCGGCCAGAACAAGGCATGTCTTTGAGATTAAAATTGCCTTCTTCGAATCGCTTAAACCATCTACCCATAGTCGATTTTGTCGCCGTACCAGCACCTTCATGCTCATTAACCCCTTAATCCTCGCTCCCGTCATATTCTCGGGCTCTGTCATTTACTCAAATTGTTTGATTCCCACCAGTTTTATAAAATAGTGAAATTGGCTATATCTTAGTATCGTTTTTACTGTCATTAAATAAGGTGAATATTTCTTTTTCATAAAAGTGGTGCCAATAAGCAATTTGAAATATTCAACCGTAATTTAATTCGAGTGTTAAGTGGTTAATTTCATCGACGGCTATCAGAATCGTCAGTTTTTTTTTTCCAATAATGCCGGAACAACAAATGCAAATCATACCGTTCAATAGGCATTTTGGAGTCGAAATTCCTGAACTCCTATAGATACACCACTGTTCTCCTATATACGATACACATTCTGGTAACTATAAGATTAAAAATTTCCCAGAATTTTTTGCTCAACCTAATAACATAGTTTTATTATAACTAAGCATTGAGCAACACGGTGTTGGAAAGAAAATAAAACCCGTAGAATTTTTAGGTTTCAGGTTTTTTTTTTTAAGGTTTTACATCGGCATCCCCCCCCCCCCCCCCACACACACACAACGCTCCCCATAAGCCGTGTATAATATCAAATGATGATGCTGAATTATATGCGATAAAAAAAAAAAAAGCGATTCAGCGGATGGGTTAATTTTAAATGAAATCAAATGTGTGCTGTTTGTACGTACAGTCATGGAAAAAAAAGTAAACACCCCCTACTAACTCCTCAACAAATCATCATAGAAGAAAGTTATTGGTACCGAACGATTGGAAATAAAGTCTACTTTTAAATGATGTGCATAAAATTTTCTTAGGGGGTCATCTACATATTGAAACGAATCCAAACTTCATTTTTTTCAATGGCAATACCCAATTTTAACGAGATATTTCAGATCTTCGGTTCAAACGATGCCTAGACACCA
Source organism: Maratus speciosus (assembly GCA_963932465.1). Classification (NCBI taxonomy): domain Eukaryota; kingdom Metazoa; phylum Arthropoda; class Arachnida; order Araneae; family Salticidae; genus Maratus; species Maratus speciosus. The sequence continues at coordinate 468,383,737 of OZ010790.1, forward strand.
AATTTCAAGTCATTTGAATGATAAGTTTTTGAATTATAAACATTCAAAATTTAGTGCTTCTAATGTTAAATTACATTTTCATATTTCATATTTGAAGGGGCTCTTTCGGTTAACAATCCAGTACGGAGCTTCAATTTGGATACAGCCCTTAAAAAACGCTCGTTTTAAAATAATTAATTTCTCGAAAACTTGTGGTACGAATTGCATAAAAATTCGTTTTTAGGCTAACTGAAAGGTGTAGAGTTCATTTATGCTGTCAGAATTGGGTACTGCTATTGAAAAAAACAAAGTTATGGTTCGTTTTAATATGTAGATGGCCCCCTAAGCAAATTTTATATACATAATTTAAAAGTAGACTTTATTTCCAATCGTTCGGTATCAGTAACTTTCTTTTACGATAATTTGTTGAGTAGTTAGTAGGGGGTGTTTACTTTTTTTTTTCCACGACTGTACATTTAAATAGATTGTATGTAATACATAGAGCAATTGCAGTTTATTTGCACTAAAAAATTCTATCTATAAAAAGCAAAAAATGTCAAATGTTAGTATGAATGCAGCACAAACAATAATATTTCTTTTTCCTGAATTGTATTTGGATAAAATATATCTACGAAAATTAATTATTCTCATTACCTCGGTGGCAATAAAAAAAAAAAAAAAAACTTGTTTGAAACAAGAAGAAGAAATTGTAATCCAAAACATTGTTTGTTGATTTTCGAATTAAAATGATTAAATTTCTTTTATTACGGTTGTTTTTCTTGCTTATGGTCTTATCACGTTGTTTTCTCAAAAGATTAGAAAGGAATTAATTTTTGTTATTTGACTAGCATGTTCGCAAAGTTTAAAGATATTTAGCTATAAAAACATCACAGTGCATATATACTTTAAAAAAAGCTAAATGTTCCTTGATATATATATAAAAGAAAAAACAGTTAATATAAGTAATCAGTTTTTTTCTTTTTCTATTCTTTTTCGTTACGTACATAATTTTTGTTACTGTTGTGAATAAAGAAAGATTTTATGGTAAATGTAAACTGAAAATTTTTATTTTAGAATTTTATGCCTCAAATTATCAATCAAAAAATTGCTTTACCTTAATAATTATCTTCCCCAATGCCTGAAGATATATTAGAAAATTCATGTAATAAAATTATAAAATTTACATAATTTTTTTCATTAAGATAGATTTAATAAGTCCATAGTTATAGCTTTTTTTGTAAAAAATATTTATAAGAATAATTAGATTATTTAACGAGAGATACCTTTATGGAAATATCGTAATTCTCATAAAAACAAGAAAACAAATTTATTGTGATCCTATCTGTAAATAGAGAGGTTTTTGTAATAGGAAATTTTTCATAAAACATTTATTTTAATAAGAGAAAAGCTACACCTATGTAAATGATTGAAAAAATAACCTTTTAAAAAATATATGGAGTTTCGACTGTTTCGCCGTGTTTTATAAATGTGATCGATTAACGTTTTCTGTATGAAACGTAAAATCTATTTTTATTATTAGGTGTATTTAATTAACACTTTCTGGGAAAAAAAATTACTTTTACGTTAATAATGTTAATAGCCGCTATCCAAATTGACTTACTGAAGTTTAACGAATATGTCATTGTCTGAAATATAACGAGTGTAGTTATTTTGCGTAGTATTAAATTCATATTCAGATGACAATAGGCTAAAAAAGAAATTTTGGAGACGTTTAGAAAATATTATATTACAACTTTTTAATATTTTTCGCGTTTTACCACGCATGATTCGTTCGGCAAAGTAACTTATATTTTAAATTTAGAGAGAAATATATGCTTAAATTAAAAGAATCACCAACTGTGCAAAGAGAATTAAGTAAACTTTTACTATTATCATTACTCCACTGTAAAAAAAAAAAAAAAAAAAAAAAAAAAACCTGTAAAGTTACTAAAACTTTTCTAGGAAACTGGGATTCCTAGAAATTTTATTTAACTGCAGTCCGGGTTACAGATAAAGTTTTAGTAAGATTACTGTAATTTTACTGGATTCGTTTTTCTGTAGTTTTACAAAAAATAGTTTTGTAGATTTACATTTTTTTTTTTTTTTTTACAGCGTACAGATAAAATTTTAGTAAGCATTCAGATTTCGGCAACTTTACATCTGTAGAATTACAGATAACTTTTTACAGTGTACTAAATGCCAAAACATAAATGAAGTCATAGTAGGTAATGCATACGCATATACTATACCATTTGCACATATAGATAACAACATAAGTAATTGCTACTTCTAAATAATACTCAATGAAAAAATACTGTTACGAAAATCTCGAAATTCTCATAAAAACAATTAGAATAAAGGTATTGCGATCCTGTCTATAAATGGAGAGGTTTTTGTAATAGCGGATTTTTCATAAAAGATTATTTTAATGAAAAAATCTACACCCATATAAATGGTTGAAAAAATATTTACATAAAAAAATATATGTAGTTTCGACTGTATCGCCGTGCTTTATAAATGTAATCGAAGAAAGTTTTCTCTAAGAAAAGTAAAATCTACTTTTATTATTAGGCGTATTTAGTTAATTTTACATTAAATTTTCTTTAACCTTTTTATTACAGACCGAGACTGGGGACTATTTTTATATTCAATTGCATCCAGTGCTTAAATTGCGCCGGAGATCAGCTCCGGTACTTCTTTACTTTTAGTGAATATGTGAATATTGGTCGGAATTCAACGGAGCTCATAAATACTGTGCTCCGGAGACCAGCGGAACAGCACTTCTGAAAACCAGATCATTTGCGTTCTTTCTTATCAAAGTCCTTACACGTGTCACATGTGACGTGTTGTATCGCAAAAGCATGAGAATACAGTAGAACTCCAATTATCCGAACTCCGACTATCCGAATCGCTGATTATCCGAATCGCTTTCTGAATTTTAGAAAAAAAATTACGACGGAAACGAACTGCGATTCGTAAAATAATGATTATGTCTACGCGCGCTATTGTTCTTTCCTCCGCGAAGCTAGTGTAGGCGCAGCGCGAATATTATTGGGATGATAGTACAGTTCGATTACTTGCTGTCGTCCATCGCCAGGTGCCGGCCGACCCACCTGTCACTGTTCGTTTTGATTAGTCAGTGCGACGTAACATAGTGTGACCGAGTGTGACCACATCTAACTTCTCACTGTCAAGCGGATCCGCGACTTGGCCTCCGGAAAACGGATGAAGACTGTCAAACAGACCGAATTTTGACCGAGTTGTTCAGCAAGCAATGACTTTAATTTACAGTACGGTACGTACATACTGTATTAATGTACTGTACTAATGTACACTTGTAAGTACGCTTAACATGTAAAAGTGTTGCCATTTCATTTAATTAATTAAAAGCTCTTTTTCTTTAAAAGTAGTTTTTTCTCCCATTTACAACATACATACAGTAATTAATTAAAATAGACCCTTTTTTGGAAAAAATTCAATTTTCCGAATTTTTGATTACCCGAATGAGGTCCGGTCCCAATTGATTCAGATAATTGGAGTTCTACTGTACTTCTATCTAGCGATCGCAAATGTAGAATCAATGTTTTCTTTTGTCCCTATGGCTAAACGGCGACGAAGAATGAATTAACTGCAACCATATCCGGGTCGTGTTATGTTTACGCGCTGCTTGCTGTTTGCGTTTATAAAATATTTTTACAAATCAACTTTTTAGCTCCACGTAGTGCTTAATTTGCAGCGAGGCTCACAGGACAGCTCTAGTGCTTCTTTATTTTTAAGGAATATTTAAATATTAGTCTGATCCATCCGGAGCTTACAAATGCTGCGTGCCAAAGCCCATCGGCACAGCACTGTGTGTTGGGTTTTGCTGCTTCAAGCAAAGAAATTCTTGGTGAGTAGGATTTTTGAAAAATTCCTTATATTCATGTTTTTGATCTGTTTAATTATTAGATTTTATAATATATAAATGCATATAGATATTGTCAATATATATTTTTTTTCTTGAGGAGGCTGGTCATTCAGCTTCCGATTCCCCCTCACTAATGTAAAGTCTATGGGCATTGGAGGCATTCGTATAGTTAAAATATAGCCTCAGAAAATTAATATTTTTAACTTTTATTTTTTGTGTACACTTCCTATAGACTGCCTATAGACTTAATTTTATAGGAAGTGTCAAAATCTTACTCCTAGTTCGCCCGCTTTTAACACATAAAATATTTAATTTAGCATAGATTTTAGAAATATTTTAAAAACTAAGAAAAAAAGAGACATTTTCTAAGAAGAGTACATATAAAAAAGGTGCTAAAAATATGAATTTCCCGAGAAGATATTTTAAATATACGAATGCATCAAAAGTCCATAGACTTAACATAGGAGAATACCGAAGCTGAGTGACCAGCCTCCTTAAGGCAAAATTGCTTTATATTTTGCAAATAATGTAAGAAATATAAATATGCGGGACGAAGTGGACAGAGTGGGGGGATACACTACTGTTGTTACAACACCACACTGTAAAAAAAAATCTGTAGTTCTACAGATGTAAAGTTACATGCTTACTAAACTTTCATCTGTAACTGTACAAAAAAAGGTGCAAATATACAAAACTAGTTTTTGTAAAGCTACAGAAATCTGTAACTTTACAAATGAATCTGCTAAAATTGCAGTAATCTTACTAAAATTTTATCTGTAACACTGGCTGCAGTTACATGAGAAGTTCTAGGCATCCCAGTTTCCTAAAAAATTCTTAGTAACCTTACAGATTGTTTGATTTTCGGCGCGAAAGTGCGTCTGTTACATGAATTTTTGTTGTTGACGTTACATAAAAAGTTCTAGGAATCCCAGTTTCCTAACAAAACTTTAGTAACTTTACAGATTTTTTTTTACAGTGCAGAAGATTAGAGCTCCGGTACTTTTGTGCTAGAAAGTAAACCCTGATCGTACCACAATTTAACGAATTTCTTTGTGATAGATATCTCTTAAAAATAACCTAGTGTAAGTGTATGACGGAGATTATTTTTCAAAAAGTGGTACGAATAGAATGACAAAAATACTACTGCTCTGTAAAAAAAAAAAAAAAAAAAAAAAAAAAAAAAAAAAAAACCTGTAAAGTTACTAAAGTTTTTCCAGGAAACTGGGATTCCTAGAACTTTTTATGTAACGGCAAAAAGAAAAATTCCTGTAACAGACGCTGTTACAGGAATTTTCGTTGTTGCGTTACATAAAAAGTTCTAAGGATCCCAGTTTCCAAGAAAAAGTTTAGTAACTTTACAGATTTCTTTTTACAGTGTGGGACGTACGGTGTCCCAAATCCGTATTCGAAAGATTAATGGCATCTAAAAGTACTGTCCGAACATAAAATAGTCATATCAGTTTAGTTAATAAACAATAATCTCTAACAGAAAATAATTGTTCTTATTATCACCGTGAAAGAAAACTGTATCAACTAAAAAGAGAAAAAAAAAATACAATAAAACTTTCGGGATTTTAAGTTAAAAAACGATTAAATTTATTCTCTCTGCGTGTGTTTTTTCACGTTGTTTCCTCAAAAGATTATAAGTTAATTAATTTTTGATATTTGAATAGCACGATAAAATTTTTAAGTTAAAAAAATACTTAAATATTTAAAAAGGAAAACATTGAATATGTACTTTTTATGCAGTTAATAACGCCTTGAGATTCATAACCAACCATACGAGGGCACTTAACTATAAATTGGAAAGCTTAGTGGGAAGATAATATTTAGTAACAAAAATTAAATTTCGAGAAAATTGAAGTGAAACCTTTTTGTTATATATTTAATTAAATTACTTTCTGTTTGCTAGCATGTGTTTAAAATGTAAACATGTGGTACTAATCTATCACAGGAAAACTTATTCACATTTAATCTTTTAAGAATTAAAAATTATTAGTAATATTTAAATTATTAAATAAAATTTTAAATATTAAAATAATGTCTCAGATATTCAAGACCAATAAGAATCTTACTATTTTAGTTTACCATGTGATAGATTACCTCTTAAAACTACCCCCTCCACCCGCCCCCCATATATATATATATATATCGGGAGTGGCTTCACTCAACTTTCCGAATACTGGTGTACGTATCCAAAAAGTGATTATTTTTTTAAAGGGGATTTTCATAGACTTCCGACTGGTTTCGAACTTCGGATCTCCCGCTTTTAAACTGAAAACATTACATCCGGGAAACTAATACCTAATTAGAATTTTTGATATGTTCACATTACCTTGAAAGTGTTTAGTTTAAAAAAAAAACTCGATTGTATACTTTAAAAAAAAATTTAAATTGTTCTTGAGATTCATAACCATGTATAAGACAATCAACAGGTTGTTGCTCGGTAAAGGGTATACTCCTATTTATGGGACTAAACGACAGTGGCCAAAAGCGTGTTTTGAATTCTTAGTTCCACGTGCACAGCGGCCAACCATGTATAAATATTTTTCCTTTCCCAAAACAAGGCGCGCATTATACGTAACACACACATACACACACATATATATATATATATTGGTTAAATTGATTTAGTTACAAATAGTTTTAGAAAATATTTTAAATATTTATGATTTCCTTATTATATTTCATTATTTACTTGTTCTGTTTATGAATTCGACATCCTGTTGTTTTTCCTTTCGCCAATTTTGAATGTTTTAATTTTTAATGCTTCATATATTGCTGATTAGGATATAAGTTTAAAAAAAAAATTCATTAATGATTAGTTAAATTAATAACAGTTGATCCAGCTTTATTATGTATAATGCCAGTATGATGTATCGATACTCACTGTATTAATTTTTATATAAAAAAACATGATGAATTATAATATTATATAATGGATATATATATATATATATATATATATATATATTAATTTTTTTCCTTTACCAATATTGGGTGGTGTGCATTATACAATATATATAACCATTATACATTACAAATCATCATCAATTTCCAATTACTAATATATATTTATATATATATTACATTTTTGTATTTCCATAACAGGTTGTGCATTATACATGAGATATGTATATAATTTAATTTTTTCTTTTCCCAAAAAGGATGCGCATCATACCTGATATATATATAGATTCATATTTTCCTTTCCTATAACAGGTTGCGTATTATACATAAAAAATATGTATATTTTAATTTTTCCCTTTCCCAAGCAACGTATACATTATAAACGATATGCTTTTGAATTTTTCCTTTTTCAAAACAAGATGTGCATCATACACAAATAAGTGCTGTAAGTAATTTAGAATTTAATTCTTTGTTAAAAATACCTTTATAAAAAAGTAAACTTGTGTTTACCCGAAGAAATCCATCAACTGTTGTACATTAGATTGATGTATATACAGGGTGATTCAAAAAAGATGGGGAAAATTTTAAGAGGTGATAGTACACACCCAAACAAACATTTTGTATCAAAGAATGCATGGTCGAAAAAATAAACGTAAAAAAGTTAGAGGGCGCCAAAGGTTATGTTCTTATACGAGGCAAAAACACACAATGAACGATTAAGTTAAGTTACGAAAACAAATTTAATGGCATTTGATTACAATAAGTGCTCAAAACATTGACCGGCAGCTGTTATGCACGCAGCACAACGGCGAAGAACAGATTGGCGAATTTTCTGAAACACATCAGGCACCACCGCGCTCGCCAGATCTTTCATGTCTCGATTTTTTTTTTTTGTGGGGATAGCTAAAGGCTCTTGTGTATGAGACTACCATTGAATCCGCAGAAGAACTTGTCGCCAAGCTTTCGGCTGCTGTAGGGAAGTTCGCGATATGCCTGGTGTGTTTCAGAAAATTCGCCAATCTGTTCTTCGCCGTTGTACTGCGTGCATAACAGCTGCCGGTCAATATTTTGAGCACTTATTGTAATCAAATGCCAATAAATTTGTTTTCGTAACTTAACTTAATCGTTCATTGTGGGTTTTTGCCTCGTATAAGAACATAACTTTTAGCGCCCTCTAACTTTTTTATGTTTAGTTTTCGACCATGCATTCTTTGATACAAAATGTTTGTTTGGGTGTGTACTATCACCTCCTAAAATTTTCCCCATCTTTTTTGAGTCACCCTGTATTTTCAATTTTTCCTTTTCGAAAACAGGGTGCGTGTTATACACGATATGTGTATGTATATATATTTTTCTTTTCCCAAAACAAGGTGCGCATAATACGCGATAATATATACTCGTATTTCATTTTTTCCTTTCGCGAAACAATAGGTGCATTGTACACTATATATGTATTTTTTAAATTTTTTCTTTTCCCAAAACAATGTGCGCATTATACACCATATATGTATATATATATATATATATATATATTCATTTTTCCTTTTTCTAAAACAGGGTGCGCATTATTCATGAGTAAATGCGATAACTTTGAATTTTATTCACTGTTAAAAAATACCTTCATAAAAAATAAACTTGAGTTTACCCGAAAACTTCCATCAACTGTTTAAATTTCAACCTCACGGATGATATTTACATTTTCTTAAACCTATTTGTAGAGGATATATTTACGGAAAGCAATTATTATCATTATCTTCGTGAAAAAAAACTTGTTTGAAACAAAAACAAGAAAACATTGTCGAGGATTTTAGAATTAAAACGATTAAATTTCTGTTATCTTTCCCCACTTTCCTCAAAGGATTATAAATGAATTATAAGCAGTGTTTTATGTTTGGTGAGTATTTTTACATTACATGTTCGAAATTATTTAAGTTTTTTCGAAAAAGAAACACTAAGTTAAGCATTCTATAAGATTTATATTTAAACATAGAAAAGCTTTTGAAAAAGCGTAAAAGTAAGCAGAATATATTTTTTTACTTACCCATCATACGTAGTATAGTGTAAGTCTTGTAATCGTTTTAAAAATCGAAAAAAATTTTTTTTGACAATTTACACGTTTCAGACACTGGAAATTCCGAAAAACATTTATAAAAAATATATATAACATATGTATTCATTCATCAACCGTCTGTCTATCTGTGCGTCTGTGTGTGTGTCTGTAAACGCTCTATCTTGCGAACAGATTGAGATAAAGACTTGAAATTTGGTGTGTACTTAGTATGTAAGAATGAGAAGAAACCTATTGAATTTCATTAACCTCGATTATGCGGAACTATCCTTTTCGGACTCTCGAAATACTCGTTCTGATAAAAGGTATATAAAAATTTTCGAAATTGTTTATTTTAAGGAGTGAATTCGCTTGCTTACAATTCTCTTCCTACTTCTAGTTAGTTCCTTATTCAATGATCAGCATCACTGAAATAAACTGAAGTGATTGTGCATGAATAAATTGACATCATAAAATGATTATGATGTCAATAAAAAAATATAAATTTTGCATAAAGAATTAAGTCCATCAGATAATTAGTTGTCGAGATATTTGTAATCATATTTTACACGACTCTGTATTTTATTCAAATTTCAATTCAAAGATATATTTTTATTGGAAATGAGACACTTAATATGACACAGTAATCTGTTAGTTAATATGATTATTATTTTGGTGTTATAAGGATGTTTCTTTGAAGCAATTCAGTAACAGAGCATTTAAAGTTTATGACGTTATCAAGCTACGATTTTAAATACTCTATCTACCGAACAAATTGAGACAGAGGCTTGAAATTTGGTATGTACTTAGAACGTAATAGTGCGACAAAGTCTATAAAATATCAGTAACCTTAGTTATCCCTGGATATGTGTTTTATAAATAGTTTACACGTTTTATTTTCATATTTTATATTATGCATATCCATGATGGGCAAGTATTACAGTTGCCCTCAACGACTAGTTTCAGCTAGCAATAATTGTATTTGGGAATAGGTATCTATAATAGCAATATCCGTGTATAACCAATGTTTTTAAATCTTTCTTTAATATTATGGTTAGAAAGTATTAAAAATGCAACTAAATAAATAAATAAATAATAAAAATCATAAATTTCTACACTGTATAGTTTGAGCAGCACTTGCTTAAAAATCACAGATTTTTCACTGGTAACAAAAATAGTATTATTTTTAAGTGGTATATTAGGTCTACCGGAAAATTCTGTTCGTTTGGAGAGAAAAAAAAACTATACATTTTTCATACTTCTGAATATGGTCCGAAATAGTTTGTTCGGCCGAGTTCAGCTTTTCTGTAATCTTCCACGTTGACAAAAAAAGGATCGTACTTAACCCTTTACTTTCTGACAGTACTTATAAGTACCATTAAAATAACTTGTTATAAAATTTATTTAATACATCGATTAGTTGTAATACAGTTTAGAATGAGTTATAGATGCATTACTTTATCTTGTTCCAAAAGCATTATGGGTTACAGAAAACAATAATATTTTTAAAAGGATGATTTCTTTTTCCTTTGCATCTTTCCAGCTTTCTAGGCGTGGGATTTTTCAATTCGGAAATATTTCTATATTTCTATTGTAAGAACATTATATTTGTAGATTTCCTAATTCTACAAAATATTAAGAAAAATAATTAAAATAAAAGATTTGAATGGGGTTACAAATATTGCACAAAATCCCTATAAATTCAAATTTAATTAATCCTTCCAAAATTTATTAAATGATTATGTAAATCTTCTAACGTAGTTTAAACAATTCACGAAAAATGCTTCAGAAGATAAAATTTTCATGAATTCATAAATCAGTACATAAAGAACACTGAGCTCCATAATAATACGGAGAGATAAAGCCCCGGTCCACTTTCTGACGCGATCACATCACATTTTCAATGCGCGTAAATAATGAATCCTGCACTTTCCTTAATATAAGAAGCATTTTTTCAAACTTTTCTGCATACTTTTTATTAATTTTAGATATTTCTACACCTTTTTACCCGACTGCCAAGAAGGGTTATGTGTTTCAGGCGTATCTGGGTATGTGGATTTCTTTATACCCTCGAAACATCCCAACGGCTGGATGGATTTTAATGAATGAGGTCTCTATGGATTCGTCTTAATTATCCGATGGTTATAGGCTAGGTTTTGATTTTATAAATTCAAAATGGCCGCCGTAAAATGCAAAATGGCGGTAGTGACGAAAACAACATTTGGCGCACCCATTTGAGTGGCCTATCATTGGATAGGTCTTTCAAAATGAAGACGATGTTTCATTGACCATTTTACAGTCAGAAGCTCCGTTTAAATATTACATAACCTGGAAGTTGTGTAGGTAGGATCTCTAGCTTTACTGTAATTCTAACCTTCATAGACATGTATAGGCCTCATCAGAACAGTGTTTATCGATAGGAACTAACAATTAAACACAACTTAAAAGGCATCAATACAAGTAAATAAAAAAAATATATAGGTAAGTAATATAAAAAATAGTTTCACATTGATGAGAAATAATTAATTAGTTCTCTTTTTACGCTGTCGGGTTTTTTGATTTTTTAAATTTAATTTTGAGTTGTTCATATTTTTATGAGCAATATTTAACTCTTTTTATTTTTTTTTTTTTTTATCTTACATAAAATTTTATTTTAACTAATATCAAATTAAAAATTTGCAATGAATTTAAATAAAATCTACAGGGTTATTAAAAAAAAAACGTGTACAAAATGACATGGCAAATCAGGCATACAACAAGTATGAAAAATCGCACTGGAACAAAGGGTCGCAAACCACCTATTTAGTCACAAATAGAGGGTGTTTAATCCTAACTAAGTTTTGGTTGACGGTCATAACTTTCAGAAAACTGAAGTATATTATAATAAAACATTTAATAGGCATACTCACCTTTGTTGTAAGTGTGATAACACCAAACAAAAGTGGTAGAAGTTTGAATTACACACACCAGCAGTATGCACTTGACGCTCCAAATTTTGGACTGTGATTATCAGTTCATACGGTATCGTCGATTGCTTGAGCAACATGTTTTCCCAGATCTTTTCGTGATGTTATCACATTTCACACAAAACAAGGTACATATGGTTGCATTTTCATTACAATGTTTTTATTTTTCTCGAACATTCAACACGGGTTCAGTTAGAATGAAATCTTCTTGGTAATTATTTGTACGAAAGATAATTTTCGATTTATATATACAGGAAGCCATCATAAGAGAATCAATTGAAATAATTGCTAATAAAGATACAGCAAGTAACGATGTCATACGATATCTATGGTGTATGGAGATATTTGCTGCATAATAGATGAAAGCTCGTTGTGTTGAAAATTTTAAGAACTTTATCTGGCATCTCATTTGACGTACAACCTTTAAATTTTCTTCTGGACAATTCTCAAATAAGTGCAAAGAAAATAATAACATTTAAATCCTACTGATGACACGAGCCGTTAATTCCCAAATTGGCTCAGCCGAGCTCAGCAATCTGATTGGCTAAAACTGATATTTATATAGTAGAAAATTGTATTTATTATCTTATGAAGTAGTGTAATGTAAAATAGAAAGCAATTATAATGACTTAAATTGATTTATTTTGTTAAATTTGATCAAAATAATCCACAGTAAAATAATCCAAAATATTAATATTAACGAACAATCAGATTGCTGAGTTCGGCTGAGCCAGTTTGGGAATTAAGGGCTCGTACTGATGACGGCCTTGTAATGGTTGAAAACGTTCTAGGTTTTTCTAATGTATTTAAAGACATTTTTAATTTGTATTTTAAATATCTTTATATGTATGCGCCTGAAAGTAATCTTCTTACAATTATTTGTGCTTTTATATGTATTTTAATTATTTAACTCAAGGTGAATATATCACTAGAATTTTAACTTGCTATTGTATAAAATTAAGAGCTATTGTATAAAATTATATGTATATGTAATTATATGTATATGTATATGTGTATTATATGTATATATGCACTGTATATAGTATTATAGTATTTATTGGAATTTTTAAATTTTAACGAATAATTATTAACCATTTGGAAAAATGGTTATTGTCCTCGTCACGGTAGAAAATCAAAAGCATATCTAAAGGTTTTATTGGTTTAATCCGCATTTTATTCGTTTTCTGATTGGTCTATACAGTAATCTGTATTTCCCTTTACTTTCAACAGAGATGGATACTTCTGTTGCCATTATGACAAGAAAGTAATAAAAACTACAAAAAAAAAAAAAAAATAATAACTCAGAAACAAATTCGAGATACAGCTTTCAAACAAATTGCATTTAAAAGTACATTTTTTTCTCTATACGACGGTGTAAAAAGTAATATTGTGGGTTGTTTAGAAGTTTAAGAATGTAATTTCATTTAAAATTGGTGTTCAGATTTCTTGGAAATCTGACGATGGAAAAGCCTTTTCCCGAACAGCCAATGAAATGCTTGGATAATATGTAAGTTTCAGGAAATCTGACGAGTCGCAGGCGATTTTTGTCGCTTGCAATTTTTACGTCTAATAACACTATTAATGCTTAATTCATGTCGTACATAATGTATGACCAACTCCGTGCGATTTTTTATGTCTTAAATTTTAGTCTTTGAAAAAATCATTTTCCAAATGGTCGTTGTAATTTGTTAAATTGCTTTTTTTTATGTTTTTCCTTCTGCTTCCATTGCCTTCTTTTCATTTTTAAAGATTATTTATAAACGAGGAGTAGTGTTCTTTGTTTGGTTAGTATGTTACTTTTATAAATTTGAAACTATTTATGATTATTTTTCTTTTAAATTATAGCCGCAAATATTTTTTTAAGTTAAAAATTCAAGAATATTTACATCTAAGGATCATAAAGAATGCTAGTAAATCATGAGTTTAGCTAACGATCTATTATCAGTTACATATTTTTTGTTGCTTTTATTTATAAAAACAAACTTACTTAACATTTAAAGTAAACAATATTGTTATTTTAAGGGCCATTTTCATTTACGAACAAACATGAGTAATCACTGTAAGCTTAGAAATAATTTTATTACAGATTTTCTTGTAAAAACGTCTACTTAACCCTTTATGTACTGAATGATGAATTCATGAAAATTTTATCTTCTAAAGCATTTTTCGTGAATTTTTGAAACTACATTAGAAGATTTACATAATCATGTAATGAATTTTAGAAGGATTTTATATGGATTGATGGATTTAGAAGGATTAATTAAATTTGAATTTATAGGGATTTTGTGCAATATTAATAACCCTCACTAAAATGTTATAATTTAAATATTTTTCTTAGTATTTTGTAAAATTAGGAAATGTACAAATATAATGTTCTTACAATAGAAATGTTTCCGAATTGAAAAATCCCCCCCCCCCCTACCAACGCCAAGTAAGCTATGCAAAGGCTAAAGAAATCACCCTTTTAAAAATATTTTTGTTTTGTGTAACCAATAACACTTTTGGAACAAGATAAAATAATATATCTGTAACTCATTCTAAACTGTATTATAACTAATCGATTTATTAAATGAATTTTATAAGAAGTTATTTTAATGGTACTTATAAGTACCGTCAGTAGATAAAGGGTTAAGAGACTTTCCAATATAATTACTCTGGTAGATAAAGTTTTTTCATTCTAAAGACGCAGCATAAATAATGTGTCTAGAAGATACATTATATATTATACATTAAAAAAAATCTAAATGTAATTGCTCTTAAAAAATATTTTTATAAAAAAACAAACAAACATCAAACTACAAGAAAAATGCTGTCTAACTCTATAATTAAATCAAATGTTTAAATTTAATTGCGCGAACAATGCTGCTTATCATTCCGAAACATATTTTCGTAAAATATGTTTACAGAAAATGATTATTCTCATTATCTTCATATAAGAGTTAAAGCTCGTTTCAAACGAAAAAAGAATTTTGCTTTAGATAAAAGAAAATAATAATTAAAACATTGTTAAAGGTTTTTAAAAAACAACTGTATTAACTTTTATTATTTTTTTCTCTGTGCTTTTATCAAACTGTTTTCTCACAGAATTATAAGCAAATTAGAAATTTCATATCTTATTTTATTAGCTTGCTTTTACTTATAAGTTTCGAACTATTTTGCCTTTTTAAAGGAAAACATAACAAAGAAAGTTAAACACCGTTGAGAAATGAGTTCGTTAAACATGGTTATCGCTAAATTACCAATTTCGTCTACGTTTTTTTGTCTCATAAATATTTATAAAAATTATCAACCAGAAATAAATAAAATAATTCTTTTTTAAATACATTAATATGATTTATAGAAATATATCTAAAAGAGCGATCACTATGCGTTTACAAATATTTTTGGAGTTTTCAAATTTATTTATTCTCCATTTTTTTTTTTTTTCAAAAACGAAAACTAAACCAACTGCGAGATAAGTAAAAATTAAATAATGTTAACATACAACGATGATAGATGACCGAAAACAGTACATGAAAGGTAAAATGATTAAATTTTAAATATTTTCAGAAATTTGTTGTCGATATACAAATGAATTCTTTAAAGGATATTTAATTTATTTAAAATACGATGTTGATTAGGAAATTATTGTCATTATACACAGCATAAAAAAAATCAAATGTGTATAAATACACATTTTGATGCAATTATTATCAAAGGTATTTGATTTTTTATTAATGAAGATGAAAGTTTTCTGATGCATATATTATGACATTCTTCTTATCGCATGAAAAAGAAAAAAAATCCCTGCCGACTCGGCCTACAGGCGGTGGCAGATTCCGAAGTTAAGTACTAATTTCACCTACAAAAACTAATTAAAGATTAGAGATAAACTCAGATTAACACATTTATCTGGCCGCTTTTGACGAGCTTTTAATTTCATTTTCATGTAAGAGTTGATTTTATCAGACTCATGTTAATACGATATATTTTTCTTCAACCCCTATTTTTGTTTCATTTGTTTTTTCTGTAAGAGATGATTCTATCAAAAACTTGTCAATATAAAAGTTGTAGATAATATTAAGAAAATTTATAATAAATTTAAGCGGACTTAATATCTTGTGAATCGACGAAGTTAATAAATTTTTTTCTTCTTCAACCCCCCCCCCCTTTTTTTTTCGTTTTAAATTTTTTTTGCGGTATGAGTTTGTCCTATCAAAAGCTTGTCAATATAAAAGTTGTAGGTAGTATTAAGAAAATTTATAGCAAGTTTAAGTGAATGTATTATCTTGAGAATTGAAGAAATTACGAATTTTTTCTTTCTAAAACCCTATTTTTTTCGCTCCTTGAGTCCATTTTTAATTTTATCAAAAATCTGTTATACATAAATTTTTGGCCCTTTTCCTAGAAGTAGTAATAACCTTGAATTGATGAGATATGCAATATAATTAAGAAGTTATGTTTTTTTTTTCGATTTTCACAACCACCCCTCTCCCTATTTTCACCCCTTGGGCCGATTTTGCTCATTTACAATCCCCCTCTCCTCCCTCGAGAAATTAGTCATCTCAATGTTTTTGGTGAGTTTGAAGACGATCCGTGTATAATTGCGACTTTTGTCGTGAGAACAAATTGTAGTACATCCATACATACACACACACACATATATATATATACATAAACTTTTTAGGTGGGGGGTGGTTTTGGGTTCCTGGAGTCGTATAATGAAAAGTTATGAAGGAATTGTTCAAAAATCGCACCATGGTAACAACTGTTTTTTCCCGCTAGTCATACGTATCAGCCCCTTGCCTGGTACATGGTACAGCCTAACACTGCCGTATTAGGACTAGGAGTATATACTATATCCTATAACAGGAGTATTGTAGGACTTCTAGTAGAGCCTTACTGTAGGTTGATCTAACCCACTATCAACAATTCGTTTTAGAATAACCTGTGAAGAGTTGTGAGCTGAAGTTCAATTTTCAAGTGTGTTGCAATTTTTACCCCCCACAGTAAGTGTAAGAGTTTACTCCTCTGTGATAAGTTATTTCGATTCCTTACTAAAATAGTCTCAAAATACAAATCAAAACGTAAAAATTGACGAGAAGTAAAGGTGTAAAATGAAAGACATACTAATAAACATAATTCAAACAAATATGGCGGTAAAAAGGCAAGAAGACGAGGGTGACGATGATATGCAAGACTAATGACAGAAAAGACTGTATTATATGTGGGAAACACACAACAACAACAACAACAAAATGAACTCTTGTTTCAACGCTTCATGTGCCTGATATCTCGAATTTTTTTTAAAGTACTTGAAGCTGGATTCGTCTTAAGACATATCTAAAAATTTTTTTTGAAAAAATGCAAAACTTCCTGACACTATTTTCTGACTAATTTTTAAACATGAAAGAATTATACTCGCAGGCATGATTATTGAAGAGATTTGTAATCGAACAGTTTTTCACTTTTTGATAAATGAGTTACATCTTGAATTATTAGCAATTGTTGACTCTGGACAGCAAGTTTTTTTTCCTTTCCTGGGCTGTGGCGTCCGGAAATTCGGTTCAAAATAACGAATTTGACAGCATTTACTGAAAAATTTTATGCTTTTCCAGAAAAACGAAAAACAAAGTTAGATATTATAGTTTCTTAACAAGACAACATGCCAATTTGATATGTTTGCGAATAAAAAGGAATTTAAAAACGTGCCAAAAAGTGGAAAGTTTGGATTTGACAACAGCCTTAATGCATTAATCTATATCTTAATACACTCTTCAAAACATTCTCAGTAATTATATTTCTAATATCATTGTTAGGTACTTGTTAGTTATCCCGCCGACCAAATTACTGTCACCAAATTGTAAGATTAAATGCCAATGGTTGATCGTAAATGTCACATTCACTTGACAACGCGTGTTTACGTCATCAAGTGATTTTTATTTCAACGTTTTATTTGTATTTTTATTAATGTTATACTAATTTATTTGTTCTTTCGTTATTTAAAATAAAAATTACGTCAATTTGTATATAATTTGTTGGATGGTTTGGCGATTTATACAGTTTGGCGAAATTGGTCGACGGGATAACTAACAAGTACCCATTTTTATTTTTATGTTGAAAAAGAAATACTTATATACTCATTTATATTCAAATATGTACTTTTTTTTTTTTTCATGAAACAATACTGTGGACATTCTCTTGAAAAAACGCACTTACCAAACCCCACATACAACGTAAAAAGTTAATGCCGACCCGATCTAAATCATAGGTCAAATCGGATTTGAGTAAAATGAGGTTAGCCAACTTGATATGCAGGGCTGTAATTCACAATCAATTTAACTCTCATTATTCTCAATGTAATTTATTTTGACGCGCAGTAAGCAGTAAGATATTATTATGATATTAAATTTAAGTATCCCTGTAAAACAGAAAAAAAAAAAAAAAAAAAAAAAAAAAAAAATTCACGATGCAATGACTATTTAAAAAAAATCGAAAATTGACCGTCAAGCGTGGCAAACGAGGTGCGTTCGTATTGTAACTAGTTTTATTCAGATCTTGGTGCAATAGCTGTTGCACTCTTATGAAAAATACAGGAATACCCAACTTATTATGATTATATATAATAAATTCAGTAATATGGAAATAATAGGACTCGATCTTAAGTAGGACATAAGCATCATGACAACCTATAATCATTACTTATCATCGGATATCGTTGAATTAATGACGTATGATAGGATTTAATAAAATGAAGAAAATTTTTATTAATATCTTTTTAAGATTTGAATCGATTTTTATAAAATGTAAAATGACTAAAAATTTGAAATTCTGCAGCTATTATATATATTAAATTTCAAACTATTCGGTTGGGTAATTTTTGCGCTGTTATATACGAACAGACAGACAGACGGACGGACCAGATGACCACATGGGTGTTACGTATTTTTATAATTACGAACGCACCTAAAGAGGAAAGAAGCACTATGTATCTTAACACCATATTAAAATTTTGTGTCGATTGGACAATTTTTATGATTGTTAAAGCCTACAAGTCGAAAAAAGACATACAAACAGACGAACATATCATTCTTAGGTGTTAATGATCTAGCAACGGGAGCATGAATATCGGATCCTCTAGAAAAGATAAACGTAGATACATATATATATATATATATATATATATATAAACCGATTTATATAACCTCCTACGTTGAAAGTACTTTAAAAATCAGTTTTATTGATCTGCAAAGAGTAAATGAAAAAGATGAAAACACAAACTAAAAATATTTTTACGAATGGTATAAAACAGAAAAGCACTCTAGAGGGAAAAAATATATAAGTAACTTCGGTTACTAAAATATCATCTAGTGAGGAAATCTGAAAAATATTTCCAGGAAAGAGCAAGTAAAAATTCAAGATTGGCACTTCGGAAAACAGGAAAATACAGAGAATCAGAAATTTCTGTACAATGTTCCTTTTCTTTTGAAAAAAAAAAAAATATTTTTTTTTTATTATGGTTCAACACGTGCATGTTTGTTGATAATAAAAAAGAAGATATTTAGCACTTTTGATTATGTGATTCTTATTATACGATTGTCAAGAACTTCGTGTTAAAATTGGGAAATTCATTACGATAGGTAAGTAATCTATGGATCATACAATTTATGAATCATGCACTTTTATTTGATTGTAAAAAATTTAATTTGCTTTAAAAACTCCAATTAATGAAGTTAAAACTAATAAATGCGTATCATATTAAAAACACATTGAGTTAGCTGTGAAACTTTAACAAAACAACTTCATTTCTTGCTTATTGAATTTGAGAGGAATTTATGTAATATGTCTAATATTATTATTATTGTATTTAAGCAAATATTGTCACAAATACTTCTTTTCATTTAGTGCTAATATCAAAGAATCAAAAGAAAATCTCTGATAAGTCAGCGGTATTTGGATTCTTATGTATTTCAAGTAAGTGAAAAACGTAAAAAATATATTTAAGGTATTCTGCTTTTAAAGAATTTTGTATTTTAACATTCTGCCATTCCAGCATTAATATCAAGTCAGTACTAAGTCAAATTCAGAATTTTTTGTTTTACATTGCATATATTTAAAATCAATTACATAAATATCGCCCATTATTACACTAGAATTACAGAGGGTGATCACAAATTTTTGTAATGATTTTGGCTTTCTCTGATTCAAATTTAAATGAAAAAGAAAAAAAAAACTTTATGGTATCAATTCGGAAGGGGTTTTAATTATTGACTGCATTATTAAAAAAAATCTTTAATTTAAGATGTAACTGGATATAAAACAATGGATCTGCACTTTCCTAAATGAAATATTTTTATTCGATAACAAAAAAAAAAAAGGTGTGAAAAGCATGGTTTTAATATTTCTACAATTAAAATAAGTGACATAATCAATAAACGAGAAAGAAAAAAAAAATCATGCGTTAAGCATAGATTATGAAACACTTTCCAACACTTCCTGAATGCTTTAACAAAATTTCGTTATTTAGGGAAATAAGTTATATATAAGATAACTAAGTAAACGTTTAAGAAAACGCATAAAACATTTGAAAAACTGATTTCAGCAGTTACCGTCCATAGCCAAATACGCATTCCAATTCCTTTGAACAGACCTGTATTTGATCCGTATGTAGATATAATGAGGAAATTTAGTTTAGCAAGAAAACGAACAGGTTGAAATTTCTCTTTCAGCAATTTATAGAAATAGATGGAAACATACTTGAATATTTTGTACTCGGATACTACTTCGGATACAATATAGTATCTGAAATCTTTTGTGTGTCCCTGTAAATGCTATGCACTTCATATTATACGTGAAATGGGTTATAGTAAAGCTCAGCGACGTATTTCAATTTCATTATACATTAAGTAATCTAACATAATTAAAATACGCCGCAAACAATTCCCTCCACCTTTGTATCATTACGTAACGGAATTCTTTTTGTGTGGCCCTGTAAATGAATAATAACTATTCTTTGCACCACATATACTACAGAATTCATATTTTAGTGCACTTCATAAATGCATATCAATTTTATTATATTTGAAAACGTGTAACATCATTAAAAATCATTTTAAACGATTTTTTCCCATGTAGGCCGTAATGTAACGGAAAAATTTTGACTGCCCTGTAAATGAACTAAACATGTTACAAACTTCATTTGAAATAGGGAACGTGCGATGGTAAACATCAATAACATCCAAAATTTTTATGACAATCCTAGTATATTTACGAGAGTTAGAGCGCGGACAGACAGACAGATGGCCGGCCATACAAACCGAAGTCATAAGCACTTTTCAACTTTGTTGGAAAGTGTTAAAAAGGAGAAGAAAAAGGTCAAAGTCTACATTTGACTAGGGGGGAAAGTAAAAAATACATATTCAAGAAATGTACGTTCACCGAGAGAAAAAAGACCTAAAATGTTGGTTTAGAGAAAACAAATAAAGTTTTGCCAAATGTTTTATGGTTATGGCTGGATTCTCGTATAACGGGCAATTTAAAATGTGGAAAGGAAAGAAAAATGTCAAAATTAAGTGGGATTTCTATCAAAATACGTTTTAATGCCTGTTCTTAAAGAAGACATTCCATTACTTTCCCCAAACACTCTTCATTGTGTTAAGTTCCACCAGGATAAGGCTACCAGTCATACCTCTAAATCTATTACTATATTTTAAAAGAATATGAGAAATGAAACTCAAATTGAGGGTATTCCGTTTAATTGCATCTCACCCAAGCGACCCGACTTGTCTCCCGTGGCTTACTGAGCATTTGAAATTTTAAAACAACCTCTTTATAAGTGACGGCCCAAAATATTGAATGGACTCTGGAAGATTGTAGTCTAGAAATGGAACAAAATCAACCTTCAAATTTTAAGAAAAGCTCCTTTATCTTCGATATCAAGATGCAGTATGATAATTCCACAAAAGGGTTATCAGATTAAACATATTAGAAAATACAATTCTTATCTTTGTTTGTATTCTTTGTTTCAATTCTTATCTTTGATTACAAAATTGTTAGAAAAATGTTTGAACACCCTCTGTATATAGCCAATATTTAAAATTCATACTTACAAAATTTTGCCATTTTTCTCGGACATATTTACAATTTAATGCAAATATTGTCTCGATACGGAATATTTTCCCCCTTGAAAAGTACAAAGTAAAAAGCTTAACACATCACAATAAAAAGTAATATAGTTATAATACAATAGAATATTTAATTATTTTTTTATAATCCATTAGAAAATCCATTTTATGGAAGATATAATAGCAAACAACTAACATTACAGTGGTTTTAAAATTGCATCCGATGCGCAAACAATATAAAAATTCTTTATATGAAAGCGAACAAAATGTATCCAAATTAGAAAAAAAAAATAAATAGAAATGTGTTGATACCATAATTGATTATTCAGTAAAGACATATGTTACCTAAATAATTTTAATTCGTTTTATAAAATAAGATATTTTAAAATAAATTTTATGCTAACAATGTGAATTCGAATTAATGTATTTTACTGGTTTTGATAAAGTTTGTGATAATATGTTTGAAATTGTGTTCGTAATTCATAAGAAATGTTATTTTATCAATATTTTTTTACCATATATATTGATTTATTTATGTAATTAGATGTATATATGTATTTATTATTAGATTACCTTATAATTTAATAAAAAATAAAGCAGACCTTAAAGTACTTTACAAATTTTTATAAACATTTTATTTCAAAGGAATAGAAACAAAAGCATTTTTTACATGCATCGCAGCTCCTTAAAATTGCTTTTAAAAAACTCATCCCATTTAAGGCCTACTTACTATTCATTAAAGATAGGAATGTGTAAATAAACTCTAAGTTGTCATTTTCTTTCGAATTTTTAAGAAAGCAAGCAGACATAATTTACTAAGTGATTGTGCTATATTGAACTATAAAAAAAAATTGCTTATATAAAAGAACGTTTATGAATGAAATCCTGCAAACAATTTTGGGCTTAATTTTTGAAATAATGATTTTAAACGCTTAAAACACCAATACGTTCTTTTATTGTTTTAACATAGTTCTACTTTCTAAATGTTTCATGCCTACAGACCGTGAAAAATGGAACACCAAAGAAAAGATGTTAAAATTTCTTTTGACAGTTTTGTTTCTCGCCGAAGCACTTACTTTTTTACCATTATGATTCAAATCTGTTTATTTTGTAATTTATTACACGCTTTTATTTACCTTAACTTGGTTCATGTTTGTAGAGGCAGAATTGTGTAATAGATTTTACACTGCCTGTTTTGACGTTATATAGAAATGCTTGTTCTGGACAGTACAATATTTTAATATTTTCTTAACATAATTATTAATTAGCAGATTCAATTTAATCAAATTTCGATTATATATTGCAAAGATAATTTTTTTTGATTTCCTAGATAAAAGGATAAGTGTTAACCGAGAACAAGCTAGCTCAGCCGGTAAATTTTTAAATTTCTAATCTAATTTTCCAGGCCCAGATCACCATTCAAACGGATTAAAATAAATAAATAAATAAAACACCCTATAAAATTAAGGCTGCTCTCAAATCCGAAATACCTAATTTATGATAAATTTTTAATTAATTTTTGTTCAATTAAACTTCAAAATCCAAGGAAGGGCAAAGCCCCAACTGTGCCTTTCCCCCTTGTCGGTGTTTATGGTTATTTCTGAATAAATATGTACTTGGATATTTCGTTAGTAATTATGATAACAAAGATAATAAAATCAACACGAGACCGTTTTTTTTACTCTGATAATTTTATGATCATTTCACGTTGTAATTTTTTTTAATTCAATAGCTTACATACAATCATTTGGTTGGGAGAACTTTAAATTGCTCAACGATCTAAATGAAGAAGTATGTTGGATTAAAAAAAAAAAAAAAGCAGTTTTAACTGATTGCTTCTGTTGTGAATAATATGTATCCGGATATTTCATCAATAGTGGTGGCAACATAAAGCATGAAAGCAACATGAGATCACTATTTATATCGATGCAATACAAAACTTTCTAAGCTGCCACAAAAAGAGGTATGACAGCAAACACCTGAAGAATCGAGGGTCAAATTTCTCAAGTGAACGCGAGCCACAGACTGACGTCATAAACCTTGAACTTGCTGGAACCCTTGAATGTGGAAATCGTAGAAGTCATTACTGTGATGCAATGTTTCAAGATGACGGGAATCTTTATCTGGTGGTTAATGTTTGAAAATTCATTGAGAATCTCGTTTTGTTAATTACCTCATGCGATGTTTTCATTCTGTAATACCATGGAGTGTATCTCTTGTGGGAAATTACAAAAGTGAAAAGATGACGAAACAAATAGTGTACTTGGAAGATAATTTTAAATGAAACTTCATTCACATTTTAACGCGTCATCCCCTCGAATTGTCAAAAATTACCTTAGTTTAGTAATTTTATGGTCCTTATGAGTAATCAGTATGAAAGTGATTCTAAAATTTTCACGTCTTACGACATTATGAAGCATCTTCAATACTATTAAAATAATAATGTTTAATATAAAAATATATTAAAATAAATAAATAATATTAATAAGAATAAATAGAAACAATTAAAATACGTTAATAATAATAATAATAATAATAAAAAAAAAAAAAAAAAAAAAAACTAGTCAAGGCTAGATGAGCTAGTCAAGACTATTAAAAAAAACTAGATGAGCCAATCGGCCAATCCCAAAACTTTCTTCTATCTCATACATGTTAATACTCCAAAATTCGCTATCACAGTGCCAAAATTAAATGACAATCTATGCCCATCATGAGGATTCTAAAGATTTGAAAATCCGTGCATTAGTTTTTGAGATATGGCTATCACTAAAATGTGTAAACCCTGAAAAATGTTCAGCATTGCAGCGCCACGTGTTGGGTGGTTTACACCAAAACCTAATCAGCAACAACTTATGTCAACATCTAAATGAACCTGAAGCTTGATGAAAATCCGTGCATTAGTTTTTGAGATAGAGCTATTGGGGAAATCGTGAAAAATTCTGCATAGGAACGTCAACTGTTGAGCGAATTACACCAAAAGGTAATCAGTACTAATTTATATCAAGGCCTAACTGAAGTTATATTAAACTCCGTGCAATAGTTCTTTGGATAGAGGGCCCACAAAATTTGCATTACATAAACACACAGACCCACAGAACCACAGACACAGACAAACTCCTTAAATAAGTGTTTTTGGAAATCTTTTTATTACATATTGTGCATAATGAAGGGTTAATGGTTGTATTTATAAAAAAAATGTAAATTTATTCAGTAAAGCTAAAAATGGGGTGATAAAAAGAGAAATTTTAAAATAGATTAAATGAAGATGTGAAAAATTGGTATAGAAGCAGGAAAAAATTTCATGAAATATAAATTGGAAAGTTGATAGAAACTTTTATTCCATTTAAATAGTACACATAGTAGGTAAATAGAAAGAATGGAAAAGACTAAAAAGGATGAAAGCAGCAGTCTTAAGAAATGTTAGGTATTCATTCTTCTGTTAAAAGAACATAGCATTAATCAAAAGACTATAGGAAGGTACGGAGACAAATTTCAATAATGTGAACACAATGAGATGTAACGAAACCATGTTACAACTAGGTTTGCCATGTCGAGTGTTAAAAAAAAAAAGTGGGTGTTTAAAGCGGAATTTTTCTCCTGTTCCTTGAATTCCGTCTAAGCAGGTTTGTTTACACATCACATTTTCCCAAATACATTTTTAACAATAATTAAACCACGTAGCATAAAGTTATTCTGCCTTTTTAAAAATTGATTTTATTTCCCTTAACAGATGTTTTAATATAAAATAAAGTGGGTCAAGCCTCCCATAGGTGGAGACCCTTGACCCATTATTTTCTTATGTTTAAAATCAAAGATTTCGCAAGTTTCTTATACAGTACACTTATGTCGCAATTTTAAATTTGATAACTGATTGTATAATGAATAAAATTATACACGAAACTTTTTTCTAGGTTCAATATTTAAAAAATAAAAAGTCATTTTCTAAAAAATGGGTCAGTCGTCCACAGTATCCCTATATAAAGAAATTGGTATACTAATATGATACAACGTGTAAAAGTTTTGATAATGCATTAAATAAGAGAATAAAAATTTAGTATAATGCATACATAATGAATTATCTTATTATTTCTGTATTAACTAACAGAGCTTTGGTATACTAAAACCATAGATGCCAACATCTCTCCGGAGTCCAATTCATGACAAACAAGTATTTAACTGGAGATTTTTTTTATCAAAAAATTTAGAAATGAAATCTAATAAATCCCTTATGGAGATAAGACATATTGCGTTATATAAATTTTCCGGTTTTGAGCATGTTTGTCTCGGATCAGACTCCTGAATAACTAAGAGATGTTGGTATCTATGCTAAAACTACAACAAATAAAATAATAATAAATAAATTCTTCATAAATTAGGAGGCAGTTTTGTCCCTTAAAAGTTATTTAAGGGGACCTTCTACATTAGGAGACAAAAAAGAAAAAAAAAAAGCACTTTTTTATGATTTTTTTGTAAGAAAACTGCTTGATGGATCTTTTTGAAATTTTAAAGGTATATTGTACACATCTTAAGGTATATACAAGAATTTTTTTATTTGATTTTGTAGCTGCTATTCTAAGTTATAAATAAATACGTTCAACTGCTTTGGAAAATTTCGTCTGGACGGTGGGCATGATAGCGCCTTGTAGAATTATCTGAAACACAAAAATAAATTTTTTTTTCGTAAACTTCGTGAGTATAGCTTCTAGTTAAATTAAAGGAACACATAAATATATTAAAAAAAAGTTATGTAATGGCTGATTAAAAAAAAAAAAAAAATTGCTAAAAAAATTCATTCTTATTTGTTAACTTTTTTAAATAATTTTAGTAAAAGCCTTAATTCATATCGAAGGCAATTAAATAAGCTTTAATTAAAAAAAATCTAGACGATCCATTGAGTAGTTTTTTTTTTAAATCTTGCCCACCGTGTTAAAAAAGGTGGTTGACACGGTGGCCAAGATAAAAAAAAAAAAGAAAAAAAAAAAAAAAACTACTCGATGGATCATCTTGATTTTTTTTTTAAAAGTAAAGCTTATTTAATTGCCTTCGATATGAATTGAAGCTTTTACTAAAACTATTAATAAAAAAGAGTTATTAACAAATAAGAACGAATTTTTTTAAACTTTTTTTTATGAGACATTACATAACTTTTTTTTTTATAAGTTTATGGGTTCCTTTAATTTAACTAGAAGCTACACTCACGAAGTTTACGAAAAAAAAATTATTTTTGTGTTTCAGATAATTCTACATGCCCACCGTCCAGACGAAATTTTCCAAAGCAGTTGAACGTATTTGTTTATAACTTAGAGTAGAAGAAACAAAATCTAATAAAAAAATTCTTGTGTACCTTAAAATATGTACAATAAACTGTTAAAAAAAAAAAAAACCATCCATAATGCAGTTTTCTTACAAAAAAATCATAAAAAGTGCTTTTTTTGGTTTCCTAATGTAGAAGGTCCCCTTAAAAGGTAACATCCTGCATGTGATGTTTTACTTTAGTTTATTCAGTTAAATTCCGATTCAAATTAGATAATGTCATCATACAGTTTCCATTAGTAAAAACACGATTTATTTTTTTGTAAAATAGCGAAATTACGCAGAATCACTATAGCAATATAAATTAAATGTCAAATAAAAATATATCCTCTTCCAACAGTAACTCTAAACGTACTTATAAAGGTAACTTTTATGCAGGGTGTCCACTCTCAACGGTTTCTAGTGGCTAATTTCTAAACCGTTAGTCAGTTAGTCATAGATATAGTTCCAATTACAAAAATGTTTTAAATGAGGTAAAAAATTATTTTAGAAGTCGTTTTCATCAATAAAAACGTTTCTTTAAAAGTTACGAAATTAAAACTTTTATACGTCCCACGGTTCCTTAAGTGATATTTAGTAAAAATTTCGTATTATACTAACAAGCACGACAAAAAAAATCTCATTCATCTAACACTAAAATAGACCAAGTTGTGAAATTTTGAAATGCTTGACTTACACCAATTTTCTGCATCTGAACACAGATGAGTTGGTTCATTGCTTGGAAGGATCGTACACAAAGTGCTTAAAGTTCTGAAAAGATTTATTTCGCGTGCACATTTCTACATTGCACCAGAAGGAAGTCACTAAGAGTAAGTTAACTTTAATTTTTATTAATTAAGTTTTAGGTTAGATAATCTAATAACATTTTAAAATATGTATCATTTTGTAAAGAAATGCGACTGTTGCTTTACATTATTTCATTTAACAAATATTCTGTTACTTTTTAACTTATATTTTTAGTACAAGTATTATATTTTGCTTTAATATGTCAGAATGAAAATATATATCAAATTTATATTGTAATGTTAATTTAACTCTCAACTATTATTTTTTTATAACTGACGATTATTTCTGACGATAACTGACGAAACTGACGATATTTGATTGACGATTTATACATTTCCAGTAAATTTGTGAATATTTCGCAGCAAAAAAGGTGCTTCATCTTCAATCAGCTATTTCTCGGCCAGTTTTAATCGTAAAAGAGTGGAACTTTTTTGTATTACTTTTTAGTGTAATAGGATATTTTTACTAAACATAACTTATAGGACTATAAAAATTAAACACATAAAAAAACGTATAAAAATTTAAATTTCGAAAATTTTTAAGAAATGTTTTTACTGATTCAAATCACTTTTTAAATGCTTCTTTACCTCATTTGAAACATTTTTGTAATTGGAACTATATTACTCACCTGCAAGAAAAGTGACACATCTCAACAAAAGTAAATTTTACATGGGATGCAAAAGAAGATTTGCATGTTTTTACTGTAACAGGAAATTATAATACTTAGCTCAGCATGCAGCAGCAAAAACATGCTTAAAAGCGTAAAGCCATTAAGAATGAAGACGTAGACGAGGTTTGGAGGGTTCAATAATATTACCTCCCCACACAATTGGCCCCCTTCTGTGATCACGAATGGACATATAGTGTAATAAAGTGATTTTCCGGATAACTGTACTCGTGAAACTTTTCCTGTAGCAGGAGGCACCTATGACAGACTTATTAGTGGAATAAAACGCAAGATGAATTTTTGCGAGTTGTTTCAATTTTCTTGCGGGGGAGCGATATGTCTGTGCCAAACGGTTTAGGAATTAGCCACTGGATACCATTGAGAGTGGACATCCTGTAGAAATCTGAAGAGATCTCACTCGACATTCCGAACATTTTACGGAAAACTACACTGTAAAAAAAAAAATCCGCTAAAATACAGAAATTGTACTGGCAATCGAGACGCCAGTACTATTTCCGTATTTTAATGGAAAAATTGTCCCGTTAATTCCAGAAAATTTTCCGTTTTTTTCTGGAATTAATAAGGTTGGAGATTTCCGTTAAAATACGGAAGTAGTTTTGTATTTTAACAGATTTTTTCTTTTACAGTGTATGCGTTCAAATAAATAGAAATATAAAAAGAAATAAAAACTTACATCTTAATTTTACAAAGATTAAGTATTCCCGCTGGTGAAAATGATCTCATGTTCTTAAGGAAAAAAAAAAAAAGCCGTGTATTTCCATTTATTTAGATGAAACATTTTTCTGTAATTATGACGTAATTTTCAATTAAATTTCATAGTCATGCTAAACAGCAAAATGCAATATGTACTTAAATTTCCACACGCTTTTTGTCAAATTAAAAAAAAAAAAAGAAAAAAAAAACTCACTGTGATTCTTTTCTTAAAATAGTTTTGCTAAATTAATTTACGTTCTGGTGATGTAGTATTGTTCTATAAAGATTAGGTGAGCGTGACTAATAAAAATATTTAATTGGATATCACTAATCTGCAAAATTTGGGTTAAGTTATGTTTTTTAGCTTTTGCTAATTTTTCATAGTCATGCTAAACAGCAAAAGGCAATATGTACTTAAATTTCCACACGCTTTTTGTTAATTAAAAAAACTCACTTATTTTCTTAAAATAGTTTCTCTAAATTAATTAACGTTCTGGTGATGTATTATTGTTCTATCAAAATTAGATTAGCGAGAATAATAAAAATATTTAATTTGGGTTGTTTCATGTTTTTTAGCTATTGATAATTGATTTTTGTGTATTTTTTACCACTGAATCCGAAAATGACCTTCATTTTTAACCATCACGTCAGGTTTTTTTTTTTTCGAAAATCATAAATTTCAAAGTTAAAAAGTGAAGAAATAGCGAAAATCTGATACTATAAAATAGATGTGATGGTTGTGTTTATCAGCTTTTGATGATTGATTCTTATGTATTTTGTATTATTAAATTCAAAAACGACCTTCAATTTTTATTATTACGTCAGGATTTTTCGAAAATTTAAAAATTTTTAAAAATTCGAAATATTTCTAAAATCTGATACCATAAAATAGACGTAAACTTTTATTTTTCAGAATAGCTTATTCATTTTTTGACTCATACTATGCATTTTTAGAGCTAAACATGTAAAATATTGCATATTTAAAATCTTTACAATTTTATTTCATCTGTGGAAGTTTATATGAACCGCTCATGCTCTCGCTCCTTGCGCCTTTTATATTCTCTATCATATCGAGTTCATCTGGGTGTTCTCTTTTATTTTGGCCGTTGATAAGTTTAGAAATTTGTCGCATATATATAAGTAAAACGTTTGCCTTCTTTTGGTACGGCTTTGACAAATTACTTTGACAGATTTTCGCTACTTTTTTCTTTTTAACTTTGAAGTTTACGATTTACGAAAAATGCTCACGAGATGGTTAAAAATGAAGGCCATTTACAGATTCAGCGCTAAAGAAGTTCTTTAACGTAATACATTTTATACATTTTATTCGCTTAATTTTAAATGTGATTGATGGCAGCTCTAGATATTTAAGAAAAAGGGAAATTCATCATGTTATGGATGTATTTACTTGTGTATGATGAAATTTATTATTTACATGTTTATTCGTTTTATATTTTTAGTTACACAAATTTAAAATTGTTACATAAATAATAATTAAAATAAAATTATTAAATTAATAATAATAAAATTATTATTTATTTATTTATTTAATTAATACTATAATTTATAACATTACTAATTTAATAACTTATTAAATTAATTATCAATTAAATTCTTAACATAATTAATAATTCATTGAATAATAAGCAAATCATTATTAAATATAACAATTATAATGAACACTTATAAGTTATTTCTTCTAATTATATAAAAATATTTATTAAAAAATATCATATAAAAATATTTTTATGTAGTAAGTGTAGGAAATGTTCTATTTTCAAAAATATTCATTTTAATGAATTAAAATAAATAGCTTATAAGTGATATGAGTTTTAAAATGAACTTAATTAACAGTATTGTATTTTCAATAAAAAAATTTACAAAGCAATTGATAATAAAGGAATAAAGATTTTCATATATGATGGAAATCACTTAATTTTTAAACATTAAAATTTTAATAAATTAATTTGTTAATTTAACATTCATCTGTTACTAAAGATGTAGCACAAAAAGTCATTTAATGTAAGTTTAGGAGATATTATTATTAAATTATAAAAACTGACCATCTTAATAATAAGAAATAACTTATGTAAATTTTAAAATGTAATTATTGAAATTTATTTAAAATGAAGTTTTATTTCATTTAACTTAGTTATAATTATAATTTAATTTTGTTCTTAATTACAATAAAAAATTATTAACATTCTATTTAATGATCTATTTGACAATAAAAAATTACAAAGGAACTGACAATAAAGGTCAACTATTCTTTATTAACTGACTTAATAAAGATCAAAACAAAAATCAGAAAATATATGTTAAAACATCAGGAAGACCACAACTTCCGCACACATCTTCCACAACTTCCACAAGTTCGCCTTACTCACTGGGAAAGATCGTTCACATGTATCGTTCCCCAAAAGTGGAGAAAAGGAAGCATTGCGAACGAATACACGCACGTCACGTACTTGCGATGAAATTCCCATAGAATGGCGAAAACATATAGTCCAATTTTTGAACCAAATTAAAGTAAAAAAAAAAAGTTCTCCTGAAAACTCTAAGACTTTATTCGCAACAACTAAAACCGATAATATCATATATTAATTTTAAAAAAAATCGCCCGTTCAATTTTGGAGGGAAGAAAGGAATAACTTACGTGTCCTGAAATGCTTAAAAAATGGGATTACAGATCTCAAAATATACTACATGTAGAAATGTCGGAATTTCAGAATAGAATTAGACAACAGATAGAAGACTGTTTTCAAAAAATCAGATTAATACGTGACGTATTTGCTGAGATATTAAATGTCGGTTTTCACATTTTCTTTGATCTCGAGTTAGTTGTATATATTAGTGACGGTGTTCTAAGATTTTGGCCTTAAGCTGCGTCACTACGTATACTATCGTCTCCTATGACTTTGAAAAGAGTTCAAATCAACAGATTCATTTCTAATTGCGCTACAAAAGAAAAAGAGAAGCTTTATATAAAGCTTGGAGAAATAAAAGGGAAATAAAATGTCTAGAGTACGATTATTAAAATTAGCTTCACATTATTTCTACAAGAAGACGGCATAATTTATTTGAAATACTCACATTAGTCCAGGGGAAATGTACATTTTACCTTACAAAAGGTCGGGTAGAAGATTTTTTTTTCTAAATTATTTATAATGATGCCAACATGGAAAAACCAAGTTTTCTAACAAAATTTCTTAAGGTTAAATTTTCTGTGGCCGAAAAACAACAAAATTTTGGGACATTTTTGGATTTTTTGGAAATATCTCGAGACTCGTTGCCGTAGCATATTATTTGTCAATCACAATATTAAAGAGGATACAATTCTTTACAACGTTCATATTTACAACTTTTTTATACACTCAATAGCAAGCGCAGGACGCTATTTCAAAAATGGGACAATTTTTTCAATTTTCTTAAAAAACGTGAAAAACGTAGTTTTGCCGCGATTATTCAAATGTTCCCCGCAGATTTAATTGTGTATATCGACTTCTAAATATTGGTAGCTGGTAAATTATCTATTATTTGCACACTCACGTCTTTATTTTCATCTCAACAGACATTTTATATGCAGTAAATTTATATAATTTTAAAAGTAACGCAGAGTGTAGATGAATGAGACAATTTTCATATTTAGACAGTAACTTTAAGTGTATACAATGTTAACTTAAAAGCATTGTTTAAAAGAATTTTTCAATCTATAGTAACTTATTGGCGCGATAGTTTCAATTAAATAAGATTTCTTGCTTAATTTTAATAAATTTTATAATTTTAATAATTTTTATAATGGATACATATTTTTCCAGGTATCAATGGAATAGGTGGGTCATTTTCAAAATCTGTCCCTGTTTTGGAATAACAAAATCAAATTTTTAGAAATAATCATAAAGTTTTAATTGTTTGTAAATAATTACCTTACCTCATAAACATTAATATTAGCAGAGACCAAATTACTAATTTAACAGTTTAAAACTAATTTTTTAATTTTAATTCACTTAGTATAATAACATAAGTGAGTATGGTATAGACAAATTAAGCAAAATATTTTTAATTTTCTCCAGGCATAAATGGCAGCCATTATATCTTCTGGCCCATACAATGATTTTCTATTTCTCATATAATGAAAGCAAATTAAGAAATAAAAGTTCGTTTAATTATCAATTAGAATTAGGTACGGTAATAACTTACAAAAGAATACTCACCAAAACATTCAAAGTCTTTGCTTGTTTTATTGAAACTATAAAACTATTTACTCTATTCACCTAAACCTGATAACAAGTTGACTTTTAAGGAGTACTTTTGCCTTGATAAAAAGGCATGTGCTGTCCTCTAAAAAAATCCGGAGAAACTTTTTGTCTGAAGCATGGCAATGACACTCTTTCTTGGGACACGGTTTAAAAAAATTATTAACCCGGGAGAACTCGCTAGTGAGAATGCCCAATTGCTTTTCTTTTACTTTACATTCATATAATATCAACTTTTTTTGGTTGGCTTAGTACTTTTATTCACAAAATAGGTAAAATAATTGTAAAATATTTTGAAATTTTAATTAAAATGAAAAATGATTTAAATAAGAGTCTTAAAAAAGTACGACTGTGAGAGAAAATCTCATGCAGCGAGTTCTCCCGGGTTAAGAATTATAGATAAGTTTAATTAATGAAAATAAATATTTTTTAATTAGTAGCATCTTCATAAATAAAAATGTATAAAAAAATTATAACCATCTGTTTGAAATAGAATTTTGTCAAATCTTTACCTAATTGATTGCTTGTTGGGACAACATACGGTAATGATATTTTGACTACAAAATAATATATTTCTTATTTTTAAATTTTTTATAAATAATAATATATTTGTAAATTATCATTAAAAACATGATAGTTAAAATGCAATAATTAAAATTATGATATTTAACTATTTTTCTGTGCAAATGTGAAAGGACAGTAAAACATGAGACTTTTTTTTGAAAATCACCCAGGTATGAAAATTTGCGAAAAATACATTTTATTCCTCACGACAATGGTATATTTTATTTATCAGTTATTGATAACATATGTTTTACTGTTTTAAAGATAACAAACATTGAATTGTAGTTCCATATTTAAAAGGGGGGGGGGACTCAAAAGATAAATATTTTTTATGAAAGAAATACTTTTACCTTATAAAATAGCTACAATAAAAATGACACCAGATTATTTCACTAACTAATGTTATGCATTTATATCTTGTAAAATTTATAAATTCTGTTAATAAGATATTTGAGATCACTAGTTTTATAAAAAATATTTAAAATATTAGTTTTAAAATATATTGTCAATTTTTTTCCCACTTATATCAATAAATATAACAAGAGATTATATCATTTTAGCATGCAAAAATATGTAAAACTTTAAGATTATTTATTAATTGCTTTAAAGCTCAAACAGGATACTTTAAATTTCAGAACGGGTTCCAAACAGTTTTCCAAAAACGAAAGTATCCGAATATATATATATATATATATATAAAGCAACCAAACCCGAAAAAGTACAAAAGCACAACATTATATATTGATCTCAGGCATCCCATGAAAAATAAAAAAATTAAAAGTAACAAAATGCAAGCGAGGTATTTGTCAAGAGCACTCCCATAGGTTTAATGTTACCTTGCGAATGTCTTCCTGTGACTAATTTAGTCCTATAATTCATATAACTGTGACTTTAACACGTTCACGCCGGCGCGGTGGGTCACACTCGATTGTCTCAGAGCTGGCAAGTCTCCGGCCTTTCGGATACCAGTATTTTAATAAAGAAAATGTTGTTTTATTTAATTAGTGCAATT
Source organism: Maratus speciosus (assembly GCA_963932465.1). Lineage (NCBI taxonomy): Eukaryota > Metazoa > Arthropoda > Arachnida > Araneae > Salticidae > Maratus > Maratus speciosus. The sequence continues at coordinate 468,418,961 of OZ010790.1, forward strand.
TGTTCGATTTAAAGGAACAACATTTTCTCTAAAATAACAGTGGTGTGCAAAAAGCCGGAGACTTGAGAACTCTGAGACAGTCGAGTGGGACTCACCGCAGCCGGCGTGAACGTGTTAAACCTCTCAATACGACAACTACCGTAAAATCTTTGAAAATGAAATCTGTATATACGGAATTCCATCTTTAAAGAAAAGTATATATTTTTTCAAGAGAAAGAATATGAACAATTATACCTGCTAAGATGGAAACCTGTTTAAAGCGGAATATATTTCAGTGTCTATTGGAACAGTTTCAAGATTTTAATGAATCAATATTTGGCAAAGCTGATTACGTAGTTCAGCATTACGTATTTAATGCTTACACACTTAAAATTTTCAAAATCCGGCTATTAGAGATTTATTAAAATTCCCGTGGTAAATTTTCTTTTTAAAAGATTGTGGGGGGTGGGGGGTGGAGGGGGCGCCAAAATCCTTGTTTGGCACGGGTGCAAAAAAGGCTAGTTTTAGCCCTGAAACACATAATTTACTGCTACTAATATATAGAAGTTGAAACATCCACAATTAAATCCGTGGGAAACATGGCAGAACTGCGTTTTTCATGGTTTTTAAGAAAATTGAAAAAATTGTCCTATTTTTGAAATGGCGTACTGCGCTTTCTATTGAGTGTATATAAAAGTTGTAAATATGAAAATTGTAGAGAATTTTATCTTCTTTAATATTATAATTGACAAATAACATGCTATGGCAACGGGTCTCGAGATATTTAAAAAAAACCAAAAGCGGTCCCAAAATTTTCTTGATTTTTGGCCTGAGAAAATTTAGCCTTAAGAAATTTCGTTAGAAAACTTGGTTTTTCCATATTGGCATCATTATAAACAATTCAGAAAAAAATCTTTTCCCGACCTTTTGCAAGGTAACCCCCTTTTTTTTGGTACATTTCCCCTGGACTACATTAAAATAACTTATAATTTTAATTCAGAGTAATGTAAGTGTAATGCAAAATATTTCAATTTATGTAATCTAATTGCGTTCTAAATATTATAATACATAATGCTATTTTTCATACAGTGTAAATGCGATTTTTAACATTGTAATCCAGAATATTACTCTTTATGTAATGTAAAAGTAATTTGAAATATTGTAATCCAGAATTGTTTTTATGTTATGTATAACTAATGTGCAATATTGTAATCCAGAATATTATTTTGTATGTAATGTAAATGTAATTTTAAGTAATGTCTTCCGGAAAATATAATATAATTCGTAATGTTACAGCTCATGTAATGCAAATGTAATTCATTAATATACATATATATTCTATATTTTTACTTTTATGAAAGAAAATTTATTAACAATAATCTATTACTCTACAGATACATAGATGATATAATTATTCTTTCTATTAATGATAATAATTCTATATCTCTTCCTGTAAAATACCCTTCTAATCTAGAACTTAGCACTTCTTATTCAAATAATTCTAGTATCAATTTTATGGATGTTAAAACTAATATTCTCCCTAATAATACCCTACCATTCAATATTTATGATAAACGTATTGACTTTCATTTAATGTAATTAATTTTACTAACTTCAATTCCTGCTTACATATTTCAGTATATAGAAATATTCTACTTAATCACAGTCTTTGTATCAAACGTTTATGTTCATCCCAATTCTTACAGCCTAACATTTTTAAATTAAAACAATTAGCACTGTCTTATAATTATGCCATCTCTTTTATTTGTCTCAAATCATAATATTCATTTTTTCTACTTTTACCAGTATAGACTTATAATATGTTTTTTTAAAAAAATTAATTAATAAAAAAATTGAAAACACTATTATGCTGGGTGGGAGGTGTAAAAAAAAATTATAAAACATACACAAAATATTTAATTATTAAAAAAAAAGTGTGTGTATGTTTTAAATACATTATACACTATTATAAAAAAAAACCCATTATGGAGCGTTGTGGTCGGAAATGCTAATTTTTTTAAAACCTTATATGTTTATATGTGTGTGAGCATGTATATGTGTATCTATTTGTGCTTATACATTAGCGCTCAAAAGTATTTTGACAACCTTATATTCTCTCTTACTTTAATTAATAAAAAAATGTAAAAGAAAATATATTCCCTATAATTGAGAACACTATTGTAACGATGTTGTCTGGTTCTTGGGTAACACTAAACAAACGACGAATTAACATCGATTAACTTTATTCAACAGTTTATATTTCAAAATAAAATCTCTTCAATCATTAAAAAACACATCGTCACTCCTAAACAAAAGGTACTACTTTTCCGCACATCTCTATAAAAACCATCACTTTAAAACACAGTCAATAAAACCACCATGTCCACACTCGTTCCCCGGCTACAAAAAAAAAAGTCTTTTTTTCATTACACAAATCAGCTGGGATACTATCTGCCAAACTTTTCTCAAACTTGCATCTCCATCTCACAAGCGACTAGCTCTCTTCATTTCACTTGGCCTCTCACCTAACTTTTTCAGCTCTCTTTCCGCATATCGAAAAAGTTTCTGTCCGATACGAGAGCACGGCTGATCAGTCTCCGAAACCCAGGCGGCGATAAATGAACAAGATCTGACTCTAGGCTGCGATCCGTGGACAAGATCTGACTCCAGGCCGCGATTCAGGGACAACCACTGGACAAAACCAGTTTCGCAACTTATGAAACAAAATAGGCTGCGGGGTTTTTCGGTCGTTACAGACTCTTCCCCCCTCCAAATTTTGGACGTGTCCAAACGGGGTCATGGACAGAAAAAACAGTTGCGACAAGTTCCACTGAACTCTAAATTTTTTCTTTTCCAAATTGATCAGGAACAACTTGTTAATTTTGTGACAAACATGTCCCTTCGCCCCTTCCTAATCCATCACAGCCATGTGCCGCCCTAAATAAGATTCTTTAAATTTTAGAGCCACTAGCAATTTTGAAACAAAAAGAAAATACAGCAATTCACAACATGCCAGTAATAATACAAATACTTAAATTACACTATATAAAATTTACTCTAATTTACCACAATTGAACATACATAAAATTTCCTATAACTTCAGATAAAATTATAAGCAAAGTAATTTTTCTTAAAATATCAATACAATCAACAATTTTTTTTCTTTACGTAAACTTAACGTGATACAAAGCAAAATTGTTTAACATTTTTTTCTTACTGACAAAAAAAATTCAATACACAATCATACAATTACAAATATTAAACATTAAATCATAATTTAATAGTTCAAAATTATTTCTATATTTTTCTTATACTGACAATAAATATACTATATACTTTTTTTTCTTTCTTTAATAATACCACTTTAATATATAGAACTTAATAAATAGCCCTTGATCTATGAGTATGGGTGTGGGGCCTGCTCAGAGCGTCTGCATTTTGAAATTTTCTTCGTTTCTTATGATTCTTCATTCTCTTTTTCCTCGATTTCATTTCTGCCTTTTTCCTCTCGAAATTAACAACATCTGTTATTTCTGATAATCTTTTAACACTCTTGCTCGGTCTCCTGCATTGTACAGCCAACCTTTTCGGTCTACAAGTAGACAAGTTCAACACAGTTTTAATTCCAAATCTCTGGAAAAACTCTACAGTAAATTTACTCAGTAATGAGAATTTCTGTTCAGTCTGTTTTTCCTTCGGAAATATCATTCGACTGATTATCTGCAATATTACATCAAATATAGACGTCGCTTCAGCATTTACCACTGGCACTGCATCTGAGTAGCTAGATGCCATACACATAGCTGTAATCAAATACTTATTTTCGTTTGATGTGACCGGTAAAGATCCACAAGCATGTACATTTATCCCGCTAATTTTTTCAGATACCATGGATACCAAAGCCAATGGAGCTTTTTTCTTGTCTTTAGGGTTTCCAGCTCTCTGGTAAACATCACAAGTTTTTTCCAACTCTATTTCCCTAACCATTCCAAATTCTTTGAATTCTGTTTCAGTCTTTCTGGCCAATGTAAACAATGGAACCAATTCTTTACTCTTCTGTTGCTCCTCAGCAAATCTATTCGAATCTACTTTCATCAAATCCAAAATAGTTTCAGTTTCCAAAACCTTCGGCAAAAGTTTACAATTTACATCAGAACTCTCATCTCTCCCCTCTTTCAATTTTGCAGTCCATTTCGATTTCTCTTCTTGACCATTCACTAACTCCTCTTCTTTTACCTTATCAACATCACCAATACTCGATTTTATCTGTCCGCTCTCAAAATTTTCTTTAAACAGACACACCAGGTCCAACAAAATTTCATCCGTATAATTAAGAACTGTAGGCAAATTCACTTCCCTCTCCATCTCTTTGACATCCTCTTTAACCAATAGTTTTTCTTCCACAAGTTTAACTTTTACATCCGGAAGGCCTTCTTCAACTTCTCGATCAACGTCTGTCGGTTCCGAAAATTCCAATTTCTTCTCTTCCAAAGTTACTAAATCTCTCTTTTCAGCAAGTGGTGTTCGCCACTGTGCTATTGTCACTATTGCATTCACAGTTCCTCTTTTCTTTCCACTATCACTTAAAAACTGAAAGTTCTCTTTTAGCAATGCAGCAGTTCTATTTTCAAGAATATATATCCCCGGATCCAGACCATTTCTAATAACTGCTACCTTAGTTTTAACATGACCCAATTCACATTCAATTTTAACTTCGGCCATAGGCAAACGTGTCTTTCGGTGGTTCAACAAATGCTGTACCCACACATATTTTCCTGTCATAATTTAAGGCGAAACATACCTTTGACACACAATATCGACTGTTGCTCCACTGTCTCTTAATTATTGGAATGCGAATCCCATTTATCCTTCCAGAACTCGTGTACGGTGCAAATAATTCATCATCAGCTCTATTTTGAACATTATTTACAGTTCCTGTTTCAATTTTATTTTTAAGTCTAGGACACTGAGGCCTGAAATGATTTGAATCCCCACATTCAAAACAACGAAATTGTCTTCTTCTATCAAAATTTGATTCAGGCTTCCGACCATTAAAATAGTTTTCCTTATCTTCTACATCTTGCACACGTTCATTTCTCTGGTAATTTCTTTTCCACGGTTTCGAATGCCATGGTTTTTTCTCACTTCGATTCTCATAACACATCGAATCTTTGTTACGAACACACCTTCTTACATCTTCAAACTCTTCAATCTTAGTCACAAGATAAACTGGAGAAATTATAGTTGTCCAGTGATCCAAAAATCTATCCTTAAATTCAGGCGGTGCCCTCTTTTTTATTTGATCAACAATCATCAAGTCTTTTAATTGATCATAAGTCTCTATATTCAATCCATTCAACCAACCCTCCAAATAATTTTTTATCTCATAGTAAAAGTCATGCCAAGTACTATCGGTTGCTTTTTGAGTTTTTACAAAGTTCTGACGAAGCTTTTCTGGACTCAATTTAAACCGCTTCAATAATACTGTCTTAACATATTGATATTCACTAGCATTTTCCACCGGCTCACGAGCTATCAATTGTGAAATTTCAGACGATAAAACACCAATTAATTGAGTAACCCACTTTTCGGGGGAAACTTAAGAACCTTTGCTTGCCGCTCAAAAAGTTCCAAAAACAAACTCATATCATCTTCCTTCACATCAAATTTCGGCATCAATTTCTGAATCTCCACTCTCTATTCAAAACCTATACTAGATTTAACCCAATCGTCAGGGCTCTTACAATTCCTTAATTAATGCTCCAATTTCTGTTTCTCTAATTGAAACTCTCTTTCAGGCGACCTCTCTTTCTTTGCCCCCCTCTCTCTCTCTTTCCTTCTCCTCCACCTCCACCTCTTCTCGCTTAATTCTTTCATTTACAGCTGTCAAAAGCATTTCTTTTACAAAATCTTCATCGTAATTAATACTTTTCATTATTAATTCACGTAAATCTATGATTCGCATACTATCGTTAATTTCTTCCCCCAATTCCACTGCTACAACTTTCAGGTCCTCTTTTCGGCCTTTTCCAAAATAAGCCATCTTAAAGTTCTGTTTCTGCACTCTAATGCGTAACTCAAACACTCTCTCAGAGCAACGGACACCCAACCAACTAACCGAAATTAAATCAGTACATTATCAACATTCATTTACTCAGAATAATAAAATCACCAAATTCATGCATAAGTACATTTTTAAAACAAGTAATTAACTTTAAATATTTAAGACATATCAGTTCAATCATAAATATACCAATTCCTTTTTTTTTTTTTTTTTTTTTTTTTACCAAAAAAAATATATACACCAGTTCAATAAAACTTCAAGACGATACTTCAATTTCTTAAATCACAAACCCCTTAAACCACTTTTTACAAACATTCAAATCAATTTATAAATTCACCACTTTGGTATTAGCAATTCTATACTTTTGCACAATTAACTCAAAATCAGTTTGATTTCATCCAGCTATTAAACCAGTGTGGTTTTAAACACTATATATTATTTTTAAGTAGAAAACACATCTACCTTGAAATCAGTTTGATTTCTTCCAACCATTAACCAGTTTGGTTTTAAACACTTTAGTTCTTAAATATCTCAATTTTCAAAAATTTTACTTACATAAAATACATTTTTTTCCTTTTTCATTACAATTATAATTCCAAAATTTAGAGTTTCTGAATAAACATATAAAATACCGGCTGGCATTTGCGAACGCTATATAAATGTAATACTGAAGGCCAGTTTGGCACAAAATTTTACCAAAATGAATTCAACTTCCCAAATTATAAATATCTAAAACTACAAACACTAATGGCACAATGTACTGTAATGGAAGAAAGGGGAAAGACATACCTTTTATTTTTCTTCACTTTACCGAAAACAAATCTCGGTAGAACCTCCACTTAATACATATCACTCTATACTGTAACGATGTTGTCTGGTTCTTTGGTAGCACTAAACAAACGACGAATTAACATCGATTAACTTTATTTAACAGTTTATATTTCAAAATAAAATCTCTTCAATCATTAAAAAACACATCGTCACTCCTAAACAAAAGGTACTACTTTTTCGCACATCTCTAAAAAAACCATCACTTTAAAACACAGTCAATAAAACCACCATGTCCACACTCGTTCCCAGGCTACAGAAAAAAACGTCTTTTTTTCATTACACAAATCAGCTCGGATGCTATCTGCCAAACTTTTCTCAAACTTGCATCTCCATCTCACAAGCGACTAGCTCTCTTCATTTCACTTGACCTCTCACCTAACATCTTCAGCTCTTTTTCCGCATACGAAAAAGTTTCTCTTCGATACGAGAGCACGGCTGATCAGTCTCCGAAACCCAGGCGGCGATCCATGAACAAGATCTGACTCTATGCTGCGATCCGTGGACAAGATCTGACTCCAGGCTGCGATTCAGGGACAACCGCTGGACAAAACCAGTTTCGCAACTTACGAAACAAAATAGGCTGCGGGGTTTTTCGGCCCTTACACTATGACTGGAGTTATTTAAATGTATCAAGTTTCAACTTGTCTGTTTACAATCGGCGCCACCGAAGAAATATGACTCCTCCTTAGCTCAAAAGTATTTTGACAATTAGTTTGCATTTAATTGTTGAAGGTGTCAGTGGCGCTATAGCTTCGATTAGTGTTTATGTCTACTTATTGTGATTATTTTTAAGGATCAGCAATGCCGAAAAGTAAAAAAATATTGAAGTGATTCTAGAAAAGCTGCTGTAAATGCCCATAAGAAAGGTAGACTGCAAGCAAAACTATCTCGTTCTTTTAACGTGCCTCGGCAACTTGTTATTACATGGAATAAAGTTTTTAATAAACAGAAATACATCGAAAATAAGTCTCAAAGTGGCCATCCGAAAAAAACAACTTGAAATGTTGACTATATTATAAAAATGATATCTACAAGTGATTGTCGTAAGTCCGCTGTAATAATAAAAAATGAATTGAAAGAAAATTACGGCATAGACATACACGTTTCATCAGTCAAACAAAGCCTAAACCTCTATGGTTTACATGGTAGAAGACCAGCAAAAACACGTTTGTTATCTACTAAGAATAGGAAGGCTAGAGTTGCATTTGTAAAACGGCATAACCCTTTCAGGGACAAAGCAATTCTATTGCTAAAGTGTTGAAATTATTGATTGGCACCGGAATTTCAAAACAAATTTATTTTTAAATAAGAAAAAGCTATATTTCACACACATAATAAACCGATTTTTTTTAATCCAAAATTCTGGTGTCAGTCATTAATTTCAACACTTCAGCAATGGCATTGCTTTGCACCTGAAAGGGTTATGCCGTTTTACAAATGCAACTCTAGCCTTCCTATTCTTAGTAGATTTGAAACGCGTTTTTGCTGGTCTTCTGCCATGTAAACCATAGAGGTTTAGGCGACGTTTGACTGATGAAACGTGTATGTCTATGTCGTAATTTTCTTTCGATTCATTTTTTATTATTACAGCGGACTTACGACAATTACTTGTAGTTATCATTTTCATAATACAGTCAACATTGCAAGTTTTTTTTTTTTTTGGATGGCCACTTTGAGGCTTATTTTCGGTGTATTTCTGTTTATTAAAAACTTTATTCCATGTAATAACAAGTTGCCGAGACACGTTAAAAGAACGAGCTAATTCTGGTTGCAGTTTACCTTTCTTAAGTGCATTTACAGCGGCTTTTCTAGAATCACTTCAATATTTGTTTACATTTCGGCATTCCTGATCCTTAAAATTAATCACAATACGTCAATATAAACACTAATAAAAGCTATAGTGCCACTGACACCTTCAACAATTAAATGCAAACTAATTGTCAAAATACTTTTGAGCTAAGGAGGAGTCATATTTCTTCGGTGGCGCCAAATGTAAACAAACAAATTGAAACTTGATATGTTTGATTAACTGCAGTCATAGTGTTCTCAATTATAGGGAATATATTTTCTTTTACATTTTTATATTAAATAAAATAAGAGAGAATATAAGGTTGTCAAAATACTTTTGAGCGCTACTGTATATTGTATGGATATATTTAAAAAAAACCATAGGAGTATCATGCATTTAACATCATATTTTTCATTAATTTATTCAATAAATTATTATTAAATCAATTCATTAATTTATTCAATTTCATTAAGTTATTTATATACTTATTTTTTATTTTATAATATTCGTTTTTAAGCTAGTTAATTTAATCAATGCCCTTCTATTTACTTATTTTTATATGCTTACTTATTTTATTTTATATTTACTCAGTACTTATTAAGTTTATTCCTATTTTTTCATTCTACTTTAAATAAATGTTAATCTTAATCATTTCTTAATTTCTTCAATTAATGTCATTCCTGTTTTATGGTTATAGATGGCAGCACTAAACATTAAAAAAAAAAACCTAATTACAAAATTGTTTTCCTTTTTCACACCAGATGGCAGTAATGGTCTGATTCTAAGCAACTTTTGATCACATGTTCTAATAGTCTTAACCTAATCTGTTTGCATCCACACATGCTTTAACATTGTGAGTCAAATTTATAATGTTTTGGATCCTTTTATGTAATTGAGGTATTGTGCTCTTATAATTTTTAATATCCTGTGTGTGTGTTGTATCTTTCTTTAGATCTCTTGGTATTTTCTTTTATGATGTACTATTAGGGGCTAAATTTTTTCATTTTAGGCTTAATGCCGGCAAAATTGGATGAAATAACATATCTTTACTATGAATTAACCAACAAGCAACTCTGATGATTCTGTGGGTTATTCATAGTTTTTAATTTTACATACTGGTTTACTATGTTCATATCTTGTTCATCTTTAGAATTTTACCATTTGTTCATAGATTTGTAATCTCATCTTTATTATATATATATATCGGGTATTCTAAAAAGGACTGACTGATTTTAAAATTCAATAACTCGCAAACAGTTACAGATATCTAAAAAATTCTTGAATTCTTGCAGGAGGGTTATGTATGATATCAGGATTTTTTTTTTTATCGTGATTCTCAAATTTAGTTCGAATTACAATCAATAGATGACGCTGCAAGTAACAGGCGCGTGCATTCTTCAAGACAGAAAAAAAGAAAACAAATTAAAGTGAAAGTAGAAAACGACAGACAAATTAAAGGGAATGTAGGAAACGGCAGACGAATTAAAGTTAAAGTAGGAAACGACAGACAAATTAAAGTGAAAGTAAGAAACGGTAGACAAATTAAACTGAAATTAGGAAACAGCAGTGTGCGACATTCTTCGTTCTTTCTGTTAAACACATTCTCTCTCATGCTCGCTATTTTTATTTATTTATTTATTTATTTTTTTGGCCGCTTTGTTAGAAAAACTCGTCTTCTTACACTAAATTATTCCTCAATTTTCAACAAATAAATTCTTTACTCCTAGAAAACATGCTTTTTCCTACGTCAATTCTTCCCGAAAGTCAGAAAAAGAGGGGGGGGGGGGGATTCCGTTTATTCCCTGCACGCATGCGTATTGGCTCTATTAATACTAAAATTCGAATTTAGTTCTAAAATAAAAACCGAAAATTCAATAAATTAAAATTTTTAATTTATTTAAAAACGAACAAAAATAATGCTATTGAATTAAAAAAAAAGTAACAAAAAGTTTAATTCTTTAAAAAATTCATTCTTAAAAAAGTCTCATTCATTTAAAATTATTCGCAATTTATTTTTTAAGTTAAAAAAATATTCGCATTTAAAACATATTGCAATTGAATACATTTAATAATCATATAATAGTTAAATAAAAAAAAAAAAAATCAATTTTACTCAAAACAGCAAACATTTCTTCTTTAATTTAATTAAGAATATAATATTCATATTTTACATTTAACAATCAAATGAAAAATATGTCTAATTCATATTTTTATTAATACAACTATAAGTGTTAAAACCCCAACCATTATCTTATAACAACGAAATCTCTCCGCAATTAAATTTTAAACTGCGAGCATTCTGAACAAGAAATTTATCAAACCTTACCCAAGCCACCGTTTGAAGAAAACCAGTATCTTCATCTCAAGACTCCGCTACACTGAAACTTCCCGATCGCGAAATCCCATGCCAACCTATGGGAAAACTTTGCAGAGCGATTACTCATTATCTAATATAATTATTAAAATATCGTTTTCACCATCAAAAAGTAGGCGTCAGATGCCGATGATGTGCGTTTTTAAAAATTGTCTACATAAGTTTCAAGTATTTTTAAGAAGATGATAAAATTTAATCAAATGGAAATTTCAAAGTTTATGGGGATTTTTTATGTACTTAAAATTTACGGAGATAATTTTTAAAAACGCGCATCATCGGCGTCTGACGTCTACTTTCTGTTGGTGAAAACAGTATTTTAATAATTATATTAGATAATGAATCATCGTGCTTCAAAGTTTTCCCATGGGCTAACATGGGATTTCGCGATCGGAGAGTTTCAGTGCAGAGGAACCTAAAGTTCGACCTCTAGCAAGCGATCGGTGGGTGAATGGTTACTCGATACGACATCGTAATACTTCGTAATACTCGGCTCTCGAAATACTCGTAAAACTCGAGCAATCCGTCCCAGTTTAAACCTCAAGGTCAACCACAGAAAAAAAAGAGAGAGGGATTTTTTTAAAACCTCCGTTTCTTGAAATAACGGAAAATTGTTCTCCTAGTACGGAGAATAAAGGGACGAAAATTCCTTCAAATGGCGGATATTTTCTCTCTTATAACCGAAAAAAGAAAAGAAACGGACATTCTCCAAATGACGGAAATATTCCGGTAGCTCTGCTGCCAGGAATATTTCCATAAATTGAAAAAAGTAGTTTTGAGAGTTCATCGCAGGGAATTTTTGTGGGAAAATTCGATTTACTTGAATTCTAAATTTATTCTTATTGTTTTAATTTCCCTTACGTTGGCTTTTATATTTACTCATTAACCACAAATTTCTTTTTATACACATATGAAACAAGAAATTTTTCTTTTTTCTTTTCAGGAGTAATAATTGTTCAAAACCACAGGAAAATACCTACTGGACCTTAACCTCTTAACCCTCCGAGCGTCTTGCAAAAGGGTAAAATTGTAATGTTGTTTTCTTTGCATTTTGTTTTAAATGCTAAGAAAATATGATTCTTTCAACATTATAAAAAAAACTCAATTACAAATATGAATGTAATCCTTGAGAGTATTAATCATTTTTCAATGTATTTAAAATTCATTAAATCTATAGAATTATATTATCTTAAATAATGCGTGTATTGCTGTGAAACCTGGAGCTTAGTGAACGGAATATTACGCCCCAAACACTTAGAGGGTTAACTAACAAAACTCTAAAATTCTTCTAAACAGGGCGTTGAAATTTAAACAAATCGGTATGCCTGTATAATCGGTCTTCCATGAACTGTTATTATTCACCAAACCAAGTTTAACTTTCCTAAAATATAACAGAATTCATTTTAAACTAGCCAGTTAACAAATTTAAAGTCGCTAGCATCGTGAATACATTATACGCATTGTTGTTCTATCTTTCTCAGTCAAAGCCCTTTATCAGATTTAAACTTAGTCTGAGAAATAAGTTTCTCATTACTTTAAGTTGATGGGATTTTTGCTTTGTTTTAAATTGTCCTATTTTAAATATTATTTCAAGAACCAAGGCGACTGAAATGTCGAAAAGATGTGATTAATATTCTAACTGTCTCATAATAGATATAAATATTTATATTTTCTCCTATAAAATATCGCAGTCTTGGTTGAGAAAACCCGAAATTTAAGAGCAGTTTTGTGATTAACTATGAAGTCTTTTACTTACATTTACATTATTAAACTATTAATTTTAATTGATATACAAGCATTTGACATTTTAAAACGACAAAAAAAAAAGTTTAGTTTGTATATTTAAAAGAATAAATTATGCGAGTCGTATGCAAAGAATGAAATAATTTTGATTATGGAAAATACATTTCTTAGATAATCTAATTTGTTTAAGGTTTCTCTAATCCTTTATGGCTTCTTTATGACACGTTTTTAAATTTATTTCGGTTTGCAGACGTATCAAATTGGCAGATTCTCATGCTAAAAGAAACTATGTAATCGAACTGTTTTTCCGTTTTCTGTTAAAGGTAAAGGGTTTTTCAAAAAATGTTGCCAAACTTGTTGTTTTAAACCGAATTTCCGGACGCGACGGCGCAGGTAAAAACAAAAAGCCTGCCGTCTTGAGTTATCGCTTATAACTCACGACGTAATTCATTTATAGGAAAATGAAAACAACTGTCCTGTTACAATTCATTTCAATAATCATGCCTTCAAGTATTTTTCTTTTACGTTAAAAAAAAAAGTCAGAAAATGTGTCAGGATGTTTCGCGTTGTACAACAGGGGAAAAGATTTTTTCTAGACCCGCTTTAACCATCTCGCTCCGGAATTATTTTTAAAAACCATTCTTTAAAATATTATACATCAAATGGTATTTTAGATTGTTTGGTAGGTAGAAGGCCACTATAAATTCATCGCTGAGGGTTTTTTTTCTTCTAAATTCTAACTTTGTCTTATTTTTACCTGAATTTAATCTCTATTTATTAATTTTTTACTTTATTTTTATGACATCGTTTTTGCCTAAGCATTTGGCACCGGAATTAATCTACTTTCTTTTAATTTTTTTTTTTTAAATGTTTTCCAGCTATTTCCCCCTTCCCTTTCACTTTTCGACCCTTAGCTGCACTACTGCAATCCCGTTGGCTGCTGAAGTTGTACGGAGAATCCGATAGTGACTTTACCGTGGGTGGACCTCGTTAACGCGGAATGCATGCGGGCTCCCTGACTTCGAAATTTTCCGGCAATTTGATTCGACTGCAATCCCATTGGCTGCTGAAGTTGGCCGTCAAATCCGAGCCGATTTTTCCTGTAATTTAATTTTTCTTTCATTATTTTTAATTTTTTCGACGTTTTTTATTATTTTATTAATCATTTTAAGTTAATATTGATGAAAATTTAATTTATATAAAGAAAAAAATGCATGACTCAGGGGGCCCTTTCTATTTTCCTCCCATTTACCTTCACTTTGCTTGGCTTACCAACCCAATGTATAGGGTTTTGATTCTGAAATTCCGCCTTTCTGTTGAAGTTCTATGCATCATGTCTCAACCGATTAATCATCTTCGACAGTTGGTTAACGAAAACATAACGGCTTTCGTAGTTACAACATCTTTACTACATTGGTACAGATTAAGTAGAAAAAAAAATTCTACATACGAGACCTTGGTGTTTAAAAGATGTCAGTCAAAAGAAAAAAAAAAAAAAATCAGTGGAAAACTGATTTTAAAATATTGATTTTTTGAACTTGTTAGGTGTCTCATATGAAGCGAAAGAGTTAAAAGATTTTATGATATTACATATAAAGAAATACTGTATAGAGAGAGATGTAAGCGATGACCAGCCCGAGAACCCAGCTTTTGTTTTAGAGTTGTGGTGCAATTCCGGGGGAGGGGGATAATGCTGTATAGAATATGAGGCATATATTCCGGCGAATAACTCTTTGTATTGAAACTAGAAAAACTATCAAAAATTTACAGGTGCGCATTATACGCCGGGTTTAAAAAAAAAAGAAAAAAAAAAAGAGAAGAAGACGTGATTATTTGAATGAACGTGAGTACGATTTCAAGCTTTTTATTTTGATTTAAGGCTGTTCTTGACTGCTCTGCTCTACAAGCGCAAAACGTTTTGGCACAATCACAAATTCATTTTTTAACAGAAATATATAAAATTGGAAAGCTTGTCCATGAAAGCGATTTCGAATTGAACTGCTTTTTACATTTTTTGATCAATCAATTACCCATTGAGTTATAAGCGATTTTGATCACGTGACACGGCGTTTTACTGAATGGATTTTCTTCTTTCGTTCGGAAGTATCGGTTCAAAATGCCAACTTTGACAGTATTTTCTGAAAGATCAACTGCGTTTACAAGAAAACGAAAAAAAAAAAAAAAAAAAAACAGTTCAATGACATAGTTTCTGAATAACAATACTTTCTAGTTTCATGCGTTTCCGAACAAAAATGAATTAAAACTTATGTCAGAAAGTTGACCCTTTGGATTTTAGAACAGCCTTAAGCAGATAGGCTTGGTAGTAGCGTATGTCTTCACTTCACATTTGCTTATTTTGTTTATTGTTTGTATGAATTATTATATTTTTTAATGCTCATTATTGTATTTTCACGACATCTGCAACTCCCGTAAGTCAACTTTTATTAATCAAATTGTTGGTACAATGGTAACTTCTATAAAAAAGTAATTTGCTACTTCAACACGTTTAAGTCTAAACCGCTACAATTTGAACTATTTTATCACAACTAATCTTTAAGAATCGCTCTTTATTAAAAGCCATTATTTTGAAATTCAGACAAAAAAGTGATATTTTGATAGTTCTATTTTTTAATTGGCTTGATTTTTTTTATATTGAAGTAGATCATATTTAATGAATATTGTGCAATTTTGAAGCCCTGAAAAAATTTCCTGTTTCCTGTAGAAAATGATCATGATCACGAATCCCTTTTTTCATGAAACTTGAAATGACAATATGTTTGAATTGCTATATCTCTGGAAAGCAACAACATCCCAAAATTCTTTTGTCATAAACTGTTAGTATAACACTACATATTTAGTAAAATTTACTTGGTTCCATGGGGCATTGTTAATTTTCATTGTTATGTTGCCACAAAATGCAATCAAAATGACGTTTTTGTCCGTTTTCTACACTTATTATTTTAGTTAAGCAATAGTACCCCAAAATTTTTCTTACAGAATATGAAAGTTTACTATTAGGACAAGCTAAGTAATATAGAACTTTACCGGGATATCGATGCTGTTAACAGATATAATCGGTTAAATATTCAAAAGTTTCAGAATCTGCAATTTTTGAATTAGTCCTATCTCAAAACAGCATCACAGTTGAATAAAACAAAATATATCAAGTAGTAGTTGAATATATGTACAAAAACTTGGAAACGAAAAATAAGTGGGGTCTCATACTATTTTCAGAAGAAAAAAAAGACAAAAGTTGCAAAAAGGCAGTTACAGTATCAGGCTTTTTCCCTATCAGAAAATGGTTTATCCCGTTTCTCTTTCCCTTTTCCATGTTTTACCCCCTGTGAGGAAATGGAACATCTCTTTTCTATTCCTCTTTGTAGGGAAAAAGCCTGATTATTGCACTGCCTTTTTGTAAATTTTGTCCTTTTTTTTTCTAACAATAGTGTTATACTAACAGTTTATGACAAAAGAATTTTAGGATGTTGTTGCTTTCCAGAGATATAGCAATCCAAAAATACTGGCACTTCAATTTTCATGAAAAATGGGATTCACGGTCTTGAAATTTGACATTTTCTACAGGATACTGGAAATTTTTTCACAGCTTCAAAATTTTACATTATTCATTAAATTTGATCTACTTCAACACAAAAAAAAAAAAAAAAAAAAAAAAAAAAAAACTCAAGCAAAACAAAAAATACAGCTATCGCACATTGTCTAATTTTCAAAATAATGGCTCTTAAAACAGTACATTCTAAAAATCATTAGTTGTTTCTATAATTCAATTTAACTTCCTATTTTACTCAAAATCATTTTCATTATATTCAAGAAACATTCTCCCAGCTTATTCCCTATCCATTATTTTAGCTGCTTCATCTACAAATATGAGTTTTTTAAAATAAGTCGTTCAACTTGTTTAATAATTATAATATTTAGTATTTAATTAATAGTACATATTTGTATATAAAACACATTTTACGACTTTAAAATCAGACAGCATAAAGGATATTTAAAATCAATTTTTAATTATGAAAATTTCTAGCATTTCGCTAACTCGATAAAAGTCGATCTTATTTTTTATTCTTGTGTGGTATTGAATATCGAGGTTCCACTGTATTTATTTTAATTGGTTTATTTAAACATACGACGTTTTCTAAAAAGTCCAAGAAAGCAATGTTTAAAAGTGTTATAATAATATATGTATGCTATGAAAAACATTGACCCTCAAAACTGAGTAAACGTTTATTTCTTAACAATTTGTATCAGTTAAGTACGGTTTTTTAATCATTTGGAAAAATGGTCATTGTCCTCGGTCAGGGTAGGAAATCAAAAACATATCTGAAGTGTTTTATTGGTTTAATCCGCATTTTATTCGTTTTCTGATTGGTCTATACAGTAATCTGTATTTTCCCTTTACTTTCAACAGAGATGGATACTTTTGTTGTCACTATGACAAAAAAGTAATAAAAAGTACAAAAAAAATTAATAACTCAGAAACAAATTGAGATACAGTTTTCAAACAAATTGCATTTAAAAGTACATTATTTTCTCTATACGACGGTGTAAAAAGTAATATTGTGGGATGTTTAGAAGTTTAAAAATGAAATTTCATTTAAAATTGGTCCAGGAATATTAATGTTTAATCCATGGCGTACGTAAGGTATGACCAGCTCCGTAGAAGTTTAAAAATTTACAGTACCGAAAATTGTAAAACTGAAATTTCTTTTAAAATTTGTTCATGATGGGCCCAGGAATGATAATGTTTAATCCATGGCGTACTTAATGTATGATCAACTCCGTGCGATTTTTTATGTCTTAAATTTTAGTCTTTGAAAAAATCATTTTCCAAATGGGCGTTGTAATTTGTTAAATTGCTTTTTTTTTCTTTCTTTCTTGTATTATTTTTATTTGAAATGTTATTATACGTCTTAACAGAGTAAAGTTAACACAATAAGTGACTGTAATAATTGGTCAAAACCTCTCTTAGACAAACATCTTGACTGTGTCAGTGGATCTTGGCGAACAAAATTATAAAAAATTCTGAAACAAAACGAAAATTTTCAAAATTTCGTCTCCCTCATAAACGGTCTTCCACGAACTTTCATTATTCACAGAAGCAAACTTTATTTTCCTAAAGTATAGCATATTGCATATTTCTTTCTAAACTGACCATTTAAGAAATTCTAAGCGGATAAAATTGTGAAAAGATTACAACAGGCGTTATTGTTTTACGCTTGTACTCGTAGTACTTTATTAAATTTGAACTTAAACATAGAAATAAGCTTCTCATTACTTTAAGTTAGTGAAAACTTTGTTTACTTCGAAACCTGCATTATTTTAATAATCATTTTAGGAACATAAGCAACTAAAATACCGAGAAGATATGATTAACATCCTAACTGTCTGAGAATAGTTCAAAATAATTGTATTTTCTCCTAAAATATTGCAGTCTTGGTTGAGAAGAACAGAAGTTTAAAAGTAGTTGCGTAAAAACTATAAAAACACATCTGTGAAATCTTCTTGTTGCCAAGCCTGCCATTTTTGACTTGAAAATTCAGCATTCTTAGCTTAAATTTTGAATAGTTATTTTTTCTTAATATAACGATAGCAACAAACAACATGTTATAGATTTCAGGGGCTTTCTAGCTGAGAAGCAGCTATATGCTCTGTATATGAGTAACGATATAGCAGATTCCGTGAATACGACCGTAACATTCCGTGAATAAAATAAAATAAGTTATTATTCAAAATTTTTTTGGTATGAATTCGGAATTTAGGAATAAGAAATTCACTAGATTTGAAAACTGTACCACAATCGATTTCATTATTTAACTTTTAATTTTAAACATACATAAATATATATAATTTTTTTTTGACGCCCAAAGCATATGCCTCCCTCTATCCCCCATAGTTTCTGCCTTGTTATAGACAAATATATCTTGATAACTTGCCGCAAGATATTTATTGCTGCCCTGCTATGGTGTGCTACTGGACTTTAACTAACAAAATCATGCAAGTTTCCTAAACAAAACTAAAGTTTTCAGAAATCCGCCAATCTGCTTTTTAACACTTCCGCGATTTCTCATTATTCACGGAAGCAAATTAAAATTGAATAATAATTTTATTTTATTTTATTCATGGACAGTTACGGTCATATTCACGGAATGTGCTGTATCGTTACTCATATACGGGGCGTGGAGTTGCTTCGCATCAAGGAAGTCCCTGGAATCTGTTACACCTATTGCCTGTTGCCTATTGTTATATTAAGAAAAAGATACCTATTTAAAATTTAAGATAAGAATTTTGAATTTTTAAATAAAAAATGCGCCAGGTTTGGCAACACTGATTGTGGAAGATTTCATAGACAGTTTTTATAGGCTTCACGCAGCTACTTTTAAACTTCAGTTCTTATCAACCAAGACTGCAATATTTTATGACAAAATACGATTATTTAGAACTATTGTGAGACAGTTAGGATGTTAAAAATATTTTCTCGGTATTTTAGTCGCTTATGTCCCTAAAATAATAATTAAAATAAGGCAGGTTTCAAAGTGAACAAAGTTTTCACAAACTTAAAATAATGAGAAGCTTATTACTACGTCTCAGTTCAAATTTAATAAAGTACTACGAGTACAAGAGTAAAACAATAACGACTGTCGTAATCTTTTCACGATTTTATCCGCTTAGAATTTCTTAAATGGCCAGTTTAGAAAGAAATATGCTATACTTTAGGAAAATAAAGTTTTGCTTCTGTGAATAATGAAAGTTCGTGGAAGACCGTTTACACTGAGAAAAAAATAATACCACCTTCACCTAGAATGAATAGGTAGTCATTTTCTGAATCTTTTAACTATAAATATAGATTTCCGAGCTATGTGAATAGGGTAAACAACTAAGTTGAATAGACAAAATGATCTAGAATTTCTAGTCTCTTTTTTTCTAGGTACGAAACGATAATGAATCTTTTAAGTAGCGAGACATTATCGCTTGATTTCTGGAATGGTTTCATAAACTAGAATTATAGTTACTAAAACTAACCTGTTCGCCTCTATTCGCAGAGATTTTTAAATAAGTTTGACCACGAGAATATAGGAAAACGCTCTTGAATTCTAATAGGAAACTCTAGAACTCGCTTGCAAAGGGAACTAGAGTTTATAGGGATGACATGGAACTATTTTTTCTAGAGCCACAATTTAGATTCTAGGTACCAGAACCATACTTTTTTCTTAGTGTATGAGGGATACGAAATTTCGAAAGTTTTCGTTTTGTTTCAGAATTTTTTATAATTTTGTTCGCCAAGATCCACTGACACAGTCAAGATGTTTGTCTAAATTACAATTACCGAAAATATAACATAGCCCTTTTAATACTAAACATTTAGAAAATTTTAATTGGCTAGAATCATGAAAAGATTACAATAAACATTGTTTTACCTCTCAGAGTCAAAACACTTTATCAGATTTAAACTAAGACCGAGAAATAAGTTTATCTTTATTTTTAAAATGGATGGGAACTTCGCTTTGTTTGCCTTATTTTAAATATTAATTCAGGAAATAAGGTCTCTGAAATGTCGAGGGGAAATGATTAATACCCGAGTTGTCTCATAGCAGATTTAAATAATTATACTTTCTCGAATAAAATATTGCAGTCTTGTTTGGTAAAAACCGTAGTTTTAAAGCAGATTTGCCATTAACTGTGAAATCTTCCATAATAGATTTCCACTATTAAACTATCAGTTTTATTTGGTATACAAATATATGCTATTTCAAATAAAAATAAAATGATGTTCAGTTTGCGCTTAAGAGTTAAATTATATGAGTCTTAGATAAAGAATAAAATATTTTGCGCGAAAAATTGATTTTTGAAAAATTTACGTTTAAGATATTCGTAGTATTGGTTTAAAGATTTTTATCATAGTGTGTAATTATGATATCTAGTAAGTTCGCAAAACTGAGTAAATATTTATTTTTGCATCTCAAACAATGTAAGCCTTCACTTAAATAAATATAAATAAAATTACTAAATGAAAAAAAATGTTTTGATTGTATTTTTTCTAGTGCACTTTTCTAGACTATGTTTAATTTACGTAAATTAAATTAACCATACAAAATGCAAATGATTTTTTATAAAAATGTAATTTTTTGTAGTAATTCTTAAATTCTCTTCTATGACTATTATAAAAAGATTTTTTTTTGTTGTTGTTGTTTAATAAGGAGTCACTGTTCTACGTTCAACACTTGTATTTTTCAGCTACGCAAAATTTAAAACGGCAAATAGGGGAGGCTTGACCTATCCTTCAGTTTTCATACTTAAAAGAATTTCAGAGTTTTGCCAATAGGTGGCAACCAAAGCTACTGAAATGCTCAAACAATAGCCTTTGTTTCATGAAGATAATTGAAATAGGTGTGGAAAAATAAATTGTGAAGAGTTTTTCGCTTAAAAGGTGTATATTTAACAAAAAAAATGTAAGATTTTCTTGGATAAAATATTTCATAGAAATTTAAGTAAGTAGGTTTTAAGTAATGTAGAAATATTGAGCTTTCATTCCAGGCATAAAGATTGTACAGGAAATTAGGCTAAACATAACAATGTGCTATACTTTGACCCTTAAATGCCTGATTTTTCAAAAAGAATTCAAAAAATGTTTTTCGGCTTTTATTTTTTAAATAAATCATGGGAAAGATGCTTAAAAAAATCCTTTTTTGTTTTAAGTATGGTTTACGGCTAAAAAACAGTTTGTTACTAATCGGCAATACTGGTGTTTAATTGAAAAAAATAATTTTCTTTGATAAAATTCTATAATATTAAACACACAAGAAAATTAATAACTATCATAAGAAATAAATTTTATTTGCTCACTGCAGAACAAAATGGAGTATTTCGCAAGCTTCAAAACGAAACAAAAAGAACATTTAGTAGCAATTGAAAAAATAAATCTATCTTTAATTTTAAACAGCACAAGTTTTACCATCTACATGTTAAAAATCGACTTAGTATTATTTTCAGAATGTATTTTATTGGCAACATTAGGCATTATAGCTTCAATATTATTCTAATAGTATTTTAGAAGCCTAAATTGGGTATGTTGCCAAAAGGCAACACTCGGCATTTAAGGGTTAAAAAGTGGCTATGTGGAGAGGATTGAACCAATCAATGTGGGGAGAGTTGACCAGATGGACAAAGCTGCTTAATTGCTTTTTGGAAATCTTTTTATTATAAACTGTTCATAATAAAGGGTTAACAGTTGTATTTCTAAAATAATGAAAAATTATTCTGTAAAGCTACAGTAAAATGGAGTGCTAGAAAGGAAAATGTTTGAAACTGATTAAATGAAGATAAAAAAAAAAAATACTATAAGAAGCAAGAAAAAATTTAATGAAATATAAATTGGAAACTTGATAGAACTCTTATTTCATTTAAATATTACCCATAGTAGGTAAATAGAAAGAATGGAAAAGACTAAAAAGGATGAAAGCAGCAGCTTTAAGAAATGCTAGATATTCATTCCTCTGCAAAAGAACATAACTTTGATCAAAACACTTTAGGAAGGAATGTAGAAAAACTTCACCAAGATGAACACAATGAAATGAAGCCAAATTATGTGGCAACTAGTGTTGCTAAGTCGAGTGTCAAGAAAAGTGGGTGTTTAATATAAAACAAACTGAGTCAAGTCTCCCATATGTAGGGAGCCTTGACCCATTATTTCTTGAAAAATCAATCATTTTTCAAGTTTCTTATATAGTACACTTGCGTCGCAATTTTATTTTGATAACTGATTGTATCACGAATAAAATGATGCATGAAACTTTATTCTAAGTCAACATTTAAGAAGATATTTTGTCGAAGACAAAAAAGATATTTTGTAAAAAATGGATCAACCCTCCCCAGCCTTCCCTACATGATAAATTTAGAGTGATGTTTGATTAAAATTTATAGTTTTAAAAATGTCAAAAAATTTCGTATACTGAATTTCAGAAAAAGTTAAAGATTATTCACAATTACATTTTAGAAGAATTCAACTACGGTATATGTGCAATGTTTCATGAATTTAAATTAATAAATTAAAATCTGGAATTCAATAACTACGAGTATTTAATTCAATGCAACATTTCAAAAAGTTACTTGCTTTAAATTGTAGTGGACATCACAAATCCTTTATTAATCAATAAAATAAACACACTGCTATACTACAATATATATATATATATATATTACTATGATTTTTTATTGAGACTATCTAATTCCACTAAAGTTCACCTTTTTAAAACTGTCTCTCAAATATTGAAGGCAAGTATACCGGGTGCCGGCAGCACAGACAATCA
The DNA here is from genome assembly GCA_963932465.1 of Maratus speciosus. NCBI lineage: Eukaryota > Metazoa > Arthropoda > Arachnida > Araneae > Salticidae > Maratus > Maratus speciosus. Next base: position 468,442,060 of record OZ010790.1, read on the forward strand.
CCTCATCGAGTTCACAGATGAAATTCTAGGATTAGTTAAATATTGATTCGCATATTAAAACTCAATCGGTCTGCCAAGTTATATTTTGGTGGAAAACACCTGAAAACCCGATTTTAGCCGCTGACTCGTAGGTTTGCCATTGTGTTTTCCTGCACCAAAAGGTATGAAAAGTTGGAGGACTGGGAGCGGGAAAACACAATGGTAAACCTACGAGTCAGCCGCTAAAATCGTGTTTTTAGGGTTTTCCACCAAGATATGACTTGGCAGACCGATTGTGTTTTAATATGCGAATCAAGATTTAATTAATCCTAGAATTTCATCCGTGAACTCGATGATTGTCTGTGCTGCCGGCTACCGGTCTAAAACTAGGAAAAACGTTAGAAGTTGAAATTTAAACTACCCTGACTAAAAAAATAACCGTCAGTTTCTACATTTTCTGCAGTCAGAATCAGAATGCAAATACATGGTTCATACAAAGATAATAAAATATAATAAAGAAAAATGATGATTAAAATTTAACTAATACTTCTAACTTCTAAAACAAATTGTTATGATAAACCGTGACCGTTTTTCTGTGTACTTTACAATTAATTGAAGTAATTTTTTAAGACACTCTTTTTAACCCTTTCAGGGGCAGAGGAATTCTGTTAGTAAAATGATGAAATAATTGAGTGACACAAGAATATTCAAACGAATTTCTTAGTAAATAATAAAACGCTATTATGCACTTTAATTACAAAAACAACATTTTATTAAAATATTCTTGGTGCCAGTAGTCAGTTTTGGAATTAAAATTAGGTGGCTAGACCCTCTAACCACCGCCCTTGAAAGGGTTAAAAGTTATGTAAAGTATTTAGATGCTTGGAAACACTGAAATTTTCACGTTTTGTGAATTATCATTTCTCTGTCACTTGCTTATAAATTATGTTATCCACCCTTTAAATAAATTTTAAACTATTTTTTTTAATAAATAAATAAGACTGTTACTCATGACGTTGATATTGTGGCATAATTCGTTAAAAATGTACTGTTTGTTTGTTTCCATTCACGACTCAGTATATAAAAATGAATGCACGCGTAGCACGTTCTACTTCAACAGTCAATTAGATTTTGTGCAGAATTTTATGCTCGTTTTTTTTCTTTTTTGCGAATTTTAAATAATAATAATAATAATAAAGAATGTTGGATATAGAAGTATTACAGAATCGATGATATACAGGGTGATTCAAAAAAGATGAGAAAAATTTTAAGAGGTGATAGTACACACCCAAATAAACATTTTGTATCAAAGAATGCATGGTCGAAAACTAAACGTAAAAAAGTTAGAGGGCGCCAAAAGTTATGTTCTTATATGAGGCAAAAACACACAATGAACGATTAAGTTAAGTTACGAAAACAAATTTAATGGCATTTGATTACAATAAGTGCTCAAAACATTGACCGGCAGCTGTTATGCACGCAGTACAGCGGCGAAGAACAGATTGGCGAATTTTCTGAAACACACCAGGCATATCGCGAACTTCCCCTACAGCAGCCGAAAGCTTGGCGACAAGTTCTTCTGTGGATTCAATGGGAGTCTCATACACAAGAGCCTTTAGCTGTCCCCACAAAAAAAAAAAAAAAAAAAATCGAGACATGAAAGATCTGGCGAGCGCGGTGGTGCCTGGTGTGTTTCAGAAAATTCGCCAATCTGTTCCTCGCCGTAGTACTGCGTGCATAACAGTTGCCTGTCAATGTTTTGAGCACTTATTGTAATCAAATGCCATTAAATTTGTTTTCGTAACTTAACTTAATCGTTCATTGTGTGTTTTTGCCTCGTATAAGAACATAACTTTTGGCGCCCTCTAACTTTTTTACGCTTAGTTTTCGACCATGCATTCTTTGATACAAAATGTTTGTTTGGGTGTGTACTATCACCTCTTAAAATTTTTCCCATCTTTTTTGAATCACCCTGTATATTATACAGGATAATTACCCTGTATATTATACAGGGTAATCACCCTGTATGATGTATATTATACAGGGTGCAATATGTTATCTATCGTCGACCTTTAATTTCTCAACCGTTGGTCGTAGAGATTACCAATTACAAAAACGTTTCAAATGAGGTAAATATCCATGTTGTGGCATTATTTAAAGTAAAAAAAATCAATTTTATAAAATTTACAAAAACTAACTTTTTATACGGTCCCCCAGTCCCTATAGTTATATTCAGTAAAAGTTTACACATATCATGACAGATATGACACAAAACGTTTGACATCTGTACTGCAAAAATTGACGCAGTTATTAAATTTCAAAGTTTGAGATTTTTGCACATGATTTTATCTTTTATTGAGGGATCAGTTAAAAGTGAATTAAAGTAATTCGAGATCAAAATCAGGGTGCAATGTTCTTTTTACGGCGAAACCACCTTTATCCGGTATCGCCAAATCGGGAATCACCAAAGAGGGTTATTTCATAAAAAAAATTGAGCTGTCTTTTAGGGGTCGTATACAAAGCGAATAATGAAATACTGAAATTAAACAAAAAAATAAATATCATTTTATTATAATATCAGAAAACGGTCTACTTTAAAAAATGAATACATCAAACGCCGGAATTTACTAGAGATACTGCTCAATGTGTTCTCCATTGGTAGCATTGCACAATTGAATGCGTGACAGTACTGAGTCTTGGACACATTACAGCATAGCAGGTGTGCAAACTGGGCGACAATCAAGGGTGAATGCGCTGCTTCAGATAAATCAGAGAAGTGGTCTCAGTCACATAGACCTATACCTTAATCTTACCCTAGAGATCACTCTACCGGACCACCATATCCAAGGATCTGTTGACCGAATTTGTTGGCCGCCAGATACGCCCGGACGTTTGATGTTTTAGGCCTCATCATGTTGAAACGACACTCGGAATGCATGTCAGAGAGGCAGCTCTTCATACCAGTCACGTACCGTGTTTTGTAGCAAATGCAGCTAACGATCGCCCGTTAAGGTACCATCGTAGAAGATGGGTCCAAAAATCTGGGTTCTCCATATACCGCACCTCACGTGTCGTACTGTGTGGGCGATGTGGAGACTTTCCAGAGACCCGTAATGCACATTGCGCACGTTCACAATGCCACCCCGTGTAAACATTGACTCATGCGTCCACAGAATGTCACAAAGGAACGACGAATTTTCCTCTAAGTTGTTGAGGATGAAATTACTATAATCAAATCGTCGTGCGTGGTCACCCAGCATCAATGCTTGCATCGTGTCGGATGGTATGGATGGGCATCATGTGTATATAGCAAATGCCAGACATGCTGACCACATGCATCGCTTATTTCCGCCGTACTCAGTTGTGGAATTTAACGGGCGTATGCCAGCACCTCCTCTGGCGTCACTCGAACTTTACAACTTGCCGCCTACTTGTTCTGGGTCGTGGTGAAACAGAGCCGGTCTCTCTAAGATGGTTCAGTGCATCAGTTATTCATGCGTTGTGTACTGAATAACTAACCTTAGGGAAACGTTCTGAATAAACGCAGCCTCTCTGGCATACCTTTGACATTCACCATAAATAAGTGTCATCTCGGCATATATGCTTAGCTTGCCATCACGATCTCAGCGCTGATTAGCATGTCCACTGATGGATGGCTGGTGTTTTACCCCGTACGTGTGGCGCTGTGGTACTATTGTAATTTATATAATCCCAATTTTAATACTTGTTATAGCTCGGCCGGTAGTTTACATTCCGCTGCCATTTATCTAGTCCTTGGTGAGTATGTTTTATTTCCCGGTTGTCAATTCTACCTACTTTGATGCTTGAATGTTGTTCGACCCATAAAAATTAGCTCAAATTTTTAGATGAAATAACCCTCTTTAGTGATTCCCCGATTTGAAGATACCGGCTAAAGGTAGTTTCGCCGTAAAAAGAACATTGCAACCTGATTTTGATCTCGAATTACTTTAATTCATCTTTCAACTGATCCCTCAATGAAAGGCAAAATCATTTGCAAAAATCTCAAACTTTGAAATTTAATAACTGTGTTAATTTTAGTAGTACAGATGTCAAACTTTTTGTGTTATATCTGTTACGATATGTGTAAACTTTTACTGAATATAACGATAGGGACTGGGGACCGTATAAAAAGTTAGTTTTTGTATTTTTTTTATAAAATTAATTTTTTACTTTAAATAATATCACAACATGAATATTTACCTCCTTTGAAGAGTTTTTGTAATTGGAACTATATGTCTACAGCCAACAGTTGAGAAATTAAAGGTCGGCGATAGATAACATATTGCACCCTGTATATCATTCGGCAAGAAGAATACGTAATTGGATGGCTGATCAGGACTCAGGATTATCACACTAAGTGCACATGAAGGTAAGTATAGCCTTAGCTCTTGTACAAGGTGGAAGATGTGAAGAGTTGGAGCATTACTTATGTTCGCCTAATTTGTCATCGTGGGATTTCGGCATTATACTGAAAAGAAAGAAACCACTCGGCAGTATAGAACTTCAAATTCCAGAATACATTTTCAAATTGGCTACCACATTACTCATGCGTCTTGCGGACAATCTTGGAGAATACTTTCACGCATTATAAAACAACAATATATTTTCTGTTAACGTCATTTCTGTTTTTTTTTTTCCCTCGCAATAAACTTTCGTAAAACGATTCTGGTGTTTGTAATTTTTTTTTTTCACATACAACACATCCATTCTGTGCTTAACATAACTCGCAACATTCATTTTCTAATAATTCCGTACCCCCCCCCCCCCCCCACCACACACACACACACTTCGATTTGTACGAGGGTGTATCAATAAGTTTTTGTCCCCACATGGAAGTAATTGAGTGAAATTTATGAAATTGCTAGATTGTATTAGTCCTTGTCTATAGAGTCACCGTGCACAGTAACACAGTTCTGCAAACGGTATTTCAAAGAGAGGGGGGGGATTTATTGTAGGAGGTACGATAGTAAACCCAAAGGGAGTCATTTTTGTAACTTTTGCCGACCCCACATGTGACATATTGTTGGAAAGGCCTGTGACCACTTATTCATACTATGCATCTCCTGAGACCCTCCCCCCAAATCCTCCCCCCGCGGCCATGAATGATGTCCGCAAAATTTAGAAAAATGCCCTCCGGAGGACAAATTCGGGAGCAGGGACTTGGGAGGTGCATAGCATGGATAAGTGGTCACAGGCCTTTCCAAAAATATGTCACATGTGAGGATCGGTATAGGTTAGAAAAATGCCCCCCTTTGGGTCTACTATCGCGCCTCCTGGAATACATCTCCCCCTCTCTTTGAAATACCGGTTGCACAAATGTGTTACTGTGCACACTGACTATATAGAAAAGGACTCATAAAATGTAGCAATTTCATAAATTTCACTCAATTATTTCTATGTGAGGGCAAAATCTTATTGATGCACCCTCGTGTATTTCAAATTTTCGTGCCACATCCAAATTAGAACCAACCTTTGTATAAGCATCAGAATATAACTTGTTTTTGAAACAAAACCTTAAATAGCTGTATTAAAAGACTGCTTACATATCATGAAAATTTTAGCATCTTTCTTGTAACAAAGCCATAATTCCTGCTTTTACTTCTTCATAATATTATTTTCTGTAAAAAACTTTAAATAAATAGGGCTTGATTCAAGGAATCTAAAATGCTGCGTTTATGCCTTTTCTTAACAACGCCCCTGTGGGACATAGCCAACGCCCACAATCCATGCACGCAACATGTAATCAATACATATTTGCGGTCGACTATATACAAGAATAGGTCAATCGAGACAAAATGGGTGAAAAACGAAATCCACATAATCTTTCATCTATATTTGTCTCATAAAAATTTCATCAGCCGTTTGGCTGAGTGCATAAATAACAAAATGTGACAGTTTATTGATAGATATTTTTCTTCAACAGACATTTTTATTAATTTTTTAACACACGGTTACGTATAATCGCATGGACATTTCCAATGACAAGCGGAATTATTCGGATAAATTTTGTAAATACTCTGTGGCAATTTCAAGTTAGGTTTTCAGATATAAATAAAAGTAATTTAAGTTAATAATAAATCAAAACAAGAAGCATATCCGTGGGAGGTTATAAATTGGGAAAAAAGGTTTCTAATGCTAAAAAATATATCTATAACAATTAAAAAATCATATTCGGTTAGAGTTAAATATATTTCAACGGTAGTACGCTGTTTCCCCTAGAAAATTCACTTTCGATACGCTGATAAGAAACAAAATATTAATACCTTTTCAAATTACGATGATGTGTGTTTCAAAAAATTAGCATTCACAATATTAAGTATAATTGTAGTACAGATGGCAGGAAACAAAAATGTCCCCCCCCCCCCCTGAACTGTAGTGGAGGGTTTATGGTTGTACCCGAAATATACCTTCTGTACCTTCCGTATAACTCCGTATAACTTCCATTTCTCAAGTAAAGCTACTCTCTACCCTATCTAGCGTATGCTTTTTTCTTATAATTTATACCCTGTGATTTTTTGCACGGTTACAACCCTGGCTTCTCTGTAATGTAAATTGCGATTTAAAGCGGTTTTAAGGTACCTGGAAAACACATTTGCGGGTATAGACGGATTGATAGAGCCTTGATATGTTCAGCATGTTCATTCAATACCGCACCTGGCACCTGGGTCTTCTTGTTATGGGTTGGTATGTGTGTAGAAAGTAGGGAAAGGACTAAACTTATTCTAGACAATGTTTATATTACGAAAGCAAGAGATCACAACAACATAAATGAATTGCTAGCATGATTCTGTCTCTGCCTGTCTTTAAGTGTCACGACATCTTGGAGAACATGACTCAAAGCCTGCATGCAAGCATTGAAATCGTAGTAACCAGATTGAAAGTGTTTACTAACTCAAGAGATCTGAAATAAATTGAAACGAAGAGACCTGAAGCCATGCGATACACTTCACATCATTGTCATACTTACATACATCTGTAAAGGGAAATTAATATAACTCCATAAGTGTTGTGGTAATATTTGTGGCTTTCTGCTATTATGTAAGCTACAAAAGAGTACAAACGTTTTGTTCTAGATAAAGATACATTTAATTTTCTAAAATACCAAAATTCACACCAGCTCTCAATTAGTAAGGAGAAGAACAAAATATCATTACAGTAAATTAATCACTGGTCGTAGTTACAAAATTTAACCCGTTTAAATATATATTATTTTTAATATTTTTTGAAAATCAAAAGTAAATAATTTACCAAAGTGAACACTAATGTAAAATAAAAAAATAACCTTCTAATATCGTCGCTACCATGCCAAACTATCCAATGTGAAAAAATTCATTTTTCATATTTTGCGCCATTTTGCTGTATTGTGAATGATACGTACTAATCAAAATCGTCACGCGTCTAGCTTACTTAGAAACTTAGATAATAACTGATTTAAAGTATCCAATATGCACTTTTTTCTAAAATTTACAATGTCAAGCTGTCCAATATGGCATATTCGATCCTTTGCCGCAAATGTTTGGATATTTTTCTTTTACTAAGCATCCGTACCATGTCAAACTATCCAATATGAAAATAGTCTTTTTATCAGAAAGATAAAAACTGTTTTATTTATGGGTAGAAATTTAACGCAATTGACATATGTTTTTGACGATTACTATAGCATATTGTTTCTATTGTTAATGGAATGTTAAAATTTTTACTTCATTTACAGGGACACTCAAAAGAATCCCGTTACATTACACTCAATAGGGACAAAGAGCGGTGTCTTTTAATGGTGTTACAATATTTAAAACATAATGAAATTACTATAGGTTTATAAAGTGTATTAAAACATGATTTATGCAGAATACGGTGTGCAAGCCATTTATTAATATTTACAGGTTCATAATAGAAATTTTGTTGTATAATGGTTTATAGAAAAAAAAAAATGTTTGAAACGTATTTTAATAATTTTAAAATATTCCAAACAAAGTGAAATTGACATCCGTAATTGATTTACATTACAAGTTGCTTACTGTAGAATATGACATGTATGATAGTTATCGTTAATTTACAGCGACATACAAGAAAATTCGTTTACACTGCTGTCTATTAGAATAGTTGTTTGAAGTGAGTTTTCAATTATAGTGTGAGTTTTTAACTATTTGAATATTACGTGGTGCGTATAAATTCTATAGATCATGTACAAGACTTTACAAAAGAATTTGTAAGCATTACTTTATATGGGCTTGAATTTCTTAAAGCAGGTTTTTAATTGGGTTGTGCAATTTCTGTCTTTTATTTCTTTTTACTATACTAAAATATGTTAGTAGAAATTCCTAATATGCAGGGCTACGCAAAGAACTGAAAACATTCCCGGCTATGACTGGTAATTTCTGGAAGTGTGTTTATAACAATTTTTTGCCTGAGTTAAATTTTACCATATTACATAACATGTATAAAAATCTGTAGATAATATTAAGAGCTACACAAGAAGTTCGAGTATATTTCCGTTTATTGGCGGAAATTACTAAAGATTGAAAGTGTAAATTGCGTTACGCGTTTTCTAATTAAATTAAATTGTCACGTACTATCTAGATCTAGATTATATGCAAATCTATAGATCATTTACAGGGCTTCACAAACTGATTCGAGTACTTTTTCTATCTATGAACGGTAATTGTTTTTTAGTGAATTCTTTTGTGTATCCCTGTATATGAGATATAGAATTTTTATACAACATGCAAAAAAATAGTAAAATTTAAAAGCGCATACCGATATTCAAAAACGTACTTCCCGCAATCATTACTCAAAGACAGTACTGTAACCCATTTCTTTTGTGTGTCCCTGTAAATCAACGACAAATATGCTATGAATGCATGCCCTATTCTATCATAATCTTCTTGTAATGAAATTCGGTGATTTATATCAGTTTTAATACATTTGAAACAACGTGATGTCATTAAAATACTCTCCAAACGATTTTTCCCCATATACCATAATGTAATGGAAATCTTTTGAGCGCTCCTGTAAATGAACTATTAATGTTACACACTTCATATGCAATACCGAGAACGCTATTGTAAGCACCATTAACATTTTTCAATTGCATGAAAATCCGAGTATATATTTACGTGAGTTAGAGCGTGGACAGACAAACCGCATTCATAGACACTTTTCAACCTTGTTGGAAAGTCTTTAAAATTATAATACATTGAAAATTCACATTCAGTAATTTCTACCAATAGACGAGCATAACTGAATTCTTTTGTACAACCCTGTACCTACGGATTTTTATACATGACACATAATAAGCTAAAACTTTAATGCAATCTAAAAGACGCTTAAAACAACTAAAATTATACTTTTAGATATCATCAGCCATAATTGTCCATGTTTCTAGTTTTTTGCGTTTCCCTGTATATGATTTTTCTTATATTCCACAAACATCTCATATACTAACTATAGTTCAGCTTTGAAATGCATAACACAATTAAAAACTACATTTAAGCAGTTCAGAGTCATACTTAGTAATAAAAACGAATTATTTTAGGTAGTCCTGTACATGTATACAATCTATAGAATTTATACATATCACGTATTATGCACATAGTTTTAAAACGCATACCATAATATAAAACGTATTTCCAGCAATTATCGCTAGTAGACTGCACTTTAACACTAGAACGTCCGTAAAGTTTACCCAAACTTAATAAAAATATTTTAACACCAGAATTTTTATTTAAAACAATTTCACTTATTTATTCAACCGAGTTTGCTTCAGTTGCAATTAAATTAATTTTACGAAAAGAATTCTGATTCGAATCGACATTTTGCCATTTGATCGAATTGACACCAGCTGGACGTTCTAGTGTTAACCGAAATCTTTTGTGTGGCCCTGTAAATGAACGATACACGTCATATTCTAACGTAGGCATGTTGCCGTGCACCTCTATGGCAATCCGAGTATATTTACAAGAGTTAGAGCACGGTGAGATAACAGAAAAGTAAAACAAAAGTCATAAAAACTTTTTAACGACCAAGAAAGTCTTGAAAAAAAGGATTATCCCTTTATCATTCCGCACGTTCGGGAGAATTCGGCAATTGTTGTATTAAAAGAGCCTATTATGAATTTCTTCCAAATTTTCTTCAAAGTCATTTGTTCCAACTTTTTTTAATGGGGGGGATTAAATAAACCAAAGATTTCTATTCGAAAATAGTGGTAGAAATTGACCCATGAGTTTCTTAGAATAAATAGTGCGAAGATTAGTATTTATAATTACGGGTATGAAGTGCCTGTTGTTGCCCACCCCATTATTTGAGATATTTTTGTTTTCTTATATTTTATAAAATTAACAGAATGTTTTAAAATAAGCTTTTTTCTTTATTAATTTACTGTATATTTGTTATTATATTTATTAAAAAAATTCTTAAGAGTTTTATTTTGAATATGTAAATACCAAAATTTTTATAAATTAAACTATTGAATACGACACATTTACACATTTGCTACTATGGAATGGCGAACCTGGGAAAAGCACAAAATTTTAACAAGTCAAACTATCCAATGTGGCATATTGGGTAGTTTTGAAGCTGAAAATGTTCAACGAAGCTAAAAACGTACAAATAAGCATACCATATCAAACTATCCAATGTGATTTTTTAGCGAGTAAAGTTATTCAAATGATTCATCTCAATAGCATTCTTAAATAGGATATAAAACAGCACTCGGAAAATATAATAATTGTTTACTGCTGCTTGTCGCTGATTTTGAATCCACAATTAAAACAGTTTTTTTGCCTTCCTGAAAAGAGGCTATTTTCACATTGGATAGTTTGACATGGTACCGACGATATATCTAAAAATCTTGTACATTAGGATATTTAATAGATGGGAAATTCTGATTAACTATTTATCAATTTCTTTTATTTTCAGTGTACAATTGAACATTTATTTAACGAACTTCTAATTTATAAAATTCTCTATTTAATGAAAATTTCTGTGGAACCTTGATTTGGAACAAAAATAACGCAGGGAAAATCTCTAAATAATAAACACAAATCTCTTTAACGATTTTTTTCAGACGAAAATTTTAATTGTTTTCAGCCTACTAAGAAATTTTTTCTTTTGAAAAATTCTTACATTTTTTTGTGTTTTATCATAGCGCACTATTAACACCTTCTACCGTGCGAGCATTCCTTTATCTACTTTGCATTTTAACTGTATTCTAAGAATTTTCAAAGTATTTTCATATGTTGAGTTATTCAAGCATTTCCTTACACCCACAATATAGAGTATTTTCTAAATGTTTTTTTTTTTTCCAAGCAAACCCTTCAGAAATGTGAACAATTTTACGAACAAAAATGTTAATTTTTTTTCTAAATTACTAAATTATATTGTAAAATGTTTTATGAATTTCCTTATTACTAATGTTGTAAACTTCAAAAAATAAAATTATAGACTGTTAAATAAGAAAACAATAAGTAATTGTAAAAAGTATACGAACCAGTAAAAAATACCACTCTAAAATTTGTTAAAACGGAAACGATGGCAATTTATTTTATTTAACTGACTGAATTTCCATTTAACGGAATTTCCATGTTATGACTATTTTTTTTTTTTTTTTTTTTTTTTTTTTTTAATTACCAGATTGCTAAGAAGGGTTGTATATCTGGGTATGTGGATTTCCTTATACCCTCGAAGCATCCCAACGGCTGGATGGATTTTAATAAATGAGGTCTCTATCGATTCGTCTTAACCGTCCGATGGTTATAGGCAAGGTTTTGTTTTATAAATTCAAAATGGCGGCTGTAAAATACAAAATGGCGGTAGAGACGAAAAAAATTCTGTACGCACCCTATTGAGTGGCATATCATTGGATGGGTCTTTCCAAATGAAGGCGATGTTTCATTGACTATTTTACAGTCAGAAGCTTCGTTTAAATAGTACACAGCCTGGAAGTTGTGTAGGTAGCTTTACTGCAACTCTAACCTTCATAGACATCTATAGACCTTATCAAAACAGTTTTTATAGATAGGAACTAACAATTAAACACAACTTAAAAGTCATCAATACAAGTAAATAAAAGAAAAATAGTTAAGTAATATAAAAAATAGTTTCACATTGATGAGAAACAATTAATTTGTTCGCTTTTTACGCAGTCGGATTTTTTGATACTTTAAATTTAATTAACCATAAGATTTGTTAAATAGAAGTTCAGCAGTATTTGCGTCCGATGAGAGAGATTGTAAGTACAGGCATTCCCCGGCTTACGTAAGTGATGCGCTCCGTAAAGTTTTACGGTATTTGAATTTTACGTAAGTCGAATTTGTAAGTTGCTTCGGTAAAATTTTGTGAGAAACTGAAATATTTATTACATATATTTATATATATGTGTGTGTGTGTGTGTGTGTGTTGGTGTGTGTGTGTGTGTGTGTATGTGTATTTATATACAGGGTGTAACAAAAAATGCGATGGAACATGAGGATGCAAACCACTTATTGAGTCACAAATATAGGGTGTTTCACCCTCACTGAAGTCGGTAATAATTTTGCGAAAAATTAAAGTATTGCAATAAAAATGTAACGATATGTACCTTATTTTGTATGAAATGTGATAACATCACAAAAAGTGGTAGAAGTTTCCATTATACGCGCCAGCAGTATGCATTCGACGATCTCCATTTTGGACTGTGATTATGAGTTCATACGGTGTCACCGATTGTGTGAGTACCCTGTTTTTCCAGAACTTTTTGTGATGTTATCACATTTCATACAAAATAAGGTACATATCGTTACATTTTTATTGCAATACTTTAATTTTCTGTAAAATTATTACCGACTTCAGTTAAGGTGAAACACCCTGTATTTGTGACTTAATAAGTGGTTCTGCGACCCCATGTTCCATTGCATTTTTTGTTCGTCTTGATGAGCACTATCATTCCCCTACGTTCGTTCAAGAATATCAGATACACCCTGTATACTTATATACACTGGTGTCCAAAGTTAAGGACCAGTCACAAAATGTTAATTTTTAATTAAGCGAATAATCAAAAGGAAATAATATAATTCAAATAATTACTATCCCTACAGCACAGCTAGTCTATATAGCATCTTATTCATGTCACACATGGTCACAAGTGTCACAGTCACTACGGTGAAGAAAAAAAATAGGAAATTCCACACGTCTTATTATGAGTCTCAAATGATCACTATATGCGACTCCATCGGGACGTCAATGTGACTGCTGCTTTGTAACGAGTCACCAGGAGACTTTACAATGTCGTTACATTGTGACTGTCATGTGACTGTCATCTGTAGACTCAATTTCAAAGTCATCATGAACGTTGTATTATGATAAGTCACCGAATAATATCACATTATAGTCACATGGTGACTTTTTACAAAAGAGCACAATGGTGGCTTCACAGTAGTCTCCCTGTCACCTGAAAGTCATCATCTGACTTTAATGTGACATTATTTGGTAACTTATCACAATGCAGCGTTCACGATGACTTTTAAATTTAGTCTGCAGATAACGGTCACATGAGAGTCACAATGTAACTATATTGTAAAGTCACATGGTGACTCGTCACAAAGCAACAGTCACAGTGACGTCTCAGTGGAGTCACATATAGTGATCATTTGAGACTCATAATGAGATGTATGGAATTTCCTATTTTTTTGCTTCACGGTAGTGACTGTGACACTTGTGACCATGTGTGGCATGAATGAGATGTTATATGGACTAGCTGTGCTGTAGGGATAGTAATTATTTGAATTATATTATTTCCTTTTGAGTATTCGCGTACTTGAAAATTAGGATCTTGTTATCGGTCCTTAATTTTGGACACCAGTGAATATTACTTACACCGTATTATTTTATAAATAAAGCATTATGCAACAGTATTTACTCGTATATAAACTATAAAAATATGAAAAAATATAAAAACAAACTTAAAGAACACTTTCAAATATCTTGTGAAATACGAGATTTCTAAATCTATCATTCATGAAATGATTTATAACAATTTTGAATCTAGATCAAACGACTATAAAAATAAGAAATAATTAAAGCGGACTAATTTAACCTATTCTCCATGAATTTCTGATGGCAAGACAAATAAATAGCACTCAGAAAATAAAATAATCTTTGATAAGCATAAACTGTATTTGTTATGAATTAGATTATTACTATGAATAACTAACAATAAAGATTAAGTTGTTTTATTATAGATTTGATTGTATTTACCAATAAAAATATAACTCTAATATATAAACTATATTACCGTTGTGGTTTATGTCTATATATTTCATGTATAAAATAAATATCAAAAGTATGCAACTGCGTATCAAACGCGCTAGTATGTTCACAAATATAATTTTCGAGATTTATTATGTAACTGCAAATTTACGCAAGTCGCGTAATACGTAAGTGGGATTATGGCAGAACAGAGATCAGGGACACTTTGATTTTTAGAGTATCGTTAGATTTGCGGTGTAGTAGTAAAAAATTTTATGAAATTCACCTTGCTTATAGAAGTTTCTGCTCAATGGTAGGTAATTTTTGAAAGCATATTACAATTGGGATTTAAATAAATAATAATAATAATAATAAAAAAAACACAAATTTTCTTTGAAGCGTGAATTTTATCGATTTTCAATTTCTGATTAAATGAAATGAAGTTATTTACAATGAAACCTCCCTGTACGACCACCTCCCTGAACAACCATTTTTTCATGTAACGAAATTTATTCCCATAGATTCAATACAAATTTTACCATCATTCAGAGACCATCTCAGTTGAACTCCTTCCATGAGCGATCCATTTTTTTTGAAGAAAATGAAACAAATTCCGTTTTTTCCTGGTCATTTGATGAAGGTTTTATTAGAAAAATAATTCAGGAGAGCGCAATATTCATCAAACTTCTAAACTAAGTTTAGAATTTTTTTTTATTCCTGTAACTTTTAAGTGTTTAAATCCCTTTATGCCTTTTTAAGCAATGAATTTAACTCTGATGTCAAATTAAGAATAACGGTGAATAAACTCACCTGCCCTGTTCTGTCAGGAAACTCTCAAAGAAATAGATAAATTAATGAAATCATCCTTATTTGTTCCCGTCAAAAAAAAAAAAAAAAAAAAAAAAAAAAAAAAGCATTTATTTACTGAACTTCGAAAGGACTAGGAAATAAAAGTTATAAAAGAAAAAACCGTAAAATCAAAGCAAACGCCAATGTATTCATTTTTTAAACTCTGCAGTAATTCACTTATGTAATTAATTTTTATTTTGATACTTAAATTTTCATATTTTTTCCTAATACGAGCAATAAATTTTAGTAACATTAATTGTTACCTTTTTTAACAATTAAAATCTAGTTTTAAACATGACCTCCGTTAAGAGACCACCTCTCGGAGCGGCTAACTTTTATTGGAACGCAATGTGGTCGCTTTAGGGAACTTTTACTGTATTTTCTTTATCTATTAATTTATGTATACATTTAAAAGACACATATACTAACTGTTCCTAACGTAAGCTACTTAGTCTTCCAATACTTTCCAATATAATATTTAACTGTCGCCTACAATTCAGTGCTTCTATATTCTAACAAGTCTTTAACAAATCCTGAATACCAATTTGAAAACGGATCATGCTTCGCTCAGCTTATCTCTGATAGGAGATAACTAAAGAGCTCCGGAAAGACGTGACGGATTGGATTAATTTGCAGCTTAACCCAATTACCGGAGTCACTGGTGTGAATTCTAAGAACGTTCGAGCATTCGCGAATTCCACCAAAGATGATTTAGACGTCTTTTGAAGGACAGCGAATTAGTTTGATCAGTTCAGCAGAAAATTGCTTTACTTTCGAATTCTAAAAAAAGAGCTGGATAGCTCCTGAATTATATGAACGGTGATTTAACACTGTATGTCCCAAATTATGAATTCATGAAAATTTCATCTTCTACAGCATTTTTGTGAATTTTTGAAACTACATTAGAAGGTTTACACAACGATTTAGTAAATTTTAGATGGATTTTGCCGATTAAAAATAATTTGAATTTATAGGGATTTTGTGCAATATTTATAACTCTACTCAAATATTTTATTTAAAATACTTTTTTAGTATTTTACAGAATTAAGACATGTACAAATATAATGCTTTTACAATAAAAATATAGAAATATTTCCGAACTTCACCCCCCACTCCTCAATTTTTCAACATCAAGAAAGTCGAAAAGGAGCAAATGAAAAAGAAATAATCCTTTTAAAATTATTTTTTGTTTCGTGCAACCAATAATGCTTTTTGAACAAGATAAAGTAAATTATCTATAACTCATTCTAAATTATATTACTACTAATCGACGTATTACATGAATTTTATAACAAGTTATTTTAATTAATACTTTTAAGGACCGCCGGGGAATTGTTAATTTAAACGGAACAACAGTTTTCTATATTTTTCTATTTAAATCAAACTTTTTTTCATCTTTAACAATTTCCAACATAGTTGGTAAATGTTTATGAATTCAGTTTGTCTGTCCTTCTATCTGTCATGCTCACGTAAATATAGACGAATTGCCATGTTATTGATATATACAATGGGATGTTCAGTATTTAAAAAAAAAGTGAGTAGAATTCACATTTCGTTTACAGGGAGACTCAAAAGAATGCCGTTACATTATGGTCTATGGTGAAAAATTGTTTATAATGTACAGGGAAATAAAAGATAAGTAAAAGAATATCTCTGTTAAAAATTTTAATAGCATCAACTGTAAGCGTTGTAGAGTATTGGTTCAAGATAATAAATAAAGAGTAACTCAAACAGTTTTAGATAAGCGCATGCGCAAGTATACTGATTTGTTATCGACTCTCTTAGAGTGCCACATTACGCAAAATGACGACTCATGAGCGTAAAGCGTAATTGCTGGGTTGAAGATTTAAAAGAGATTACAGCCCTTCGATTTTTTCCTTTGGGGCTTTATAAAAGGCCGTCTCTACATCCCGCCGCTACCTAAGGATTTGCCAGAGTTGAGACACAGAATTGAAGAGGCTATTGATACCATTACTTCCGACTTGTTAACCGAAGTGTGGGAAGAATTGTACTTTAGGTTGGATGTGTGCCGTATAACTAAAGGTGCACCTATTGAACATTTGTAAGAAAACCTAGGTTAGTTTAACTTCAATTTGATGTTATGATTTGTTGTAAATAGTCTAAATTAAATTGTTATAATATATCCTTGAAATTCGGACATTCTTTTATGAGCAACCTGCATTTTAGTGATGTTACACTGTTTCAAACATACTGAAATTAATATATACCACTAAGTTATAAGATGCTTACTGGTGAATAGGGTATGTATAGCGTTTATCATTCATATACAGGGATACACAAAGGTGTTCGGTGACAGTACAGGCTATGAGCGGTAATTGGTGCCAGTACGTTTAACTATGGAATGCGTTTTTAAATTTAACTGATTTTTTTGCCTATTACTTGGCGTGATTCTACAGATCATAGGGAAGGATGAACAAAAAAAATCGAGTACATTTACTTTTATTGATTTCAATTGTGGAAAGGGAATTTTCAATTGTGTTAAGCATTTTCTAACTGAATTGCCTTTTAAGATAACTAGGGGATCGTACCCGGGCTTCCCGGGTTAAAGAATAAAGGTGAAACGTTTTTTTTAAATTGAAAACTAATAATTTTTTTTATATGCAATAATTTTTTTAGATTGAACACTTACATTAAAAAAACATTTTTCATATGAAAAATACGAATTATTCAATCAAATAAATTTTTGAAATTTATCAAAAGCGATACTTTCTTATTAGCCGCATGCTTAGAGTTATTTGCCAAGATTTTACTACTTATGGCATCCTTTTATATTCTGATAATACATGTCTGGTAAATTTGTGTTTTATTTATATTATTTTATTTATTTATTCATAGGGAAGTTTTCTTTTAAATGGAAATTAGTCGTACTAAAATGATGAACTCTTTATTTTGTTTTAAGGGCAAACGGATTAATCTTTCGTAATCAAGCTCCGCGGGATATAGATAAATTAAAAAATATTTCATGTTTTAAAATTGTTTTTAAAACCATAGACAATGAGTAAACTGAGATGAGCTTTGCAAACAAATTCCATTTGAAAAAAAAAATTCTATTTGGTGATCTAAAAATTTAAATTGTAATTAATTTGTCTTTCACAAATTTGTTAGATTGGCGGGTTTTTTATATTATTCTTTTATTTGTTTATAAAGGAAGTATTAATTTCGTTATGCAAAAATAGTCAGAAACAAATGCTGAAAAATGTTTGTTGCTTTATGTGCAAAATGTTTATTATTATTATGTATTGAAACCGGCCCGTTATAAGATAAACTTAAAAAATCATGCTTAAAAATTATTTTAGAAAATATAATATATCAGTAAATTAAGATACAGTTATTAAACAAATTGCATTTGAAAGTAAATTTTTTTCCCTATGCGACGAAAATTGAAAATGTACGATGGTCAGAAGATTGAAAAATTGCAGTAGCGAAAATTTCAAGACCGAAATTTGATCGTGAAGTGTTGCCACTTGCAAAATGACGTCAGCGTTACGCACAGATAAGTTTGTTCTTTATAATATAGATACATAATCATTAAAATATAATAAAGATCAATTATTAGGATGTGGTTATCAATTGAGGCTCTTATGCTTGGATTTCCGGAATGAAAACAGCAATTTTCATCTTCTCAAAATTTGCATATGCACTTCTCAGATCCATATTCATCATTTTTAAAAAAATTGTATTTTGTTTGATCATTTAAAAATCATTTTAACTCAAAACTTGAAGTCACGATTGTCAGCAACATCTTTTATGTGAACAGATGCACTCTTTATTTGAGATTCTAATCTCAATTTCAGAGAGTAAAAATTTCCGTAATTTATGTTTTTTAGACGCATTTGTGTTAAAAGGCTTAATTTTATATAAGGAAATGATTGTTTTCTATTAAATATGACTTAATTTTCACTTATATAAGCATTTCGCCTAGTGTCTGAAACTTAGTATCAGCACAGATGCAGAAGGAAAAACAATATAGAAAATTTATGAGGAAAAATGCGTGTTTTCAAAAGCAGTATGTCATTTTCCGTTATTATGCCCCTAATATAACATTCTGCTCCTAATGGGATTTTGCGCCACTAAACCCTATACAGCAATTTTTATCAACAATTTTGAATTTTTATCAGAAAATAGCATGAATAAAGTTAAAAATACCTTATTATTTCACACTTGTTTGCAACAATGAAAGCTATCTATTTTTCCTCATTTTGAGGAAATTTCATAAAAAGCTTTTAAAATTAAAATATAAAAGTGGGGATATTAAAAAAGAAAAAAAAACAGATAGTGTGATTACATCTACAAAGGAAGAGCTTTCAGTTAAAAATATATATATATATATATTAGTAAGATTAGTTCAGCAGAAAGATCAGGGCAGATGACTAAAAGACACACTTGTGTTTTAAATATATAAATTATATAAAATTAGGAAAAATTAAATTAAGCAAATTATGTTATTTTGGTAAAATTATAGTAGAATGTCCTAAAGAATAGCATTAAAATTTTATTATTCGAGAGATTTTTCGACAAAAACTTCAGGAACACGATATTATTTTAAACCACGAATTATTTGTTTGCTTGTCTAACTCGGCGAAGCAAATCCATCCAGGCGAGAATCATCAATTTCTGTAATATAAACCGCTATTATTTGCATGTCACCTCTGTTTTATAAAGACACTCTAAATTTTTGTAAAACATTGCGTTTTATCAGTGTGTGATTTCGATTACATTATTTTCAAAAGTGAAGCATTTTCACTTGTGAAGAATTTCGAAGCAGCTGGGCTGTGAAAATGACGCACTTCTACAAAACATAATTCAGGTTTAAGAATTAAAATACACGCTTTTTTTATAAAATGACGTGATTTGCATCCGCTAAAGCAATCTACTTTTACAACCCAGTCTTAAACTTCGTCTATAGAAAAGTGCGCATATGACGTCATTATCACGGAATAACAGACAATATTCTTGACATAGGCCATATTTTATTTTCAACTATTTTTTCGGGTTTTATGAGAAAATGGCAACAAAAAGATACAGTATCTCCTATTTTCGACTATTTTCCGTTTACTTTCAATGACTTTCAATAGAAATGAAGTACTTTTGTTGCCACAATAAGAAAAATGGTATTAAAAACTGCAAAAAAATTAATATCTGAAAAATTAATTGAGATACAGCTTTCAAACAAATTGCATTTAAAAGAGCATTTTTTTTTCCTTATACGACGCGACGGTGCAAAAATTTAAAATGTGCGATGTTTAGAAGTTTAAAAATTTGCAGTAGAGAAAATTGCAAAACCAAAATTTCATTTCAAATTTTGAAGTGTTGCCATTCGCAAAATGACGTATGCGTTACGCACAGATATGTTTGTCCTTTATAATATAGATATGTAGTAATATACCGGGTAAGCCAAAAGTTCGTTAAAACTTTAAAAACTCATAAAAAAGGAAGAAATTATGATAAAGGAGTGCGGTTTGCAAGAAAGGACTCACAAGGTAGTCGGATTTTTTTTTTTTTAGCAGAAATATATATATATATATATATATATATATATATACATATTTAGTTAAAAAATCACATGTAGTGGGCGCTGACAACCCGAAACACAATGAACAGGTACTACGACACAACCTGGCTGTGTCGTAGAATGCTCTGGAGGTCATGTTGAATATTTTTTTTTGGAAGAACAAATGAATGGAGCATATTGTTGTCCTGTTCACAGTGTTTCGGGCCCCCACACTGCAAATAGAAGCGTCTTAAATTTAGACACATATGTGACTGAAAAAGAATTTTAGACACTTAAGTGTCTTAATCTGAAAATTAAGACACTATAGATGTCTTAATTTAAGATACATAAGCGTCTTACTATGACCATGGTGTAAACGAACTGAGAATAATGTCTAAAATATCCGCAAACGTCTTATTTTAAGACACTTCATTGCTTTAAACGTGTCTTAATTTAAGACGTTTTGATTCTTCCGACGCAATAACCACCAGGGGGCACTAGCACCCCCAGTTGCGCATGCGTTTTAGATGTCTTCGTTCGAAGTGGTATACGTTGTAATTCAAACAAAGTTTGTTTTTATGTACGCGTGTATTTTAATTCGTTTTTTGCGAAATGTGAAGTACTGTGATTTTAATTCGTATTAACGTGTATTATTTATTTATTGAATACATACATCTGACGTGTGTGCTCGACATCAAATGTCTCTTAGAAGCTGTCGTCGATACAAGGGCGGGATAGACACAGAACAGAAGTAGACGACGGTTGAAGATTACACCCGGAAATTCTACAAAGCGTGTGCAATGGGCTTAGTGTTAACTCGTATCAATTTATATCAATAATATTGTGTTATTCATCTTCGTCCTGTCGAAGCTGGAAAAAAAAAGAAACTTTTGCCTGGCGGGTCCTGTTTTTAGGATGAAACATCTCATTCTTTAAATATGGCTAGTCGGATGTATTATGGGATTACCTTTTAAACTGATGAAAGTCTTTCTCCCTCACTGTGGTTGTGGTAGTTTTTAAAATTTCAAATCGAGGAATATTTCTTACCTCTTGCAGCAACTCAAGTAAGTTTCTTTATAGTAGTAAAATTAGTGTATTTTATGATTTTATTTATTGTACTAAACAAAATCCTGCATGAAATTTAATTAGTTTTGAATCTGTTCGCAAAAAACCCCACTAATTCTAGAAGTATATATTTTTAAACTTATGACGTTCTTTTTTATTACGAATTATATATTCAATGTCAGTTCTTAGTTTCAATGGATAATTTTTATCTCGCAGTAAATGACGGCCACAAGGAAGTAAAGAAAAAAAAAAACTTTGAAAGATGACCTAATGCTTTCTTACTTCCTGGCATAAAACCGCAGATTAAAAAAAGATAAATAAAGTAAATGAGACTGGTCTATTATATGAAGCTGCCTGTAAAAATATACATATGTATTTGATTTGCAATCAACTCTAATACTGATTTTTTTATTATTTTTAATAAAAAAGTAATTTGAAATTTATAATGGGAAAAAGTAAAAACCTCTAACTAGATTTCGTATTTAAAATTGTGGTAACTTTATTTATATGCACTTATACGAAAAATACAAAAATGACAGACGTTACTGTATATATTTAAGACGAAAGAAGTTTGGAAATCATAAGTTATTTTTTCCTCATGTTTTTAATATAGAATATGTACTTATTTGTTTTTATTGATAGTTGAATAGCTTTTGTGAGTACCCTCTGATCTACATAAAAACTTGCCCATGTGGAAATATAAATTTTTTAAAAACATAACTTTTAAATAAGTATTTTCATTTTTTTTTTGGGGGGGGGGGGGTGGAGGGGGGATTTTGCATGAATTTTTGTAAAGCTGATATCTTAAATCTTGCACTGATTATAATGAAAGTTTTGAACTTTTAGAGTAGGACAAGTTTAAAAACGCAAATATATTTAACAAAATACCAAAGTCATTTTTTCCCCAATGTTATTAAAGTAGAATATTTATTTATTTATTTTCATTATTCATAGTTAAATGGCTGTTCTGATTATCAAGTGATGTATATGTAAAATTGCCTATGTGGCAATATATTTTTTTATATTTTCATTTTTTTTGGGGGGGGGGGACTTTTGCAATTTTCGTACATCTGATATTTTAAATCTTTTTCCACATTCAACCGAGTATAATAAATATTTTGAACTTTTAGAGTAGGACAAGATTATAAAATATATATATATATTTATCTATGTACCTTAAAAGCCCTTAATAGCGAACACTTCGGGACCGCGGAATTTGTCCGATAATTGGAGATGTCTACTTTTTTGAGGTAAAAATATACAAATATGTATGTCTGCTGATTAAAAAAGTATTCGTTAAATAGAGGTGTTCGCTATTCGAGAATGTCCATTAACCTCCACAACGGATACTCCCGAATACCGGACATCTCAATTTAGACAACTATAATGCAGGGTTGCGTTTTTTGCAAAAGTACTTCTGGATTAAAGGAAGGGCAAACTGGGAAGTGCCCCCAAATTTGATGTGCAATATTTGTAAAGCTTATATTTTAAATCTGTTTCGAAATTGTACTGATTATAATCAATATTTTGAACTTTTAAAGTAAAATAAGGTTAAAAACAAAATAAATTAAAAAAAATCTAATATTTAGATAAATATTTTTTGTTTTTTAATCTTGTTCTACTCCTGAAGTTCAAGATATTGATTATAATCAGTACAATGTCGTAAAAGATTTAAATTATCAACGTAACGAAAATTGTATACCAAAACTGAGAGCACCAAAAAAATCAGGCTGTATTGGGGGGGGGGGAGGGGCAGGACCACAGCCAAATATTTTTCCAGAATTCAACGTGGTCAAACATGGCTACGTATGATGCTTACAAAAAAATGGATGCGATTCAGACGTTTGAAGTGTCTGAAATTCAGACGCAAAAAGTGTCTGAAAAAATTCAGACATTTTAAAATGTCTGAAAATTGAACACTCCATTTCAGACACTTAAGTGTCTGAATTTCAGACATTTTAATTTAGAGTGCAGCGACCTCTACATGTGATTTTTTAACTATTTTTTTTTTCGCTGCTAAAAAAATTCCGACTACCTTGTGAGTCCTTTCTTGCAAACCGCACTCTTTTATCATATTTTTCTCTTTTTTTATGAGTTTTTTAAGTTGTAACGAACTTTTAGCTTACCCGGTATATATAAATCGATATATCATACACAGGGATTCAAAAAAGACATAGAACCTTTTCCCGACTATAGGTAATAACCGAAATTCAGTTTTGAAATCCAGATTTAAATTTTAGCATAATGTGTAGTATAAGATAATTCGATCGATTATATACAAGCATTAACAAAATAATTTGAATTCTTTTTCGTCTATAGATAGTAAATGCAGAAATTAAGTTTTCAAATGTTTTATGAGTTTTCCAAATTGTTTAATTAAATATCATCTTTCATCTTATTAAACTGTGAAGATTTGTTACAGCATTCTGAATGTGTTGGAAAGTGTTTCATAATCGGCGCTTGACATATATTTTTTCTTTCTTTTTTTTGTGACAAATAACAACAGAGGAATTGAAAAAAAATATTTAAAACACTTGAAGAGTGAATGTGAAAATACAAAAATTGGATGATATTTCACTTTGGTGAAATTTGAAATGACAATGTCACCTGTTAGCTTGGGAGCAGTGGCGTACCCAAGGGGGGGGGGTCCAGGGGGTCCGGACCCCCACCCCCCGAAAGTAGAACTGGTTTACTGAATCATGGATACAACAGTAAAAATTGCTAAGACAGAATCACAAAGGATCTATAAAATATTCCGCTTTAGAGAGGTGTTCGTCTTAGAAGGTATAATTCAAAGGTATAATTTTCTTCGGGACTATGAACTTTTCCGTTTTAGGCAGGTTTCCGTTATAAAAACTTTCTGTGTTCACAGTATCCCTTAAAACTGCTAAAACTTACTCACTTCCCAAACTTTTTTCTTTCACGTACTCCTTTTTTAGGTTTTTCATTTCGGAGTACCCCCATTTCTCATAAACACGCCCCCCTTCCCCTCTCCACTCAAGGAGTTAACGTAAACATGCTTTTTTTCATTAGTAATTTTCTTACCACAACCATATAATAAATCGATGCAAATTACATTGATATTCCTAACATTTTTGTGACTTTCGCCATTACCGATATTATTTTAAAATACCCCCAGCAGACCCACCACGTACCCCCAGGGTCGCGCTACCCCAGGTTGGAAGCCGCTGCTATAACACCACCTCTGAAGAGCATAAATCTATTACAGGAAAATCTGTGACGATGACCTATCTCAAAGGAAAACAATTCAAGGTTCGACGAAAACAACACTATATATTTGTGCTTGCTAACGTTTGAAACCTATATGAAATGAAACTTGTTTCAATTGTGAATCCTTCTTGGCAGGTTTTCTGAAAACACGGAATCCTCTCATAAACAAAAACATTTTAATGTCCCGAGATGGAAGGATAACTATGCAAGTTATACCTGCTATTCCGTGTACACAAATTTACTGTAACTAGATTAAACGTAAAACTTCTTTATCTTGGACTTCGATCGGGTTCTGTTGTCGACACTTATGGGAAAGAACGAGTTTATACGAACGCAATAACGGTACATTGGTTGAGTTTCGTGACCCTTATCTTTGTTCACTTTATAATGGACAATATTAACAATTACTTTAAATCTGCTGCCTGCAATTAATAAAAGTAACTTTATTTTTGGAGCGGTTATTTGTTACCACTTTCAAAATACACTGGAGAGAAAAATTAAAAGAATAACCATAAAAAGGTGCTTTATGTTAATTCTATTAAGGGAACTTTTAGGAAGGTAACTCAATGTCAACGTTATCACGTATTCTAATGGGATTAACATTCGCGACAGAAAAATATGCAACTTTTTCAGCCTCAACCCGTTCTTTCGGTTCACGTGTGAAAGGAGCGCACGTGAGTAATTTGAAGTCGAATTTTAAGAATTGTACGTGTAATTAGGTAAAACTTTCGCTTCTAGTAGGTGGAATATGTCGTCCAGAAGACATTTGACCGATTTTGAGAAATTTCGTGTGATAAGGAGAATTGAAGCAGGACAGACACTCTTAGGGGTCTATAAACACTTAAAAATAGCCAAAAGCGTCATTTTAAGAATCTAGGAACGGTTTAAAGACACTGATATAATGTGCACAGACAACCACGTCAAGGTAAGAAAACACGCCACAATAGGCTCTCAGGACTGTAATTGGCCAACGATTGCTAAAAGAAATAGGCAATTGACGTCAGTTCATATTGCAGGGAGTTTGCTGCAGCACAAAGAACTCGACTATCCTGGTTTACTGTGAGTGACAGGCTGCATGCAAGAAACCCATGATTTGTGTTCCACTAACTCCGGTAGTGAAATGCGCCCGGTTAAAGTCGTGCAGAGATCATCATCATTGGAGTACCACGGACTGGAGTCGAGTTCTCTTTACAGATGAATCCCGATTTTGTAGAGAGAGTTACTACAGATGTGTTACCATATGGAGGGAGAAAATCACACGCACTAAGCCTGCAAACATCCGTGAAAGGCATCGATACAAAGGTCGTGGAATCATGGTATGGACGGACATCATTTTGAATGGCCGCAGTGACCGACACATATTTACCAGTGCAACTGTGAATGCTGAAATGTACAGAGATGAGGTTCTTGATCATCATGTCAAGTTGTTTAAGGGTGCAAACGGAAGATTTGGTATTTTATGCTTATTAATGGTCTAGAAGGGCGCTACCCCCTTCCACGGAACTCCTAAGTGTCTCTTCCAGAGCTGCATAAATCCGACCCGGAAAAAAAATGTCTGGATTCAACATTACCTTTGAACCCAATTACTATTTGCGAAATCTCAGTTTAACATTCCTTCAAGAAATTCCATGGTAGTAATAACAGTTCTGTGTATGGAATAGGTCTTGGGTGACATTTTGTCTCTAATAATGAGAAATAGAAAGCATAAATTGAAGCTAATCAGCGTACCAAAGTCCGAAGCTTACTGCTGAACTTGGAGAATGTTCTAAAATTGTTTCGAACCATCTAAAATAAGTTAGCTGGGAAGTACAAAAACAGAAATCACCATGAACCATTTTTTACATATTCTAATACTTCCAAAAATGTGCTAATCCATTACAAATAAACTTATTACAAAAATTTAACTTCCTTAAAGACGACCAGATATCGGAAGCAACTATTATATCGAATATGGTATCAAAAGTGGCGAGACATGAAACATGGAAACCCAAAATAATTATGGCTGAATAAGACATTTGTAACAAAACTGATTTTTCCAGCATGAACTATATTTGATGTGTGTGCTTCTTACATTACTAGTTTCTGTAGCTGAAAATGCAAGATCTTTTTCTTAAAGTTAAAACCTTCCCACATAGCATTTTTAGTATGTAGAAAATTTGCAACAGTCTTGCTTTCAAAACCTTTAAAGTTGCAGTGAGCTCAGCATGACAAGACTGAAAGTTCATAACAAGACGGCAGCAAGATAATGTAAACGCCGAAGTCACCACACTTTGAACTTGCAGCTAACTTGTCGTGCAAGTTAAATTCATGCTGTATCAAATTTATTGCAAACTAACGGCAAGCAAGTAATAAAAAATAATGCAAACTTACTGCTAAGTAGTACTCTTTCCATGTCACACTATAAGTTTAACCCCTTCGAAGGGGTTCCATAGACCTGATCAAGTCTATTG
Source organism: Maratus speciosus (assembly GCA_963932465.1). Lineage (NCBI taxonomy): Eukaryota > Metazoa > Arthropoda > Arachnida > Araneae > Salticidae > Maratus > Maratus speciosus. Next base: position 468,469,387 of record OZ010790.1, read on the forward strand.
ATACGAAAGCGCCGTCAGAAGGTGCATGCATCGGTTTTATCACCATAAACAAGTTTAGGTAATATTTGTACTTTTCCTTTCGAACATTTTTAGGTATTTATTAAGTATAGCGTTTAGAAAAAGCGGTGCCTACCGAATAAAATTTCTGCAATTTTGGCGTATGTACTGATTGTCTATTCTATTAAAAGAGGGATTTTTTGCTTTCGTCACTTTCGTGAATTAAAGACAGTCTTGCATCAGTTTCAGTATAAACTACTCATGCAAAAGGGGATGGTATACCTTGCGGGAGATTTGCTGCGAATTTCTCAATTCAAATTTGTCAAGGCAAGATAAAGGACTGATCAGGTCTATTAATTGAAAGCGCCGTCAGAAGGTGCATGCATAGGTTTTATCACCATAAAAAAGTTTAGGTAATATTTGTACTTTTCATTTCGGGCATTTTTTAGTATTTAATAAGTATAGCGCTTAGAAAAAGCGGCGCCTTTTGAATAAAATTTCTGCGTATGTGCTGATTGTCTATTCTCTCAACAGATGAATTTCTTGCTTTCGTCACTTTCGTGAATTAAAGACAGTCTTGCCATCAGTTTCACAACAAACTACTCATGCAAGTGGGTGATGGTGTACCTTGCGGGAGATTTTCTGTGAATTTCTCAATTCAAATTTGTCACGGAAAGATAATATCAGAAAAACTCAAACTTGCTGCTAATGTTCATGCTATCTGTGTTATCTCAAAAACTCCCATGAGGAGCGCAGCGGATCACATGAACGACTCATGCGATTGACACTTATGTGAAATCTTTATCTAATATCTATTACAGCACAAGTTTTTAATTCAATGGCAAGAAATTAAACATGGAAATTGCTGTTTTAAACTTAACCACTTGATCCTAACTTTATTGTAGGCAAATGTTATGTAATATGAAACTTGATTTAACTCATTCACTGCTAAAACTATAAAGTAAGAATTTTCAAATTTTTTGTTGAAAGTCGTTTGCCACCATAAATTCAGAAAGGCAAATTTCGCTTTACTAATACAGCGAAATTTCTGCCAATAAACGAGGCAATTTTTTTAAATTCTAAAATAGTGGTGACAAAGTAGTTAATAAATTAAAGCCACGAGCATATTCGTGGATGGCAGCGAATGGGTTAATTAAATTTAACACTTCAGTATGCGCTCAGCGTTTTATATCATAGTGAATCTTTTTCACTGGTATATATTAATGTAACTTCAATGTATTATTAGTTGCAATTATAGAGATTGGCCTTATATTTTTATCCATGCTTTTTTTAAAATTAAGAAATTAAATAAGGATATACCTAAATTCTTAAAGTTACTCGAAATACTTCTATTATACATACACAGTCAAGACAAGATTGCAAGGGACTGGTAAAAAGCTCCATTTTAGACAGTCTTCCATGTAAAGAAGTGTAATTCATTATGCTTCTAAGATAGACTACCTCAATAAGATCTATTGTTCGTTTCGCAGGGATTCTAAAACTCTTCCGTTTGAGACAGGATTCCGTTATAGAAAGATTCCGCTTTCACAGGTTTCACTAAAGAACGATGAAAATCCCCTTTCAGACAGGTTTTCATCAAATTTAATTGTATCGCAATTCATATTAAGACCATGCAACGCTTCCGTTAAAGACAGTATTCTGTTATAGACAATTACTATTTTGACAAGTTTTATTCTATTCATATGACATAAATAGGTATATTTATATAGATACAGAAAACTTGTAAATATGGAACTTGTCTATAACGGAATTTTGTCTTAAACAGAAATGTTCCATAATGCTAAGGAAAAGAATACTATACAAATACAACTGATAACACGAAATCCTGTGTAAATCGAAAATTTTCACCAATATTTACGATTTTATCTTGACAGGTTTTACTATATATATAACCTGAAGGAAAATTCTGGACGCCCGCGAAACGAAATCCTGGCTACGCCTCTGCTTGGGAGGCATACTATCGTTTGGTAAACTTGTATCAAGGCAAAAAGAAAGATAATCCTCTAAAAACACGGTTAAAGATAGGTGTTAAAAGACCAGAACGCTGAGAGTCTTTTGAAAAAACGAAAAAATGAAAGTTGAAGATTGATTTAAATCGCGATGAACGACGAAAATTCATTCTAGTAAAAGAAAGAAAGATTAATAAGTATCAATCAAACTATATGCGACTGTCATAGTTTTTTTTTAACCTTCATTTTACAATGCTGATATTTTGATACAGTACTGATACTCACATTGAAATACTTCTAAAGCCGGATATAGCGGGCTCGAATGTAACCAAAACTTATTTTTAACGAGGAATTACTTAGTATATGTTTGATCTAATGTAAAAATACATTGAAAAAACTTGTTTATTAAGAGTAATCTATACTCCTATTATAAAGAGGAAAAAATTGTTTATTTGTAGGAAGTAAGCTCTGGAACTACCAAACCGATTCCAAAAGTAATGGTATCAAAATGATGGTGTTAGTCCAACTTAGAACATAGGCTATATCTTATGTCGGTGCCACTACCCCAAAGGTGGTGTAGGAGCAAAAAACGTTCTAAAAATGCGATTTTAGCGTTACTGAAGGGCCTAGAAATATGAAATTTTGAATATTAGTTAATTATAAGATATAAATGATGTCTAAGAACAGTTCTTAAACAATTCGAAATTTAAAAGGGGTGAAAATGCACAAAAAGCGTTCTAAAAAACGTTCTAAATGGTAGTTTCTACACAATCTCAGGAAATACCAAACCGATTTAAAAAATATTGGTGTCAAAATGATGGTGACAACGCTTGCTCCAAGATAGGCTATGTTTTATGTCGGTGTCACTACCCCAAAGGGGATGCAGGAGCAAAAAACGTTCTAAAAATGCGATTTATGTGTTACTGAAGAGCCTAGAAATATGAAATTTGAAATATGATCTACTTATTATATATAAAGGATTTCTAAGAACAGTTCTTAAACAATTCGAAATTTAAAAGGGGTGAAAATGCGCGAAAAGCGTTCTAAAAAACGTTCTAATGGTGGTTTCTACACAATCTCAGGAAATGCCAAACCGATTTAAAAAATAATGGCGTCAAAATGATGGTGACAACCCTTGCTCCAACATAGGCGATGTTTTATGTCGGTGCCACTACCCCAAAGGGGTTGCAGGAGAATAACGTTCTAAATTGCTGCTTTTGCGTTACGGAAGGGTCTAGAATCGTGAAATTTGGAATGATAGTTTGTTATAAGATATCAATGATCTCTAAGGACATTTCCTAAAAAAATCGAAATTTAAAAGGGGCTCAAAATGCGCAAAAAGCGTTGTGAAAAAACGTTCTAAATTGCGATTTTTGTGCAATCTCAGGAAGTACTGAACCGATTTCAAATATAATGGTGTAAAAATGATGGTGACAGCTCTTTCTCCAAGATAGGCTATATTTTATGTCTGTTTCCACTACCCCAGAGGAGATGCATGAGCAAAATGCGCGAAAAGCGTTCTAAAAACGTTCTAAATGCCGATTTGTCGGCAATATCTCAGGAAGAATGAATCTGATTTCAAACGTAATGGTAGGAAATTGATGCTGACAGCCTCTGCTCTAACATAGACGCTATTTTATGTCGGTATCACTATCACCAAGACGTTGCAGGAGCAAAAAAGCGTTCTAAATTTCGATTTTTGTGATCGGTAGGGGCTAGCAACTTAAAATTAGGCAAGGTACATATTTATTAGATATAAATGATTTTTAAGAACAGTTTCGAAAAAATTGAAAATTTAAAAAGGGGTGAAAATGCGCGAAAAGCGTCCTAAAAACGTTCTAAATTGCGATTTCTACTCAATCTAAGGAAATACCAAAGCTATTTCAAAAGTAATGGTTTCAAATCAATGGTGACAGTCCCTGCTATAACATAGGTTATATTTTATGTTGCTGTCACTACCATCTGAGGGTTGCAAAAGCAAAACATGTTCTAATTTGCGTTTTTTGCACAACTGAGGGGTCTAACACTTTGAAGTATGGCATGGTATTTACTTACAAGATGCAACTGCTTTCTAAGAACAGTCGAAAGAAAATTCCAAATTAAAAAAAAATGAAGTGCGTGAAAAGCGTTATAAATTACAATTTTTAAGCAAACTTATAAATTACAAAACCGATTAAAAAAATAATGATGACAAATTTTGGTGACAGAACCTGCTCAAACATAACCTATATTTTATGTCTGTTCCACTGCCACCAGAGGGTTGCAGGAGTTAAAAACTTTCTAAATTATGATTCCTGTGATACTGAAAAGGCTAGAAACTTTAAATATGACATGGTAGTTACTTATAAAATATAAATGCCCTCAAAGGAACGTCGAAAATAAATTCGAATTAAAAAGGGGTGAAGCGAAGGGGAGGCGCGAAAAGCATTCTAAAAAAGTTCTAAATTACGATTCTATGCAATTTCAGGGAATATAAACCGATTATGAAAGTAATAGTTGCGAATCAATGGTAATAGTCTACACAGGCTATATTTTATGCCGGTGATTCTACCACCTGTGATTCACAGGAACAACAAACGTTCTAAAAAGGGGCTTTAAAAGCTTTTTAAATTACGTTTATGTGGAATATTAGGAAATAACAAACCGATTTCAAAATTAATGTTGGCAAATTAATGGTGACAGTTCCTGTTTCAACGTAGCCCTTTATGTTGAGAGAGGGGGTAGAACTTGGAATTTGACATGACGGTTAATTTTAAGATGTAAGAAGATGGTTTCTAAAAAATTCAAAACTTCAAATGGATACTGAAATGAGCGTATTAATTGAGCATAAAAGTTTCAAAATATTTTCTAAATTATCATTTATTTAGTTTTATTTTATTTTATTAATTTAAGTCTCATTTCTCCCTAATGCAGTGTAATAATGATGTTTAATCAAACTGTGTTTTAAATAGTAATTTTTGAATTATTCCTAAAAGTAATAAGTACCTTTTAATAAAAAAAAAACCCTTTTAATAAAATAAAATATTACCTTTTAATAAAATAAAAATTTAGTTAGTACCTTTTAATAAAAATTAGACATATAAATATCACTTGGCATATTTCAAATATTACGCGAGCAAAGCCGCGGGGTTTGCTAGTCTCGGATATAACGAGCAAATATTCAGAAGATTAAAAGAAAAGACCCTTTTTTATCCTCATTATCCTTAAAAGAAAAAAAAATTCTGAAATTAATAAAGATGATGAGGACTTTAAACATATGAGTGTCAAATAATAGCTTCTTATCCGACAAAAATAGTAGTTGCTTTTTATTGATCCAGGAAAATTCAAAGCTTGTAAAAAGCAAGAAAGGCAAGCAATACTATTTTTCTTGCAATGAGACAGAAAAATACGAACATGTGATGAAAAGGATCATTAAAATAATCCTTAGTGCGGTTGGTTTCGGCGCACTATCGAATACGCTTAACAGTGTATAGAGGGGGCTTCCGAGTTGAAGGCAACATTACGCCCAGTCCATAGTTGATTGTCTTATTATTAAAGAGGTGTTGGTAAATAAAAAGTCTAGCTGTAGCTTATAAAATATGCAAAGATTTTTAATTTAAATTAAAGATTAATACCTCATAAAAGATGTGTAAAAAGGGGGTATAATAACAAGTGCTGAATAGTGGAGCAGCGTTGAGGGGTTTCCTAGTTGTCAGGCAACTTAACACCCAGGCTGTAGATGGTGTCTTACAAATTAATGAGTCATTCGGAAAAAGAGAAAGTGTAGTTGATTAAAACTACATTATAAATGAAAAAATATTAGTGATAGGTACTAGAATAAGTGCTTTAATATTAGAGATAAAAAAGTTAAAGTTAAGTTTAAGAACTTGAAAAGGAAGTTAAAGTTATATTTAAATATAGGTATAGCTGTAGTTACAAGAACTACTATAAGAAAGAATAAGAAATGACAAAAAGAAATAAAAGTTAGCACTAGTTCAAAGTTTACATTCGCCAAGCTTGGGCAGGAAAAACGTAAAGGAAGGCAGCAAGGCCACTACTTGAACTAAAAGAGGCACTAATCAGGGAAATATATATATATATATATATTTCTTTTTTTCCTATATATATACATAAATATATATAGATAAGGTGTTTTAAAGTTTTTTTTTTAATATAAAAAGTAAAAAGGATGAGAAAAATATGAAAAATAGACAGAAGCAATTCTGGTGTGGTGAACACAAAGCTCACGGGGATTCCACAATAGTGGAATATTTAGGGCGCTTTCGATGGTGGGGCTCGAAGGCGTCATGCTCAGGAAGCTCTGCCACTGGGAAGATCATACAAAGTTAAATAGAATTTTTTAGCTAGATCTTTAATTCTTTTCCTTAAGGTGGTGGTTTTAAGGTCCCTACGGACGGTGGTATTGCGCAGGTATCTGGAGGCGCCACGAACGATACGAAGATTCTTTTTATGCAATCTACTAAGGTTATCCATGGTGGACTTGCAGGTGAAGCCCCAGGCCGGATTGGCATAAGTAAGGATAGGAAGGATACATGAATTATGTAGAAGGAGTTTATTATAGATAGAGAGGGTTTTACTATTGATAAGAGGTTTAAGAGACATAGAAGCTCCAGCGACTTTCCCCCTGATGGAAAGAATATATTTGCTCCATGTGAGCCTACGGTCAAGGATGACCCCCAGGTACTTGGCTTCATCAGACCATGGAATAGTAGCATTATTGATTGTTAGTCTAGGAGGATAGATACATTTACAAGAGAAATAGATAACAGAAGTTTTATTTTCGTTGTTAAGGACGCGCCATAGGGTGCACCAGTCCAGGAAGTCTTCTAGGTGACTCGGCAGGTATCTGTACAGATTATATGGATGGTGTGCAGAGGCGTAGACACATGTATCGTCCACGTACAGAGCTAGGTAAGTACGCAATGAGCGTGGAATGTCATTAAAAAATATGCTAAATAACATTGGGCCCAACACGCTCCTCTGAAGGATGCCCGCTAGGATAAAAATATAATGGAAAGGATGTTATTGATGCGGACGCGAAATGTACGGCCGCAAAAGTAGGAGAATATTAAATGTATTAGTCTGGCGCGAACTTTTAGCTTAATTATTTGGTAAATAAGGCCCTCGTGAGAGACTTTGTCAAAAGCCATTGCGACGTCAAGGAAAATGGCGGCAGTTGGAATCTTAGCGTTGAGCTTTTCGCTGAGAAGTTCAACAAAGCGAAGGAGCTGGTGTTGAGATGAATGTTTTGGGCGAAAGCCAAATTGTTCAGGCATGAGGATCTTGTTTTGCTGAATAAAGACCTGAAACTGGGCCCTAATGACACGTTCCACGACTTTACTGAGAGATGGAAGAAGAGAGATGGGTCTATAGTTAGTAGGATCAGAGAGATTATTTCAAGGTTTGGGTATGGGTGATATGATAGAAAGTCTTCATGGGTTAGGGAAATAATTGAATTTAAAGATAGAATTAGTGAGGTTTGTGATATAGATAATACAGTTAGGGGAAAGATTTTTGACAGCAGTGTCAGAAATTTTGCCGTAACCTGGGGCCTTGCGTGTAATGACAAGCTGGTCGACGTCTTAAACTTATTAAATTTAGCTTCTAAATTCTTCCGGTGGGATTTTGCGTGTTTGGGTGTAGTAGCGGTCCGAACAGCCTAGAACAGGATTCGGTTCCTCCTGTTCCGCAAGGTCACTTATCTCTTTTCCAATCCCAAATGATAACAAGAAAGAAAAATCACGCGTCAAGCATAGCTTGTGAAACATTTTCGAACACATTCAGAAGACTGTAACGAAAATTCACCGTTTAATAAAGTGAAAGATGATACCTAAATAAACAATTTGGAAAACGTATAACACGTCCCAATTTTAGCAGTTACCATCTTTAGTCGGAAAAATATCCGAATCTTTTTATGCAGCCTTGTATATGATCTACAGATTTATATATATACTATGCAGTATATCAAAAGTTAATTCTGTTAGGAAACGCACAACAGCGGAAAATTCTCCTTCTGTAATTTCCGCTAATTAGCGGAAATGTACTCGAATTCTTTTGTGCATTTATAGGATCTATAGAATTTATACACATCAAGTATAAGTAAAAAAATTGTGATAACTAATAGCGATAGTGTTAGTGATAAGAAATAGTCATAGTGATAAATAACATACAAAAAATTAATTAAATTTAAAAACGCATATCACAATTGAAAACGCTCTTCCATAAATTATCGCTCATAGACAGTACTATAATCGAATTCTCTTGTGTGTCCCTGTAAATGAATGATCTAGAATAAGAATCTTGTAATAAATGCAATGCAAACTATATTCTACAGTAAGCATCTTGCATCTCACTTTAGTGAGAATATAAATTTGAATGCGTTTGAAAAAGTCTGACATCATTAAATTACATTTAAAGTGATTTTCCCTCATAGACCATAATTCATCGAACTTCTTTTGAATGTTCCTGTAACGATCTAATGCTACAAACTCCATTATCAATACCTAACATGCCATCGAAAACCTCAATAACATATATCAATGACATTTCAATTTTATAAGGGTACTGCGAGTATATTTACGGCAGTTAGAGTGCGGATAGACGTACAGATAGACAGCCAGACAAACCAAATTCATAAACGCATTTTAACCATATCGGAAAATCCATTACATTGTTATGAAAGTGGATTCCTGCACCTTGCGCTAACGTCATCGGATGAAGTAAGTACAGCTTAATAAAGACATAAAACTTCTTAATAACAGCATAAAATTAAGAGATGCGCATCTCTTAATCTTATGGTGTTATTAAGAAGTTTTATGCCTTTATTTGTGTATCATACCAATTTGTTCAACTGTTTATGCAAGTACAGTTTAGTGACAAAAATGGGTTTGAAAGAGTACAATAATTTAATATAGCTGCTGCTTCATTGGGTTATCATGATGATTGACTAATGATTCGTTTGATCTTTCTGCGCTTAATGCTTAAAACTTAATTCCTTAAACTCTGTTGTACAAATATACTTTTTATTCGCCATGGACACATTGACATATTCACATGATTAAAACAACCAGCTGTGATCCCCGGGACGTTTTAAATAATAAATAAATATAAAACTGATGAAACTGATTTCAAAAATTTCAATGAAATGAGTAATTCATCTTCAATATTTAATCATAGAAAATCGCTATTAAAAATCAGTTAATTTTTTTTTTATTTGCCCCACTATAAAGATACGAAATAAAGTTACGTGGGTCAACTGGGCCATGATTTTACAATGTAACTCTAGAGATTCTGACAATTCAGCTTCGAAAAGCTAATGTTTATTTGAATTAAAGTCTGAACTTTTGTAAATGGGTTCAGTTAGGTTCGATCTATCAGATAGAAAGGCTCAAAATTACATTTTAATATCTAAAAATTAAAAAAAATATGTATTTCATCTTTCTTTCCTCATGGATCCAGTTGTCCCATAAAAATGGGGCAAGTGGACCAGAAGTGTCTATATTCCACAAGCGTTTATTTTTTTTAATATGTGGTATCATATGAGGTTTTAATATGAGGTCCTGTTTGACAAAGTGTAAGCAACTTAAAAAAATTTAAACTAGACAGATCATGTAAATTATACATCAACTAAAGAGCATTGTAAGGGAAACTTTTGCTGTGAATGTGTCTAAAAAAAGCACTAAAAGTGAAAATATTAGATGTATTTAAGGGAGACTAGGGAGGGTTGACCCACTTTTTACAAAATGATTTTTTATTTTTTAAGTATTGAACGTATAATAAAGTTTTATATATCATTTTATTCGTTATATAATCATTTATCAAAATAAAATTGCTACATATGTGTAACATATAAAAAATTTGAAAAATGATTGATTTTAATCATGAAAAAATAATGGGCCAAGGCTCCCCATATATGGGAAGGTTGACCCACTATATGGGAGGATTGACCCACTTTATTTTATAATGCACTATTTGTGAAGATAAATAAAATCAGTTAAGAAAAAGCAAAATAACTTTATTCTACATGTTTTAATTATTATAAATAAATATTTTTTTAAAATATGAGGCTTAAACAAACCTGTTAAGACGCAACCGGAAGTCAGAGGAGAAAAATTTTGTTGTAAACAGGATTTTGTCTGAGCAGGCATAATTGTACAGCAAGGAAAATGAAATTTTAACATTTAAGGCAGTATTCTATTAGAGACAGGTTCCGTTGTCATAGTGTTTCATGTTATTATGTTCGGATTTAGGAGCCACTGTCCCGCTTTTTTTTATCTCCTTGTTCCATTTTTGTAACACTCGATCTGACAACTGTAGTTGTCACATAGTTTGGCTTCATGTCACTGTATTCACCCTAGTGAAAATTTTCTACATACCTTCCTAAAGTTTTTCGATCGATGCTGTGTTCTTTTGCAATCGCATAAGCACTTAACTTATCATTAACATGACTTAAACCTTTAAGGGGCAAAATACTTTCAGTACTAAAATGTTGAAATAAATGGCAGGCACCGGAATTTCCGAACAAACTTATTTAGAAATAAGAAAAAAGGCTATATTTCACATACATACTAAATGGAAAAGATTTTAGCAAAATTCTGGAGCCATTGTAATGTTTCGGAATTAAAATTAAGTGGTTTTATAAATATACCACTGCCCCTCAAATGTTAAGACTGCTGCTTTCATCCTTTCTAGTCCTTTCTAGTCTTTCCCACTGTTTCTATTTATCTATTGAAAGCAATATTTAAATGGAAAAAGTTCCTATCAACTTTCCCATTTTCTAGCAATTTTTCACATTTTTCTATAGTCAGTTTTAAACATTTCCTTTTCCATCACACCATTTTACTAAAGCTTTACAGAACAAATTCACATTTTTATATATATATGTTATTAACTTTACATTATGCACAGTGTATAATAAAAATATTTCCTAAATCACTTAATTAAGGAATCCTTGAGCATCTGGTCAACCCTCCCTCATATTGACTGGGTCAAACCTCCCTACATAGACCTTTTCTAAACAATACTACACAATTGATTTTTCCACACCTATTTCGATTAGCTGTATGAAACAAAGACTGTTGTTTGAGCATTTCAATAGCTTTGGTTGACACCTATTGATAAAACTCTGAAATTCTTTTAAATATGAAAATTGATGGGTGGGACAAGCCTCCCGTATGGTCAACAGTCCCTAGTCTTCCCTATACCAAAAACATAAAAATTAAGTAAGTACTTATGCACTTTAGTATACGCAATAAGTATAAAAGTTAGATAGGTATTTTAAGGAAAAAAATAATAAAGTAAATCTATGAACAAACGGCTACGTAAGTATCTGATTCTCTTTTTTATTTATCATAATGAAAGTTCGATAGGGTAAAGTGTCCATATTTCGTCCCCTCTCCTAATTTCGTCCCCCTTAACTTCGTCCCCATTAATTTCGTCTTCCTAAGGGGTCCGGACCCCCCCCCCAAAAGTAGACCTGATTTACTGAATCATGGATACAAATACAACAGTAAAAACTGCTAAGAGAGAATCACAAAGGATCTATAAATATTCCGCTTTAGAGAGGTATTCGTCTTAGAAAGTATAATTCAAAGGTAAGTCTTTTTTCGGGACTATGAACTTTCCCGTTTTAGGCAGGTTTTCGTTATCAAAACTTTCCGTTTTCATAGTATCCCTTAAAACTGCTAAAACGTACTCACTTCCCAAACTTTTTTCTTTCACGTACCCCTTTCTTAGGTTTTTTTTATTTCGGAGTACCCGCCTTTCTCATAAACACGCTCCCCTTCCCCCTCTCCACTCAAGGAGATAACATAAACATGCTTTTTTTCATTAGTAATCTTCTTATCGCAACCATATGATAAATCGATGCAAATTACATTGATATTCCTAACATTTAAATCTATTACAGGAAAATCTGTGAAGATGACCTATCTCAAAGGAAAACAATTCAAGCTTCGACGAAAACAACACTACATATTTGTGCTTGCTAACGTTTGAAAGCTATCAATGAAACTTGTTCCAATTGTGAATCCTTCTTGGCAGGTTTTCTGAAAACACGGAATCCTCTCATAAACAAAAACATTTTAATGTCTCGAGACGGAAGGATAACTATGCAAGTATACCTGCTATTCTGTTTACACAAATTTACTGTAACTAGATTAAACATAAAACTTCTTTATCTTGGACTTCGATCGGGTTCTGTGTTCGACACTTATGTGAAAGAACGAGTTTATACGAACGCAATAACGGTACATTGGTTGAGTTTATTGACCCTTATCTTTGTTCACTTTATAACGGACAATATTAACAATTACTTTAAATCTGCTGCCTGCAATTAATAAAAGTAACTTTATTTTTGGACTGGTTATTTGTTACCACTTTCAAAATACACTGGCAAGAAAAATTAAATGAACAACCATAAAAATGTGCTTTATGTTAATTCTATTAAGGGAACTTCCAGAAAGGTAACTCAATGTCAACGTTATCACGTAGTCCAATGGGATTAACGTTCGCTACAGAAATATACGCAAATTTTTCAGCCTCAGCCCGTTCTTTCGGTTCACGTGTGAAAAGGGGCGCACGTGGGTAATTTGAAGTCTAATTTAAAGGATTGTACGTATAATTAGGTAAAACGTTCGCTTCTAGTAGGTGGAATATGTCGTCCAGAAGACATTTGACCGATTTTGAGAAATTGTGTGAAATATGGAGAATGGAAGCAGGTGAGACACTCTTAGGGGTTTGTAAAGACTTAAAAATAGCCAAAAGCGTCACGTCAAGAATCTAGAAATGGTTTAAAGACACTGGTGTAATGTCCACAGCAACCAGGTCAAGATAGAAAACGCACCACAATAGGCTCTTAGGACTGTAATTTGCCAAAGATTGCTAAAAGAAATAGGCAATTGACGTCAGTTCAGATTGCAGGGAGTTTGCTGCAGCAACAAGAACTCGACTATCCTGGTTTACTGTAAGTGACAGTCTACATGCAAGGAAACCCATGATTTGTGTTCCACTAACTCCGGTAGCGAAATGCGTCCGGTTAAAGTGTTAAAGTGGTGCAGAGATCATCGTCATTGGAGTACCACAGACTGGAGCCGAGTTCTCTTTACAGATGAATCCCGATTTTGTTGAGAGAGTTACTACAGACGTGTTACCATATGAAGGGAGAAAATCACATGCAATAAGGCTGCAAACATCCGTGAAAGGCATCGATACAAAGGTCGTGGAATCATGGTATGGACGGACATCATTTTGAATGCCCGCAGTGACCAACACATTTTTACCAGTGCAACTGTGAATGCTGAAATATACACAGATGAGGTTCTTGATCTTCCTGTCAAGTTGTTTAAGGGTGCAATCGGGAGATTCGGAATTTTTTGATTATTAATGATCTATAAGGGCGCTACCCCCTTCCACGGAACTCCTAAGTGTCACTTCCAGATCTGCAACAATCCGACCCGTCCGAAGCTTACTGCTGAACTTGGAAAATGTTCTAAAACTGTTTCGAACCATCTAAAATAAATTGGCTGAGAAGTACAAAAACAGAAACCACCATGAACCATTTCTTACACATTCTAATACTTCCAAAAAAGTGCTAATTCATCACACATAATCTTATTACAAAAATTTAACTTCCTTAAAGACGACCAGATATCGGGAATAACTATTAGATCGAATATGGTATCAAAAGTGGCGAGACATGAAACATGGAAACCCAAAAGAATTATGTCTGAATAAGACAATTGTAACAAAACTGCTTTTTCCAGCATGAACTATATTTGATGTGTGTGCTTCTTACATTACTAGTTTCTGTACCTGAAAATGCAAGATCTTTTTCTTAAAGTTAAAACCTTCCCATATAGCATTTTTAGTTTGCAGAAAATTTGCAACAGTCTTGCTCTGAAAACCTGCAAAGTTGCAGTAAGCTCAGCATGACAAGACTGAAAGTTCATAACAAGATTGCAGCAAGATAACGCGAACGCCGAAGTCACCACACTTTGAACTTGCAGCTAACTTGTCGTGGAAGTTAAATTCATGCTATATCAAATTTATTGCAAACTAACGTCAAACAAGTAATCGAAAATACTGCAAACTTACTGCTAAGTAGTAATCTTTCCATGTCACACCATAAGTTTAACCCCTTCGAAGGGATTCCATAGACCTGATCAAGTCTATTGATACGAAAGCGCCGTCAGAAGGTGCATGCATCGGTTTTATCACCATAAACAAGTTTAGGTAATATTTGTACTTTTCCTTTCGAACATTTTTAGGTACTTATTAAGTATAGCGTTTAGAAAAAGCGGTGCCTACCGAATAAAATTTCTGCAATTTTGACGTATGTACTGATTGTCGATTCTATTAACAGAGGGATTTTTTGCTTTCGTCACTTTCGTGAATTAAAGACAGTCTTGCATCAGTTTCACAACAAACTATTCATGCAAAAGGGGATGATATACCTTGCGGGAGATTTGCTGCGAATTTCTCAATTCAAATTTGTCACGGCAAGATAATATCAGAAAAAATCAAACTTGCTGCTAATGTTCATACTATCTGGGTTATCTCAAAAACTCCCATGGGGAGCGCGGCGGATCGCATGAACGGCTCATGCGATTGACACTTATGTGAAATCATTATTCAATATCTATTACAGCACAAGTTCTTAATTCAATGGCAAGAAAATAAACATAGAAATTGCTGTTTTAAACTTAACCACTTGATCCTAACTTTATTGTAGGCAAATTTTATGTAATAGGAAACTTGATTTAACCCATTCGCTGCCAAAACTATAAAGTAAGAATTTTCAAATTTTTTTTATATTCATTTGCTACCACAATTTCAGAAAGGTAAATTTCGCTTTACTAATACAGCGAAATTTCTGCCAATAAATGAGGCAATTTCTTTAATTCTAAAATATGACAAAGTAATTAATAAATTAAAGCCACGAGTATACTCGTGGACGACAGCGAAGGGTTGAATTAAATTTAACTCTTCAGCATGCGCTCAGTTTCTTACATTATAGTGAATCTTTTTCATTGGTAAATATTAATGTAACTTCAATGTATTATTAGTTGCAGTTATAGAGTTATTATGGCCTTACATTTTTTATCCATGCTTTTTTTTAAATTAAGAAATTAACTAACGATATACCTAAATTCTTAAAGTTACTTGAAATACTTCTATTATACATACACAATCAAGACCAGATTGCAAGGGACTGGTAAAAAGCTCCATTTTAGACAGGCTTCCATAGAAAGAAGTGTAATTAATTATGCTTCTAAGATACAGTACCTCAATAATATCTATTGTTCGTTTCGCAGGGATTCTGAAACTCTTCCGTTTGAGACATGATTCCGTTATAGAAAGATTCCGCTTTCACAGGTTTCATTATGTTTCACTAAGGAACGATGAAAATTCCCTTTCAAACAGGTTTTCAACAAATTTAATTGCATCGCAATTCATATTAAGACCATGTAACGCTTCCGTTAAAGACAGGAGTCTGTTATAGACAATTACTATTTTGACAAGTTTTATTCTATGACATAAATAAGTATCTTTATATAAATACACAAAACTTGTAAAAATGGAACCTGCCTATAACGGAATTCTCTCTTAAACAGAAATGTTCTATAGTGCTACGGAAACGAATACTATACAAATAACCTGATAACATAAATCTTGTGTAAAACGGAATTTTTCAGCATTATTTACGATTTCATCTTGACAGGTTTTACTATATATATATCCCGAAGGAAAAATTCTGGACCCCCCCCACCCGCCCCGAAACGAAACTCTGGCTACCTCACTGTCTGCGAAAGTGGCGCCGCTTATGACGCAAGGCACAGGGGACGGAAGGTAAAAGGTGTGAGAATTGAAAGTTTCGTTTGCCAAGACGCATGCATAAATTAAAGACGGCCAATTTCCTATTTTTAGAAGACCTGAGTTCTTATTACATCGTTTGTAGAATGTTATTTACTGTACTGTAAGTATTTATTTCTTATTCATTGCATGTATTTTATGTTGGTAATATGCTGACAGTAGCATGTAATGAGTTTTAGGACGCTCAGTTCTGCGAATTGGATTTTTTGGGGGGACGAAATTGGGACCATTTTTTTTCCTTTGAATTTTTTAAATATTTTTGAAACAACAATTTTTCGCATTGTTAAAATTTTTTTGTACGATATTTGCCAATGTTTCTATGTGCGTAGGTAGTTAGTCTATCTAAAATCAAAATTTGGTAAATTTTCACTGAAAATTACAACTTCCGAAGGCCTAAAAGTGACTTGGGGACAATAATAGGGCACCTTGCCCTATGTCCAATAAACCTGTGGATAATGTAACCATTTTGTTATATCGAACAGAGCTATTTTTTATTCGTTTCGATAATTTTTTAATAATGTCATTTTGTCTTATGTACCACTATTTTTACTAATGTACTAATTCGTCTATATGGTGAAATTTCGAGGTTTGGCTATCTCACTTAAGAATTTTGCTTTAATACCTCGCAATATGCTTTTTAAAATTTTTATTACGTAATTGTATTAAGATATTCTATAATTTTCTTTGTTGTAAGCAAAAAACAATGGAGAAATTAATTTACCGTATGTTAGAGAAATTAAAAGAAAATATTTATAACTATTGGGGTAACTGGATCCAACATGGTCCCCCATGGTACCCCATTTATGGGGTAACTGAGACACCGGGCTTACATTTGAAACATGAAGTAAATATATATAGATACCTAATAATATTAATGTAGTTATATGCCTAATCTTAAACAAAAAAGATTGTTTAATAAAAGTACTTACTGTATTTAAATAAAAAGCCGAGGAAGGTCAACCAAATTGACGTTGTTTAAAAAAAAAAGAAACGTAAATTTTCGACAACCTATCACAGCAAACACAGAGTTACGATTGAGTTGACACAGGTTGTTTTAGGAAGTAGAGATTAGGGTGCATTGTTAACAAAAGCTAAAACTTAAAAAACATCAACGGTTTTTTATGAAATAGCCTATGGCCCACCCCGTGGTTCCAGTTACTCCAACTTACCTTACTACATAAACTTTTGAGTGACATTTTATATTTTACACCTAGATGTTAACATTCTATAGTTTAACATGTAATAAAACTCGCTCTAATGTAAACATCCTTTTATTTTGAATTAAAAAAAATAATTCAAAGAGGTCAATGAAAAATGTAAAACGCACATGTTATAAAAATATGACAGAGGCAGTAAAGTAAATATCATTCATTCTCATCATATCTATACAAACCACATTCTTCATTTTAACTTTTAAAACGAGTTTGTATTACGATAATTATTTTCTTTAAATGCAACTCCTATGTAAAGAAAAGAAACTGCGTAAGTTATTTCGGGTAAAATATTTAAATTTCTTTAAATGGAGTTGAAAAGTTCAACGGAACTCGTTTCTTTTCAATGCCCAAATTTCTTTTCACTTGCTGAGACATCAAACAGTCTAGTTCCGGAAACATCTAACTGTATTGTTCGTGAAGAACAAAAATGTTATTCCGTTATTACATTACATTTACTAAAGTTAAAGAACTTTGAAAACATTTATTTTTTGAAAAAATAAACTGCACGATTGCTAGTAGTAGTTTAGATTTTCATTTCTAACTGCTAAAAAGTAACTCAAAACATCCGGTTCATTATTTTAAGACAGTAAATTTTCTCATATGGGAAAAATATTTTTCTTAATAAGTTTAAAGTCGGAGTTAATAAGGAGTTACTTTGATATTTGTGTGAATTATTCGGGGAAGTGCAAAAGCATAACTGCCAATCTTCGTATTCTTTTTAACATTTTCCAACTTAGTTAAAAAAGTGTTTATGAATTCGATTTGTCTGTCTGTCCGGGCTCTAACTTTCGTAAACATACTCGGATTGCCATCGAATTTTATACGTTAATGAGATTTCCTATAGAATGTTAGTTATTGAAAATGAAGTGTGTAGCATTTATAGTTCTTTTACAGGGACATGCAGAATAATTCAGTAACATTATGGTCTATGGGGGAAAATCGTTTGCGGCTCATTTTATTGATGTTACAATACAGTCGAACCTCGTTATCCCGACACTCTAATGATCAGAAAAAGTGTCGTCATAAGCGGAGTGTCGCGGTAACTGGAGTTGGAGGAAAATATGTTTATAAAAAGCTGTATTTTTAATTAATTTAAGGCAATTTATGTTCGTAACTGCTCTTGCAGTTTTAAGCAATAAAACATTATTATTAAACAAGATATACACAAAAACAAAATTGAGAACAATAAAACTCAGATTTATGATGACTTGGTTCTTTATTGTTACATAAAATACTGATGAATTGAGGTTTGCTTATCCCTACATGAGCTTCCTACAATTCTTTTTTCAATATTATGCAATGAATTGTAACCAATATTCGTTGTTACAGAAATGGATGTTAGATCACCTCTTATCGTTTCAATGCTATACTTCGGTTTTAGTCGGAAGGAAAACGCCGTACAACCACAAGAAAGCGCCGCCTGACCAGAACAAAAAGACAGAAGTAGGCTGATACGTCTATCTGGAGCTTAAGTGCGTCATTCATAGTGTGTGGGGTTTACTTATTCAGATAAAGGATTGAAGTAAATTTCTCATTTATCTCAATGGGTATTTTAGGCCCTTTTGTGAAAAGTTTGGCTAAGACATTTCTTACTACTTAATTTCCATGCTTATGAGATGGATTATGAAAAATGGACAATTTTCCTAAACCGTCGGGATACCCGGAGTTGAAAGTTATTCAACGACGTAAAATCCGGAGTTTATTTTCATTAAAATCATATACAGAAAATCGGGACATTGAAAAACTGATGTGATAAGCGGAGTGACGTGAAAACCGGGACATTGAAAAACTGATGTGATAAGCGGAGTGACGTGAAAACCGGGTGTCGGGATAACGAGGTCCAACTGTATTTCAAACATAAAAAGATTAATAAACATCATTGAGATGGACTACAACAGGCTTTCTAAGGAGTATAGAATAAGTAACATTTATAGATAATTTACAGGGATGTACAAAAGAAGAAAATTACATTATGATTTCTGGGGAAAAATCATTTGCGGTGCATTTAATTGGTGTTACGATATTTCAAACATAATGAGATTAATATACGTCATTGAGAGGGTCTACAACAGGCTTTCTCAGAGTATAGAATAAGTAGCATTTATAGTTCGTTTACAGAGCCGCACTAAAGAAGAAAATTACATTATGATTTCTGGGGAAAAATTGTTTGCGGTGCATTTTATTGATGTTACTATAAATTCAAACATAATGAGATTAATATACATCATTGAGACGAACTACAATAGGATTTTTTAGGAGTATAGAATAAGTAACATTTATAGTTCATTTACAGGGACGCACAAAATAAGGAATTTACATTATGATATCTGGAGAAAAACTGTTTGAGGTGCATTTTAATGATGTCATGATACTTCAAACATAACAAAATCACTAAAGTGCATTGCATGCTTTCTATGGATTATAGAGTGCGTAACATTTGTCGTTCATTTATAGAGACACACTAAACAATTCTGTTAAGGAACTAATTAAGATCGATAATTTCTGGAACTGCGTTTTCCATCGTGGTATGCATTTTCAAACTGATTTCAGTTTGATTGTATTAAGTAGTATGTTTAAAGTCTATCGATAGCATACAGGGCTACACGAAAAACTTCGCACACATTACCAGCTATGAACGAAATTTGATCTATTCCTGATGCATGATTTTTCGTTCGTGCTGATCAATTAAAATCAGATTTTTTTTTTTTTTTTTTTTTCTTTCTTTAAGAAGAAAAACGAAAAAAAAAATTAATTAAAAGCCACATAAAAAAGCTCTTACTTTATTTCTTTTTGTTTTATCAAACTTTCTGGTTGTAACTGATTAACAAGAATACGAAGTTGCACAACTATGGTTTTGCACTTGCCCGAATGATTCATTCGAATACGAAAATAACTCATTATGCCTATCACTATTTTAACCCGGCAGAACGCGCAACCTTAATCATCTCGCTGCGTAATTTTTTTTCTTATCAAAATAGGTTAAAAAATGGCGCACATTACATTTAAATGAGGCTAAATCAGGACTGTCACTGGAGATTATTTTTATATTCTCGCAACTATTTTAAGATAATCAATTTTCCTATGTATTTGTCTTGTAGATGTTGTTAAAGTCTATATGGAATTTTTTGTATTTAAAAAGTGGTTCAAGTTGAATTAAAAAATAGTCGCCAGTGGAAAAAATGAATTCCCGAGGAAATCTCGGGTTGCCCAAATTTTGCTACTTTTACGTTGCCAGAGGAAATCTCGTGTTGCGCAGCGAGAGGGTTAATAGTGACACGAACACGCGCTGTGGGTCTCAGAGACTAGTAAACACTTTTTTTTAAAAAAATCATTTAATTATCATGATTAACATATAGTTCTTGCTATCACATTTTATAAAATGTAAATAGGAATAATTAGAAAACGTGCTTGATAAAAAGTATCTAAAAATTGCAAAAATATGTATTTTTAAAAAATAACTTAATGTATTTATTTAAAATATATTTTAACTTGAAAAAAATGCAAGATTGCTTAAATAAAACTATTAATTTGTCACATCAATTATAATAATGTTATATTACTGATATTTATGAAATACTTACATATAAAGTTCAAAAGCATTATTACAAAAATAAAGGTTATTGACACATATTGCATATAATGGAGCCGTTTTCGCCGCATACATTTTTTCACATATTTTACATGTTATTTTGTCTTTTCTATCCTCCGCAAGAGGGCAGATGTTACATATGTTTCTGGTGGAGCTCTTAATTTCAAACTGTTATCTAATTCATCCGTCTAAATCAAGTTCACCTTCTGAAGAGGATTCATGAGCACTAAACTGCTCCTCGTCAGTTATATCTTCATTATTATTTTCATTTATCGATTCTTCATGTGTTTAAACTTCAGCAAGTTATTTTTTCCAAACGTTTCATTTCATCTTTATAACTCAAATAACGATACATTTTGAATTTTTCACAACAGGGATGACAGGGATGATCGCCCCGGGAACCCAGCTTTCGCTTTAGAGTATAAGTGCAATCCCGGGGGGGAGACTCAAATCCACTGCATATGGTAAGATACATTAACAATGACAATATTTTTAAAACAGTTAATAACATACAGAAAAATAAATTCAGTTTGTTGTTTTTGACTCTGAAACTCACAAGAAGTGTCATCAGTACATACATTGACAGCAATTGCACTATGTTGTATACATGCATAAACAATTACAAGACATGTTTTTTGAATATTAGAGCTTAAAAACTTTAAGTGAAATGCATATTCGGATAAATATAATAAAAATACTAAATAAACAAACCAAAGGAAATAAGACAAATATTTACATTATGTACAAAACAGGGGCTCCTGTCTGAAATGGGAGCTGAAAACAATGAGTTTGCTCAGCTAGTTCAGAAAGGGAGGGGATTGGTAAATATAAATTCGTTGTCTTCTAAAAATTTCATACAATCCGCTATACGTTGCAGGAGAACTGGACGGTCGAGCAGGTAAGTTAGCCAGTCAGGCAGTGTCATCTGTTGTGGCTTTTTTACGTGATAGTGGGACGTTAATGTGCAATGTAAAATGTAGTGTAATGATGTTGATAAGGATCCACAAATGCAAAGAGGTGAGTCTCGTTTATTTATGGTATATAAGTGTTGTTGAAAGGGTCCATGATTTGTGAGAAAGAGATACAGGTATCTGTTACTTATAAAAATGTTTTGTGAGACCATAGGTATGAAGTCACGCGTGTATTGACCCACCTGCACTGTAGACCAACTTTGTTGCCATCGGTATAGCATTTGTTTTTTGAGTTCTAATTTCAATGTTGATTGTGGGAATTGAAAAAATGTTAGTGGTAAAGTTAAATCATCGACTGCGGTTCAGTAAAAATATAAATGCGAGAGCGCACACTGGGTCTCTGAGGCTCGGATATCCAGTTTTTTGACTAAAAATATCTCCCAGCAATTTACAAAAATACAAAAGTACTGGTGGACTGACCCATTTTCTCACCTGGAGGTTTTTTTACACTACAATTAAAAAACGCCCGGGCCTATGAGATCCAGCACGCGTCCTGACGGGTTAAGTGGATGAATTTGGAGTTTTCACATGAAGACATAGTGATGCATTAAGCACAATAAGACTTTGTTTCAGTGCATTATACAAAATACAAAATATTACATAAATAATATTAAATACGAGGGTTATTTTTTTTCAACCTCCGATAAAGACAAATAAAGACAAGTGAAATAACAAAATAGTTTTATAGCCAGGTGTGAAGTATAAAGTGCAGAGGTGTGTAACCCCTGACAGAAACATTAAAACTTTTTGTGACCTCATTTCGAGACTTTAAACTTTTACTTTCAAAGCTTCAAGAAGTACTTCTACAAAGAACAGAATATACTGAATATTTGCGGTTTAGCCTCTCCTAGTTTGTACTTCTACTGTGTATATGTAATGCTTGTGCGGATTTCATCTACGACTGTATTTTGACTTTCTTTAACGTATTCTATCAGAACTGCTATTGCTGTCTATGTGTGATGTTGTATGTTGTGCTTAACAGGCTCCGAGAAGAATTTTTTTCTCTCGGTGCTTCTACTGTTCAATATAATATAATAATCAAGAATTTTAATTAAACATATTGTGGATATATATACGTCATCACTTCAATTAAAATCTCATCCACGACACGAAAATTATAATAATACAAATATAATAATATTTTTTCTATTTTATACTTTAGACAAATATTGTGAAATATAAAGCAACCGAGCAATAGCAGATATATTACGGATCTACATAAAACCGGATTGGGGCGAAAACAGCGCTACTGAGCACAGGTACGAAATATCTTTTCCTGTTTTTATTTACTATTGTTGAAAATTTGAAAAGAAAGAAAAGGATACACACTCGAATTTTTGAATAGAAATATTATTTATAAAATAAACAAAATTCCTTTTTGACATAGTCACCTTGAAGATTGAGACATTTTTCGTAGTGCGGACGAGTTTTCCAATGCCCTCTTCCTATAACGTTACCGCCAGCGTCTTGAAAATAGGTCTGCACAGCGTCTTGAGAATAGGTCTGCACAGCGTCTTGAGAATAGGTCTGCACAGCGTCTTGAGAATAGGTTTGCACAGCGTCTTGAGTGTAGGTCTGCACAGCGTCTTGTGAATAGGTTTGCGCAGCGTCTTGAGAATAGGTCTGCACAGCGTCTTGAGAATAGGTCTGTGCAGCGTCTTGAGAATAGGTCTGCACAACGTCTTGAGAATAGGTCTACACAGCGTCTTGAGAATAGGTCTGCACAGCGTCTTGAGAATAGGTCTGCACAGCGTCTTGAGAATAGGTCTGTGCAGCGTCTTGAGAATAGGTCTGCACAACGTCTTGAGAATAGGTCTGCACAGCGTCTTGAGAATAGGTCTGCACAGCGTCTTGAGAATAGGTCTGTGCAGCGTCTTGAGAATAGGTCTGCACAACGTCTTGAGAATAGGTCTGCACAGCGTCTTGAGAATAGGTCTGCACAGCGTCTTGAGAATAGATCTGCACAGCGTCTTGAGAATAGGTCTGTGCAGCGTCTTGAGAATAGGTCTGCACAGCGTCTTGAGAATAGGTCTGCACAGCGTCTTGAGAATAGGTCTGCACAGCGTCTTGAGAATAGGTCTGTGCAGCGTCTTGAGAATAGGTCTGCACAACGTCTTGAGAATAGGTCTGCACAGCGTCTTGAGAATAGGTCTGCACAGCGTCTTGAGAATAGATCTGCACAGCGTCTTGAGAATAGGTCTGTGCGGCGTCTTTGAGATTTTCGTTGGGATAGAAGCACAGCCCTCCCAGACCTATCTTCAGTTCTCGAAGAAGGTAACAGTCAATCGGTCCCGGAACGAACCAATGGCCTAACAGCTTCTTTCACAATTTCGACGGGAAGTGTTTGATCAACCGGAGTATAGTCCATATTTGGAACTAAATGACTTACACCTTCTTCGAGAACTGAAGAAAAGTCTGGAGGAAAGCTTTTCCGTACGGGTGAAAATCTTCTAGACGTCACGTCATGGAGACCTATCTCAAGACTCTTGCGAAAACCGTCTATGAAAGAGGGTATTGGAAAACTCACCCACCAATATGGCAAATGTCTCAATCTTCTCGGTGACTATCTCGAAAAGTGACTTTGATTGCTACAAAGAAATTACTTGGCGCAGTACAATATAAGAAGATGAAAAACAACGTTTATAGCACCAAAATACTTTTACTTGTTGCAAACTAGTTCCGGTATCCATAGCGTACCATCCTATGATAAACATAAATCATATTTTGCACTGGTGACGGTACGCGATCGCTACCGGAACTAGTTTGAAACAAGTAAAAGTGTTTTGGTGCTATAAACTTTGTTTTTTATCTACTTATAACTTTGGTTGCATTTGACTCCAGGTTTTAATACAATTTTGTTATTCACTCTTGTCTTTATTTTACGCCCAGTCGGACGTTGAAGAAAAATATCCCTCGTAATTTCAAACATATTATAAAATAAAAAAAATATAGTAAATTCACTTTAATTATTCTATTTTTAAGCGACAAAGTTGACTACTACCTTCGATTGGCAGGAAAATGTCGTGTCGTTTTTAAAAGCATCGCGAAGACTGAAAAAAAAATCCATTTTTATAGGTATTGTTGCGTATTAGAATTGTTGATACTATTTCATTTAAATATTATTTTGACACATACACTATCACTATTACTCACTATAAACAAGTGGGTAAGTGTGATCACAGATAGCACAGAGGGTTTCGTTTAATATTCCTTTCAAAACACTTTATTCTTTTACAAAATCTATTAGTTTCACATTTCGCAACCGGGGGGCGCACTCTATTCTAAACAAACCTCTATCCGAACGAAACTCCGTTTCAAAAACTATCCGTAGATATATTAGTCGAGAGGATCGGGCCCATAGCACCAGAGTTAGGTAGGCGCCCGCGGACGGTAAAAAATGGAACTAAAATATGTACGGCTATGGTGCATAACATGAAAGAGGGGTCAAAGGAGTGTAGGCAAAAGTTAGAAAAGTGCACCTCGGGTAAAAAAGTGCGGAGGTTAGAAAAATTGCTAAAAATACAGAAGTTAGAGTCCGGAGAGGTGAATTATATGAGACTTTTTGAAAATTTTATTATTTTTCGTGTGATCGAAAGTGTTCTGCTATAAATATGCAAAATTTCACATGTCCAACTTAATTAGGGACTGAGTTAGAAAAATTGCTTATAATACACAAGTTAGAGCCCAGAGGATTAAATATAAGACTTTTTTCAAAATTTTATATGTCTTTTGATGTGAGGTGTTCAGCTATAAGTATGGAAAATTTCAGGCCTTCAACTTAATTAGGGGCTCAGTTAGAAAAAAAAAACTTAAAATACACAAGTTAGAGCCCAGAGGAGTAAATATAGGACTTTTCAAAGTTTTATGATTTGTCGTTTGATGTGAGGTGTTCAGCTATAAGAATCCGAAATTCCAAGTCTTCAACTTAATTAGGGGTTCAGTTAGAAAGAAAAGCTTAAAATACACAAGTTAGAGTCCAGGAGAGCAAATATAAAATTTTTTCAAAATTTTATGATTTGTCGTTTGATGTGAGGTGTTCAGCTATAAGAATCTAAATTTTCAAGTCTCCATCGTATATAGTTTCAGAGAACGGGCTCTGTGACAGACAGACAGACTGACAGAGGAGCGAGACGAATAGGGTTTCGTCAGATGAACAAAACCCTAAAATCCGTACACCCGTTTTACTGTTGGAAAGCTCCGAAATTTCCTAAAACTAAATGTATCATAACTCGGTGAGTTTTGGCAGAATGGAATTTTTGCAGCTTTACATGTCAAAGCATGGAATTTTTTTTCTGAGCATTACTTATAGGGACTTTATAAAAAGTTAAAAGTGCAGTGTTGAAAATTAAGGGCATGACTGTTTCATCAAGTTTATACAAAAACAGACAGTCGCATAAACACAATAAAATGACATAACGGTTTGTGTAGTTTTATTTTAAAAACTGCAAAAAAATTTTTTAATGCTAAAAAATTTTAAACATGATATTTTCCATACATTTTTGTTCGATACATTTTAACACTAAATCTTTACTGCTCCATATTTATAATCCACATTTTATTGTTAAAACATTTTCATTCTGCACAATAACAATAAGCTTTCTAAATAATGACAGAATTATTTTTCTTTATACGAGTATGTACGTGCGTATGTACTACGTACATTTGTGATATTTTCGCGATTTTTATACCCAATTCACCTTAACACTAAATCTTTACTGAATCATCTGAATAATCCACATTTCATTGTTAAAACATTTTTATTGTGTATAATATCAGTAAGTTTTCCAAATCATGACAGTTAATTTTGTTTATACAAATTCCATTTTTTGTAAATATGATATTTTTGAGATTTTTTTACCATGTTCACATTAACACTAAATCTTTACTACCCCATATGAACAACACACATTTTATTAAAAAAAAAAAATTAATTATGTATGATAAAAGTAAGCTTTAATCATGGCAGCCATTCTTCTTCACACATTCTGCTTTTTTTCGCTCATACTGTCAAGTTCGCTTAATTCAAAAGCTTTTAACAGCTTCAGTAAAGACTTTTTAGATTTAATTTTTATCTTTAAAAGTAGCTTTCCTTTACAGCAATTCTAATGATGAAAATACATTATAAGCCTTTCAGACCAGTTGCGTGTTAGCCTCCAATTGAGACAAAGCACGCTACTGTTAATTCTATGAAAGTCGGAACTATTTATCAAATTTACTACCTCAATGTTTTAATTCACGGTTTTTTATCCACTGTAACACGGATTTTGGAAATATTGCTTATGTAAACAGCAGTTTGTTCATTTGTGAAATATCGTATTGTACTTAGAATTATTTTATGTGTGTGTGTTGCAGTGTCACATAAAAATTCGATTATACTTTCATTTATAGTTTTCAGGAACTTGTTTAAGTGGAAATAAAATTTTAGTACGATAATTATTTCAAAAAGGTTGACTATATATTTATATAATTAATTTATTAATAAATGTATTTTTAATTTATTAACAAAAATATTTATATGAAAATAATTTAACAACAACTGTAATATTAATTTATTCACATTTTTTTTTTTATCTGCGAAAATATATTTTAGCAAATTAGTTTATTGCCAAATTCAGTTTCTATAATTGACAGTCTTTCAAAAAATATTTCAAAATTCATTCATTTTTATGTTTTACATGTAGTTTGCAATTTATGTAAATTTACCAATAAGCTGAGTTATCTCTTCTTGCGTAGAAACTAATGGGAACAATGCGCCATCTCGCCTAAGTAGCAAATGCGCAAACTCTCCAATTTCGCTAGGAGAGATTGCGCTGCCTTTTATTTAAACATGACCGCTTCTAAAACGAACCGTTGGTGTCTACGCCGCTAGTTCGGGTTAGTAGCTTATTAGAAATCGTTTAAGTTTAAAATATTTTGTATTATTGACATTCCACGGAAATTCTGACTAATTGTTATGAAAATTCAAACATGTACCTTGATAAAACAAAACAAAATAGCAATGGTTTATCCTAGACGTACGAAACAATCAACCTGCACATTTAAGTAAACACTCCATTACTGCTGTTGTACAACTACCTGGAGTCGCTGCGTGCGCACTCAACTCCTTCCCCTGGAACCACTTTTTCGCAATCTCTCCTGGCTTTACCTTATATTACCTGTTGATCAGACTTCATTACAAAATTTTGTTTTCATCCCCCCCCCCCCTCCTCCCCCCACACACGGTTAAAAAAATATATTGACAAAATCTTGAAGTGTAATAAAAAAATAAATAAAAGATATTTTATCTACTCCTTTTTAACATAGTTGAAAAGTGTTTATGAATTCGGTTTGTCTATCTGTCTGTCCATGATGTAACTCGGGCAAATATATTCGAATAGCTATACAATAGCTTTGTTAATGACGTTTATGCATATTCGGTGTTGCAAATGAAGTTTGTATCATAGATCGTTCATTTACAAGGCTACTCACAAGAATTCCGTTACAAGTACTGTCTGTAGAGGAAAATCCTTCGCTGTGTATTTTAATGATGTTAAATGATGTTTAATGATGATTATTTCAAACATATTGAAATTGGTATATATATATTGAAATTGATAGTTGCACTACAAGAGGCTTACTGTAGAGTATGGTGTGCTTAGCATGCATCGTTCATTTACAGGGAAACACAAAAGAATTGGGTTACAATACTGAACAATAATTACTGTAAGTGCGTTTTCAGTTGTGGTGTACGCGTTTTTAAGTTAAACTATTTTTTGCCTAATACTTGGTGTATATAAATTCTGTAGATCATGTACAGGGCAGCACAAAAGATGCCGAGTACATTTCTGTTTATTGACGGAGAAGGCTGAACGGGAATTTACAACTGTGCTATGAGTTTGCCAACTGAACTAAATTTTAGGATTACAAACTTATAGATCACATACAGGGTTGCACGATTCGGATATTTTTATTATTACTGATGGTAAATACTGAAATTGGGTTTCGAAATGTGCTATACGTTTTCCATGTTATTTTTTTAGATATCATGTTTCACTTCATTAAACAGTGAAGTTTGTTAAAGTATTCCGGAAATGTTGGAAAGTGTTTCATAATCTATGCTTGGTGCACGATTTTTCGTTCTTGTTTGTTTCTAAAATGCATAATTAACCCATTTATGCCTGAATATTTGTTTTCTGAAATTTGTTGATAAAATCACTTTAAAATGTTGCAAAATGGACTGAAAAAATACTAAAAAAAATTTACGCTAAAATATTTTTGTATTTATTTGATAAAATGTAAACGTACTAAGTATGAAAATATCCATAAGTGGAAAAATGCATTATTATACGTTTTGTCGGAATTCATATAAATTAAGCTTTTAAACTGTATATTATCTACTATAATTAGTATTTTTTTTAACTATTAAAAAATATATTTATTTCTTTACAGAGAGTAATAACATTATAAGTATAATTAATAATAAATTAAGAATAATCGTATTTGAGGCTATAAAACAATTTATTTCAAAATCATCTTGAAAAGGACTTTACATAAATAACTGTCCCCTAAATGGATAATACAAATATGCACCCATTTGCTCCTAGCGCCCTATATTTTGTACGTTACAAACATGTATAAAAAATAGGTTTGAACATATAATATCGCAATTAAAAAAAATACATATTTCAAAGAAGTCTCCAAGCTAAGATTATGACTTATTTATGTGGACCCTTGATAAAAAAAAATACAAATAAACTTGCTGTTTACATTTCGCTATCTTGAAAAATGAAAAATCTATAAACACCGAAAAAAGGCCTTCATTTAAGCAAATAAATATCCATCTTATGCTGTCATCTCTCGATTTTCATGCTGTAAAGAAGAAGAAAATTATAAAAAATTATTGAAGTTTGAAACATCCCAAAAATGGGACGCTAGGCATAAATGGGTTAAAAAGATAAGCTTTTTGACTTATTTACATGTATGCGACAGAAGAAAATTTTGTGATTCGCACATTCGACTAGTATTATAATAGAATTCTATAATTGTGAGCCAACTTTTTTATATTTTTAATATAAAAGTAACAAAAACCAAGAGTGAAAATTACCACATCTCTCGAAGTTGCGAGCTTTATCACAAATAGCTGTAAAGAATGTAAATTATAAATTACATTAACAGCAATTACTTTTATTAATGGTAATTTAATTACATGAAAATGCAAATTTATACAGCATATGATATCTTCATTTATCAGTTTTTTAAAATAAATTCGAGTAATAATAGCCTTAAAGAAAATGTTGTTACGCGGAAAATTGGATTTATTATTTCCATTCTTTTTTTCATTTGATAAGAATATTAAACAGATTGTCGCGTGAAAAAAATATTCCGAATCTTTATTATATTTTTAATTATCTTCTGTTTTTTTCTAAGAGCAAAATGTTGAACGCTTGTTAAGTTTTCTTTTACTTCCAGCTATTTGAAATGAGATTGAAAGGAACTGATTTTTCATAATTATAAAAAAATATATTAAAATGAAGAGGTATTATGTACTATTATAAGAAAAATACTGAGGTATGTTATTGATCACGAAATAGAAAACAAATTGATTGTAGAGAATCTATATCTAAAACAAAACGGTGAAAGGATTAAAGTTATGATTGCAATTTTATAAATGAGAAATCTTTTTAAATATCTTCAGACACAATCAAAATAATGGCAAAATTCTTGTTGTACATTCTTACGGTAAACAATAAAAATTGTAATATTGTAAAAAATGATGCAGTGCATTTTATTCTCCTAATTAATTATGTTTTTAATTACCTCTGTAATGGAATGACAGGTTTTTTTTGTGTGTGTGTGTGTGTGATATCAGGAAAAAATGTGAAATTGTATTTTAAATTGCATCATTCCATAGCAGAAGAACCCACATTAATTTATTATGCGATATTGTGAGACTCATGAGAGCAAAAAAAAAAAAAATATCTCATTCCTTCCTGCTTATTTTGCTTTGCGTGTTTGCCTTCGAAGCACGTGTGGCTTTAAGCTTGATGAAGGATCACTTTTATATAATTCGAAATCTGTATCATCTGCAGTGCTTATTTTAACATTTTTCTAGTGTTCCTATACAAAGTTCTTAATATTTCACGTTTTCTTGTCGATGAATTACGATATGGGGCATTTTCACAATCTTTTGACTTTCGGGAATGAAAATCTGGTGAAATTAAACTTGCTAAAATAACATCTTAATCTGATAGACCTGCCTTGATGATTCAAAATAAAGAAAAAAATGGTCAGCAGCAAAAATTTTTTTTATTTAACTGAGGTTTAATTTAAACTGGCGAGTTTAATTTTCCTTACCATTTTACCACTATAACTTTCTATTTTCTTCTAAATTTTTACTTATAATAAATTTGCATAGTTCCCACAGGACATTCAAATAAGAAATAACAACACTGTAGTATTTTTAGTACAAAATTTTGGTATAGCGTTGTCTTAAAGAATTGTTAAAGAAGGGACTGAAGGGGAACAAAAGTGGGGGTGGTATAGGAAAAAAAGGACGGTAATTAAAAAAAAAAGGGATGGTAAGGATGGGACGGTAAGGAAAATTAGCACTATTATAGGCAAATAATGTTAAGACAAAGCGATAGCTACAATGTTCATTGATTTTTAGAAACAGTTATTTACATTGGATTAAGTAATAATAATAAAAAATATTTCTAGGAAAGTGCAGGAATAGACCTTGAGGACGGTAAGACTACCAATAAAGCCACGATGCTTAAAATTGATATTTAAATGCTGATTTAAATTCTGCAGTAAATTTCCTGTCAAAGAATTTTAGACATTCTTTCTCTAGCATACTCCTGCATGAATCTGCATGAGAAAAACTTGAAAAAAAATTCTGTGGCTACATCTGAAGTGATTTTCTGTATAAGTTTAGCAAGAGGGACGGTCAGCAATCTAAAATCCAGGGACAGAGTTCAAAAAATAATATCAACCGTAGAAAATGTGTGCAGATTAATTTTTTGCTACATATTTGCTACATAAACAATTGTGCCACTTTCGGAAAAAAACTACATCGAATTACTTTTATTGAAACAATTTTATACAGACAGATCCAAACTTAAAAATCAGCATCAGGGACACGGGACGGTATAGGGGTTTTCCTGGTATTTGTACCCCCCAAAATCGTCCAAAACTTATTTATCTCGTTAATATTGTTATGCAGTCATGCAATGGGATGTTCCCCCGTATATGAAAAAAAAAAAAAAAAACCAATAATATGTACTAAAATAAAAATTATTATTCAGGGACTTAAAAGTGAAAAGATTGTGAGAATGACCCATATATGAATCTAAAAAGTTGTCTAAACTTTCGCGTTATATAACATCATCCTCATTACGCAACATAACATCTTCTTTTACAGTATTATGTACAAATACAAAGCTGAAAAGTCCTTCCGGACTGTACCGGGAAGATAAAGTAACTCCTATATTTCTTGGTTTTAAGATTTTAACCAATGTTGCTCAAAAATATGAAGCTAAAATGCAAAGAACCGGATTAGAGAAGATTTATATCCAGTTTTCGTCAATACTAAATTGCAATAAGAAATTCGCCAAATTAGTTAGCTATAGCCAAGTTGGCTTCATTTATAACTGTTTATTTTTGATCGCCTAATTTGGCAATATTTCGCAAAGTATCTCAAGCTTGGCGGAAATTTGATTCTGGTAGATATAAATGTATAGTTTATGGGTATGAGAGTTGGAAAAATGGTTTTAACAGTGAAAGATAATGTACGAGAAACCGACGTTCATTAAAACTGATAAATTAATCCCTTATTTTTTTTTATCTATTGTTTTGATTCGAAATGTCATAAGAATACTGAAATGAATTTCAAACTGAATTGAATTAAATGAGCTTCAAACTGCTATATCTCAGCTGTCATTAAAAAATAGAGACAAAAAAAAATGTTCCAGAATTCTCGAATCAAGGCCTAACACTTAAGCAAAAGATAAATTTGTGTAACACATACTTGCAATATTACAATTTAAACGTGAATCATGTTGCCAAAAACTTGAATGAAAACTTTATTGAATGTGGTTCTAGCCCTCATGCCTAGATGGCGGCGCACGTGGTTTCTACAATCGAACTTTTATTTATTTGCACTCATTTCATTAATAAGTATTTATTTTCACTGGATGGCGCCACTACATTTTTGTTTTCATATCTTTAGTCAATGTTCGACAAATTATTTCTTGCACAGGAAGCCTTTATGTCTGCGCTTTTAGCCATTTAAACATCATATTTTTCCTGAAGACGGCAGTAGAAACAGCTCGAAACGTAGAATTTAACTTTTAGCTTATTAAAGTTCGTGTTTTGTGTACCATTAAGCAAGGCTGTGTCTTTATTTAAGGTAAATTTGTATTTATATTTTTCGCACATTTTGTTTAGTTAAAAATCACTAAGTTTCTTCATTTTGAAAAAAGATGGACGTTCAAGCTGGCCAACTAACTCTGTCCAGATCTTGATAAGCCATTGTAATACACATGCTTAACCACATCAAGACAGGTTTATAAATACGAGTGCTATCGCATGACAAAGATTACATATTATATATACAGGCTGTTGCCGAATTCTACCGACACATTCAAACAGGTGACAGTAGACATTAACAGGATTAAAAATTACCAAAGAATATGGGATCGCAAACTACGTATTTAATGAAAAATATAGGGTGTTCTACCATAGCTCAATTTAGGTTGACGGTAATCACTTTCAGGAAAATGAAGTATATTATAATAAAACTTTTAACAGGCATTCTCACCATTGTTGTAAATGTGATAATATTAAAAAAAAAGTGGTAGAATTTTCCATCATACGCGACAACAGCATGCCCTTGACGCTCCACAATTTGGACTGCGATTACCAGTTCATACGTTTGCGTGAGCATCCTGTTTTTCCAGAAATTTTCGTAATGTTATAACATTTCACCCAAAACAAAGTACATACCGTTGCATTCTCATTGCAATGCTTTTATTTTTCTCGAAATTATTACCGTCAAACCGAGTTCTCTTAATGAAACACCTGTATTTGTGACTAAATAAGTGGTTTGCGACCGCATGCTCTATGACAATTTTTTATTCACTTGACGCCTATAATCGCCTCTCTGAAGTTTTCGGTGGAATTCGGCAATACCATATTAGATCGGTAATCGGCTGCACAGACCATCACCTCATAAAGTTCACGAATGAAATTCTAGGACTAGCTAAAACTCGATTAGCATATTAAAATGCATCTGGTCTGACAAGTCATATCTTTGTTGGAAAACACCTGAAAAACCGATTTTAGCGGTTGACTGGTAGGTTTATCATTGTGTTTTCCTACACCCGAAGGTATGAAAACATAGATGACTGGGAGCAGGAAAACACAATGATAAATCTACGAGTCAACCACTAAAATCGAGTTTTTAGGCTTTTTCCCCCAATATATGACTTGCAAACCAGTTGCATTTTAATAGGCGAATCGAGTTTTAACTAATCCTAGAATTACATCAGTGAACTTGATGAGGTAATGGTTTGTGCAGTCGCGTCTTGGTCTACATATATATACAGTAATTTCTGGCGTATAATCCGCGGATCAAACAATTCTGTTTGGACCCAGAAATTTTATTTAGTTATTGAATGCAAATATTTACGGCGATCCAATAAGTTACATTTCTTTTAAAGAATTTTCTGGGTCGAAAAATGATTGTTTGATCCGCGGATTATACGCGGGAAATTACGGTAAAAGTCGATATTTAAACGGAGATTGTAGACAGGGAGCTGGCAGCACAGACAATCACCTCATCGAGTTCACGGATGAAATTCTAGGATTAGTTAAGTCTTGATTCGCATATTAAAACGCAATCGGTCTGCCAAATCATATTTTGGTGGAAAACACCGGAAAACCCGATTTTAGTGGCTGACTCCTAGATTTACCATTATGTTTTCCTGCACGAAAAGGTATGAAAGCATGGAGGACTGGGAGCAGGAAAACACAATGGTAAACCTACGAGTCAACCGCTAAAATCGGTTTTCAGGTGTTTCCCACCAAGATATGACTTGGCAGACCGATTGCGTTTTAATATGCGAATCAAGATTTAACTAATCCTAGAATTTCATCCGTGAACTCGATGAGATGATTGTCTGCGCTGCCGGCTCCCGGTCTATTGGTTTTGGGGTCTGGAGATCATTATCGGTGAATACAGTAAACCCTCTATTTAACGGACCTCGGTTCAACGGACTTCGGATTCAACGGACTAATTAAAAAAAAAAAGTAAAACAAGTGGGTAAGTGTGATCGCAGATCGCACAGAGGGTTTCGTTTAATATCCCCTTTAAAACACTTTATCCTTAAATTAACAAATCAAAATCGTTAATTTAAAATTTTTCCCCTCTCCCTAACCTGAAATTCAACGCCCGTATTTCAAATATTTATATTTGACAAATGTCAACTATTTATTTATCACTATTATTTACTGGAAGCCTCCATGATAAAGCAGCTTCTAAAACGATGAAACACGCTTCGAAAAAAAAAAAGTATTACTGCCCCCCTCCCCTTCCCCTACTTGAGAATCAACACGCAACCCTCTTTTAAGCTTTTATATGTAAAAAATCAAGCAGTGAATAACGACAAAGCATTTCTTTTTACTATTTTTAAAAAGCGATTTCTCGGTAAAATAAAAAAATATTTATTATATCTGTGGCGACACAATGTCTCGTGATCAAATGAACGAAACCTTAAAAAAAGGGAAAGAACACGAAACGCCGAAAGCACGCGCTTTGATTCTCACTGCAGCGTGGTTTTCGTTCTAAGCATGCGCAATGATGCTGGCGACCTATGCGGCCATGTGATATGCTTTTCGTTTTATGCATGCGCTAGCGTACCCACGATCCATTTCTGCTTCAGTTCACAAGTGTATTTTGCTACTAGTGCTTTTTTGAAATGGCTTGTACTATTAAACGGAAACGCGTTAATTTATCTATAAAACAGAAACTTGAGTTGATAGAGAAGTTGGAGAGTGGTGTGTCGGTCGCACGTGTTTGCGAACTATACGGAGTTAAAAAACAAACCGTTTCAGACATTCGCAAGAATAAAGAAAAACTAGTCCATTTTTC
This sequence comes from Maratus speciosus, assembly GCA_963932465.1. Classification (NCBI taxonomy): domain Eukaryota; kingdom Metazoa; phylum Arthropoda; class Arachnida; order Araneae; family Salticidae; genus Maratus; species Maratus speciosus. The sequence goes on from OZ010790.1 coordinate 468,505,128, forward strand.
CCTTAAATACAGCGTGGGTGATTCAAAAAGCGGTTTCTCAGTGGCGGACAGGAAACATGTAAAAGTGGCTCAAAATAAAAACCTAGAGGAGGCAGTATACAAATGGTTTGTACAACAGCGGTCAAGTGGCGTCGTCGTCCTTAGTGTTGAGTTGCGGGCAGCCGCAGAAAAATTGGAGAAACATATGGGTTTAGTGACATTTCGTGCAAGTGATGGTTGGCTTTGGCGCTTTCGTAAACGTCATGGTTTCACTAACAGGAAAACATGCGGTGAATCTTTAAGCGCCGACATCGAACAGGTGGAACCTTTTCGAAAAAAGATAAAGAAACTGATAGAATCCGAGGGCCTACTTTTGTGTCAGTTATACAATGCTGACGAGACAGGACTGTATTTTCGTTCTGTGCCGGAAAATACCTTGGCGTACAAACATGATGCCCAGACGCCTGGCCGCAAGCTAAACAAGGAGTGTATTTCAGCACTCCTTTGTGCTAATGCTGATGGTAGTCATCGTCTTAAACCAATGGTTGTTGGAAAGGCCAGGAAACCGCGTGCTCTAAAAGATATTAGTATGCAACAACTGCCAGTCATCTATTCTAGTTCAAAGAATGCTTGGTTCACAGGCGATATTTTTTCTGATTGGTGTTTTAACCAGTTTGTTCCTGCCGTGCGTCACTATGAAGAAGAAGTTATGAAAATACCTTCCCACGAAGTAAAAGCTCTATTACTCCTTGATAATACTCCCTGCCACTCTAACGCGGAAAAAGTTAGTTAGTAGGGATGAAGGAATAAAATGTGATTTCCTTCCTCCAAACACAACTTCATTAATTCAACCGATGGACCAAAGAGTCATTGTTGCCTGCAAGAGGATTTATAAGTAGAAATTCCTTGAAGAAGTAATGGTAGTGTTGGAAAAGGAAAATGATGCCGTAGAAGATTTGAGAGGAGCCAGAACGCTGCAAAATTTGCGCATCTACAATTTAAAATCAGCTATCTTTAACTTTGCTGCTGCGTGGAGGGAGATGAAGGTATCCACATTGGCTAACGGCTGGTCAAAACTACTCAACGACGCAGATCCTGAATACGATTTTACAGGGTTTGAGATTTCGGATTTTAGGAGTACAATAATGGAGGCTGGTGATGATATCCCTGAGAAAGATATAGAACAGTGGCTCGAAAATAATGAAGCAGATCCAGGCTACCAGATTCTAAATGAGGAGGAAATCGCAGAAAGTATTCTGCATAATGATAATGAAGATGAGGTCGAGGACGACAAGAAAGAAGAATTAAGCGAATTTCGACCGAAATTATCTGCAGTACGAGAGCATATGGATGACGTCATTACTTACATAGGGGCATCTTCAGATCCCGAAGTGTTTGCGTATTATGAACACTTTAGACAATCTCGAGCTCTTATAATAAAAAAAACAGCATTCAAGTGGTAAACAACTAAAACTAGACGCCTTTTTTCAATCCAGCAGTATAGAGCAACCTTAATGTGATGTAAATAACATAAAATGATGCCTGTTGTTTTGGGGGCATTGTAATTTTTTTCCATTAGTTTATTGCTTCTTTATTAATTATTATTTCTGTGTAAAAAGTGTTTCATTCCCATAAATGTTGCATATGTGTTAATTTGTTTGTATTTCACTACCAATATTGTATTATTAAAAGTAATGTATTGTGTTTATATATATATATATATATATATATATATATATACAGTAGTATATATGTATATACAATATATATTTATGTATATACATATATTGTATATATACAATACATGTATATACACTGTATATATTATATATATATATTATATATATGTGTGTAATTTGCACTGTAATAATATATGTAATTACAAGTACGTAATAATATATATATGTACTATAATTATTACAAAATAATATTATAAATAGTACTTTGGGATTTAACGGACACATCTTAGTCCCAATTAGTCCGTTAAATCGAGGGTTTACTGTATATGCCAAATGTTTCCGGAATTGCTTTCTTCCAGACGGCTACAATTTCTTATTTTTTTGTAATGGAAGCTATTTAAAATTAAGAAGCAGATCAAGGGACTCGTTACTTTTTATGCGCTATAAAATGTGCTTAAAAAAGCTGTTGCAACCTTTTATGGTTAGATAAGTATGTCGGGAATTTTATATGAGCACGACTCTATCCAGGTATTAAAGTTGAAATATTCTTTTAGATCCGGTGTACTTATCTGACCTTCACTTGAGGAAAATGACGCTGAAAATGTTCTAGATGTGAACATTTTGAGTTTCAAAATATTGCAGACAACAACTCCTTATCAAATTTTTCTGTTGAATTAACCTGCACAAATGGGTCCCTTAACATTAAACCGTTTCTTTAACATCTTTATGAAAGTTGATAGTGTGACTTCTTATAATAATGTTAAAAGAAACAAGAACGAAAAATCATGCGTCCAGCATAGATTATGAAAAACTTTCCAACACATTCAGGATACTGTAAGAAAACGTCACAGTTTAACAGGTTTTTAACAGTTTAATTTAGACGATTTACAACAAATCATACATAAAATTCAAGGTAAGCTAACCTAAATTTTCTTACAAATGTTCAACAGGTGCATCTTTATTTATACGGCACACATCCAATCTAAAGTCTAATTCTTCGCACACTTCGGCTAACAAGTCCGGAGTAATGGAAGCAATAGCCTCTTCAATTCTGTGTTTCAACTCTGGCAAATCATTAGGTAGCGGCGAAACGTAGACATGATCTTTTATAAAGCTCCAAAGGAAAATATCGCAATCCTATAACGGTTTTTAAGACCAATGTCAGACGGGCGTCTTTTTCGATGCTTTTTTGCTTAAGTATTATCCATTCACAATGCTAGTATTAGCCATTCGCAATGCTATAGCATTGTGAATGGTAGTATTATCCAATGTGCTAGTATTATTGCAGCTAGTATTATTACAATGCTAGTATTATCCATTCACAATGCTATAGCATTGTGGATGGATAATACTTAAGCAAAAAAGCAGCAAAAAAGACACCCGTCTGACATTGGTCTAAATCTTCAGCCCAGCAATAACGTTTTATGCTCAGGAGTCGCCATTTTGCGCATGTGGCACTGCAAGCGAGTCAATAACAAAGCAGTAGTCGCGCATGAGCTTATCTAAAACTGTTTGAGTTACTCTTTCTTTTTGACATTGAACCAACACTCTACAACGCCTATAGTTGATTATTAAAATTTATAACTGTGACTTTTTTTATGGATAGACTGTATTATATTTCATTGATGTTTTTTTAATGAAAAGATCCAAATACTAACAAGGAGAGGGCCAACCTTGTTAATCACAGATTTTGATTATTTTAATATATGTTGTAGGGTAGAGGCCCCTTAGTGTCAGGTTCAACGGATTTTATCCAATGCTCCTTAGTTCTTGCGAAACCGGGGGGTCTAATATTAGTGCACAACTTAAATACTTACTTTGCTACAACAATGATAAGTCAGTCGTAGCTCAGTTGGTATGGTGTTAACAGGCTGATTGGCGGGCCCGGGTTCAATACCTGAATGCGCTACATTTGTTTTTCTCATTTTTTTGTTTTATAAATTTACTTGTAAGTATAACTTAATAATCTCACTGTCAATTAAAATTTTATTATTGTATATCAATTATAATTTTAACCTATTTAATTTTTTACTTTTAACTGAATAGTTGTAATAAAACATCATAAAACTGTTATTTTTTTTAAAAATCACTTTTAAAATGTATTTCATATATTCTTTATCGTTGCAATGATATTGAGCAATTGTGTCAATTCGTGATTTTAAAGAAACATCATTTACGCATTGCTTTAACAAAGGAAGTCAATGAGATAATACTATTATTCTGTTTTTAAAGTAACAAGCATAATCATATTAAAAATTAGCAACAGAATTAAATTACAACCGATTTTTTGCATATTAAAGATTTTTTAATTTGTAATAAGTATGCTTGCGCTTTCAATTATTTTGCTTTCCCCTTTATCTTTTTTCTGCTTTTATTTTATTTGAAGATTCCTTTTTTTTTTTTTATCAAAACTAGATGGCACCACAACAGAATTTGTCACGATTTTGGAATTTTTATCATTCAATAATAGATCCAATTTCTTTTTAAACCTCTTTAATGGATGAGAAATGATAGTTTACAAATAAGAAATGATAAATTTAAGTTTGTTAACATTATAATTAATGTTTGGTGTTAAAATTTTTAATTGAAATTATTAAATTATAATTATAACTATATTTATAAAACAAAAAATGAGAAAAACAAATGTAGCGCATTCAGGTATCGAACCCGGGCCCTCGGATCAGCCGGCAAACACCATGCCAACTGAGCTACGACTAACCTGTCATTTTCGCTGCGAAGTAAGTATTTAAGTTGTCTACTAATATTAGACCCCCCTGGTTTTTCAAGAACTAGGGGCATTGGATAAAATCCGTTGAACCTGACACTAAGGGGTGTCTACCCTACAACATATATTAAAATAATCAAAATCTGTGATTAACAAGGTTGGCCCTCTCCTTGTAAGTAAAAAAAAGTTATGATAAAATTATATTTTTTCGCTTTAATAAGTATTAAAACTAAACTGCTCTTGCAACTTGAACACAAACATTTGCGGTGTGTTTTTGAGAACATGTAAAGGTTATTTTTCAGGCCAAACTGATCGTAACTGAGTGATTTTTAAGTGCGTTCGTAATTATATAAATATGTAGCATCTATAGTCGTCGTTCGGCCGTCTGTCTGTCTGTCCGCATATAACAGAGCAAAAACTACCCAGCCTAATGGTCTGAAATTTTAAATGTATAATTGTTGCAAAATTTTGTAGAGTCATTCCAAATTTTATGAAAATCGGATTTATAGTTTACAGGGAAAGTCAAAAGTTTTCCATTACATTACGGCCAATGGGAAAAAATTATTGCAAGTGCATTTTAATGATTTACAGCCTTCCGAATGGCCTGAAATTTTAAATATATAATTGATGTAAAATTTTCCCGACTCATTTCAAATTTTATGAAAATCGGATGTATAGTTTAATTACAGGAACAGTCAAAAGTTTTCTGTTACATTACGGCCAATGGGGAAAAAAATACTGGTGAATTTTAATGATGTTAGTGCCTTTCGAACAGAAAGAAATTGATAGGCACTTATGAAGTGAACTAAAATATATTTTCAGTATAATATGCGGTGCAAAAAATATTTATAAAGCTAGTTATAGTACGAATACACCTCATTTGCCATGTTTGAAGAGCAATTTCCAACTTGTCTGTTATATAATGTAACATCAAAGTTGCTATTTTTTTAAGCAAAAATATTAATTTTAGTAATAAAAGAGCTGGCCATTTACACCATGAAAAGTTACATATAAACGTGAAAATAAAAATCACAAGTTTACTAAACGGTGTATAAAATGTTGCAAAGTCTAAAAACTACACAAACATTAAAATAATATTCAACGTTTCGATCATAGATATTTCGATCAGATGATGATCGAAACATTGAATATCTTTAGACTTGAATGAATAGACTTTGCAACATTTTATACACTGTTTAGTAAACTTGTAATTTTTATTTTCACGTTTATATATTAAATTTAGTTGCTTTTCAATTTATAGGTTTTGATATGCATATTTCAAAATTAAATTTCAATAACATAAAACAAAACTTTCCGATTAAAAGAGAATGAAAATGTTACTTTATTATGAAGTCTTGATTTTTATTTAGAATTACAAATTTAGAATTATACATCCTTCATATTTTAACGACGTTAAAGCATTTTCCTTTTACAGGTCGATGTTCTACAGTAGGAACAGATTTAGTAAAATCCCGTGAAGATTTCAATAATTATCGAAAGTTACTTTTTTATTTTAATACCACATCCCAAATTACTCGATTTACTTTGTGATAAGATTTAAATTAGTGCATTTGCATTTCTTGTAAGTTTATATCAGTGTTTGAACACTCTGCTTAAGTATATGCAAGGGATAATGAAAATGTTCTCACATCTGCTGATAAAGTTATTGCTGTCAGATAAACGTATTTGCTTTGAAAGGAAAAGGATTATGATAGAAAGTGAGGTAGAGATATTAGAACGTATAAAAAGATGTAAACCAGATAACAAAATGTTTTTGAATAAGTTTTATGAAGCTACCACCTCCACAAATTCTTTATATTAGATGAGAAATAGCTTCAAGTGCATGTGTATGTATTTGTTCTTAAAGGAAAAGGGTTATGATAGAAAATGAGGTAGAGATATTAGAACGCATAAAAAGGTGTAAACCTGATAGCAAAATGTTTTTGAACAAGTTTTAAGAACATACCATCTATACAAATTCTTTAGATTTTATGAGAAATGGCTTCAAGTGCATGAGCACGATGTTGCTTTTAAAGGAAAAAGGTTATGACAGAAAATGAGGTATAGATATTAGAACGTATAAAAAGGTGTAAACCTGGTAATAAAATGTTCTGAACAAGTTTTATGAAACTACCATATCCACACAATTTCTCTAGATTAAATGAGAAATAGCTTCGAGTGCCACTCAAGTTAGCCAATTTTTGACACATTCCAGAGTTCACTTTCATTCGCAAGCGAATAAATTTGGCAGATATTCTTATTCAGAAACTATGAAATTGAATAGCGTTTGCCATTTTTCGAAATTTGCAAAGAATTTTTCAACGAAGAATTTTCACGTTTTGAATAAAATTCCCGGACCCAATAGCACGAGGAAGGCCATTATAAGAGAGTAATCGCTTATAACTCAGGATGTAATGCATTCATTGAAAAATGGAAAACCCCATTTGACTCAAAATCCACTTTAATAGTCATGTCCGCCAGTTGCATGCTTTTATATTTACAAATGAGTCTATGAACATGTTAAAAAGTTCTGGTTTGCTGAATGTAGAAAAATATTTTTTTTGTGCGAACTGACGTAAGAAGATGCATTATCTGTGCAAATTTTTTCCTTGATGATCATGTTAATTTATGGAAAAAATTCAATTTGGTGATTAAACATTACATACTATCCTCATAATAATACAGTTTTCACCATCAGAAAATAGAAGAAAGTATCCTATGTCTATCTAGTGCCTTTTCAAAAAGTATTCTCTTACAATTTTAATATTAAAAAATAAAAAAATAAACTTTGAAATTTTCACTTGGGTCAAATTTCGCAAAATGTAACTTCTTTATAAAAACTAGGGGCTCTGCCCCCTATGAGCTACGCTCGCCAACCCCCGTTCAGACACCTCAGATTCTAAAAACACACTAATTTGATTGGCTTCCAAGAGATTAATTATAATTTAAAAAACAGTGGTAACAAACAGAGGTACTCTCTGTAAACGAGTTTCCATTCATTTTCCTTTGATTGGGGATTTTAAAGACCAAATCAGCTGCTGTTAAGAGATACAATGGCTGTTTTTGTCTTTGATTAAAAAAAAATTAGTTAAAAATTTGAAAATAAGCTAATGTAAAATAAATTAAGTAAACAGAATCATTGTCTCCCGATATTTTTTAACGAGGCTATAAAAAAGATCTTTTAAATAAGTCACTTTAATTGTAACATTTTAAATCTGACGTAATTTTCACAAAAGTTTTCTTTCTCTTATGAATATTCACGTGAAAATACTTTTGTTGTTAGAAAGGAAATGTTATTGCGCTGTCTTAGAATTCTCAACAACAGTTGAAAAGATTATCTCAAAATATGAAACAAATGTCTCACGCAAATATATTTTTAAATTTAAACGGTTTTGCATTATTATTTGGACATTTTAAATATGACGTAATTTTCTCCATTTACGACTTTTAACGCATAATAATGAATTTTTTATTGTAAAGTTTTCTTTCTCTTTTAAAATTATCTTTTAAATGTAGTTTTGACGTAATTTTCAATATTTTTCTGCTTTTAAACATGTAATAATTTAATTCTTATTTGAAATTTTTTTCTTTTTATAATAGTCACGCGTAAATAATTTTTTAATTTGAAAGAAATATTATCCTTTGCACTGTTTTTAAAGTTGACAACAGTTTAAAATAACACCCTTTACTAAAATAGGTAAAATATATCTCTCGGAATGCTGAAAATTTGAATTTTAAAAGGAAATAAAACCTTAAAAAATGAATCAAATAATAAAAAAAAAAATACAATCTGCACACGGGAACTTCTAGTGTATAAAATGATCTAAAAATGATTAAATTCCTATGTATAGTTTTTGGTCCTATAAAACTTTTTTAATGGAAGGATTTTGACGAACTTTAACATTAAATATCTCTTAAAATAATTCTTCGATTTAAAAGCTGTCTACATCAGCGTGTTTATCAAATATTTCTCTATAATATCGCCGATTATCATATTTTTATATGCAGTATTTTTCTTAATATTAGCGAAGTCCGGTCACAAAAAATTAGAAAACAGCGGCGGTGACAGCATTAGTTGCTTTTTCTTTCTTTCCTTTTTTTTTTTTTTTTTTTTTTTCTTTTTCTTTTTTAGAATAGAGAGATACTTAAAATATAAGAAAATAATTTTTGAAAATACTTACTTTTGATAGTTAAAACCGTTACTGAATATTTGTATTAGATAATAAGTAATCACCTAATTAAATTTTTTCATAGATTAACAAAGAGTTTCGTGATCATCGAGAAACGATGCATCGACCCCATAATAATTTTTCAGTGAACGATATTTCTACTCAATAAAATTTAGTATTTTAAATTTGCCATTCAAAACAATTTACTAAACCATCAACAAAATAAAAGTTTATCTATGGAAAGAACTAATGGAAAGAAAATAATGCTAAGAAAATTGCATAAAATGTCAGAACTAACAAAAGATAATATAAAATTTTCTTATTATGCAGCAACACAGTTTTCTTTATCATCTTGTAAGATATGATGCGGGTAGCAACTAGTTATTAAAACTGCCGTAACCATGGCAACAAAGACAGCCCCGGTGGTCTTAAAATAAATTGGAAAAAGCAACCCGCTCAAGTATTACTATAATAATCGTACTTTGAATAACAGTTTGAACTTTTTTACAAGAAACACTTTGAGAGGACGCAATTTAAACTAGTGTGTTGCGCCCATCATAAAACTTTCTTCTATATAAAAACAAATAAATTAAATGATTTAAATGGTACAATAAATTACATCGATTTAGCAAAGAGTTTTTAAACGTATAATAAACGTATAATATAGTTATTGAATCGTGAACAATGAAGACTTATAGTGCAGTATAAACCAATTTATTTATTAACTCTTATTTTATATAAGCATCACATTTTTCGGATAAATCATTGAATTTCGGCATCCCTTTTTAGATGTCACAGCAACGAAAATTGGGTGACAATGTATTTCCATATTCATGATGCTAAGCGTGAGGTTTCATTGAATCCTGTGACTTTTGGTGATATAAGATATTTGTGGTAACCTCCAGAATTTTAATAAAAAGTTATCTTATATTTTTAAATGCATTATTAAAAGCGTATTTTCTTTAAAATATACATATACTTTTCGTTAAAAGTAATTATTTGTATTATTACTTATTACATTTGATAGTAATTTATATATTTAAATGGATAATGTTGGGGTAGATTACACAAAAAGTTATTTAGTTTGCATGTAATTGTCGGAAAACATGCACAATAATTCGTAGTTTTTCTTTAAAAAGATTAAACTGAAAACATGTGAGGTATTAAAATTATTTTTTAAAGATATAGATGGCGGTTGTATTGCACGATAGGTAATGCTTCCAGTTGACAAAAATATTTAGCGTTAATTAGAATATAAAGATGCAATGAATATATAAAGATTCATCAAAGCGTTTCTTTTCTGCGTAATAATTTCTAATTCTATAGGTGATATCACTTACGCGGCCATGGAGATGAATGCTAATGACCTTGCAGGACTGGAAATAGGGGTGCGTTAATCGTAAATGGCATGACATTTTTTCGACGATTTACAGCAGTATGGAATTCTGTCAATAATTCACCTGTGTAAGATATAATACTCAATAAAATTTTGTATGTTAAGTTTGCCATTCAAAACAATGAATAAAAACACATAAAAATATATCTATGGAATGATGGAAATAAAACAATGTTGAGAAAGTTGCACAATGTGTCAAAACTAAGAAAAAATAATTTAAAACCTTCTTCTTTTCAGCAGCACAGTTTTTGTTTTTTTTTTCATCTTGAAAGATATTATGTGGATAAAAACTTGTTATTAAAACTGCTGTAACTATGGTAATGAAGACAACTCTGATGTTCTCAAAATATACGGGAAAGAGAAGCGCGCTCAGGTATTATCACGGTAATCATACTTTGAATAACATTCTCAACATTACGTATGAAATGTTTTACAACTTATGCAATTTAAATAACTGCAAGCAATATTATTATATGGAAAATAATGTATCAGTAAAAATGTGGTGCATATGGGAGAATATCGCAAAATGTGAGATTTTGAAAACAAAAATTTCGAAAATTTAAATCGTTTCAAAGCTTCTGATTTTTTTTTTTTTTTAATGTTGATTGAACAGCTGAATAAAGAAATTTATATGTAAAATTGTTAAAGTTTGAACAGCTTAAGTTCATTTTTATGTAATAATAATTATGTGTCATTTCCTTGGCATATACATGCCAGAATAATGACCGCCACGATAATAACAATTTCATTCTAAAACATTTTTCACGTTCTTGTTTTTTTAATTTTAGATCTAACATTTTAATTTTGTTTAAAGGAACATGTTTCCTCTTTACTACCTCAAATTTAGTGTAATGTTCAGTTTTATTTGTAATTTATAGAAGCCAGGAAAATCACATAATAAGTGTACTCAATTTTTACAATGCCTTTAACACTAGAACGGCGGCGAGGGGTCATTTTGACCCTTACCGAATGAATGCATGTCGATTCGAACCAGAAATTGTTTTATAATATAATATTAATATACGCTGCACAAAAATAACTTAAATAAATAAGTTAAATAGTTTTTAGTAAAAATTCTGATGTGAAATATTTTTATAAAATTTGATTAAAATTTCCTGCCGTTCTAGTGTTAAACACATTATTTTCAAAGAAATATCTGAAAGATCTTGCTGTTAGCAATGATTTTATTACTTCTGACTTGAAATATGTCAAGAACAAGAAGAATTACTCTGCAGCGCCATCTCTATAACTCATAAAGAACTAAAATGAGCAGGCCAGGACAATGACGTTCATTTTCAGTGACAATCATATTTTAATTATGGAAAATTATTTGTAAAATACAGAATTTGTTACCTTCCACACATATGTGTTATATAAGGTATACTTATTAATTAGAAATAAAAAAAAACTAGAAAAATATATTTGTACATGATAGCAGAAAGCCTTTTACTTTGCACACATCACAGTGTGACATGCCAGGAAAATGACAATATAAAATTTTAAGTCATTTGACTGCTTTATTTTTGTGTTATTATGAATATAATATCTCTTGAAAATACTTCTAAGAATATTTTTTATTAGAATGTAAAAAAGAAAATTGCATTATATAACATTAAATAGAAATTTTATGGTGCGGACTGCAATTTCCGTATTTTGTGATATTGACCCATATATACTAGTGTTAAAATAACAGCAAAGTATGATGTTGTTAAACTTTTGAAATGGCCTTAAAGGTGACTACTTTGGAGGGAATTATTCAGTGACTCTCTTTGTCAGGCAAAATAATCGTGTTATTTTCCGACACGTCGAATACATAGTATCAATTTCTGCCACTGTTTTTATTTTCTGTCAATGTTTTATTATGATTTCTATACTGTTAATAAAACAAGAAAAGAAAAAAATCCCCATAAATTTGAAAGAGAAAAAATGGCAATTTGATTAATAGAGAAAAGAGGCTTATATATAAAAAAACCCGTTTTTTTTACGAACTGGTAATTTTTTTATTATTTTATGTTCTAAGATAGACGGAAAAGAGCAGCTTGTTCAGGTATTATCATGATCATCATACTTTGAATAACGTTCTCGACTTTACGCAAGAAATTTTCTAGAACTAAAGCAATGTAAATAAATGAAAGCATCATATTATTACATAAAAGAATTATTCAGTAACTCTCTTTGTAAGGAAAAACATTCGTGTTATTTTCCGAAACGTTGAATACATATGATAGCATCAAGCTCTGCCTATGTTTTTTTATTTTCTGTCTCTGTTTTGTTATTTCTATACTGTTAATAAAAAAAAAAAATCGCTATTAATTTGAAAAGGAAAAAAATGGCAATTTGGATAACAGAAAAAAGCGATTTATATATATATAAAAAAAATATCTTTTTTTTTTTTTTTTTTTTTTTTTTTTTAACGAACTGCCAGTTCTTTTTTTTTTTTTTATTGTTATTCCGCTGAGAGTTTTTCGTTTATGGCATATGCAAGTGAGAAGCCTGCCTCGGGTTAGGTTTCTCTCCTTTTTTTTCAAAATAAAATATGCGAGATTGATTTCGGTAATTTTTGTCGTTTTCTCCTTAGATTTTGACTGATATCATGATTAGATTATGGCAGCTAGGATAGAGTATGCCTGATTTTTCAGATACTAGAATATTGTTTAAAATGGAAAACCTGTATATTTTAAAACCTTCTCAGTGCCGTGAACTAATACGGTGCGTCTCAAAAGCATATGGACAAGCGAAATTTTGAAATAGCAGCTCAAAAAATGAAAACATAATCACAAAAAAAAATAAGCATATGGAATCATAATATATGTTTATTACAAGAACGAAATACAGTTTAGGTTTTAGAGACTTTTTGTAAAAAGATAAAATTCAAAATAAGCTAAAATTGTATTTTCTGCGTTCTGTACATGTGAAGTAACCACTTCGAAATATAAAATCACTGCTCGTTCTTCAATTGTCGAATAGTGGGAAAATGCCTCGCAACGTTCAATTCTCTGCTGCTGATACAGCTAAAATTTGGCATTTAAAGGCTCAAAATGTTAAAATTTCTGATATTGCTAAACTAATGAAGAGTAGCAGATCCAAAATTTATGAAGTTTTATCAAAAAGTGACTATGCGATTGCAGAACAATGTTCAGGTCGACCAAGAAAAACATCTCTACGATAAGACAGAGAGATTTTGCCAGCAGTTTCAACCCAAAAGAAGTCTGTTCGTGAAATTTCGAAGACTTTAGTGTTTCCAATTACGAGATCTACTATTCGCTGTTACATGCAGATAAGCAAAATTCACAAATATCGCAGAATGTGTCGGATACTTATGCTGAAAGTGCACCATAGAAATGCACGCATTCTTCGAACTAATTTGAAATAAAAAACATATGGTTCTATACAATTTACAATTGAGTATGAAATTGACTAACAACTCCCCTTTTTAGATATATTGATTCGTAGAAGTTCTGGTTCCACTTCCCAAACCCTTGTAACCACAGTCTATAGAAAACCAACATTCACTGGACATTATTTAAATTTTAATTCAGAATCCCCCAAATCCCATAAAATTGCAGTTATCAGAACCTTGTTTGCTAGAGCTTTGTACTGAGGAACTTTTCAACATAGAAAAACAAAAAATCTTAATTGATTTACAGCTAAATGGTTACCCATTAAGATTGTGCCTTCGAATTCTCAGAGAAATTCTCCTTGCAGACATGAATACCCCTCCACCTTTCCAGCGTACAAAATCAAATGTTTACGCATCTTAAGATTATCTGAAGAAATCTCCACTTTCTCCAGAAATTCTACAGAAATCTGAAGAAATTTTGCAGATTTAGCTTTACCTTAAAATATCTGCAGAATTTCTTAAGATATTCTTAAAACTATCTGCAGAGTGGGCCAATTACCTACAGATTTTCTACAGATTTTTGGGCCAATTACCTACAGATTTTCTAAAGATTTTTTTTAGTGGGGAATTATTATAGCTGCATTTCTGAAAAGATTTCGCATTATTTGAAATCAGTTGGTATTCATACATCTTTCATTCCCCAAAATCCTCTTAAGAATCTGTTATGTAATTTTAAACATAGATATTCCATCTTGCAGTTTAAAGACATCATCTACGGAATTCCGTGCGAGCAGTGTGAAGCGGTTTATATTGGTGAATCTAGCAGGACACTTGAAATACGGCTTAAAGAGCATAAACAGGCATTTAGATGTAGAAATTTCAATTCAAAGATCGTTCAGCATACTATTGCAACCGACCATTTTCCAGATTTTAATAAAGCTTTTGTGATCCGATCCGGCTGCAACAATTACGCAGGGAGAGTGTTTTTAGAGGCCTGGCATACTATAACCAAGGATTTAGCGATTAACGAAGCTGCATCTGTGCCGGCCGAGTATTCTATTTTATTTTAACTGTAACCTGAAATTGATGACTTTCTGTTTTGTTTTTCTTGTAACTGTTGATAGTATTGACTTAACGTTTATAATTGGCTGAGGAGGGATCGTGATGATCCGAAACGTCCCAATTTTAATATGTTTTTAGTGTTTTTATGTAATAATTTTAATTGTTTTATGTATTGTCTGTGATTTTAATGTAAATATTTTAAAAAAACACATGCTTTAGGAAAATGAATTGTTAAATGTTTCTTCAGTGACGAAAACAAAACCAATTTGGATGGCCCTGATGCTTGCATACTATTGGCATACTATTGCATACTATTGGCATGATCTGCGAAGAGGATCTCGCGAGTTCTTTTAGTTTACAACAAAAAGGGGATTATCTCATGGTGTGGGGCGCGATTTGTTTCAACGAAACAACGGATATTGCTTTTATTAATGGTCGGCAGTGCTCTAAGAATTATTAAAATGTCCTTAAAAACAATCTACTTCCATTTGGAAACATTTTAGGAAGGGAAAACAAACTCCCAAGAGGACAATGCTTCGATTCACACCTGCCACTCAACAACAGCTTGGTTTACGCAGAATCAAGTGACCGTTATAAACTGGCCAGGCCAGCCATCAGCCCAGACCTAAATCCAACTGAAAAACTTTGGGGAGTACTTGCACGAGAAGATGTGTATACTCATTGTCGTTAATTTTCTAACATTCTGAAATTAAAGCAACAAGTAGAGCAGAATTGGTTTTCTTTACAGCCACACATTTTCCAAACACTAGTTTGAAGCATACTTGATAAGGTTTTCAAGATAATTCAAAGGAACGGATCCAATATTGAATTTAAATGCAAAATACTCGAAAAGTCATTTTTAGGACAGTCTATTTTGTGTTTTATTTTTTTACAAATCTCTGTAAAACCTATACTGTATTTCTTTGTTGTCATTAACTTATATTATATTTCCATATGCTTATTATTTTTTTCGTGATTATGGTTTCTTTTTTTTTGAACTGTTATTTAAAAAATCGAGAGTCCAAATGCATTTGAGACGCACTGTATATCCATTCACTAAGTCGTTGGTTTCACTGAAATAGAAGCATTATTTAAATTGATATAATTCTACAAATATAATGCAGTTTTAAAACCTTGATTTATTATTAATACTCGCAAGGATTATATCCATATACGTCAGCTTGCCCCGCGGGGCAGTTGGCCGGTCAACAATTTATCTGTGGCCAGCCAAGCCTTTGGCATTTATTCTAAGTTTGATGCAGAAAATGCGCTTTGAGCAAACTCACTTGCACTAACCGTGATGCAATGTTGAAGTAGATTCTTTCAATTTAAAGTATCTACCGCTATTTCAGAATGCTATTCTCTGCGTTATTTAATGGCATGCATATTATCACTAAATAAAGACAATATTTCTAGTAAAAAAATTGGTAGCAGTTTTAACTAAAAAAAAATCCACAATCTGGCAAAATTTCCCTGGCATTATAGATGGCAAACATCAGAAAGTATATGTATGTACATATAATATGGTTAGATCTAACTCGTTTTAAAAGTTGAGCTCAATATTGTGTGCAAAATAACTAATCTGAAAGCTACGAAGAGCAGATCTTGAATTTGAAAATTTAAAGAGTTATAACTTTTTTTACGGCATATATATATATTTACAAATTGTTATGAATTTTATATGATGTATTATATAATTTATATTGTGTTTTATCTTACTGTTCACTTCGATTTATATCACATTACAAAACGATGTGAAGTATTTATTAGATCCCAGGGCTTAAATTCCAATTTTTCCTAAGAGGGGAGCCACCCTCCCCATAAATGGAGGGAAAAATTAATTTCTGAATTTAGATTTTAATCGATTTTGCGCCCAGTATCGTCTTTCACTAGGTAAACCAGTGACAGACAGCACAAGAGTAACATTTATAACATAGGAAATTATCGGAAACATACGGTTAAGTTCTCTAAAAAAATTTCAGAAAACTTTGCAACATCTAATGTGCCTTCATTTTTAACTACTTTCATGAACGATGCATAATTGGCGATGGCTTCAATATCTTTCTGAATGAAACTGTTTTATTATAACCTTAATGGATGTATAGTCAAAACCAGAATCCCCGGTATATTCTTTGATTTTACAATCTTCTATACATTCAAATTTTACACCAAGTACAAAATTTGAAATGGAAACCGTCGATTCATTTGTTCTGTTACACGAAAAATATAAGTTAATTTTAAATTTCAAGTCCTAATTTCTGTGAATTACAAGGATCATCTAGTTTGGTGTTTCTAAATACGTTTAATTGCAGCTCGATTTTTTTTTTTTTTTTTGCCTACCGAGAAGAAAAAATATCCCTAAGAAAAAAAAAATTAGTGAATTTCCTTTATCGGTCGAGGTAAGAATATCGAGAAATTTTTCGATCTGTCGCAGGGTAAACTCGCGAAAATTTCTCGATCGGTCGTAAGGAAATATTGTGAATCATACCGATAGGTCGCGAGAGAAAATCATGAATTTAGTCGCTCAGTTGCGGGAGAAAATCGCAAAATTTATCACTCGGTCGCGAAAAACAGCCGCGAAGTTCGCCAATCTGTCACGAAAAAATATCGCGAAATTCGTCAGTCTTTCCCGAGGAAAAAATCGTGATTTCGTCAGTCTGTCTCAAGAAGAACCCATGAAATTTCTCAAGCGGCCGCGGAAAAAAATAGCAAAATTTTTCAATCGATTGCGAAAAAGAAGTCGCAAAATTCGTCGATCGGTCGCTGGAAAAAAATTGGGAATTTCGACGATCTCTCGGGGGGGTGGGGCGGGTGAAATATGCAAAATTCGCCAATCGGTCTCGGCAAGTTAAGTTGAAATTCGATATGCGGTCATTGGAAAATATCCCGAAATTTATCAATCGGTCGCAGGAAAATATTGTTAAATTCATCTGTCGGTCGTGGGGAAATATCGCGTAATTTTTCCGTCGGATTCAGGGAAAAAAAACGTGAATTTCGTCAATCTGCCGCAAAAAGAAACCGTGAAATTATTTAATCGATCGCGGAAAAAAAAATCGCGAAATTGGTCGATTGCTCGGGGGCAAAACTCGTCATTTTTGACGAACTTTTGCAATAAAAAATTAGCAAAATGTGTCGATCGGTCGTGCAAAAATATCACGAAATTTGCAAGACGATCGTGTCATTTCTAAAAGCAAAATTATCTGGAAAATATTGGATTTTTTTGGGCGGAAGCCCGCGGTATTCATTTCGGCGGGACTTCAAAATTTTGGGCGCGAATCTCGCCATCCTGCCCTAAAATTCAAGCGCTCTTAGGTACTAAAAAATGTACCGAAAAACTATTAATAGACGGCGCTACTAATAACAGTTAAAAGTTTTAAGTTAAAAAATATTTAAATAAACAGCTGTTAAATGAGTATAGCTTTGAAAATAAGATGAATTCTCGTCCTGTTTTTTTTTTTTTTTTTTTTTTTTTTTTTTTTTGTGTGTGTGTGTGTGTGAAAAAAAACTAAAAATATTACTCTGGCTCTTCACTTGAGGCATACATAGTCGGACACGAGGATTATGGATTTTGGAATATTAATTATTTTCATTATATATGTGATTTTCGTTATATATGTGAAAGTTTTTATAAAATTAAAAATATTATAACGTGACATCGTTAATGAACCCCACGTGATCCTTATCTGCTTTTTACAGATTTATTCTTACTCGCATACATTTTAGGATTTTTAGAAAATATGTCAAAGCTATCTACAAATAAACACGATTAATTAAAGATGAACGTCACATGTTGACAAAAGTTAATTTACAATAGTTTTATAAAAACGGAAGATTTGTGTTCATGTGTAGAAATTTTGTTGAGTGAATCCTTCTAAATCCTCGAATCCTTCTAAAATCCTTCTAAAATTTATTAAATGATTATGCAAATCTTTTAATGTAGTTTAAACAATTTACGAAAAATGCTTTAGAAGATAAAATTTTCATGAATTCATAATTCAGTACATAAAGGGTTAAAATGAAAATTTCAGAGTTGTTATTAATCTTAGTCACTCTGATGCGCAAAGAAATCTATTAATAAGGAAGATTTTTTTTATCCGACTGCCAAGAAGGGTTATATGTTTCACGCGTATCTGGTAAGTGGATTTCTTTATACCCTCGAAACATCACAAACTCACATTAGCTAGCAAAACTTCGAAAAGATAAATTGTTAGATTTAAAACTGTTGCTTCAATAAAAAAGTCTATTAGCGAATATTATTAAATGATATGCATCTGCTTTAGAAGAGGAAAGAAAAATACATTCAATTGCGCGCAAGTCAAAATCCTTTTCTGCGAAGTAGAAGAAATGATGTCCAAAACAGTTAAAGAAATGGGAAATATTATAAGCCAAACTATATACTAATTGCCATTATTAGAAAGTTTCATGATATAATCAGAAATTTCCATAATCAAATGAGATCTATAATTTCAATATTTGTTGGTTTGAATTTTATATTGAAATTCATAAAAATAAATATGAACAAAATTTTACTCCATTGGCGATTTTTATTCGCAGACATAATGTGTACTTAAAAATAAGTGAGGAGCATCTGGAAATTATCCCTGTGCTTGACGCAACCGCCAAAGTTGATATGCTTGACTCAATTATACACTGTAAAACTAAAAACGGACTAAAATACGGAAATACTACTGGCAATCTAGACGCCAGTACTATTTCTGTATTTTAACGGAAAATTTTCTCGGTAAATTACAGAAAATTTTACGTTTTTTTGGAATTTAACGGAAATTTTTCTGGAATTTACCGGGAAAAAGTTCCGTTAAAATACGGAAATAGTACTGGCGTCTAGATTGCCAGTAGTATTTCCGTATTTTAGTCCGTTTTTTTTTACAGTGTAAAAATTTTTACTCAATAAAGTTTGTTATTCAAAAAGTAAGTTTATATTTCAAGTGATAGTGCACTTGCAAAGGTTGGTTTTATAAAGAACGGCAATTTCAAAATCAAGAAAATAAATGTAAAAATTCAGTGTTCTCTTAAATCATTAAAGCCGGTTGGCAAGAAAACTTGCCATGTAAGGCGAACAAAACTTTTAAATTTGAATACCAGTATTTTAGTTTGAAAAATTTCACATTATCTAATCTCAAATTTTGAGCGATTAAATAATTCAAAATTATAATGTCGAAATAACTGGTGCTGAAGAATTAAACGAAGTGTAAAAGAGGCTCGTCTTTAATGGGTTAACATTTGATTCTGATTTAAATTTTTAAATGCCAGATATGCGTTTAAACATCTTTTTATTTTTATCTGAACGTAGTTTTATACATGTGTTCGGCAGTGAATTTTTGTACGCCACCCAGTGTTGCCAGATAATCAAAAGTCAATTTCCCCAAAATTTCTAAAATTTTCCCCAAATCACTGTTTTTTTTCGCTAAAGTCCCCAACTCAGTTTTTACTCAAAAAGGGAACTTTTAAATTTTAAATTTACCACTATAAAATATATTCAGCTCCAAAATTTTCCTCAAATCAAGCCTTTCTTTGAAAAAATTCCCCATTTACCAAAAACAAACTTTTAAAGTGGGCTGAATGCATATTCTGTAGCTACATTAAAAGAATGAGAGAGATATTTTGCAATGACAAGTTATTTTACGTTTGTTTTTAAAAGTATTGTCTAATAATGTTGGACTATTGTTACATTAGCTCCATAGCTCTTATCAGTTGGGATTTGGATGAATCCGAGACGGAACGCTCTTTTATTTTTGTTGTCATCCCTAAACTAAAGTACATAATCATAATGCAAAGTATTTTCGCTGTATCAATCGATGTGTTTTTGTATAAGAGAAAAATATCTGCTTTCCACATATTTAAATTAAAAAATTTTAAAAGTACGGCAAAAGAATTTTTCGTTAAAGTCCTGTAGATTTAGTCACGTGCAGGTTTAAGCTGCTTAAGACTTTAGAGTCTCATGCATCTGTAATATGTGTAAACCGTAATGTAGTAAACAAGGAACACGACCACGTCCAAGAGAATAATGCTTGATATTTCCTATTTCTGGATTCTAAATTTCGTTTTTCAAATCAGAATTGAGTTCGAGACAGATTGTCCCGCAAAAATTCCCCTATATGTTCAAAATTCCCCAAAATAGGGACAAAATCCCCAATCTGGCAACACTGACGCCACCCTAGCATTTTTACCCGACTGCCAAGAAGGGTTATGCGCTTCACGCCTATCTGGGTATGTGGATTTCTTTATACCCTCGAAACATCAAAACGGCTGGATGGATTTTAATGAATGAGGTCTCTATCGATTCGTCTTAAACGTCCGATGGTTATAAACTAGGTTTTGTTTTTATAAATTCAAAATGGCGGCCGTGAAATACAAAATGGCGGTAGAGACGAAAAAAAAAATTACGCACCCTATTGAGTGGCATATCATTGAATAGGTCTTTGAAAATGAAGATGATGTTTCATTGACTATTTTACAATCAGGAGCTCTGTTTAAATATTACACAACCTGGAAGTTGTGTAGGTAGGATCTTTAGCTTTACTGAAACTCTCATCTTCATAGACATCTATAGGCCTCATCAGAACAGTGTTTATAATAGGAACTAACAATTAAACACAACTTAAAAGTCATCAATACAAGTAAATAAAAAAACATAGGTAAGTAATATAAAAAATAGTTTCACATTGATGAAAAATAATTAATTAGTTCGCTTTTTACGCAGTCTGTTTTTTTTTATTTTTTAAATTTAATTAATAAGAATTATTCAATTTTGCAAAATAATATTAAAACAAAAAATTTCTTTTCTTTTCTTGATAAGTATTCCTTTTAAAGTTTTTCAGTGATAGTTTTAAATTGCTTTGGTAGGTAACTTTGGAATTTTCCATTTTTTTAAACAAAGTTGTGTTTTGTAAGCACGAGTACAAATTTCATTCTGTGCGATGGTAATATAATAAATTTGCTATTATTATTATTATTGTAATGTGGCCCGCGGCATTGTATACAATGGTTAATTTGGCCCTATGTGGTAAAGGAGTTTGCCTGATATACGTAATTAAGTTTTTTGTATCACAATGGAAAAATCATCTATTTTTAGCCTTTTTAAAAAATTACTGGTGAAACAACATTACAATTTTGCCCTTTTGTTCGGCGGTCAGTGGGTTGATATGAATGGGAATATACGAATATACATATTTGGCCATAGAAGGCAAAAATAAAATTAGACATATGACTGTCAACTATTTTCCCATATTACGTTAAAATATAACATTCATTTTATTTCATTTTGGATTTTGAGTCAGGTTCAGCTCGCGTTGCAGATCAGTAAAAATTTTTCTTGGGTTCGGATCGATTTAAAATAATTTGTTTGGGTACGGGTCTAAGTAACGCAGCAATCCATGATTTTACCAGTTTAGAGAACTTTTAATCCCTAAAATATTTATGGATTTCGTTTTGAATAGATTCTTTTGCTCTTGATTCAAGTAGCATGCCCAAATATTTTTGATAATAACTAAAGCATAATAAGGTGCTAAATCTATATGAACACATGCCGATATTTTTTCCAGGCATTTCAGACATAAATGCTTCCAAAATACTAGCATTTAAATAAATGTCTAATAATTTGCGTCACTTGATTGTTCAAATAAATACTGTTAAAGAAAAATCTACTCAAAGTTTAGAACATTAACAAACCTCCACCTTTTTGTAAAAAAAAAAAAAAAAAGGTATAATTGTATCATAAACGTGTGATGTTTTAACATAGTAGTATTTAAAAGTAATCTGAAAAAAAAATGTTTTTTTATTCCATTTTATATGTTACAGATTTCAAAGATAAATTCTTTAAAAAATGTGCAATTTACAAATATAAATCTTCTACTATCTATAGATATAATAATAAAAAAAATAAATAAATCAATACATAACATAAATTAATCCTTGTTAGATTTCAAATTATAATGGTTAATAAAAGTGTGTTGAATTCAGAAATATTTTCTTGGAACAGTTTGAAGTATAAAATTTGCGCACTTCAATCTTAACTGCGTATCCCTTACGGTGTGTGTATCGAATCCATGTGTAACGATATGACATTTTATTTATATTTATTGCGGTGCTGTGACTTATAAAGTGATATAAAGTGTATTTTCATACCGTTGACCAATAGTTAATTCATAGACCGTTAGACTTAGATGTTCAATTCCAATTGCGAAAATGTATCAAATGTTGCTTTTCATCACATGAAAATTCATTTTACGTTAATACAGTTATTTTTTTTAAAGTTAGAAAATTTAAATTTTAATACAAATTATAATTATAATTATATTATATTATAATATATATTTTGAAAATCTTTCTCCGTACTCTAACAAGTAAACCAGCAAAAAATCCACTTTTTGTGCGACCAAAACTTAGAAAGTTATGATACTCTATGATCTTTCAGCCTTTTCTGACCCTAAAAGAGCAATATTTCGTTTTCAGTGACAGAAAACGTCGATTCTTTGTAAAATTCAAAATATCATAGCTCGATAACTTTTGGTCGTACTGTCCCAGTTGTTAGAGCACAGAGAGTGATTTCTAAATCTAACTTACAGAACACAGAGACTGTTTTATTTACATGTAAAAAATTCAAATTTCATACATATCAAGCATAAAAAAAACAAATTTTATGTTTACGACTTTTCATATGATGAAGAATAACATTTGAAACATTTTTGAAATTAGAACTATGTCTCTAAAATAAATAAGGAGTTAGAATAAATAAATTTAGAAGTTAGCTATTGGTCAGCAATAAGAAGGGACATCCTGTATACACTATAAAGAAAGACAAATATTTCTTTTTCGACGAAAATATAATATAACGATGAACAAAAATAATATACAATAACAACTTCCGAGTTATCCAGGATTTCAAAAGCTTTCTTTATCCTTAGAAACATTCTAAGCATCATACATTTTCATGATTTAAAAAATAACTTATAAAAAGCAAAGTTATAACAACATATATAATAATCAATTATAAACAGATTAAGTTAAATAATGCTAATAAAAAGTAATAAAATATCTTTATTAAGATTGACGATCGTTTCATCGCACAAACGGCGACATTTTCAAAATCATTCATGAAAATATTTTCACATAATTTAAAATCAATAACATAATAAACAATGTCACGAGACATGATGCATAATAAAAAACATCGCAAAACATAAAATAAAAATAAAATTAACTTTGCTATTTGCAAGAGCGGATTAATTTTTACTATTGTTACTAAAATTACATAGCATCTCTTTCCAAATTTTAGGTAAATCAAGGGACACTGAATCATTGCAAATATTCTCGTTGCGTAAAAATATCGCTATTGATACCGAATTATGGATGGTAAAAAAATCTTGATGGATAAATTAACCTGCTATTTTTTAAAATCTATCTGTAAAGGCTCTTCGCTGCATAACCTGTCCAAAGCTGTGGTTCTCCTGTTGTATTTGACGTCTGCTATATGATCTTTGATTTTAGTTTTAAGTTTTCTGCTTGTCATACTTATGAATTATGAATAGTGCGATGAAACGTTCGTCAATCTTAATAAAGATATTTTATCACTTTTTATAGCATTATTTAACTTAAAAAGCAAAGTTTCTTTTACTTTTGCTGCCGCTGATTTTCGGATACGTTCGCGAGTAACTTTGATTGTATATTAACCTGTTTTTCAAACTTGAATATCGATTGTCAGGGTTCTACTTATTCTTAATCAAGCATTTTCAGCTGTTTAATTGAATTTGTATATGCAAGAATAATAAAATAATATTAATTTTAAAAGGACCGTGGACCTTTATTTGAGCAAAAATCGAAATTATTTTTTTGCGTATTATTATTTTTCAATTTGTTCTGAGACATTTGCATAAACCTCATGCAGATGCAATTATGTTTTGCAAAGTTACAGGCGTTTAAAATTTGTACACAAACATATTTTCGGCCTTTTAATATACTTTGAGGATGTATTCCAGTCCAAACTGTTTATTTTCTGATTCATTTTTAAATTCATTTTTGCTCTCAAACACATCAAACTGGGAAATTCTCTTATTTAGAAACTACATAATGTGCCGTGCTTTTCGATATTTTGATAAATGCTGAAAATAATCTAAAAAATGCTGTAAAAGTTGGCGTTTTGAGCCGAATTTTCCGAAGTGGGAGATCTGGGAATGAAAAAATAATGGTCCTACTGAGAAAACAATTGTTTAAAACTCAAATTCTAATTAATTGAGTGAATAATGAAACCACACGGCCTCTTATACATCTCTTCAAAAATCACCTCTGCAAGTTTCATGTTTTTACTTTTAAAAATGAGTCTGAAAATGTCTCAGAAAATTTCGAGCTGTTGAGGGTGGAAAAAATATTTTTTTCGAACCCATTCTTAAATCTATTTTTCTCAAAACTGATTTTCCAACGTTTTGAGATTTTTGAAATGTTCCATGCATCTTAATTTTTTATCAAAAATTATGAAATTGATAAGGAAGAATTCTGATATTGCTTACAAAGAAACTGTGTATGCATGTTAAAATTCGACTTCATTAAGATAATTAAATTTAATTTTAAACTTATTAAAAGGCAAAATTTTCATGAAAATCGATATGAAATTCGAAAAAAAAACTCCCTTTAAAATAAGAAATTAAGATTAAAAAATCAAAAAACCGGACTGCGTGAAAAGCGAACTAATTAATTATTTCTCATCAATGTGAAACTATTTTTTTTTACATTACTTATCTATTTTTTTTATTTACTTGTACTGATGACTATTAAGTTGTGTTTAATTGTTAGTTCCTATCTATAAACACTGTTTGGATGAGGCCTATAGATGTCTATGATGGTTAGAGTTGCAGTAAAGCTAGAGATCCTACCTACAAAACTTCCAGGTTGTGTAATATTTAAACGGAGCTTCTGACTGTAAAATAGTCAATGAAACATCGCCTTCATTTTGAAAGACCTATCCAATGATATGTCACTTAATAGGGTGCGTAAAAATTTCTTTTCGCCTCTACCGTCATTTTTTATTTTACGGCCGCCATTTTGAATTTATAAAAACAAAACCTTACATCTATAACCATCAGACAATTAAGACGAATCGATAGAGACATCATTCATTAAAATCCATCCAGCCGTTGGGATGTTTCGAGGGTATAAAGAAATCCACATACACAGATACGCACTGAAAAAAAATCCGAACAGTATTCCCGTAGGAATCGGAAAAATAGTTGCCCTTATCGTACCGGAAAATTTTCCGATCCAGCTCGGAATAAAATCCGTAAAAAAAAAAGGAAATATTCATTAAAACGGTACTTTACGGATTTTATTCCACGTTTACAGATTTCATTCCGATTTTACTGATTTTATTCCGAGCTGGATCGGAAATTTTTCCGGTACGATAAGGGCAACTATTTTTTCGATTCCTACAGGAAATCTGGTCCTATTTTTTTTTTTTTTTTTTTTTTTTCTTTACAGTGCGCGTGAAACACATAACCCTTCTTGGCAGTCGGGTAATTAGCTATTTAAAGGGATTAAAAAATCGATACACAGATTTGTTTTTAATAGAGTTTTAAGTGATTAAAATGCAAAATCGACGAAATATCTGAAAAATTAAGACGCATGGGATATTTTAAAATATCGTTTTAAAACTTAAATAATAATAAAAAAAAATCTTAAAATTATAATAAGATTGGAAATTTCTTTTAACGTGTTCTATATACTTATGATAAAATGTATATTTCCACAAGGTTTCATATTTCTATGTTGAAAATTAAAAAAAAAAAAAAAACAACTATTTAACATCTACCGTCCCTTTAATATTAATGTCAAAGCTGTTACTATCCCATTTGTTTGTGAAACATGTTTGTTGAACATGAAAATATTTACTTGATAATACTGATCAATGAACTTTTGCTCTGTCCTAAAACAGAAATTAGTTGTTTTTTGTGCTGATTCCGAATCTAGTTTTAGATTTACTCCAGCACGTCAAGTTTGAGAGATATTTGCATATTTCAGTTTATGCAAATTTAGTAAATTTTATACAATTATTTGCAAATTTAAGGTATAAAGCAATATCAGACAGGGTTTGTTTTTGTTTTATGTTATGATTACTACCTAATTTACTTCACAAAAACGTTGTTTCTGAGATTATACTGACATGTGACTGTGAAATATTGTACCTAATTTGCATATTTTTCATTTTTTTCTAATAATGTTTTTTGACGTTCAAATATTTCTGCCGCACGAGTACGCTAATATGTTTCTAAACCAGTTTTTTGAGCGGATTTCATCTGTTTTCTTCTATCACGTCTAGTTTTTGAAAAAAGGGAAATTTTAGTTTTTGGTCAAAAAATCCAGAAATAGGTTTTTATGATACTTTGTATGATAAACTTCAACTAGTTAGGATAGATTCTACTACTTATTTTTTTTTCATGTCTCTCATATGAATCTGACCCTGTTCCCCTTCTTGTCAATGAATTACACACCCCTAAAAAGCATCTTATATCAAACCTGTGTTAATGCCGTGCAAAAGTAGAAAGTCACGTTACTTAAAATCTAGACATGAGATACGAAAACAGACTGCAGATTTGAAATAAGCATAAAAATCTAGTCTAGGAAAACATTACGTCAATTCTGTGGCAACTATTTTAAAGTTGATGGGGATGTAAGCTTTTGGAAATATACTTTTGAAATTAACGATTTTGGAATTAGCTATTGGGCAGCAAACATAAGGGATGCGTACGTAGTGATGAATCCGTAACTATAACACTGGTCAACAAATTTGAACAAACCTGTGTTAATGCCGTGCAAAAGTAGAAATTCATCTTACTCAAAAACTAGACATGACATAAGAAAACAGACTGTAGATTTGAAATCAGCATAAAAATCTAGTCTAGAAAAATATTACATCAATTCTGTGGCAACTATTTTAAAGTTGATGGTGATGTAAGCTTTTGGAAGTATACTTTTGAAATTAACGATTTTGGAATTAGCTATTGGGCAGCAAAAATAAGGAATACGTACGTAGTGATGAATCCGTAACTATAACACTGGTCAACAAATTTGAACAAACCTGTGTTAATGCTGTGCAAAACTAGAAATTCATCTTACTCAAAAACTAGACATGACATAAGAAAACAGACTGTAGATTTGTAATCAGCATAAAAATCTAGTCTAGAAAAACATTACGTCAATTCTGTGGCAACTATTTTAAAGTTGATGGTGATGTAAGCTTTTGGAAGTATACTTTTGAAATTAACGATTTTGGAACTAGCTATTGGGCAGCAAACATAAGGGATACGTACGTAGTGATGAATCCGTAACTATAACACTGGTCAACAAATTTGAACAAACCTGTGTTAATGCCGTGCAAAAGTAGAAATTCATCTTACTCAAAAACTAGACATGACATAAGAAAACAGACTGTAGATTTGAAATTAGCATAAAAATCTAGTCTAGGAAAAGATTACGTCAATTCTGTGGCAACTATTTTAAAGTTCTAGAAAAACATTACGTCAATTCTGTGGCAACTATTTTAAAGTTGATAGTGATGTAAACATTACACCATTATAAAATATTCAAATTAGGGTTAATAACTGATAAATAAATGTTAAGAATATGCAAATCGTGACATTTATCTGAAGCAAATAGTCAAGTAGTCATTATTAAGAAAACGTAATTAGATGTGACATATATTGTATCTAAAATTTGCATAAAATAGCACAAAAAAGCTTAAATTTGCATAAATTTAAATATGCAAATTTCTCAAAACCTGGACCACCTAGAGATAAACGGAAAGCATATTCAGAATCAGCGCCAAAAAAACTGATCTAGAATCAACTAATTTTAGTTCTACGACAAAACCACTGTTGTCCAGTTTAGTGGATAGCAACCAAAAAACCTATATTCTGGTTTGAAAAGACACTGTAAAAAGTACCCGAAAATATTTCCGAACGTCAATGACAGCAAAAGAAACTGTCCTTTTATAAATTTTTCTTTAAAAATCGAGAATATATTGGTTTCTGAGTATATAAATGCTTTTTCGGGATCATAGGTAACTCGGAAGAGGTTATTGTATATCATCGTTTGTAAGTTATACAGTAGAACGCCGATTATCTGAACAAGTCGGGACCGGCACTAGTTCGGATAAATGGACAGACAATTTAAGGGATGTTCCTGACTATACTAAAACCTTTACATTCTATCCAGGCTTAGGACTGGCAGCACCAGTTAGTGCTGACATGTTTATTTTTAACCATTTGGAAAAATGGTTATTGTCCTCGTCAGGGTAGGAAATCAAAAACATATCTGAAGCGTTTTATTAGTTGAATCCCGCATTTTATTCGTTTTCTGATTGATCTATACAGTAATCTGCATTTGTATTTACTTTCAACAGAGATGGATACTTCTGTTGCCACTATGACAAAAAAGTAATAAAAACTACAAAAAAAAAAAATAATAATAACTCAGAAACAAATTGAGATACAGCTTTCAAACAAATTGCAATTAAAAATGCATTTTTTTTCTCTATACGACGATATAAAAAGTAATATTGTGAGATGTTTAGAAGTTTAAAAATGAAATTTCATTTAAAATTGGTCCATGAATATTAATGTTTAATCCATGGCGTACGTAATGTATGACCAGCTCCGTAGAAGTTAAAAAATTTACAGTACCGAAAATTGTAAAACTGAAATTTCTTTTAAAATTTGTTCATGATGGGTCCAGGAATGTTAATGTTTAATCCATGGCGTACGTAAATGTATGATCAACTCCGTGCGATTTTTTATGTCTTAAATTTTAGTCTTTGAAAAAAATCATTTTCCAAATTGTTGTTGTAATTTGTTAAATTGCTTTTTTTTCTGTTTTATTTGTTTGTTTGTTTCCTTTTATCATTTAAAATTTTCTTTTTCTCTTTTATCATTTTCTGAACTCCAGAGATTATAATTTAAGCAAAGTAGTTTTCGACTGCTGCTTGCTTCACAGAAGACGTTCTTTCCAATGCTGCCATGTCTCGAATTCTTCTTAAATACGTTAGTTGAATAGGATCAGCGTTCTTCTGCCGTTCGAGCCATTTCATAGTTATTTCCAAACACTCAAAGACTTCGTTATGTGATGGATCTGACCTGGGTCATTTTCTGAGCATTCGTTTTCATTTTCTGCATTTTCTTTCTCATCTTGAATCTCATCCACAATCTCATCATCATTTAAAATCTGATATTCAGGGTCATTTACGTCACTATTTAACCAGAAGATGAGAGAAATAGGCTGTTTTTGAGAGAAATAGATTGTTCAGATAATTGGAAGTTCGGTTAATTGAAGTTCCGATAATTGGAGTTCCGATAATTGGCGCTCTACTGTGTTACATTTTCTCACATTAATAAAAAACTGTCTTTTTCTTTTTTACAGTATATTATCAAAGTTACATAAAAGCGAAAGTACGCAAAAAATGATTCCGCAGGTTTTCAATATGAAGACTTAAATGCTCGAAGATGTTATTAGTCGAAAAAATACTCAAAAATACGTATACATATTTCTTATTTTTAATGCTTATTTTTAACAATGAATGCAAATAAACAACCTGCCCATCAACTACAAATGATTTAAAAACAATTACAAAAATACAGACAATTTAATTAAACAGTTTAAAAGCACATAAAAATCTTAAAAATTAATAACATTAAACGTTTCGAACTTGTTTAACGTTCCTCATCATTAATGTAAATAAACGCGAATACACAAGAGATGATACAAATTCAACTTGAAGTTGAAAAAATCTGTCAGAAACAAATTTATTTTATTTATTATTAAATTTATATAATCTCTCATGAATTCGTGTTTATTTACATTACTGATGAGGAACTTTAAACAAGTTCTATACGTTTATTGTTTTTATGTTTTAAAGATTTTTATGTGCTTTCAAAATGTTTAATTAACGCATCTGTATTTTTACTTTCTTCTATCTTTACAAGAAGAAATTATTGGATTCGTGAAAATTTTCGACTTTCGGTTTTCGACGGATATACACGTTTAAGTGGTCAGAGATTCCGAAACACATGTTGTTACAAAATGTCTGTCTGTGAGTCTGTCTGTATGTGACACAAATTTTGTAGGCGCTCTATCTCAAGAACTACAGCACGGAATTTAATAAAAATTTATATTCAGTTAATCCCTTATAAAAATGTGTACTGATTAGTTTTTGGTGTAAATCGCTCAACAGGTGGCGCTGCTACGCTGCATTTTTCATGATTTCCCCAATAGTTCAACCTCCAGAACTAATGCACGGATTTTCATCAAACTTCACATTCAGTTAGTCCTTGATATGGATTGAAGTTCTATATATTTTGGTGTAAACTGCTCAACAGGTGGCGCTGCTATGCTGCATTTTTTGAAATTTCCGCAATAGATTTCCGCAACAATTTCTCAAGAACTAATGCTTGGATTTTCAACAAACTTCAGATTCAGGTATACCTTGATATGAATTAGTTCTGTTTATGTTTTGGTGCAAATCGCTTAACAGCTGCTATGCTGCATTTTTCAGAATTTCCACAATAGCTCTACCTCAATAACTAATGCACGAATTTTCATCAAACTTCAGATTCAGGTATACCTTAATATCAGTTAGTGCTGTTTATGTTTTGCTGTAAATCGCTCAACAGGTGGTACTGCTATGCTACATTTTTCAAAATTTCCGCTATAGCTCTATCTCGATAACTAATGCACGAATTTTCATCAAACTTCAAATTCAGATATACTTTGATATGAATTGGTGCTAAATTGATGTAATTTCTTGTACTATTTAAATAATTTAATTGACGTGATTTATATTGAAGAATGTTTTGTGATGGCCGCAACATAATAGTTGTAACTGTTTTTAGTTAATTGTAAACAGATGAAATATCTTTTTTCACTTTAAATTCAAATGACTTATCTGAGTGGCATATAAATTCTGAACTAGTTCCTGAAAGCCCCTTCATTCAAAAATGTCTGGCAACAAGAATAAAAACAACAAAAGAAACGAAAAACTTTAACGTAAATTTCTTTATGTGAGAAAAATTTGCGTGAAACTTTTTATAAAACTCATTAAATTTGCTGAAGGTAGATCATTTAGCGAGTCTTCCAAAGTAAAGTTTTGCCTCTTAGTCACTTTAGACTTATAACGACATTACAAAGGTAATAACAGGGATTCAGTAAAAATGCTAGTCAAAGTGCAAAACGTTGTTTTAATGAAATGCGTCACTTTCACTTTTCAGAAGATAGGAAAGGAGCTTATTCGAGATTCTTAATGATATGAGTCTTAGAAATAGGTATGTAAAGTATAGAAAGGTTACTTGGATAAAGTTTTAACAAGGTCCTTTTGTTTATTGTATAATATTCTTAGAGATAAAAGTAAAAGATTACTTTCACAAAAATTATTTTTTGATTTATTTATATAACCACAGTAGCTTCTTTCATGTATTTTGAAAGAGTAAAAAATATATGGTAAAATCATACGGTAAAAGAATACGATAAAAGTATAAGGTAAAAGATTTTACAGGCATATAAAAAATAATAAGACGAAATAAATTGTAATACTGGCACTTTATATTTACGTGGCAGAAGTGTTAATATTAATAGATATTTTTTAATTTTTAAATTATCTTCATCCAGCTAATTAAGAATTATCTTTATACTTAAATTCACGGAGATTTGTTCCTTACTTGTATGGCTATAGACATGCATATCATATACTTATCTTACACACTTACGTAAATCTTATATAGTACTTATATCCCTCTTAGAATAATACTTACATCCATCTTATTGCGCACATACATACATGCAACAGCATTCAGTACATACAAAAGATGTAATAACTCTTTATTTAACAAGTGTAAGTGATAGTGATTAACAAATAATGTTCCTCAACCCTAATCTACAACGCAGCACTCGCTACAATCGTGTGTTTTCCATGATTGAAGTGCTTTATCAGAAATAAAATTGTTTTTCCAGTGATAGAAAACTATAATAAATTCTGTCGGTTAATTAGCCGTTAAATATATCTATATCTATATCTATCTATCTATCTATCTATCTATCTATATATTTAAAAGATTGCTAAAACATTTAGCTGCCAAAGTATAAGATACCAATATTAAGGACAAATTATTTCAAAATGAATTTTCATTCAAAATGAAAAGATATCATAATAAAAAACATCATAAAAAGCTTACATTCAATATACGTTTATGCTAATACGTTTAATGCTTTCTCAAAAGCCCTATCATTAAAAAGGTCTGTCAAAATGAACAACAACGAAAAGAAAAAAATCTTTAATCTAAAATTTATTGAGTGAAAAACTGTGCGTAAAATTTTTAAAAACCATTGATCGGAAAATTTGCCGAGGGTACATCATTTTATAATTCTTGCAAATTGTGGTTTTGTCTTTTAGTCACCCTATAGTTATAAAAACATTACAAAGATAATAACAAGGGTTCGGAAGTTTTAGTAACAAGGTTCGTACGCTTCAACTATTTTCAAAGACCTTTTACCAGAATTTTCGTAAAGTAATATTTGCCTTATTTAATAAAATAAAAATCTATCTTCAGATATAGCGATCAGCACTTTACGAAATTTCTGGTACTAAAACACATAAAATCCCCTGAATTCCTTGATGCGTACGAACCCTGTAGTAAGGTTGCATAACCGTGTTATAATGGAATAAGCCACTTTCTCTTTTCAGAAATCAGAAAAAGCTGTCTTATTTGAGTATTTTGAATGATATCAGTCTTAGAAATATGTATGTATAGTATAGCGTAGAAAAGTTACTTCTATAAACTTCTAACAAGTTACATAAATTATTAGGTAAAAACAAAAATTCCATTTAAAATTAACTAAAAGTATTTTATTAAAATATATACATTGTACAATTAAAATATCAAAACCAAGTACTTTCGAGCATCTGACGTACTCATCATCTGGGTTAAAATCTTTAAGAACCAGAGATAGGAGTTTATTTATTTATACTTAATGGGCTGTTCCAAAATTCAAACTAAAAATGGGGGAAGGTTATGTCGTTTGGATGGTTGTGGCGTATGATACATTATCATACCCATTCCCAAGTTTTGGTATAGTATGCCAAGAAAAACATGAACTCTCTCAACACTTCAGTTTGAATTTTGGAACAGTTTAAACAACATATCTGTCATTTCATAGATTTGGTATAATTTGCTAGGAATAACATGAACTCACTCTCCACTTCAGTATATGCATTCAATGTTTATCTTCAAAATCACGTCTAATTTTTTATATGCACTCTAAATTAAAATGTCTGAAATTCAGACACTTAAGTGTCTGAAATGGAGTGTTCAATTTTCAGACATTTTAAAATGTCTGAATTTTTTCAGACACTTTTTGCGTCTGAATTTCAGACACTTCAAACGTCTGAATCGCATCCATTTTTTTGTAAGCATCATACGTAGCCATGTTTGACCACGTTGAATCCTGGAAAAATATTTGGCTGTGGTCCTGCCCCCCCCCCCCCCAATACAGCCTGTTTTTTTGGTGCTCTCAGTTTTGGTATACAATTTTCGTTACGTTGATAATTTAAATCTTTTACGACATTGTACTGATTATAATCAATATCGTGAACTTCAGGAGTAGAACAAGATT
This sequence comes from Maratus speciosus, assembly GCA_963932465.1. Classification (NCBI taxonomy): domain Eukaryota; kingdom Metazoa; phylum Arthropoda; class Arachnida; order Araneae; family Salticidae; genus Maratus; species Maratus speciosus. The sequence goes on from OZ010790.1 coordinate 468,539,140, forward strand.
AAAAAACAAAAAATATTTATCTAAATATTAGATTTTTTAAAATTTATTTTGTTTTTAACCTTGTTTTACTTTAAAAGTTCAAAATATTGATTATAATCAGTACAATTTCGAAACAGATTTAAAATATAAGCTTTACAAATATTGCACATCAAATTTGGGGGCACTACAGTCGTAGGGGGACGGGGCACTTCCCAGTTTGCCCTTCCTTTAATCAAGAAGTACTTTTGCAAAAAACGCAACCCTGCATTATAGTTGTCTAAATTGAGATGTCCGGTATTCGGGAGTATCCGTTGTGGAGGTTAATGGAGATTCTCGAATAGCGAACACCTCTATTTAACGAATACTTTTTTAATCAGCAGACATACATATTTGTATATTTTTACCTCAAAAAAGTAGACATCTCCAATTATCGGACAAATTCCGCGGTCCCGAAGTGTTCGCTATTAAGGGCTTTTAAGGTACATAGATAAATATATATATATATTTTATAATCTTGTCCTACTCTAAAAGTTCAAAATATTTATTATACTCGGTTGAATGTGGAAAAAGATTTAAAATATCAGATGTACGAAAATTGCAAAAATCCCACCCCCCACCCCCCCCAAAAAAAATTAAAATATAAAAAAATATATTGCCACATAGGCAATTTTACATATACATCACTTGATAATCACAACAGCCATTTAACTATGAATAATGAAAATAAATAAATAAATATTCTACTTTAATAACATTGGGGAAAAAATGACTTTGGTATTTTGTTAAATATATTTGCGTTTTTAAACTTGTCCTACTCTAAAAGTTCAAAACTTTCATTATAATCAGTGCAAGATTTAAGATATCAGCTTTACAAAAATTCATGCAAAATCCCCCCCTCCCCCCCCCCCCAAAAAAATGAAAATACTTATTTAAAAATTATGTTTTTAAAAAATTTATCTTTCCACATGGACAAGTTTTTATGTAGATCAGAGGGTACTCACAAAAGCTATTCAACTATCAATAAAAACAAATAAGTACATATTCTATATTAAAAACATGAGGAAAAAATAACTTATGATTTCCAAACTTCTTTCGTCTTAAATATATACAGTAACATCTGTCATTTTTGTATTTTTCGTATAAGTGCATATAAATAAAGTTACCACAATTTTAAATACGAAATCTAGTTAGAGGTTTTTACTTTTTCCCATTATAAATTTCAAATTACTTTTTTATTAAAAATAATAAAAAAATCAGTATTAGAGTTGATTGCAAATCAAATACATATGTATTTTTACAGGCAGGTTCATATAATAGACCAGTCTCATTTACTTTATTTATCTTTTTTTAATCTGCGGTTTTATGCCAGGAAGTAAGAAAGCATTAGGTCAACTTTCAAAGTTTTTTTTTTTCTTTACTTCCTTGTGGCCGTGATTTACTGCGAGATAAAAATTATCCATTTGAAACTAAGAACTGACATTGAATATATAATTCGTAATAAAAAAGAACGTCATAAGTTTAAAAATATATACTTCTAGAATTAGTGGGGTTTTTTGCGAACAGATTCAAAACTAATTAAATTTCATGCAGGATTTTGTTTAGTACAATAAATAAAATCATAAAATACACTAATTTTACTACTATAAAGAAACTTACTTGAGTTGCTGCAAGGGGTAAGAAATATTCCTCGATTTGAAATTTTAAAAACTACCACAACCACAGTGAGGGAGAAAGACTTTCATCAGTTTAAAAGGTAATCCCATAATACATCCGACTAGCCATATTTAAAGGATGAGATGTTTCATCCTAAAAACAGGACCCGCCAGACAAAAGTTTCTTTTTTTTGCCAGTTTCGACAGGACGAAGATGAATAACACAATATTATTGATATAAATTGATACGAGTTAACACTAAGCCCATTGCACACGCTTTGTAGAATTTCCGGGTGTAATCTTCAACCGCCGTCTACTTCTGTTCTGTGTCTATCCCGCCCTTGTATCGACGACAGCTTCTAAGAGACATTTGATGTCGAGCACACACGTCAGATGTATGTATTCAATAAATAAATACTCCAAGTTAATACGAATTAAAATCACAGTACTTCACATTTCGCAAAAAACGAATTAAAATACACGCGTACATAAAAACAAACTTTGTTTGAATTACAACGTATACCACTTCGAACGAAGACATCTAAAACGCATGCGCAACTGGGAGTGCTAGTGCCCCCTGGTGGTTATTGCGTCGGAAGAATCAAAACATCTTAAATTAAGACACGTTTAAAGCAATGAAGTGTCTTAAAATAAGACGTTTGCGGATATTTTAGACATTATTCTCAGTTCGTTTACACCATGGTCATAGTAAGACGCTTATGTATCTTAAATTAAGACATCTATAGTGTCTTAATTTTCAGATTAAGACACTTAAGTGTCTAAAATTCTTTTTCAGTCACATATGTGTCTAAATTTAAGACGCTTCTATTTGCAGTGTGCATTCAGTGTTTATCTTGAAAATTACGCTTCATTTTTTATATGCATTCACTGTTTATCTTGTAAATCGCGCCTCATTTTTCATATGCATTCCATGTCTGTCTTGAAAATCACGTCTCTTTTTTACAAGCATTCAATATTTATCTTGAAAATCACACCTCATATTTCATATGCATTCAATGTTTATTTTGAAAATCACGCCTACTTTTTTATATGCATTCATTATTTATCTTGAAAATAACACCTAATTTTTTATATGCATTTAACGTTTATCTTGAAAATCACTCTTTGTTTCATAACTGCAATTAATTATTTTTCCAAAAAAATTCCTCTAAAATACGTGAACGTAACGTAGTCATCAAACCCGACCGCTTTGATTTACGCTTAAAAGAAAGGGCGAGCTTGTGAATTTATTTAGAAAAACTATGATTTTTTGCTCTGTTTCTTTTTTAAGATGTGGTTAATAGTATATAAGAAAACCAAGCATTACTTAACCCCTTATTTCTCGCTTCCGTGATATTCACGGACTGGGTCTTTTATTCAGATTGTTTGATTCCCACCAGTTTTATAAAATAGTGCAATTGGCTTTATTATGACATCATTTTACCTGTCATTAAATAAGGTGAATATTTCTCTTTCAAAAAAGTAGTGCCAATAAGCAATATGATTTTTTAAACCGTAATTTAATGCGACTGTTAAAGGGTTAAAATATCGTTTTAGAATTTCTAAATTTTCTTCTCAACGTATAATTACAAGTTAATTAATATTATACTATTAATTGGTAAACACATACATTTTTAATTATTACACGCTATTTTTTTTTATTAATCTATTGCGACTCAACAACTCCGATATGAATTATTTTTACTCAGGTGCTAGAATACACCATTTTAAGCATGTAAAAATAATAACAAAATGTAGAACATAAAAAAAAATATACAGTCGTGGCCAAAAGTTTAGGACCACCGTGCAGAAACTGGCGTTTTAAAAATTGAAACCACTGATAACGTCATAAATCAAATCGATTTTCGTCAGATGGCATCATTCCGTCTGACAGTGGAGTTACTGTAGTCGCTTTTCGTTTGAACTTTGAGTAATAAATGTCGCAGACGCAATTTATTGTCTGGATCTTAAATTTCAGTGGTGGTCCTAAACTTATGGCCACGACTGTATATTGACAAGAAGGTACTTTTTCACATCGGCAATAAGCAGAACTTTACCTACTTTTAGGTATATTTCGTATGAAATACTACCTATTGGGATCTCCCCTATATTGGAATTTCGGAACATTTTTTTTTGCAGATTTACACCGACCGTGACCCCTAGAATCCAAAACCACCCCCAGTAAAAAACTTTATCTATCTATATAATATATTTATCACTTTTTTATGGACACGATAACTTCCATAATTCTGCACAAATCTTTTTCAAACTGATGCAAGTTCATTAATGGGCAAAATCGGACCAAGGAGGTGGAAATAGGGAGGGGTTTTGTGAAAAACGAAAAAACCCCATAACTTCTTAATTATAATACACATCGACTCAGTTTAAAGTTATTATTACTTCTAAAAAATGGGCCAAAAAGACACATGACAGATTTTTGATAAAACTAAAATGGGCTCAAGGGGCGAAAAAAATAATGTTTTGGAGAGAAAAAAAATTATAACTTCGTCAATTCTCAAGATATCAAATACAATTAAATTTACTATAAATTGTCTTAGAATTATATACAACTTTTATATTGACAAGTTTTTGATAAGGCCAATTCTTACCAGGAAAAAAAAAGGGTGGGTTGAAGAAGAAAAAACCCATAACTTCGTCAATTCACAAGATACCCAATCAGCATGAATTTATTTTATATCTTCTTAATATTACCTACAACTTTTATATTGACAACTTTTTGATAGGACAATTCTTACAGCAAAAATAAATTAAAAATACCTAGAGGTTGAAGAAAGAAATATCGTATTAAGGATGTACTCTAATCCAAACGGCTTATTTTCTGACTCATTTTTAAATTAATTTTTGCTTTCAAACGCATCCAATTGGGGTTCTCTTATGCAGAAACTATATAATGTGCCGTAATGACCGATTTTTTGATAGAGACAGAATATATTTAAAAGAATGTTGTCAAAGTAGGCATTTTGAACCGATTTTCTCGAAGCGAATTATGAATTCATGAAATTCTTTATCTTCTAAAGCATTTTCCGTGAATTGTTTAAACTACATTAGAAGATTTACATAATCATTTAATAAGTTTTAGAAGGATTTTAGAAAGATTAATTAAATTTGAATTTATAAGGATTTTGTGCAATATTTATAACCCCACTCAAATCTTTTATTTTAAATACTTTTCTTAGTATTTTATAGAATTAGGAAATGTACAAATATAATGTTCTTACAATAGAAATATTTCCGAATTGAAAAATTCTCTCCTCCCTCACCAACCTCAAGAAAGCTGAAAAGATGCAAAGGTAAAAGAAATCATCCTTTTAAAAACAGTTTTGTTTTGTGTAACCAATAGTGCTTTTGAAACAAGATAAATTAATGTATCTATAACTCATTCTAAACTGTATTACAACTAATTGATGTATTAAATCAATTTTATAACAATATATTTTAATGGTACTTATAAGTACCGTCAGTAGATAAAAGGTTAAGTGACATTGATTTTTAGGTATGTTGCGGATAAGTAACACCGTGATACAAAGTGTTATTTTTTTCATTTTAGTGTTTAAAATTGAATCTCAATTATATTTGATAATCCAAATATCACTGCAAATATTTGAATTATAAAGGACAAACACGTCTGTACGTAAAGCTGATGTCAATTTGACGTTGGAAACAGCAGACGATTAGATTTCACTGTTACAACAGTTTTCTTTAACTGGGCACATTTTCAATTTTTGCAACTTCGAATAGAAAAAGAAATTTGCTTTCAAATGCAATTCGTTTAAAAACTGCATCGTAATTTGTTTGAAAACTGTATCGTAGTTTACACATTTCTTATGGTTTTTAAAATAATTTTCAAGCTTGAATGTTTTATTATTTATTTATTTCTATCTCGCGCAGACGATTATAGAACATAAGTCCAGAACATAAATCCGTTTGCACTTAAAATAAAATAGATAGTTCGACATTTGTTTCCGGCTTATATTCCATAACGAAATTAGAACTTCATCGGTAAATAAAAAAAGCAATGAAAAATAAATAAAACACAAATTTAAGACATGTAATTCAACTACGCTCTTAACCCTTTATTTACTGTCGGTATTTAAAAGCATCATTAAAACAACTTGTTATAAAATTCACTTAATACATCGATTAGTAGTAATATAGTTTAAAATGAGTTATAGATGCATTACTTTATCTTGTTCCAAAAGCATTGTTAGTGACACAAAACAAAAATATTTTTAAAAGGATGATTTCTTTTGCCTTTGGAGCTTTTTATCTTTCTTGGCGTTTGGGAGGGAGGGGGGGGGGGGTATTTTTCAGTTCGGAAATACTTCTATATTTCTGTTGTAAGAACATTATATTTGTGCCTTTCCTAATTCTACAAAATGCTAAGCAAAACATTTAAAATAAAGGATTTGAGTGGGGTTATAAATATTGCACAAAATCCCTATAAAATCAAATTTAATTAATCATTCTAAAATTTATTAAATGATTATGTAAATCTTTTAACGTAGTTTAAACAATTTGTCTTTTTAAATAAATTTCAAAATCTTATTTGTGATACCTTATTGATATTTTTCGAATAATTTTTTTTTGTGTGTGTGTGTTTTTAGTGGGCAAAATGTAAATAAATAAATAAATAAATAAATGAAAATAAATAAATGTAAAAAAATTATCAAAGTTTTCAGAGTCGAGAATGTGTTTCACCTATATTCTGTAACCCTGGAAGGCCGGGTTGGATATTCACGTTTTACTAAAAGTTCTAATAAAATCAGCTAAATAAGTCAGTTTTAATGAACGAAACCTTTCTAAAATTTTAAATTCTTATATTTACCTCAACTTGTTTTTTGTATGTAAAGATAGAATTTTGTAGTCTATTTTTGACTCGCTACCTGATATGCTAGAATTATACAAAATATGTACAAAGGTGTGTTTCCGATGGCAATACAGCATTTTAACATTTTTAGAATTTAATTATAAATTAATAACTTAATTTTAAGGCATTTTACCTTTAACCCACCACGGGTGTGAAATTATAAAACATTCTTTATGGTTACATTTGTATACAAGTTAAAACAAAATGGATTTAATAATGAGCCAAAAAAGGCCAACTGGCTGTGAAGTTGCAGCAACGAGATATTTTTAACATTATAAAGTAACAAATATAAATAAAAAATAATGAGTGTAACATATTTCTTAAAAAAAAAAACTTCTTTTTTTTAATTAATATTTTCATATTAATTAAATTATAGTTATAACTTGAGAAATCAAAGCAGAATATAAAGTAAGCGTCCTATCTTAAATGGGAGAGGTAACCGCAAAATTAAAGACGAGGTCATATCAATCAAGGTCACACGCCACGTAGTGGACGGGGTTGAACTACAGGAATATACCAAACTGTTTTCTGCTTTGTAGATAATCTATTAATTGTAGATCTATGCAGTGTTGCCAGATTGGGGACTTTTTTAATTCAGATTATTTGATCGCACCACTTTTTTAAAATAGTATAATTCGCCTTATTTTTCAGCATTTTTAATCTATTTATAAATAGGCCGAATATTTCTATTAAAAAAAAAAAAAAAAAAAAAAAAAAAAAAAAAAAAAACGGTGACCATCAACAATCTGGGGACAAAAAAACCCAATCTGGCAAAACTGGATCTATGAAATAACTGCGCAAGCGTAAAACGTCGTGTTTTCATTTATTTGTAGTATTTATATTCTGACAGTATAGAGTATTCTATTCATTTTCTTTCTTGATTATTTAATTTATTTATTATAGATAATTATTTAAATAAAAACAGCTCTTTTTAGAACTAATATTTGGTAAAATGGCAAAATGTTGGCCATCTAATAGCTGTAGTTTTCGAAATTGTAAGAAAATTCCTTTTCTAATGGAATTCATCTCTGTCCTTTTCCATAGAGTAAAAGAAGTTAGTTATGTGTTTTTATTTTAATTTATAAAAAAAGATAAAATATTATTTAATATGTATTATCAAATGTTGCTATTTAAATACGCTCGATTTTAACCCGGGAGGACGCGCGCCGGGCCTGATAGACCCAGAGTGCGTATGATTTTTACAATTGTCACTACTATCTTTTTAAAAGTAATCTTCAACTTGTTTTATCGCAAAATTTTTAACAACTCCGACTAAATAAGGTGACGATTATTATTTGTATTTATTGGTGACAAAATTTGTAAGTAGTTAATATCCAGCAAAGAAAGAAACAGTGGGCCATCAGCTGGAAAAAAGATGGCAATCAGCAGTGCCATCAGCGGTAAAGTGCAAAGGTGCCATTACATAAACCTGTCGAAAAGTGTCCAAGCCGAATGCAGCTGGCCCACCAGTGATGACCAACAGCAGGCCAGTATTGGTATGCCATCACATTACTTCAATCCGGCACTTTTCCTGCAGTGCTAGCACCTATCCCACTGCTATTCCTTTGCTGGCCCAGCACTTTCCCTTACAAAAATTTCTTATAGAATTCTATAAAATACAAAGTATTATGGCACTTTTTTCTATAAGCTAGTTTCACCAAGAGCTATAGAAGTGTCTATAATAGAGATGTCTACAGAAATATTTGAACTTCCAGCGGTTTCCATGTGTCACACTCCCAAGTACTAACCGCGCTCGATGCTGCTTGGTTTTCGTGATCGGACATGAACAAGTGCTTTCAGCGTACACTACGACTGCTCGTAGTTTTCAAGCTCTCATTACACTACTTCAAGTTTGTTTCTTTTGTGATTTACGTTCCCAATCATTAAACTGTTATAGAAATTATTCTATTGTATAGAAATCCTATGTATTTTATACGCTGTTTTTTTTTTTATTATTATTGATTCTGAACTGTGTAAATTATGAAAACCGAAATCTTTTGTAACCTAGTAAAACCAGATTTAAGGAGAAAAAAAAGTGTGTTGAAATAAAGAATTTATTTATTTATTCATTTACTTATTTATTTTGTTGGTGGCAGTGGTGCTATATTTTTTACAGTTTCAAAAGAAAAATAGCTTCACAGCTTAAATTGTGTTAAGATATTCATTTCAGATTTGTGTTTAAATACTCAATATCTTCGATATTCGCAGCGCGACCTAGCGTAAGGGTTCCCAGCAACAATACTGCAAAAGTTCGTGCACTTCCATGTAGTGGTGGGCCAGCGCATGAGATAAAATGGATGCCCACCAGAATTTTATCTGATGATTTCCAACAGCAAAGTTAACTGAAGCTGTCCAGCAGTGGTCATGCAGTGGTAGACCATCAACCAGCACTTTTCCATCATTGCCAGCACCTGTCTTGCTGATGGCCAGCAATTTCCTCTTTGGTGGATATGTAAAGATAGACTTTTAAAGTCTCATTTTTTGCTAGATTCTTACGTGCTAAAGTTATAAAAAATGATATACACTGTTGTATTCCCGATGAGAAAACAACGTTTATGAATGTTTTGAATATGTATACAACTTAATTATAAATAAAATATTCAATTTTAAGTCTTTTTTTTCGCTTCTTGAGCGCAGAAGATAAGTTCCCAATATTCTCTTGAAAGCATTGCACTCATGTTATCTAACTAACAAATATTTCATTCATTTAATTTAAAACTCATTTTATTTTATATCCGGAATCACTTTAATTTAAAATGAATGCATTAAATGTTGCACTATTAAACAAGCAAGTATTGTTCATTTATTTGTTTAAATATTTAGCGATCCTAGACAATAGCTTCAATAATTATCCTAAAATCGCTAGATTATATATATATATATATATATTGATTTTTTTTTTTTTTTTTTGAAACAGACATAGCTATTTAGAGAATCCCTGTTCAAAATTCAATCACGAATTTCAAATCGTTACTTCCTTATGGAAGGTGAATCTTGTTTACTAGATTCATTACAAAATATTTTTGTTACAGCTTGTTTTGATAAAAATATGTGTATTTAAAAAAAAGTCGCAATGTTATTTTTGTTTCAGGGCAAAAAGGCAATAATGTTTTCGTAGCATTAGTGCTTTTTTTCCGAAATTAAAATGATATTGTGACTATTTTTTTTAGAATGTACATAATTTTATCAAAACAAACTGTAACAAAAATAGTTTGCAATAAATCTGGTAAACAAGATTAATCTTCCATACTTGAATAAAGATTCAGAAAATATGTGCAAGAGATGCGCAGATAGTAGATATTCTGTCATATATGACGTCATACTAAAAAACCGCGTTTTTGCGTTATCAACTTCGTCCAGAAGATGGCGAATCTGATGGCATCTGTGTCAATTTACGACAGATTCCAGCATGTGGTTTTGTGAGATATCAATCTAGAAATCCTAAAAAGATAGTTTAAATATTTTTTTTCTTTCCCACAGCCATATATTGAAAAAAGAAACAGAGCAAAAATTATTTTTTTTAAATAAATTCACTAGCTCGTGCTGTCTATCAAACGTAAAAAAAAAAAAAAAAAAAAAAAAAAAAAAAGCTATGAATTTTCCATAATCGTGTTCGGTGCCCACATCATATTAATGTATTGTAACGGCATTTTTCCAAAAAATAATAAATTTCAGTCTTGATTTTCAAGATAAACATGGAATGCTTATCAAAGCGTGTATTTAAAATAATAATTATAATAATGAAATATTCAAGAAATGAAAGTAATAAAAACTAAAGAGTAATCTTTGATAATCCCAATCCACAACACTCGCTACAACAATATGTTTTTTGTGGTCGATGTGCTTTTATAAAAAAATGATATGATGCTTTTCCAGCGAAATAAAGCAAAGATCAACTCTGCCGCTTAATTAGCCTCTAACGTCTAACCTATACATGAGCTATCTGAATGGCATGAGATATGTTTAACTATTCCTTAAAAGCCCTTCGTTGAAAAGATCTGGCAAGAAGAATGGATAATAAGAAGAAAACTCTTAGAAAGCCCATTAAATTTTCTAAAGGTAATAATTTAACAATCCTTGCAAACTACAGGTTTGCTTTTCAGTCATCCTCTAGTTATAACGATGTTAAACGATTATAACAAGAGTTGAGAACTTTTAATAATAATTAAATGCGTCACTTCAACATGGCTGTCTGAATTGGGATTTTTAATGATATCAGTTCTTAGAAACAGACATGTAAAGTCTAGAAAGTCTATTTCGATAAATTTTTAACAAGGTTCTTTTGTCTTTTCTTTAAAATTTATTAAAGTAAAAGATTGCCTTTCACTTTGCTGGTTTCAGTTTTCTTAATATTATGAAGACGGATTCTTTTATACATTTTAAAATCAGTTTAAAAATATAAGATTTTACAGACATTTAAAAGAGTAAAAATAAAAAAAAACTTGACCTAATTTACCGGAAATAAAATTACTGTACCATGTATCGATTATATCACGCCTCATTATTTTATTCTATTTTTGATTAAATTGCACAGTTCATAGATATTCGTATTTAATAATTCTTACTAGAACATTATATATTTTTAAAGATTCATTTTTTGAATGGTTTCATGTAAATTTTATCACGAAAAAAAAATTAATTTATGAAATTTAAAATTCCGTCTTACCTTAAAAGTATTCTATATATTTTTCCATCTAATATAATTTTACAAATCTAGTTTACCTAATTCTTCCCTGACTTAAAAATATTCCAGACATTGATTTTATTCTATTTTTTATTAAATAGCCAAGTTCATACATCTTTGTATTTAATCATTCTTACAAGCACATTATATATTTTTAAAGATTCATTCTCTGAATGGTTTCATGTAAATTTTATTATGAAAAAATATGTTACGAAATTTAAAATTCCGCCCTAAGTTATGCTATATATTTTTTTTTTTACCATTTATTGTAATTTTACAAACGTAGTTTATTTAATTCTTCCCTGTCTTAAAAATATTCCAATCATTCATTTTACCTTACTTCCAAATTCATCTAAATGCGAACTTTAATATTTTATTTTGCATTTCAAAATCCTACTTAAAAACACTTCACGTATTATTATTTTAGTTTCAAGGTCTTATAATTTTTATTTCAATATTAAACGCCCATATGAATTTCACTAAATTATTTGTTCTGCAAATCTCATTTTTAATTTACTTTTTTTTTGTGTGTGTGTGTATTCCAAAAACTTCACACGCGCTTTATCTTAAATACATCAGTATGCCTTTTTTCCTACGCAGGCGGAAATTTTAGTCCGTCTTTTTACGCTTTCTCATTTGCCAAGAGAAGTTTCTGCATTGCAGTAAACATTTGTGCGCATGCAGTATTTATTGAGCTGCATGAGCTACGGTGCTAGATTTTTGTGTGCTCTTATATTATTAAAATAATCGCGTTACCAGGAAGTTTAATTTATTACAGTATGGAATAGCTTTTATAACACCTTTCAACCCGGGAGAACTTGCTGCATGAGATTTTCTCTGACCGTCGCACTTCTTTTAAGACTCTTATTTAAACAATTTTTCATTGTAATTAAAATTTAAAAATGTTATTTCAATTATTTTACCTATTTGTGAGTAAATGTACTAAGCCAAAAAAAAAAAAATATGATATTAAGCGAATGTTAAGTAAAAGAAAAGCAGTTGGGAACCGTGAGAGAAATTCTCATTAGCGAGTTCTCCCGGGTTAACATCTAGTGAAAAGTGCTGCCTGAATTTGTACTTGCGTGGAATATCAACTGGCGCTATGCTGTGGCTCATAGCTGTAGTATGTTGGTTTTAAAAGGTGTGCAGAAAGACCGCTGTGAATTATTTTAACTCGAAAATAAATATTTTTCCTTAAATGGATGTCTGACTGCGAGTTATTTCTGGAAAAAAACCCGAGGATTTCGGTCCTTACCACCTTTCTCAAAAAAAAAAAAAAAAAAAAAAATCGACGGCTGTGTTTAACATCAACGTCAAACTAATACAAAATACTGCTAGCGATTCATTTCTGTTTAAGAATGTCTTTAGTTCGTGAGTGTCGACTGACATACAGAGAAAAAAGAAACGATATAAAACTGGTGCAGATGGACTTTACCATTGAATGCTGAATAGAGTTTTTTATGAAGCCTGCAATTTTGTTAGTGGTAGTTAGAATGTTCTTCGAGATCACTAGAAGTCTGCTAAAACCATGCCTATTATTGATACACTCCTCGTAACATATATATATATATATATGCTTATCTGCGGACTTTTTTTTTAAAGCAAATGCTTATGCTATTTGGTTATGGTCAATGATTCTCAAATTTTATTCTTATGTAATCTACCTGAGAGTTGGAAAATCTTTTGTGAACTACGTAATGTGCAGATATCTAGAGACTTTTGTATAAACTGCACTACGAAAAAGACGAACTTTTGAACAAAACATGCACATAGAAACAGTAATAGGTATAGCCTTAGTGAAAATAATAATAATGATATTGCAGTATAATCATAAAACAAAACCTTCTATTACGTTACAGGAAAATATACTCGTACGTTTACCAATAAATATATTATTAAAAAATATTTTTTAAAAGTCAATGCTATTTCTAACACTGTTACACACAAACAAGAGAGTCTATATAAAGGTAAAACTTAATTTTAACTTCAAATCACTCGCTTACTCAAGCTTTAATAAAATAGTGTTGTTTATTTTTTATTTATTCACATTTTTATCATTTAGAAATGTAGCATATTGCTATGGTACATATATTTTTATTATAGCCGATAACATATATTTTGATAAACTGGCCAATCATTCCGAGACTCACCAAAACATTGTTTCCTCTCATCAGTTTGCGAATCGCTGATTTATTGTTATATTGAGAATTGACAGAATTCTAAAAATCGATATTCCGGTTTTGAAAAACTGATTAATACACTGTAAGAGCTACTGGGGTATGTTTCCTAAACTCATTGGCAACAAAAGAACTAGTTTTATAAATTTTGTTTAAAATCTCCAAAATATAGTTGCTTCTGAGGATCCTAAAGATAAAGAAATTTTTTTCAGAATCATGGGTAACTCGATAGAGGTTATTGTATTTTTTTTTATTCGTGACTATTTTATGTTTTAGTAGATAAAGGAATATTTGCCTTTTTCTACGATGTTCGAGACGTATGGTCAATCTCTAGAATAAAAGATACGTTTGAGCAGATGGAAGTAAATCAAAATGTTCACAAGCAACGTTAGGGAAGACCACGGTCATCGAATGTCATCTCAAAGGAAAATATATTTGCGGTAGGTCGATATTTGCGATCCATTACTTCACGTAGTCAAATATTTTCTGCACCAGATCGGCCATTTGTTTGAACACAGGAGTTAATTTTATAAAACGTCCCTTATAGACCGGGCAGCACAGAAATCACCTCATCGAGTTCACGGATGAAATTCTAGGATCAGTTACATATTAAAATGCAATCGGTATGAAACGGCACCAAAAGGTATGAAAACATGGAGGACTGGGAACAGGAAAACACTATGGTAAACCGACGAGTCAACCGCTAAAATAGGGGTTTCAGGTGTATTCCACCAAGATATGACTTGGCAGACCGATTGCCTTTTAATATGAGAATCAAGATTTAACTAATCGAAGAATTTCACCAGTGAACTCGACGAGGTGATTATCTGCACTGCCGCTTCCCTGTCTATTATTGTAGCACCATATCAGAACTCCAAATGGAATCTGTGCTAATTAAAATTCATGCTTAATTCATTTTAATTGTGTATACATTTTTGAGACAACCTGTTATATTAGGAATGTGATTGAAATTTATTTGGGTATCTTTATAAGCGACTCACCCTTTTACGACTTTTGTTTAGACCTCCAGATTTTTTTTTAAAGTTATTTTCGATTCTTATGCATTATGAAAAGTGTAAGTTTTGATTAATATATATATCTTTTTAATTAAAAGTAATTACTTGTATAATTACTAATTACCTTTCATAACAATTTATATATTTAAATGTAGTGTTGGAACAAGTTAAAAAAGGACAAAAAGTTATTTCGTTTGTAAACAATTTTGAGAAAATGTGTCATAATAATTTGTAATTTTTGTTAAAAAAAATTAAACTAAGACGACGTGAGAAAGTAATATTAATTCTTAAAAGAAATTGTTATACACGGAATGTCTTTCATTCAGTTAGCTAAAAATATTTAAAGTTAATTAGAATTTTAGGATGCAATGAATACATCAAGATTCATCAAAGCTTTTCTTTTCAGCGTAATAATTTCTATTTCTATTGGTGATATCACTTACGCGGCTATTGAAATGAATACTAATGGCCTTGCAAGACTTTGTATGAAATCTAGAACCCCATTAGGTGATATCTCCAGTAGGGGATATCACGCACTAAAGCCTCATAATAAGATAGGGTAAAAACTTATTCCGTAAGATAATTCCTCTCAATATTTTGTGGTAGGAAAGAATATGTATATTTTTTGTATGGAGTAGTATTATTTTTGCCAAATAGATGAAGTTCTATCACAATATATAGCCATATTCAAATAAAATGTTTAAGATTTAATGCCGTAAAAAAAAATTATTAGAAAATGAAATGTTTTATTATTTTCTAAGTAATTGAAGCATTATTACTTTAAAATAAAATCTACATAATGCAGAATTAATATTTTTCAATGATATATTCGATGATTTTTTCCATTTTTCATATGCATTTGTAATTTTCTGTTATACATTCTGATGACGACTCAATAAAAGAGTTGAAACATGTAAATATAGATTTTTAATTTACTTTTAATGTGTTTTTATAACGGTTTTAAGCAAATAAATATTTTAATATTGTAATACAAAAAGAAATGTGCTTCACTACCATATGGATTTGCTAAAGAAATTAATTTTGATTCAAAAGGATGTCTTCATTAATGCTCCACTTGTACTTCTTCAAGGGCTTGGTAAGAAATAAATTTTCTACATATGTGAAATTTATGACCTAAACAAGCGATAGTTTGAGTTACTGGAATTTTTAGTTCACAAAAAATAAATGTACTTCATGAAGCCCAATGGCGTAGTGGTCAGCGCGTATGGCTGCCACGAAAAAGGTCCAGAGTTCGACTCTGGGCTGGGAAAGGTTTATTTAACCTTTTATCTCTTCGATGTCGATAAAATGAGTACCAAGCTTACTGAGGAACTAAATACTAAGGGTCTCCCGTTAGGCTGACCACCTGACAGGGAGATATGCTGTATAGACCATCAAGGCTCAGGGTCAAGAAAACAGTGTTGAACACTGTAGACCCTGATCCTTAATGGATCGTAACCCCACAGTAGTCCAGGCAATAGGGAATTTTACCTAGCAAAATCAATGGTAGTTCTGGAAATAGGCTTACTTTATGTTTTTTGGGTCGCTGAATCCGAATTTGTAACTTCCCATCAAAATTTCCCCCGGCAACCCCCCCCCCCCCAAATTTTTGTAAAAAGCCCCCCAAAAAGGTTTTTACTAAAAAAATATTTTTTTTAAATTGTTTTAGGGGAAAGTATCCAGAAATTCAGAAAGTAGACAAAATTTGCAACAAATCAGATATATGACATTATGACTTAGGATGAAGGGGAAAGGGGGATCTGCCTCGGAACATGCGCGCGGTGCTGCGTGGACTAAGTTGCGCAATTCCACTTAACCACTCACACGTTTACATTCGCCCTCCCATCTCCCCTCCGAACTTTCCTTATAAGTTTTACTTTAAGTCTTTTGTGTCGCTGAATCCGAATTTTTAATTTACCCCCAAAAGCCCCCCCCCCGAAACCCCCTCAAAATAGTTGTTATTAACTTAAATTTCTTATATTTCTAGGGGAAAAGCATTACAAAATTCAGAAACCAGACAAAATTTGCAACAAATAGGATACATGGCATTATGACGTAGGATAAACGGGGAGAGAGGGGGCTGCCTCGGAACATTCCCCGCGCGCTTTTCTCAAAAACCAAATTTTTTCAAAAAATCAATTTTTTGGGGGGTTGCCGGGTGAAATTTTGGTGGGAAGTTACAAATTCGAATTCAGCGACCCAAAAAACATAAAGTGAATCGAAATCCAGAACTAGTATTAATTTTGCCAGGTAAAATCCCCTATGGCCTGGACTTCATAACTTAGTGCACGTAGCGCCGCAGTGAATGTTCAGAGGCAGCCCTCCCCCTTCCCGTTCATCCTACGTCATAATGTCATATATCCTATTTGTTGCACATTTTGTCTAGTTTCTGAATTTCGTAATGCTTTTCGCCTAAAACAATAAGAAATTTAAGTTAAAAACAACTATTTGGGGGGTTTTCGGGGGGATTTTGGGGGGAAGTTAAAAATTCGGATTCAGCGACCCAAAAAACTTAAACCAAATCTTATAGAGAAAGTTAGGACGCAAGATGGGAGGGCGAATGTAAACGTGTGAGTGGTTAAGAGGAATTGCGCAACTTAGTTCACGCAGCACCGCGCGCATGTTCTGAGGCAGATCCCCCCCTTCCCCTTCATCCTAAGTCATAATGTCATGTATCTAATTTGTTGCAAATTTTGTCTACTTTCTGAATTTCTAGATACCTTTTCCCTAAAACAATAAAAAAAAAATATTTTTTTAATAAAAACCTTTTTTGGGGGGGGGGCATTTTACCAAAATTTGGGGGGGGGGGTTGCTGGGAGAAATTTTGGTGGGAAGTTAAAAATTCGGATTCAGTGACCTAAAAAACATATAGAGCCTTTTTCTAGAACTACCATGAATTTTGTTAGGTAGAGCGCCTATACGGTCTCTATTGCCTGGACTACAGGTTTAGATTATTTTTTAAATATACTTTCTACGATCAATAAGCTTCAGCACAAACTATTACATATTTTAAATGTACGTGTAATGCTATATTAAGGGGCTCAAATTCACACATGCAATAATGATAAAAAAATATAATTAATGATAAAAGACATTCAAAATTTATAATGCAGCACTGCGATTTATGAAGTTATAGATTTCAAATGCATGATTATATATTTTTAATAATCCACCTCACTTTCCAATCCAAAACTTTAAAATGAAGCTTTGATGATAGTGGGACAAATTCATAGCTAAGTTCGCAATTTATGATAATTTTGTTTGTAGCTTGATTTTATAGGGAAATGTTATAGTTACTTTAATAATATTGTTTGAGAGTAAATTCCGCTAAAAAATATTCTACAACGTACGTACATAAATAATACCCAATTAAAAAATTAATTTAAAAATTTTTCTTCAAAACTTTTTCATATACTTAAATGTTTAAGATAACTTTAGACAAAACTTAAGCTTTGTAATACAAAGAAAGTTATATTTTTCAACTCACCATATAATTTAAATGTTAATTTCAAGATAAAAAAAAATTATGTCTGAAAAATGAGTGCTATTCATTATCCCACTAAACAAATCACAAAATTTTATTATAATATTTTTGAACTGCTATCAGTAATTTTAAAGATTGTATCTACATTTCTTAATTGATCCCAACAATAGTATCAATTTAAATTCTCTAATTAGTTAAAATATAAAGCTGCACTTTTCATCTTTCTCAGACAAAAAAATTATATGACAATATGAAATTTTTTCCAAAAATAAAAAATAAAATAAAATAAAATAATCTACATGGTTTCTCTTATTTTCATCAAATAATTTCATTTATGGAATGGCAGCATTCTAATGCAATGTGCATAATGTTTATATTCCCATATGACACACACACACACACACAAAAGCTGGGGTATACTCTTGTTTTTATCGAAATATTAATAACTACTAACAAATTTACACTATCCAGAAATAAATTTATTCCGTACAAACTAAGTTATTGCTTTATGCCGTATACCACAAAGAGATCATTTTCCCTTCCGTCGAACTGCTAAAATTTAGTTAAAGTAACTTAATTAACTGCACTTAATGGTGTCAGCTGTATAACAATGCATATCAGGGAATATTAGTTGCTCATTTATCCATGAATTACATAATAGGGAGAACAAATGCATTTAGAAAAATAATAAACTCGTTGTAACTATTACAAAATTTTCTGTGTCATTCTTCTATATTAACTTTAATAGCGCAGTTTGACGATAATAGTTAAGAATTTGAAGTGTAGTGCGTTTCTTTGTGTTTCACACCCAATTACAGGGATCACTGAAAATAATAAAGCACTCCACAACGGCGCTTGTATTGGATACTGAGATTCAAAAACAGGTTAACATTTATGTTTTAATTAACAACGTCAAATATAAAATATTTAGCGTATTTCTATAAAATAGAAAGCGATGTACACTTATAATGTTCATTGCTGACAACATAAAGCTAATATTCTATAACCGGGTACACAACCATGGTTAGGGTAAAAGAACTGTTAGTTACAACAATGATTACAGCAATCGAATTAATTACACTGAAAACCAGATTGGCTAAATTTGATTAACTAGGTGTTTGATTAACTGGGAACCCAATTATGAAACTTTCTCCAATCATAGAAGAGCAGAACCCTATTATTTTCTAATTTATCAAAGCCAAAGTAAATATTTAAATGAGCACCAATTTATGTCAAGGTCTAACTGAATATGAAATTTGATCAAATTCCGTGCATTAGTTCTTGAGATATAACAGTCACCAAAATTTTGAAAAAAAAAAGGTATAGAAATGTCACCTTTTTTTGATGATATACACTCAGATGTAAGCAACACTCAGATGTAAGCAGCACCAATTTATGTCACGTTTACCTGAATATCAAGTTTGATGAAATTCCATGCATTGGTTCTCTAGATGTAGCTATCTCTAATATACGGGAAAAACAGGGTAAGGAGTACTCGCTGTTCAGTGCTACCATTTCTAGATAAACAGTAAAGCGAGTGTAAAATATACAGTTATTGAATCATTATTTTATGGAAGATTTTAACAGTGAACAAAACCTTGTATTGTGATATTTATTTAAATTAATTTAACAGAATTCTTCACTTTTCGACCACCATGCATTGATATGAACGTAGGATTTTCCTTTATTCATCACAAAATTTGATCGAAATGTATTTAGTGTTTTTAAGTAAATGATTACATTTGGAATCACAATATTTTAATGTAAGATGCACAATATTTAAATTTTTGCACGACAAAAGAAAAATAAAAGGTGCAAATTTTTTTTGTTTATTCTGGAATCCTAAATAACTGCTAATGGACTCAGTGCAGTAGTGTTCCATAGACATTACTGCGTTCATGAAAGGCTAGTTTATTGTATGCCTTGTGAGACTAAGAGATTCAATATCCATTTATCAAATTATCACATCATGATCAAAAGTGAATTTTGTCAGCCATCGAAAAGTTAAAAGTGAAAATAAGTAACTTATAATTTTATTAACTGAAATTATAGAGTCAAATGTTTAATAATGCGCATTAAGGAATAGAAAATATACACAGTTTTATCTGTAAATTAAGTAATATTGAAAATTAATATATTGAGAATTATTTGAAAAAAGACGATACATAAGAGCTGCCAAGATATATTTACGCTACAAAAAGACCAAGATTAATAAATATTTTTTATTTTATTTTTAAATTACTTCAATGCTTAATACATTAACTCTTTACTTACATCTATACATCTTAAAAGGAAGATCTCCATAAGCTCATACTCAGAAAAATTTTAAAAAGATACAGAATATACTTCTCATGAGGATACATATGTCTATAAAAAAAGTCCTGCGGAACCTCGATATAGCATCCGTAAAAAAATGGTGAACATTTAATTTTCCTGGTGATTTATCATCGGTTGGCGACATAATGAAATTTAAATAAATATGCTTTTTTGATAAATACTCTTTAGGAAAAACTTTTTTTATTCTACAAACTGAACTAGTTTCAGTAAGTTCAACTTAAATAAATACACTGTTATAACTACAGTTTTGTCGCACAGATTTATATGCATATATAATGAAATTTAAGTATGGTATTATACGGTTTAGAAAAAAAATTTAATTGATTAATATTACTTCAAGGTAAAAAATAAGGTCCGA
Organism: Maratus speciosus; assembly: GCA_963932465.1. Taxonomy (NCBI): domain Eukaryota; kingdom Metazoa; phylum Arthropoda; class Arachnida; order Araneae; family Salticidae; genus Maratus; species Maratus speciosus. The sequence continues at coordinate 468,559,715 of OZ010790.1, forward strand.
TGCTGAGCACTGCCTAGTAACCGTTTCAAAATGCATTAATATCGCTTGCATTTGGCGATGAAAAAGTTTTTCACTCCAAATATTCGAAAACATTTTATTTATTTTTACGGATTTTCTACTAAAATTCCGAAGCTAAATTTGACTGATCAACTGTAACGTAGATGAGTAGTTTCATTAGCATTTTTTTTTTCAAAATATTTTGAGTATGCGCAAAAAAGGGACCTTCCTCATTAGATACAACATCTTACATACATATCATCATATAAAGATTCATCTTACAACATGTATATTTCAATGCATACATCATGCAACACACTTGCAATACCTACAATAATATACTTCGCATACAATCCATGAAATTTCAGCAAACCAAAGTAATTAGGGGTGTCATTATTAGTTTAATGACGCTAACGATGGTGAAATATTCCATTTGAGGCATATCGCAATTCTACAATTATCACAATTTCTATCCATTCAAAACTTCGTAAATAATCATTTAAATTAAGGAATTTTTTATTATCAGAGTGTCCTCTAATTGTTTATAAAAATGCTCTAACTAAACGGGAATAATAGATACTCTGTGTTTAATAAAAATATGATATTTTGCAAAAAATAACGTTTTATTTAAAATAAATATCAGTAGTACATGCTGTTTTTAGATTACTAAAATAGGCAAAGCTTTACAAAAGATGCTAAAAAAGGTAGAGAAAATATAATTTATTAATCCCTAAGAATAATTTTAACTCAATTTATATTTTTAATCTAGCTTTCAAAGTTACACAAATTTAAAACATTCGTCATAATTTAAAAAGAATTGTAAAATTTTAATCTTCTTTTTTTCTGAAAAGTTATGCATCAGTATTTTTACCTCATTTCAATTTTAAAACTAATTGCATTTGAAAAGTTGAGACTGCATAATAAGCAGTTATCGAGAGATTCACCTATTTAAACATTTTCTGTAATTAATTAGAAAAATTCAATATTTACCTTTCGCAAATATGAAGGTATTTTCGTAAATATATATGGCATTCATTTATAAAATTTATTCAAAACATTTTTCTTTTCTTTTCACTAATTTATTTCATTACAATAACAACATTTGAATGCAATATGAATAATATTTGTATTCTCATTTAACATTAAAAAAGACATAAATTTATTCTTGTTCCTCTCGAAGACATAAATTACTACTGAGAGATGGGCATTGTCAAGAGGTTAATTAATTAGGAGTTAATCAAATTCGAGTATCATGATCTTGTGTGTTCCGAAGAGCCAATTCTCCAGTGCAATGAAATCAGATTTAATTAAGGAAATTTAATTAACTGCAGTTATGTAGTCAGATGTGCACACAAGAGAATAACAAATGTGCATTAGCATTGAGTTACTTGCAAATTTAATAACAATAAAATCGGTTATCTTCAATAAAGTGACTCGTCAGAAAATAAATTTTTATTTAATTATGTAGAAATAACCAGAAATAAATAAATAAAGTTAATAAAACTGAAACTTTTATAGTTTAAAAATCCTTATATCTTTGTATTGAAGATTTTATATTTCTAAATATACCTTAGTTTCTTATCTTCATTTATATATGTTCCCAAAGCACAATTCTTAATACCTCATTAGTACTTCATTCATTTTAACACAATTATGCTAATTGGTAAATAAATCATACTGTAGAGTTTGAAAGAGCAGGAGAATATAGACTTTTCATAAAATATCAGAATAAAGCTAAAAGAGTAGAATACTTTTGTGCTGTACCTTAGTACCTATTGTAGAATTCCAGACTTGGTACAAAAGAATACAATATGAATTGATGAATTTAAATAGAGTAACTCTTAAAGACTTGCGACTTGAATGAAGATTTGAATTACTTTAAAGTAAAAAAATATTACTAGGAATAAATACGATTAAACTGGTACCTTTGAGATTTTAATAGAATACGATTTAGGTTTTCACAAAATTTAGAATCATAACAGTGATTATTCGGCTACTGTTCCGCAGAAAAAATAAGAACAGAAAAAAATAAAATTATCTAAAAAACCAGGAAAAAATATATGATTAGTATGCATATATACAAGAAAAAAAACATAACAGAATTTTAGAAATTAAAAATGAATTAAAAAGAATATGAATTACAATTAATTAAAAGTCTATTTATAAGCATCAATAGTTCGATCAAAAAGAATATTCGTCAGATTTCTTAGCGCTGCCATCTGTTATGAATTGAACCTAATAAAAGATCTTTCTTGAGAATTATACACATACGAGCTGTAATTTTCTAACAAAGTGAAAAAGCGTACAGGGTACAGGTCAGAATCTTAACTAGGGAGCTTAGTCTTAAGCTATCGACGCTCTAAAAACTGAGCTACCCTGGACAAATATGTCTGACGCAATTCACCCAGACGACCTTTTAAAAATGACATCTGATCTGTTATCTGGAACAGCCGAACAGCTTCATTAATTTTAACACAATTATGCTAATTTGTAAATAAATCATACGAGCTGTAATTTTCTAACAGAGTGAAAAAGCGTACAGGTCAGAATCTGAACAGGGGACTTTGGCTTAAGCTGCCAACGCTTAACCAACTGAACTATCCTGGACGACTCTGGCGGACTCATTTCACCCAGACAACTCTTCAATAATGACATCTGATGTCCTATCTGAAACAGCTCAACAGAATAAATCGCAGGTAATGGGACTCCAAGTAAACTTTCGATACGTAATTGCACTTTATTAATTTTAACACAATTATTCTAATTTCTAAATGAATCATATGAGCTGTAATTTTCCAACTGCGTGAAAAAGCCAACTGAAAAATTCAACTTTCTAACTGAGTGTTTCCTGAGTGAATTGTATCCGACGGAATTGTCTAGGATAGCTCAGTTGATAGAGCGTTGGAAGCTTAAGCTAAACATCATCGTTTAGTTTCGTATAGTTCATCGTTTTATTTAATGGCAAAATTATCTGCGATTAAAGATGGCGAAATAAACTAAGAAATTAGTGTTTTCCAAAGTATTTTAAGCTCTGATTTTCGCGGGGCATATAGCAACACAAGTGGTGAGTTAGAGTGCAAAGAGTTACAAGGATGTTTGGGCAGAATGACATCATATGCATAAATATATCAAATCAAAATTTTACGTCGACATTTTATTAAAATTTTAAATGAAAATTATTTTGAATTCGTTAAAAATATGTAAATAAGATAATTTTAAGAATAATTTACTTTGTAGCATCCTGATAGTTTAATTTACAGCAAGTTAAAGAAGTATGCAATTAGACTTATCTATTTTTGTTCAAAGTGGTGTAATTGATATGTTCTTAAAAAAAGAGAAAAAAAGCAAATAACCTTCTAAATAAAAATTTCTCAGTTCAACACGAATAAGTAGCCATATTTTTCAAGATATTAAAATTGCACAGAGCACAACAGTATTTTTTAAAAATATTTCACAACACTATTTATTAGAACCTTTTATTAACAATGGTTTAAATTTTAAATATAAAAGGAAGCATTATTGTACCTGTTTAGCTATTTCAAAATTCACAATTTTTATAGAGAATTTTCAAATTTTTCAGAAAATTCACTAATAAATCAGTATAAAAGAATGACAAACCGTTTCTTTTTTTTTATTTGGCCCAGTGTGTCCAATTGAACATGGAATAAGGAAATGCTTCAAAAGGTTTTATTTGATATAAAACCGCAAATTTTACATATATTTGCCAGTGAATGATTGCCCTTCCTTTACTCTTTAATTGTTTTATTCTGCTATACGTCTAATCTTTATTAGACATAAATTTAAAATTCTGAAAAAGAAAAAATTTCCTTTTGTAGCTGAAAATAAAAAGCTTCTTCTAAAATGAATAAATTCTGCTTTGACCATAGGATTTAAGGCTGGAAATATTCATCAGTATATTGCCATTTATGAGTATTAAGTAAAAAAAAAAAAGAAAAAAAAAGAATTGCTTCTGTTTTTCTGCGTCTTTTTGATTCTGTTCATTACATCAGTTTACGCGTAGTTCGTTTACATGTCTTAAATTCGCGTTTTAAATATATTTTATTGTTTTACTTATTAATTCAATTTCATTTCAAATCTAAGTTAGAAACAAATGCTGAGCTAATTATATAATTTTAAGTGCCAAAGGATTTATCTTGCGAATCGTTTGCACGTGCTAGAGATAGATAAAAACAAAACTCATGCTTGAAAATTCTTTCAAAAGAATAAAAATTGAGTAATTAACTATACAGTTTTTAAAGAAATTGCGATACAGTTTTCAAACAAATATCATTTGAAAGTACATCCCCCCCCCCCCCATTTTCAACGGTGTAAAAACTGAAAATGTGCCATATTTTACTTCAGATTGAACATTTAAAAAAAAAACAGCGTAAAAATATTATTGATCTTTCTGAAATCTCAAATTACTTGTGCGAGATGATAGACATTGTAGAGAGGTTCCTTTTAGCGCTTTACGCGTAGTTCGATTACATGTCTCAAATTTGTGTTTTATCTATATTTTATTGTTTTATTTATTAAGAGATGAATGTTTCAATTTCATTTGGAATATAAGCCAAAAACAAATGTGAGCTATTTATATTATTTTAAGTGCAAAAGGATTTATCGTCTGCACGCGATATAGATTTTTTAAAAATCGTGTTTAAAAATTATTTCAGAATAAAAATTGAGTAAATAGCTATACAGTTTTCAAGCAAATTGTGATGCAGTTTTTAAACAAATATGATTTGAATATACATTTTTAGCTATATTCAACGGTGTATACACTAAAAATATTTTGAAGTTAAAAAAAATTCACTAAAATCGAAAATGAATCGTTTGCTGTTACAACCCTTAAAATGGCGTCTGTGTCATGACGGACACATTTGTCCTTTATAATATAGATAGATAGATTATAGCCTTTTACAGCAATGCACATATTTTACTTCATATTGAACATTTAAAAGAAAGGGCTTAAGCTCTTGTTGTTTTTGAAATCGCAAATTACTTGTGCGAGATGATAGATGTTGTCGAGAGGTTAATTAATTAGAAATTAATCAAATTCCGATCTCATGACCTACTACATTATGAAGAGTCAGATCTGCTGTGCGACGAAATGCTCAAATTCAATTAAGCTAATTTAATTAATTGCAATTATATAGCCACGTGTATAATAATACACATCAGTGAATAGAAAATGTGCATGAACACTATCTCATATGCAAATTATATAACATTCAAATTGGTTAATTTAATTTGGCTATAATACGACACATTACAAAATAAAGTTTAATTTTTTTCCAGAAATATAATAATACTTTTATTTTTATTAATTTTGAAAAACAAAATGTATTACAAAAGTGTAAATATGTTAGAACGAAGGGAAGTTATTAATTTCTTTGCATAATATAAAAATATTTTAGCTTCACAAAAGAATTTTTAAATCCAAACATCTTTTTTTAAACCACGCTTTATTCATAAAACCAAGCTATTTCTCGTTATTAATGCTGTTAAATAGAAGCAATAATACAATTTTGCGTCTAAGTTTATTGATATCGAAAATGATATTTAATAACAGAAAAAAATGAAACAGACAAAAGAAAAATATCTCTTATTTGCACAATAAAAGAATGATACGGAAAATAATATTAAGTCATAAATTGCTATAAAACAGAAAAGTCTTGTAAAGAAAAATTAAATTGCCACGTGAACAGGAAATTTGTAAATTTTGTACAAAAAGGAAACAATATCCTGTTTCTTTTAAATTCAATATTCTTTATACATAAAAATTCTTTAATTCGAAATCTTTAAAGTTTACTTTAGAGTGAAGAATTAAATATTAGCTGTAATACAAACATTAGGCTTTCTAAAAAGGAATTCAGATTTTTATTAGTAACACTTTAAAAATCATAGTTTCAGTTAAATGATAAATAAATATGTGAATTCTTATGTTTCAATATATAAATGTCTTTTCTGGATAGAATTGAAAAATCATCATAAGTGCTTTATTTGTTGATTATTTCAGTTAAAATAATAAATGTGGTTATATAATTGATCTTCTAAGTGTTAATTTCTTGGAGGTTATATCTTAATTATGAGGGCGTGGATTTTTGTTTCTTTTTTCTTTTTTTTCCACCTTAGAAAAAAAAAAAACCTTACATTTACAATTAACTATAGTGGTAGATTATTTTTCTTATTCAGTGCAAAATTATTTGAACTATATTATAAAAACTAATGTACAATTTAGAAAACGCATAACTTATGAAAGCATTTAATTTGTGAACCAATGTAGCTACAGTTATAAAAGTGGTTCTACATATAGGTAATTGATCATGCACTGCATTGTGAGATTATTTGCAGAGTCCCTAGCAGAGAAATGTGGAACATAGTGATCCTATTAAAAATATGGAAAAAAAGTCAGTATCATCGTTTTAAAGAAAAATGATAGCCCACGCGCATGAATAGAGAAAATCGAAATCGACATATGCAAATTTAAATTTATTTGATTCTTCCTATTACTACAGTGTTTGTTTCATTATAGGGAAGAATAGCTCAGGAAAATTTCATGCGTTGCATTATGAGATTATTTGCAGAGTCCCTAGCAGAGAAATGTGGAACATAGTGATCCTATTAAAAATATAGAAAAAAAGTCATCGTCATCGATTTATTGGAAAATGATACTCCATGTGCATGAATACCGAAAATCGAAATCGAAATATGTTAATTTAAATTGGCTGTGGTTCTCGATATCACGACAGTGTTTGTTTCGTAGTGGAGCATGGCTAGAGAAAAATTTCTTGGAATTGAAATCAAACAACACGATTAAGATAGAAGAAATAGATGTGCATTGTCTAATAGCTGATCCACCTTAAATACAAATTTCCCTCGATTAGTGCAGTAAACTTATCCTGCCATATTACCTCAATAATCGAAACATACATCGAATGATAGAAACCGCAACAGATCCACAGCAAACATTCTCAAAAACGTAATCTGCATAAATAGATAATATAATAATGTACCAAAATATTGTTTTTCATTTATGAATGTTAGAATTGCTGCTTGATTTGAAAAAAAAAATCTAATTTTCATGAGCTGCTATTAACATAAACGTGTGAACTAAGATAAAAGTAGAAGTTACCAAGAAACATTAAAAAGCCAATTTTAATTTTAATTCTGCATTATTACATTTTTTAGATTAATTATGTTAGCTTTCATACAATTGGGTTATTTAGCGAAAATCACATAATTTGATTTAATAATTATTGTAATATGGGAGAGTAGTACACAGTGAGACAGCAACCACTTTGACATATAGTTGTAACTTTTTCTCCAAGCTGGCATACACACATAACGAGCTCATCTTACGCAACACGTGGATGCAGTTTCGGCACTTCAGTTACTCGTCCGACAAAATAGTAAATAATTCTTTATTTCATAGTGGTTAAAGCTACATAAACGTCTGTTTCAGAGTTTATTTCCTTCAATATGACATATATTTACTTAACCAAACCTATCTAATAATAGATTATTTTGACAAAACGACATAAATTTTTTTAAGCGATGAAATTGATGTAACAGATGTAGCATCCATTTTGTTACAACGTAACGAAAGTACACAGTGAGACACACAGTTGTAGTACACAGTGATACGTGTCTCATTGTGTACCTGCTATGGGGTTCTGATGTTAAAAAAGTTATTTATTAATAAAAGAAGGTTTCTCTCTCTCTCTCTTTCTCTGTGTGTCTGTGAGCGTGTGATGGCTAGGGAAATCAACTAAACGTAAGAAGCTGAAAATTTGCATGAAGTTAGCCCAAGGGCTGCTAATTGTCCACCAGAGGCTCATATTTTTATTATTTTGAAATTCTATAAATATTAATTAGAAATCATAAACTGCAGAAAATTACTGATAAAGTGTAAAAATGTATGATTTATGAAAATATATACATTGTCTCACTGTGTACCACTTGTGGTACACAGTGAGACAATTTCCGTTACTCCGTTATGCTGCTTTTGTGCTTGTATAAATAACTTTTTTAAAACCATTTATGCATTAATGTGTAGCATACTTGTGTAGCTTAAAGATGTAGAATTTTTTTTTTCAAAAGAATAAAAATCGTCGTCATTCGTTAAGTAATAATAATTTTCGTCTCACAGTGTACTACTCTTCCCTACTATTTCATTACTTTCAAACTTACATACATTTTAACTTATTTAAACAAAAACTTATCAATTACCAACTGCACAGTTTTTTCTTCTTTTTATAATACATCTTATGGCAACATAAAATTTTATTTTTTAAACCTCATCGCACTTGCATACTTCTACTGATATCTGGATAAATATCTATAAAATATCCTGTTTGAGAAATTCTAATTTTTTAAATGTTCTTTGAATTCCTTTTAAATTTGTTGTACACTGTCGTCAGGAATTCAACTTAAGTCGGTAAGAAGGTAATCCATTTATTTGTTTCGCAAGTTACAGCTGGAAATGCGTGAAGAATGGGTAGGTGGTGGTTGATGCAGCAGACATAGTATTTTAGCAGAGGGTTAAATTTTCAGGCAAAAGTGAGATCTACCGCGGTGTTGCCCAGTGTGGTCGGACAGATGGGAAAGTAGATGTGCCCGTATTCCTCTCGAATGTTCTGTAGTACTACTTCAGGATTCTTGTTTCTTTGGTAAAATCATCCATTAGCACGAAGGGAGTTGTGAGAACTTTTTTCATCTTAGCGAGGATTTTGTTTACTGATTTGCTTTATCTGCGGATACGCGGTGTATGAGATAATCTATTTCGTAATTTAGAAATCCAGGGTGAACGTAGTTGCGGGTCAGAAGTTACCCACGGATGCCTCTATCATTGTGGTGTCTCGATCCTGGGTGCTTTGTGTGTGGTGTTGTTTATGACGGCTAATTATCAACACGAGAGATATGGGCCCAATGGGGGGGGGGTTGCCCTCCGTGGGGAGTCTTTGTAAGGGAACCTAATTCGTATTTACGCAAGAAAATCCAAGGTTCGAAGAAAACCACGATAAACTCCGAACAATTAGGCCGACGGGCGCGATTGGGTCCGAACCCAGCACCTCCCGTCTACCAGCTTTGAGAGCGTCGTATCGTTGGATTCGTTTCTTCTCCAAAGATACGATGGATTCATCGTTTACTTTTTGGGATGCACTCTCGAGGTGCTAAGCGCTGGACTTCGGTCGGCCGCTTGTTTCGTATCTACTGAAGCCGGGTTGGGTCATGCCTCAGGGCCTGAGACTGCTGTACTTTCTGCCTCAATTAATGCCGGAGGCTAAACTCCGTGTTTCTGAGTAGCTGGAATAGTTCTTGTTTGAACTTTCCTGATTGATTTTTGGATTTCGGTCTCGTCATAGTAACAAGTTTTAACTTACTGGCACTGCTGCTTCCAAGGTTGTGAAACAATTAGGATAAATCAATCTTTTGATGATAAACAATTCATTGGGCTTCGTGATGGTATAATTATTTTTCCCTGAATTCGCACAAACACTAGAGTTATTCAGGATATTAGTCCCATGGTTCGACTATGAATCGCTCTTTTGATTAGTAACTTCAATGAAATTTTTTATAGGTTCGGATAGGTTAGTCGTCAGATGATTTGCGCAATTTTAAGCTCTTGAACTGCACATGTGTCCCTATCGAGCATTGGGAATTGATTGAGCTATGGGCGTCGCCATGGAACGTGCTTTTGCCCCTACGCACTTTCGAACACAGATTCCCTGCCCCCCACTCCGCTTAGTGACCGACCAGGAAAGACGTTTCACCGAATTTCCTGTCAAAAGTAATAAAATAGCTGTAGTCTGCATGAGATGGAACTCGCATGGGTTCACATAAATCTGAGTAAATTAGTTTTAATAAATCATCACTCTCAAATTTTGATTCTTTAGGAAAATTCTTAGGAATTATTTAGGGAATTTGCCTACCTTGGACTTTGGAATTTTACAGTCTTCAAGAGATTCATGATCATTAAAAATTATATTTCTAACCATATTTTTAGATTTAAATATTTTAAAATCAGACTTATTTAAATGTTCTAATTTAAAATGCCATTTTACAAAATCACTTACCCATGCTATCGCAGTTCTTTTGATTCTAATATATGCATAATATAAATCACCATTCTGAACAGCTTGTACAGCTATAAAATCATTAGTTTCAATTTTTTTAGAATATCGTTGTTTAGAAAGCACTGAAAGATTATGAACTGTGGCTTTTGATGTGAAGTGCAAATTACATTTGAATTCAGGAACGCGTGAAGCATTCTTGAGTGTGAGATTAGTAATTACATTCCCGTTATGCACTGTATTTATGGACTGTCCATATTCTTATAAATTTCTCTGTTTTATCATCTGCAAGCTGTATTGTGGAGTTCGTACGAGGTTGAAATTCAGCAAATAAAATTCTTTCTTTACACTTATACAGCCGCTGTCTAAACATAACGAAGAAGGTTATTGATATGCGGCGAGATATATGAACAGATTTACAAACAAAACGACAAATGGAATATTAAATAACTTTACTCACGTTGGTAAGTTTTAAAAGGTAAAACAAATGTCTGATGCACATTGACCTTCTTGTGGGGAGATGAATAGTTTTGAATTAACTACACAGTAATCCAATTACCGCATCATGTTTTAAGTCAGCTTTCCTCAAGTGGTCCTCAAAGTTTTTCATTTGTCTTTGTAGACCTCTAGATATCCAAAACAGGTAGAAGAAAAAAATGAATTACACATCACACACCACAGCCGAAAATACAACGCAGATTTATAAAAGAGACCAGATTTTTTTTTACATGTAGATAACGAATTTCGTCCAGCATTAAAATATAATAATTCACTTACTAAAAAATTTAATGACTTGTTCAATTTCACTGCTGCATGAATAAAGGTATACAAGAGGACGTACTAAAAAAAAAAAAAAAAAAAAAAAAGAATACTGTATTACGATAATTCTTTTGTAAATTAATACAGAAAATATTTATTCTTCTACCATTTTTAAACTTAAGTAGAAAGTGTTTAAATACCAGATAATTGTCTTGATATTTTCTATGTACTTTGACTTATTTTGGGACGATATTGAGTTTTGAAAGGTAATTAAATAAAAATTAATCAAATTTTCGCAACTAATTCCTATGCCAGGAAGAATCTGCTTTGCCTTGCATCAAACTATCTAGATTTAATTAGCTTAATTTAGTTAGTTTATGTTATATAGAAAGAAAGGTATAAAACAGCAGTCCCTTAAAATAGCTCTATTGCAGCAAATTTATACCGCACTGGCTTATATAATACTAAAAACAGTTCTTCTTAAAAAACACTCGAAGGAAGCTATTAAAATACTACCTTATAGTTTTGTTAGTTTTGATACAGTTTATTTTTGCGATGTATAGAGTTTAGAAAGATTATAGAAAAAAAGAATATTTTATTCTCGCACCTTAATCTATCTAATAAAGAAACATTTTTATTATACATAAAAGTTTCTTGATTCAATCAGCATAACTTAGTCAGATTTTACTCTATAAATATTCAGTATTTGGGAAGTTTTGTGAGATAATTAAACACAAATTAGTCTATGTTACCGGGAATCACTTTTCTATTTCATCAAAATATCTAGATCGACTTTTTCTAATTTAAAATGTGGTATATAATTATACTGAATATTATTATAATTACTACAAAAGAGAAATGTGTTAAACAGAAATCTAGTGTTAAAAAGAAATAATACAAAGAAAAAATATTTATGACAAACAAATCTTTCATTGCGATAAAAAAAATACATGAAAAAATGTGAGAATTTTAATGAAAAGAAAATTAAAAAATATATACCTTAAAAATAAAAGGCACAGCACATTAAAAAAATCTTCACCTTGACTATAACTTCAGTTCTGATTACTGCAGGAAAAAACGAAAAGTACTGTTTTAATTCGCATAAAGTTCTGCACAATTATACATATTTTTTTAATATTAGGAAATAATTAACTAAAAATTATTAAAGATTCATAAGTATAAACACTTATGTATGTTACATATACAGGGTGATTAAAAAAAGATGGGAAACATTTTAAGAGGTGATAGTACACACCCAAAGAAACATTTTGTATCAAAGAATGCATGGTCGAAAACTAAACGTAAAAAAGTTAGAGGGCGCCAAAAGTTATGTTCTTATACGAGGCAAAAACACACAATGAACGATTAAGTTAAGTTACGAAAACAAATTTAATGGCATTTGATTACAATAAGTGCTCAAAACATTGACCGGCAGCTGTTATGCACGCAGAACAACGGCGAAGAACAGATTGGCGAATTTTCTGGTACCACCACACCAGGTACCACCGCGCTCGCCAGATCTTTCATGTCTCGATTTTTTTTTTGTGGGGACAGCTAAAGGCTCTTGTGTATGAGACTCCCATTGAATCCGCAGAAGAACTTGTCGCCAAGCTTTCGGCTGCTGTAGGGGAAGTTCGCGATATGCCTGGTGTGTTTCAGAAAATTCGCCAATCTGTTCTTCGCCGTTGTACTGCGTGCATAACAGCTGCCGATCAATGTTTTGAGCACTTATTGTAATCAAATGCCATTAAATTTGTTTTCGTAACTTAACTTAATCGTTCATTGTGTATTTTTGCCTCGTATAAGAACATAATTTTGGCGCCCTCTAACATTTTTACGTTTAGTTTTCGACCATGCATTCTTTGATACAAAATGTTCGTTTGGGTGTGTACTATCACCTCTTAAAATTTTTCCCATCTTTTTTGAATCACCCCGTATATGTATATATATATGAGGCATTCTCACAAAATTTTGACTTTTAATTCCCTGAATAATAATTTTTGTTTTAGTACATATTCTTGGGGTTTTTTCCTATTTCTTACACTGGAAAATATGCCATTATTGTATAACAATATTAACGAGATAAATAAATTTTGGACAATGTTGGGTGTCAAAATGTAACATGAAATTCCTCACCGTCCCGTGTATCTGATGCTTATTTTCAAGTTTGGAGCTATCTGTATACAATTCTTTCAATAAAAGTAATTCGAAGTCATTTTTTCCAATACTACGACTATTGTTTTATATAAATATGAGCAAAAAGTTAACCTGCACACAATTTTAAGGTTATTATTATTTTTTAACTCTGTTCCTGGATTTTAGATTCCTTACCGCCCCTCCTGCTAAATTAGGTAGAAAATCATGCTAGATGCTGTTACAGAATCTTTTAAAATTTTTCTCATGCAGAAGTATGCTAGAGAAAAAAATGGTTGTAAATGTTTGACAGGAAGTTTACTGCAGAATTTAAATCAGCATTTAAATATCAATTTCAAGCATTGTGACTTTATTGGTAGTCTTATTGTCCCAAGATTTATTCCTTCAGTTTTAGAGGTAAATTATTGTTATTATTATTATTTAGTTCAACGTAAGTAACTATTACTAAAAATCAATGAACTTTCTGACTAACATTTAGGCTTCACATCACTTATCTAGAAATAGGTGGTAATTTTCCTTAATGTCCCATTCTTACCACCCCTTCCTTCCTTACAGTCCCTTCCTTACCACTCCGGTTCTATTTTATAATGAATTGGATGGCAAGGGTCTGACTGGGATAGGATTAAACGTTAATGCTGAATAAGAACATTTTCTAATTTTAACAACAAGAACATGAAAGTTTAAAACTGGACGTTTAAAATTGTTATTTTTTTCAAATTACTAGAGAATGGCTCACATGTATTTTGTTATAAATCATCATTTTTAAAATTTTTAAGTATTGATACCCACTAAACTTCATAAAAAAGTAAAGAGCCTGTTTTATTATGCAGTTTTAATGAAATCTTGGAAACGGATGCTTTGAAAACAATGATTCTATATAAGGTACTTGTAACTAATATGGACAGTGCTTTCAATATGGACACCCCTAATATCTTTAAAAGTAATAATTTTGGTCGAGAGATGGGGCTACATGTCCGTGAAGAAAAGCAGTTGAAAAGATAATTAAACCTAGAAAGTGCAAAAAAAGCGCGCTGTTCGCTATTTGGAAGGAAACTGGTTGTTTCGTGGTGTGCTGATCGTGATTACAGGTAAGTTTAAAGTCTTATAAGGTATTGTAAAGTTACTTTAAATATTGAAAAGTGGAGTGTTTTAGAAATCTGATAAAACATATTTTCGATTGCTATTACATATATTGCTTAAAAATGTTTTCTTTGTTTATTTATTACAAGATTTAGTAAAACTATATCCGATTCCCAATATGGACACCTTATGTCCACATTGGAAATACAGCAAGTGAATCTTCAGATTCACAAATTTGTAAAATATCTGTTTAATGTCATCTGAACAATCCTCCAAGAAACCTCCTCCAAGAAAAAAATCCTCCAAAAAGCCCTTGCAGAAAAATGAAAAGAAGCCTCCCCTCAGTAGGGTATCTGTTGGCGAAATCGCAGGTATCATGCCTTCCTCAACAAAGGAGAGCTGGCTCTGCTTCTTATGCAGTATTGATGCTGTTGCAGAGATGTGGCTATGCATCACATGTGGCATATATGTCCATGAGGAGTGTGTTGGACTTACCGACCATGATGAAGAAGTTTTTATTTGTCCATCCTTTGAGGACTGAGTAATAACAGATGTAAATTCTGCAGACAGATGCAATAAAGCTAATCAAAACCAACTATATTATTTCATAATATTTTGTAGTAACTGAGGTGCTTTGCATGGGTCTCCGAAGAGCTACAACTGAAAATGACACACCCTCCTTCTAAAGTGCATGTTCTGAAGATATTTACTGTGCCCCCTCCTCTCCCGCAATACTTTAAGATATATTTCTTTTAGCCCCTCTCCTCTAAAATCCCTTGGAAGATTGACTCTTCCATACACCCTGTGTAGTAGGTCAATAGGGCGCCACCTGTCCCTAATATGGACATGCATGTCCATAATAGGGACAGGTGGTTCCTTATATGGACACTTGTAAACATTTTTTGTTTTTATCATTAAAATTAAACCAGAATAATTAGAAGGCCGTTAATTTCAATAATGATAGTCAACAACACAGGGTTAGTGGTCATATATTTTTGAGTCCTATGACGTGTACACGGGGGTGAAAAAAATAAATTTTCCTTAGGGTGTCCATATTGGGTACAGGTACCTTATTTTTTTTATTTCTTACTTGTGTCAAAAGCATTTTCTTCAATAGTAGCATCAAAAACTAAATTGTAAATAATTTACGTCTGTGTGCTTCAAATGTAAATCCACATGTAGTAAAGTTTTCAAGCTATGAATATATGTAGCCATGTATTAATACATGTTTATATTTATTCATCAGACTACATTGGCATCAGTACCAATTGTGTAATATTTGATTATTGTTATTTAAAACAGGTATTTCTTGTACATAAACATTTTGTTCTTTCGGATTGACTGCAGCCTCTCATTATCTATTCGTGACCAACAATTGGAGAAACTATATTCTAAATATTTAATTGTAATTACTTACTACAGTCCTTACCGCCCCTGTGATTTTCTTACCGTCCCTACACTTATATTTCTGTTTGCAACCATGGAATTCTTAGTAAAAGATTTTAAATAACAAAACTTATATTTTTAGAACCTGGTAAAAAAATAGATAATAAATTAGCATGCCTTGAACATGTGTGTTGCAGATAAATAATAATAAAATAAAATAATTCAGCATAAAATAACATAAACTGCTAAATTTCAGCCTTTACGACAAAGTTATACCAAAATTTTGCACTAAAAATACTACATTGTTATTATTTCTTATTTAAATGTTCTATGGGTGCTATGCAGATAAAAGTAAAAATTTACAAGTAAAAATTTAGAAGAAAATAAAAAGTTAGAGAGAGAAAATGTCAAAGGGACGGAAGGAAAAATAAACACGCGAGTTTAATTTTGTTCTCCAGTTAAATAAAATATTATAAATCATCACTGCTGACCATTTTTTCTTTATTTTGAATCTTTAAAGCATTCTTTTATAAGTTTAAAATGTTATTTTATTAAGTTTAACTTCACCAGATTTTTATTCCTGAAAGTCGAAAGATTGTAAGAATGCCTCATATACTCATCACTGTTCTAATCCCCATGGTCGAAAAACCCGCAATGCCATTTACTGTCACTTCTGACCATTAGCTGCCAAGTTATCAGTAGATATGTAATATTGGCAATCTTAAAGCACCAAACATAAGATTAAAGTTGAAGACCTTTTTTTTTTCCTTTTCATGCACACTAAACCCAAGTAGCACAGATTGTTGACCAGTCATTGGCAGTTTGTGAAAACTATTGGAAAATGGTAGGGTTCAAGAAAATAGTACAGTATAGGAGCCCCTCTAATTTAGAACATATCTGAGTAGCTAACGATTGAACCACTGTTGGGCCTTTGTATCGAGATTTTCAAAGTTCGTATAAAATTAAATATGAATGCAACGCCGCGCCCTTCAAAAAAAATATACCTAATTAGTAATATAGAAAATTACAATAAAAAAGTAATATTCAGCAAACAGCTTCATTCTGCAACTTTTAGAGTTGGAGCCATGACATATAATTCGGATGTTTTTTCACTTAAAGTACTGTACTTTAAGTGAATTTTTAAATGCTATAACAGTTTCACAAAAAAAAAAAATGCACTTATTCGTTTAAATAATCCTCTATAAGGTATTACTTATCCAAAAACAGTGATACAAAAATTGATACTTTAAAAATGCTTAGCAATGAAACACTAATATTAAAAAATATATATATACAGGGTACAATATGTTATCTATCGCCGACCTTTAATTTCTCAACCGTTGGTCGTAGACATATAGTTTCAATTACAAAAACGTTTCAAATGAGGTAAATATACATGTTGTGGCATTATTTAAAGTAAAAAAAAAAAATCAATTTTAATCATTTTATGAAAATTACGAAATCTAACTTTTTATACGGTCCCCCAGTCCCTATAGTTATATTTAGTAAAAATTTACACATATCATAACACATATAACACAAAAAGCTTGACATCTGTACTACAAAAATTGACACAGTTATTAAATTTCAAAGTTTGAGATTTTTGCACATGATTTTTTCTTTCATTGAGGGATCAGTTAAAAGACGAATTAAAGTAATTCGAGATCAAAATCAGGGTGCTGGAGCTTTTTACGGCAAAACCACCTTTAGTCGGTATCGTCAAATCGGGGTATCACCAAAGAGGGTTATTTCATCTAAAAAATTGAGCTGACTTTTAGGGGTCGTATAGAAAGCGAAGAATGAAATATTGAAATTAAACAGAAAAATAAAATATCAATTTATTATAATATTTGAAAACGGTCTAGTATAAAAAATGAATACCTAAATCGCCGGAATCTACTAGAGATACTGCTCAAAATGTTATCCATTGGTGGCAATGCACAACTGAATGCGTGACAGTACTGAGTCCTGGACACATTAGAGCATAGCAGGTGTGCAAACTGTGCGACAATCAAAAGGATAATACGACCTGGAAACCTCCACATCGCCCGAACATTACGACACGTGTGGTACGGTATATGGGGAACCCAGATTGTCGGACCCATCTTCTACGATGGACCTTATCCGGCGATCGTTACCTGCATCTGCTACAAAATATGGTCCGTGACTGGTATGAAGAGTTGCCTCTCTGACATGCATGCTGGGTGTGGTTTCAACATGGTGGGGCCCTCTCCGCATAAAACATCAAACGTCCGGGCGTATCTGGCAATCGAATTCGGTCAACAGATCCTTGGATATGGTGGTCCGGTAGAGTGGCTGCCGGGTTCATCGAACTTGACTCCCATGGGCTTCTATCTCTGGGATTAGATCAAGGCATAAGTTTATGTGACGAAGACTACTTCTATGGTTTATCTGAAGCAGCGCATCATCCTTGATTGTCGCACAGATTGCACACCTGCTATGCTCCAACGTGTCCAGGAATCAGTACTGACACTCATTCAGTTGTGCATTTCCGCCAATAGAGAACACTTTGAGCAGTATCTCTAATAGTTCCCGGCGTTTGATGTATTCATTTTTTATAGTAGACCGTTTTCTGATATTATAATAAATTGATATTTATTTTTCTGTTTAATTTCAATATTTCATACTTCGTTTTGTATACGACCCCTAAAAGTCAGCTCAAATTTTTAGATGAAATAACCCTCTTTGGTGATGCGATACCGGCTAAAAGTGGTTTCGCCGTAAAAAGCACCAGCACCCTGATTTTGATCTCTAATTACTTTAATTCGTCTTTTAACTGATCCCTCAATGAAAGACAAAATGATGTGCAAAAATCTCAAACTTTGAAATTTATTAACTTTGTCATATTTTGTAGTAAAGATGTCAAACTTTTTGTGTTATGATATGTGTAAACTTTTACTAAATATAACTATAGGGACTGGGGGACCGTATAAAAAGTCAGATTTCGTAATTTTCATAAAATTGATTTTTTACTTTAAACAATGCCATAACATGAATATTGACCTCATTCGAAACGTTTTTGTAATAGAATTATATGTCTACGACCAACGGTTGAGAAAGTAAAGGTCGGCGATAGATAACATATTACACCCTGTATATTCCAATCAAGCATATGAAAAACATAGACAGGCATATTTGAAGGTTTAAGATGGGTATTTTCACCTAACTGGAAAAATATTAAAATGTGTAATTTCGTCATAAGTTAAAAAGATTGCCCTTGTTATTTTTGATATTTTTGACATAATTTGGGGATGTAAAGAGTTTTTATGGATAATTAAACACATGTTAATCTATTTCTCGTATCATGATCTGTGTTACGTGTAGAGCCAAGAATGTCTTGGATCAAAATTTGTGGTAAGTTGAACCAAATTTTGGTGCTACAGTAGCTGCAGCCATAAGATGGTGAAATCTCACTCCACGATTTGGAGCTCCGGTTGAACCTTAGCTCCAAATGTTGGATCGAAATTTGAATATCTCATGGTTACAGCTACTGGATGGTTCAACGTATCAGAAAATTTTTAACTTTGTATTTACATTCAAATAAGATAATTTAGTTAACTTCTAAGAAATAAACAATCATGTAATAATATTAATTTCTAAACAGAAAATCACTATTGAAGTAATCTTATCTTTAAATTAAGCAATTCTCGAGTAGTTTTTTTTAAATCTAAAAAACATTTTTTACATGTTTTAAATGAAATAAATGAATTCGTTAATTTTCCATAGATTAATACAAGAAAAAAAAAGAAAAAAACGGATTACAAATGAGATTTAACTTGTAAATGCAAAAGAAGTTTAAGAAGTTACGACTCAAGTAAAATGTAACTAATTTGGTACAAGCTATGATATCCCGAACGTATAAAAATACAATAATCTACAAGATACAAACCTTACATAAAAAATAAATTTTAGCTGAAGTATTATTTCTTAATGTGAAATTAAAGTTCTAATGCAATATTTAATCTAATGGAACAATTTAATTACGTAGGTACCTCCTTAATGCAATTAAAATTTAAGAATTTTAACATTTTATTTATATCAAATATATGAACAAAGATAAACAAACGTAATTTTTAAATGAGTAAATATAATATTTTAATCCAACTGGGAGAGTTTTTAAACATGAAATTATATCCAGTGTTGAAAGATCAACCAGCCTTGTTACTTTCGATAAACTTGACTTACTTTTGGGAGATAAAGAATTCTGAAAGATAATTAAACACGAGTTAATCAAATTCCCGTATCATGATCTATATTAAAAGCCACGTTTGTCTTGTGTCCAAATATCTAGATTTAATTAATTTAACTTAATTAGATTCTATTAAATATACACTTATGTAGTAATATTCATCCCAAAATAGAATATCCTTATTGCAAAAATATTATCTTTAAATTAAAAAAAAATATCTGAAATATTTACGCCCGTAACAGGACAATGCAACTTGTATGAACGTTTTTTTACGTATGTTAATATTTGAATAATGAAGTTAAACATGCATAAAAAAAGCAAATGTTGTCAGTATTTTTTATTTATTTATTTATTTTTTTGTAAAAAACCTTTTAAAATAATAAGATCAGTCTAAGGTATGCAAACTGTGGGTTGAAATTTCACAAGCGATTTGCTCAAACTTTAAATGGAAATTCCAATTCAAAGGAAAGTGTTAGAGTAGTACATGTATTTAATGTGCCACGTGATAATGTATTATCGTCATCACATCTAAAGTGTTAACAGAAAGCTTAACTTAAGCTATGCTTCAAATCTTAATGCAATAGAAGGCCAGTGGTGGAAAACTGGCGCAGAGGAGGAGCCTATTGACACCACTAATATTTTATAGTATTCGTCACTTTAATAAAAACTCAGAAATTCTGCCATTAGATAAGACTTAAAATACTACTAATATTTAGTGGTGTCAATAGGCTCCTCCCCTGCGCCAATTTTCCACCACTGGAAGGCTGATCAAGCAGTGATGGTGAATTAGAGGATGACAGTGATGTATAAAGTTATACAAATATTTTGTCTTCATAAATTTGGTTATTTAAAAACTCGAAAAATAATGCATTTTTTTCTTGCTTATTACTTTTTTTTTCA
The DNA here is from genome assembly GCA_963932465.1 of Maratus speciosus. NCBI lineage: Eukaryota > Metazoa > Arthropoda > Arachnida > Araneae > Salticidae > Maratus > Maratus speciosus. Next base: position 468,580,277 of record OZ010790.1, read on the forward strand.
TCATGTTCTAAATATGTTTGTTGAGGTTAAGTTGAAAAAAATAAAAACAAAAATAGTTATATCAGAGTTATATTTCTTAGATTTATGAATGAAATTAAATTTTTTCTAAATCAAAACATTGACGTTAATTGTTTCAATTTTTTTATTTATTAAGCTTAAACTTAGTAAAAGTAATAATATTTGAGAAATTGCTGATCAAACAAAAAAATCTGTTTTATTGATCCAACTCCTTAACCAACTCCCAAAGTTAAAAAAATGGATTAATTCACTTCTTTTCAATCATGTTTTAATATGTTTGTTGAAGTTCAGTTGAAAGAAGTTAAAAAACCAAAATAGATACGATACCAAAGTTATATTCCTTAGATGTATGAATGAAAATGACTTTTTATTTAACTCAAAACATTGACATATTTTATTGATTGTTTCAAATTTTTTTCATTTATTAAGCTTAAACTGCGTAAAAATAATAATATTTGAGAAATTGACGCACAAACCAAAAATCGGTTTTATTTACCCAACTCCTTTCTATTTTTTAATATAATTGACAGGGTTCGTACAGCTCCTGGAATTTTGCAGACGAGGAAATTCTTCGGCGCCAGTATTTTCTTACAGAAAATCAATCCCTTAAGAAAGCGAAATTTTGCGCATTTATCCTAGGTTTCATTTGATATAATATATATATATATATATATATATATATATATATATATATATATATATATATATATGTATGTGTATATATACTGGTAGTTTCCTGGAAAAATTCTCTGACACGTAAGAACCCTGATTTATCTAACTATTCTAAAGAACTTATGATTATTTAATATTTATATCAAATGTTTTGAAACAAATTCTAAAAAATATTATTTTTTTAGAATTACATATTAATTATTTTGAACTTTATCCTTCAAACGATATAACATGTAATTACTGTTTTTCAGTAAAACATTCAATGTTAAAAACTGATAATCTTCAGATTCTACTAGCCCCAGAAAACACTGTTATTTTCACTATCTCCTTGACTCGATAATGAGTCTCAGTGTTTCAAAAGACAATTAAACTTCCATTAATCTAACACGCATCTTTGTCTTTAAGGTAAAAAATAACTTCTGCCGGATAATGACACATAATTTTGTTCTATTCAATTATGTTAGAAAGTAGTTACAGAACTATTCAATGCGAATGATTTGAAAAGACGAAAAAGGTTAATTCCGTGTATTTTCATATGTAGTATTCTTGATAAATTGAAAAAAAAATCAGTAGATAAATATTTTTAAAATATTAATACAATATAGATATTTAAGTAGGAGGCTAACTTTAGTTTTAAAAATTAAGGGGGCACTAGCCGTAAAAAGTTTTTAAAATTTCTAAAAAACAATATTAGTTTATGGAATCATCATTTTAATACCCATGTAACTGATATTTCAAATCTGTATAATCAGTAATTTAGAAGTTGCTGAATACAATGACTAGGGAATTCTAGGATAAATAGCCATAAAGGAGAGTTGGCCAGTCTAAATATTTCAAAAATTATACCATAAATTGCAGCAGAAACTTTGTTCGTAAGAAATAGTTCAACGTGTTCATTCATTGCGACGTGCAGCTGTGTTTTCAATTATAAAAAGAAAGTGTAATTTTAATGTTTATTTAATTTAGTGGTTGGATATTTTTGTTGAGTGATATCTAAATGTTTTGCAGTACCTATGTTACATTTTTTTTTTTTTTTTTTTTTACTATAAGGACTTTTAAGGCACGTATATAATCTAATCTTTGCTTTTAAGTCTAAAACAGAGACGTACAGTGGCGGAGTGATGCTTTAAATTGGGTGGCAATTTGTCCATCAATTTTAGGAGAGATGACCACATCAAATCGAGGAGAAATGGCCACCTATAATCAATTAAACAATAATTATATAATTAATATTTCAAAATTATACGGAGTGAGGATTTTAACTAAATATAATTATTTTTTAATAATTATATCATTTTTATGTTTATAATTGTATTAATTGATCTAATTATTTAAATTTTAACTAATATAAATATTTCAATAGCAATAATATAATAGGGTCTAACAATGTATTTTTTTTTTTCAGAAAATATTGAAAAGCTTCGGAATCGTTCATTCCAGAAACAGACAAAGTTTATAAATAAACTTAAAGCCATGAAAAATCTCAAATAAATGCGAGAAAAAAACAAAAACATGACACTTCCAGTAGCGAAGAAGATGAAATACGTTTGAAATTGTTAGATTCTAGAGATTCCGAGAGAATAGAATTGGATGAGGATCACTGTGTTGGTTGTGGAGAAGAAATAATACCGTAACCAAAAAGCATTACTGCGTTCAATGCATAAAGTGCCAGAAGTGGTTCCATGAAACGTGTACAAACCATCAAGATCTTTGGAGAAAATGTGGTTAAATTGTACAAAAAGAGAAGGATTGGAATTATACTTAAAATTTTGTTTCTTCAAATTTTATTCACTGATTTTCCATGATATAATTGCTCTTTACAAATTTATATGTGTTTTACATGATTAACTATATGAAATGTGTAATTGTTTGCTATTTTAACTTCATTTTTTTTCTTTCTTGTATTGGATGGCCATCTCTCCTCGGCTTGAAGGCTCCTCGGCTGCTTAAATAAAGCAGCACATATACAGGATGTCCATAGTTAAATGACCCTACATTAAAGCCAATTCTTATTATTATGAGTAAAATAAATCTTAAAGCAGCAATCCCCAGCCTTGTATACCGCGCTGCTTAAATAAAGCAGCACATATACAGGATGTCCATAGTTAAATGACCCTACTTTAAAGCCAATTCTTATTATTATGAGTAAAATAAATCTTAAAGCAGCTAATCCCCAGCCTTGTATACCGCGCTGCTTAAATAAAGCAGCACATATACAGGATGTCCATAGTTAAATGACCCTACTTTAAAGCCAATTCTTATTATTATGAGTAAAATAAATCTTAAAGCAGCTAATCCCCAGCCTTGTATACCGCGCTGCTTAAATAAAGCAGCACATATACAGGATGTCCATAGTTAAATGACCCTACTTTAAAGCCAATTCTTATTATTATGAGTAAAATAAATCTTAAAGCAGCTAATCCCCAGCCTTGTATACCGCGCTGCTTAAATAAAGCAGCATATATACAGGATGTCCATAGTTAAATGACCCTACTTTAAAGCCAATTCTTATTATTATGAGTAAAATAAATCTTAAAGCAGCTAATCCCCAGCCTTGTATACCGCGCTGCTTAAATAAAGCAGCGCATATACAGGATGTCCATAGTTAAATAACCCTACTTTAAAGCCAATTCTTATTATTATGAGTAAAATAAATCTTAAAGCAGCTAATCCCCAGCCTTGTATACCGCGCTGCTTAAATAAAGCAGCGCATATACAGGATGTCCATAGTTAAATGACCCTACTTTAAAGCCAATTCTTATTATTATGAGTAAAATAAATCTTAAAGCAGCTAATCCCCAGCCTTGTATACCGCGCTGCTTAAATAAAGCAGCGCATATACAGGATGTCCATAGTTAAATGACCCTACTTTAAAGCCAATTCTTATTATTATGAGTAAAATAAATCTTAAAGCAGCTAATCCCCAGCCTTGTATACCGCGCTGCTTAAATAAAGCAGCGCATATACAGGATGTCCATAGTTAAATGACCCTACTTTAAAGCCAATTCTTATTATTATGAGTAAAATAAATCTTAAAGCAGCTAATCCCCAGCCTTGTATACCGCGCTGCTTAAATAAAGCAGCGCATATACAGGATGTCCATAGTTAAATGACCCTACTTTAAAGCCAATTCTTATTATTATGAGTAAAATAAATCTTAAAGCAGCTAATCCCCAGCCTTGTATACCGCGCTGCTTAAATAAAGCAGCGCATATACAGGATGTCCATAGTTAAATGACCCTACTTTAAAGCCAATTCTTATTATTATGAGTAAAATAAATCTTAAAGCAGCTAATCCCCAGCCTTGTATACCGCGCTGCTTAAATAAAGCAGCGCATATACAGGATGTCCATAGTTAAATGACCCTACTTTAAAGCCAATTCTTATTATTATGAGTAAAATAAATCTTAAAGCAGCTAATCCCCAGCCTTGTATACCGCGCTGCTTAAATAAAGCAGCGCATATACAGGATGTCCATAGTTAAATGACCCTACTTTAAAGCCAATTCTTATTATTATGAGTAAAATAAATCTTAAAGCAGCTAATCCCCAGCCTTGTATACCGCGCTGCTTAAATAAAGCAGCGCATATACAGGATGTCCATAGTTAAATGACCCTACTTTAAAGCCAATTCTTATTATTATGGGTAAAATAAATCTTAAAGCAGCTAATCCCCAGCCTTGTATACCGCGCTGCTTAAATAAAGCAGCGCATATACAGGATGTCCATAGTTAAATGACCCTACTTTAAAGCCAATTCTTATTATTATGAGTAAAATAAATCTTAAAGCAGCTAATCCCCAGCCTTGTATACCGCGCTGCTTAAATAAAGCAGCGCATATACAGGATGTCCATAGTTAAATGACCCTACTTTAAAGCCAATTCTTATTATTATGAGTAAAATAAATCTTAAAGCAGCTAATCCCCAGCCTTGTATACCGCGCTGCTTAAATAAAGCAGCGCATATACAGGAGGTCCATAGTTAAATGACCCTACTTTAAAGCCAATTCTTATTATTATGAGTAAAATAAATCTTAAAGCAGCTAATCCCCAGCCTTGTATACCGCGCTGCTTAAATAAAGCAGCGCATATACAGGATGTCCATAGTTAAATGACCCTACTTTAAAGCCAATTCTTATTATTATGAGTAAAATAAATCTTAAAGCAGCTAATCCCCAGCCTTGTATACCGCGCTGCTTAAATAAAGCAGCGCATATACAGGATGTCCATAGTTAAATGACCCTACTTTAAAGCCAATTCTTTTTATTATGAGTAAAATAAATCTTAAAGCAGCTAATCCCCAGCCTTGTATACCGCGCTGCTTAAATAAAGCAGCGCATATACAGGATGTCCATAGTTAAATGACCCTACTTTAAAGCCAATTCTTATTATTATGAGTAAAATAAATCTTAAAGCAGCTAATCCCCAGCCTTGTATACCGCGCTGCTTAAATAAAGCAGCGCATATACAGGATGTCCATAGTTAAATGACCCTACTTTAAAGCCAATTCTTATTATTATGAGTAAAATAAATCTTAAAGCAGCTAATCCCCAGCCTTGTATACCGCGCTGCTTAAATAAAGCAGCGCATATACAGGATGTCCATAGTTAAATGACCCTACTTTAAAGCCAATTCTTATTATTATGAGTAAAATAAATCTTAAAGCAGCTAATCCCCAGCCTTGTATACCGCGCTGCTTAAATAAAGCAGCGCATATACAGGATGTCCATAGTTAAATGACCCTACTTTAAAGGCAATTCTTATTATTATGAGTAAAATAAATCTTAAAGCAGCTAATCCCCAGCCTTGTATACCGCGCTGCTTAAATAAAGCAGCGCATATACAGGATGTCCATAGTTAAATGACCCTACTTTAAAGCCAATTCTTATTATTATGAGTAAAATAAATCTTAAAGCAGCTAATCCCCAGCCTTGTATACCGCGCTGCTTAAATAAAGCAGCGCATATACAGGATGTCCATAGTTAAATGACCCTACTTTAAAGTCAATTCTTATTATTATGAGTAAAATAAATCTTAAAGCAGCTAATCCCCAGCCTTGTATACCGCGCTGCTTAAATAAAGCAGCGCATATACAGGATGTCCATAGTTAAATGACCCTACTTTAAAGCCAATTCTTATTATTATGAGTAAAATAAATCTTAAAGCAGCTAATCCCCAGCCTTGTATACCGCGCTGCTTAAATAAAGCAGCGCATATACAGGATGTCCATAGTTAAATGACCCTACTTTAAAGCCAATTCTTATTATTATGAGTAAAATAAATCTTAAAGCAGCTAATCCCCAGCCTTGTATACCGCGCTGCTTAAATAAAGCAGCGCATATACAGGATGTCCATAGTTAAATGACCCTACTTTAAAGCCAATTCTTATTATTATGAGTAAAATAAATCTTAAAGCAGCTAATCCCCAGCCTTGTATACCGCGCTGCTTAAATAAAGCAGCGCATATACAGGATGTCCATAGTTAAATGACCCTACTTTAAAGCCAATTCTTATTATTATGAGTAAAATAAATCTTAAAGCAGCTAATCCCCAGCCTTGTATACCGCGCTGCTTAAATAAAGCAGCGCATATACAGGATGTCCATAGTTAAATGACCCTACTTTAAAGCCAATTCTTATTATTATGAGTAAAATAAATCTTAAAGCAGCTAATCCCCAGCCTTGTATACCGCGCTGCTTAAATAAAGCAGCGCATATACAGGATGTCCATAGTTAAATGACCCTACTTTAAAGCCAATTCTTATTATTATGAGTAAAATAAATCTTAAAGCAGCTAATCCCCAGCCTTGTATACCGCGCTGCTTAAATAAAGCAGCGCATATACAGGATGTCCATAGTTAAATGACCCTACTTTAAAGCCAATTCTTATTATTATGAGTAAAATAAATCTTAAAGCAGCTAATCCCCAGCCTTGTATACCGCGCTGCTTAAATAAAGCAGCGCATATACAGGATGTCCATAGTTAAATGACCCTACTTTAAAGCCAATTCTTATTATTATGAGTAAAATAAATCTTAAAGCAGCTAATCCCCAGCCTTGTATACCGCGCTGCTTAAATAAAGCAGCGCATATACAGGATGTCCATAGTTAAATGACCCTACTTTAAAGCCAATTCTTATTATTATGAGTAAAATAAATCTTAAAGCAGCTAATCCCCAGCCTTGTATACCGCGCTGCTTAAATAAAGCAGCGCATATACAGGATGTCCATAGTTAAATGACCCTACTTTAAAGCCAATTCTTATTATTATGAGTAAAATAAATCTTAAAGCAGCTAATCCCCAGCCTTGTATACCGCGCTGCTTAAATAAAGCAGCGCATATACAGGATGTCCATAGTTAAATGACCCTACTTTAAAGCCAATTCTTATTATTATGAGTAAAATAAATCTTAAAGCAGCTAATCCCCAGCCTTGTATACCGCGCTGCTTAAATAAAGCAGCGCATATACAGGATGTCCATAGTTAAATGACCCTACTTTAAAGTCAATTCTTATTATTATGAGTAAAATAAATCTTAAAGCAGCTAATCCCCAGCCTTGTATACCGCGCTGCTTAAATAAAGCAGCGCATATACAGGATGTCCATAGTTAAATGACCCTACTTTAAAGCCAATTCTTATTATTATGAGTAAAATAAATCTTAAAGCAGCTAATCCCCAGCCTTGTATACCGCGCTGCTTAAATAAAGCAGCGCATATACAGGATGTCCATAGTTAAATGACCCTACTTTAAAGCCAATTCTTATTATTATGAGTAAAATAAATCTTAAAGCAGCTAATCCCCAGCCTTGTATACCGCGCTGCTTAAATAAAGCAGCGCATATACAGGATGTCCATAGTTAAATGACCCTACTTTAAAGCCAATTCTTATTATTATGAGTAAAATAAATCTTAAAGCAGCTAATCCCCAGCCTTGTATACCGCGCTGCTTAAATAAAGCAGCGCATATACAGGATGTCCATAGTTAAATGACCCTACTTTAAAGCCAATTCTTATTATTATGAGTAAAATAAATCTTAAAGCAGCTAATCCCCAGCCTTGTATACCGCGCTGCTTAAATAAAGCAGCGCATATACAGGATGTCCATAGTTAAATGACCCTACTTTACAGACAAAACTGTTATTCATAAAGTTGTGGAATTTTGTGAAAGACACAATAAAGGGATGGGAACTTGTTTAAGCAGAAATAAATAAATAAATAAAATAAAGTTCAAAATTTCGCCACTAAAGGGCAATTTTTAATAAATTACACATTTAGCGTTACCTTAGTTTAGTAATTCTATTTACACGGTGTCATAATTAAACGACCCTATTTTAAAGTTGTCTACAGATGAAACTGTTGTTGAGAATATTGTGCAATTTTGTGGAGGACATAATAAAGGTATCGAAATTTGTTTGGGCGAAAAAAAAGTTAGGAGGCCGTTTTTTAACGAATTACACATTTAGCACACGTTTTGTTATAACCAAACATGTTCCGCATGACGGTCATCATTTTCAGATATCATCTGGAATCGTAAGATAGCATGTTTCACATTTGACCGCAGTGGGGAATGCTAGGAACATGTCGTGAAATGCTCTCTTTAGAATCAGGTTAAGTTAATAAATAAATTTTCTAAACTATCGTAACGCTAAATGTGCAATTTATTAAAAATCGCCCTCTGGTGGCGAAATTTTGAACTTTTTTCTTTGCTTAAAGAAATTCCCATCCTTTTATCATGTCTTTCACAAATTTATGAACTATTGTTTTGTCTGCAGATAATTTCGAAGTAGGGTCGTTTAATTATGGACAACCTGTATATATATATGTTAGATTATTCTAACATTGGATGGGTTTACTAGTTGAAATGAAGTTAATGGCTGTCATGATACTAGTAGTGGATCACGTCTAGCACTAATAGAGTAGTGTAAGTTGTCAGAACGGGTAAAGTCGATCCTGTCGACTAGTATAACGAAAACTGGAAATCCTGTCGTGTTAAAGGTTACGACATTGACGCTATATGATGATTCGAAAATGGAGTTAACTTCGAAACGATAGTAATTGAATAATCAATCTGGAAGTCGTGCATTAGGATAAGCTAAAAAAGAACGTTTCGGTAGTAGATCAACATGGTTGTTCGAAAGTTGTTGCGGTCAACGATTGAAGGCCATGGAAGACATTTATCCAGCGTAGTTTCTCCAGAATATTTGAGACAAAACGTATAGTCAACTCAGGATTTTCTTTTAACATCTTTAGGCGGCGCAGTTTCCACAGAGATATTTAGCCATCGCTTCATAGTAGTAATTTAGGTGTAAGCAAAGTTGTAGATAATAGAATACATCGGACGGTGACCAGGGAATGGTATGACGAATGAAATTACGACCAAAATCTGAGGAAACACTGCGAGCATCGGCTTTTTGTGTGTCTAGCGTAGTAATAGAAATAGGACGTACGTCGCGCTCTCAACCAATTAATAATTAAGGATACCACACCATGGAAAGAGAGCTGACAGAGCAAGTGAATGAATTTGAAGGTAAAAAGGAAAACCCCGGAATACGCGAGGGAAAGTCAATTCTCGGAAGGGAAAAATGGTTGCTAAAAGAACATTCTAAAAGAAAAAGATCAGAAATGGAACATTTAATTTAAGAATACTAAAAGCGTAATATTTAAGTAAATTAGACAAGTGAGACATTAAATTAAAGAGAATTTAACAGAATTATCGATTAAGAATAAGGATTTAGTGAATATATAGTAATTTAGAATAACATAAGGAAATCGCGGAATTAGATCTAATAATGTAACATACATATATATTTATTTATTACCTAACTAAACTAAACCTGTGGTTTTACGATCCATTAGGGATCAGGCCTGCTTTTTCCAACCCTGCTTTTTTAACCCCGTGCCCCGGGGCGCTATACAGCGCATTACCTAGTTAGGTGGTCAGCCTAACGTTCGACACTCAGTGTTTAGATCTCCAGCAAGCTGGGTACTCATTTTATCGATCCAGAAGGGATGAAATGAAGGGTTGAGTGAGCCTTGCACAGCCGGCAGTCGAACTCTCGACCGGAAGCATGGCAGACAGGCGTGATGACCATTACATACTACCGGGCTTCATGTATATTACTAGATTTTGCTAAATTAAATTTTACAGAGCTCAGCAGCTAAAGGACATTTATGGTTGTGAAAAGATATATTATACACAGAAGGAAAATAATAATTATAAAAATGTACGACATACAATAATGAAAAATTCAAAATTCAAAACTAAAAACAAAAAAATAAAACAAAAGGAAAGAAAAAGAAATATGAAATACCAAATATATAAAAGCATGAAATCAAACAGAAAAATCTTCATCACTAAGCGAACTTACAGATGAAGAAATGGATTTTTTTTTTCAAAAATATAGTGATTAAATCTTAAAAAAATCATATACCTAATAATTTTGTTGACAAGAAAACGCTTGCCAACGATATATGCAGATCAAGAACTATCTGTCTTAACAAGTGATTTACGGATATGGAAACGAGATGGGTAAGGGACAAGATGTAATGTAATGAATGAAAGTTGCTAAAGCACTACAGGCACACAGAGGGAAGCTGATTTATTTATTTTGAATAGATATATGATTGGAATGGGCATTGATTTGTGAAAAAAAGGTTGAGGTTCCTGTGAATTATAGCAGTGTCTGTGCTAACTGTTGGACAGAAAATATGTACGGTTCAGAATGTGCCCCAACGCGATTGCCAATCACCTAGCAATTGAAGACTGGAAGTTATAGTCTTAGTGGAAGAACATGTTATGATACATTTTCTCAAAAAAAAAAAAGTTTTATTTGATGGATAAAAGCGTTATGAGGTATTATATATATGGTAAAAATAAAATGCTACTATTTTACTTATGTTATTAATGAAGATAGGAGACAGTATCTTTTAATATTTAATATTTTTATATTTAATAATTTTATTAATGAAGATATGAGGCAGTATCTTTTAATATTTATTATTTTTATATTTAATAATTAAAATGATGAAAATAACTTTTAATATTTAATAATTAAATGTTAATGCTCTTTCCTAAGAGTGTTTATCATCACCTGCTGACATTCAAGCATATGCTACTAAGAAGGAATTAAATAAACAACTAAATTACAACAATAAACTTACACTTCAAGTTTATCGAATTCTAATTTTTGTTACATAACATCTTCTTCCACTCGGGTCTTCAATTACAGCTTTAACAGTTAAAATACAGTTTTGATGTTTTCAAAATTGTCGTAACAGTATTCATATAGATTATATAAATTCAATGTAATTTTGTATTTATCAAAAAGGGATACTTCATAAGCATAAGGGAGGAATATTCCTGTGTGGGTAGAATTTGAATGCTTCTAGTGTAGAGTAAAAATAAGATGGCTTGATGATACAGTTAGAAAATAATTTTTGAATTAAGCTTTTTTGAGAAAAATAAATTATACAGTATACAGTTTGTGAAAGCGGAGCCTGTATTTAACGAAATTCTAGTTTAAAGGAAAATTCCACGACCATTGTAAAAAGACTACAACCAATTATAATAGATGGTGTTCCTATTAAAAGGAAAACGTTCCTGAAACGGAGTTATTTTTCAGAATATTAGTATTTTGTCTTAGCACATGTTACTGTATAATTGTAAAGGAGAAATGAGTGTAGAAAAGGGAAAACCACTTGTTATGTCATAACATCTATTTCAATAAAAAGAAATTGAAATAAATTTGAAAATATTTAAATTAAATCAATAAACTTTTACTACAATTATAAAATTTAAAATTATCCCTTTAAATATTATTTTTTTCATAACGTTCATTACTAGTCAATTTTTACTTAAAAACAATTTTAAGTTATTCCCCAGAAAAGATCGTTAAAAATATTCAATAATAAAATAAAAATCTTAATTTTAATACTTTCAGTCAAAATAAAATATTTTTTTTTTCTAATTTTCAAAACTAAAATTCAAATTATTTCCTAACGATCTTTTATTTAAATTTTTATCACTCCTTGTGGCATCGATCGGAAACAGCCAATCAGCTACTTTCGCGCTTCTTTGAGAACCGACGCCAGTCTAGGCGTCGCCTCTTTCTCTCAACCGTTATAGGGAGATCACACACTGAACAGACAAACAGACAAAAGTTTGCGACATGAGACAAATTGTAGCGTTCAAACCGATTTATTCTTTGTTATCAGGGTGAAATGTCGCTTGACTTACGCTTTTCTGTCGCTTCAATGTGTGATATGCCTTAGACGACCCAATGCGAAATCGCTCCGTTTCGTCCCTCCGAGGATGCGCGGCCGTTGGGGCGAGATCGCTTAAACATGAGCTGTTTTAACATAAAGAAGTTCCATCTAATGGATTTTTAAAATGTACAAGTTAATGTATAAGTCAATAGTAACTATATTTTCGTTAATATCAAAGTTTTGTTTAGCCATACAACTAAAAGGAAAACGGACTTACTCACTTCAAGCTAATGCAGAATACGGTTCTCCAAAAAATTCTATATAGTTGATCTAGAAAAGACAAAGAGGAATGTACACGATATTCATGACTTTCCCTGTAATCGATAGTGATCTAAATGTGATTTAAATTAATCACGCTGGATTTCGTTTCCCCAAGCTACGCATTGGTACAACTTTTTATTTTGTGTTTGGAAAGATTGGTTCAAGAATCCAAGTCCTGAGAATTATCTTTACGCATTCAAATTTCATAATCTTTGTAATTTTCAGTGGTGAAATTTTTTTTTACTTCCGTAGATTCTTTTAGATCCACCAAAATTTCAAAGTTCTTTGCATTTACTTACACAGATATCTCATTTTCTGTGTGAGGAGATTTTCCCTTTGGGCAGAACTTAAGACAATAATTATATCCTTCCATAATGCGGACAATTTCTAAAGAATCGGAACTTTTAATATAGGGAACTTATGCAAGAGTAGCATTTACAGGTTCAATGGACTGTTGCTTGTAAAAATTTAGATGTTTTCTGAATATGAGCGTTATAAATATGTGTACGGAGGCAAATGCATTTCTGCAAATGCAAAGTTTTAAAGCAATGTTTTTAAGTCCAGAAATCCGAAATTCTAAACATCCTTTGTTAATAGTTAATATGTAAATTAATTTAAATGATAGAGTAATTTATATTTGTAATTCAATTGCGAGAACGGATACATCATGTTCCCCTTCCCTTCGCACCCTTATATTATATAGTTCATGTAATAAAATATTGAAGTGTATATATTTGTCGCTATTTTATTTGAGTTTTTCTTATTTTGTATAGGTTTTTCAAATAGAAAATTTCTAGATATCTGATTTATAATTATTTTATGAATAACAAAAATAATTTTTAGAATAAATATCGTAGTGATAGATTATGGTTGAAGTAATAAATTTCTTGATACCAATAAAAATACATATAAAGGAAAGTTGAACATTCAGAATGTGAAAGAAACATATTTCATTAATATACCTATCATCAAAGTGTATATCGGAATTTCCAGTATACTGAAGGTTTAATTATTTTAGGTGTGAAGATTTAAAGTTCAGGTAAGGTAAGATTTTGTTATTAAATTTTTTAATCATGAATGTTCCTATATGATTGTTTACTTTACACTCTCGCAATGTATACTTAATAATTACGATCTCTTGGCCATTAATTAAAATAATTTATTTCCTTTCCCATTTATTAAAGTATTCAGAAATTTTAATAGCCCAAAATTTTAGTTCCCCTTTTTTTTCAATTCCAAATTTTAATAAAATTTTAAACCCTTTATTCTCTTTTCTTTTCTTTTTTTTTCATTACACCACTTATTAAGAGGATCATCCATTTGTGTCTTGATTTGTCACTTGTGTGTTTGTTTGTTAACAATTGAGGAATATATTTGACTTTTAATGTAAAACATTAATTATGTGTTGATATCCAAATTAGGTCCAGTCATAGCGACCCAAACTCGAAAATTGTGTTTTTTAAGCCGATACCTGTGTCGAATTCGATGCACTTCAACCTGAAAGTGACTTGAAACTCGAAACAAAAGAACTTTCATCCACATTTTAAAGCAATTATGAAAAAATACTCTGTAATTATATTTCTAATGTAAATTTTATATTTTATGAAGAAAAATAAACGCACATATATATATACATTCAAATATTCAGTTTTTTTTTTTTTTTGCATTTTATTAGACATATTGTGCGTATTCTTTTGAAAAAAAACGGGTAAGCAAACTCGACCCGTTTCCGAAAATAATAGAGTCAATCCGATTTTCAAAGAGAATAATTATTACCGACCTGACCTCATAAAATAATAATAAAAAAGACATAAATAGACATAGAGATAAACGTACAATAACCGTATCATAAACGTATCCTAATGATATAATAACGGACTAATTTGCACATAGAAACATTTCAATTAAAAAAAAAAAGCATGAAATTTCGACCCTCTGTTCAAGAGATAAGCGTGGATGTAAGTTGAAAAAAAAAACAAAAACGAATTGCACAACCACCTTTTTCGAAAGTCGGTTAAAAAGTTCATAATTTAACTGCATATATTTTTTCAAAATAAAAGTACATTCATCAAATATTCAAGACGTATGGTTCTCGAGTTCATAGCTGATATATGTTCTGAAATATTTCTAATTTCTCTTTCACTTTATAGAACTGCGATTGATTAAGCAAATGTGTGCAAGTTGTCGCAGTAATATTTTGCAAACACCAAGGGAAAGAAATGAAAATTGATATTTTTGCAATTTTTCACAAAATGAAAAGTACCCCGTCTCCTAAATGAGTTTAATGAAGAGTGAGTGAAAATGACGTTATTTTAGGCTCATTTGTAATCAAAATGTTTAGATTTTATGGAAGAAAATAATCAATTAAATTACTATCTTTATTATTTTATATTTCAGATAAGATAAAGTCTACTTGTCTTCAAATGGTGTGAAATTTGTTGTATAGTAATATTCTGCAAACACCAATAAACAACAATTATTAAATGCTTTGGAGGGAAAAATGCTTGAAGAATGTAACAGTTAAATTCCATTTAAACATCAGAATTTCTCTCTATATTATAATGGAATTTTATTCTGTTCTTAGTAAATTGAAATCCAAAATAAAATGCAAAATACGGGAATGGTAGTTAAAAGGTGTAATGCAAAAGGCTGCGATTTGTGTAACTGAGGTTCTTAAGACAAACTATATATGCTGAATGTTATTTTTAAATAATCAATTCGTTTTCAGTAATTTTTGTTTTTATTAATCACAATAGCATATAATCCAGTTTTTCATTCTGTATCTAATACTGCGTATGGAATTTCTATGGTCTAATCACGAGATAAACAATGCAAATCAGAAACTAAAAATTTATAAAATTGTTGCTTACCTGTTACTTAATTTCCTATTTCATAAAGAGAAAATTTTTCTGACTTAGCAAGTAAAAGATGAAAGGTGAGTTTTTACATTATCAAAACAGCCCACCTGCGGATTTGAGGATTTCACCTAATAAAGAATGAATGCGTTAATTTATAGAATATCAATGCAAAGATTCATATTTAGAAGAAAAATTTTTCATTAACACATAGTTGCCAATCTTCCGTTTTCTTTTTAAAGTCAAATAAACATATTTTGAGCCAGAGATTATATTTAAGAAATGAAATAAATAAAGGGCCATCTAAAAACACCACGCTTTTCATTAAATAAAATTTCTGATTCAAAATATGTTTTAAATCAGGAAATTGACTTAAAAAAACCGAAGAAAACATGAGCTATGTTATTAGGTAATTAAAAGCAACGTGATTTGTACAAGCATTATAGACTGAACAGTGCCAAGCATTTGCACTGCAATCATTGAGTTAATTTTCTGACACATTTTTTCATTAAATTATAATTAAATACAAAAACTTGTTTTAACGAAATATTAGAGTACTATCAAAAGCCTTTTCAAAAACCTTTCGTATAATACACAATTCATCGTTGTGCGTTTTGAATGTGCATAGAAAAGAGAGGCACAGATGTCATATACGCACCACGTTGGCGCGATTTGTTTCTGACGCCAATGTTATACACGCACCGGGGTATTTAACTGGCGCCAAAGTGTCGTTATTTTGCTTGATATGGTAACCCGGATGTTGTTGTTTATTTAGTTTTATTTTATTTTTTAAAATTATATAAATTGTTTTGTTCTATAGTTATTAATTAAACTTTTTCTATTTATTGTTATTCCCTTTTTTAAAATGTATATGTAACTGGTATTCCAAAACGAGGTTTTCGCCAAATCGGCGTCAGAAAAAAATCGCGCCAACGTGGTACGTATATGACATCAGTGGCAAAAGGGATGTTGACCTCAGAAATAATATGAATGATGATACTTAACCTAAACCTATAACGAAACTTCAATATGCAGTATGATGTGGCCAGAAAATCCTATCCAATAATACCTCATTTATCGTTGTACGCTACATATTGGTTAAATTCATTATGCGATGTCAGATGTGGGTAAAATATCCTATCCAATGATACCCATTCATTGTTGTACACTACATTGTTCAGGAAAAGGCATGTTGGCAAAATAAATATTATTAGGAGCGTTCAAAAAGTAACGAGCCGGAGGCCTGGAAACAGAAACTAGTACATATATTTCAGAAGTACTGACCCTGGCTGTTGAGCCATTAATCCCACTGAGACACAAGGCGGTGAATGGCTGTCTCGCAAAATTTCTGGGGCTGCGATGTTCACTGCGATGCGGAACTAGTTCCGCACGTACTGCTTGACGTCGTCGTCGGAGGTGAATTGTTTGCCCCTCAGAGCCTTTTTTAGGTGACCAAAAATGGCGTAATCGGAGGGAGAGAGGTATGGACTGTATTGAGGGTGACCGAGAACTTCCTACTTGAATTTCTGCACGAGTGCCGTAATCGTGTTGGCCGTAAGAGGCCTTGCATTGTAATGGAGCAGAATGACACCAAGGGTGAGCTTGCCTGATCGTTTTGATTTGATCGCTTGGCGAAGGGTGGTCAAGTTTTGCGAGTAATGCTGGGCATTCACTGTTGTCCCGTGCTGCAGGAAGTCTATCAGAAGGGGACCGTCTTGGTCAAAGAAGAACGTCAGCATAACCTTTCCTGCACTTGTGTGGATGGCCTTAGATTTTCTTGGTGGTGGTGACCCCCGATGCTTCCACTGGAGACTTTGTCTTTTCGATTTTGGTTCGAAGTGATGACACGAAGACTCATCTCCAGTCGCTTACAACTCGAATGAGCGTTGGATGACCGATGCATGCTTCTGCTAGCTTTGTAGCCACGTGGCTTGCACTCGTGACCCTCAAGCGGCGGGCATGTGGACTTCCGTGCTCTTGTCGGAAACACTCTTTGTTACTGACGCAACAACATTACCATTCTGTCACCGGTTTGCACATTCCAGACTCCGGTTCGTTTCTTTTTGAACGTCCCTTATATATTTCGCACCTTATTTAACCTGCAATTTGTTGATTACGAAGGTCACACTGCAAATAGAGGCGTCTTAAATTCAGACACATATCTGACTGAAAAAGAAATTCAGACACTTAAACGTCTGAATATGAAATTTCAGACATCATAAGTGTCTAAATTTAAGGCACTTAAGTGTCTTACTGTGATCATTGTATAAATGAACTGAGAAAAATGTCTGAATAATGATCATGTATCTGAAATTAAGACATGTAGAAATTCAGACACTTATATGTCTGAATGTAATACAATTGTATATATGATGAAACGATGATTGTATATGAGGACACCAGAGGCCAAGGGATACAAGTGACAAACTTTAGATTTGGAGTAAATTGAATTTAAAGATGAACATCTATAGTATGTGTCTGACTTAAAATATGAAACTGTTCCTAATTTCATAGCGGTCTTTGAACTCTTATTTCAATAACAGTGGAAGAAAAGTGGAGTACAATATATTCTTTAAATTTTAAGTAGAGATTAAGGAGGTTAAGTAATTTATAGAGCTTGAGTAGTTGACCTCTAGAACGCAACAGATAATTAGAAAATCTCTTATATTTTGCTTTTTAGTTTGGCGAACTAGGCAAGGGACTTCAGGCACATCTGTCCAACGTTTCCCTTCCCTACATTTTTTTTTCTCAGAGCAATCATAAAACAAATAGCAATATTTCCAGATAGCCTGTGTACTTATCTCAGTTTTTTCAATTTTGTGACTTATACCTCTTCGCTTCTGGTGTCCTAATATGCAATTGTATCGCAATACATCTAGCAGCACCATCAGAAAATGTTTTTGAATGGATGAAATGCATTGCCATTTACTAAATTTGGTATTAGTGTAAAAAATAAGCAGCTTGATTTGACCATGAGGACGTCTGCCAAAATTGTAAATGCCCGTTTACTAACTTTCGAAATAAATTATGTTTGGTGCAAAAGTACAAGCTAAAGAAACTTTTCACAAAATATACTTTCTCAAAAACTACTTCCACTCATCTGTATACGTAAAGGCCGCTCCTAGTCCAAGAGCTGTTAAACATTTTAGGGAAGGTATTTGAGGCACCCTGAAAATTTGTGCAACACTTCTTTTGTAATGGCTGAATACAAAATCGAATGTCTGGCTGAAGGATCGTGGCCCAAAAACTGTGCCAGACACGTGTCAAGTGCTATTTTTTGACTACCCCCCAAAAAAGGTATTTGAGGCACCTTGAGATTGAGACAGAACAATATTTATACTTAGAAAAAAATATTTTGAAAACGACAGATACTTTAGTCGGCCCAAAAACTGTGCCAGACACGTGTCAAGTGCCATTTTTTGACTACCCAAAAAAGGTATTTGAGGCACGCTGAGATTGAGGCAGAATAATATTTATGCTTAGAAAAAAATATTTTGAAAATGACAGACACTTTTGTTGGCACAAAAACTGTGCCAGACACGTGTCAAGTGCCAAATGGCACTTGACACGTGTCTGGCACAGTTTTGGGGCCACGATCCTTCAGCCAGACATTCGATTTTGTATTCAGGCATTACAAAAGAAGTGTTGCACAAATTTTCAGGGTGCCTCAAATACCTACTCAAAAATGTTCAACACCTCTCCTACTATCTATCCCTAAATACAAAGAGATATGATTGCTCTCAGAAAAAAATGTATGGAGGGGAAAGGTTGAACAGATGTGCCTGGAGTCCCCTGCCTAGTTCGCCTAACTAAAATGCAAAATATAAACATGAAATAAGTTAAACTAAGAATCTTTTGTCAGAACACCTCGTACAAGAATTTTTATATAAAAGAAATATAAAAAAAAATAAGAAGTAAGAAGTATCAAATATTCAAAATTAAATTTCTAACAACATTTTTCAAAATGCAGAACATTTCTTTCCTTCTAGTGGAGGGTATTGCCCTTATGAACACCCCTTATCTTCCAATTTAAGATAAATTAAAATATATGAACGTCAAAAGGAAATAATTAAAAATTTATTTCTATTTGTGGTTTAGGAAGGAAGGGGGGGGGGGGGGGGGTGTTTCTCTTACAAAAATTTATTAGTTTCTTTTTGTCTTAGTCTTTAATTATGTAATAATTTGGAAGAATAAATTTTATTATTTGTTTTAAATATAAAGACAATTTAATTCAGTAAATTTCAAAATACAGGGAAGGGAAATGGCCTGCAACCACCCTCCTGTCTGTGATTATGCATAATAAATATATTATTTAGAAGCGTTACGACGATTTTTTTAATTTATCATATGCTTTTCACCCTCTGCCTGAAAGTATAAAAACTGTAATAATTATATTAAGATAATTTATAAGTGTAAGCATTACGAAAAATGCCAAATAAAGAAAGTAAAATGCTTCTGATTTCTTCTTGTACGATGTTCCATTTCCCGCTAATAAAAAAGTTTTAATGAACTTATCATACTGTAAACCGTATGCTGACGTAATGACTGACGTAATGCTGACTCAATCTTTTTTCCCTTTGTCAGCCGAATTCGATTTCTGAGTCCAATGTCGCTTTCAAATGTAAACGTTTTCCAACAGTTCACATCTTTAACCGATCCTATTTTTTACTGTGAGAAGTTTTGTCCTTATAATTCTACTGTGGCTGCGTCATTTCTTGAAGTGTTATATTTAGAAGTTTCTTGCATTTTGGATTTCTGCGTGAATCATATGTGTTTCAAATATTGATATAACAGCGGAAAAGATACACTTGAAAATTACATCCAAGAATTCTACAAAAAGCGCGCAACAGAGATAGGATTACCTTTTATTGCTTTTCATCGATAATATAGGTTTATTCATCTCTTCAAAACTTTGTGAATAAGAACTAGCCCCAGACTTACAAACTAGTCCCACGGGTTGTGTTTTAAGAATGGAAAATTTTCATTATTTTAACACAACTAGTAGGATATATGAAGGGGTTTCTTTTTAAAAGATGAAAGTATTTTGTTACTCATTCACTATGACAGTTATTTTAACTCAAGTCAAGGATATCGATAATATTAAGTGGTTTTGATATTTTGTTTATAGTACCACATAAAATATTGCATGAAATATAAGTTAGGTTTGAATCTGTTTGCGAAAAAACAGCTAATTTTAGAAATATATATTCTTACATTCATGCAATTATGCATGTTACTGTAATTTAAAAATCCTTAAAGATATACATATATATTTCTTTTGAAATCAATTTTAATATTGATTCTTAATTATTTTTAGCAAAAAATAAATTTGAAATTAAAAAAGCTAGAGTTATATACATTTACTTTCATAACTAGTTTTGATTAAAAATAGGGTTTTTATTTTATTTATCATCACTTACATGAAATATTTTTAAAAAAATGACAATTAGATATTAAAATGTATGTTTAAGACAAAAGAAGTTTAGAAATTAGAAGTAATGCTGCATGTTATTTAAAATAGAATATTTATTTATTTTTTATTTATTATTAAATAAATAGCTCTTGAGTTTCTCATCTGATGAATAAAAAACTTGTCTATGCAGCAATATAAATTTAAAAGAAGAATTTAATTTTTAAATGATATTAATTTTCTTTTTTCTGAAGGGGCGGGGGGAATTTTTGTGCAATTTTGTAAAGCTGATATTTTAAATCTCTTTCGACATTGCTCTGTTTATAATGAGTATTTCGAACTTTTAGAACAGGATAAGATTAGAAACAAAATATATATATTTATCCGAATACCGTAAAGGCCCTGCCTTCAATAGAGGACACTATGGGACTGTGGAATTTGTTCGATAATCACTGGTAGGTAAAAAAATTAAAATTTTTCTCCTTGCAAACTAAATATGTAAAGTGTCTAAATATGTTATTGAAAATGCTCCAGCAAGTACCATTTTTCCGAGAAACAGTTTTATAATAATAACAAACATGGAAGAATTATTATATTAATTTGCAATGCTAGATAAAATTGAAATCATGAAAGAAATGTTTTGACTGTCTTAGATATCAAAGTGACAAAATATAGCATGGAAATTTTATTTGTTGATACTTGTGTAAAGCATTTTTTTTATCCCCCCTCCCTTTTTCGTGTCCGAATTTACTATTTGCTATCCACTAATATATTTTCATTCCTTATGCCGCTGAAAATTTGGTAACCATATTTATACATTTATTTGCAGGTAATTTACCTATTATTATCTATATTTTATGGTTTAAAATTTTTTCACTCATGTTTTAGCAAGATATAAAATATCTTAATTTTAAATTTAAAAGCAAAACTCTCCTACCAAAAAAATGGTACGTGATACAGTAATTTCGTTACCATATTTTTATTTAGAAGATTAAAATCTATAAGAATCAACTATTATTTTTTACAGAGAGGATTTTGGTCCCGACCAATGAATCAGACATGTCTGTTTTTTTTAGAAAAATAAACAAATGTGCATGCGTTTTGCTTTTTAAAAGTTTTTGTTAAATAGAGCTGTCCGGTATTAGGGAATGTCCATTAGTCTTCATAACGATCACTTCCGAATACCGGACATCTCTATTTAGCGAACATAGTGCAGGATTGGATTTTTTGCAGAAGAAGGATTTGATTGAAGCATGGGCAAACTGGGCAGTGTCCCCTACACCCTCCCTACAATTTTAGGGGCCCCGAATTAGATATGCAATTATTGTAAAGTTTATATTTTAAATTTTTTCAATAGTGGGCCGATTATAATAAAAATCTTGAACATTTAAGGCCGACTAAGATTAAAAACAAAACAAAAAAAATCTAAATACAGTAAAACCTCTCAATCACATGCACCTCGACAACAAATGGTGGATAAATTCCCTTGAAAGCCCCATTGAGAGGTTTTTATTGCATTTAGATTTTTTTTATTTTTGTTGTTTTTAATCGTATTCTACTCTTGAAGTTCAAAATACTGATTATAATGTACATAATTGAAAAATATTTAAATTATCAGCTTTAAGAAAATTGCATACCAACTTTCAGAGCCCCTAAAATCGCACTGTATGGGGGTGGAGAGGGCAGGACCACGGCCAAAAATTTTTCTAGGATTCAACGTTGTCAAACATGGCTGCGTATAATGCTTAAAAAAATGGTTGCAATTAAGACGTTTGAAGTGTCTGAAAAAATTCAGACATTTTAAAATGTCTGAAAATTGAACACTCCGTTTCAGACACTTAAGTATCTGAATTTCAGACATTTCAATTTGCAGTGCATTCTTTTTAAAATGTTGTTTTCCATATATAACTATATTACGCACATGTATGCATGTATTTATATGTTTTCATGTATATATGCTGCACATATGTTCAGTGAAAAAAAAATCTGAGCACAACCTTTAACTCCAGTTATATAAAAGTAACAGAAAAAAGCTGAAGAGAGCAAAGTTACTCGTTCAGGATACTTTTTTACTTTCTTCTATCTTTACAAGCAGAAAGTATTGAATTCGTAAAATTTTTAGACTTCCGGTTTTCGACGGATTTACACGTTTTATGGGTCAGAGATCCAAAAAACATGATTTTACAAAATGTCAGTCTGTGAGTCTGTGAGTCTGTCTGTTTGTAACACAATTTTTTTGGGCGCTGTATCTCAAGAACTAATGCACGGAATTTAATAAAAATTTATACTCAGGTAGTCCTTGATATAAGTAGGTGCTGATTATGTTTTGGTGTAAATCACCCAACAGGTGGCGCAGCTATGTTGCATTTTGCAGGATTTCCACAATAGCTCTGTCTCAAGAACTAATGCAGGAATTTTCATAAAACTTCAGATTCAGTTAGTCCTTGACATGAGTTAGTGCTATTTATGTTTTGCTGTAAATCATCCAACAGGTGGCGTTGCTATGCTGAATTTTGCACGATATACACTATTTCCGCAATGGCTCTATCTGAAGAACTAATGCGCACATTTTCATCAAACTTCAGACTCAGTTAGTCCTTGATATGAAATTATGCTTACTACGTGTTGGTGTAAATCGCTGCATTTTGCACGATTTTCTCAATAGATCAATCTCTAGAACTAATGCACGAATTTTCATCAAACTTCAGATTCAAGTATGCCCTGATTAATAATGCTGCTGATTATATGTTGGTGTAAGTCGCTCAACAGGTGACGCTGCTATTCTGCGTTTGTCATAATTTGCGCAATAGCTCTATCTCAAGAGCTAATGCATGAATTTTCCCCAAACTTAATATTCAGTCAGACGTTGACCTAAGTTGATGATGATTAGGTTCTGGTGTAAACCCCCTATATGTGGCGCTGCTGTGCTACATTTTGCTGTATTTACATGATTTCATTGATAGTCATATCTCAAGAATTAATGCACGGAATTTCATCTTTTTAGGGGTTGGGTTGGGTTGATTGTTGACGGCCGATTATCTATTCGAGGGATATAGGCCCTAGGGGGAGTGCCCTTCGTGGGGGTCTTTCTAAGGGAACCTAACCCGTATTTACGCATGGAAAATCCAAGGTTTCGAAGAAAACCACGAAAACTCCGAAACGGTTAGGCCGACGGGCGCGATTGGGTTCGAACCCAGCACCTCCCGTCTACCAGCTTCGAGAGCAGAACCTCTCAGCCACTGGTGGGGCCTTCATCTTTTTAGAATCTTCATGATGAGCATGGATTGCCATTTAATTTTGGCACTATGATAGCGAGTTTTGAAGTATTGACATGCATGAGATAGAAGAAAGTTTTGGGATTGGTACATCCGACTAGTTTTATACTAAACTTTAGTATCACAGAGATACTGATGTGTGTATTTATCTAAATATTTTGTTTTCTAATACCAAATTTTATCCGATTTTTCATGCTTCATTTACCGTAAACATATTTCATATATTTAATTTTTTACATTTAAGTAATGCTGTTTTCTTTCAAGACGAAATAAGGAAATATATTATCAAAATGAATAGCGTGCCTTTTAATTGTAATATAGAAGATAATACCAGAAATAATGTATTAAGAAAGCGAGTCATGATCTTTATCCATTCTCTTTCAACAGGATGAGCCACATTTTATGCTATTTGTATGTTTCGCAAAATAATATTCGATACAAATATGTATGTTATCCTACAGTTTTCAAAGCTGCTGTCTGCAGAACGGTTTATCTTTGTCCCATATACACAAAGCCTTATCTATTACGTTTGATAGACCTCCTATTTGTTTGCATCATAATTGTTGACTTTATGATGTATTTCCCGCGAAATGATCAGTTGAAACAGAAAACCCCTTTGTATCCAACGCTTTATTGTGACAAAGGAAAACAAACGTATTTGCGATTTTGGAGAATATTATTGTGTCTTACAGAAACAATAGGAAAATGCTGTTCTTTGTACCTATATCTAATGGAAAATATACCGTCTATGATAAGAATTTTTTTTTATTTTTATTAAAATAAATAACGAAATAAAAAAAAATAAGTAGAAAAAAAATTAGAAATTTAACCGTCTTTTTATTTTTAAAAATATCTTAAGCGTATCATTTTATAACCTAAACGCGTGCATAGCACTCCGAAGTACAGGATGTTGGTCAGTGAGACATCAAATTTCACTCGCTACATTTTTTGGAGTCCTTATTTTTTTAGACACCCCACTAGGAAATTAATAGTTTTAACTTTTATTTCCGGATACTCTTCTTAAAGGATGTCTCTTCTTTAATTAGTTGACAAAAGATGTCAAAAATATATGATGAATTTTATTTGACGTAATGCAATCTTAATTCCACCTCGTCAGATTTTAACGGGTAAAGTATTTTCTTTTTCCCTTCCTCTAAATTGGTTCATGAACCACTTTTCACGACGAGTACCCACCACCGATTAGGCATCTAAAATCCAGATTCCCCTACTCCCCAAGCTGGATATGTGTATTTAATGTACAGGAGCCAAATCAACAAAGTCAATTAGTTAAGCAAGTGGTACAAAAGAGAAACCAGCAAATTATTGGTTGTGCAATTAGGTCGGCCGGGGCATTGGTCTACTGGATGGCCGCCATGCGGCGATCAAGCGGACAACCGCCCCGATGCCATACAAGTATACTCGTTCGGCTAGGGAAATCTGGCAGCTAGGGGTCTGGTCATCGGTTTGGAGTCAGCTGATGTCCACCATGTACGCTAATGGCGCCTGGTGCATATAAAATCCGTCGTGAGTGCAAAGTCTTCCAAGTTACCTGTGAATAATTTTACCTCTGGAGGTGCCTTGCCAGGTGGAGGTCTCGTCACCTGATCAAGGTTCTAAATTACGAGGCCAACTTGAGTAGCAAAGCGCAGGTACAAAACAACAAGATCAAAATGTTAAGTAACCGGATTAACTAAGTTCACATCTAAGCAGTAGGCACAGAAGATAAGATGAAAATCTAGGCTCTCGTCAGATTTATTGCCGCTACGCGGCGAATAGGCGGTCACCGCCCCGATACCAGGTATCAAACCCGTTCAGCTAGGGCGACCCGGCAGGTAGGGGCCTGGACATCGGTTAGAAAGAAAGAAACAGGTGAAATATTATATTAAATATATATTGCCGACTAAAAAAGAAAGAGACATTCTTTGAGAAGAATAAACTGAAAAAAGAAGTTAAAAATATTAACTTTCTTCGGAGATATTTTTAAAATGGAAATATATTTGATGCCCATTAGGAAGGGAAATTTGAGACCTTATTGACCAATACACTTAAAAATGAACCATTGTCGAGACATATAAAATATTACTCCATATTGCAAATTATAGGTTTAAAAAGTATATTTAGTAAACTTGCATATATTATTCGGAAATGTTTTGTGTGTAAAAGTTGCGCATTTCAAAATTTACTGGAATCCCATCGGTTTTAAAAACTTCTCGGAAAAGTTTCTGTAAATCAGTGGCAGCAGATGAAACTTAATTTTTTTCAAATGCTTATTTAAATCTCAAAAAAATATTATTCCTGAGGTGCCTAACGATAAAGAATGCTTTCGGAATCGTGGTTAACTCGGGAAAAAATATTGTATATTTGCGTTCGTGGTTATGTTATATTTTCTTAAATTAAGAAAATTTGGCTTTTTTAGAGTACGTTACTACTTGGATTGCTGAAATTGAAACATTAATCCTCAGAGTTATTGCAGAAATATCATGAGGAATATGGTGATACATGATGCAAAAAAAAAAAAAAAAGCCAATTGCTTAGTTTTAAGTAACTATTTTAAAAAGTGCATCTATAAAAATAGAAATTCGGTGTTAGGTTTGGAACTAGAGATTTATTTTGAACCAAGCTGCACTGTAAAAAAATGTTGCGATTTTTCCTCCACTTTATGTTGTAATTTTTTAAGCACGGATGATGTGAAATCGGATTTAAGCAGTGAAATCGATATACGATATTTGAAAACGAGAGAATTATTACGGTAAAAGTTTTAAAATATAATTTTGTTCTTGGGTCAATGCACAATTGTTTAGATTACTATCTATTGCCTCTTCCTGTGCTCGGTAGCAATGCACCTAAAAGTCACTTATTCGTGCTTAATACACATAGTGTACGGTAGGCTTAAGGGGCTGCGCCATAAAGAATCATTAAAAAAAATGCTCCGCGAGTCAGAAAGGTTGGGAACCACTGCTTTAGGCCATCTAAAAGTAAAATTTCTCTATATATCGAAAACTAATGATTGGCATGAGCTGTAAACTTACAGTGCGTCTCATAAATATAAAGACACTGACATTTCCGAAATAACATTTTAATAATTCTGTATTCAAAATTATATTTATGCATATAACGAAAAGCATGTGCCAAGAAAACATTTTACAGTAAATTAAATTAGAATTAAATAATTTGAACTCGAAAATTGATAAATGTAAATAAATTTGCTGTCTCATAAATATAAAGACATTTTACATACTTTTGAATTACCATCCAAAAAAAGATCCATTCCTATTAATGACAGAATATATTCTAGCGGGCATGCTGTTTATTAAGTCGTAAAACTATTGTGCTTTATATGAAGCCAACTTCGTTCGATTTCTTTTTACAACTCAAGGACGTTTGAAAATTGTCTTTCAGATGCATATACACTGCGTTTGAAAATGCCACAAAGATTCTTAACTGCATTTAAATCAGGGTTACATGCGGGCCACAACGTGAAATGAACATTGTTATCGGCTAACCATTTTTTGTGCATCTTGATGTGTGAATCGATGCATTATCCTGATGGTACAAATAATTCCGACCACCAAGAGTTTCAGCAATTGGCAACAACTGACTATCAAGCAGTTCTATATACTCTTTAGATGTCTGTTTACCAGAACCGCTGATCCAGAAACGCAATATCTGTAGTTCCATTAAAAGAGAAGGCACCCCAAACCATAACAGAACCTCCCCCTTTCTGCCTACTGAAGAGGGTTCGAGATTCACGTCTTAAATAGTGCGAGTAGGAATTCCAATTATCTGGGCCATCCAAGTTAAACCTCTTTTCATCTGAAAAAATGTCGTGCATCCATTCGTCCTTCCAGTGCATATGATCTTTAGCCCGATTAACCTCCGTTCTTTGTGTTTTTTTTCAGTAAAGGAAATCTGCACATATGCCGGCATACAATGTTTTTCTTTCTTTTATACTACGATGTACTGTATCCTTTAGGACCATACCATAAACTTGTTGAGAAACTTATCTGAGTGACATTTTTTGCGATGAAACAATTCGCATGATCTTGCGATCGAGTCTTTCATTAGTCTTTCTCGGTCTGCCAGATCGTTATCTCGAATATAAATTGTAAGTTTTTGATAAAATTTTATAAAGTGCAGCCCTGCTTCTCCCAGTTTTTTCACATATTTGACAAATTGTTAAGCCATTATCTTTAAATTCACGTATTTTACAAATCTCATCTTTAGAAATTTCAATGTTCCACGTCATCTTTGCAATTGAAACAAGTCAAACAACTTTGCTCGTTTGGGAAACTTAAAGTGTAGTTCTGCGCGTGCGCATTAATTCTGCACGCGCGCATTCGAAAAAAAATTGCATGTGAAGCAGTTTCAAGTTTGTCTTTATATTTATGAGACAGCGTAATTTTTTATTATTTGAGTCGAAATTATTTTATTTAAATTAAAACCCCTATAAGAGATTCATTTCAATGTTCTTAATATAAGGTGTAAAATTTAATGTCTTATAACTGAAATAATAATATGTAATTTCAAAAACATCTGTGTCTTTATATTTATGAGGCGCACTGTACATACATGTGTTTTTGGACTATTGTGGTTAGTTTTATATAAAATGTAAGGGAGAGAATAATTAATAAATTTTTAATAGGAATTTTAGAATAATTTTGTTTTCAAAGTCTGAAAAGTTCAATGTCTGTCATGTTTTCGGAAACATAAGTATTAATGTAACACTTATAGTTCTATATTTTTTCTAGTAGCCTGTTGTGTGTTCCACATACTTTTCTTTGAATGAGTTTAATTTTATTTTAGAATTTTTTGGACAAAACCCTAACACCTTTTCTTTTAAAACACTATGAAGATTTAAGAAAAAGTATATAAACTACACTTTTTCCGGGCTGCTTCGATACAAACAACTTAAATGTGGCTCAAAAGTAATTGTCCCCGTTTGAAAAATAAAGTTGTACAATTTTCAGTATATAGATAATCTGTTATGAGCAAACAAACCACTTCTGATTATAAAGAAGTTTATACAAATCAAAACGATATTTTTCGTTTAGTTTTGTATTAATTGTAATTACAGTTATATTTATCTACAATAATACAAGAAAACTTTGAGGCCTGTTCTCAGACCAAGGTGTTTACACCCCTTATAATTTTCAAGTAGTATGATGCCACTATTTCATATTAGAAATCTTTGCCTAATATATATTTTTTTCAGATGATAAATGAAGAGCTAAGTGGAAGAACATATTAAGTAACAAAAATTACATTTCAAGAAATTTGAGGTGAAAGTTTTTGCCGTAAATTTTAATGATTTATTTTCTGTTTGATACCATGTGTTTAAAATATTAACAAATATGGTACTAAACAACCTTTACAAGGCCATCTTCAGTAGGATTTAATTGTTGTTATTATTTTCTTTGAGCTTATTCGAGAATTGTCCAGAAGAATCTGTCATCTGGCATCTCATCTGACGTACAACATTTAAATTTAAATTAAAATGTTTTCTTCTGGACAATTCTCGAATAAGAGCAAAGAAAATAATAACAGCAATAAAATCCTACTGAAGACGGCCTTGTATAGGTTGAAAACGTTATAGGTTTTTCTGATGTATTTTAAGATATTTTAAATTTGTATTTTAAATATCTTTATATTATACTTGGGGGCTCTGCCCCTTGCAAGCTACGCTCGCCAACCCCCGTTCAAACAATGCATAATCTAAAAACACGCTAATCTGATGGGTTTTAAAAATATTAGAGAAGATTGAATTATACTGAAAAAAGCTGTGCAGATCTCCCTGTAAACGGGTTTCCATTCAATTCCCTTTGATTGCAAAAATTTAAGGGCGAATCAGTTGCTGTTAAGACATCCAATGGTTGTTTTCGTTTTTGATTAAAGAGGATCAGTTAAACATTTGAAAAGAAGCTAAAATAAAATAAATTAAGTATACAGAGCCTTTGTTTCTCGGTATTTTAAAACAATCTCTATAACAATAGCCTACTGTATTACTGGGCGGGGGGGGGGGGGGCTGAAACAAAGCACCGCGACCAGGTTTCTATTGTGCTATCCCCCCAAAATAAAAGTGGAAACATCCTCACTTAGTCCCTAAAAAGACCAGTAGCTGACATACAAATTCAGCAGACATTTGATAGGAATATCCTGAATTTCCCATGGCTGAATCATATGTCGACCCATGTGTTCGAAACGGTAAGCAGCATATGCCTCACAGTTACAGAGCACATGTAAGGCAGTCTCCTCTTCATACTTACAACCCCTACAAAGAGGGTCATTAACCACCTTCATAATACTAAGTTGTTCATTAAGTCTACAGTGTCCTGTTAGCAGTTCCACCATATTTCTTAGACTATTCCTTCTGAGCCCAATGAGTTCCTTTGCCCTTTTACTAGGGCATCCGCTATTGAGATCTATCGCTTGTCTCTGTCCACTTGAGTCAAGCCATTCTTTATACGCTTATTCTTTATTCTTTATTCTTTATGCTCTCTTAAAATTCTAAAAACAGTAGTTCTAATGCAGTCCTTAGAAATGCCAATAGCTGGTTCTGGTCCAATAAATGGAGTAACCGACCCTTTCCTTGCAAGACTATCAGCAAGCTCATTAGCCAGGATGCCAGTATGACCAGGTACCCAATGCATAGCAACATCATTACCATTACTGCCAAGCCTGTTCAAAGAGCAGTAACACTCCCAAACAATCCTAGAAGTAATTGTATGTTTCTGTAAGGCAAGCAATGCTGCTTCACTGTCAGAGTAGATATTGACAGACAGGCCACTATACCTCTCTCAATGCAAATGTAACAACACATGAGTATTGCATAGACCTCTGCCTGAAAGACAGTGGCGTAACTACCCAGTGGGTAAAAGAAGTATGTACCATCAGCTGGGCAGCAAACCCCAGCTCACGTACCAGTATTCATCTTGGAACCATCAGTAAACCAGATCATACCAGTCTTAAGCTCCGTTACAGAAAGAGTCTCCCATTCAGCTCTAGAGTGAAGACTAACTCTGAACGACTTATCAAATACATGCTTTAAAGGCATGCCGTCACCCTTCATGATAAAGACTGGGTGCTTACATTTACAGTTAAGCCTGCCCCAAGTAAGATACCTCGAGTAACTCCGCCACTGCCCATGTAAAATGAGTCTATAAGAGCAGAGCAATGCCTCTGCCTCAATAATCATATGCAGTTGGTACATACCCAGCAGCAGCTCCATAGCAGATATAGGAGTTGTCCTAAGTACACCTGTCATGGACAAGCAGATCATCCTCTGCAGTTTTGCTAATTCTGACTTGGCAAAGTCAGTCACTGTTCTTGACCACCAAGCAATGCTGCCATAATTGATCATAGGGCAAATCACCATATTGTATATCCACCAGATCACTTTTGGGCTGAGTCCCCATGTTTTGCCAATAGCATTTCTGCATGACCAGAAAATCTTTTTGGCCTTATTGATGCAGTAATCTGTGCCTCTTCCAACACAATCTCTCATCGAAATAGACACCCAGATACTTCACATACTTTGAGCAACTCAAAGTGCAAACACAATCTCATTGAATTTGATTTATTTTTTCCTAGTGAAAGCAACAAGAGTCGTCTTTTCTGGGTTAACAGAAAGACCAACATCCCTGCACCACCGCTCTACCTTCTTAAGGATATTATTGAGGATGTTAACAATAGCCTAAGTCATGTGATTATCATCAACAGTTCCAGGCGGACCACTTCGCTTTTTATACTCTAGGTGCCATTTTGGTACTTTAATGTTAGCCAGGCACAGGTGATAAGTCGCCAAATATTATTCTATCGCCATCATTTCATCTATATTATAATAGTTCAAGTCATCAACTGCCATAAACAAATACGGTTTGATCCCTTCGCCATTCATATGAAAGTTTGGCACACATGTCATATACGTCCCATATTGGCGCGATTTTTTAACGACGCCAATTTGGGGAACGCATCAACAGCATAAACAACAACATCCGGCTTACCATAGCAAGCAAAATAACGATACTTTGGCGCCAGATAAGTGCGCGTTCCGTATATGACATTGGCGTCAGAAAAAAATCGCGCCAATATGGGACCGTAAGTTTTCCATTTTGATTAAAAAATACATTTTTTTTTCGAATAAAACTACATAAAATTTGCCATGGTTGCAAAGAATTCTTGGTACTGTTATGCTAGCCGGATACAAATCTCACCAACAGCTTTTTTTCAGCTCGCCAGTTAGCATTTTTTTTTTCGAGTGGTAATATTTGGCCAAATGTCATTACGCACACCAGGCTTGGTGTGAATTTTTTTTTTTTTTTTTTTTTTTTTTTTTTTTTTTTTTTTTTTAACGAAAATTCGGCGAAAACATCGTTTTCAAATACCATCTACATATGCATTTTTGGTATTACTTAGTTATCCTGTCGACCAAAAATCTATCGCCAAACTATACGATTAAATGCCAATAATGGTTGATCGTAAATGTCACATTCACTTGACTTTAAGAGTGTTACACGTGTTTACGTCATCAAGTGATTTTCATTTCGACTTTTTATTTGTATATTTATTAATGTTATACTAATTTATTTGTTCTTTCGTTATTTAAAATAAAAATTATATCAATTTGTATAATTTGGCGAGTGTTGTGGTGATTTATATAATTTGGCGAAATTGGTCGACGGAATAACTAAGTAGTACCGTATTTTTTAATTATTTTCTATTATTTTCTAAAGGAAATATAAAAAAATAATTAATAATTATAGAACAAAATAATTTATATAATTTGTAAAAAGAAATAACAGTAAATAAACATTTATTATCAAATAAACTACATTAGCCAGGTTACCATGTCAACCTTTTCTGAAATATGAAGAAAAAAATATCTGTTTGATTAAAATTTGAGTTGCCATCATTAGAAAAATGTATATAAAATTAGAAAAAAATTAATATTTCGAAAACTAATTCGAATTTAGAAATTCTAATTCCAGTTTTGAGATCTGCGGATCAATGATGATTTTTGGTATTAATTTCATCGCAAAGTATTCCATATTTTAGGAGAAATTGCTTGAAACGTAATCAGTTGTTTAATCAGTCGATTCATATATCCATTTCATAAATTCGTTTCATATATCCGTTTCATAAATTCGTTTCATTAGTATTTTATATATATATAGGGTAGATTTATGCACCTGAAAGTAATTTTTGTACAGTTATTTGTGTTTTATATATATTTTAATGAACAGTTATTTTAAGGATCTTTATGTATTTAATTTGATTAGGATTATAGAAGTGTTGTGTAGTGTTTGGTGCAATCAGGTGTAGAATTCGCCAGGTTATGCTCAAAAATCTTCTTTAGTCTAGTTTTAAAGTATTCATAAATAAGAAGTTTTGGAGATCTTATAATATTGCTTTCAATAATAAAAGCATATACTATATTGCATATATATTTCAGAAATAAACATTAGAATATTTCAATACGAACATGTTGACAACCTCCAATTCCAAACACTCTGTAGAGGACTTCGTCTTTGTATGTTATACACAAAGCCTGATCTATTATGTTTGATCGATTTCCTATTTGTTGGATCATAATTGTTGACTTTATGATGTATTTCCCGCAAAAATCCTGCCTTTACAGAAAATCCTTTTATATCCAGCGCTTTATTAAGACAAAAGAGAACAAATATGTTTCTGATGTTAATGACTGTTGTGTCATACAGAAAATAATAATAGTACAGAAGTAACAAAGTACTATTATTTGTACTTGGATCTAATAAAAGATACACATTTTAAGAGAGGGAATTTTATGTATAAATATGCCTGCTTAATGAGACTCTGCGCTACTGAAAATGCTTAAAAATGAGTTAAATGAGCACTTTTCGTAAGTATTGTATTGACTCAATATATCAGCCTACCGAGTTTTAGCAACCGAGTATTTAAGTGTCCGTTTTGTAAAACACGCATACTCATTTTGTTTAGTATAACACTTTTTAAAAATTTTCCCGAACATAATGACCCATTGACCATGTATTTTACATCCACTTTACAATTTATTTAAAAAATATTTTTCACGATTTCGATCGGCAAGTGATAAAATATATAAATAAACGGTCAAGAGCGATTATTATTAGCGCACAAAGGGTTCCGTAGAATATATGAATTTGTGATTGTATTATTAAAAAAATCATTGCTAAAAGAATACTAAGACTTTGTAAAAAACTATACAATGTAGGGTTGTGTATAACTGTATATACTAGAAAAGTGTAAAATGATATACCATGAAAGTTCAAAGAGATATGGACCTAAATAATATCAAATATAGCTATTCTGTATAACTTATCTAATCTGTTTATGATGAAACTCACTAACCTGTTTATGATGAACTTAATTCGGTACTGACAATAAAAGTAGTGTATATTTAAACTTCATTTGCCATTTCATAAAACTAAAATCAGCACAGTAATAACCTTTCTTTCTACGGTGTAGCTAAAATAAAACATTTGTTCAAAGTTTAAATTTCGCATTGTGCTAAGCGCGCTTCGAAAGGAGGTCGCAAAGTTGCAACGCCGCCTTAGTCCGTGCCGCGTTTTTCCATATATGTTTTTAATTAGCTTTTAAAGTCACTCGAGGCGTATTGAGAGATCCACTCAATGCAAACTAGTCGCGAATCCTATAGTATTTATGTGATTCATTCCAATTAAGGAGTCTCAGGACTGTTAAAGCTTCAAAATTTTAGCAATTTTATTTTTTTTAGGTGTTAAACTCCTATCTTTTATGAACATTTTGATATAATCGTTTCCCTGACATTCCCATTAGAACAGAAGTTATGGCTTTCAGAATTATATCCGCTCAATAGCTGAAGCGGCGTTTCGAAACTTTGAAGTAATATTTCTCCAAATGACGTTTTCAGGCATAACGCGCAGAATACCCCAAAACTTCTAAATATTTTATCATGAAATTTTCAAAACATGTATTTCATGTTAGTCTGTATAAACTGAAGCTAAAATTTCCTTTCTAATGTTTAAAAAAAAAAAAAAAAATAAAAAAAAAATAAATTAGGTGATTATATTGTTGAAATTTTCAAAATTTTGTATTAGCTAAATACAACTTTGCATTAAAAATATAAAAATGCTTTAAATACAAATTTATTTAGGTTCAGGCTGATTATTATAATCTGAAGTATAAGTAGGCAGCAAAATTTTCATTCTAGTTGCAATATTTATTCCTTGTAATCCTGCGCGTAAGCTGTTATACCAGTTTTCTGCTCGATAAATATCTCATAGTTTCGAGCCCCTTATAAATACTAATTCTGCACGTTTCAATTTTTTAAATACATAAAATGAAAGAACATACTTATATCTTTCATCCCAATAAAAATTGTCTTTTTAAATCACATACATTTTAAGACATTGAATGTTGAAAATGGTCTTTTTTTCATTTTTTCAAATTTTAAGAGTCCTGAGACACCTTAGCCATTTTTTTTAACAATTTGACGTTTATTGCTTTTATACCGCTACTAAACATTGCATTACACACACACATATATATATAGCATTAAAAGTTGATAACTAGGCTTTAAAAGCCGATTGCACACAGAATCATTATGTATGTCCAAACTGTCCGTACCTTTAAGCGTTAATATCTCGGCGAATTACTGACGTTTTTTTTTTTTTCGAATATCATTATCAACAATGCTTTTATACTTCTGCTACGATTGGTACCTCCAGCGCTGCTCAACACTTTTGCTGAATGCCCGTAAATCGAAATTTGTGTGTAACGGAAAAATGCGATTTTCTCAAAAACTATGTGACCTAGGGTAATCGCTACAATCTTCCTGCATGGTTTAAATTAACGTCTACTACCTCTAATTTTTTCATAATTTTTATTTCAGTAGTTTCGGATTTAGATGGTGGGGGGGGGGATATTTTTACGCTACATTTTCGACGATATCTTTGAAAATATAATACCTAAAATTAAAAGGAATGTATTTTTGAGTTCAGCGTTACGAAAGCTTTCACACGATACCCCACACGATATACAAAGAAAAGAGTATTTTTTTCAAGTAGCTTAATTAGCCGCTATACAATTTTACTAAATATATTTATGAATGTTTAATAATCTGAAAATATGTGGGTCAATAGTCTTTATTACTTCCCCCAATTTGAACTTTCCATGTTCCATAGTTTACGAGTAATATGGCTGTGAAAGACAGGCAGACAGATTGTCGATTTTATAATGGGTTCCGTTTTTACTTTTTAAGTACGGAACCCTAAAAAAGAATATGGTTAACTAACCATTATCTATAAAGGTGATTAAATGACTGGAGAATTCGCTGTCATTGAAATGAACGTTTTCGCAAGACAGTGTATATTTCATTTTTATATAATTTCACTGCAATATACACATATTTTTGGAATGATTTTGAAAAAAAAATCTATAAACAGAAATAAGAATTTTATTTTCTAATATGTTGAATCTGATAGCCCTTATATAGTACATTCATATTACTTCTTGATTTCCAAGATAAAAAAGCTTTTCTTTAAAATATCAAGATTGATATTGTTCCACTCCTCATTTACTATCTTCGGGAGTCCATTCAACGTTTAGGGATCCTGCTTATGAGGAATTTGTTTTAAAAGTCCAAATGCACACTAATCACTAGGAGACACGTAGGAGGATTTGAGTTGAATGCACTTAAATAGAATAGTCTTAACTCCGGTTTCATTTCTCTCTCTTATATATATATATATATAGCAGTAGATATAAAGTTATGGCTGGTAGTCTTATCCTGAAGGAACTTACGGGAACGAAGATTGTTTGGGTAAAGTAACGGAATGTATTCTTTGAAAATAAGTGTTAAAACCTATTTATGATAGTAATCCGAGTTAATTTTGACATTTTTTTCTTATTTCCTTATTGCAAGTTGTCCGTTATAAGAGAATCCAGCAATAACCATAAAACTCATAGTAAAGCTTTCCTTGTTTTTTCTGAACTAACATTTTAGGTCTTTTTTCGGTAGTAAATCGATCTATTGCAATAAGATAAATATATACAAGCATCACCCAATTGTAAATACATATTCCCATTTTTCACCTGCCTGAGGATTTTTATAGAACAATCTGCACATAGTCTTCCTCTGATAAACACGTTTTCGCATTAGGCGGTAAACATCTTTTCTTTTCTGTTTTTTCTTTTCTTCTTCTTCTTTTTAAAACACATTTTATATTTTTGTTAACAGTTACTACAGAGATGTTTAAAGACTTTAATTTTGCGACAATTCTTTGGAACGGCGTTGAATTCAGGGGTTGGCTTGGGGGGGGGGCATTCCCCCCCCCCGGCGCAATGAGATGTCCCCCCCGTAAAATTTGAGATTTTATGTTTTCAATGGTCAAAAGTGTAATTTCCCCCCGGTGATCTATAATGTCCCCTCTCCGGTAGCAACAGAAATCCCTTCCGGAGAAAAGTGTCTGAATTCAACACTGCTTTGGAGGATTGCCTTTTTAAAAAAAAATATGAAATGCGACTTTAGATATAACAAACGGTATATATAGCTTTGTTATTTGTTCATTTGTTACCCTTACCCATGTTATTTGTTATCCTTTTCCCTGTCAAATGTAAACTTTGACATTTCATTCCTTTTTTATGAATTACGTCACTTATTTTAAGTGTAAAAATATTAAAACTATGCGTTTTACATCTCATTTTTAATAATCGGATAAAAGTATTTCTAATCGTAAAACGCAAGTACATATTCTTCAATCCACTGTTTATTTTCGAGCAAAATTTTAAAGTAAAGTACATTTTTAATAATGCAGTTGATAATTAAATCCTATTTCGAATTGATGTCCCATAGGATTCTTTTATAGTTCAATTTAAATCATAGAGAAAGTCAAAATCGTTACAAAAATATGTATACATCCTTTGTAAATTCCCTTTTACGAATGTGTCCATAGTGAATTACTGTTGAACAAGAAATATAAATAAAATTTAAACACACAAATTAAACACATCCGCTATACTAAGTTTGAAATCCCCAACTTTTATACGTCAAAATGTTCGAGCAGAATATTACAAAAATGTAATTTTGGCAAAATTATTCTTTTCATTACTAGAAATTATTTTTTATAGTACGAAAAAATGTATAATACTTAATCCAGTTTTAAGGATAAGCATATAAAAGAAAGTATTAGGAGTACCGTAAACGTAGGAGTTAGTAAACCGTACACGATTTCGTTGCTTTTTATTTTCACAAACTTTTTCTGATAGAGTCTGTATTTGCATAGTGAAACAGTATATAGTACCAGAGTTACTTACTTATATACGATATAACCATAGTCATACAAAAATACATTGTCAATATATATCTTTATTTATCGACTTAGTTCCATTAACTTATTTCGCTTCAGTAATAGATTTGTAATGTGTGCATTTTGCAAATAGACCGGAGTAGGTTTTATTCGAAAAAACTCTTTGTTTCCCATTCACTTGGGCACATACGGGAAGACAAACAAGTACGACAATGTGGATATATCTAAATATTTCCACGCAGTTGATAATCTGCGAATAAAACGAAAACAAATATGATAGTCTAACTTCTATTTCAAATTATATGAAAGACTATAATGACTGTAAGTGATTTTAAGACTATGGACTCCAAATCATGTGGGAATAATTTAAAGAAGAATTTGAGTACTTTTATACAGGGTGCCCACTCCCAACGGTGTCCAACGACTAATTTCTAAACCGTTGGTCATAGACATACAGTTCCAATTACAAAAAGGTTTTAAATGAGGTAAAATGAGGTAAACCATCGAAAAGTGTATGAAGTTGCGCATAGAATTGAACCTAATTTCATATACATGTTTTTGGCTGTGACAAGCAGATCCTCCTTGAATTTGGAAATCTTTCGCCAGAAGGGGGAGCTGTAATAGCGAATTTTGTAATATTTTCAGAATTTTTCGTAGTTCTGTTGTACATCTGTGGCTAGTGCAGTGACGAAAATTTTGTATCCTGCTAAGCCGACTATTCGCAAACAGTTCACGTGCAACAGAATAACGAAAAACTATTGATTTTAATAAATATCATGATCGAGATTTTTATTCCGATTAATTGACTGAAGCAGAAATTTAAGATGAAAGCCAAAGTTGGTATAGTATTGAACTAATAATATTGAAGTATTAACATTTGTAAGTGTTTTCTGAAATATTAAGATGTATGAGATAGAAGAAAGTTTTGACATTAGCACATCCAACTAGTTAATAGTTGCAAAATAGATTTCAACGCGAGTTGTTTTTAAATCTTAACTAAAAAAACTACCAGGCAGAATGATCTGTATAATATTGGATCCGAATACTTGAATCTTCTAGAAATAAAATTCTGTTAAAAATTGCATATATATATATATATTTTTTTTTTCAAAAATCAATTTGAAAATATGTATATTTTCGAAATTAATATTAAAAAAATATTAATTGTGATCTATGATTTTTATTAAAACAAACAAAAATTTCTACAAAATTTAAATATGCAAATGCGAAATAGCAGCTCATTCCGATACATAGTTTTTCGTTATGTATTAAAAACTATCCGCATTGCGATCGCTTTTGCAACGATTAAGAAAGGAATTTGACATTATTAGTTCCAAACTTTAAATCTTCATAACACTTAAACTATTAGACTGAATGACTTCCCTTTTTTGATCATACGGTAAAATTTACCAAAAAATCGCAAGTATACAGTCAAAATTGGGTGTTTGTAAGGTAAACTTCAGGATTTGGTGCAATTTCATTATGAAAACGAAACCCTAAGCTTATTTACTGAACATAAATTGAAAAAAGACATAATTTCCTGTTGAATGGCTATTTTCGATTTTATCTGGGACAATTTAGTAATCAAAATATACGGGTTGTTTTCTTTCCCTTGGCCGGCTGTTCATGAAGAAATATGGGGATTCACTGGCCTGTACGCTATATGACACAATATGCAGTGAAGGATTACTACAGATCTGGTACATAATTCAAATTTTTCTTTAAAAATATTCTAGGAAGACTTTTTTTAAGTACAATTTATTACACGCATACCAATTTAATTTTTTACGTTATGTGCAGACCAATTTTTTTATCCATTAACGTTCGGCGCTTATTTTTCTAAAATATTAGCTGTGAAATCTAAATTATGGAATGCGGCATGTTCTTTCTAAAAAATGTTTAATGTAAATTACACAGTTTTCTTACTGGACAACACAAAAAAATTCATTTGTATTGTTAGTTATAGGAAATTATAATTTGAATATCCTACACATAAGCTAATAAACCGGGAGGCGACAGCACAGACAATCACCTCATTGAGTTCACGGCTGAAATTCCAGAATTAGTTAAAACTCGATTCGCATATTAAAATGCTATCGGTATGCCAAGTCATACCTTGGTGGAAAAAGCTAAAAACCCGATTTCAGCGGTTGACTCGTAGGTTTACCATTGTGTTTCCTGCACCCAAAAGTATGAAAACATGGAGGACTGGGAGCAGGAAAACAAAAACACAACGGTAAACCCACCAGTCAACCGCTAAAATCGGGTTTTTAGGTTTCTTCCACATAAATATGACTTGGCAGACCGATTGCGTTTTAATATGCGAATCGAGTTTTAACTAATTCTAGAATTTTATTCCTGAACTCGATGAGGTGATTGTCTGTGGTGTCGCCTCCCGGTCTTTAAAGCCTTTTAGTTATAATCGTAAAATATTTCTCCCGATCAATCGGCGGATTCGAATTTTGAATAAGGAATGGTTGTTTAGCAATATCCTCTCACAGCAAATTAGTGAAAGTCACGTTTTCCCAAAGTCACGTTTACATAAATTATGAATAACTACATATTGTCCCATATTCTGGAAATTTTATATCTATCTTCTGAAATATTTAGAAGCTATTAGTAGGTTATTCAGTAGTTAGAAACCTCAAAAACCGCCAGGTTTCTAAAATTAACTATAATATCTCTTCCAGTCCCGTTTATTTCAGAAAAAATTCTTTAAATCCCAGAAATCGACTGTTTTTAACACTTTCCAACATAGTTGAAAAGTGTTTATGAATAAGGTTTGTCTGTCCGCCTGTCAGTCTGCCTGCCGTCTATGCGTGCTCTAACTTACGAAAATATATTCGGATTACCATATAATTAAAATATATTTTATTGAGTTTTATCATGATTTGTTCGGAATTGAAAATGAAGTTTGTAGCATTTTTAGTTCATTTACAGGGACACTCAAACAAATTCCGTTACGTTATGGTCTATGGGGGAAAATAATTTGCGATATATTTTAATGATGTTACACTATTTCAAACAGATTGAAATTGATATACAGTGTAATAACGTCTGAATAACGGTTACCAGTGGGACCGATGGAAAGTAACCGCTATTCAGAGGTGGGTCTTATTCAGATGTTTCATTTTTAAAAATCATAATGGCATAAATTTAAATAGAAAAACACAGTCATTTTAATTAATCCTCATTGTTTTAATACATTAAAAAAAACAGTGATTTGTAGTTGCCTTTCTTTCTGCAAATATATTTCTCCAAAGGAATAATAGTATGAGTTGTTTTTCTCTATACAACTCATCATCATTATGATTTAATGCAAAATTTTTGATTTCACGAAGGTTCGTAAAAAATTTGGTATATGTGCTAATAATGGAAATTTTATGTGATTCTATAATCTCCTCTTCCATATTCCCTTCCGCATCACTTTCCTCTTCTTCTCTCCTATCTTCCACCATTTGCTGTATAAATCAAATATAGCAGTAACTGCCAAATCTTTGACACACAAACTTACTGGCGTTCGTGTTAGTTATGCTTGCTGTTCTAAGAATATTATCTAAATTTTCCCCATCTTTATTTTCTATGTCTAGTTCTGGAAGAGGATTAAGTGTTCAAGAGATTAAGTAACATTTTGTTGATATATTAAGTAAACTTTGTTTGATCTGCTTCAGGTTTTGGTTTGCAAATAAATATGAAATTGTACCAGAAACTGTTAAAAAAAATTGTCGTGATGTCGGCCGTTGTTCAGAATTGCTTATTTAGAGGTTCGTACTAATGTTAATGCTGTGGAATGTGTTTGGTTCCATCAATATGCGGCCGGTATTCGGAGATTGCCGTTGTTTAGAGGTGACTGTTCAAGGAGGTTTCACTGTATATCACTTAGGTGCAATACAAGATGCTAATTACAGAATAAGGTGTTCATAGCATTTCATCGTTCATTTACAGGGACACACAAAATAATTTGGTTATAGTATTGTCCATGAACAATAATTACACGATGTGCGTTTTCATTTCTGGTACGAGTTTTTAAATATAACTAATTTCTTGCATATTACTTTTTGTGTTTAATTTCTATTGATCTTATACAGGGCTTACGCAAAAGATATCATGTACATTTCCGTTTATTGACGAAAATAGTTGAAGCGGAATTTTCGACTCTTCTATGCGTTTCCTAACGAACTAAGTTTTAGCATATTACGGAGATATATACAAACCTATAGGTTATATACAGGGCTTCAGGGAAGAGGATATTTTCACGACACTAATTGCTAAATTGAGTTTTCAAATGTGTTATGAGTTTTCCAAATTATTTACTTAGACACCATCTTTCACTTTAGTAAACGGTGAAGTTTTGTTAAAGTATTCTGAATGTGTTGGAAAGTGTTTCATAATCTATGCTTGTCGTACGAGTCTCCGTTCTTATTTATAGTTTATGATTGACCTTTTCCCAAATAGTTCCTGAAGATAGAGAAAGGCCGGAGGAATCATGGGAGGAGAGGTTTTGTTAAGCATAGGTCAGGATTTAGCAATACAAGAAGGATTGCTTTGAAGAAGGATTTTCGAAAGAAATGTGACCTGAATTATTATTACCCGAAAATCCTGAAAACCATTCACGTTCACCCAGGAGGATCCAAAATATCTCCTCTTTTCATAGCTCCTTGAATGCATCCCACCCAGGCCGCGCTTGTAGCGAACATCAGCCCACGATTTTCATTTTATGGCCAGCATGCTAATCACTGGGACTGAATGGGCTTCAGGAATCTAGTTTAACGATAAGTTTAAATAGTCGTTAACATTGAGTTTACAACATTTATGCTATATTAGGTGACTTTTGTGTACTTATACAAAAACTACCCGAATCGCTTTTTAGAGGTGTTCTCGAAAATAAAATGTTTTTTGGCTCGATAAGTTATAAACGTCTTCTTAGTAAAAAGTTCCCTGCCGCATGAAAAATTGGAATGCGATATCCGTTCATTTAAGGGCTTTTTAATTATATTACAAGACGTTCAGTAATTTTTTAAGATGAATTTTCTTTCATTCCGTATTATTATGTGTAAATGCTTAAAACATCTGTGGAAATGTTAAATTAAAAAGTAAAATAGGATTGGGGACTCTGAATGCCTAAAGACGGTCCTGATTAGTATACCCCATAACACATAATTTAGCATACTCTGTCATTGGTTGATGTAAGATTTTTGAATATCTCTGTATATAGTAAGTTACAAACACAATAATTATGTAACACCTACTGTATCTATTACTTATTTATATATTTATGTGCTTATATTATTCAGCAAACAGCATAGCAAACAAATACTTTTCCAAGGTCTCCTGTATGAGGTAAACATTAAAACATATAAATCTATACTTCTAGATTAATAAATTACAGAACAAAACATGTGGAATCAGACCAACCAGTATAACAATAGCTATATTTCAACATTACTAAGTACCTACTGCATATTTTTTATTTACTTATGTCAGGAAAGAAGAAAAGAACAATTCTTTCATTTAAGTTTCATCGTATTTTCAGCACTGTCACATCTGGAACTGTTTCTTGACAAGACGTTGAGGAAAGATTTGTTAGTTCTGTTTTGTGGATTATGATTGAGAAATGACTTACTTCCGTTGGACATGACAGCTTGGAAGCATGGGAGAAAAATATGAGAAAAAAATCGTTATATTTTAATGGCAAGTCATGAGAGATATTTTATTAAACGTTGCTACTAAATTACGACAAACAATTACAAATGTTTAAAATAAATAAGGAGACTTAATCAAAGTGGTATTTAGTACTGATAATCAATTGAAAAAGGTATAACACAAGTTTCCGTTGATTGTGATATATTGTTTGGGCTCTTCCACGTGTTTCATTTCAAATTCTTATAAATATTTAGTTGTGACTGTGGAATTTTTTTCATATGGGGAGGGTGCAAAAAAGACTAAAGATACAATTGGATTTGTGCCTTTTTTTAATATAACAAAGCGAAATTTTGACCCTAAAAAATAGAAAATATACCTATGATCCATGCATCATACTACCATCTATGATCAAGACCTCAAGTTTGTTTTCCAGACGCTTCTAGTTTTTAAAGAGAATGAACTAGTTGTAACTAAGTAGGATTTATATAGCTAATTTTAACAACATTGGGCGAAAGTGATGAAATATTAACGGTATTTCTGTATTTCCAATCGGTGTATTTTTTATATTTGCTTCTATTTAGTTAAATACCACT
The DNA here is from genome assembly GCA_963932465.1 of Maratus speciosus. NCBI lineage: Eukaryota > Metazoa > Arthropoda > Arachnida > Araneae > Salticidae > Maratus > Maratus speciosus. The sequence continues at coordinate 468,624,570 of OZ010790.1, forward strand.
AGATAATTTAAACCATTTTAAATATACATTAATAAATATTTTTTTACATGGGTTTATCTTTTAAAAATACATGATTTATATTGAATCAGTTATTGTGATTATTTCATACGCTATATATCAGGTGACGAAAATGAACAAACTATTTCAGGATAGTTTTCAATACATCAAATTAAATGAAATTTAAATAGATTGGTGTTTGACTATTAAATATAAATTAAAACATAGCAATTTAACTCAGTTCGCATTGTTAGTTTTTGTGCATCGTGAAGTATATGCACAATAGTTCCTGGGACCCAGCGACGAGATTATTTGTCAACCCGTTATCCCCGTCGTTGTGTCCCAGGTACTCCTATGTGTAATACAGTCAATCTCGTTTAATACGAGCATGGCTATAATGAGATCTCAATTTAAACGAACAATTTAAAAAATAAAAAAAGTTCATAATTTAAACTATAATAAGATTTTCCCGTTTATTATGAGCTACAAAAGTAGGATCCTCGCTAATAAGAGCAGAACATCTTTTCATTTCAATGGGAATTTCGGAGAATAATAGGGAGGAATAAATAAAGGAATCCTGTCATATGACTGTAGGATCCACAGTGCGCCAAACTGTTCACCGAATTTACGTTTTATAATTCTATCTTTATGGGTTTTTATCGCAAGTATTATGAAAACGGAAAGCTCCCAAGAAAACAATCAACATAAAAAAGATACCGTTTTGTGTAATCATATTAACGTCACTTTATTTCTTTCTAAACATAATAGAATCCGCCTTCTACTCTTAAGATTTCTGCTTTATAAGGTTGCATGCATTAATGTAAGGTAAAGCAAGGAGAGATCGCGCGGTAGGAGAGATCGTGCACAATGAGATTCGGCGGGAAGGAGTAGCGTGCACGCGCAGCGACTTCAGGTAGTTGTAAAGCAGCATTAGAGCAGTATCTACATGAATGTGCACATTTATTGTTCCAAGCATCTTGGATAAAACATTGCTTTTTTGTTTTGCTTTTCCAAAGCAATTGCTTGAATTTTCATAACTGTTCATCAGAATTTTTATAGAATGTCAGTAGTACAAAATATTTTGAACTTAAACGATTTCTTATAAACTACTAACCTAGACTAAGGATGCGAACACCAAAAATTCATTTTAGAAGTGGCCATGTTTAAATAAAAGGCCGCGCAATCTCTCCTACCAAAATAGGAGAGTTTGCGCATCTGCTACTTAGGTGAGATGGCGCATTTCCACATAATTTTCAGTGCTAGAAGAGATTACGCAGTCTATTGATAAATTTGGATGAATTGCATACGTGTAAAACATATGAATGAATCAATTTTGAAATAATTTTGGAAAAACACATAATTATTGAAACTAAATTTGGCAATAAATTAATTTGCAAAAAAATACTTTTGCAGATAAAAATTTTATTAATAAATTCATAAGACAGTTGTTATTAAATTAATTTTATGTAATGATTTTTTTAAAATAAATTAATAATATATTTGTTAATAAATTTATTAAGTATTTATATATATTTTATAATTTATGAACAATTAATTTGATAATAAGTTATTAAGTAAATTAAATTTTCTAATAACAGCTACAATGTTTTGAAAAAAGCTTTCACCCATTCCAAGTAGTTTAATGCCATCGAAATCAAAAGGAAACAGAGTGCAACTAATGTTACCGATCCACAAAATATACATGAAAAAAGACAAAAAGGATGCCGTTACAAAAAAAAAAAAAAAAAAACAGCTGAAGATAAAGTACTTTCAGAAAAAGTAGGATAAAAAAAACTGAAGGAAAGGAAAAAAAAACGAAGGTCAATGAGGATGAGTGCATTGGATGTCTAGAACTGTACCAGGAGATAACTTCGACCACTGACTGGATTCCATGTATTTCTTGTGGCAAGTGATTGTACGAAAGCTGCATGATTTACAACAATAAATGCATCGATTGTGGACAACGACAACTTCCGTTAGCAAACAAAATACATTGAAACTGTGGAAATGAAAATGATGTAATTTTCAAGTTAAACATGTTATCAAGTTGATTAATGTTATTTTGTAATCTTGGTAGGGCTTAGTTTTACTGATATTTCAATCTTCTTCTTAAATTAAAATCCTTTAACTGTCTTTAAAATTCGTTCTGTTTTTATTATTTAAACATTAGGTTGAAATATTCACTCCTAATACAATAATATTTATTCACAAAAAGCTTACAACAATCTCATTAAATTCTTATTATTATTGTTAACAATTTAATTGTATTTATTATTAATAGAAATATCTTCTACTCATGTACGCATTCTCTACTACTCTGTAAGGAGAGATCGCGCAAAATAGTTTTCTTGGTTTTATTACTGCTGTTCTATTAAATTACAGTATAACAACAAAATAACAATGGAAATGCATAAAAAACAAGTGAAGTCAAAATTATTCATGAATAGTTTGGCAAAAAATTAATATTTAGATTTTTTATTATTATTATTTTGAAATGTGCGCAGACTCTCCTAGCTTTACCTTATATGTGTTTCATGTCCTACTAGACGTTAGTAGCTGGGAAGCACGGCTCGCAAGCACTCAATCAGAGACAGCTAACGGTAATGCTTCACTACTAGAAACTTAAGAAAAAACTGTTTAATATGTTTTAATTAGCACGGAGCTGGATTTTTGTTTTTAGGCACAGGGTGTTGGCGAAGCCTCTCAGCTGTTAAATAATTAAATAAGAAACTTTGAATTAATCACAATAAAACAAAAGCACACACAGGACGCATTTCGGGTTGGAAATTTAAAAAACCCGTCATCAGCCATTGTAAACAAGTGCCCATAATGGCACAAGGTCACGAGTGAACAGTAAGGGAAGAGAGGAGAGCTTACAAGGAATGCGACAGGTGGCGCTAGGTGAATGATGAACACCAATCACAGAGGAGCACATGCAGAAGAGAAATTTCTTGCCAAAATGATAGAAAAATTATCATAAAAGAAAAGAATAAAGGAAGGGAAAAAATGAATAAATAGATTAAATTAAACAAGAATAAAAAAAAAAGAGAAAACGCAAAAAAAACATAAGAAAGAAAAGAATTTTTTTTTAATAATAAATGAAAAAAAAAAAAAAAAAAAAAAGACAAGAAAAAGAATTGTAATTTAATAGATTACAACGACCATTTGAAATTTTTTTTTTGGACTTAATATTTACTTAGTTTTAATTTTGAGGCATTTCGACAAGAGAAGCCGAGAAATATAAGAGGTTAAAAACCGAAAGCAGCTCCACTGAATCATCCACAGATCGCGACAAATCACCTTCGCAACAAAATTTAACCGAAAAATCTAAACTTCGTCCACCAAATTCGGTCGCATCCTCTTCAACAACAGATCGCAAAGATCAAACTTCAGATGACCAAAACTTTCATCGATAAACTCTCCAAGTCCCGTTTCGAGAAGAAAAACAGTTTACAAATCGAAAGCAGTTCCACCGAATCATCCACAGATTGCGACAAATTACCTACGTTGAGCTCAATTTTCCCCGGTTAGAATCGACCGATTGTAAAACGCCGTGGCTAGTGGATTGGAGCCCCTCGAGACATTGTCTTTTACTATCAATCGATTAAACATTAGATTGCTTCCTTTTTCGCGTTCATCTTTTATTCTGTAATCGATTTTCATGGGTACATAATCAGTTGAAGACCTCGATTTTCATGGGTACATAATCAGCTGAAGACCTCGATTTTCATGGCGTACATAATCAGTTGAAGGTCTCGATTTTTGCTTTGCAAGACGATTTTCATTTCGGCGTCGCTCTTTGGCTTTGGATTTTTCCATATCTGATAATTTGCGCCTACCCATTTTGTAACTTTTACAATTTTAAACGATTTTATGCCTTTCGATTACCCATTCAAATAAAAATTCTTCTAAAAATAAAGAACATCCTTGAATTTTCTTTAAAAAAATGAAATGCAAGCATCATTTGGCCCCATCCTCGACCGAAAACAACAAGCATTTCCAAATGGTTAAAAAGAGGGGAAAGAATTATAAAAGTAATTTCCACGCTGAAGAGAGATCATTGACAAGTTTATCGTAATTTACTTCGCTGGTTCACTTTGATTCATTGCTCACGAGCCGAGTGTCCCAGCTATTAACATCTAACGTTTTTAATATCATCTAATTAATTTTAGCGTTTAAAGAATTAAAGCAATTAATAATAGTTATTAATTTAAATATGTATGTGTTTTTAAGATTTTTAATATCTTCCCGGATATTACGTGTAACGTTTAATATGAGGACTTTTATAATTCCCTTGGTTTTCGTATTAACCGAGTTCGACTGTATTTGCGAAATACATTTTAGGAAGAGGATTTGTAATTTTGGAAAATGATTACAAATTTATGCATAGCGCATTATTTATCTTTTATGTTTAGAATGAGAAAAACAAGATACAAAAATGAAAATTACGTACAATCTAGTTTTAAATTTCGGCTTTTTTACACATAATTTCTTTTAGTTATGATACATGAATTGATATAATTAGTTTGGTTAAAGATTAAAATACAGAAATATTTAAAAATAAGATTAATGTTATTTTTGTTTTATATTGTACATAAACGTAGAAGAAATATTTATTTCTAGACAATCTTGGCTGCTCTGAAAAAAGCTAAAAAGCATTACAGGATATTTGGCCATTTGAAATTTGGCCAAAGCATTACATGAAATTCAAATATCACTAAATTAAATACATTCTTCATATTAAAACACTGTTCTAAAGTAAATCTTTATGCGCGTAACTTTATTTAATGGCATTTTTGTTGTTGTTGTTGTATGGTAATCACGTGACATTTGTAAATGCGCTGTTAAACCTTGCTGTCTTTGGAATGTGCCGCGTTTTCTTGAACAAAAATAATGCTTGAACTTTTTGAAAATATTTAGTATAACAATGAACAAAAAAATGGTCAGTTTACTGATTACACTTTTCGAGAAAAATAATTTTTCTTTTTACAAACAGTCCGAAATTGTTTAGAATAAGAGACTTTAATTGGGATCTACTATTGATGAATTTTCCAAAAAAGAAAAAAAACACTTATCCTGCAGCGCTATAAATCATTTAGAACAATAACTGATCCAAACAGTCCGAAATTATTAAAATAAGGGACTTTAATTGCCATCTATTATTGGTAAATAGTTCAGAAAAGAAAAAGTCCTTCCGGCCAGTGCCGGGAGGAAGTGGTAGCTTTAAAATTCCTTATTTTAAAAAAGCCAACTTATATTATTCAAACACACGAAGCTCAATTTAGTGGAAACCGAATATAGGAGATTCAATACTAATTTTTATCAATACTAAATCATTATGAATGAGAATTTCGCGAAATTAGTCAGCATTATCCAACCTGCTTTTATTTAAAGTAACTTATATTTGGCTGCCAAATTCGGCGATTTCTTAAAGTGCCTGCCATTTTAAGACAACATGGTGGATGAGGCTAAACAGTGAACTTGGTCGAGACCTTAGTAATTGCTGTGCACATGCTCACTCACATCGGAATCGGTTGATATATACGAGTGCTGTCGCAGGCAAAAAATCAGATTTTCCAAAATGTCACTCACATTAGAAATTGAAACTGCCAGAGAACAGAGCCATTTTTTAAGATAAAGACAAACAAATGCTCCTGAATCCTTATATCGAGGTCAAATACTTAAGAAAGAAACCTTTTTCAATTTCTAATTTTTTTGCACCTCACTTTAAACATAATTTTTTTTTAATTTAATCTCCACCATTTTGAAACAAGATGGCTGATGAAGCTGGCCAACGAACTTGGTCGAGATATTGATGTATACTATCCACATGCCTTCTTACATCGAAATAGGCGAATATGTGTGTTATCGCGTGACAAATACAAGATCGTTTCAAAATGTTAGCCATGCTAGAAATTCAAAGTGCTATAATTCAACCATTTTTTAAGATATAAACAAAAGAACAAATTTTCAGAAACAAAAACTGCTCTGGAATCTTTGTATCAAGGCCAAAAACATAAAAAAAATCTTTTTCATTTTCCAATTTTTTAATACCCCATTTTAAATTTTAAATTTAATTTTTTAATGGCAACCCTTTTGAAACAAGATGGCGAATGAAGCTAGCCAACGAACTCGGTCGAGACATTGGCATGTACTATGTACAGACCAAGTTATAGACGAAACATAAACTGTTCCGGAATCTTTGTATTAAGGTCAAACACATACGAAAAAAATCTTTTTCATTTTCCAATTTTTTGGTATCTCATTTTAAATTTAAATTTTTAAAATTTTTTTAAGTGGCCGCCATTTTGAAACAAGATGGCGGCTGAAGCTGGCCAACGATCTCGGTCGAGATATTTGTATGTACTATGTACACACCAAGGTACATCCAAATCGGTTCATAAATACGCCTGTTATCACGTGTCAAAATTCAGGACGTTTCAAAATGTCAGCCACGCTAGAAATTCAAAATGCTATACCTCAGCCATTTTTTAAGATATAGACGAAACAAAAACTGCTCCCGAATCTTTTTATCAAGGTCAAACACATAAGAAAAAAAATATCTTTCAATTTTTAATTTTTTGGTACCACATTTCAAATTTAAATTTTTCTTAAAAATTTAAATGGCCGCCATTTTTACACAAGATTGCAGATGAAGCTGGCCAACGAACTCAGTCGAGACATTGGTATGTACTATGTATAAACGAAGTTACATCCAAATCGGTTCATAAATACGCCTTTTATTGCTTGACAAAATTCAGGACGTTTCAAAATGTCAGCCACGCTAGAAATTCGAAATGCGATACCTCAGCCATTTTAGGTAGCTTTCTTTACAAAAAAGCTACCTATTGTAGCCGTTCGGAGGAAAGCGATTTCAAAAAATTTTGGTATATTTTCATCGATCATGACCCCCAGACCCCGAAACCACCCTCCGTTCAAAATTGATATATATATATATGTAAATATATATATATCTGATCTATGTCACACTGTAACTCCAGTAATTATGAACCGATTTCGATGTAATTCGGTGTGTACATAGTACATACCAATGTCTCGACCGAGTTCGTTGGCCAGCTTCATCCGTCGTTTTGTTTCAAAATGGCGGCCATTTAAAATTTTTAAAAAAATTTAAAACTTGAAATGTGGTACCAAAAAATTAAAAATGGAAAAATGTTTTTTCTTATGTATTTGACCTTTATACAAAGATTCCGGAGCAGTTTTTGTTTCGTCTATATCTTAAAAAATGGCTGAGTTATAGCATTTTGAATTTCTAGCGTGGCTGACATTTTGAAACGTCCTGAAATTTGTCACGCGATAAAAGGCGTATTTATGAACCGATTTGGATGTAATTCGGTGTGTACATAGTACATACCAATCTCTCGACCGAGTTCGTTGGCAAGCTTCATCCGCCAATTTGTTTCAAAATGGCGGCCATTTAAAAATTTTTTAAAAATTTAAAATTTGAAATGTGGTACCAAAAAATTGAAAATGGAAAAATATTTTTTTCTTATGTATTTGACCTTTATACAAAGATTTCGGAGCAGTTTTTGTTTCGTCTATATCTTAAAAAATGGCTGCGTTATAGCATTTTGAATTTCTAGCGTGGCTGACATTTTGAAACGTCCTGAATTTTGTCACGCGATAAAAGGCGTATTTATGAACCGATTTGGATGTAACTTCGTTTATACATAGTACATACTAATGTCTCGACCGGGTTCGTTGGCCAGCTTCACCCGCCATCTTGTTTAAAAATGGCGGCCATTTAAATTTTTAAGAAAAATTTAAATTTGAAATGTGGTACCAAAAATTGAAAATTGAAAAAATATTTTCTTCTGATGTGTTTGACCTTGATAAAAAGATTCGGGGGCAGTTTTTGTTTCGTCTATATCTTAAGAAATGGCTGAGTTATAGCATTTTGAATTTCTAGCGTGGCTGACATTTTGAAACGTCCTGATTTTTCTCACGTAATAAAAGGCGTATTTATGAACCGACTTGGATGTACCTTGGTGTGTACATAGTACATACAAATATCTCGACCGAGTTCGTTGGTCAGCTTCATCCGCCATCTTGTTTCAAAATGGCGGCCATTTAAAAAAATTAAAAAATAAAAAAAATTAAATGAGATACCAAAAAATTGGAAAATGAAAAAGATTTTTTTTTTGCATGTGTTTGACCTTAATACAAAGATTCCGGAACAGTTTTTCTTTCGTCTATATCTAAAAAAAAATGGCTGAGTAATAGCATTTTGAATTTCTCTTGTGGCTGACATTTTAAAACGACCTGATTTTTGTCACGCAATAACAGGCGTATTTATGAACCTATTTGGATGTAACTTGGTCTGTACATAGTACATACCAATGTCTCGACCGAGTTCGTTGGCCAGCTTCATTCGCCATCATGTTTCAAAAGGGTTGCCATTTAAAAAAAATTAAATTTAAAATTCAAAATGAGGTATTAAAAAATTGGAAAATGAAAAAGATTTTTTTATGTGTTTGGCCTTGATACAAAGATTCCGGAGCAGTTTTTGTTTCTGAAAATTTGTTCTTTTGTTGATATCTTAAAAAATGGTTGATTTATAGCACTTTGAATTTCTAGCATGGCTAACATTTTGAAACGATCTTGTATATGTCACGCGATAACACACGTATTCGCCTATTTCGATGTAAGAAGGCATGTGGATAGTATACATCAACACCTCGACCAAGTTCGCTGACCAGATTCATCAGCCATCTTGTTTCAAAATGGCGGCCATTAAATTAAAAAATATATATATATTTAAAGTGAGGTGCAAAAAAATTAGAAATTGAAAAAGGTTTCTTTCTTAAGTATTTGATCTTGATATAAGGATTCAGGAGCATTTTTTGTTTGTCTTTACCTTAAAAAATGGCTCAGATATAGCAGTTTCAATTTGTATTGTGGGTGACATTTTGAAAAGTCTGATTTCTTGCATGCGACAGCACTCCTATATATTAACCGATTCCGATGTGAGTGAGCATGTGCACAGCAATTACTAAGGTCTCGACCAAGTTCACTGCTTAGCCTCATCCACCATGTTGTCTTAAAATGATAGGCACTTTAAGAAATTGCCGAAATTGGCAGCCAAATATAAGTTGCTTTAAAGAAAAGCATCTTGGATAAAGCTGACGAATTTCGCGAAATTCTCATTCATTATATTGATAAAAATTAGTATTGAATCTCCTATATTCGGTTTCCACTAAATTGAGCTTCGTGTGTTTGCATGATATAAGTTGGCTTTTTTAAAATAAGGATTATGAAAGCTACCTCTTCCTCCCGGCACTGGCCGGAAGGACTTTTTTAAGATATAGACGAAACAAAAACTGCTCCGGAATCTTTGTATAAAGGTCAAATACATAAGAAAAAGTATTTTTTTCAATTTTCAATTTTTTGGTACCACATTTCAAATTTAAATTTTTCTTAAAAATTTAAATGGCCGCCATTTTCAAACAATATGGCTGATGAAGCTGGCCAACGAGCTCGGTCGAGACATTGGTATGTACTATGTATAAACGAAGTTACATCCAAATCGGTTCATAAATACGCCTTTTATCGCGTGGCAAAATTCAGGACGTTTCAAAATGTCAGCCACGCTAGAAATTCAAAATGCTATAACTCAGCCATTTTTTAAGATATAGACGAAACGCGGAATCTTTGTATAAAGTTCAAATACATAAGAAAAAAAATATTTTTCCATTTTCAAATTTTTGGTACCACTTTTCAAATTTTAAATTAAAAAAAAAATTGAAATGGCCGCCATATTGAAAAAAAAAATGGCGGATGAATCTGGCCAACGAACTCAGTCGAGACATTGGTATGTACTATGTACACACCGATTTACATCCAAATCGGTTCATAAATATGAGAGTTACAGTGTGACAACGGTCAGATATATATATCCAAACAGTCCGAAATGTTTTAGAATAAGGGATTTTAATTGGCATCTACCATTCATAAAAAAAATTCTGCGGCGTTGCAAACCATTAAGGACCATGGCCTGTTTCCTTGACCTTGGACTCTGAAGTTCTATACAGCATATGTTCCGATCATGTGATGAGCCTAATACAGAACCCTCTAATTCCGCTATTTAGTTCTGAAGCAAGCTTGGTACTCATTTTATTTTCGAACCGGAAGGGATGAAAGGTTGAGTGAACCTTGCTCAATCCGCAGCCCGGAATCAAACTGTAGACCTGCAACGTGGTAGCGCCAAGTGGTGACCATTAAGCTACTAGCTTCCATAATTTTTCTACATATAATGGTAAATCAGTTATTTTGAAATCGATCTTTTGCTATTATTACCTTAATTTTAATTATTTTAAAATTTTAGAGGCAAATAAAATCGTTTGATTAGGGATTTATTATGTAAAAATTATATTGCTTTTATAGAAATGATGCATCGCTTGCACGCTGAAATTTAAAGAAAAATATAGTTTCAGTTTTATTACACGAAATTTTTAAATATTTTTTAGAAGATTTATACATAAATAACACCGATCCATTAGGGAATATTAATGAAATATTTTATTTTTTTATATAAATATTTCAAAATTTGATTTTTGTTCCTTTTTTCCTTATATTTTCCATAAACGAAAAAGTAACGTTTATTTCTAGTCTGTCTTCTTTCCGCTTAAATCTTGTTTGGCTACATGCAATGCATGAGCTACAAAAATTGCTAAACGCATGATTTATTTTAAAATACTATTCTAAAGTAGATTTTTATGCGCATAAATTTATTTAATGGGTGAACTTTATCCTGTTTTGTATAATAGTCTTTTGTAAACCCTAATGACTTTCAAAATTTAAGAAACTTTTTAACAGAAAATGGGCTGCAGAACGTTTGAATTAGAAGCATGGGATGATAAAATGTGTTTCGAGCACATAATATTTTATACATGCATTGTGAAATCCCCTACTTTATTTCTGGTAACATATTGCCAGACCAGTATGATAAATTGCTTTAAATACAAGTAAAAGTTTTCCCTCATCTATTTCATAATTTACCATTTATGAAATATGATAAATGCATGACTATTTTGTAAAAGAAAGACTACTTATTCGGTAAACCTTAAGAAGTTCAGTTCCTTAAACTGTATAATGCGCATGGTTGTGACTAAATATATTTCAAAAGTACATTATATAAGAAAATTTCTATTTGTTTGATCTCTTTATTTGTACAAGTATCTTTAACAAAACTTCAAGCTTTTCTTAAAGTGATCAGGGACTTAAATATATATATATATATATATATATATATATATATATATATATTAATATTTTTTTACTCTTTTTTACCTTCAAATTTATATTGAAATATATATATATATATATATATATTCTCTTTTTCAAATAATTTTTTAAGCAAAAATTATTAATTTTAGCAAAATTTAAAAATTCATTTATTTCTGAAAGAATAACGATTTTTGTGTCCTTTTTTCATTTTTCAATATATATAAGAATAAATGGGGCATTCTCAAAATCTTTTGACTTTTGAGAAAAAAATCTGACAAAATTAAACTTGCTAAAATAACATTTTAATCTGATAGACGAATGCCTTAATGATTCAAAATAAAGAAAAAATGGTCAGCAGCGAAATTTTTTTTATTTAACTGAGACTTAAGTTAAACTTGCGAGTTTAATTTTCTTTACCATTTTACCCTATAATTTTTTATTTTCTTCTAAATTTTTACTTATAATGAATTTGCATAGTACCCACAGGACATTCAAATAAGAAATAATAACAATGTAGTACTTTTAATACAGAATTTGTGTATAACATTGTCTTAAATGGGTTTTAAAGAAGGGACGGTAAGGTAAAAAAAGGGGATGGTATTGGAAAAAAGGGACGGTAAGGATGGAACGACCAGGAAAATTACCACCTATTTTTAGGAAAATCATGTTAAGACTAAGTGATAGCCATAATGTTCATTGATTTTTAGAAACAGTTTTTAACATTGGATTAAATTAATTTTTTTTTTAATTTACCTCGAAAAGTGCAGGAATAAACCTTGGGGACGGTGAGACTACCAATAAAGTTATGATTCTTGAAATTGATATTTAAATGCTGATTTAAATTCAACAATAAATTTCCTGCCAAAGACTTTTAGACATTATTTCTCTAGCATACTTCTGCATGAGAAAAAACTTGAAAAGCATGAAAAAAATTCTGTGGCTGCATCTGAAATGATTTTCTGTATAATTTTAGAAGAGGGATGGTAAGGAATCTAAAACCCAGGGACAGAGTTTAAAAAATACACAACAACCCTAAAAATGTGTGCAGGTTAATTTTTAGCTACATATTTATATAAAACAATAGTTCCAGTTTCAGAAAAAAATTACGTCGAATTATTTTTATTGAAACAATTTTATCCAGACAGCTCCAAACTTAAAAATCAACATCAGGGACACGGGACGGTATAGGAGTTTTCCAGGTGTTTGGACCCCCAACATCGTCCAAAAATTATTTATCTCTTAATATTGTTGTGCAATCATACAATGGGATGTTACCCAGTCTATGAAATAAAAAAAAACACAAAAAAGTGTATTAAAATAAAAATTATTATTCAGAGACATGAAAGTCAAAAGATTGTGAGAATGCCCCAAGTATTATTTGGTCGTCAGGAATTACAAACATTTTTATTTTAAAACTTTTAACAAATTCTTAAAAATGAAAAAAATATTTTAATGGGTATTATTTTAATGAAAGAAGCACATTTTCATAATTTTCTCTCTCTCTTTGAAAAAAAAAAAAAAAAAAAAAAAAAAAAAAACTGAATACGATAGCATTTAATATAAATGACAATAATTTTTCAAAATTTCTTTCTTTGTCCTTATTTTTCAAAGATTTTTAAATGTATCATTTTAAATATGATATAAATAAATAAATGAAATAGATTTTTAACTACTTCTTAGACCAGTGTTTCTCAGCCTTTTAACCTTTTTACCCTTTCCAATCATGGTCAAATTTCAACGGCACATTTAAAATTATGAAAATGAAAAAAAAAACATTATGAAAACTATATATGACACTTCTAGTTTATTTAGTAATAGAAAAAATGCTCTATCAGAGCCAAAAAAGAGAAAATTAGAAGATTAAATAGAGAAAATTAGAATATCAGAATTTGTAATGAAAAGATTGTTGTCATTATCCTTGAATCATTTTCCAATGGTCAATTTATATTGCAACCGCTGCCGCTCGCCATTGCTCCAAATCGCGACAAGATGCTCCATTTGGTCAGTAAAAACATAATCAAACTCGCCAAATTGCGAGTGCTCAATTTCTGCTTTTTGTGTGTGGGCCAATGTACAGTCGAGATTCTTATCCACGTTGCTGAACGATTGATATCGCTTTAAATATGTTCAATCGCACTGTGTCATGTACATTACTCTATTTATAAAGATACTGACATAACACCAATTGAGCTTGGCAAGAGCCAAAGGCACAGAAAGGGTTATGCGATAGGTATTTTTCTATTGTCAGCTAATAATTATCTATGCGTCGGCGTCGCGTCGCACAGTGGGGCAAAATCCCAAAAAGCTGCCAAAAGCCGAAAAATAAAGTTAATATTTAGGAAATTTTGACTATACAGATGGCTAGAATAATGTTTGGAGGGTCAGAATCTATATTTATAAACAGGTTTTCGTTTGGTCTTGGCAACCTGTATCATTTCAAAAGTGACGCTTGGAGGATTATCATCTTAGGCGAACTAAAAGAGCAAAACAATAATTCCTCAAAACACTTACTACATTTTTCCATATCATCCGATTTTAATGCTTTAAAATGTATTCACACGATGATTGTGTGTACTTTGTTTTGCGCGTGCTGCAAAAATTATATTAAGTACATAAAAATTAATAATTTCATGATTATTTTTGATAAAAAAATTTAAAAAATATATTATTTTTTTGCTTTCAAACATCAAAAAGTTTATAAGTTCCACACTGTTCCGCAACGACATATAATGGAAATAATAGTCTGAACTATTATCTAATAAACAATGAAAAAACCAGCTGCCATAAACTGCCATTCGGCATTTCGTGCAGGTTTTCGCAACAACAAGTAAAAATGTCACTTTTTTAGTCGCTTTAAAAGCTATGATATTTATTACTTTTCACAGTAATTTAGCTGACAAAAGTTTTTGAAATTTTTAGATTATTTAGTTTTGTGATAGATTATTATATATTATATTACAAATAAATATTATAATCATAAGAATAAAGGTATTTGATAAGCCAGACTAGTAACAAAAAAATTAAAAGAATTCTCTATCATCGATACGATAGAAATATATTTTCTTATCTTTATAGCTAATAATTTTGTTTATTCTACTATAATTAGAAGAATTATCCGGTCTATTGTAATCTTTGCTAGATCATACAGCTGAACGTATTTTATTAATGCAGGGATCCCAAATGGTCCGCCAACTGAATACCAATATTGTTTTAGAAAAATTTTCTTTTTAGATTTTTCTTACAAACCGCCGCGGAATCACTTTTGAAAGTTAATTATAGCGCAAACCTACCATACAATTTTCTGTTAAAAGTTATTGGTATGCAGTTGGCGGACCATTTGGGAACCCTGTTAATGCAAACGGAAATTATTAAGAATCTGACTTTCGCGAACATAGCAATCTGAATTTGATTTGCAAGTGGGGATGTGATAGTACATCTTGTCAAAGTACTTTTAAACAAAACTTTAACATTGATGATGTTAGAAATTAGGTTCAAATAGCTTTTTCACTTCTCTAGTGCCACCAGAACTCGTAAATGTTGCGAATAATTCAGAAATTGTTACCTGGAAAAATTCGTATCTTCATCTTCTCGATTCTTTAGGCCCATCAGAATCCATTTTTTGCACGAAAATACGGAAGTTACTGGCAGTGAAATGGATTATATTACATATTCAGAGAGTAAATTTATTCATTTTAAAACAATCATTGATAGGAAATAAGTAGGCGTTAATTATAAACTAAATTTAACGATGATTGATTGTAAAAATTTTAATGTCATTACTGGTAATTTGTCAACTCAACGTTGGTACCTATGTCAGGCAACTTCAAAACAGTATAATAACCTTGACGACATTTTCAATCTAAAAGTGAATTAAATTCATTTACAATTCGGGATGTCCACATTACAAGCCTCTATAAGATGTTTTGAGTGTATCTTGCATTTGGCATACAAACGGGATATAAAGGAATGGCAAGCGTACACTCCTGACGAGAAGAAAAAAATTAAAATTGCAAAAAAAAAAACAAAATTTACGAAAAGTGTTTCGTTTACAATTAACACTTCTCGTCGATAAACCAAAGCTCGGATTTGGAAGCGCTAAGGATTTCAATAGAGCTCGTCGATTCTTTGAAAACGCAACTATTTCTGCTTTCATAACGAGCGTAGACGAAGATTTGATCAAACGATTCCACTCCATATTACAAGTAATTTCTTAGCATTCATTTGATCAATTTCTGGATTATTGCTCACAAACAGCTTGTAAATTCGTAGAAATGTATTCCTAGCTCTAAATGCCAACTTCAGTGCACAAACTAATTATTCATGGGACAGAAATAAAAGCTTCCTCATTATTGGCTCTTGGGCAAATGTCGGGAGACGCTCAATGATTGTGCAACAAATTGATCAAAAGACTTCGAGATGATTTCTCTTTAAAATGCTGTAGGACATAAACAATGGAAATTTTTTGCGTCTTTTAATGTTATCAGATCCCTTAATTTCAAGCTTAAGTAAACTACCATTGAAGATATTAATATCTTTACCTTTAGAGGCACAGAAACTTCTGTAAAATATTTCGACACCTTCCCTTCTGAAGAGTCTACTGAGTATACTACAGATGATTCAGAAGGTGTATTTTAGAATATCCTTTCGTTTTATTTTAATAATATAAAAATTAAACCTTGTAGCATTTTATTTTTCATTAAGGTACTCAATTGTATTTCATAAATAAAAATTCATCATTTAATTTCGATTAAAAATATCTCAGTTCCTTGAAAATATCTTATAACGTTTAGCCTCGAAGCTTTTTAATTTCGAAATTCGAAATATTTAATTCAAATCTAATTGCTTTTATTTTTAATCCGAGATATTTTTTAAATTTAAGTTTTGAAACGTACTTAGTATCCTCAAAACAAATGTATACGAAATTTCATAGAAATTGAATAACTTTCAAAGCATTTTAAATTTAAGTCCGCCATATTGGATCCGCCATTTTGTTTTTTGAAATTTTAATTTTAGAATAGAGATCAGCATCCTGAAAAACACCTGTGTAAGACATTTCGTGGCATTTGAATAACAATTTCATATTTTGGCCAGCTTTTCGGGATTTTGCCCCACTGTGCGTCGCGCGGTAAAAACACAAACAAAATTACTCGCATCAACCGCCAAATAGAGGAAAGTTTTGTTGGAATGCGGTGTTGGAATTAGCCGTTTGCCATACTATTTATTAGTTGTATGCAAAGTGTCATTGGCCGGTCAATTTTTTTTCTTTTGTTGCAGTCGAAATCTCATAGCAATTTTTAGTGTACATTTTCACAATGGTAAATAAAAGATAGCTATTTAAAATTTTTATTTAGACTGCTAAAAGAATGTCTGAAACATTTACACATTTAGGAGACATTAGAATGTGCTTATTTTTAATTTCTTCTGTAGCGGATAATCCAATTTCTATTTTATAAGCAATTACAAACAAGTTGGAAATTGCTCGTCAAACGTGGCAAATGAGCTGCGTTCGTACTATAACTAGTTTTATAG
Organism: Maratus speciosus; assembly: GCA_963932465.1. Taxonomy (NCBI): domain Eukaryota; kingdom Metazoa; phylum Arthropoda; class Arachnida; order Araneae; family Salticidae; genus Maratus; species Maratus speciosus. Next base: position 468,641,343 of record OZ010790.1, read on the forward strand.
CATTTTTTTTGTACCAAATATTGCACTGAATGTATGTTTTAGTGCACGTCATAAGTGCATATCAATTCCATTGTGTTCGAAAGGCTGTAACATCATTAAAATACACTTGAAATAATTTTTTCCCATTGGCCTTAATGTAACGAAAACTTTTGACTGACCCTGTAATTAAACTATACATCCGATTTTTATAAAATTTGAAATGACTCGACAAAATTTTGCAACAATTATATATTTAAAATTTCAGACCATTCGGAAGGCTGTAACATCATTAAAATGCACTTGCAATATTTTTTCCCCATTGGCCGTAATGTAACGGAAAACTTTTGACTGTCCCTGTAATTAAACTATGCATCCAATTTTCATGAAATTTGAAATGACTCGACAATTTTTTTCAAAAATTATATATTTAAAATTTCAGACCATTCGGTTGGGTAGTTTTTGCTCTGTTATATGCGGACGGACAGACGGACTGAACGACGACTATAGGTGCTACGTATTTATATAATTAAGAACGCACCTAAAAAATGGGTTATTTTAGAACATATTGAAAAAAAGAAATACAATAGGGGCTTAAAGATAAATTTTTCAGTGTTTCACACCAAATCTGTTTTGCTAACATTTTTTTTTTTTATTATTTGGCTACTGTTTTTTTATTTCTTATTCGCCAAATCGCTAATGTTGATCAAAAGCCAGCGAAAACCCTGTAGCAACCCTTTTCCTTCAGGAGGCATAATTTTCTCCAAAAGAAGTAAATTTATCTGATGACGCAAGAGCATTTTCATGATTCGCTTGCATATTCTTATAAAAAATTTACAAACAGAAAAATAAATTTCCAAATAACGCAACTTCATGACAACAAATCTCACTTCGATGAAAATCGCATAATATGAAATGCTGTTTTATAAATTACCGATATTTCTGTTAGTTATTAAAATCTTGATACAACTTGACTTGAAATTTTCACGACACACCGTAGGTCCTCTGATGGCGCACCATTGCGCCGAGCCACACCGGTTGAGAACCATTGCCTTAGACAATCTTAGACAATATAACATAAACTCTTTTAATCAATTTATTGAACTTATATTAGTTTGCGTTATTTTTATCTAAAAGCTCTAGAATACTTTTTGAAGCATTAAAAGTAAAATATTGTTATATTATTCGAGAATTTTGTGCACCGGATTACCTTAAAATGAAATTAAATTCATGTGGAAGTTTATAATTACGATTAAAAAGCCCTTTATTATTTATTGATTATCTTAACAGCTAATGAAAAATTTCAACACCATATTTATTTAATTAATCCCGAGCGACCGACGATTAGGACGAGCGACCGGTATACGTGCCGCGTAAGGTGATCAGAATCCGTGATTATACTCACCAGTAAATTTTTATTATAAATTTTGCTTTATTTAATCCGAACATTTTCCCGATTCAATCAGGCAAAAATTTCTGTTTTGAAAAACCGGTTGAAAAAGATTAAAAATTCTGTAAAAGACACTCGTCCCGAAAGGGTTAAAATGAGTTTTTATTAACACATCTCAATATAGTTCAAAAGTGTTTATGGACTCAGTGTTGCCAGTGGGATACTTTTTTTAAAATTCGGATTTCTTGATTGGCCCCACTTTTCTGAAATGGTAAAATTCCCCTTGTACTCGCCTTAATTAATATATCATTAAATTAGGTTAAATAAGACGAATTTTACTATTTTAAAAAAAGTGGTGCCAATCAAGAAATCAGAATTAAAAAAAAAGTAGCCCACTGGCAACACTGTATGAAATTGGTTTGTCTGGCAGTCTATCTCACTGGTCGTGCTCTAACTTCTGTAAATATCCTCGGATTGCCATGTAATTTATACATGTTGATCATGACATGTTCTGTATTGAATCTGAAGTGTGTAGCATTTATAGTTCGTTTACAGCACTGCCTATAAACAATAATTTATGGAAGTGCATTTTCAAGTCTGAAATGCGTTTTTAAATATAACTATTTTTTACACCTTAAAACGCGCGTATAAATTCCATAAATCATATACAAGGCTGCACGAAAGAATCCGAGTACATTTCTGTTTATTGGCGGGGATTTCTCAACCCCTTGGGGACTAGCGACCGGTATACGTGCCACGTAAGGTGCTCAGAATCCGTTATTATTCTCACCAGCAAATTTTTACTGTAAATTTTGCCTTATTTAATCCGAGCCTTTTCCCGATTCAATTAGGCAAAAATTTCTGTTTTGAAAAAACGGTGATAAAAGATTAAAAATTCTGTAAAAGACGCTCGTCCCGAACGGATTAAAGAGAAATCTTAACTGTGCTGTGCGTTTTCGAACTGAAATAAATTTTTGAATACTATGTAGTATATATACAAATTTATAGATCATATTGAAAGCTGTACAAAATAATTTGGGTATCTTTTCCAGTATGGATGGTAGTTTTTTAAAATGTATTATGTGTTTTCCAAATTGTTTCCTTACACTTGATCTTTGATTTTTCTTTCTTGTTTTTCTTGTGGAGAGAATCTGTTACTGACTCTTATTTATGCATGCTATCTCCAAGTAAAATTTAACCACTGCCAACTGTTGCAGCAATTCGAAGAAAAGTTTTGTTACATTTGTTGTATGTATTGAATGTTGTTGTACGTACAAGCATGCACGCATGTTATAGATGGATATAAGATGTGAGTATAGAGATGTTGTATTAAGTATTCAGGATGTAGGGAATATTACAGCTGAAAGTAACTAATTAATCTTAACTACACTGGCGTCTAAATAATTTTTTTGAAAACGGCACCTTTTTTTAATATTCTTGCCTTCATTTTATTTTGGTGGTTCTAAATTTAAATCAACCACAACTCTTAATTCTATAATGATAGTAATTGAAGTTCTTTTAAGAAGTAGATAAACAGCTTTCTAAATGACAAGAATGAAAAAGTTATTGAAAATTGGTACGACATATATGATATAATCTGTTTTATTATGTATAACTACAAAAGTTATGTTTAAATTCATAAAAGTAAATAGATATTCATGTTATACTTCAAACAATTTTTTATTAGTAAGTTAATGTATTATAAAAATATAGTGAAACATATAGGGTGCTAATAGCCTCTCGTATAGCCCAATAGCTAATTTATAAACCTTTAATTTTAGAGGCATAATGTAGTTCCAAAAATTGCTCTCAAATTTGACTCTATATCATCTTAGATGTCAAAATAGTTCAATTTCTTAATCCTGTAAGTTATACCGAAGAAACATATTTCATGTTATAACATGTAAAACGATAACAACAACAAATAAAATCCTTTATTTTTTTACGAAAAAACTTACCGAGTTATGGTACTATGAATGTTACGATTTTTCAGATTTTTTGGGGCTAAAAAACGAAACTACGCATTTTTACCCTTGAAAAATGCAAAAAATTTAACTTTTATAAAAACAATTATTTTAACGCAAATGTCTCCCAATATGTTGGCCAACAACACTTGAAATATTTTTGTAATTGGAAGTATACTTTTAAAATTAACGGTTTTGGAATTAGCTATTGGGCAGCAAAAATAAGGGATACGTACGTAGTGATGAATCCGTAACTATAACACTAGTCAACAAATTTGAACAAACCTGTGTTAATGCCGTGCAAAAGTAGAAATTCATCTTACTCAAAAACTAGACATGACATAAGAAAACAGACTGCAGATTTGAAATCCGCATAAAAATCTAGTCTAGAAAAACATTACGTCAATTCTGTGGCAATTAATTTAAAGTTCTAGAAAAACATTACGTCAATTCTGTGGCAATTATTTTAAAGTTCTAGAAAAACATTACGTCAATTCGTGGCAACTATTTTAAAGTTGATAGTGATGTAAGCATTACACCATTGAAAAATATGCAAATTAAGCTTAATAACTGATAAATAAATGTTAAGAATATGCAAATCGTGACATTTATCTAAAGCAAATAGTCAAGTAGTCATTATCTAGAAAACGTAATTAGATGTGACATATATTGTATCTAAAATTTGCATAAAATAGCACAAAAACGCTTAAATTTGCATAAATTTAAATATGCAAATTTCTCAAAACCTGGACCACCTAGAGATAAACGGAAAGCATATTCGGAATCAGCGCCAAAAACTGATCTAGAATAAACTAATTTTAGTTCTAGGACAAAACCACTGTCGTACAGTGTAATTAGTGTATAATATCCGTACGTACGAGTACGTAAGATAATTTAGATTTAATAGTTATGCAGTAATCAAGGAATTGTAATAACTCTTCACTAAGTAAACTCCTTAACAAAGCATTTTGTTATTTTAAAAAATCTCTCGATAAATCAAGGTTAATGTACCGACAATTTATCTTCCGGCATTCCATCATCACCTTAATGAGGTGACATAGAAGTAAATGAAAGCTTAATTACCGAAGAGAAGAAACACCTCTAGGCATAGGTGCTCCCTGAAATTATACAGGTATTACAGTTCAAGGTCAAGGATATCTTCATAAACACAGGTGTTGCGTTGAACTGGAGAGTGTATATAAAACCCACAAGAGTTTTTGAAAGAAAAATACTGGGTTTTTGCATTTCAGCTTTTTTCAAGACTTTCTTGTGAAGATGTTTGATTTATACTACTGTATTTTACGTGTATATATTTAGCAATTATTTTTTGTACATTCGGTGGCGAAAATAGCGGATGTAAAAACATACGGGTTTTTAAAGTATTCGATCATGACTCCTTTTTGGGTGGAAAAAATAAAATAACAAAGGTAATGACTATTTTTAACCTTTAACTGGTGTGACAAAAAATTTCGCATAACTACTGTGAGCAGATTCTGAGACCACTTGATCAAAAGATGAATAAAAGGTTTGATTCACTCATAGGATACTGCTTCTGTACTCAACTTTCTGTACTTAAATATTATAATTAAAATTCACCCATTCAGAAATCTCTATCGATAATACTAGAATTCAGGGTTGACAGTTTGGCCTTGACTTTTATTAAGAAAACTCGGTTTCACACCAGAAAATTCAAAAAGTACTTTTAGATTTATTTAATGTCAGACTTTTCTTGATTATTTAAAGTAAAAATTCTTCTTCAGTAAGTTCCTGTCTGAAGTCGAAATTACGGGATAAAAATGGAGGCTAAGCTGGCAACCCTGCAAGAACCCCAAGCGAAACTAAATTTCACTAGTATCTAGAATTAAACTGAAAATTACAAGTTAAACTATGAAAACTGAATAAAGCTACGGTCTGTGAGAGTGGCAACGCAAGTTAAGGGTTAAGATGTATCGAAATTGCAACGTCTTTGAGAGTTCAACACACAATAATATTTTTATATTCAAAAACAATGTCAGAACAAGCCTTTTTTCTATAAAATGATATCACAAATATATTTAAAAAAAAATGATTAAACCTCCGTTACATAAGTGTCCAGCAAACTCATAGATTTCATTTCGTTCATTTTAGCGTAAATAGGTGGCACTATATCTTCTTCATGCTGTTAGGTATTCCAAAAACAAGAATTTAATAATGCTCAAGAATTTAATAATGCTCATATTCACCATCTACCTCAACTGCCAGTTAATTGCGAATACCTCGTTGAAAGCTCAAATGGTATTCACGATTAATCTGATTAGACTTTAGCGGTGATCATGTCCGATCAGGTTTAATGGTGAATACCATTCGAGCCGATTGCCGACCTAAGTTTTCGCGCTAACCAGAAGTTGAGGTAGATGGTGAATACGAATGTAAGTAAAATTCATTTAATTTACTTCCATTTAATTTCACTGACTTCACTTAGCGCATATTTTTGATTTAGCTAATATCTAATAAATGCTCCGTTAATTTCAAATTTTCTTCCGGTGTTCCTACTATTTTCAGAAAGCACACACTGTTCTAAATCTATCTATACTAATACTAATATTAATACTAATCTTCTATCTATACTCCTATTATAAAGAGGAAAAAATTGTTTATTTGTCGGAGGTAAGCTCTGGAACTACCGAACCGATTCCAAAAGTAATGGTATCAAAATGATGGTGTTAGTCCAACTTAGAACATAGGCTATATCTTATGTCGGTGCCACTACCCCAAAGGGGGTGTAGGAGCAAAAAACGTTCTAAAAATGCGATTTTAGCGTTACTGAAGGGCCTAGAAATATGAAATTTTGAATATTAGTTACTTATAAGATATAAATGATGTCTAAGAACAGTTCTTAAACAATTCGAAATTTAAAAGGGGTGAAAACGCACAAAAAGTGTTCTAAAAAACGTTCTAAATGGTAGTTTCTACACAATCTCAGGAAATACCAAACCGATTTAAAAAATATTGGTGTCAAAATGATGGTGACAACCCTTGCTCCAAAATAGGCTATGTTTTATGTCGGTGTCACTACCCCAAAGGGGTTTCCAGGAGCAAAAAACGTTCTAAAAATGCGATTTATGTGTTACTGAAGGGCCTAGAAATATGAAATTTGAAATATTAGCTACTTATTAGATATACAGGATTTCTAAGAACAGTTCTTAAACAATTCGAAATTTGAAAGGGGTGAAAATGCGCGAAAATCGTTGTAAAAAACGTTCTAAATGGTAGTTTCTACACAATCTCAGGAAATACCAAACCGATTTAAAAAATATTGGTGTCAAAATGACGGTGACAACCCTTGCTCCAAAATAGGCTATGTTTTATGTGGGTGCCACAACCCGAAAGGGGGTGAGGAGCAAAAAACGTTCTAAAAATGTGATTTATGTGTTACTGAAGGGCCTAGAAATATGAAATTTGAAATATTAGCTACTTATTAGATATAAAGGATTTCTAAGAACAGTTCTTAAACAATTCGAAATTTGAAAGGGGTGAAAATGCGCGAAAATCGTTGTAAAAAACGTTCTAAATGGTAGTTTCTACACAATCTCAGGAAATACCAAACCGATTTAAAAAATATTGGTGTCAAAATGACGGTGACAACCCTTGCTCCAAAATAGGCTATGTTTTATGTCGGTGCCACTACCCGAAAGGGGGTGCAGGAGCAAAAAACGTTCTAAAAATGCGATTTTTGCGTTACCGCAGGGCCTAGAAATATGAAATTTGAAATATTAGCTGCTTATTAGATATAAAGGATTTCTAAGAACAGTACTTAAACAATTCGAAATTTAAAAGGAGTGAAAATGCGCGAAAAGCGTTCTAAAAAACGTTTTAATGGTGGTTTCTACACAATCTCAGGAAATACCAAACAGATCTAAAAAATAATGGCGTCAAAATGATGGTGATAACCCTTGCTCCAACATAGGCGATGCTTTATGTCGGTGCCACTAACCCAAAAGGGGTGCAGGAGAAAAACGTTCTAAATTGCGGCTTTTGCGTTACGGAAGGACCTAGAATCGTGAAATTTGGAATGGTAGTTAGTTATAAGATATCAATGATCTCTAAGCACATTTCCTAAAAAAATCGAAATTTAAAAGGGGGTCAAAATGCGCAAAAAGTGTTGTAAAAAACTTAAATTGCGATTTCTATGCAATCTTAGGAAGTACTGAACCGATTTCAAATATAATGGTGTAAAAATGAAGGTGACAGATCTTGCTCCAAGATAGGCTATATTTTATATCTTCCACTACCCCAGAGGAGATGCAGGAGCAAAATGCGCGAAAACCGTTCTAAAAACGTTCTAAATGCCGATTTGTCGGCAATATCTCAGCAAGAATGAATATGATTTCAAACGTAATGGTAGGAATTTGATGCGGACAGCCTCTGCTCTAACATAGACGCAATTTTATGTCGGTATCACTATCACCAAGACGTTGCAGGAGCAAAAAAGCGTTCTAAACTTCGATTTTTGTGATCGGTAGGGGTTAGCAACTTAAAATTAGGCAAGGTACATGTTTATTAGATATAAATTATCTTTAAGAACAGTTTCGAAAAAATTGGAAATTTAAAAAGGGGTGAAAATGCGCGAAAAGAGTCCTAAAAACGTTCTAAATTGCGATTTCTACTCAATCTTCGGAAATACCAAAGCTATTTCAAAAGTAATGGTTGCAAATCAATGGTGACAGTCCCTGCTATAACATAGGTTATATTTTATGTTGCTGTCACTACCATCTGAGGGTTGCAAAAGCAAAACATGTTCTAATTTGCGTTTTTTGCACAACTGAGGGGTCTAACATTTTGAAGTATGGCATGGTATTTACTTACAAGATGCAACTGCTTTCTAAGAACAGTCGAAAGAAAATTCCAAATTTAAAAAAATGAAGTGAGTGAAAAGCGTTATAAATTACAATTTTTAAGCAAACTTATAAATTACATATCCGATTAAAAAAATAATGATGACAAATTTTGGTGATAGAACCTACTCAAACATAAGCTGTATTTTATGTGTGTTCCACTACCACCAGAGCGTTGCAGGAGCTAAAAACTTTCTAAATTGCGATTGCTGTGATACTGAAAAGGCTAGAAACTTTAAATATGACATGGTAGTTACTTATAAAATATAAATGCCCTCGAAGGAACGTCGAAAATAAATTCGAATTAAAAAGGGGTGAAGCGAAGGGAAGGTGCGAAAAGCATTCTAAAAAAGTTCTAAATAACGATTCTATGCAATTTCAGGGAATATAAACCGATTATAAAAGTAATAGTTGCGAATCAATGGTAACAGTCTCTGATCCTGCACAGGCTATATTTTATGACGATGATTCTACCACCTGGGGTTCACAGGAACAACAAACGTTCTAAAAAAGGTCTTTAAAAGCTTTTTAAATTACGTTTCTGTGGAATAATAGGAAATAACAAACCGATTTCAAAATTAATGTTTGCAAATTAATGGTGACAGTTCCTGTTTGAACATAGCCCTTTATGTTGAGAGACTTGGTAGGACTTGGAATATGACATGATGGTTAATTTTAAGATGTAAGCAGATGGTTTCTAAAAAAATCAAAACTTCAAATGAATACTGAAATAAGCGTATTAATTGAGTATAAAAGTTTCAATATATTTTCTAAATTATCATTTATTTAGTTTTATTTCATTTTATTAATTTAAGTCTCATTTCTACCTAATGCTGTGTAATAATGATGTTTAATCAAACAATTTAATAAAATAAAATATTACCTTTTAATAAAATAAAAATTTAGTTAGTACCTTTTAATAAAAATTAGACATAAATATCACTTGGCATATTTCAAATATTACGCGAGCAAAGCCGCGGGGTTTGCTAGTACTATTATAAAGAGAAAAAAAATTGTTTATTTGTCGGAGATAAGCTCAGGAACTACCGAACCGATTCCAAAAATAATGGTATCAAAATGATGGTGTTAGTCCAACTTAGAACATAGGCTATATCTTATGTCGGTGCCACTACCCCAAAGGGGGTGGAGGAGCAAAAAACTTTCTAAAAATGCGATTTTTGCGTTACTGAAGGGCCCAGATATATGAAATTTGGAATATTAGTTACTTATAAGATATAAATGATGCCTAAGAACAGTTCTTAAACAATTCGAAATTTAAAAGGGGTGAAAATGCACAAAAAGAGTTCTAAAAAACGTTCTAAATGGTATTTTCCACATAATCTCAGGAAATACCAAACCGATTTAAAAAATATTGGTGTCAAAATGATGGTGTTAGTCCAACTTAGAACATAGGCTATATTTATGTCGGTGCCACTACCCCAAAGGGGGTGCAGGAGCAAAAAACGTTCTAAAAATGCGATTTTTGCGTTACTGAAGGGCCTAGAAATATGAAATTTGGAATATTAGTTACTTAAAAGATATAATTGTTGTCTAAGAACAGTTCTTAAACAATTCGAAATTTAAAGGGGGTGAAAATGCACAAAAAGCGTTCTAAAAAACGTTCTAAATGGTAGTTCCTACATAATCTCAGGAAATACCAAACAGATTTAAAAAATATTGGTGTCAAAATGATAGTGACAACGTTTGCTCCAAGGTAGGCTATGTTTTATGTCGGTGACACAACCCCAAAGGGGGTGCAGGAGAAAAAAACGTTCTAAAAATGCGATTTATGTGTTACTGAAGGGCCTAGAAATATGAAATTTGAAGTATCAGCTACTTATTAGATATAAAGGATTTCTAAGAACAGTTCTTAAACAATTCGAAATTTAAAAAGGGTGAAAATGCGCGAAAAGCGCTCTAAAAAATGTTCTAAATGGTGATTTCTACACAATCTCAGGAAATATCAAACCGATTAAAAAAATAATGGCGTCAAAATGATGGTGAAAACCCTTGCTCCAACATAGGCTATGTTTTATGTCGGTGACACAACCCCAAAGGGGGTGCAGGAGAAAAACGTTCTATATTGCAGTTTTTGCGGGACGGAAGGGCCTTGAATCGTGAAATTTAGAATGGTAGTTAGTTATAAGATATCAATGACCTCTATGGACATTTCCTAAAAAAGTCGAAATTTAAAAGGGGGGGTTGAAATGCGCAAAAAGCGTTGTAAAAAAGTTCTAAATTGCAATTTCTAATAATCTCAGGAAATATTGAACCGATTTCAAATATAATGGTGTAAAAATGATGGGGGCAGATCTTGCTCCAAGATAGGCTATATTTTATATCTGTTTCACTACCCCAGAAGAGATGCAGGGACAAAATGAGCGAAAAGCGTTCTAAAAACGTTCTAAATGCCGATTTGTCACCAATATCTCAGGAAGAATCAAACTGATTTCAAAAGTAATTGTAAGAAATTGATGCTGACAACCTCTGCTCTAACATAGACGCTATTTTAAGTCGGTATCACTATCACCTAGACGTTGCAGGAGCAAAAAAGCGTTCCAAATTTCGAATTTTGTGATCGGTAGGGGCTAGCAACTTAAAATTAGGCAAGGTACATATTTATTACATATAAATGATCTTTAAAAACAGTTTCGAAAAAATTGGAAATTTAAAAAGGGGTGAAAATGCGCGAAAAGCGTTCTAAATTGCGATTTCTACTCAATCTCAGGAAATTCCAAAGCTATTTCAAAAGTAATGGTTGCAAATCAATGGTGACAGTCCCTGCTATAACATAGGTTATATTTTATGTTGCTGTCACTACCATCTGAGAGTTGCAAAAGCAAAACATGTTCTAATTTGCGTTTTTTGCATAACTGAAGGGTCTAACTCTTTGAAGTATGGCATGGTATTTACTTACAAGATGCAACTGCTTTCTAAGAACTGTCGAAAGAAAATTTCAAATTTAAAAAGATGAAGTGAGCGAAAAGCGTTATAAATTACAATTTTTGTGTGATCTTATCAAATACCAAACCGATTAAAAAAATAATGATGTTAAATTGTTGGTGATAGAAACTGCTCAAACATAAGCTATATTTTATGTCTGTGCCACTACCACCAGAGGGTTGCAGAAGCTAAAAACTTTCTAAATTGCGAATTCTGTGATACTGAAAAGGCTAGAAACTTTAAATATGGCATGGTAGTTACTTATAAAATATAAATGCCCTCGAAGGACTGTCGAAAATAAATTCGAATTAAAAAGGGGTGAAGTGAAGGGGAGGTGTGAAAAGCATTCTAAAAAAGTCCTAAATTACGATTTCTACGCAATTTCAGGGAATATAAACCAAATATAAAAGTAATAGTTGCGAATCAATGGTAACAGTCTCTGATACTACACAGGCTATATTTTATGCCGATGATTCTACCACCTGGGGTTCACAGGAACAACAAACGCTCTAAAAAAGGCCTTTAAAAGCTTTCTAAATTACGTTTCTGTGGAATATTAGGAAATAACAAACCAAATTCAAAATTAAAGATGGCAAATTAATGGTGACAGTTCCTATTTCAACATAGCCCTTTATGTTGAGAGAGGTGGTAGGACTTGGAATTTGACATGATGGTTAATTTTAAGATGTAAGAAGATGGTTTCTAAAAAATTCAAAACTTCAAATAAATACTGAAATGAGCATATTAATTGAGCATAAGAGTTTGAAAATATTTTTTAAATTATTATTTATTTAGTTTTATTTCGTTTTATTAATTTAAGTCTCATTTCTGCCTTATGCAATGTAACAATGATGTTTAATCAAACTGTGTTTTAAATAGTAATTTTTTAAATTATTCCTAAAAGTAATAAGTACCTTTTAATAAAATAAAATATTACCTTTTAATAAAATAAAAATTTAGTTAGTACCTTTTAATAAAAATTAGACATATAAATATCACTTGGCATATCTCAAATATTACGCAAGCAAAGCCGCGGGGTTTGCTATAGTCTATACTCCTATTATAAAGAGGAAAAAATTGTTTATTTGTAGGAGGTAAGCTCTGGAACTACCGAACCGATTCCAAAAGTAATGGTATCAAAATGATGGTGTTAGTCCAACTTAGAACATAGGCTATATCTTATGTCGGTGCCACTACCCCAAAGGGGGTGCAGGAGCAAAAAACGTTCTAAAAATGCGATTTTAGCGTTACTGAAGGGCCTAGAAATATGAAATTTTGAATATTAGTTACTTATAAGATATAAATGATGTCTAAGAACAGTTCTTAAACAATTCGAAATTTAAAAGGGGTGAAAATGTACAAAAGCGTTCTAAAAAACGTTCTAAATGGCAGTTTCTACACAATCTCATGAAATACCAAACCGATTTAAAAAATATTGGTGTCAAAATGATGGTGACAACGCTTGCTCCAAGATAGGCTATGTTTTATGTCGGTGCCACTACCCGAAAGGGGTTGCAGGAGCAAAAAACGTTCTAAAAATGCAATTTTAGCGTTACTGAAGGACTTAGAAATATGAAATTTTGAATATTAGTTACTTATAAGATATAAATGATGTCTAAGAGCAGTTCTTAAACAATTCGAAATTTAAAAGGGGTGAAAATGTACAAAAGCGTTCTAAGAAACGTTCTAAATGGCAGTTTCTACACAATCTCATGAAATACCAAACCGATTTAAAAAATATTGGTGTCAAAATGATGGTGACAACGCTTGCTCCAAGATAGGCTATGTTTTATGTCGGTGCCACTACCCGAAAGGGGTTGCAGGAGCAAAAAACGTTCTAAAAATGCGATTTTTGCGTTACCGAAGGGCCTAGAAATATGAAATTTGAAATGTTAGCTACTTATTAGATATAAAGGATTTCTAAGAACAGTTCTTAAACAATTCGAAATTTAAAAGGGGTGAAAATGCGCGAAAAGCGTTCTAAAAAAATTCTAATGATGGTTTCTACACAATCTCAGGAAATACCAAACCGATCTAAAAAATAATGCCGTCAAAATGATGGTGACAACCCTTGCTCCAACATAGGCGATGTTTTATGTCGGTGCCACTACCCCAAAGGGGGTGTAGAGGCAAAAAACGTTCTAAAAATGCAATTTTAGCGCTACTGAAGGGCCTAGAAATATGAAATTTTGAATATTAGTTACTTATAAGATGTAAATGATGTCTAGGAACAGTTCTTAATCAATTCGAAATTTAAAAGGGGTGAAAATGCACAAAAAGCGTTCTAAAAAACGTTCTAAATGGTAGTTTCTACACAATCTCAGGAAATACCAAACCGATTTAAAAAAATAGTGGTGTCAAAATAATGGTGACAACGGTCCAAGATAGGCTATGTTTTATGTCGGTGTCAATAACCCAAAGGGGGTGCAGGAGCAAAAAACGTTCTAAAAATGCGATTTACGTGTCACTGATGGGCCTAGAAATATGAAATATGAAATATTAGCTACTTATTAGATATAAAGGATTTCTAAGAACAGTTCTTAAACAATTCAAAATTTGAAAGGGGTGAAAATACGCGAAAATCGTTCTAAAGAACGTTCTAAATGGTGGTTTATACACAATCTCAGGAAATACCAAACCGATTTAAAAAATAATGGTGTCAAAATAATGATTTCAAAATAACGGTGACAACCCTTGCTCCAACATAGGCTATGTTTTATGTCGGTGCCACTACCCGAAAGGGGGTGCAGGAGCAAAAAACGTTCTAAAAATGCGATTTTTGCGTTACCGAAGGGCCTAGAAATATGAAATTTAAAATATTAGCTACTTATTAGATATAAAGGATTTCTAAGAACAGTTCTTAAACAATTCGAAATTTAAAAGGGGTGAAAATGCGCGAAAAGCGTTCTAAAAAACATTCTAATGGTGGTTTCTACACAATCTCAGGAAATACCTAACCGATCTAAAAAATAATGGCGTCAGAATGATGGTGACAACCCTTGCTCCAACATAGGCGATGTTTTATGTCGGTGCCACTACCCCAAAGGGGGTGCAGGAGAAAAACGTTCTAAATTGCGGCTTTTGCGTTAGAGAAGGGCCTAGAATCGTGAAATTTGGAATGGTAGTTGGTTATAAGATATCAATGATCTCTAAGGACATTTCATAAAAAAAATCGAAATTTAAAAGGGGGTCAAAATGCGCAAAAAGCGTTGTAAAAAACTTTCTAAATTGCGATTTCTATGCAATCTCAGGAAGTACTGAACCTATTTCAAATATATTGGTGTACAAATGAAGGTGACAGATTTTGTTCCATGATAGGCTATATTTTATATCTGTTTCCACTACCCCAGAGGAGATACAGGAGCAAAATGCGCGTAAAGCGTTCTAAAAACGTTGTAAATGCCGATTTGTCGGCAATATCTCAGGAAGAATGAATCTAATTTCAAACGTAATGGTAGGAAATTTATGCTGACAGCCCCTGCTCTAACATAGACGCTATTTTATGTCGGTATCACTATCACCAAAACGTTGCAGGAGCAAAAAAGTTCTAAATTTCGATTTTTGTGATCGGTAGGGGCTAGCAACTTAAAATTAGGCAAGGTAGATATTTATTAGATATAAATGATCTTTAAGAACGGTTTCGAAAAAATTGAAAATTTAAAAAGGGGTGAAAATGCGCGAAAAGCGTCCTAAAAACATTCTAAATTGCGATTTCTACTAAATCTAAGGAAATACCAAAGCTATTTCAAAAGTAATGTTTGCAAATCAATGGTGACAGTCCCTGTTATAACATAGGCTATATTTTATGCTGCTGTCACTACCGTCTGAGGGTTGCAAAAGCAAAACATGTTCTAATTTGCGTTTTTTGCACAACTGAGGGGTCTAACATTTTGAAGTATGGCATGGTATTTATTTACAAGATGCAACTGCTTTCTAAGAACAGTCGAAAGAAAATTCCAAATTTTAAAAAATGAAGTGAGTGAAAAGCGTTATAAATTACAATTTTTAAGCAAACTTATAAATTACCAAACCGATTAAAAAATAATGAGGACAAATTTTGGTGATAGAACCTGCTCAAACATAAGCTATATTTTATGTCTGTTCCACTTAGAGGTCTGCACGGTCCGGAATTTCCAGGCCCGGGCCCGGCCCGGCCCGAACGAAAGCTATCTTGGCCCGGCCCGGTGTAAAAATTGGAAGTTCGGCCCGGCCCGTTTGCATTTTTACAGTTCTCGGCCCGGCCCGTACAAAAATCAATGAAAACAGGCCCGGCCGGCCCGACAATATTTCTACAAAAAAAAAAAACGTTTTTTCTCAACGTACAATTAAGATTCTTTTAATGAATACATACATATTTATGGGAACATTTTACAGTATATTTTACATTACTATGATGTTCGCAAAACAGAAAACACACATTAGTAAACATTAACGATTACTTACAGTGTTTTAGTCATCGTGTCTACAGACATTTCAAAATGGAAATAAGGATTCATTAAAAGATTAATGTATTTCAGAATAAAGGATTAAAAACATGATAGCTTTTGAAGCTGGTATAATAAAAAGTATATTTGTGAAAATATTTCTCTCATTTTTAAGGCTTTTCTCAAATCCAAAGGAGCTACATTTCGACACATTTATGAATTCTTTTCTTTTCGGTAACGCATAAGATTGGCAGGTATTCTTATTCAGAAGCTATGTAAATGTTTTTTTTTCATAGACAAAAGCAATATATCTTTCAGAAAATACTGCCAAAGTTAGCGTTTTGAATCGAATTTCCGGAAGCGATAGCACAGGAAAGGAGAAAAGCGTACAGTCACGTGGCAGGAATCTCTCTGTTATCTCTATAAGTAATTTATCAAATATGGAAAAAGCTATTCGTTTCAAATGCCTTCAATAGGCAGGCCTGTCAATTTTATGCCTTTATAGTTAAAAATTTTGTCAGAAAATGTGTCTGAAAGCTTCGCATTGTTGAGCAGTGAATATGAGAACCACCTTAAGATATATTTCCAAAGATACTGTTAAGAGAAGTTCATTATCACTATTAATACTACAAAACACGATGACTGTTCTACAAATCCTGAGATCAATTAAGACCAGTTCCGTCCCAGCACGACTCTGCTGAAAAAAAATTAAACTCGGAATCAGACATCTTGCAACTGTACGATGCCGATCTCTACGATGGACATGTTACATTTCTGTATTGATGTTGTTAAACTCGCATCGGCTCGTGACGCACATTTATACTTCTCGAGAAAATCATATTCATTGAAAATGGCTTGTATTTTATCTGCTTCGCTTAAATTCTTATATCGGGCCGATAGGCGCGATTAATTTTTTTTGCCGGCCCGGGCCGGCCCGTTTGAAAATTCGCCTTCATTCCGCCGGGCCGGGTACGGGCCTCGGGCCAAGCCCGGGCCCGTGCAGACCTCTAGTAATATTATAAAGAAGTAAAATTTGTTTGTTTGTAGGAGGTAATCTCTGGAACTACCGAACCTATTTCAAAAGTAATGGTATCAAAATGATGGTGTTAGTCCATATTCGAACATAGTCTATATCTTAAATCGATGCCACTACCGCAAATGGGGTGGAGGAGTAAAAAACGTTCTAAAACTGCGATTTTTGAGTTACTGAAGGGCCTAGAAAGATAAAATTTGGGAATGGATCTATTTAGTTACTTATAAGATATAAAAAATCTCTAAGAACATTTCTTAAAAAATTCGAAATTTAAAAGGGGTTATAAAGCGCGAAAAGCGTTCTAAAAAACGTTCTAAATGGCGATTTCTACACAATCTCAGGAAGTATCAAACCAATTTCAAAAGTAATGGTTGCAAATTGATGGTGAAAGTACCTGCTACAACATTGGCTATATTTTATGTTGTTTTCACTACCCCCTGGGGTTTTCAGGAGCAAAAAATGTTCTAAATTGCGTTTTTGTGATACTGAGGGATCTAACATTTTGAAATTTGGCATGGTAATTACTTAAAAGATGCAAATGCTTTCTAAGAATCGTCGGAAGAAAATTCTAAATTTAAAAGGATGAAGTGAGCGAAAAGAGTTTTAAAAGCGTTCTAAATTACGATTTTTATGCAATCTTATGAAATACCAAACCAATGTCAAAAATAATGCTTTTAAAATTGTCGGTGATAGAGCTTTCTGAAACATAAGCTGTATTTTATGTTGGTGCCACTACCACCAAAGGGTTGCAGGAGCAAAAAGCGTTATAAATTGCGATTTCTGTGATACTGAAGATGCTAGAAACTTTAAATATGGCATGGTGGTTACTTATAAAATATAAATACCCTTTAAGAACAGTCGAAAATAAATTCGAAATGTAAAAGTGGTGAAGCGAAGGGAAGGAGCGAAAAGCGTTCGGAAAAAGTCCTAAATTACGATTTCCATGCAATCTCAGTGAAATAATAAACAGATTACAAAAGTAATTGTTGCGAATGAATGGTGACAGTCTTTGATCCTACACGGGATTTTATGCCAGTGCCACTACCACCTGGGGCTGGCAGGAACAACAAACGTTCTAAAAAAGCCCTTAAGAACTTTCTAAATTACGTTTTTTATGGAATATTAGAAAATACCAAACCGATTTCAAAATTAATTTTGGCAAATTAAGGGTGATAGTCTCTGTTTTAACATAGGCATTTTATGTTAATGCCACTACAACCAGAGAGGTGGTACACCGTTATACAAGAAACTTGGAATTTGACATGGTGGTTAATTTTAAGATGTAAATGCGTACTAAGAACGGTTTCTAAAAAATTCAAAACTTCAAATGAATACTGAAATGAGCATAAAAGCTTCAAAATACTTTCTAAATTATCATTTATTTAGAATTAGTTTTTGTTCTTTTTATTAATTTAAGTCTGATTTCCGTCTAATGCAGCGTAATATTGAAGTTTAGTCAGACTGCGTCTTAATTAGTAATTTCTTAATTAGTTTTTCCTAAAAGTGTAATATCTTCTAATAAAAATTAGGCATACAAATATCACTTAGCATATTTCAACTATTACGCGAGCAAAGCCGCGGGTTTTGCTAGTATAAAATATGTATTATCTTTCACTTGTGTGTTATTAATAAGTTTTTAGAAAATTAATTAATTAATTAATTTCAGTTAGATTTCTTGGTATTTGTAAAAAAAGTACACGGATACCTAGAAATCTAACTAAAATTAATTAATCCATAGCATATAGATCACACAGCAATATACAATACAACAACCTCCTGCATTGCTTTTTGGGCAGATTTCAAAGAGAAAATTTTGTTGCAGATTAAAAACATATTTCATGCTAGGTTGAACCAAATTTTTATACTGTAATTGCTGAAACCAGAAGAGGGGAGAAATTTTACCACGATTTAGTACTTTACATGATCCATGTAATGGTACAATATTGAACCAAAATTTGTCTAGATTGAACCATTAACTTGTAACATGTTGAACCATGAACTGGAAAATTTTTGAACCAAGAATTGATAAGATGTTTAGGAATAAACTGAAAAAAGTTTGAGTCATAAAGGGGCTTTTCAAACAAGGGTTAATCTGTATATTACTCTTTTTAAAAGAGAATCTGACATACTACAAGCATCCATGGCTTAATAAGTCTTCAGGTTTAATCAGTTTTGGACCTCTGTTAAAAAAAAGAATCTGACACACTACAAGCATCCAAGGCTGAACTGGAATTAGAATATGACATTTCTTGAAATATTGTAAATCTTCTAAAGACTAAACAAGTAGTTGTAAAATACTAGATGGTATATACGCTTGGGAGTACACGCTATAGCTTTACTTGTGAAATAGAGGATAATCGTAATCGCTTAAAAAATCCAGAAGGTATATGACGAATATTACTGTATACCCCCACTACATCCCTGAAGTAGCATCCTATATCAGGATATTCAGAGGATTTACCACGATGTGTTGTTCTGAATGGTTGTTGAGTAGTTCCATTTTTGGAAAATCATTCTCGTAAAATCATTCTCGAGATTGAACCATAAAGATTTTTCCCCTTAAGAAAGACATCGTGGTTCATCTATTTACTTTACATCACCAGGACCTGACAAGCAAATTTCTGTGCCCAGGGCACTTTCAGTTTTTCGTGACCCCTCAGATTGGTTGACTTGCTGATACTAGTTTTTTTTACATATTACACACTTATTCGAAAAGTGTCAACTCAAAAAATTAAGTTTTCCGGAAAATTAAAAAACGGTTCCAGGAATAAAATGAAACTATTTTTTCTATTATTTATTAAAATTTGCTTTTAATCATAAATTGAGGTATATTTTTGTCATTTCATCGTATTAATGTCTCAAATATCGGGGATTCAAGCACTCGAATACGCCATCTGGTGGAGTAACGATGTAAGATCTCCTTTCAGGAAAATCCCCTGCAAGCACATTGCATTGCGTGTTAACTTGTTAACTTGTTTATAATAACCTTTTTTTTCACATTTTCAGATTTCAAGTGACATGAGCCTAAGATGAGAAAAATTTAGAAAGGGGCCCAAAACAACTATTAGATTTGCTATGCTTAATTTTTCAGAAATAAAAAGGTTGGCACAATTATGATTTTTTAAATAGAAATTAATTTTTTATGAAAAGTTTAGTATCCCTTAAAAAGGGCACGAGCCCCATGTGCCCGTGCGATAGTCAGGGCCTGTAGCACCACTGAATGGTTTAATGTTGAATAAATTTTTTAACATAGAAATAATTTTAGACTTATTTTAGTGCAGGTTAAAAATTGAAAATTAGCAGACCAAAAGCGAATAAATTTGTAAGAAATACCATTTCAGTAATTTCAACTATTTCATATAGTCTGCATGCAAAAATTGCAGGATGTATATTTTTTCCTTGTCAGAAAAGATTCTCCAAAATCTGGGAACACGAAAAATAAGTGAGGGTCTAAGCTATGCAGATAAAAATAGTAATATTCAGATTATTCGTCGTACAATATTTAGTATATTAAGGTGGTATTAATAAAATATATACAGGGTGTCCGGTCTCAACGGTGTCCAATGGCTAATTCCTAAACCGTTAGTCATAGACATATATTTCCAATTACAAAAATGTTTTAAATCAGGTAAAGAAATATTTTAAAAGCGATTTGGGTCAATAAAAACATCTCTTAAAAAATTACGAAATTTAAATTTTTATACGGTCCCCCGGTCCTATAAGTTATATTTAGTAAAATTTTCCTTTTACACTAACAAGTATTACAAAAAAAGTCCCGTTGTTCTACGATTAAAATTGACCGAGTAATACCTGTTTAAAGTTGGAGCATATTTTTTGCTGAAAATTGGGGGATTCACAAATTGAAATTCACAAATTGAAATTGGGGGATTCACAAATTGAAATTCACAAAATTGAAATTCACAAATTTAGTCGAAATATAGTGTCGTCAGATATATTAAAAAATGGTTGAGAGTAAAATTAACATTGCAATATAAATTTGAAATCTTTAGTCCTTCTGACATATTAATGCAAAATATACAATTTGTAATACACATTTATGAAGAAAGAAAAAAAACAGACTTATTGTTAAATAAAATGATGCTAAATTAACAGCCTCAATTCTTTACAAAATTATACGTATTTTAAAATATTATTAGATTACACTAGCCTGCAAAAGTTGGGTTATTTCATGTTTTTTAGCTTTTGATAATTGATTCTTATGCATTCTGTACCGCAGAATCCGGAATTGACCTTCATTTTCAGCCATCAGATCAAGATTTTTCGTAAATTGTAAATTTCAAAGTTAAAAAATTCAAAGTTAAAATTTATTCTCCTCCCCCATCTCATCACACCACCCAGCTGTAAGAATCCCAAGATAAGCAGAAATATCGAATAAATTATTGAATAAAATAAAATAAAATATGTTTTACATATGTTTTATAGTATGAGATTTTCGCTATATTTTAACTTACACATTTGCAAAAAAATTCTAACGTGATGGTTAAAAATGAAAGTCATATTCAGATTTAGTGCTAAAAAGTACGGAAAAATCAATTATCAAAAGTTAAAAAATACAACCATCTCCTCTACTTTATAGTATCCGATTTTTGTTATTCTTTAAATTGGACAATTTATGATTTGCGAAATATCCTGACATGATGGTTAAAAATTAATGTAATTTTCGGATTCAGTGGGAAAAAATACATAAAAGTTAAAAAACCCAACAATCTCCGTCTTGTATTATCTAATCTAAAACTTTTTTTTAAACTTCTTGGCGGTAATCTATCCGAAATTTTTTGTGTTATCCTGTAAAATAAGTATAAATGGTAACAACCGAAAATCATAATAATATTAGATTGTTATCAGATTTGCGCCAGTATGTAAAATGTAATCTCGATCGGATATTTGAAAGCGGGTTAAAGTTCGAATACAAATTTTGAACTGAAAAAACATACATAAGATCGTTGAAGTGACATAAAAACTTATAAAAATAACATAATTTTATTAAAAGAAATCATAAAAGAAACAGTCTTAAATCCTGACAAAATAAAACATATGTTATTTCAGCCAATCTGAAACTTAATAAATGTTAACTTAATCGTAATACTTGTCCGATTTTTTTCAAAGCTCAGATACACATGAAATGAGATCTTCGAATACTTTAAGCACTTGGAATGTGACCCCTCAAAGCCAAGCCGAACTCATTTGTTTTCAGAGCAGAAAAGTGGCATAAGTCATGCATTTTTAAAGTTTCATAACTCGCACAATTTTAGTGTTATATGAATGGGACTTTTTTGTCTTACTTGTCAGTGTAATAGGAAAATTTTACTAAATATAACTTATAGGAACGGGGGACCGTATAAAAATTTAAATTTCGTAATTTTTTAAGAAAAGTTTTTATTGACCCAAATCGCTTTTAAAATATTTCTTTATCTGATTTAAAGCATTTTTCTAATTGGAACTATATGTCTGTGACTAACGGTTTAGGAATTAGCCATTGGACACCGTTGAGACCGGACACCCTGTATACTCGAAATTTTCAGATACATTTTCAGATTCATTTTTAAATGTAAAAACGTGAAATTTGCTGACGTGAGTTTTGAAGAGATTTATAAAGCGACCTGTGTTTTTATTTTTCGTTCAATTAATTAGAACTTGATTTATAACAACTATTTTTACGACCATTTTTTTTTTCATTTCCAGCACTATCGCTTCGGAAATTTCGGTTCAAAATAACCACTTTGACAGCATTTTTTGAAATATATTCTGCCTTTATCAAAAAATCTATCAATACGGTGCATTATATAGTTTCTGAATAAGAGAACCTGTTAATTGGATGCGTTTGAGAGCAAAAATGAATTTTGAAATGAGTCAGAAAATAAGCAGTTTGGGTTTGAGTACACCCAATGTTTGATTCAACTAAGAGAATATTAGCTGTTGGCGTAATATTATCAATCATTCGTCAGATTCATTAAACTAAAAGTTTATAAAATTGTTTTTAATTAAATTTTGCACACTAAAAAGATTTGATGGATATTTAATTTATCCTTCTGAAATAAATGTCGATGGTGAGATGAAGCAAGACAGGCATACTTTTAAATAAAATTTTGTAAGTTTAAAACACTTGATTGATACCCAGTCTCCACTCGCTTGAAATAAATATAATCCTTCGGCTAAGTATTACATAACATAAATGAGTTTAATTAAAGCAAGAAATTCTTGAAAAGATTTCATGTTAAATTTATAAAATAAAAGAATTAATATCGAATGAACTTTGTATTTTCCTCACATATTGATTTAAATATATTCAATAATGCACCCCAAAAACTTCTTATAACAGCGATTAAAAAAAAAAGTATTTAAAAATAATTTTGGTGAAAATAAATTGTGCAAAAACCAACGTAAGGAAAACCACACATGCGTATTGATATTTCTCACCTTCCTTTTTTTTTTTCATTATGTTAAAAAAAAGGAACTTTTTATGATGACTTGAAAAAAATTTTTAACATTATTTTTATACGAATTTTTATAGTCAGTAGCGCTGAAAGGGATTTAATATATATTAAAACACCTTTCCCCCCGTGCACTTCCAATGTACCATATTCTTGGCAAAATTATAGTCATGACATGTTTATTAAAAATATTTTAAAACTGGTTTTAAATACACTTTTTAAAAATTGTACAAAAGTTATCTTTGAAAAAATCATAAGGACAAATAAAGGCCACAGAATTCATGAAAATTTCATCAACATGCAACTTTTTGTCTCTCCTGCTTATGTCAGTAAGTTAGTGTCACACGTATCTGTGACAGCTGTGGCTACAAAATAGATAGATTTACTTTGATTTCAAATGTTTTAAAGGAGATTTTTAAACAGAAACATGCTATTTTTGTCAGGCTTTTTTTCATCTACTCATACAAAAAAAAATTTCAGTTTTTCTAATTCATATTCAAAATAAATTACATATTTATAATAAAATATTTAAATTTTAAATGTGCCCAAAATTAAACGATTTTCATTAAGTGACGTAGCGCCATCTGTTTGTTATATCTGTCAGCGTATTCGCTGACTATTAAAAATACTATAAAAATAACCTTAAGATTTTTTTTTTTAATCATCATAAAAAGTTGCTTTTTCGGAACAAAAAATAATAATAATAAAAAAAAATAGTTGGATGTGACAGTCTCAAAATTTTCCTCTATTTCATAACTGATAATACTTCCTGAAAAATGCAGCATATCAGCGTCACCGGTTAGATGATTTACACCAAAATCTACTCATCAACATCTTATGTCAACTTCCAATTGAATCTGACGTTTGATGAAAATCCGTGCATTAGTTTTTGAGATAGAGCTATTGCGGAAATCGTAAAAAATCTGCATAGCAGTGCCACCTGTTGGGCGATTTACACCAAAATATAATTAGAACTAATTTATATACCAGGGACTAACTGAATCTGAAGCTTGATGAAAATTCCTGTATTTGTTCTTCAGATACAGCTATTGCGAAAATTGTAAAAAATTCAGCATAGCAGCGTCACCTGTTGGGCGATTTACACCCAAAAGTAATCAGCAGCAGTTTATATCAAGGTCTAATTGAACCCAAAGTTTTGTTAAATTCCGTGCATTAGTTCTTGAGATAGAGCGCCCACAAAAATTTTGTCACATACAGACTCACAGAGTGACAGACAGACTCACAGACAGACATTTTCTAAAAAACATCAAATCGTGTTCGGGACCTTCTAAAGCGTACAAATCCATTGAAAACTGGAAGTCGAGAATTTTCATGAATCCAATACTTTCTTTGCAATCCTTAGTCAAGAGATTCTATTTATTTCAAGTGAGTGGAAACTGGGTGTTAATCAAGTCTATTAAAGTTACAAAATTTAATTTTAAAGTATAGCTTATGCTCTTGCTCACCATTGACATTTATTTCAGAAGGATTAAAATTAAATACAAAGGAAAGTTTAACAAACAAATATCAAAATATAACAGATTAGGAAGAAAACCGCTCAGTTGCATACAATCTAATACAGAATATATATGAAAAACGTAAAACTGAAGAATTTAATAATAATTGTAGCACAAAACTTGCAAGAAATCATATTTTGAAATCTAAGGAAAGAAAAGATTTGGGAGCATGCCATTAGAGGATGAGGACTTATAAGTACGAAAAAGCTATTCTCAAAATTAAAGAAAAATTCCTGCAACAAATGGAAATTCAACACAATATTAATTTTAAGACATTTTTACAAAAAAATATCTATCAGTGTTTGTGATTCTATTAAGATTTCTATCTTTTATTTTAACTCACAAATTTGCATATTTTGGGGGTTATGGTTAAAAAAAAATTACAAAACATTTGTTTTTCCAGTCAGTCACTTACACTTTATATCAAAGGTCAATATTGAAATAATTTCTTCTTTACATGTTTTACAAACGACGTTTCTATACACCAAACATTTGACTAGCTAACAGTTCAGGCAATAGGGGATTTTACCTGGCAAAATAAATGGTAGTTCTGGAAATTGGCTTACTTTATGTTTTTTGGGTCGCTGAATCCGAATTTGAAACTTCCCATCAAAATTTCCCCCGGCAACCCCTCCCCCCAAATTTTGGTAAAATGATCCCCAAAAAAGGTTTTTATTAAAAAAATCAATTTTTTTTATTGTTTTAGGGAAAAAGTATCTGTAAATTCTGAAAGTAGACAAAATTTCCAACAAATTAGATATATGACATTATGACTTAGGATGAAGGAGACGGGGGGGATCTGCCTTGGAACATGCGCCGCGGTGCTGCGTGAACTAAGTTGCGCAATTCCACTTAACCACTCACACGTTTACATTCGCGCTCCCATCTCTCCTCCGAACTTTATCTATAAGGTTTACTTTAAGTTTTTGGATCGCTGAATCCGAATTTTTAACTTACCCCTAAAATTCCCCCTTCCCCCAAAATAGTTGTTTTTAAGTTAAATTTTTTATTGTTTTAGGGGAAAACTATGTAGAAATTCAGAAAGTAGACAAAATTTGCAATAAATAGGATATATGACATTATGACGTAGGATAAACGGAGAGAGAGAGGGCTGCCTCGGAACATTCCCCGCGCGCTGCTCTCAAATACCATTTTTTTTTCAAAACATCAATTTTTTGGAGGTTTGTCGGGTTAATTTTGGTGGGAAGTTACAAATTCGGATTCAGCGACCCAAAAAACATAAATTGAAATTCAGAACTAGCATTAATTTTGCCAGGTAAAATGCCCTATAACCTGGACTTGCATAACTTAGTGCACATAGCGCCCAATGTATGCTCCGAGGCAGCCCTCTCCCTCCCCGTTCATCCTACGTCGTAATGTCATATATCCTATTTGCTGCAAATTTTGTCTACTTTCTGAATTTCTACTTAGTTTCCCCCTAAAACAATAAAAAAAATTAACTTAAAAACAACTATTTTAAGAGGGTTTCGGGGGGGGGAGGAATTTGGGGGGTAAGTTAAAAAATCGGATTCAGCGGCCCAAAAAACTTAAATTAAACCTTACAGAGAAAGTTCGGAGGGGAGATGGGAGGGCGTATGTAAACGTGTGAGTGTTTAAGTGGAATTGCGCAACTTAGTCCACGCAGCACCGCGGCGCATGTTCCGAGGCAGATTCCCCCTTCCCCTTCATCCTAAGTCATAATGTCATGTATCTAATTTGTTGCAAAATTTGTCTACTTTCTGAATTTCTAGATACTTTTCCCATAAAACAATAAAAAAATTGATATTTTTAATAAAAATCTTTTTTGGAGGCATTTTACCAAAATTTGGGGGGGTTGCCGGGGGAAATTCTCGTGGTAAGTTAAAAATTCGGATTCAGCGACCCAAAAGACATATAGTAAGCCTTTTTTCAGAACTACCATGAATTTTTCTAGGTAGAGCCCCTATATACGGTCTCTATTGCCTGGGCTATAAGTCTCTTATGATTGTGTTTCGATTACATTTACTTGGCAGTTTCCGAACTTTACCACTAAAATACATAGCATTTTAAAGCTTCTAATATTTTTGTGATAAAAATTAAATTGGCGCACTGATATTAAATTAAAACAGAACGCCCTTGTTTTACCTGAGTTTTACACACTTTTGTAAGTGATTCAAATTATATTTATCTGCGAATCGTGAACTTTATACTTTATAATCTCATAATGCTACTAATAATAAATGCTACTGAAATACTTTTACTTCCATTAGCTTTAACGTACAGAAAGTTGCAAACACTGGTCACATTGATTAGATACAGTGAAACCTCCATAACGGACAATCTAAAATTGAGTACGCCTGAATTTAGCGAAATAAAAAAAAATATCTCCAACTCCTACACTTAATAATACCTGTAAATACCTAGGAAGTGTCTGCTATTCAGACGTAAACGAATACACGTACGTATATTGATGTCGGAGATTTAAAAAGCATTACAAGTAGAAGTGTCTGTTATTGTAATATTCATTTACAGAGGCTGTTCACAAATTTCTGTAGAAGATTTTGTTTTACTGAACTCTCATTCGCGTTGATGAACAGTTAACGCTACTCATAGTATTAAATAGTATCGCACTATTTATATGGCTCTATTTCTGGAGACAATCTTCCGTATGACTAAAATTGTCATTAAAACTTCCTTCACCTCTCCCGAAAAATCTACCTTTGCCCCTTAGCAGCAAACAAATTAAAAATTTTCAATTTTTTAAACTTTTCTACACTATATTTTTTAGATAAATTTCGTAAGAAATACCACCTATTACATTCTCCCCTATGTTGGAATTTCTGAAACATTTTTGCAGATCTACGCCGATCTACCCCTAGAACCCAAAACCACCCCCAGTAAAAAACTTTATTTATCTATCTATCTATATATATATATATTTATATATATATACATATATATATATATATATATATATATATATATATATATATATATATATATATATATATATATATCACTTTTTTATGGACACAATAACTTCCATAATTCTGCACAAATCTCTTCCATAAACTGATACATAAAATCAAGGTGTAAAAAATCTCGGTGAAGTTCGTTAATGGGCAAAGTCGGACCAAGGGGGTGGAAATAGAGAGGGGTTTTGTGAAGGCCGAAAAACCACATAACTCTTAATTATAATACATATCAAATCAGTTTAAAATTATTATTACTTCTAGGAAAAGGGCCAAAAATTTATGTATCACAGATTTTTGATAAAATTAAAAATGGGCTCAAGGGGTGAAAAAAATAGGGTTTTAGGGAGAAAAAAATTCATAACTTCGTCAATTCTTAAGATATCAAATTCACTTAAACTTATTATAAATCTTCTTAATACTATCTACAACTTTTATGTTGACATGTTTTTGATAGGACGAACTCTTACCAAAAAAAGAAAAAAAATTAAAAAAGAAAAAAATGGGAGGTTGAGGAAGAAAAAAATCATACAAGGTATCCAATCCGCTTAGATTTATTATACGCCTTCTCAATATTATCTACAACTGTCATACTGACAAAGTTTTGATAGGACCAACTCTTACAACAACAACAACAAAAAAAATTAAACAAAAATAGGGGTTGACGAATAATTTATGGTATTAAGGGTGTACTCAAATCCAAAAGGCTTATTGTCTGATTCATTTTTAAATTCCTTTTTGCTCTCAAATGCATCCAATTAACAGGTTATCTTATTAAGAAACTATATAATGTGCTTTATTGCAGAATGTATTTAAAAAAAATGGCCGTACTGAAAAAATAATTGTTTATAAATAAAGTTCTAATTAATTGAACGAAAAATAAAAACACAAATCTGTTATAAATCTCTTCAAAAAATCAAGTCAGCAAATTTCATGTTTTTACATTTAAAAAGGAGTCTGAAAATGTGTCAGAAAATTTTGAGTTGTTAAAGAAAAATATTTTTTTTTAATACTGCCTTAACATGATTCTGCTAAAACCAGCTCTTACAGAAAAAGGAAATTAAAAATTCGTCAACAGCAGCTAGATAAAATTGTCAGACTGGGTTTATCTCTAATTTTGATGTAGTTTTTGTAGGTGAAATTAGTACTTAACTTCGAAATCTATCTCCGCCTGTAGGCCGAGCCGGAATTGACTTTCTTTTTATTTTATTGTAGCAATAAATAATCAATCATATTAATCTCTCCTCTCTTAACTCCCAACTTCCTTTTTTGCCATTCCATACCTCAGCACTGAGCACACAAAGTAATTCAATTTAAAATTTTATAACTCTTTAAATTTCAAAATTTTCTCGCTCTTACTCTCTATAATGGAAAATAATTAATCAATCATCTAAAAAACCTCCCTTACCAACATTTCCCCTTCTCCTACTTTATACTCTCAACTCTCAAATTTTAAAACCTTTAAAACTATTTTTAAACATTTTCTGCTATGTATCTTGCTTTGTGGTTATAATAAATAATCAATCATCTAAATTTTCTGCGCCCACACCCGAAATTTCTGTCTACCACATTTTGGTTCTCCTAAACACACAAAGCTTATTTTTTTCTGCCTATGTGTTTTAAGAACAATCAATAACCAATCGCCTAAATAACTCCCTGAAATATTTCCTACCATTACAAAAATGGGGTATTGTTAGATTATGGCGGGGGGAAAACAAAAATATTGGCTACGTTTACCCCCTTTTAGAGATTCATTTAGCAAAACTATTTTAGCATCAACGAAGGCCGCAGAAAAGGTTGTACGGACGGTGTTTCGGCACCTTGTGCAAAGCCTAATATAAACTGAGGGTTAGATCTCGGGTTAGATAACTGGAGGTGAAAAACAAGTTTAGCGTCAATGTTTCGCGTCAAATCTGTTTTGCTAACATACTATTTTTCAATTTGGCTACAGTTTGCTTTTCTTAACCAACCAAATTGCTAAGATTGGTCAAAAGTCAGCGAAAACTCTGGATGGAAGGTGCTCTTTTCGAAGAGAAATATTCTTTTCAAGCTATTAAAATAACTC
Organism: Maratus speciosus; assembly: GCA_963932465.1. Taxonomy (NCBI): domain Eukaryota; kingdom Metazoa; phylum Arthropoda; class Arachnida; order Araneae; family Salticidae; genus Maratus; species Maratus speciosus. Next base: position 468,670,932 of record OZ010790.1, read on the forward strand.
TGTGAATGCCATGATTTTAGATATCTAAAGGGCGATAGGTAACAAGAAGGGATAAAAAGTGAAAATCTGTCTTCAAGCGAAAAAAAATTGTTCCAAATACGTATCCAAGAAAAAAGAAACGTAATATTTGAAATATTTCAAAACTGATGTCAAAGGGTTGTTGCAAAATCATTCAATTCTCAATCTGTAAGCAATAATATTAATACTGTTTGCGTTTAAAAGGACAAAAATTCGAGATGTTCACCGTCTTTCCCCATGACATATCGCAGAAAGCAGAACACGCTGCAGAATTATTCATGAGAAGCATCTATTCGTTGAAATAAGGTAATTGTTATGATAAACTATGATTGGGCATAATAAAATAACTGAGACAAAAATATATCCACTTATTATCATCAAAGAAAAGTTTTTAAAAAGCGCATAGTTAAAAAAAATTACAGAAAGTTTTTCCTTTTTTCTCAGGGATTAATGATTGTTTCTGATTTCGCATTTAACGGAAAAATAAAAATAAAAAGAATGTTCGAAAATGATAGGATTAACTCAACATATAATATCAAGAATATAATTTGTTCCCAGTCTTCAAATATGAAATACCACTACTTTATCCACAGTACCATTAATCAGTAGAAATACATGAAGAAAACTCAAGCAGGCAAGCATCACAATCCATTATGAATTTTGTAAAAGAAATTAAACAATAAACTGAAATTAAGATCATATATACTCTTCCCATACCTGTGAATGGTTTGTGGTTTTTGATTTTTAAATAAGGCATATCCAAACATCGACTTACTGTCTTTCATATACACTTTGGAAATCTTTACAAGAGAAAATGTGAAAAGAGAACCTCTTCGGAAACTACAAAAGGCATTACTCTCAAGAAAATTATGATGAAGAAAGTTTGATATAAATCAGGCTTATCAAACTGAACACCTAAAACGCAAAGAAATTCACTTAAAATAATTGTTTAAATACCATGGAAATCGTCAAAAAATGTGCAGAAAAGCCTCGGTATCATTTATCAAATTTGTGCTAATTTCAAAAATATTTTTTTAGATTTATGGTTTGTTGCATTAAGAGTCTTAGCCGTATAAAATTTTGCTAATAAGAAATTTCTTATAACAATCCTTTTATATGTTTTTATGTTAATGAAAATTTACAACAGACTTACATCCAGGGGTGTAGTGGAGGGTATACGCAGGTATACGCCGTATACCTTCTGGATTTTTTTTTAGAAGCTCCGCATACCCTCTCTTTCTCAATATACTCTAGGTTCAGGACGTTCATGACTTTAGCGTATACCCTCTGCCTATAGCCTATACCCTCTGTGTTTTTTACGACTACAACACTCTTTACATCCTCCCATTCTTTTGTACCACCCATTTAACAAAGCCTAAATATGGCCCATTATAGAGTTTTTAGTTAGGAAAATATAAATAAAAAAACAGTTGGAGAGTTGTTTATGCTTTTCAATCTCCGAATAAATGTCGTATCCTTTATGAAAAAACACCCCAGTCACGGGAAAAAATTTAATTATAGTCAAAGTATCAATTACTACTGATTAACGTCTCTGTGCTATCAAATTCAAATTAACTATCAACTTTTGCATCGGTATAATCGATTTGCTAAGTTACGATTATATGAATAAAGATTATGGAAGATTTTTCATTAGTCACTATTAGTATTTGATGACACAAGGGCTTTTTCTGTATGAATTTAAAATTGTATGTTAGTGTATATATTATATACAATAATGTATATATTATATATAACGTATATATTATATGATGGTAATACAGTAAGCATTTAAATAAGGAAACAGTTTATGATAATATGAAGTATTAATCATGAATGTGATTGAAAATTAGAAAATATCTTAACACCCATGGCGCATTAATAAAATCTGTTAATACTCTATTTTTTCTTTTCATTGTTATTCTAGTTATTCGTCTTATTTTTAATCTAGTATTTGCTCGAATACTTGAATTATAATATTCAGAAAATATTTATATAAAATTATTTAAAATTGTTGAGAAGCAGGAAAATCTTTCACGTCATGATTTGTATTTCGCATTCGACACTTCAAGTACTTTTTATCCAATCGATGGGGTACTAAATCGTGATGAAACTCCACAAAGAAATTGTTTTCCCTGGAAACGCCGACAGGTGCAAAAATCCATTGAAATAGCTTATCATCTTTGGTTACCTCATGTTGTCGTGACTGAGGTTTATTTTCTCTTCCTCTCTTTAAGTCGTTCAATCCAAACTTTTCTGCGTTAGTAATCACAGGTTATTTTATTTTTATGACAGTTACATCACTAGGAAATTTGAAAAGAAATATTTTTGAGAAATTTCAATATATTTGTTTACTACATTATACATGCAAGTCGTAGATAGAAAAAAAAAAAAAAAAAAAAAAAAAAAAAAAAACACTTCAGTTTACATGTCGTGAACGATTGTTAACTCTGAATGTCCAGCAAAAGAAGCTTTCGTTGTAATTTTTTTAATATGCCAAAATAAGATGATTATCCTAACATGGTGTAAAAACAAATTTCTTCTCTGCAACTAAACCTTTTTCCCGAAAGCGCAAAATAACTACAACTTCGACTTATAGGACAATGAGCGGAAATTTCGAGAGGATGTTGCCACCATTCTCATTATCATAACATGATATTAATTATGTATTATTTACCGAAGTATCCCGCAAATTTAATCTAAAATTACATACAGTATTTAATATCATAATAATCTAAATAGTTGTTTAATATACAGGGTGGTTCAGAACTATATGTCAAAAGCAGGTAGAGGGGACCTAAATAAGTAGATTTCATGAAGGAATGTGGGTGCGGAAATGCAGTGTTGAGGCAGTAGAGGGCGCTGTTGAATAAGGCAAATGAAAGCTATTTGTTGGCTTGAATCGTAATTTCCAGCACGAATTTCGAGCAACATGGACACCAATGCGGTGCTTGCCGACATGTATTTCATGTATGGGATTGCGAAAGGAAATGTCTGTTCAAAGGATTTAGATTGAACGATTCCCGGATAGGATTTTGCCAGATTTCCTAACATTTGAGCGTCTTCATTAGGGGTTGTGCGCGAGTGGATCGTTCCATGCTTCCAGGAGTGATAAGGCCACTGTAAGATATCGCAGAATTCCTGCAGCGGAAGCAGCAGTATTACGCGCAGTGCAGGATAGTCCTTCGACAAGCTCAAAAGCTGTCGGCCGTGCAATGGGTGTGAACCATTTCCTTGCTTAGCCCCATACATAAAATGTATGTCGGCAAGCTCCGCATTGGTGTAACGATACATGTTGGTTGAAATCCATGAGGGAATGACGATTCAAGCTAGCGAAGCGCTTTCATCCACCGAACTTTACAGCGCCTTCTACTGTCTCAACGCTGCATTTTTGCACCAACATTCCTATACGGAATCTGCTTATTTAGGTCCCCCTTGCCTGCCTTTACATTTTTGACAAATAGTTCTTAACCAACCTGTATGTATTTTATGTTTACAAGTTTCGTTTCTAAGAACGTTCTGATGCACATAGCCACAGCAATCGCTTTTCAACTTTTCCCTTTATATTGCAGTTATTTAATGATATTTAAATTCTTCATTTTTTAATAAAAGGAATTACTTCATGGAAATTAAAAATTGTAGCCTTCAGTTGTACATCAGAGTTATTATGAATTTAAAGAACAAACATTTGACAACATAAAATACTCCCTGTATGATTGTGTGCTTAACAACGAAGTTTGTTTCTCTAGAGCTGTTCCATCACTTTGTTTATTAATGCATGTTTGACATTAAAAGCGTGACTAATGGACTGCCAAATGTCAAAAGTCTCACAAAAAGCACGCAGCTGAATTTTTAACATATTAATGTGCTTAGCAGCCTTATTTTCTTCATTTAGTAAAGGAGAAAACTCATCTCTGTGATCTATAAATTTTGATTTCTGAAAACTGTTTTTGTTACATTCATACAAAGTAGAAAAGCTGTTTCATTTGCTCTGAATTTTTAATTATTTCTTTGTAAATTTATTACGAAGATTTAAGATTTTCTTTACATATATATATGTGTGTGTGTGTCGTAATTTTTTCTGAAAAAGAATTCTTTTACATATTATTTTATAAAACAATATAAAAATCCCTTGAATACATCAAACTGCATTAATATTTACTTAAAGTGATAAAATACTTTTAACAAGGCAAAAAATTAAATTTATTTATTCATATTAGACATATGTTTCATTGCTCCGACGGCAATATTATCAATAATAAATCCTTCTATATGTAAAAAAAAAGTAACGCTTTGAAAAAGGACCAGTAAAAATCTGCGTAGATACCGCGAAATGCATTTGATTGGTCAGAGTTTTATGACGCTATAAGGGGGGTTACCAAGAGGAGGGACACAGCTCTGTCGCCAAACGTCGCCACGTTTGTTGCCAACTAGGCGATATATCGCCAAATTTGACGACCAAAATTAGTCGCCAAAAGTGACGCCAGCTTGGCGTTTTTTCCAGTATTTCGCCTAATTTTCATAGACTCCCATTGAAATACAATAGGGTTTACTTCCTTGCAGGAAATCAACGAATTGAGATATTTCAATGTAACAAAAACTAATATTAGCTTATGAATAGAGCTCAATTGAACTATTTACATTATCTTTAAGCACAAACAATAATTGGCTAGAAAATAGGAATTGTTTCGCGATACCGAATGGAATCGCGAAGTGATTACGCGGGGGGGGGGGGGGGGGGGGGGGGTTGGCGAGCAGGGGGGCGGTGTCCCTAGTAAGATACAAATATTTTTGCAAAAATTATTTTAATTTAAAAACAGGTAAACAAAAATCACGTGAACTCAAGCATAATGAAATGAACTGCAATATTAAAAATGGATATTTGTGAACGAGAATTATTTAATACATAGTTTCATCTTTCTGTATAGAGCATCTCTTTCCAAAATTTAGGAAGTTCCATGGAGGCTAAATCATTGCATATATTTTCACTGCTTAAGAAGATTTCTATTGATTCACGGATAATGGATGGCAAGTAAAATCTTGATGGATAAATTATTCTACTATTTTTTTAATTAATCTGTAAAGGCTCTTTGTTATACAGCCTAGGTAAAGCTGTAGTTTTCTTGTTGTATTTTATGTCTGCTATGTGTTCTTTGATCCTAGTTTGATCCTATTTACGGAACATATGTCTAATATGAATGAATAAAGGTAATTGTTTATTTTGTTAAAAGTATTTTATCACTTTAAGTAAATATTAATGTAGTTTGATACTATTTTATGTTGCAATTTTGATATTATATAATATCGGCTGCTTATTTTCAGAGAGTGGATATTAACAATGAGTAAGAAAACAACAATAACAACTAGGTACTTAAAAAATCGATATAATGTTGTTTATTTAAAGTTTGATTTTTCTTAGTATTTTTCTTGGTATTTTCTTAGTCTAGACTTTTGTCCATAGGGAGGAGAACGCCTTCAAGGGAGAATTTCCAATTTACTTTAAAAAAATAAAGAAATTATTATACATTGCACTTAATTCAATATAAAATATTAGTTTGCTCAATAGCAAAAAAAAAAAAAAAAAAAAGGTGTTGCAATAAAAATATATACAATAGGATCTCGGTTCCGAAACAACTAAGTAGTACAATAATTCGTTTTCTCGAACAAGAAATTCGAGCGAATTTTGATTCGATTCTGAACCGCAGTGTTGGCACCAAACCGATTGAATGGAAAAACGTATCGAATGTGACCAAATTGATTATTTAAACCGTTTGATTTTTCCTAGTATTGGCTTTTCGTGATAGGGAATTTATTTTCACAAGAGAACACTTTCAAGTAAAAACTTCCAATTTGTTTGAAAAAAAAAAAAGAAAAAAAACTACAGAGATTATTATACATTGCACTTAATTCAGTATAAAAATTGTTTACTCAATAGCAATACTTTCTTCAAATCATTGAAATTTTACTGGCAGCAGCGCTAACGGTATATTCTCGTTATTTGCAGAATGTCCCTTTCTTTTTTCTCTGTTACAGGAGGGGAATTTTCCGTTAGTTGAAGAAACGCCGATTTAAAAATAAAAACAAAACATCTTTCTTTTCTTCTGTGCTGCCATCTATGGATCCTTACTGAAGTATTTATTATTTGATATATTTCAGGAATAATTTCAGGCTGACCTTTGAGTTGAAACGGGGACCTGCCTGTTTCGAGTCGAGTATCTTAAGCATAGGCTAGCTGTCGCTTGCTAGAGTAAGAGTTTGAAATGAACATAGGGGTTTCTTCAAATGGGTGATTGGGTAAGCCTTGATAAATTTGTCGTTTTGAAAGCTGCCAGTTTTGATGTTGATAGCGGAGAGATTTCGTCGTTATAAAATGATGGTTAGGGATTTAACACTTTAGTATTAATAGAGGATCAAAATATGAATTATATATTTTTTAATTTGATTGTTAGATTTAAAATATGAATATTATATTTTTAATTAAATTAAAGAAGAAAGGTTTGCTTTTTTGAGTAAAACCGATTTTTTTCTTCATTCAATTTAAATATTATATGTTTTTGAATGTGTTCGTTTATAATATATTTTAAATGCGAATATTTTTTTCTAACTTTAAAAGATAAATTGCGAATAATTTTAAATGAATAGGAAAATTAATTCTTACATTTTTTAAATCCGCAAACATTATTTTTGTTTGTTTGTCTTTAAATAAAATAAAAATTTTATTTATTGAATTTTCGGTTTTTCATTTTAAAAATAAATTCGAACTTTAGTATTAATAGAGCCAATACGCAAGCATGCAGGAGAGAAACCGAATTTTTCTCTCTTTTCCAGACTTTCGGGAAGAATTCGTGGTAAAAATCTGTTTTCTAAGAGTACGGAAATAATTTGTTGAAAAATGGGGAATAATTTATTGTATAAAGAAGAGTGTTCCGGACAGTGTAGAAGTTGCAAGAGGAAAAATACATGCAATAGAATCTCGGTTCCAGAACACCTCAGTAGTAATAAAAATTCAGTTTCTCGAAGAAGAAATTCGAGCGAAATTTAATTCGGCTCTGGAAAAGACAGTGCTACTGAATATTATTACTCGATTATATTCTATTCAGAAAACGTATCTGACGTCAGAGACGCCCACGTGCAACATAGAATATATATATATAAAGGCAATAAATCACAATTAAGGAAAATACTACAACATCAATAAATATTACTTAATGATTTAGAAAATGATTATCATAAGAATAAACCTAACTTATTAAATTGAGAATTTATTTTACTTTATTTCTGACTAATTTATTGTCTTTAAATGATATTTGTAGATAACAGTGTCATTGCGAAATCGACCGAATGGAAAAACCTAGGAACTGTGACTGAATTGATTACGTTTTAGTTGGAAGCAAAATGCACATATGGTAACAGTACCAGTAGTAAACACTGTACCAATAACGGGCATTTTTAAATTTAAACTTGAAAAAATAGGCTTCGAAAGTTGCGCAGCGATTAGAACCTCTCGTGGAATTTCTCCTACAGCCGTCGAGTGTTAATGCTCTAATTACATATTTCAATCCAGCAGTTTCGGAACGATGCGATTTTCATTTTAACAGTGCTACCGTTCTGTCACTTTACGTAATTTTTTGTAGTTTGGAATATCTAAACCAATTTTTGCTTTTTGTTTGTGCCTAAGATATATATGTATTTTTTTTTTTTTTACCTTTGGTTTTAATAAGACGGAAATGGGTCTGAATAATTCATTTATTGTGTTTGTTTTTGAATTTTGCAGCAACTTGATGTATTTCTCATGGTCCATTTCTGATACCACGACGCGAATAGTATGCGTCAGCTGAGAAAAGAACTAGATCGGGATAATCTATTTTATGGGTAACCGACATTGGCACAGACAGTTTAATACATTTTTGAGAGGGAATTCAACAATATCTTATTAAATAGCTGAGAATTTTAACAAAAGATGTATCCTTCTATATAAAAAAGTGACGATTTGGAAATTGGCCAGAAGATTTGAAAATGAACCTGTGAAAATATGCGTAGATACCGCGAAACGCATCTGATTGGCCAGAGCTTCTTGTCTTTTCTTAGTGGGAATTGTGCTTGGCGAAAGCCATGAAAGTAGAGAATTTAGATAGGATGGGCGGGGAAAAGGAGAAATCTTCTACATTTTGAGAGACTTCTGTTTTGGGGGGGATTTTAGGGGTCGATAGCAAAAGTGATTTTTACAGAAAGAAGTTAATTTCCATTAACTGATGAGAAACTGGGAGGGGTTATCTACGTTTAAAATCTAAAAATTGAATGCATAGAAAATAAGGGATTGCAAGGCTATCCAGAATGGAAACGCGAAAATATTTCGTCTGGGGTTGGCTAGAAAATAGGGATTGCTTCGCGATAGCGCACGAAATCGCCAAGCGATTGCACGGGGGCTTTATAAGCGTTGCGAGCAGGGACGCAGAACCCCCTAGTCAAAGAAAAAAGTTGTTAAAATTGTTCGACGAGATCCACAGCTAATTGACAGAAAAGGGACTTCACTCGATAGTTGGAGATTCAAGTATACAGTGATTTACGCCGACGAGACAGCATTTTAAAAAATCCTACAGCTCTCTCTTTAAAGGGGACAAAAGAAGAACTTCTTTAAAACTACTGGAGCGATTTCGATATTTTTGTAATAGTTTTGTTAGCGAACTATAAACTGAATTATAAATTGATCGTTCGGCAAAAAATAAAAGCAAAAAATGCTTATGTTGATTAAAAAAGAGCCATAATTTTTTTTTAGCTAGATAGAGCAACTACTCTAATTTTTATTTCTTGCCGAACGATCAGCTGTTTCCAAAACTATTAATAGCTTCACTAATTTCCGAGATAAGGTACAATATCGGCGTTTTATATGTGTTTTCACAACTATTACCACCCCTTTAAAATATTATATTGTATTCATACAATTTATCCTTTGCATAGATATACTTTTACAGTTATCTGCTGTAATTTATCGATTAAAATATTAGGGAACTATGATTGTACTTCACGAGCTACTTCAAATGTAACAAAATTTGGCCATCATTGATACATAATAATTTTATTTCAGATTAATAATTTTTTCTTGGAATAATAAATTGTTTTCTAAGGTGGTTCTCAAATGCACTGTTCAACAAGCGCGAAATTTTCTGACACATTTACTGACTCATTTTTAAACGTAAAGAGACAAAATTGACAGGACTGACTATTGAAGCGATTTGAAATTGAATTGAGTTTTCTGTTTTTTGATAAACGAATTACGTATCCAGTTATAAGCAATTTTGATCACGTGACAACCGGTTTTTCTCCTCTCTTTGGCTGGTTTTTCTTTTTTCGTTCAAAAGTTCGGTTCAGAACGCCAACTTTCACGGTATCTTCTGATAGATATTGTATGTTTACTCAAAAACGGATAATGTTTTTTGATTACATGGTTTCTAAATAACAAAACCTACCAATTTCACGCGTATCTGAACAAAAATGAATTTAAACTTGTGTAATAAAGTTGAGCCTTTGAATTTGAGAACAGCCTTAAGTGTTGAAAATTTACAAACGAAATATTTTAGTAATGTTTTTTCGATGTGAAAGTTCAAACCTGATTTCTTTTAATATTATTTATTAATTAATAAGTATTCCTTTCCTTCATTGATACAAACAATTATTTTAAATACATTTTAAGATCGTTTAAATAAACTTTTAAATAAAGTATATAAAAATTTTAAAATAAAAAATTTATTGGATATCCATTTAAAAATGAAGTATTCTAAATCTCAGAGCTCCATACGCATCGTGAAATATGGTACACAATTTCTCAAATAGTAATTATCCAAAAGCCTTTTCCTAACTTTGGGAAAAGTATTCATAATATTCTATTAGACGAACGTATTAATGTAAACAATATATTAACAGAAACATTTCTCTGTATTGACCAACATTTTGCAATATTATTATTAAACCATTCTTGTGAAAACTATGTGTATAGACAAAGAGAGCACTTGTGAATACTTAAAATACACGGTACAAGCGGAATAAACATTTTGTGCCATTTAAACTAACTTCATACAAAAGCTTATTTGAAAAGTCCTTCGTGGTTTCGTGTTTACAGCTTTATATAATACATAGCTTTCAAGTTTCAAGTATTAATACATTCAAGTGAAACTCTTGCAATTAAGTAAAATAATTTGCATTAGTAAAATGTTATCTGTACCATAAAGTTATTAATTATTTTGCGAATTTACTACAGTTAGGTTTACTTATCAGACATTATCATGTGAAGCACGTATGATAATTGTGGATATTCTATGTGAATTTGAACTTCTATGTTAATAAACAAAGTGAGCATTTGTGCATTCCTCAAATACATAGTGTAAGACATATAAACATTTTGTTCCATGTAAATTCACAGAGTAAAGAGAAAGAATAGAGATGAAGTGTGGTAGATGGGGGAGACGCCAAAAATGCAGCCTTGAAATCCATTACGTTCGGACCAAACACAACAACGCACTGTAAAAAAAAAATTCCGTTAAAAAACGGAAATAGTATTGGCAATCCAGACGCTAGTACTATTTCCGTTTTTAACGGAAATTTTTTTCCCGTAAATTCCAGAAAAACTTCCGTTTTTTTCCCAAAATTTTTCCGTTTTTTGTTTTTTTGTTCTTTTTTTTCATATATCCGTATTTAAAATTTTTTGTTTCAAAGGCAAATATATATATATATATACAACTTTTCAAGAAATTTACACCTTTATGAATTTCAACGGACACGTTTATCAAGGTAGCGTACCTCTAATTTATTCAAATAACAGTAATGAAACAACACTTCCCTAGGATGGAATCGAACTGGGGAACCGGAGTGTACCAGAATAGCGCCCTTATCCACCATGCCATGAGGACTCGAGTTACGTTTCCAAATGTGGTTACTTATTTCAGATGCTTTTTATGAAGTAAAGGCACAGTGTTAAGCAAGGAACGTATTTTCGTTGGAGATATTTTTCAATTGAGTGTACAATTCTGAATATTTCCATAATTTTGAAAATTTAGCTTTTTAATTTCATGCTTTATAAAAAGAAAAAAAATTAGTCTTTAAAATATTACGTGCATGAAAGAATGTATTATAAGTAATAATTGCTTCTTTTTTGCAAGATTTTAAAAATTTTGTTGTACTATTATTTTTATTTATTTATTTGTATATACATCTATAATTTCGTTATTATGTTTCAGATATGTTTTAAGTTTTATGTGAGAATCCGTTAAAGTGAATAGATTAAAAAATATTAAAATTAAAAATAGAGTTTTTCAGTTTTTTTATTTAATAATAATAAGTATTATTTTAAAATCATTATGAAAAATAAACTGTGACATTTCCTTCTCAACTATCTGAAACTTAAAAAGAATTAATAAAATTCATTTAAATATCAGGTTATTTTTTTTAAATATTGTAAAAAAAAAAAAAAAAAAAATTAAAAAATTTTTAAAACATTTTATTTAAAAAGAAAGAAAGAAAGAAAAATACTACAGTGTTAGTTTTAAAAATAAAATGTCAGCTAATTGACAGCCAAATATTGACATTTTTGAAATGTGAAATTGGGGAGGAGGGGAGGGGGGGGGGAGGCGTAAGTCAACGCTAATGACATAAAATTAGAGATAATTAATAGCTAAATATTGATATTTTTGAAATTGTGATATTCAAAAAGGGGGTGGTGTTAACTTAGCGCTCCCTATTTGTAATTAAAATATCTTGACACATAAACATTATCTTTATCAGACATATAAGACAATTAAATTTATCAGACAAATAAATATTAATTTATTTCTAATTGAATGAGATTGCTCTTTTATTTTTAACTTAATTAGTATTACAATTTAAAAAGAATTATTATTGTAAGAATACGAGTATTTAATGCCCCCCCCCCCCCCAAAAAAAAAAGTATTACATGCATATAAAATAGGAACAATTATGACTCCTTTTCAAAATTGCATGCATTTAAAAAATAAAATTTCTATCATAATTTTAGAAATTAATCGTTTTTTTCAATTAGAAATAATATTTATCGTATCATTTTTTAATACTATATTAAACGAATAACAGATGAAAACAGTTATTTAATATTTAATAAGTTACTTGATATGTTTAATTTTTTATTTGATACAGATTAAAAAAACAACTGAATAAATTAAATTGGAATTTATACGGCATTCTACGTGGCATTAAATTCGAAAGATAAAATAAATTATATTAAATTTTAACTGATATATGAAAAGATATTCATTCATATTTACTTAAAATAAAGAAAAAAAGGGGGAAAAAGAAAATAAAAGAAAAGAGAAATAGTGACTAACCAAGTCTTAAACGAAAACATATGTTCACACTACAACAATTCATTATTCCGCATTCCAACTAAACACAACGCCACTCTATACAACACAGATGTCAATTACGGAAATTGTACTGTTTTGAAAGAATGATGAAATATTTTTGTAAAATTTACGGAAAACCTTCTTCATTTTGATCCGAGAACGGAAAAATTATCCAATTACGGAAATTATACTGTTTTCAAATGAAGATGAAAGTAATATTCCGTAAAATTTAACGGAAAATATACCGTATTTTTACGGATTTTTTTTACAGTGCGTGCTTTGACGAAAAAGAAGAAAACTTTTAGTAATACAACTTTTAATTCATATCAAATGCTTTAAATATTTTATTTAATTTAATTTTGACATTTAATTATCACCAATTTTCTAATTCCAAGAATTTTAAAAGCAAAGATTTATTTTAATAAGTAACAATGCAACTGAGACCGTTTTAAAAGTTTACAATTTCCACTTAAAATATATCTCAGTTGTAATTCATCTCTTTGAATTCGCCTTATTAATGCAATGAAATGCTACTTTAGACAGCTTAAATATAAGCAGATCACTTTCATTTAGAGAAAAAATGCACGGGTGACGTCAAAGAATTCGGTCCCTGTTTCACGTACCTGTTTTGTTTGGGCCGAATGAAGGCATTTAAATTTGAACGATAACCGGCTTCATACTGCAAACCGTTTTTACAGCATACTGCACCTCTATTTTTTTCTCTTTACTCTATGGTGTAAACTAACTTCATACAAGAGCTTATTTGAAAAGTCCTTCGTGGTTTCGTGTTTATAGCTTTATACATACATTTTAAGTATTAATGAATTCACGCTCGATTATTGCAATTAAATGAAATAATTTGCATTAGTAGAATACAATTTATATTCCAAAATGATTAAGTATTACTCCAATTTACTACACTTACTTCTACTTATCAGATATTTTCATGTTAAGTACTGTCGTTTAAGCTATATGATTCTACTTAGTTACACAGTAAAAAAAAATCTGTAAAGTTACTAAAGTTTTTTTTGGAAACTGGGATTCCTAGAACGTTTTATGTAACGGCAACAACAAAAATTCCTGTAACAGCGTCTGTTACAGGAATTTTTGTTGTTGCCGTCACATAAGAAGTTCTAGGAATCCCAGTTTCCAAGAAAAACTTTAGTAACTTTACAGATTTTTTTTTTTTTTTTTTTACAGTGTAGATCAAATAAATTATTATTGAAATTCAGTTTTATTCAATGTTATTAATTTATTATATGTGTATGTGGTGAAGTGATGTAGCTCTAGCCTTATTTTAGATTATATTGGAAATATTTCAAAAATGATGTATCGTTTTTATAACAGGGTATTGTAAATTTACACAGGAAAGAAACCGGGTTCTGTTGAAACCCCTTGTTTTATGGATAATATTTTTAATTCAGTATAGTTTTAACACAATACCACCTTTTTGACATTTGTATATATGTAATAAATTTCCATTTTTATTTATAAACACATAACGTACATATTTAAAGAGAATTTTTCGAATCGTGCGACTGTACTTGCAAAGGTAAAGAAATTAACTGCTTAGAAAAAGCATTTTTGCCGAATACAATTTCTCAAACGCTAATAACTTTGGTGAAAATATTCGAAACAGTCTCTTGAATGAATTTATTCAGGCAGACAATATGTTAACAGAAATACTTCTCTGTGTTGACCAACAATTTGAAAGGTTATTATAAAACCATTCTTTGTTAAAGGTATGTGAATAGACAAAGAGAGAGCACTTCTGAATTGTTCAAATACACAGTGCAAGCAGATAAACATTTTGTGCCCTATAAACAAACTTCATACAAAAGTTTATTTGAAAAATCATTCGTGGTTTCGTGTTTGCAGCTTTATACATAGCTTTCAAGTTTCAAGTATTAATAAATTTTAGTGAAGCTCTTGCAATTACGTAAAATTATTTACATTAGTAAAATGTTATTTGTACCATGAAGTTATTAATTATTTTACCAATTTACTGCAGTTAGTTCAGTATATCCAGAATTATCATGTGAAGTCTTGTGAATTGTCTATGTGAATGTAAAATTTTATGTCAGTAGACAAAGGCAGCATTTGTGCATTCCTAAAATACACAATATAAGCCATATAAACTGACTACATACAAAAGCTTATTTGAAAAGCCCTTCGTGGGGTTTCGTGTTTGCAGCTTTATACAAAACTTCCAAGTTTCAAGTATTAATGGATTCAAGTGAAGACTTTGCATTTATGTAAAATAATGTGCGTTAGTAAAATGCTATTTGTGCCATGAAGTTATTAATTATTTCGCCAATTTACTACAGTTAGTTCTGTTTACCAAGCATTATCACGTGAAGCCTTGTAAATTGTCTATGTGAATATGAAATCTTATGTGAATAAACAAAGATAGCATTTGTGCATTCCTAAAATACACAATATAAGTCATGCAAACATTTTGTTTCATGCTAACTAACTTCTTAGAATAACGTATTTAAAAAGTCCTTCGTGGTTTCGTGTTTATAGCTTTATATACATTATATTGCCAAAGGTGACCGGTCACTTGCGATTTTAGACGTTTTCTTAAATATCTAGAAAAATACATGAGGAATTATCTTGAAACTCCAGGTGTTTAAACAGAATAGTACAGGTCATATATCTCCGTGAAGATTTTATCCCCCATAGGGGACCGTCAACAAATTGAAAAAGAACGAATATCTTTTGGATAACCCTGTAAAAACTAACGTAGCAAAAGTGTTCAACACAGTAGATTATGATTAAGTGCCTTATTACAATAAACTGTGTTCATTTTTATGAGAATAGCATGTATATTCGTAGAGAAATTAAAATTTTTATAAAAAGAGTCCCAAATTTTGCCATGTTTTTTGCTTATAATATACAGCAGTACGTGCAATATTATGTATGCTATATTGGCACTAATTAATGGATATATGGATACAACCCTCATCTTTTTGCTTCATTTTGGGAACAACGGATTTCGAGCTTATTCTATAAACGATAATTTTCAGAATTTTCAAGCTATGTTTTTGAGACTTTCACAAAAGTTGCTCTATACACTTCGCTAATACATTATGCACATTATATTTTGATTGTATTCGTGCATGCGCAGTGAAACATTTTTTAGTAAACCTGCTCATTTTTCATCCAATTTTTATTATGTTTTAATTCTGATTCCAGAGTACTGTGTACAATGTTGTTTGTTATATTTTCTGAAAAGAACTTTTTTTATATTAAGAACTCTACAAATTATAAGCAAAAAACTTGCAAAATTTGGGACTCTTTTTATAAAAACTTTAATTTCTCTACGAATATACATGCTATTCTCACAATAATGAACACAGTTTATTACAATAAGTCACGTAATCATAATCTGCTGTGTTGAACGATTTTTCTACGTTAGTTTTCACAGGGTTATCCAAAAGATATTCGTTCTTTTTCAATTTGTTGGCGGTCCCCTATGGGGTTTCGGGAAAAAATCTTCACGGAAATATATGACCTGTACTATTTTGTTTACACACCTGGAGTTTCAAGATAATTCCTCATCTATTTTTCTAGATATTTAAGAAAACGTCTAAAATCGCAAGAGGCCGGTCACCTTTGGCCATATAGTGTATAATTTTCAAATATTAATAAAGTCGCGCTCAATTCTTGCAATTAAATGAAATAAGTAGTATTAGTCGAATACAATTTATACCCCAAAATTATTTATTACAACCTCAATTTGCTATACTTAGTTTTACTTGTCAGATAGTTTTACTTATCATGTAAAGTACTGTCATTTAAAAGCTATATGATATCACTTAGTAAGATCAAATAAAATATTATTGAAATTCAGTGTTATCCAGTGTTATTGTTTTCTTATGTGTGTATGTGGTGCTTATTTTAGAGGATACTGGAAATATCTCTAAAATTTTATTTCGTTTTCATAATGGTACATTGTAATTTCGCACAGGAAAAAAAAAAACGGTTTCTGCTGAAACACCTTATATTACGGGTAATATTTTTAAGTCAGTATAATTTCATCACAATATTTATTTCTTGACATTTGTATATATGTAATAAGTTAACATTTTTATTTTTTAACACGTAACATACATATTTAAAGTGCATTTTTATAATCGTGCGACTCTACTTGCAAAGTGAAGTAATTACCAGCTTAGAAATAAGCATTTTTGGCAAACACAATTTCTCAAACACCAATTTCTATGTACATTTTCATAACTTTGAGAAAAATATTGGAAATATTCTGTCGGGTGAATGTATTCATGCATGCGACATGTTAGCAGAACTATTTTTCTGTATTGACCAACATTTTGAAATGTCATAATTAAACCTTTCTTACGAGTACGAATAGGCAAAGAGTTTTGTGCATTCCTAAAATACACAGTGGAAGAGCTACAAACATTTTGTTACACGTAACTTAACTTCAGATAAAAGTTTATTTGAAAGCCTTCGTTGTTTCGTGTTTATAGTTTTATATATAACTTTCAACTATTAATGAATTCACCAGAAACTCTTAAAATTAAGCGAAATAATTTACATTAGAATTTTATCTGTGCCTCTGTGTTAATATTTACTACACAATTCCGGCGCAGTTAGTTCCGTTTAACGGCTATTTTTATATGAATCACTTAAGGTATGTGAACCACTTGAAAGTTTTCATAAAGACAAGACTCATTCTAAATTTACAATTTTCAGAAACATGTAATAATGAGGAAAATCGCCAAATAATGAGAGGGGTTGTTTTTTTAATTAACAGTTTCTAGAACTTTGTCAGTACTGTTGAAACTAACAACACTGCGCTTTTAGTTCCTTTGCATGATTTCCGGACAAGTGTTACTTTTGATCGAAGCCTTCAATTGTTTTACAAAGTGGAAGAAATAAATATTGAAATTCAGTCTTTTCGTATGTTCAGATGACAGGGGAATGCACAATAATTGTATGGCCCGATACAGGTTACACTTATGGACTCCCTACATGTTTCCCAGAATAATACATTTTTAATAATAAAACTACTGAAATAACTGATTAACATTTTGTCTTTTAATTTCAATGATAACATAATATTCAAAACTTCAGCATTTGTGCATGGTACAAAACTAATATCATGTCTTTATATTTTGTTGCAGAACATTTTGTCTTATTTAGTAAAATTACAAATTGTCATCTACACTGAAAATTTTAATTTCATTTCACAGCCGTTAAATGAAGACAGAAATAATCAATTCAATTTGTTAATATTTTTAACTTTTTACAGTAAAATCTGTTAAAACGGATTCCTGACTTAGTGGTAAAATCCATATAGCGGGCGAAAGAATACAGCACAATCGTAACAGGCAGTATACCACCTTATGCTGGAATTGTCTGTAAAATTTGCGAGGAAGAATGAGGCAGACATCTTGTCTTAATAGTTCTGGTAGGATAAGTTGGAATTCAGTGTGTGGAACATGCTGGCTCTGATTACAAGATTTGATATGTCAATTCTCGTTCAGAAAAAAAGAAAGACTTGATTAATACAAAGGGAATATGAGACAGTTGCCTCAGCCCCTTCTCTAAGAAGCCCCTCAAAGTCAAAAATTAGATATTTTTTCTTAAAATCAGTTCGAATTATAGCTACAAATATGTCATATGGGCGCCCATTTGGACCTTTGTAGAGAGTTCCATGTTGGGTTAGTTGACCCTGGTTGAAAGTAAGACATCTGAATATGTCATGTTAGACGTAATTAGCTATGCAGACTGTGAGAAAAGCTTAGGACACTGAATAGGGATGTGAGCTCGAGCCTTCAGGATCTACATCGGAAACATCTAGATGAAAATAACACAAAGGTAATTCAGAGGAATTCTTCCAATCAATATCAAGTGAATAATTTTGTGGTAGTGAAGCATGATGCCCAGCAATACTTAGGAAAGATAATTTCATGGATGGCGAAGAATTCTTTGTATCCTGTGGGATGAAAGAACGCAAATTTTGGAGATCGCCATCGCCAGACATCAAAGATATAATCTAATATTATACGCGACAAAAATTTCCGTCAATTACAACCACGAACCAGTCCAACTTAACAATAGCTCTACTTTCATTGTGGACATGAAACGTTAGCGATTCCCTTAATTTTGGTTTATTTTTGTACTTTTCCTAAAGAATTAGTACAAAAATTATGATGTTCGTTTTCTACCTAGATATATTAAGTAACAGCTACTTAAATTTGATTTGTTTCTTTTTGTAATAAAATACACTTTTTGATGTGACTAACGTACTTTATTGTACAAATTCTAGCACACTGTTACTGCATGCGAACTTATCTAATGGAGTATACCGTCTAGATGTGGAAAAGGGTTGGCCTGGATCAGTATGCTATACGATTTTAAGTGATGTATTCTTCACTGTTTACTAGACAAGGATTTTCATTATCAGCAGCTCTATTTTTTAATGGAAGTATTGGTTAAAAAAAGGAGAAAAAAACAAAAACTATTCCAATTTATCCCCGATCTCTCTGCTACAGCACATACAACACAGAATTTCAAAAAACATTAAGTTCCTTGCGCATTTCGATTATTTTCGAAATATGTTATATCGCGAATTTATTTCATGCAAACGATATTTTAAGAGACACATTTAACTGTATTTAGCAACATTACAAAATGTTATTATGCTTAAATGTTACTATTAAGCCTTTCTTACGAGCGCTTTGTCAATAGACAAAGAGAACTTTTGTACACTCTTGAAATACATAGTATAAACGATGTAAACATTTTGTTCCATGTAAACTAATTTTAGACAAAAGCTTATTTGAAAAGTTCTTCGTGGTTTCGTATTTACAGATTTCTACATATATTTTCCGCATTAATGAATTGATTTGAAACGCCTCCAATTAAGAAAATTAATTTGTATAGTAAGAAATTTCATTATGCCGTCACGCTATGAACTTTCTCAGTGGCGTGAACGGATATATCCGTTTACTAAGCTGTAGGTTTCATTGCAAAAGAGGCATTATTTAAATTAATATAACACTATAAATATGATGTAGTTTTAAAACATTGAGCAATGTACTAGCAACGGTTATATTCATACACGTAATAAAAAAATTTTATATCATGTTGACAAAATCCTCTTTTTTAGCCTTTTTTAAAAAATTACACAGAAAACACCATTGCAATATCATTTTATTATAATTAGTTTTGTTATCAGGTATTAGCATATGAAACACTATCTAATCGTTAACTTTGAACTATAAATTTTACGCACTTCATTTTCAATACCGAACATGCCATAGTAAACACCACTAAGATATAGTAACTTCATGGCAATCCTAGTATATTTACGCGAATTAGAGTACGGACAGACAGACATAGAAAGACAGACAGCCAAACCGAATTTCCAAACACTTTTCAACTACGCTGGAAAATGTTAAAAAGCAGAAAACTATTTCATTGTTTAATTTCAAATTCAGTAAGCATTTCAAATTCAATCACGTAGATTTGGCGAGTACAACTCTCCATCTCCAAATATCTTTTGCGGCCACTTTTTTTCAAAATAGTCTGAATGCGTGCTTTAAGGAGACGATTATAGGAAGTTGAAGTCGATTATCTTTCATTACTTTATCGGAAATGATATTGAACGATATTTTGAACAGGCGTACTTTGAATTTTACTCTCTGTGAAATATAAAGATAGGTCGGGAAGTGATGTAAATGACAACCAATCCTAACACTAGAAAGTTAAACATTCCATAATCTTGAATACCTGATAGTACTGTGTCACTGTATTTAGTCATAATCAATTTGACAGCTGACAGATGATTTATGCTCAACATGTTTTGCCATTTCACCATGAATTGACTTACGCCAGAACAACTCTTGCAAACTGTGCAAAACGCCATCAGTTTATTGCGGGAGACATTCAGTGAAAGCATAATTTCGTCTAATGGACCTCTGAACTGGTCTCCGCGATCATGTGATATAATATTCTGCGGGGATATGTGAAGTCACTGGTCTACGCCGATAAACCACAGACGTTGGACCATTTAGAAATCAACATTCGCCGCGTTGCTACTGAAATACGGCCCCAGATGCTCGATAAAGTGGTCGAAAATTGAACTTCCAGATTGCGCCTCATTCGAGACAGCCCCGGTGCTCTTATGCCCGAAGTCCTTTTAAAACACTAATGGCATAAAAGTATCTATTTAATAAAACCAATATCATGGCCATTAACATTATTTTTATGTGTTTTATTTCTTTTTAGCTCACAGGCTATCAAAGCATGAGAGCTAAGGTGACCGCCGGTTCTGTATGTACGTATGTACGTAACGCGATAACTGTTGGTAGAAACATCCGATTTGATTCAAATTTTCTTTCTAGTTTCATTCTGATAAGGCGCTTCCCTGATTAGTTTTGAAGGTTCATTGGTTTAGTATAAAGGGGCGAACGGGAGCTAACCTACTCCCCTTAACTTAGATAAATGGATTTTTTATACTGAATTATCAGATTTTTTTCAAATTTGTTATACCCGTTAATTCTGATAAGGCGCTTACCTGATTAGATTTTAAAGTTCAATGTTTAAGTCTAAAGGGAGGAACAGGGGCTAACCCCCCCCCCCCCTTAATTTAGATAAATGTGTTTTTCTATCCGATTTGCTTCAAATTTGGTATACTGATTTATTTTGATAAGGCGCTTTTCTGATGACATTTGGAGGCTCATTGGTTAAGTAGAAAAAGGGGAAGCGAGAGGGGGTCGGGTAATCCCCCCATAATTTATTTTTCGAGGCGGATTATTCTTTGAAATAAGAGTATCATATACAATTTGTGTGAATAATCTGTGAGCTCAATGCCATCAGTTTAAAAGGCATTTTTCTTTGTTATTAAATTTGTATACCTCTTAAAAAGACACATTTTACAAGCAATTTACGGACATCTTGTAGTAATTCAGATATATTTTTTTTAATTACTATGATGTCTTGAAAGTAAATCTCAACTGATGTTTCGGGAAAAAAGCGATTCTTCATTTTACTTTTTCTTTGATATGCATGGAAAGCCATACATGTTCGATTATAGAAAAATAATCTCAATCGAGATTATCACTTTTTCTGACGAATTCTCTTTAGTCCATGATCATAGCGAAATAACACACATGACAGCAAGCCATTTGTACGGAATCACCTATTAACATTTGTGAAATGCTATAAATTTCTCAGACACTTTCAGATCGTAGTAAAACAGAATCAGCAAATGTTAATAACATAGTCTTTCATGTTTTTCTTTTACATGTATTGATTATGGATTAACCTTATTCTGTTTCTCTGAGAAATTGAGCTTTTAAATTTATGACTACATGGACTAAGTTTTATGCTACTCTTTTCTAGGTAGAACTTAGACCGAATGAATATTCACTAAATAAATAAAACTCCAGTCACCCAAAATACAATCGTCTGGATCGCCAAATATCGGGATAGATATCAGGAAATAAATAAAATTACATTTTCAATGTATATAAATGTGGAATAGTAAATATCTTCAACAATGCAACATTAGAAACACAAGGGTTTAATTAATAGATACACGTTATCATATGAAAAGAACAAAAACGAAAAAATCATGCGTCAAGCTGCTTATGACAATCACAATCATGCTTATGAAACTCTTTCCAACACATTCAGAATAATGTAACATAACTTCACCTTTTAACAAGATGAAATAGGATGTCTAATTGGACCTTTTGGAAAAGCATAACACATTTAAAAACACAATTTCAGCAATTCCCATCTATAATCGGAAAATTATCCGAATTCGTTCAGCAGCAGTGTATATGATATATATATTTGTATCTATAAACTAGATGCATACTAAAATTTAGTTCAGTTAGGAAATATATACCACAGCTGAAAATTCCCCTTCAGTAATTTCCCTTAATACTCGTAAAGAGAATCGTACGTGAATTCTTTTGTGCAGCCCAGTATATGAGGTATAGAATTTATGCACAACAAGTAACATGCAAAAAATTAATTAAATTTAAAAACGCAGACCGAATTTGAAAACTCTCTTCCAGCAATTATTGCTCAAAGACACTGCTGTAACCGATTCCTTTTGTGTCTTCCTGTAAATGAACAATAAATGCTATGAATGCTCTGTTCTATAGTAATCATCTTGTTGTGAAATTTATTGATTTATAGCAATTTCAATACATCTGAAACAGCATAATGTCATTAAAATAAACTGCAAACGATTTTTCCACATTGACCCTAATGTAACGTAATTCTTTCGAGTGCTTTTGTAAATGAACTCTCATTGCTACACATTTCAGATTCGATACCGAACATTTCACGGTAAACATGATTAAGATAGACTAACTGCATGAAAATCAGAGTATATTTACGCAAGTTAAAGCGTAGACAGACAGACGGTCAGTCGGCCAGACAAACCGAATTCATAAGCACTTTTTAGCTATGTTGAAAAATGTTAAAAAGTGGAGTGTGGAGTGTGGAGGAAATCACAACATGTTTATGGAGCGATCTTTTTGTGAAGAGTGAATTCAAAAAAAGAAAGTGAGAGAAATGCTCGTTCCATAGTTTTTAATTCAACATGAAGGTTGAAGATCCATAAAATGCCAAATAAAAGATTTGATCAAGAATAATAGGTAAATTACAGTATTTATGTTTACGATTATATTATATTATCCATGTGGTTGAATTGACGTTATCTACTATGTGTATTATTTGTTCAAGTGAATGATTAAAGTTGTACAAAATTGATAAACTAATAGATGCATCATTTGTAGTTAAAGTTAAGTGAATCTATAAGTAGTTAGAAGCTAAATCTTGCATATGTTAATAACTAGGTTTTGGGATCATGGTCTAGGTGAGTATTACTAAAAAACACACGATACGCGCGTATATTAATTTCTTCATTTAAATCACGGACATGGTAGACCGCAGTAATCTCATGAGGTACTGCGGAATCCTTTTTCAGCAGCTTCTACAACTATGACTGTTTAAAACAGCGGTTAGTAGGAGAGTGCCTGAATTTAAAATACTAAGACAAGAGCACCATCAACAGTCTATTCTAAATTTGGCGTTAATTAATATTTATGATTATGATTTAATAATAAATGTCAGCTAGAAAATTTTAATTTGGATTTATGATATATAAAGTACTTTTTTGACATTAATGTGAATGTATAATGATGATTTACATCATGTACATGATGTACATGTGATGATTTACATGAGTATAATGATGATTAACATGATGATTTAATTTGATCTATATTCTCTAAATCTCACAACTGCTAAATATGAGGAAACTTAATTAAATTTATTGGTTAAGTAATCTTCTAATGATTCTTTTAGCTGAAGTTATAACTTACCTTTTTAAGTACTTATTTAAAAATAAACATGTCAATGAACTTCTATTTTAGTAAATTGATTTCAGAATGTTTAATACTCCTTAAAATGATTCTAATGGATGGAGTTCCGATGATTTGAAGTGCTACTTAGGGCAGATACAGAATTTGATTTAGCAACTAAGGGGGAAAATATACTAATTTAAAAAAGGTATAGAGTATCTTACCAATTTTATAACATATAAATATATCTATATATATAGTTATTGTTTACAGTTTGAAGTAAATTTTGACACAATTTTTCAGTTTGGAACGTGCTTAAAAAAATAAAGTTTTTAAAAATTTTAATTTTTTAAATATTTATCATCGAAATAAAAATGTTGAGTTTAATTTTCAAAAAACAAAATGTGCATACTTTGAACGTTTAAGTGAGTGGGCAACGATTCAAAAAAGCTTGTTTCAAGAAAAATGCGGTTAATGTTTTTTAAATGTATGTTGTCAACCATGGCACCGGTCAGTTAAACTGGTTGTCCTAAATGGATTATTGGGAGAACGAAAAACAGTTTTAAGGGCATATACTAAACCAGAATATGAGTCAGGGCCAATTTAATAAACAGGAAGTAATGAGTCAAATATAGACAGTGGGCGTAGGAAGGCCAGGAGAAATGCAAACAATGTTTCTATTCATCCTTTTCCTACGTTTTTTTACGTAAAAACACTAATAATCTGTAACTGGTCCTTCTAGATTAATTTTATATGTATCTGAAAGATATAACAGACATATTTAAATGCGATTTCTGGAAAATCAATTTTTCCGTTATCTCCATGTTCGATAAATTTAATTACATAAAATGTTTTAGCATATTTCAGTGAAATTTTATCAGAATAGTTTCCATATTACTCACTATGTTCTGAACTAGAATATAAGTTTTAAGTGGTTATGTAATTATTTTATAGATACAGTAGAGCGCCGATTATCCGAACAAGTTGGGACGGACCCTAGTTCGGATAAGCAAAAATTCGGATAAATGGACAGACAATTTAACGGATGTTCCTGACTATACTATAATCTTCACACTTTATTCACGTTTTAAACTGACAGCACTAGTTAATGCTGGCATGTTTAAAAATTGATTTTTGTCTTTTTAATTTTTTTTATTATAACTTGTTACTTTTTATTTTCATTTTCAACTCCAGAGATTATAATTTAAGCAAAAGAGCTTTCGATTGTTGCTTGCTTCAAAGAAGACATTCTTTTCAATGCTGCCATATCTCAAATTCTTCTTAAATACGTTAGTTGAATAGGAACAGCATTCTTCTGCCGTTCGAGCCATTTCATAGCTGTTTCCAAACATTCAAAGTCTTCGTTATGTGGTGGACCTTGATCATTTTCAGAGCATTTGTTTTCATTTTTTTTTTCTTCTTGAATTTCATCCACAATCTCATCATCATTTGAAATCTGATATCCAGGTCTATTAGGGTGTTTGAATAATTGGTTAAAAAATTTTTGAGAGAAATAGGTGTTCGGATAATTGGAAGTTCGGTTAATTGGAGTTAGGATAATCGGCGCTCTACTGTATTCTAATATAAAAAAATGGTAATTTTTCATGAGAAATATGTATTTTTTTACACATTTTGAAATATTTCTGTTAATTTTGGAGATATAGTAAAACTCCTAGTTCAGCGCACAGGTAAGTGTAATAGCAGTGTGTAGTAAAAAGGAAATTGAAATATGTGTAGTTTAATTGATTGTACGCTTTCTGACCTACATACGAAACTTTGCTAAAAAAAATGGCAAAAAAACCCAATTAAAAAAAAAAATTGTGAAGATAGTGCTGCATTTTATGTTTTTTCATCATTCTGTATTACAACTGAACGAAAAATATTTGTATTTATTCTTAGCTGAACATTTTTTAGAAAGCACCCCGAATGTAAGGCACACACCTTAAGGGTAGTTTAAAAGATGCAAAGAAAAAAAAAACGACTTTTTGAATGTTTTCCGGAAAAACCTCCGCTTAACTGATGCATTATGACACATAAGAATTAGAGAGAAACTTTTTAAAGCAAAAAAAAAAAAAAGTGTTTAAAAAATCCCCGCTCCGCCCAAATTTGTGTTATATTTCGGTTCGTTTAACATTTTATCAAAGTTAAGATCATGTTCCCTTTTTAAGAAAATTAATGTGTTAATTAGTCGACTATCTTAAAAATTGCTTGATTACAAAGATAAAGTCTTTTTTTATGCTCTGAAAATCAAAAGATGTTAAAAAGTGAAAAGGAACTTTAGTTAATATGTCTGTAAAACTATTTTTTATTACCTTCGCCCGATAATCTTTTAACATCGTTCAACCATAATTACACAAAGCTTCATTACTTAACCTCCCTTATAATGATTAATACAGTATTAACGTGAGAAATAAAAGAATTGATAGGAGGTACGTGCGAGGAAAAAATGCATTGTTATACTGATTTTGAATTAACCATTCCAACAAAAACCGAGAAGGGATCTCATAAAAAATAAATTTGGTAATGATGCTTGAAAAGTGAGAAAAAATCTATGATCATCAATAAATAATTAAGTATCAAGTTTTAGAGAGATAACTGGCGATACTCCAATAATTTATGATGGAAAAGTAAACTTTCGAGATTCTTTTTTTATAATTGTTGTTTGTTTGTTTGTTTTTTTTCGTTTAAAAAACCAGCCATTATGTACTTTTATAAGTACATAATGGCCTAAGTACATTGGGTTTTTCTTTCGTTTAAAAAACAGCCATTATGTACTTTTATAAGTAATTTATAATAATATTTATGAGGATACTTTATAGTAGTGTTTTATAGAATAATACATTAATTGAAACTACTAACAAAATACATTAAAAAAAATTATAATGCATATAACAAAGCATAAAAGGTAATTACAACGAATGACTAAACAGAACTTGACAACAATGAGAGTTTGTTAGAAGAATTTTAACGTACATAAACATCATTATTAATCTTTTTATTTTATTTTTGGAATTTTCCTATTATATTTACAGAAAAAATTATCATTTTACTTTTAACTCCGAAATATGCACTTTAAACTAAGTTTCACTGAAGATTTTTTTGTTTTACTAATGTTACCATAAATCATGTAAAATAAGAAAATTTAAATTTGTTTTAGCGACAGCACATTTGTTATCTATACCATTAAATTTCTGTTTTACTGAACAATTTTTAGAGAAGTGTCTATAGTTAATAGATAAGTTATTATTATTACCATTATTTTTATATTGTAAAGAGGAACATTTTATTCAACAGAAAATAATATTTTATCTCACTATAAAACGTCACTAAGCGCATGATAGACTGGTTATGGTAAAATTAGCCAATTTTACTTTTGCATTCCTAACACAGCAATTTTGCCGGTTTCTATGATATTATTTTGTTCTTAATGCAGTTGAAGTATTACAAATATTTGGTGGTTAATGTGGTACAGTGATCAGTGTTATAGAGCTTCACTGTGACGTTAACAGATTTAAAATACTTGAGTTTATTCGTACAACCATATCTGTTGACGTCAGCATGGCTCAACCACTGTTTTCCTATAAATTTTCTGCATTTAGATATTCTATTCAAAGAGCTTTCACAGTTTGTACCCGTGAGCAGTTGCAAAATAAAATAAATAAAATATATGATATTGTAAGAATCTATGGATGCAAAGAAAGCACTATAGAAATGTTAATTGTGAGCTTGAAGAAGAAGAAGAAAAGAAACTTCAATTCACAAAATTCCAAGTTATCCGCTGTACCCTATTTTCATGGTTTCTTCGAAAGGTTTAAATACAGTCGACGCTCGTTATAACGGCCGCCCATTATAGTTTCCGTTCCATTATAACGACCTATGCAAAATGTTCCGAAATAGGTTCCCTTTATGATATGTTATTTTTACATCAAATATAACGTCCGACCAGCAGCTTATTTCCCTATACAGTGATCAAATTGACCTTTCCTCCAATTTTTTTTTTTCCTAAAGAAAATTACCATTTTCTTTCCCCAACAACTCCTTGCCGAAAACTCATTGCTCACCGTGCTTTGATGCCTATTGTAAAATGTCTTAAAATGACAGTTTAAAACATTTTTTAAAGCCAAAAAAACACATAAAATTACTTATCTCTAACTGAAATCGAAAATATTGTTTAAAGAAAATATTAAAAGTACAAAAAAACAACTATTTCAAATTTTTTTTGTAGAAAATAATTGTAAATACGTAAGTAGCTATTTTTTTTTGTGCGTGATTTAAACTTTACTTTAAATTTGATTTTAAAAATACGTAATCATTCTCTTAAATTGATTTTTATAATTATTCATTGTCAATGTTTATTTGATACGAAAGTAAACAGTAATAATGTTTATTATAAAATTTCCTTTGAAACCTTAATTTCGATGCACATAATTAGAGTTTATTTTCGTTCACTTTCGTTATAGCAAGCTTCCATTATAACGACCCTCATCTTGTGCACGCGTGGGGTCGTTATAACGAGCGACGACTGTATAAACTCAGTAAATTCATTATCCCCCTTATTGCAAAACCTTCCATAAAATTAAAAATATCGTCTGTAAGAAAATAGATTCAATAGAACTAAATCAATTATCAGGAGTGTATGAAATACCCTGCACCAAAGAGGATGGAACGATGCAATTTTATATATGTTAGGGTTAAAGTCAGAATTAAGGGTAAACCGAGGTTTAACCGGTTAAAGTGCGGATTACGCAGGCTTTGCAGATAAAGCCCGAAGAGTTCCAAACACTTCCATCTTTAACCGGTTTAAGCTAGGTCTAACCAAAATTGGTCGGTTAAAGCCCGAATTTATTATAAAACATCTTTGTAGAAACATATTAAAACCTTGTAATCAGAAAAATTTTGTTTGTATCTTTGTTGCAGAAACTGAATGAAAAAATTTGAGTAATTTAAGAATTTGAATGCAGAAACTGAAAAGAAAAGAAAAGATCAGTACTTTAAGAACCGAATTTACACAAAAGTTTACACATGAATTTAAAAATTAATCGATGAATAACGTTTAAAGTGTGATTTAAGTTTTACATTTAATTTGTATTTTAGATAACATTATCCTGTTTTGTTTGTTTTCAATATAACCACAAATACAACACTTTAAGGATGCATTTTAAATAACTAATGCACCTTGACAAATCTTATCAAAGAGTATTTACTGCTTTAAGGGGTCTCAGGACTCTTAAAATTGGAAAAATCGAAAAAAAAAAAAGATCATTTTCAACATATAATATCTTAAAATGTAATTGATTTTAAGACAAAATTTTATATTGGGATGAAAGATATAAGTATGTTCTTTCATTTCATGTATTTGAAAAATTACAAGATGCAGAATTAGAATTTACAGTGGGCTCCAAAATGTCAGACATTTGACGTGCAGAAAATCGGCGTAACAGATTATGCGCACGATTACAAAATAAATTTTGCAAGTAGAAGGAAAATTTTGGGTCCTACTTATGCTTCACATTGTAATAATTACTCTGAACCTAAATAAATTTGCATTTAAAGCATTTTTCTATTTTTAATACAACGTTGTATTTAGTTAATGCAAAATTTAGAAATTTTCAACAGTATAATCACCTATAAAGAATATATTTCTGAACAATAAGAAGGAAATTTTAGGTTCAGTTTATACAGACTAACATGAAACATATGTTTTGAAAATTTCATGAAAAAAAAATTCAGAAGTTTTTGAGATATCGTGCGCTTTATGCCCAAAAACGTCATTTGGAGAAAATTGACTTCAAAGTTTCTGAAACGCCGCTTCAGCAATTGAGCGTGTATAATTCTAAAAACCATAACTTCTGTTCTAATAGGAATTTCAAGGAAACATTTATACCAAAATGTTCAGAAAAGATGGTAGTTTAATATCTAAAAAAATTAAACTTTCGAAAATTTTAAAGCTTTAAGAGTCCTGAGACCTCTTAAATTGGATATTATTACTACTTATTTTAATAATAATCTTATCAAATTGTTTAATCTTATAAACGAATAATAACATATGGGGTAGATGTGCCAGTAATGGATACACTTAAGGAATTTCTTTAAATTTGTTTTTTAATTAAAACTTATAATTAATATATTCTGTATTTTTCAATATTATATTATTCTATAAACAATACTTAATCATTCTCATAGTCTCATTTCTCAATATGGATCAAAATTTAATTGTAAATAACAGAAATATATCAAAACGTCCAAAATTCCAGTAACGGACAGTCTCTGCCCCAGTAATGGACACCCCACAAAAAATAATAAATATAGTTGTTTTTATAACTGTATTTCATATCAGAATTTAATAATTTCGGGCTTTAACCGACCAAGATTTGTTAGACCTAGCTTTAACTGGTTAAAGATGGAAGCATTGGGAACTCTTCGGGCTTTATCCGCAAGGACTGGGTAATCCAACTTTAACCGGTTAAACCTAGGTTTACCCTTCATTCTTGCTTTAGCCGCAACATATACACTGTATGGCCATTAACGACTGGACACTGTCAATTTCAGACATTTTGTCGAATATTTAGAAATATACTTGTCAAATTCTTCTGGAATTTCAGGATTGTAAAGAAAATGTTTGGCCTCAAATTTATCAACGTCGATTTCATAAGGAGGACAATTAGGGTGCCAACAAAAAATCAAAGAAAAATAATAATATTTGTTATCACCCTGTACATAAAATTGCACGAAATGATCTATCGCTGCAGAATACGAATAAGTTTATACTGTACAACATGTTTACTGATTTTTGTAAGAACAACACGTATATTCATGGAGATATGGCGATTTCTTTTAAAAAGCAAAAAAAAAAAAAAAAAAATCATGCATGTTTTTAGCTTATACACGCAGGATTTTCAACCAAATTCAACGCCGGTTTCAGAAAAATTGGCAAAATGCAGTAGAAACAATATAGTGCAATTGGAATATAAATATATTAAATATTTTATGAAATATGAGCAGTTGAATGAAATAATTTTTATCTGTGCATTGCGAGAACGATAACAAAGATTTTTTTACATAATTTAATAGTTAAGTCTATGGAGCAACTCAGAAACAGTACAGTCAAATATCGTGAATTCAGAAAGATATCATTGATAAAGTGTGCTGATTTTTAGTTTCTCTCTAACAGCAGCTGAATGATAAGGGATTTTCCACAAAATGTCATTTTTTATTAACTGACTTTCAGAAAAAAGTTAGTATTTATTGAATATCAATAAGTAAATTTGGAACAAATGGTTCGATTTTGATGCTTCTTTTTATTATGGAATAGGCTCGTTCTGGTGGTTATCCAAGAAGAACTTAAGCATCAATAAAAAAATAAATAAAAATAAAAATGAAAATTGACAATTTGTGGAAAATCCCTTATCTTTCAGCTGCTTTTAGAGAGAAACTAAAAATCAGCTCCCTCGATCGACACTATCTTTCTGAATTTTCACCATATTTAACTGGATTTTTTTTAATGAGTTGCTCAATAGAGTTGACTATCAAATAATGTAAAAAAAAATCTTTGTTATCGTTCGCGCATGCGAAGATAAAAATTATTTTATACAACTGCTCATATTTCCTAAAATATTTAATATACAGGGTGATTCAGCTCGTCGGTGACAAACTTTAAGGATCGATAGAGCACACCTAGACGAACATTTTTGAATAGGGAATGTAGGGTCCCTGACGCGATGGTAAGGCGCTAGGCGCTTTCGAAAATTTGAGTGCCGAAATTCGAAACGTCATAAAAACTAGGGAAATGGTTAGATTTTCTTGCTTGTTGCGTCGAAATGATTCTGTTTGTTTAGACTTTCTTCAGTACCAATTTGATAAGCGTATCTCTTAAAACATGGATAGGGGGCGCTGCAGACTTTGGAGAGCTAGACAACAACTTTAAGCCCGTTATTTTGATAATTTAACACATGCTCGCCAAAGTTTATACTCTAACTTAAAGTTTGAACCCAAAAGTAGAGCCCTGCAAAAAGCGTAAGAGCCGGAATAAAATGTCAAAGTACAGGGTGGTCGAAACTCGAAGGCTCCTAGGAGATAAACAAACAGATTTCTTGACTTATGGCATGCATTTTCATGATTCTGTTTGCTGGGGCTCTCTGAAACTCAGTTGAACGGTACAAAAAGAAACATCGATAGGGGGCGCTTTGGACAAAAAACATAATTCGTTGACATTTCGGACGCTAACTGGAAACGGGGCGCTACGATCAGTTAGTAATAATGAAAACACATTTTCTACCTCTGCTCAACACTTCTGAATAAATTTAGACCAAAAACATCAATGATACTGGAAATTTATTTACAAAAAATAACACTACAGAAGATGCTCGAAATTTCGACCTTGGGCCATGATGCAGGCTTCGCACCTCCGTCGCATTGAGGAGTGTGTGTTTCCAACAATGCCAGGAGTATCTCTGATCTGCCCTGCAGCTGCCACAATGCGCGCCACAAGTTCTTCAGCACTGCTGACAGGTGTATGGTATACCTCGGCCTTCAGGTAACCCCAAAGGAAGAAATCCAAGCAGGTGAGGTCTGGTGATCGGGCAGGCCAGTGAACTGGACCCCCACGCCCGATCCACCGCTGGCCATACCTTGCGTTTAGATGGAGACGCACGTCGTTCGTGTAATGGGCCGGAGCTCCATCGTGCTGGAACCACATCTGGCGACGCGAACCTTCGGGTACGTGCGCCTCATCCAGAAGCTGCGGCAGCACTTGATCCAGGAAAATCAGGTAATTTCCACCTGTCAGCCGTTCAGGTAACAAATAAGGGCCAATGAGGCAATCCCCCAGAATGCCGGCCCACACATTTACTGAGAAACGCTCCTGGGCTGCTCGGCTTCTGGTTTCATGTGGATTTTCATCACACCACACATGACTGTTGTGGGCGTTCCACATTCCCTCCCGGCTGAAGGTGGACTCGTCCGTAAACAAAATGCTGTTTACAAAACGGGGATCCCTGGATCTCATCGCCAAGTACCATCTTGAGAATTCCACTCGAGGGCCAAAATCCTGCTCTCTGAGCAACTGCACCCGCTGGATGTGGTAGGGGTGCAGATTCCGGGAACGTAAGATGCGCCACGCAGTTGCTTGCGAAATGCCAACATGTCTGGCGATATCTCTCGTGCTAAGACCTGGGTTGTCCTCAACCAGGTTAAGCACAGCCTCTTCGTTGTCGGGGGTGCTCACTGATCGCTCCCGTTCAGGCCTGCCTCCGTCGAAAGATCCCGTTGTGGACAACCTCTGGTGTACTCGAGCGAAGAAGGCATGGCAGGGGATTTGCCTGTTGGGGTAACGCTCGGCGTACAACCGCTGAGCGGCTCGTCCATTACAACCAGCAGCGCCATACGCCAAATGCATGTCAGCCAATTCAGAGTTTGTGTACCGTTCCATCCTACTACCGATCTGCAGACAAGTAACCCGAAGCTTAAGTAGGTACCGCACGTTCAAAAGACGTGTCTGCGCATACAACTACGTCATCTCGCGTTGTCGTCTACGCATTACGTATCTTTTGCATATCGATATGGTACGATATCTTTTGCATAAATCAGCAAAAAGCACCTTATGTAAATTTTATTGCGCGCATTGTGCATGATTGAAACCAGCTATGTTTGTTAAAAAAAACAAACAAACTGCAGTTTTAATAGCTTCTTATGATAAGTAAATTACTCTCTTGTTTTGTTTCTAACTGATCGTAGCGCCCCGTTTCCAGTTAGCGTCCGAAATGTCAACGAATTATGTTTTTTGCCCAAAGCGCCCCCTATCGATGTTTCTTTTTGTACCGTTCAACTGAGTTTCAGAGAGCCCCAGCAAACAGAATCATGAAAATGCATGCCATAAGTCAAGAAATCTGTTTGTTTATCTCCTAGGAGCCTTCGAGTTTCGACCACCCTGTACTTTGACATTTTATTCCGGCTCTTACGCTTTTTGCAGGGCTCTACTTTTGGGTTCAAACTTTAAGTTAGAGTATAAACTTTGGCGAGCATGTGTTAAATTATCAAAATAACGGGCTTAAAGTTGTTGTCTAGCTCTCCAAAGTCTGCAGCGCCCCCTATCCATGTTTTAAGAGATACGCTTATCAAATTGGTACTGAAGAAAGTCTAAACAAACAGAATCATTTCGACGCAACAAGCAAGAAAATCTAACCATTTCCCTAGTTTTTATGACGTTTCGAATTTCGGCACCCAAATTTTCGAAAGCGACTAGCGCCTTACCATCGCGTCAGGGACCCTACATTCCCTATTCAAAAATGTTCGTCTAGGTGTGCTCTATCGATCCTTAAAGTTTGTCACCGACGAGCTGAATCACCCTGTATTTATATTCCAGTTGCATTATATTGTTTCAACTGCATTTTGTTAATTTTTCTGGAACTAGCGTTAAATTTGTTTGAAAACCTGGCGTGATATAAGCTAAAAACATACATGATTTTTTTTAACTTAAAAAAAATCGCTATATTTCCAAGAATATACGTGCTATTCTTACAAAAATCAGTAAACATGTTGTACAGTATCCACAAATTTGTATTCTGCAGCGATAGATCATTTCGTGCATTTTAATTTACAGGTTGATCCCAAGTATTACTTTTTTATTTGATTTTTTGTTGGCCCCCTAATTGTTCTCCTTATCAAATGGACGTTGATAAAGATGAAGTCAAAGCTGTTCTTTTTAATCCTGAAATACCAGAAGAATCTGAGAAGTATATTTCAAACTATTCCACAAAATGTCTAAAATTGAAAGCGTCCGGTCATTAATGGCCATATAAATGTAGGGATCACAAACAGAAAACTTAAAACTAGAATCAAAGAACATATAGCAGACATCAAATACAACAAGAGAACTACAGCTTTGGCCAGATTTTGTAGCAAGGAATCTTGACAGATTGATTTTAAAAATAGTAGAATAATTTATCCATCAACATTTTATTTACCATTCCTTATCCGGGAATGATCTTTTTACGCAGTGAGAAAATTTGCAATTATTCAGCCTCCATGGAGTTGCATAAAATTTGAAAAGAGATGCTCTACAGAATAAGAAACTATAGTAGGAGTAAATTCACGTTCATAAATATCCATTTTTATTTTTTATTTGCACTTGTTTGTCATTATACATGTAGTCTCGTGATTTTATTTACCAATTTCTTGTTTTTAAATATTTTTTGCGAAAATATTTGTATAAACAAAGATCTTAAGAATGTCGCCGTTTGTGCGATAAAACAAGGAAATTATAAACAATGAACAAAACCATCAAATGTGTTCAATGTTCTCATTTGGTCATACATAAAACAATCTATATTATAAAGGACAAACGTGTCCGTCCGTAACGCTGACGTCATATTGACGGTGGAAACAGCAGACGAGTAAATTTGACTTTTACTTTCTAAATACTGCACATTTTCAATTTTTAAACTATCAACCATGGTAAAAAATGTATTAGTTTCAAATGCATTTTCTTTCAAAATTGCATTGCAATTTCTTCGAAAACTTTATCGCAATTTACTCACTTTTTATTGCCTTTAAAATAACTTTCAAGCATTTTTTTTTCGAAAAACGAAACATAAATCTGTTTGACTTAAATTAATATAAGTAGCTCAGCATTTGTTTCCAGCTTACATTCCATAACGAAATAACTTTTGCCATTCAATAACTTAAAAAAAATGCAATTTAATAGATTACAACGACCATTTGGAATTTATTTCGTCCACCAAATTCCGTCGCATCCTCTTCAACAACACATAGCAAAAATCAAACTTCAGACG
Organism: Maratus speciosus; assembly: GCA_963932465.1. Lineage (NCBI taxonomy): Eukaryota > Metazoa > Arthropoda > Arachnida > Araneae > Salticidae > Maratus > Maratus speciosus. Next base: position 468,706,461 of record OZ010790.1, read on the forward strand.
ACCAAAACCTTCATCGATAAACTCTCCAAGTCCCGTTTCGAGAAGAAAAACAGTTTACAAATCGAAAGCAGTTCCACCGAATCATCCACAGATTGAGACGAATTACCTACGTTGAGCTCAATTTTTCCCGGTTAGAATTGATCGATTGTAAAACGCCGTGGCTAGTGGATTGGAGCCCCTCGAGACATGGCCTTTTACTATCAATCGATTAAACATTAGCTTGTTTCCTTTTTTGCGTTCGTCTTTTATTCTGTAATCGATTTTCATGGCCTACATAATGAGTTGAAAACCTCGATTTTTGCTTTGCAAGAAGATTTTCATTTCGGCGTCGCTCTTTGGCTTTGAAGTTTTCCATATCTGATAATTTTCGCCTACCCATTTTGTAAGTTTTTCAATTTTTAACGATTTTATGCCTTTCGATTACTTATTCAAACAATTTTTAACGATTTTATGCCTTTCTATTACCTATTCAAATAAAAATTCTTCTAAAAGTAAAGAACATCGTAGAATTTCTTTAAAAAAAATAAAATGCGAGCATCATTTGGCCCCATCCTCGACCGAAAACAACAACCATTTCCAAATGGTTTAAAAAAAAAAAAAAAAAAAGACATAATCGAACCACACATTTAAACCACTGAAATGAAGAGAATCAAAAAGACTGATTGTAAATAGTGATATTTGATGATTTTTTCGGCTTTTAACTCCTGGCGCGAAGCCAATATGAATGTACCGCTTTTAATAAGTTTCAAAACTTTATTTTAACGCATTGTTGCTATTGTCCATACAAATATGATTTTTAGTACTGATAGAGGGCGTTAAAAAATATAAGTAAAATGTAAGCTAAGGCGCCCTATTTTCGTACCCCCAGTCACTTTTAGGCCCTAAAAGTTGTAATTTTCAGTGAAAACCTACCAAATATGGATTTTACATAGAATAACTATCCACGAAAATAGAAGCATAGGCATATATCGTACAATGCGAAAAATTGTTTTTCAAAAGTATCTATATATGGCAAAAGAAAAAAATATGGTCCCAATTTCGCCCCCCTCAAAAAGTCCAATACGACGAGGCTTAATTTATAACTAAATCAAATTTATTTCTAAATGAGTAAGTAATTTAATTTACATTAATTTAAGGCACAATGAAATGTACTAATTATGAGTAGAAGAACAAAATAACGAAACATTTGCCATTCAAACATGAGGAAAAAATTGTCATGAAAAAACATTCCTAATTTCGTCCTCGGGACGAAAATAAGAACTGCAAGAGGGACGAAATTGGGTTCACGCTACTTTCCAATATGGCGGAGCTTCAGTTCCCGTAAGATGAACTGCGCGTCCTAAAACTCACTGGATGCTACTTTCAGCATCTTACCTACGTAAGATACATGCAATCAATAAGAAATAAACAATTACAGTACAGTAAATAACGTTCTACAAACTATGTAATAAGAACTCAGGTCTTCTAAAAATAGGAAATCCGGCGTCTTTAATAAATGTATGCGAAATGAAATTTTCACTACTGACCCCTTTTACCTTCCGTTCCCTGTGCCTTGCGTGATAAGTGGAACCACTTTCGCAGAACCGGAGAAGTAAAGGGGGGACGAAATTAGGGCACTTTATCCTATTTGCTGATATGTTTTCTCATTAACTTTTGATTAACTGTCTTTAAAAAAAAAATTAAAACAACATGCTTAAACGATATGTAAGTATACTACGTCAAAAGCAGCTTGCAGAGCCTTTCGAAAAATATCTCATTCATCTCTGTATCTTTGACATGTGCACATATGAAAAAAGGATGTTGATATCAAAAATAATATATATGATGGTTTTCACGTGTATTCTATAACCTGTGTTTAACCACAAGTATTTCGGTTAATTATTCATATAAAATTCTCAGTTTTCATTTAGTTGACGCCAGTTTCTTGGTTCCATAATGTTTGATTATCATTTTAAAAGTTACTTCGTATATCATATGTTGTTTTTCATAACTTTTTGTCATTTTTACTGATCAATGTTTCTTTCAACCGATATATATGATTCGAGATACACCTTTAGAAAGCACAATATATTTTTGTTTAAAAAAATCATCGCTTAATATTAAGGTTCGATGAGTTAAGAGTCCACTTCAATCACTAGAAGTAAAGAGAACGGTAATGTTAAGTCTATTGAGACGTTATTTTAAAATTTTTCACTTTCATTTTAATATTTTTGAATGTTTTTTTTTTTTTTTTTTTTTTTTTTTTTTTTTTTTTTTCATAGGATAGCGGAGAACGATCTACAACAGAGCTAGTTTTTACTTTTTCGAGTTTTTTTTTGTTTTTCGAGTTTGTTTATAGTTTTTTTTTTTTAATTAGGATAGTTTCAATATGAAAACCGGTTAAAAAAGGTTCCGAAAGCTAAAGTAATTTTTGTTTTTTAAATCTTAAACCAAAATTGAAAAAGTAAAAACTAGTCCGGTTGTATATCGTCCTCAGCTATCCTATGCAAGAAAACGCACTCAAAAATAATAAAATCATAGAGAGAATTTATAAAATAACGCCTCCATAGACTTATTAGCGTTATTCTTTCTTCCCGTGACTGAAGTGGTCTCTTATCATTTCAATTTTAATCAAAGATAAGATTATGTTCCTCTTTTTAAGAAAATTAATATGTTAACTAGTGTAATTTGGAAAAAACTGCATGATTAAAAAATAAAAATCTCTCGTTTTTTTTAATGCTCAGAGAAAAATCAAAAAATGTTAAAAAGCTGAGGAAAGAAACTTTGCTAATAAGCTTGTATTTTTATGTCCTCTTTTCCAAAAACCTTTTAACATCGTTCGGTCGTAATTACACAAAACTGAACTTCATTACATAACTTCTCTCACAATGATTAATATTATAATGTGCAAAATGAAAGAGTTGAAAAGAAACATGTGGAAGGAGAAAAATTACATTGTTATACAAGTTTTGATTTAACCATTTCAATAAAAGAAGAAGGTATCTCATAAAAAACTATATTCGCTATTCGCTAATGATACTTGATATAGAGAAAAAAGCTGCGAGAATGAAAAATAATATAGTTGCAATTTTCGCGCGATAATGGCGATGCTCATATAGTTCACAATAAAAAAGTAAGATTTTGAGAAATGTATGGTAGTTGTAGTTGTTTACATTTTTTATTCGATTAGATAAAAATTATAATATACTTTTATCTTCAATTTATAACAACAGTTAAGAGGGTACTTTATTGCGCCATTTTATACAATAATTTTATTAATTAAAATTTCTTACTGATTATCGTTTTTGTTACTTTTTAGCACTTTCCAACATACACTCATGGTTAAAATTAAGGTAACAAACATAAAATCTGTGAAAACTGATGAACTATTCACTGTGTTGCCACAAAATTTGGCACAGAGGTATGTTACAATAAGAGAAATAATATAGCAACATAACAATATGGAAAAGATTTTAATTGTGAATTAAGATACAGGGTATATGAAAAAGTGCTAAAACATGAATTAGAGATAAAGCATTTATCTCGGTAAAAGCCAATCTAACATGGAGTGTGACCATCGTGCACTGTTATACAAGCCTCACAACGAGCTCTCATACCGTTTATGAGGATGTCAATAAGTCTTTGTGCCAACAAAGCACATTCTTCCAAAAGCGCGGCTTTTAACTCCTGGCGGGTCCTGGTAAGGGTGTTACGCTGTACAATGGCTCTTCCTAGACCATCCCAAACATGTCCAATAGGATTGAGGTCCGGAGACCTCCAGAGCCAGTTCATACGGCGAATATCCTCTTCGTCAAAAAAAAATCCTCAACAATGTGAGCTCTGTGTGGCTTCGCATTATCGTCCATAAACATGAAGTCCGGGCCTACGGCAACCCGGAAAAACCTCACATAGGCTTCAAGAACCTCATACCTACAGAGATGTGCGTTGACAGTACCGCATTCAAGACATGCATTGGTGTACGACTGCCCAACATTATGCCGACCCTGTCAAGGATTCCTTTGCCATCAAATTTGTCGATTTCTTTTCAGTAGGAGGGATAATAGCGAGCTCCGCGTTCTCTCTAGATGAAGATTCGGCGAGAATCCCTCTGCGTGGTGAATCTCGACTCATCACTGGAAAGAACATGGCCCCATTCTTGTTCTGTCCAAGACTGATGTCTTCGGCTCCACAACAACCGGTATTTTCTGTTGGATGCAGCTAAAGGAATACACACGACTGGACACCAGACTTTAGGGATGAGGTCCTTGAAGCCATTGTGAGGTTGTTCCGGGTGCTGTAAGCCCGGACTTCATGTTTATGGACGATAGTGCGAAGGCACACAGAGCTCACATTTTTCATGATTTTCTTGAAGAAGAGGATATTCGTCATATGAATCGGCCCTGGAAGTCTCCGGACCACAATCCTATTAACATGTTTGGGATGGTCTAGGAAGAGCCATTGTACAGTGCAACACCCAGTGGTGTGATTCAAATAATATAACAACCGGTTCGCTGCCCGAAGGATTTTTGATGTATTAAGATGAAGAGAAAATGAAGCATCACACATAGATTATGAAAAACTTTCCATAGTTATAAGAACATTGATTAAAAACTTTGATCTTTTAATTTAGTGAAAAAAATTCCTGAAACATGTTTTCCTATAAAAGGACGTTTTTTATTTTATTTTTTTTTATTTATTTATTTATTTTTTTTGTAGTAACTATAATACGCACTCGACGATATATCGGATTTTTTTTTTCAAATGAAACATTATTTTATTAAATGAAACAAATCAAAACATGTCACAGGGGTTATATTTAGAAAATGCTGTTGTGCAGACAAATATTTAAAGAGAGTTAATTAATGTAACTGCGATTTTCGCATTTGAAGTATCATTTTAACAACCGGTTCGCCGAACTCAACACAAATTAACAACCTGTTCTACCGAACCGGTGCGAACCGGCTGAATCCCACCACTGGTAACACCCCTCCCAGGACACGCCAGGAGTTAAAAGCAGCGCTTTTGGAAGAATGGGGTTTGTTGCCACAAAGATTTATTGACACTCTCGTAAACAGTATGAGAGGTCGTTGTGAGGCTTGTATAGCAATGCACTGTGGTCACATTCCGTATTAGACAGATTTTTTCCGAGATAAATGCTTTATCTCTGATTCATGATTTAACACTTTTTCATATACCCCGTATCTTAATTCACAATTATATTCGTTTTCCATATTGTTATGTTACTATATTCTTTTTCCCATTGTAATATACCTCTGTGTCTAATTTCGTGGCAAAACAGTAAATAGTTCATCAGTTTTCACAGTTTTTATGTTTGTGACCTTAATTTTGGACATGAGTCTAGTTGAAAAATGCTAATGAATTCGCTTCGTCTGTCCGTTTGTCTGTGCACGCTCTAACTGGCGTAAATATACCTGGATTTTAATGCAATTGATATATGTTGCTCTTGTTTGCGGTGACATGTTCGGAATTGAATATCAAGTGTGTAGCATTAATCGTTCATTTACAGGAGCTCTCAAAAGAATTCCGTTACATTATGGTCAATCGGGGAAAATCGTTTGCAGTGTATTTTAATGACATTACGCTCTTTGAAATGCATTTAAATTGCTATAAATCACTTCATTTCACTAGAAGATTATTACTATAGAATAGGACATTCCTAGCATTTATTGTTAATTTACAGGGACACAGAAAATAAATCATTACAATACTGTCTTTGAGTAATAATTGCTAGAAGTGCATTTTCAAATTCGGTATATGCTTTTAAATTTAACTAATCTTTTACATGATACTCATTTTGTATAAATTCTATATGTCGAATACGGGGCTGCACAAAAGAATTGAGGTACCATTCTCCTTATTAGAGGAAATTGCTGAAAGGGAATTTTCAACTGGGGTATGTATTTCCTAACTGAACTAAATTTTTGCATGCATGTAGTTTATTAGACACAAATCCATATATCATATACAGGGCTGCCCAAATAATTCGGATAATTTTCCGATTGTAAATGGGAATTTCTGAAATTGGATTTTTAAAAGTGCTATGCGTTTCCAAATGGTTCAGTTAGACAAAATATTTCAGCTTATAATGCGGTGAAGATTTTTTACATTATTCTGAATGTGTTGGAAAGTGTTTCATAATGTATGCTTGGCGCATGATTTTTTCTTTCTTGTTTTAAATTTATAATGTATATAACCTAGCCAAAAAAGTAAATACCAACGCAGTATTAAGTAAATCGCTAAATAGAGATTTTCAACTGTGCTATCCGTTTAACTGAGCTAACTTTTCACATACTATGTAGTATACATAGCTTGAGAATTCTGAAAATTATCGACGATAGAATAAGCTCGAAATCCGTTGTTCCCAAAAGGAAGCAAAAAGATAAGGGTTGAATTCAAATACAGTAGTACGTGCAATATTGTGTACGCTATCTTGGCACTAATCAACAGATATTTGATACAGCCCCTCATCTGTTTGCTTCTTTTTGGGAACAACGGATTTCGAACTTATTCTATCGACGATAATTTTCCAAATTTTCAAGCTATAATTTTGAGGCATCACAAAAGTTGCTCTATATATGTAGCTAATACATTATACACATTATATTTTGATTGCATTAGCGCATGCGCAGTGAAACATTTTTTAATAAACCTGCTCATTTTTCATCCAATTTTTATTATTTTTTAATTCTGATTGCAGAGTATTGTGTACAATATTGCTTGTCATATTTTCTGAAAAGAACTTTTTTTTTATATTAAAAACTCTACAAATTATAAGCAAAAAACTTGACGAAATTTGGGACTGTTTTTTATAAAAACCTTAATTTCTCTACAAGAATACATGCTATCCTCATAAATATGAACACAGTATATTACAATAAGCCACTTATTAATAATCTCGAGTTTTAACGCTTTTGCTACATTAGTTTTTACAGGGTTATACAAAAGATATTCGTTTTTTTCAATTTGTTGACGGTCCCCTATGGGGTTTCGGAAAAAAAAACTTCGCGGAAATATATGACCTATACTATACTGTTTACACATCTGTAGTTTCAGGATAATTCCTCATGTATTTTTCTAGATATTTAAAAAAACGTCTAAAATCGCTTGTGACCGGTCACCTTTGGCCATAAGTGTATAAGAGTATTGGACAAAAGTATTCGTTTCTGTTTATTTACGGGAATTGCTGAAGGGGAATTTTCCATTCTGTTATACGTTTTGTAATTGTACTAAACTTTAGCATACTATGCAGAGTATATAACAATCTGTAGATAATATACAGGGCTTCACAAAACATGATGTGAATACTTTTTCCCCTATAGATAGAAATTGTTGAAATTGAGTTATTCATTTTTCAAATTGTTTACTTATTTTTTACCATATTAAACGGATAAGTTTTGTTATAGTATTCTGCATGTTTTGGAAAGTGTTTCATTACCTGACGCATGATTTATTTTTCTTGTTTTTAAATTGGAATTGAAAGTTTTATTAGAAAAATCTATAGCAAATAACACCTTTTACACTTTTGTACACACTTTTACACTTTATACTATGCAATATATTCCAAGTTTTTTTTTGAGAAATTAAAATGTAGCCTCGAACGTTTCAATATCTGCTTAGTAGCAAAACAATCTCCGAAATTGAAGAATATCATTTCCGCTAAAATTGACCTAATTAGTTTTTGAGAATTACGAATTTTGAGAATCCAAAATTGAAGAATATCATTTCCGCTAAAATTGACCTAATTAGTTTTTGAGTATTACTCAGGGGTGTGTGAAATACCATTTATTAGAGCAGACAGATCAAAGAATTGCTATATAGGTATGACTAGCAGGAAATTTAAGTTTAGAAAGAAGGAGCATATAGCGGATATTAAATATAATAGAAAAACCACAGCCCTAGAAAGATTTTATCAAGAAGAAACCATCCAAGTAAATTTCAATAAAAGTTGAGTCTATACTATCCATCCATTATAAGAGAAAAATAGAGATTGTAACCCGCCAAAACTCAATATGTAACGATGCAGTATCATTTCACTTACCAAAAATATGGCTCGAGCTACTCAATGAGTATGAAAATAAAATAAAATAAACGTCCACATCAAATAAAAACGTAATGCGCTTAATATGAAAGAATACGTGGAAAACTGAATGATGGCGTGTCATAGACCGAGCAAATTTAGAATAGCTTCCATTGTTTTTGAAAATGGCTTGGAGTGAGTCGAAACATGTCCACAGTCGAAATAAACGTATTTTTACTGGTTTTAAAGTTTTAATTTACACCTTTTTTTAGCTTTGAAATTAATATAGAAACATGTTTCATTATTCAGTTGGTTTTGTTTTGATTTCCCATCCAGTCACTTTTTCAGTAGCTTCTTTTAAATATTTTTAAAGAATAACAATCTGTAGATCATATACACATACAGGGCTTCACAAAAGATGTGAATACTTTTTTTACTTGTAATTGCTGAAACTGTGTTATTCATTTTTAAAATTGTTTACATAAATATAATTTTTTTACCATATTAAACGAATAAGTTTTCTTACACTATTTTGCATGTTTTGGAAACTGTTTCATAACCTGACGCGTGATTTATTTTTCTTGTTTTTAAATTGGAATTGAAATTTTTATTAGACGGATCTTTCATTATTCAGTTGGTTTTGTTACAATTTTCCATCATGCCACTTTTGCAGTAGCTTTTTTTAAATATTTTTAAAGAGTTTTCATATTAAAAAAATGATTATCACTGTAAAAAAAAAAAAAAAAATTCCGTTAAAAAACGGAAATAGTACTGGCAATCCAAACACCAGTACTATTTCCGTTTTTTAACCGTTTTTTCCGTTTTTTATTTTAAAATCATTATGAAAAATAAACTGTAACATTTCCTTCTCAACTATCTGAAACTTAAAAAGAATTAATAAAATTCATTTAAATATCAGGTTATTTTTTTTAAATATTGTAAAAAAAAAAAAAAAAAAAAAAAAAATTAAAAACAATTTTAAAACATTTTATTTAAAAAGAAAGAAAGAAAGAAAAATACTACAGTGTTAGTTTTTAAAATAAAATTTCAGCTAATTGACAGCCAAATATTGGCATTTTTGAAATGTGAAATTGGGGAGGATGGGGGGGGGGGGGCGTAAGTCAACACTAATGACATAAAATTAGAGATAATTAATAGCTAAATATTGATATTTTTGAAATTGTGATATTCAAAAAGGGGGTGGTGTTAACTTAGCTCTCCCTATTTGTAATTAAAATATCTTGATACATAAACATTATCTTTATCAGACAAATAAGACAATTAAATTTATCAGATAAATAAATATTAATTTATTTCTAATTGAATGAGATTGCTCTTTTATTTTTAACTTAATTAGTATTACAATTTAAAAAGAATTATTATCGTAAGAATACGAGTATTTAATGCCCCCCCCCCCACCCAAAAAAAAGTATTACATGCATATAAAATAGGAACAATTATGACTCCTTTTCAAAATTGCATGCATTTAAAAAATAAAATTTCTATCATAATTTTTGAAATTAATCGTTTTTTTTTCAATTAGAAATAATATTTATCGTATCATTTTTTAATTACTATATTAAACGAATAACAGATGAAAACAGTTATTTAATATTTAATAAGTTACTTGATATGTTTAATTTTTTATTTGATACAAATTAAAAAAAAAACAACTGAATAAATTAAATTGGAATTTATACGGCATTCTACGTGGCATTAAATTCGAAAGATAAAATAAATTATATTAAATTTTAACTGATATATGAAAAGATATTAATTCATATTTACTTAAAATAAAGAAAAAAAGGGGAAAAAAAGAAAAGAAAAGAGTAATAGTGACTAACCAAGTCTTAAACGAAAACATATGTTCACACTACAACAATTCATTATTCCGCATTCCAACTAAACACAGCGCCACTCTATACAACACAGATGTCAATTACGGAAATAGTACTGTTTTGAAAGAATGATGAAATATTTTTGTATAATTTACGGAAAACCTTCTTCATTTTGATCCGAGAACGGAAAAATTATCCAATTACGGAAATTATACTGTTTTCAAATGAAGATGAAAGTATTCCGTAAAATTTAACGGAAAATATACCGGATTTTTGCGGATTTTTTTTACAGTGTAGCTTTCATTTAAATATTAAGTACATTGTATAAATTTACCAAAAAAAAAAAAAAAAAAAAACTTTTACGTAAATAATATTTCTATAAAGTTCTTAATATCTACTTTAATGGGCATTAGTTTATTTGTTACCTTTTTGGTCTTGTGACCATTTTTATAGTCCTAAGTCAAAGAAAGATTTTTTTCTTCCATTTGTGTGAACTGATCGTTTAATCCTTTATGTGCTGAATTATGAATTCATGAAAATTTTATTTTGTAAAGCATTTTTCGAGAATTTTTGAAATTACATTACAAGATTTACATAATCATTTAATAAATTTTAGAAGGATTTTAGAAGGATTTTAGAAGGATTGAAGGATTTAGAAGGATTAATTAAATTGAATTTATAGGGATTAAATCTTTTATTTTAAATATTTTTCTTACTATTTTGTAGAATTAGGAAATGTACAAATATAATGTTCTCACAATAGAAATATAAAAGTATTTCCGAATTGACCCCCCCCCCCCCCCCAACACCATTAAAGCTGAAAAGATGCAAAGGCAAAAGAAAACATCCTTGTAAAAACATTTTTGTTTTGTGTAACCAACATTGCTTTTGGAACAAGATAAAGTAATGCAACAATAACTTATTCTAAACTGTATTACTACTAATCGATGTATTAAATGAAACAAGTTATTTTAATGGTACTTATAAGTACTGTCAGTAGATAACGAGTTAATTGCTACATTATAACAAATATGATACATATGGGGAGAGATACGCTATCATAATACGAAATCATAAAATACATTGTTTCAAACAACATCGCTCTACTTACCATACCCGTGTAAAATTTTGCTTCATTTAACTTTTTTTTCTTTTTATCAAATTTAAGATCGTGTTCACTAAAAAAAAAATTAATATGCTGGTTAATTGAATTTCTTAAAAAACATCCTGATTAAAAAGACAAAATTTTCTGTTCTCATCAGAAATATCCAAAGATGTTAAAAAAAGAAAAAAAATACATTTATTTCAAAAAGTTCTAAAAAAATTTTATGGTTTTCTCTTCACTGTCGTTAAGCGATAATTACACAAAGCTGAATATGATTAGTTAACCTTTCGCACAATGATTAATATGTGAAATAAAAGATAGGAGGTATGTGCAAGGGGAAAATGCATTGTTATACTATTTTTGAATTAACCATTTCAATAAAAGGAGAGGCGGTATCTTATAAAAAATATATTCGGTAATGATGCTTGAGAAGGGTAAAAAAGTCTGTGATCATCAATAAAGAATTTAGTGGCATGTTTAGTGTGATAGCTGGCGATGCTCCAATAGTTTACAATAGAAAATTAAGGTTTTGGGATTTTTTTTATATGGTTGTTGTTTAGTTTCATCTGTTTTGTTTTTGTTTGTTTTAAAAAAAGAACCGATGTGTACTTTCATCAGTAATTTATATTAATAGTTATGACTATTGCAGTACATTATCGAATATGCAATTAATCAAAATTTCTAGAAAATTACTGTTTTTTTCACCTTGTTTGTAAATTATAATGAAAATAATAAAACCTAAAAGGTAATTAGCAACAAAGATTTAAAAAGAGAATTATACAAAGAAAAGCAGTGCCATTTCGCAGTAGCTTTTATTCTCATAAACATTATTATAAATATGTTTATTGTATTGTGGGGATTCTTTCATTGCTTTTATAAACAAACTAATTGTTTTAATTCTTCTAATATGCACTTTAAGAATGTTTTGTGAATTTTTTTTATGTTTGTTCTGTAATGTATGTTAACCTATGTACACACACACACACATATATATATATATGTATATATAGTAGAAAACCGGTATTGTCCGGAAAATGGGAAAATAATTTTATATATACCTAAAAAAGTGCTGAATTAAGACATTTTCTCCAGGAGGGATTTAGTATTACGGATTCAACTAGCTTCGGTAGCATCCACTCTCGAATTTTTATGATATTATATTAAAGTTGGGGACCACACTGCCTTCGGTAGCGTGCATACGGTCATGCTACGCACGGTCCGGTGTGTTTCTGCTAACTGTCCTCGAATTTTTATGAATTTAGATTTTAGACCTTATGCTGGGAGCCCCATTGCCTTCAACACTGTATACCCTCGAATTTATGTAATTTTATAGTTTGAAATGAAATCTAGACAACTAATTCATCGTTTAAGTTTAAATCCATTAAGCACTGCGCATTTAAACACTCATTTAAGCAGCAATTTCCATATGCAGTAAAATCACTTGCATTTGGCGAGGAAAGGTATTGCTTGCCAAAACGCGTGGAGTGTTTATGTTTTCGCGCCAAATAGTCAAAAGTATTTTATTTTTTTATAGATTATCTACTGGGATTCCGCAGCTAAATTTGACTGACCCCTTATTACGTACATGAGTAGTTTCATTAGCATTTTTTTCGAAATATTTTGAGTATGCGCTTTAAGGAGACCTCCCTTGACCTCCCTAACTTAAGGAGGCCCCGTATCTTAAAGCGACCCTCTACATGCAGCTGTAAAACCGTACATGAAAACGTAAGAAACCTAAGGGGGATTGGTAAGTCATATCTAAAATTCGCCTCGCTAACATTAAACATATGGAAGGGGAATGCATTTTATTTTTAAAATATCTCCCGAGAAATTAATATTTTTTACTTCCTTTTTCCTATCTACACTTCGTAAAGGATGTCTGTTTTTTTCTCAGTTGTCAAAATATTTCTAAAACGTTTGTTTAAGTCAATATTTTATGTTTTAAAATTGTACGAATTGTGAGTAAGATTTCAACACTTCAGATAAACTTAAGCATATAGTTTAGAAATACTTTGACAACTAAGATAAAAGAGACATACTTTAAAACACAGGAAAAAACTCAGAAAAATATTAATTTCCTTATGAGATATTTAAAAATTAATAATGATATAACTCCATATGTTTAACATCAGCAAGGGTAATTTGAGATATGATTGACCAATTCCCTTAAGAATCGAGACGTGGAAGAGATAGGGAAGATTGAGTGATTTTTCACCGCACACGCAATTTGCTTCCTTCTGTAAAGGCAAAGTGACGTATAGCGTAATCAAGAAGTGTGCCAGAACTACACAAATGAAACTTTTCCTATAGCAAGACATACCTAAATCAGACCTATTAGTGCAATAATACGCATACAGAATTTTTTGAAGATGTATCATTTTTCTTGCAGTTGAGTGATATGTTCTAAATTTATCAAAAATTCGAAATAGAAAAATTACAGTTAAATTTCGGATATACATGGAACATTAATCATATTGATGTTGTACCAGAAAATTCATATTATTTATTACAAAAGATAAGGAAAAAGTCCTTTGATTATTGCTTTTTGAATGACATGCACGGTTTACTCCTGAAAATTATATATGTCTCTATCAGAAAAAATATATATATCATTCTTACTAAAGTAAAATAATTTTCCATGCTAGAATTCGAAACAACAGCGATGGCAACAGAAGGATGAACTTAATAAATGATATAACTCGAAGAGGGAGGGCATCTATTAGTGATCGATGGAGCTTTTTGATTTAATGGCAGAGTGCCCAGCATTTTTATTTTGAAACGTAATACCTGTTCCTCGACTCCCTAGAATATACTTTTTATCTTCAAAGAATTTTTATTCTTCCAGAACGTGCCTTGCCGATTGCGGAGAGGCAGACAGGTGTGTTTAATGACGGTTATTTATTTTTCAAAGCTTTTTGTTTCGTCTTGAATTTTTTATTGGGATTTTTTTTTAAATGTGAGAAAAATTCTTTTACAGCCATTTATTTTATTTTTGTTAGGAGTTGGATAAATATTAAAAATGGTAGATAATGGTATGTTGCTATGCTAACTCTCTTGCACACGAAGGCATTTTCTTGCCGAAAAAATATTAATAACTGTAATTTATCTTTACATTTTTGTTTTGTTTCTTTTAAATTTTTATTATCTATTAGAAATTATTCTAGGAAAAAGAGAATGGTCCTGTGTATTGCAGCTTTAATTTTATGGTTCTTTATTCGGTAGGTAAGTTCCTTTTCCAGATTTTATTTATGTTTGTTATCATATTTTTTTTAAATGTTTTATGGTAGAAATAAAAAGTGTGATGTTTATATGAAAGCAGAAATTGATAAATATTGCGTAAAAAAGAGGATACATGCTGAATAATAAGAAAATAAACTTTATTAAATTAGAATGAAAATAATAGCTGTGTTTTGTTCTCCGAAAACTTCAATATAGTCTGATTATACTACTACACCTAAAACTTTACGAAAATACAGGGTGTTCCAAAGGGTTATAAATAATGATAATAATGAATATACATTCTGCGCAAAAAGTACCCGGAATTGTTAAATAAAATAAAAAAAAAATATTTTATTCACAAAATTTACGGTGTTGCCTTCAAAATAGGCCCTATAGATTCAATACAACTATACCGCTTTTGACAGAATACTCTATACATTTTTTAGTAGGCTGTTTGAGGTATGGTCTACAGCTCTAACAATGAACCTTCTTGTATGGCCTTAACTGACTCAAAACGCCTTCCTCGACGTGATAATTTCAGCTTCGAGAAGAGAAAACAATCGGACGAAGCTGTATCAGGTGAGTACGGTACGATGCTTGGCCGATGATATTCGTTGCGTTTTTGACCAAAAACTCTTGCGATCTTTGGTGGTATCAGGTGGGTGAAAATTCCTTCAGACGACTGGAGGGTGGGGTGGGGGGGGGGGGGGATGGACGTTTTGACATAACCAACGCGCTGATTGCATTTTCAGCTCCCGCACTTTTTTCGTGATGTTTTCTTGCTTTGTCTGGTCTTTTACACGGTCTTTGCGTCAAAGCAGTGCTGCTTCTAATCGCTATTATTTTTTCTGTCGTAGACGTGTTCAAAAAGGTTGTGTAAATATATCTTTGATTTTCCTGAGTGATGGGAATTAAACATAAGATTTTCGACTTGAAAATCCCTATACATAGGACACTATGGGGTTCTGAATAGCTCTAAATTTAGCATAGATAGGAAACTTTATAGGGTAAATTAAAGCGAAATTTTGGTGTTTTAGTAAAATACGCATAATTTCTTTCAATTCTCATATTTTTTCAGATATCAGTAAGCACTAATAAGATACAAAGAAATAGTAATAAAGTAATATTTTAAACTATCTTTCGGTTCATTTCCAGCGAGGGTAAAAAAAAAGATATAAATAACTTTTCCTTACTTAAATTGTTTTAAAAATGTATTGAAACATGAGAAATTGTGTGATTTTTAATGTTAAGGGTATCATGTGCATAGTTAACATGAATTGGAAATTGCTTTAATAATAATAATTTGGTATTTGTTAGAACAACATCTTCCCTTTAAATAAGCATCACATTTTTAAAAATAAATCTCACAAAATATTTTATCTGTTTATAAACACAAAGTATTATATACTGTTTAGCTAATATTAATTTATTAAGCTATTATTCATTCATTTTATTTTTATTTTATCTCTGCTTGAATTTCACGTTGTTTTTAATTGCATTATTTTATTCAAAGAATAGACAGTAAAAGATTTTTTATCAAAAACGGCAAAATTTCGGCACCGTGGCTGCCAGAATCACGTGTGTCTTCTCTCTCTCTCTCAAAAAAAGAAAAAACAAATTCTTAATCTACGAAAATATAATATAACCGGAAACGAAAGTATGCAAAAACCTCTTCCGAATTATACACGATTCCAAGAAGTTTTCTTTATTTTTAGAATCCTTATATATTTTCGAGATATAATGAAGCATTTATAGAAGCAAAGTTTCTGTTACTGCAGCAAATTTTTGGAAACGTTTCCGAGTTATTTTTATTGTGTATTAATCAGTTTTCTCAAACCGGATTATCGGTTTTTTAGGATGCCATCAATTTTCCTGTTAAATGTTTTCAGCTGCATAATTGAGTATATATATATGCAATAGTAACACAATAAATGAATTTTAATGTTAATGTTAATGCTGTTAATTTATCATGTTTATCTGTAAAACATATTTGAATACGGAAGTGTTTACTATAGAATTGAATCTATATTCCGGGTTCAGAAAACCAATTAATACACTTAAAAAAACGACTTTGAAACGCTTTCAAAAACAAACCGCAGCAACAGAAAATTCGTTTTTACAAATGCTTCTTTAAATCTCAAAAATATATTGGTTTCTGATGTTTCCAAAGGTAAAGAACGTTTTTCGGAATCTTGGTAACCGGGAAAATGTTATCATATATTTTTGTTTTAAGTTATAATATATTTTCAGATATTAAGAAAGATTTGTCTTTTCTATAGTATAGATTGGAGAACATCCAGTTAATTTTAGCTTATTCATCATATTCCTTGTGTGTAAGTAGTCGTTTCCGAACAACGAGTACATATAAATATTTCGATCCCCTTTCTTAGACTTAGTTTGAATTTAACTTGAGCTCCAGTAAGCTGCGAAGTGGAATGCAGAAAACGAACAAATTAGCAATTATGAAGCTTTTGAATGTTTTGCAAAAGATTTGGCATGGCTGGAGCACCAGAAAGACTGTGATACTGGTACTACTATTAAAAAACTAAGTGATAGAGCTTCAAAGGAAAGGCAATCAAAACTACGACAAACAAAACATTTTTCAAACCCTTGCGATAAATGTAAAAGGTACTTAATTTCAAAATTAAAATTCTGGTAATTTATTCTTTTTTCCTATTTTGCTATTGCTCTATTTTTATTAAGCACTTGTTGCCACAATAAAAAATATTGCATATATTTCTCATTAATCTTAAAATTGAAGCATTCTCGATTATCCGAATAATTCGATATTCCGAAACAGGGTCGATCCCAATTATTTCGGATAATCGAGGTTCTACTGTAATTAGAATTCAAGAGCACTGACAGCCCTTTAGCGGATATATAATTAAATTTTTCTCAAAAATAAATTTTCTGCGTATTCTGCCGTTTTAATGTCTGGAATCGATAAAGCCAGGCCCTGACTATGGCACGGGCACTCGGGGCCCATACCCTGGGCATGAAATTTCTGAGGGGCACGAACTTTTTCATAATTTCATCTAAATTTTCATTAAAAAATAAAATGATCGTAAAAAAATGTGATATTTGAGATATTAATAACATGAAATGATAAAAATATATCAAAATATATAGTTAAAAACCAATTTCCATAAATAATAGAAAAATATTTTATTTTTATTATTGGAACCGTGTTTCAGTTTTCCGGAAAATTTAATATTTTGAGTTGGCACTTTTCAAATTAGTGTGTAACATGTAAATAAAACTACTATCATTAAATCAATCAATCTAAGGCGGCACGAAAAATTGAAAGTGCTCTGGGCACAAAAATTTGCTAGTCGAGCCCTGTATAAAGCACATAGGTGATTAAAATGTATGTTTTTCTTGACATTTAGTTTTTTGAAATTTCAATGGTTAGATATTTTTATACTATTTATAAATAAATATTAAGGTAATTATAAGAAAGAATTTGTGAAAATTTAATAAAATTATTTATTAAATTATAAGAAAATTTTAATAATGTTACAGTTTATTTAGAAAATCTATATGACTTTGAATTATCATCTATAGTCATTTGCTCTCCCCACACACGACTAATTGGAAGAAGAAAAATAATTGTATGTGTTATGTCTATGTATGTGTATGTATGTGATATGTATGTGTATGTGTTAATAGACTCAAACATTTTTGAGCCTATTTTGCAAAAGTTGGCGCTACTGGCTGAAAGAAAATTAGTCATATTATAGAAAAAAGTCATATTATAGAAAATCTATAATATGACTTCGAATTATCATCTATAGTCATTTGCTCTCCCCAAACACGACTAATTGGAAGAAGAAAAATAATTGTATGTGTTATGTATATGTATGTGATAGGTATATGTGTGTGTTAATAGGTTCAAACATTTTTGAGCCTATTTTGCAAAAGTTTGCCCTACTGGCTGCGCGAAAGATAAAAGTCTAAATTATGCATATAGAAAATAATTTTGGATCAAAATTGTATCGTAATATACTTATTTTTAAGTTAAAACCAAAACATACACAAAAAGTTTTGTTTAAAATTTAATTTTAATACACACAAAAAGAAAAAAATCAATTTTTTTTTCATGTTTTTCAAGTGCAAATAAATAAATAATCAAAATATGTGAAATTTTTTGGTTTTAGCAATAAAAAAAACTCATATTTGGCTAATTTATAAAAGCTGTAGCTTACATAGTTTGGAAGTAGTAGTACGCGCAAACTCCAAATTTACCAATCTGAGAAAAACGTCTTAAATTTTCAATATCTAGGGACCTTCAGTTATACCCACCGTCTATAAATGATTATATAACAAAAAAATAATGTAGATTTTGGAATGTTTTTTATTTTATTTATTTATTTATTTATTTATTTTTTTGACATATTGTTGAGAAATTTAAAAAAATTAAAAATAAAACAAAAACCGAAAACTGATTTTTTGAAAGTTTAAAGGTCCTGTGCCCCCTTGAAGGTTTTTTTCATGATTTGGGGAAAACAAAGATATAGGACATTTCGTCAAGGGTTAACTATTTGTATTACAGTTGTTATCAGTCCTGGAAAAGATGAAAATACTGTTTAAATTTCAGAATTTTTGTTCACGTAAAATTAAGAATTTTTCATCTTTTAAGGAAAAATGAACAAATCAAAACAGAAAATGTTTAATCATCATTAAAAAACGTAATTATTAACTGTTATTATTAAATGAAAAATATTTTCTTTTAACAGTTTAGTATCTAAAATATTCAGTATATTTAAAGTGCGAAAATTAACTGTAAAAAAGTAACTTTTTACATTATACAAACGGCAATTTTGCAGTGAAATAAATCATATAATGAAATGTAGAATTAAAGATACACAATAGGATAATAAAGCTTAAAATCTTGCGTTAGGCATAGATTAGCAAACTGTTTTCAACACTATCGGAATATTTTTAAGAAGCTTTATTTTTGTTCACGCCATTAAATAAGATAGCTAAATAAACATAAAACACCCACATGCATGTACAACACAGTAAAAATTCATATTTAGTAATTGCTGCCCGTAAGCCGGTAATGTGTGCGAATTACTTAGTGTAGTCCTGTATATCTATCAGAAAAACATCTCTAATTTAATTTTTTTTTTGAAAGAAAAGAAATTTTCAAATTTAAAAATAAATAACAATTAATTTTCCCATTCTTTTAAAAGTCTCACAATTTGTTTTGTAATGTTATTAAAAAATATTAGCATTTAAAATATATTCTAAAAAATCGGTATATTAAATGTGTAAATTAATTATTAAAATATTAAATGTAAAAAATCGATTTTACTAAAAAAAGATCTTATCGAATAAAAATGTAATATTCATATTTTACATCTAACAATCTAACGAAACAGCTCCGAAAACTGGCGATTTGAAGTAATTAAAATAATAAAACTTTGTAAAAAATCACCATAAAATAAAACAATACACAGGACGCGTTTCGAGCTAAAAACATAACAACTCGTCATCAGCTACAACACACGTGTCCGCAAGCGAACAAGGTCAAAAATGAACTGAAGGTAAAGAATGTTGCAAAGAATCCGACAGATGGCGCTAACTGAAAGAGGCACATATAGAAGAGAAAGGTGTTGCAAAAAAGATAGAAGAGAAATTGATAGGGACAAAAATGCAAATAAAAGAATTAAAATAAAATAAAAGAAGTAAATTAAAATATATAAATAATAATAATAAATAAATAAATAAATAAATAAAATAAAATAAAAAAACAAGAAAAAAAAACAAAAGATCTTTTTTTTTATTATTTTTTTTTTAACAAAATAAAAGGAAAAGAATTACAAAAGTAATTTCCACGCTGGAGATAGGAAAGGAGATGATGGGAGATCATTGACAAGATTAGCAGAATTTTTAGAAATAAAATATGCTTCATGAAAATCCAAGTGAGAGGGAGAGGCAGGGGAAGAAATAATTTTGGCCATGGAGAAATTGAAGCAATGATTACATGAAACAAATGAAACAAAAATGAATGATGAAACAAAATTATTTCTTCCCCTGCCTCTCCCTCTCACTTGAATTTTCATGAAGCATATTTTATTTCTAAAAATTCTGCTAATCTTGTCAATGATCTGCCATCATCTCCTTTCCTATCTCCAGCGTGGAAATTACTTTTGTAATTCTTTTCCTTTTTATTTTGTTTAAAAAAAAAAAAAAAAAAAAAAAAGATCTTTTGTCTTTTTCTTGTTTTATTCTTTTATTTTATTTATTTATTTATTTATTTTTTATTTATTATTATTATTTATATTTTTTAATTTACTTCTTTTATTTTATTTTAATTCTTTTATTTCCATTTTTTTCCCTATCAATTTCTCTTCTATCTTTTTGGCAACACCTTTTTCTTCTACATGTGCCTCTTTCAGCTAGCGCCATCTGTCGGATTCTTTGCAACATTCTTTACCTTCAGTTCATTTTTGACCTTGTTCGCTTGCGGACACGTGTGTTGTAGCTGATGACGAGCTGTTATGTTTTTAGCTCGAAACGCGTCCTGTGTTTTGTTTTACTTTATGGTGATTTTTTACAAAGTTTTATTATTTTAATTAATCTAACAATCTACTTAAAAATATTTATAATTAATATTTTTATCCCATATTAATACTAAAGTATTAAAACCACAGCTAGAATCTCATTAGCAACGAAATCTTCGAGAAATTAATTTCCACATTTCCTGCTTTTTAAGAAAATTAATTAAGTCATACCCATCTGAAATAAACATATCTATTTCAAACTATTTCACTGCTGAACAGCTGTAGCCGAGTGGTTAAGCTACTCAGCTCATAACAATAAGGTAACGGGTTCGATTCTAAAGTCAGCGGCTTTTACTTTCTATCCCCTTTCTTCAATTGACGTATATTTTACATCCTGTAACGGACGAAAAAGAAACATATTCTCTTTAAATAACAAACATATTTTGGCAGCACTGCTGCAAACAACAACCTTATGATTTCCGTGATTTGAAGAAAGTATTTCTGAGAGTGTGATCTACACACCTCGTAACACACTAAAATTTAGTTAAGTTTTAAAATGCATATCAGAGTTGAAAGCACACATCTAGTAGTTTTGACTCTAGTCAGTCGTGTAAGCTAATTCTTTTGAGTGACTCTATAAATAAACGATAATAGCGTAAATATTATTAAGAAATTCCATTTTTTCATGGGATTGAATGATGTCTAAATAAGCAATTTCAATAAAATGCACCAAAAACGATTTTTCTCCATAGACCATAATGCCACGAAACTCTTTAGTGTGCCTCTGTAAACGAACTATAAATGCTACACACTTCATTTTCAATAGCAAACAATTTATCGTGACCATCATTAACATACAAAAATTACACGTTAATCTCAGTAGTATATTTATGTGAGTTACAGAAACACGGACAAACCAAATGTATAAACAATTTTCATCTATGTTGGAAAAGCGTTAAAAACTCTAACTTTCTCTTCTTCCAGTTTTATTTCGGTAAATCGTAAACGAATGCTACCTCTGCAGTTCTTGGTATTCTGTTGTATAATTTATTATGAGTGCATAAAATAAGCATGATTCACGATACATCTAGAAATACGAACATAAAAAAAATTTGGCTTGGGTTGCAACAGCAACAGTTGTCATATCAGTCCTAATGTCTGAATAATTTATAAGCATGCGTGTGACGTCTTCTTTCACGGATTTATAAATATGAAATATTTATTTTCACTCTGTTATAATTCCGTCCGTATCTAGGAAATTCTTTTCAAAAATTCTAAGCATTAGTATGTTACGTTTCATAAAATGCGGTTTTGCGGAGAAAAAAAGGAATAAAACTTTTAATCAAATTAAGTAAATAAATTGTAGATTTTAGGTTAGAAACAGATTAGATCTAGAAAGCAAATTCAATGGGAAAAAAAAGGAAAAAAAAATAAAATCGATGAAAAAATATATACTTATATTGAAAAGAAGAAAACCTTATTTGCTTGTGAGAAGAAATCTCTGTAGCTTACGAACCGATTTTAATATTTCTTTTGCTGTAATAAAGGAGAACAAAATCAAATTTTACGAAATCACGAAAAAGCTCCATTGGTTTTCATAGTAAACTAAGATTTTACAATAGAAAAAATACACGATAAAACTTTTTTTTTTTCAGATTGCTGGTTTTTTTCGGTGCAGATTTGCCAATTGAATATAATAATATACCTCGGTTTTTGTTGACTTCGGTTATCGTCGATTTTTTCAGCTAAAAATTTATCTGGGTTTTCGTCGGTTGCCTCAGATTTCGTCGGTGTACGCTAGTGACATTGCTACATTTTCTGTAAACAAGGGGAGCGATCACGCGTTCTCCTGCTCAGTATAGCGTTGTCTCTAATCGTGTGTGCATCACCCCGCGCAAACAATTTCGTTTATTTTCAGGGTATTTTTGGACATCTTTTATTGATTGTGGGTGGTCCATCATGCGGCCAAAGAAAGTTACCAGATCCAGCAGGCCTTACTCATGTGGTGAAGTCGATTAGTGATTTTGGAAGTCCATGGGTTTGGAAGTGAGTGGCGAGGATGTGGAAGAGTTGGTGGATAAACACAGTGAACAACTCACCACTGAAGAGCTGCAAGACCTTCATCTAGAAGTGCGACAGACGACAAATGAGGAGGAAGAGACAGGGGAGAATGGGCTTCTTCAGAGATTAAGGACATCTTGTCTATATGGAGTAACGTACAAAGTTTTGTGAAGAAAAAACCCCCATACAAATCCGTTGCAAGCCGTATCTGCAACTTGTTTAATGATAACTTATTTCCCCATTTTAGGAAAATATTAAAGGAGCGATAGAAACAGACCACTTTTTTGAACGACACGTCCTCTGACTCTGAAGCTAGTCCTACTACCAAAACTCCAAAAAGGGAAGTGACCCCAGAAATAGTACTTTGATACCATATGCCAAGAACACTATATTAATTTCTTATTGTTTTTAATATTAAACACTATACGTATTCTCTCTAAAATCTGTTTTTGATACATATTTTGGAGTGTTTAAAACGAAATAATTGGATTCACATAGATTGATATGGAAATAATTGCCTCGATTTTCGCCGGATTTCTCTGATTGTTTTCGGCCGGATTATTGACAAAAACCACTGTATATTGTTAAAGAAACCACGATTTTTAAAATTTTAGGTAAAGCGAGTTTTGAAACTCACTTCCTCATTTTATCTCCATACCAACATCACTACCGTCCAAGGGAGGAGCAAAAAATGTTCTAAAGTACGAGCAATTTTATACTGTTCGCAATAGATTTTTGAAATTTGGCATGATGGTTATTTTTAAGATGTAAATACTCACTAAGAATTATTTCTAAAAATCTCGAAATTGAAAAAGCGAAACAAAAAACTTTCTGGAATTACAATTACTCGAGAATTAACGTACCAATACCGAAAATAATTAACGATAATTAATAAATTTAATTATAATGATAGCCTCTTTTTTAAAAAATAGATAATTATTTTTTTTATCGGTGTACCACAACATTTAAGGGAATGCTAGAGCAAAGAACTTTCTAAAATTCTCTTAAGTTTGGAATTGTTCTGGCTAGAAACTTGAATTTTCACATGATCGTTATTTTTAGGACGTAAATTCTCGTTATAATAAAAAAAAAATGATAACGGTATACAAATTTAAAAATTCGCGTTTTGTAACAAAGAAATAAATAAGCAGAATATATGATCATAAAAAACCCTGATTGTTTTTACTTTATTATATTGATATACAGAGTTTAACTGGTAAACTGACTCACTCAGAAAGACGAACCGAAGTTCAGCTTACAAATTCTAAATTAATTCTAAAAAGTCGCAAGTGAAGTTAAGAACTGAAGATTTCAAAAGCTATTTCAAACTTATTCATATTCATATTCATATTCATATTCATAAGCTACTTCAAAGTTAACAAATTCCCATTACAATGAAAAATTCTAGTGATATAGAATTATAATTAAAACTACAACTAAAGCTTAATATTTGGCTACTCACATTAACCCTTTATGCCGCGACGGTACTTTAAAGTGCCATTAAAATAACTTGTTATAAAATTAATTTAATGGATCGATTAGTAGTAATACAGTTTAGAATGAATTATAGATATTTTTACTTTATCTTGTTCCAAAAGCCTTATTCGTTGCACAAAACATAAATATTTTTAAAGGGATAATTTCTTTCGCAAATTGCATCTTTTCAGCTCTCTTGACGCTGGAAGACTGTGGGGGGGGCAAATTTCAGTTCGGAAATATTTCTATATTTCTATTGTAAGAACATTATAGTTGTACATTTCCTAATCAGGGATGTGATTTCCGCGTTTTTCCGCACCAATATATTTTTAGAGAAAATGTTATTCTCTTAAATCGCAAAAATGTTCCGATTAAAAGAAATATAATTTTCTCTAAAAAAATACTGGTGTGCAAAAACGCGGAAATCACATCTCTGCTAATTCTACAAAATGCTAAAAAAAATATTTGAAATAAAAGATTTGAGTAGAGTTATAAATATTGCACAAAATCCCTATAAATTAAAATTTATGCAATTAATTTTAATTGTCAAAATCCTTCTAAAATTTACTAAGGCTGTTCTCAACTCTCTGCTCAACAAGCGCAAAACGTTTTGACATATTTACAAATTTATTTTTTAACGCAAAGATATATAAAATTGGAAAGTCTCACCATGGAAACGATTTGGAATCGAACTGTTTTTTCCATTTTTTGATCGATAAATTACCAATTGAGTTATAAGCAATTTTGATCACGTGACACGGCATTTTTTTCCCCTTACTGACTGAATTTTCTTCTTTCGTTCAGGAGTTCGGTTCAAAATGCTAATTTTGACAGTATTTTCTAAAAGATCTATCGTGTTTACAAGAAAACGGAAAAAACAGTTCGATGACATAGTTTCTGAATAACAACACCTTCTAGTTTCATACGTTTCGGAACAAAGATGAATTAAAAATTATGTCGGAAAGTTGACCCTTTGGATTTGAGAACAACCTTAAATGATTGTGTAAATCTTCTAATGTAATTTCAAAAATTCACGAAAAATGCTTTAGAAGATGAAATTTTCATGAATTCATAATTTGGGACATAAAGGTTTTATATACATAGGCGTAACCAGGGGGGGGGGGGGGTGCCCTGGGTGCCCGGAGTCCGTTTCCACAGACTCGA
The DNA here is from genome assembly GCA_963932465.1 of Maratus speciosus. Taxonomy (NCBI): domain Eukaryota; kingdom Metazoa; phylum Arthropoda; class Arachnida; order Araneae; family Salticidae; genus Maratus; species Maratus speciosus. The sequence continues at coordinate 468,731,850 of OZ010790.1, forward strand.
GCACAATTATTTTAAAAAATCGAAATCTACAAAAGAAAAAAGAAGAAGAAGTGAAAGCAGAGTTCAATTAGTTTAGTTCAGAAAACTAAACGGCTAAGTTTTGAAATGTGATAAAAAAAGAAATATCTTTTTTAAAACTAGAATATTTGCAAGAATCTGTATTAGTCATAGTAATTCAAAAAGATGGCTTTATAACCCCACTTTGATTGTGGGAGATGTTTTTAACGCCGTTCTTTCTATTGCATGTTTCTGCAATTTCATGAGAAATTAACGCAAGTTCTTGACGAAGATAGAAATTATTTGTCTCTTTGCTTTGGTAGTTTAAAGTTAAAAAAATATGAAAGGGGATGCAAATGTGAAACGATAATTTCAAATTTCGATTAGCCGAGGTAAAGGGGTGGGGGGTGGGGGGAGGACAAATACGCTGCCTCCTTTGTAAATGAAAAATAATAGCACAGAAAATTCAAATTAATCTGCAGGTTGGTTGGTTGGTTGAATTTAGTGTTTCGTGGCCATTTTTTGACATTCTTGAAAGGAATATGGTTGCAGTTTTTCCTCTGAAAATTTGTATACGATTTTTAGAGTTTTTTCTCGTTTCACGGCGTTCTTTTGAAAGTAGGAAAAGGAGCCCCATTTCAACCTTTTAACCCAGTGCAGTAAATTTTGACAAATTCGCGATTTTATTCTGTGATCATTTCATGATATTTACAATTTTCCCCCAAAATCGTGTGACGAAATTCACGTCTTTCTACGCGATTTTTTGTCAAAATCCGCACTTTTCGGCCCTTACCTTTGACAAAATTCGTGTTTTTTACCGCTATCCTTTGACGAAATTCGCATTTTTTACCGCAATATTTTGACGGAATTGGCATTTCTTTAGCACGCGATCCTTCGATGAAATTCGCGTTTTCTTTCCACGATCTTTTGATGAAATTCGCTTTTTCTTTCCGTAATCTTTTGACGAAATTCGCGCTTTCTTTCTGCGATCCGTTCACAAAATTCTCGTTTTTACCGCGATACTTTGACGAAATTTATTTTCTGTTGCGACCGATTGACGAAACTGATATTTTTACAGGGAGATCATTTGTCGAAATTCGGGATAGTATTGCGCGACCATTCAGAAAAATTCTCGATATGTTTCCGTACCAATTAACAAAATTCTCTACTCTTTTCCGCAACATTTTGACGAAATTTGAAAAAAAATTTCGTCAATCCTTTATCGAAACTTGTAATTTTTTTGAGCAATCTTTAAACGAAATTTGCGATTACTTTCTGCACTCTTTTATTGAAATTTCCGATATTTTCCCACGATCGTTTGAAGAAATTCTCAATTTTTTTCGGAACTGATTCACGGATTGATTTTGAGAAATTCCATAAAAGAAATAAAAATCGCGGACCCAATTTTTTTAAAAATACTTACTGAAGAATCACAGGTCCATGAAAGAATTTGAAGGAGGAAATACTGCCCAACATTGTTTATTATGAGAAACTTTCCTTTTCTGTGCACAAATCGCGCGATCCCGTGCGTTATTTCAAACCCTGTCCCTGAAAGAAAACTTCATTACTAGAGAAGTGGTTAGTTTTTTTAAACAAACATAGAATTAAACAAATCTAGGATTGGGGGGGGGGGGGGACTGCCTTCGGCAACGTACTTCCGAGCAAGCTACGACCTCTTCTGTCTCGAAACAAGCTAATCTTGCGTTAATTATTGCGTTTTTTATTTCGAGCAAAATTAAATTTTCAGCTTTCTTATAAGAGCTGATTTGACATTATTCCAATTCGAATTTAATCACGGCAATTGCAAAAATTACCAGAGAGTTTTTCTGTTTCAAAAGATCGCTTCAAAGCACGAAAACTCCCGCTAGAATGTGCATTAAAAATTCGGAAAAGATTATAAAACCACAGGGAATGAAATTAACTAATTGGGTAAAAGATTTAAACAAGATTCGTTTTTGAAATGTCAAAAAAAAAAAAAAAAAAAATCACCGCGAAATGCGAAAAAAAACCCTCTAAAGATAACATTAAAAAATTGTTAAAAATTGAAAAATCGCTGTAAGAATCTCGGAAACACTTTATTGAAAAGAAGACAAAGTTTACTGAGTAAAATATTGAAATGGGATTCTTTTTTACTTATTTGAAAAAATTGCCGCAAAATGCAAAAAAAATTCGCATAAAAAATTAATTGAAAAATTCCAGAAATTGTCTTCCATATGCATGAGTTCAGGTATACAGGTCCTGTCAAATCTTACGGGTGCAGGCTGCATTGTTTTTTCAGAGCTCAGAGCGCACGCGCGTACACACACAGAGAGACATACAAGCACATATCTTTATTATTACAGTCGTATCATGATAGTATAATTTTTATCGTCTTGATAAAATATAGTGTATATTATCATGACCTGCTTTACCTAATATATTCGACACACTCTGGGGTAAAAAACCTAAATTACCGTAATTTCCGGCCTATAATCTGCAGATCGAATAATTAGGTTCAGACCCAGAAATTTTGTTTCATAAAACGTAACTCATTAAATCGCGATAAATATTTAACTTAAATAATGAAATAAAATTTCTGGGTCGAAACATGATTGTTTGAGCCGCGGATTATAGGCAGGAAATTACGCTATTAATGAATATTATAATTATTTATAATATTATAATAATTATTTATATAGACTTTCCTCCAAAATTTCTTGGGTCCCTCCAGTGATCCCTAAGAAATCACGGAGTCACATTCTGAAAAAATTTCGTGCGCATGTACTGATGTACCGCATGTATTATCTGAGATTTATCTTCCGGCAAAATTTCATCTACAAGACTTTGACTGAGATAATTTTAGATCTCATGCAGTGTTCCCCTGTGCCTATAGAAGTTTCCAGCATGATTAAAGACCTTTTTTAATCTTTATAAGAAGTTAGGGTGCCAAAAGGTTTTATAGTTGTGACCACACTTAGTCACTGTCTTATATCACTGCAGCAAGGACATTTACATATCTTTTTCTTACCATTAGATTTAGTTGTAATGTTTTGAACCCCTTCTCAACCCTCCTCACCAGGGAGCTGGAGCTGGAGCCCGGAGCTGGAGCGCTCCGGAGCTGTGTTTTCCCTGGAGCTGGAGCTCTAAATTTTCCCCAGCTCCAGGGCTCCTTTAGTTTTTAATATTCTTTTAAATCTTTTTTTTTAGTCTTTTAAATTTCTAGGCTTAAAATATTTTAATTACATCATTATTCAGTATTTTAATTATATCATTTTTTAGGTTTTTATTATTATTAGAGAAGGAAACCTTCTCAAAACATGCTAACACTACTTTACTTCTACTTTCTACTTGAACTAAGTGACAACACTATTTGAAAACAAATATGGCCGCCTGTTGTTTACATGTGTAGTTGTACAATTTTGGCTGTTTGAAAAGTGTAGAAGAAATTTAAGATTTTTGTGTTTAAAATTCTACCAAACTTTCTATTTTAAAAGCAAAAGCTAAAAGATGTCATATTTTCTGAACAAGCATTTCAAGTTTGATGAGAAGAAAAATGCATTTTGTCAGATCTTTAATGAAGGTAGAAAGTATTTTTGAGCAAAAAATTAAACGTGTAAATTAAAATCTGCAACTCAAAAGCGCGAGGTCGGAGCCGAGTTGGAGCCGGAGCCGGAGCAGGAGCCACAGTATTTTCTCTAGGAGCGGAGCTGGAGCTGGAGCATCAAAAATTGTTCGGCTCCGGGTCACTGCTCCTCACGCAAACAAAAATCGCGTTTGAGCCCTTTTTAAAAGAAATACCACACAATTATACCTTCTAAGATGAAAAACTGTCTAAAACGGAAATTAGATCGGTTTTATGGGATTCGTTTTAGCAGGTTTTACTATATAAGATATTGTTTGTATCCAACATGTTCAGGTTAAAAAGTCTGGGCACCCCCCCGTTCAAAAGGCTGGTTACGCCTATGATATACGTCATATATTATTCATCTTAGTGTTTAGTTCATTGCAACTCAGTAAAAATATACGAGCCATATAAAAAAATATGTATATCATAAAAATTAGTAATCAGAATGAAAATGAAACGCACTTTTTTATCCCCTTATAAACGGAAAATGAAATGGAAAGCTTTCCTGATGTAAAAAAAACACATCACAGATCTTCAACAAGGCTTTACATTAAAGCTTTCACTCGCATAATCCATTCAGATTCACAACAAATAAAGTGGGATTCGCATTCAGAAGCTTTTTCCATTGTTACGTCAGTCACGTGTCCAAAAACTATCACTAGTAAACAGGGATTTTTCTGACAAAGTAAGCGAAATCAAAAAAGTGCGTTAGGAATCATGGTCCACTACCCTGCCCGATGCCAAGTCGAAACCTTCTCATGAGCTCTAAGCCGGCTTGAAAAGCGAAATACAGGTGAATGACACTTAAATCCAGCGACTGCGAAGAAGATCAATGAGTTAAGCCGTTTATGTATTACATAAAGACGCTTTCAGCATCGTAATAGGGGCAGTTTCTCGTTCTGATAAATATACAGTGATTATGACAGGAAAAACGACATTTAGTGGAAAAATATTTAGTGAAGATACGGGAAGAGAATTTTAATATACCCTTTTTGTATTCTGTTTAGTTCCTGGTATATTTGTGTGGTTTATAATGTTTGGAATACTGACCAAAATGAGAATTGTGACACCGTAGTAAGTAATAAAACGAAGAAGAGATTTATTTTTGTCATTAAATTCAAGAAACTTTCACATTCTTTCTTTGATATAAGAACTCAAAGTTTTACGATTTAATCTTATTTAAATGGTGCTGTCTATCTATGTCTATGGCAGCTGCAGTTATTGATATAATAAAAGATTGTAGTCAATTTCAAATATGAGTTTTAGTCGGATAGTATATGAGTTATAGTCATGAGTACAGACTTAGTCAACTACATTGATACCGTCAATTTAGATCAGAAATCCGAAGGTTTTTTTTTTAAGTGACAGTTTTTTATTGGCTTTAATCGCTGGAAAAAAATTGCATAATTCTATAATTTTCCATAAAATATCGCCGAATATGGGAGGGAAAAATATTGTCTGTTTAGATCCTGGTATATTTGTGTGGTTTGTAATGTTTGGAATATTGACCAAAATGAGAATTGTAAACCTTAGTAAGTAATAAAACAAAGAAGAAATTTATTTTGATCATTGAATTCAAGAAACTTTCGCATTCTTTCTTTGATACAAGAACTCTAAATTTTTTGATTTCGGGGATGTAAGAGTTAATCTTATTTAAATGGTGCTGTCTATCGAATAATTTTGACAGTTAATGATATAATAAAAGGTTGTAGTCAATTTCAAATATGAGTTTTAGTCGTATAGTATACACTGTAAAAAAAAAAATACTGCCAGTTTTCCGGTAGGAATCGAAAAAATAGTTGACCGTATCGTACCGGAACAATTTCCGACCCAGCTCGGAATAAAATCCGTAAGAATAAGGAAATAGTCAGTGAAACGGTATTTTACGGATTTTATTCCGATTTTACGGATTTTATTCCGAGCTGGGTTGGAAATTATTCCGGTACGATAAGTGCAACTATTTTTCCGACTGGCAGTATTTTATTTACAGTGTATGAGTTTTAGTCGAGAGTATAGACTTAGTCAACTACATTGATATCGTTAATTTAGATCAGAAATCCGATTTTTTTTTTTTTTTTTTTTTTTTAAAGTGACAGTTTTTTATTGGCTTTAATCGCTGGAAAAAATTGTATAATTCTATAATTTTCCATAAAATATCGCCGAATATGGGAGGGAAAAATATTGTCTGTTTAGATCCTGGTATATTTGTGTGGTTTGTAATGTTTGGAATACTGACCAAAATGAGAATTGTGACAACTTAGTAAGTAATAAAACGAAGAAGAAATTTATTTTGATCATTGAATTCAAGAAACTTTCGCATTCTTTCTTTGATACAAGAATTCTAAATTTTATGATTTCGGGGATGTAAGAGTTAATCTTATTTAAATGGTGCTGTCTATCGAATAATTTTGACAGTTAGTGATATAATAAAAGATTGTAGTCGATTTCAAATATGAGTTTTATTGTGCTTTTAGCCAACTACATTGAAACCGACAATCTGGATCAGAAATCGAAAGTTTTTTTTTTTTTTTTAAATGACACTTTCTAGGTACGTTCGTAATTATGTAAATACATAGTGCCTATAGTCGTCGTCTGATCCGTCCGTCTGTCCGCATATAACAACGCAAAATCTACCCAACCGAATGGTTTGAAATTTAATATGTATAATCGGTTCAGAATTTTGTCGAGTCATTTCAAATTTTATGAAAATCGAATCAAAACTTAAAAAAAGATAATAATAAAAGTTTTCTTGATTCTATTAAATCCTATCATACGTAATTAGTTAACACATATCCCATGATATATAGTGGTTCTAGGTTCATTTGCCAAGTCTGACGCACCATTTTCGACTTTTTCATTGCTTTTAATCGCTGGATAAAAAGTATCATTTTTAATCAAATATCTCCGATTATACGAGGGCAAGTCGGTAAGTACGTCAGAAAAGCCAATAAAAAAAGGAAAACCAAGATACATACTTAAAAGGCATGCTTATTTCTCTATATAATTGTCATTTACATTGATACATTTGTCCCATCTCTTTATGAGTTTTCTAATACTTGCTGCATATAAGTTTGGACTGCACTCTCAGCCATCTGTGTACCTCACATTCAACGTCTGCATCAGTCGGCTGTAGGCTAAACAGTGTGAACACCCTGTTGCAGTTGCTAATGCTGTCTTATTGTTGCTCGCCTGCCACCTCTAACCATTTCCTCAACCTTCCACACTGTTTCTTCTGTCGCAATCTCAACAGGACGACCACTTCGTTCTTCGTCAACAACTTTTGAACGCCCCTGCTCATCTTGTACAACTGTTGTCTCATAAATTGGAAATTGACATCTTGCAATTGCACAGTGCTTCCACCTATTGGCATATTTGGAAACAATTTACTACAAATTTCTGACCTCTCATATCGGTTTGTTACCTACTTTCTGGCTTTCCCTCGTACAAAAAATAAAAACAAAAATCATTGTTTATAGAATAATCGGCTACTGATTTACTCATACATGCTATTCATTTCAAGTAAAAAATAAAAGCTATAAACATCAACAGCAAAATAGGTTTATTACAGTTTTAGTTGAGTCTGGACTATGAAAGATTTATCATCGATCACAATTACTTTCTTTTGTTAAAAATAAAGTTTGTATATCTCATGTATGTACTAAAAGTTGCATACACGTATGTATGTGTGCCTAATCGAAATTTTCTCTGGAGTTCTAAGCCGGCTTAAAAAGCGAAATTTGAGTGAGCGACATTTAAATCCAGCTAATGCGGAGAAGATGAATGTTTTAAGCCTTCTAAGCATTGCATCAAGACCTTTTCAGCAATGTTTTAAAGGCATTTTCTAATTCAGATAAAAAGTATTTGGATGGGTTTTTTGGTGGGGATACAAGAAGACAATTTAATTTTTTTATTATTATTATGTTTAGTTTCTGAAGTATTTGTGTAATTTAAAATATTTGGTATAGGGACCAAAATATGAATTACGAAAACTTAGAAAGAAAAAAAAAAAAGAATTTACCTCAACTTACCTTTCTTACCTCAACTTAGGAAGTGACCGACTACATCTTTTATATACAAACGTCATAACTCAATGTATTTATTTCATTTAAATAATGAAGCAGTATTGATTAATTTTGATACTAGTGACATAATAAAAAAATTATAGTCAATTTTTAATGTGAGTTGTATTGTTAATTTAGTCGATTACATTGACATCAAACATTCGAATTTTTAACGGACACATTCGGAAGATTTTTTAAGTGACAAATAGTTACTTATCGCTTTCAATCAGTATAAAACTTCGTTTAATTTTCGGTGTAAACTTCTCAATCAGAAACAAACCATTATTGTTTTCTCAAGGAGATTCTGTCACGGATTCAATTCTACAGGGTGGTTCAGAACTATATGTCAAAAATTTAAAGGCAGGTAGAGGGGACCTAAATAAGTAGGTTTTGTATAGGAATGTGGGTTCGGAAATGTAGCGTTGAGGCAATAGAGGGCGCTGTTGAGTTCAGTGGATAAAAGCACTTCGCTGGCTTGAATAGTCATTCTCCGCACGGACTTCGAACAATATGCGTTGTTAGATGAATGCGGAACTTGCTGACTTGCATTTCATTTATGGAGCTGCGCAAGGAAATGCAGCGACTACACAGAGGATGTACATGGAACTATTCCCGGGTAGGAATCTGCTGGATCGCCAAACATTTAAGCGTTTTCATGGGTGCGCAAGTAGATCTTTTATGCTTCGAGACGTGATAAGTTCACTGGAAGATATCATAGAATTCTTGCTGTGAAGCAGTATTACGCCCAGTAGAAGATAGTCCTTCAACAGGCTTGAGAGCTGTTAGACGTGCAGTGTGTGTGAGCCATTTCCTTGTGCAGCCCCATACATAAAAGGTATGTCGGCAAGCCCCGTATTGGTGTAAAGATGCATGTTGCTCGAAATCCATGAAGGGGAACGACGATTCAAGTCAGCGAACAGCTTTCATCCGCCAAACTGAACAGCGCCCTCTACTGCCACAACGCTGCCTTTCCAAACACCCCTCCTATACGAAATCTGTTTATTTAGATTCCCTCTACCTGCTATTACATTTTTGACACATAGTTCTGAATGACCCTGTGGAATTGAATCCATGACAGAATCTCATTGAGAATACAATAATGGTTTGTTTCTGATTGGGAAGTTTACACCGCAAATTAAACGAGATTTTATACTGATTGAAAGCAATAAGTAACAAACCCTGTATACCCTATTTGTTTCAAATAAAAATTAAGCGCTAACAACTTTTCATTAGCCTAAATAGCTTTATAAAAGAAGAAGAATTCTCATTATTACTTTCACTAATTTAAGAAATTGCTTGTAATATCTAATGTACGCATTGAAAGTAGCGCCCTGCATTAGGTCGGGTAACCCGATTTTATAGGAATGCACCCGACCGCGGTTCGGAGCGAAGCATCGTGTCGATGCTATTGTTTTTTCTTTCTATCTTTGAGAATCATGTTCTGGTCGGTTTGACTTTAAATATTTCGGGTTTGGTTTCGAATCTTTCAGGTTGGATTCGAGTTGGCCTGAATTTTCAAAAGAAAGTCCTCAATATATTTTCAAATAAAATAAAACTATATATTTGACTATTAATAATCATATATGTGATCCCTTTTATAGAAAAAAGAAAGATAAAATTGATATTAGAGATATGATTGTATTCTTATATTTCCATAATTGTATATTAAAATTTTCGTTCATTTCATTTCCGGTGCGGCCGGGTTTCGGGTGAAAGAATTTTTTTTAGGACCTGACCCGTGCTGGAGTCTGACTGAAAGTCTCTGCCTTAGCTAGAAGAGAGGTGTTATAGAAACCGTTATTTTTGAGCAGAATTTTCTACTTATATAAATGAAGGATTTTGAAATTACGTAAGGTAAAAAATTCTGTATAAAAATAGTTGTATCTACAACAAATCCCCTCTGCATACGCCACTGTTGAAAGCTGTATCTGTAAATTCACTATGTGTACAAAATTGAAACCTTCTCATGAGTTTTAAGCCGGTTTGAAATGCTAAATTTAGGTGAAAGTCACTCAAATCCACTGAATGCGAAGAGAATCATTGCGTTAAACAGTTTACGGATTGCATAATGATGTTTTCAGTTTCCTAATAAAGGCAGTTTCTCGTTCAGATAAATGTACATTCATTATGAGGGAAAAAATAACATTTAGTCAAAGCTATATAATGGGGATACGGGAAGGGAATTTTAATATGACTTCTTTGTATTGTGATGTATTCTGTTTAATTCCTGATATATTTGTGTACCTAAATGTTTGGTAAAGTGACCAAGTTGAGAATTGTAACATATTAGTACATAGAGGAATGTGAAAAGCAGCACTATTTGCGTTATTAAAGGGACTATCAGAATGTTGCTTTGATTTAAGAACTCAAAATTTGACGATTTTGAAAGATTTAACTTTATTTTATAAATTTATCTTATTTAAAATAATGTATACATATTAAATAACTTATATATTTTGTAATTTAATAAAAGATTGTAATTCCTTTTTAATGTGGAATTTATTGTTAGTTTTGTCAATTACGTTAAATGTCGATTGGGGTCAATTATATTCATATCAAATAAAAATTAAACACTAGTAATATTTCGTCAGACTAATGAATTTACTAAATTGTTAAATCTAGTGTATGTACAGAAAGTTATTGTATGGAAGTATGTATATGTATGCAACGTGGAAGTCGACTCATGATTTCGAAGGCGGTTTAAAAACATAAATACGTGTGAATGACACCCAGTTCAATAAATGTATCCAAAAATGAATGCGTTAATCCGTTTATGCATTACATAAAGTCGCCTTCCGCATTGTAACATGCGTACGTGAGAATACGAAAACAGAATTTCAACATGACTTTTATGACATTATGTTTAATTCCTGATATATCTGTGTGGTTTATAATGTTAGGTACATTTACCAAAAAATAAATTACGGTACCTTAGTAAATAAAAATTATCTCATCAAAAGAATTTGTAGATTGCTGCTTTGATAGAACGTCATAAATAAAAATTTCATGATTTTCAGTAGCAAGGGGGAAATGTTTTATGTTATTCAAGAACTTATTTCATTTAAATATTAGCTCTATTTAAAATACGTATTCTGTTAATGGATTATATGGAAACACACACGCACGCGGATAGTACATGTGTACACTGTAAAAAAAAAATTACGTTAAATTACGAAAATTGTACTGGCAATCGTGTCGCCAGTACAATTTCCGTATTTAAACGAAAAAAAAAAATTCCGTAAATGTCAGAAAATTTTCCGTTTTTTCACAAAATGTTTCCTTTTTTTTCATATTTCCGTATTTAAAAATTGTTGTTTCAAAGACCAAAAAAATATGTATAACTTACCAACGAGAAACTTACAACTTTATAAATTTAAAGTTTTACTGACACCGAGGTCAGAATATCTTTATATAATTCAAATAACAGTAATGAAACAACACTTACCTCGGCGGGGTTTGAACTGGAGAACTGTCCTTTGCCAGATTAGTGTTCTTAACCATTATACCACGGGAACACGAGTTACGTTTTCAAATATCGTTATTTATTTCAGATGCTTTTTACGAAATAAAGGTAAGTTGTTAAACAAGGAACATATTTTCGTAGAGATAATATTTTCTAATTGAGTATACAATTCTGAACATTTCCATAATTTTGAATATTTAGCTTTTTAATTTCATGCTTTATAAAAGAAAAATTTTAGTCTTTAAAATATTACATGCATGAAAGAATGTATTATAAGTAATAATTGCTTCTTTTGTGCAAGATTTTTTGAAATTTTACTGCATATTATTTTTATTTATTTATTTATATATTCATTTATTTTTGCGAGAATACCAACATACCTTTTTCAGATATGTCCTTTTAAATATTATTTGGTTGATGATCTACTGTAAGTTCAAATAAAGGAAATTAGCCCATGGTATTAAAATAAATTTCCTTTATTGCTTATTGTAACTTAGATAAAAATCAATTTTATAATAATTTCGTTATTATATTTCAGCTATGTTTTAAGCTTTATGTGCGAATCTGTTAAAGGGAATAGATTAAAAAATACTTAAATTAAATATAGATTTTCAACAGAGATTTAGAAAAGAGAAATAATGGCATGCTATAAATAAGTCATAATGAAATAATCATGTCGTAAATCATAATAAAAAATAAACTGTAACACTTCCTTTTTAACTGTCTCAAACTTAAAAAGAATTAATAAGATTTTAGTTTTTTTAAATATCGTAAAATTAAAAAAAAAAACTATTTTAAAGCTTTTTATTTAAAAAAAGAAAGAAAAAAAAATATTATAACGAGCTATTTAAATTTACATTGATAGATGGCGCCATAACTTTTATCTGTTTTACTTGAAAACCCATGTAAAAAATCAACCCTATTTACCCACTGGGAAATCATTGGACATTGGATATATTTTCAATATGGAGCCACATTTAGTTAATATTGAGGCTTTATTGAAAATACAGGCCTCAGCAAAAGTGTAGACACTGGTGATATTTAACCTTTAAATAAAAAATACGAACACTTTGTTTATACAAATGGCTGTACTTATTTTTAAATATATTTTTAACATTTTAGGACGGAAATAACGGTTTTAATGTAGGATATTATTTAATTTAACTGAAAAAAGTGAAATTTGCATATTGCAAAAATTTAGACACTTTCCTGATTTTTGGCAACTGTTCACGGAAAAACGCAAATTTCAAACTTATGACGTCACATGCATGAAGTATTTAAGTGCACCTCGTGATAGCAATGGTTAGTGAAGATGCCGCGAGCGAGAAATTTTCAGTCAGTTGAAGTAATTGAAGCATGGAAGCTGAAATCGAAAGGGAAGACTGGTGCAGAAATTTCACCTACTTTGAATCGTCCAAAGAAGTCTGTCTATCAAGTGCTATCTAGGGCGGCTCTTTCAAAGCAAAACATAGATTCTGGAAGGCCTCGTGTGGCCAGAAAACGAGATGGTAAAAGGATCCATAAACTAGAATCTATACAAATGATGATTGCTTGTCGCATTAAAAGTGAGTCAGAGCTTTCTGTGCCAACTGATACGATTCGTAGATGAATTAAAGAAAGATGTAAATTAGTTTACATGAAAATGATAAAACAACCAGCCTTGAAATCTCACAACAAATTGCCGAGAATGCAGTGGGCTCGCAAACGTATGTCATATGGACCCTAGTGGTGCACTATGATATTCAGTGACGAAAAAAAGCGGAATTGGGATGACCCAGATAGGTAGGAATACTAATGGCACGACTTACGTAAAGAACCTCGAATTTTCTTTAGTCGACAACAAGGAGGTGACTCTTCAATGATTTGGGCCTCACTTTGTTTTAATGCTGAAGTATCGGCAGAGCTCCTCAATGGTCGACAAGCAGCGGAAGACTACATACATACATTAAAAAGCAATTTACAGCCATTTGGTGAACTTTTAGCTGATCCAAAGTATGTATTTTAGAAAGATAATGCGTCCAATCATCTTGCATGCAAAACAAAAAATTGTTTTAACTCTCAAAATATTACTGTTCTCGACTGGCCCGCGTGTAACACTGATCTGAACCCAATCGAAAACATTTGTGGCATCATATATCATAAGGTTTACGCAATGTTTTGACAATACTCATCTATTAATCAACTTTGAGCTGCTGTTGAACGTGTTTGGTACGAAATAGACTCCCAAGTGATGCAGGATTTAGTTTCTTCGATGGAAAGTCACATTTTTGCACTAATTACAGACAATGTAGATGCAGTTCGATTTTAATTTATGGTTATTTTTTTGTAAATAGATTATCTATACTTTTGCCACAATGTTAATTCTGGTTTTTTGTCATTATATATTATGTAAAGTGTATAATTTAAAATTTATTGTTTGTAAATAAAGGATAAGTCCCTAATAATGTATGTCATTTGAGTTACAACAATTCGTTAAGTACTTCTCAGTAGAGAAGCATAATCCATCATTGTCTAACGTTTGCTGCGCACTGTAATATCACTGTAAGACAAGTACATACATCAATTAATTACTTCGCTTTTCAAACATAGCAATTATTTCTGAACATCATTTACGGAATTTGTATAGTTTTGTAAGCAATACAGTAATATTCCGTAAAATTTGTGGAAAACTTACTGGATTTATATGGATTTATAATCTCATAATGTCAGTTACGGAAATTGTACTGTTTTCTTAGAAAAATGAAACTATTCCGTAAAATTTTACGGAAAAAATTGTGTATATTGACGGATATTTTTTACAGTGTATGTAATAGAGATGCGACAACATCAGCCCGAGTCCGCACCCTTGGCTCAAAGTAACAGTTCTATTTATTAGCAAACTGAAAAAAAGGAAAAAACTTGGTATTTGAGAAACAAAAATGTAGGCTAAGATTTTTAACTGTTTTATCATCCTTTCAAAATCAGTTTGAAAAAGAATTGAATTGTTATTTATGCATACAAGGAAAAATATTTTCTCTAATTTGGAAGCCCTTGCATAGTCATTTTTAGTAACATAAAGAAGTCGTGGGATATTCTTATCTATCGTCGTTTTCTATGTGGTCCTTTACTAGAATTACTGAAAAAAGAACTCATGTCTTTCTCTTACGGTTGCATAACGAAATTTTAAAAACAGAATAAGAATTATGACTTTTTGAGATTTCTGCTAGTGGTTGGGTATAAATAACAAATTTGCTTTTGAAACAGATTTTTATGCGCATGAAAATCGCGAAACGTTGTAAAGAGGGTGCATTTAGGAATACTTATCTCTATGTAAGAAAATATTTTTAAAAGATAAAAGTAATTTTGAAACAATTTAAAAATGTCATTAACAATTTTCTACTGCTACTTTCGTGTTCGAGTGTGCTAGGGCTTTAAAAAAGACCCCGAACTGTGTAGTTATAAAAACATATTTTGTGGAAAAATAAAGAAAAGATCGATGCAAATTTTCAATTGAAAAAATTAAGCCTCTTCTTGTGTTTCCTAAGACAAACAGAAAACATATTTATAAGCAGTTCATGAATTCATAATAATATTTGCGTATACTGTGCAGGGCATGAAAATTTGATTTGAAATGGCTTACATATATTGCTGTACAATTATTTTTAAAAAATAAAGCACCAATTTAAATTTTAATTTTAAAAATGCTTTTTATTCTAAAAAAGTGTTTTACACTTTTTAAGACCGTCAATTTTCTTTCTTCATCAGATATTTTTACACATGTGTCGATGATTATTTGTAGTACATATACACACTTATTACTTAAACGAAATTTTAATGTACAACATAAAGAAGTTTAATTAACATTTGTGGTTATCAACTTCATTATCTCCAAAACTACTCTAATTCGAAATTAATTTAAATTATTCAGGACAGAAAGGACTTATTTTTGTAAACAAATTGAATACAGCTATTTGGATATATGAACTAACTATACGTAAATAATTGGAGAAGTTATTTCATCATCTTTGGAGAAGCACTATTTTCATTTCATTATATTAACGACTTTACTCTGGTCGGCAAAAAATAAACAAAAATTGTCTCTGTTCGAAACAAATATGTGAATTGTATAGAATATATATTTGTTAACTAGATCACATTAACTAGATCTGACATTCTTAAACCTAAATATAACATCTACATTTCTCCATCGTGTACCATTTTTCCGAGAAATACTTTTCTAATAATAACGAATAATGTAAGGATCGCCATGTTAATTTACATTACTCGGTAACATTGAGTACATGGAAAAGGTATTTTCACTATCTTAAGTAGTAAATCTTGAAAATATATTTAGTTGAAATTTATTTCTTACGTTTACTTTATTTTATTTATTCATTTACTTTTTTGTGTGTATCCCTCTCTTTTGTGTCCTACAGTATCAACTAACATATTTTAATTCCCTTTGCCACTGTATTTTTGCTAATTTTTATGTAAATCTGTTTATAGGTTATTTACATATTAACATATACATATTTCTGTTTACGCTATTTCCATCCGTCGTACACTGTAAAAAAAATTCCGCAACGTTCCTGGGAAAAAATGGGCAGCTGAGTTGCCCATTATTTCCAAGAAACATTTCTTGAAAATAACTGGAACTTTACTGTATATGTTAAAAACTTTCTACAGAAATGCCAGTAAGTTTCCTGCGAAATACCAGGAATATTTCTGTTGACAGCAAAACATTACTGACATTTCACAGCATGCGGGATCCGCAGACGATTTTTACATTTCCAGTTGACAATTTTTGCTTTATTATCATTATTTGTTAGAACGAAAAAATATTTTGAAATTGACATCAAAATTATTATTTATAATTTACACGAAAAAATAAATTTTCAGTTAAAATTCAATAAAGTAAATATATATGATATATTGTTTCTGAACTTTGCTTAAAATATAAAAATATATGAATGTAAATAATAATTAGAAAAAAAATCTAGACATAAAATATTTTGGATTTTCGTCAGTAATTATGTTAGTTTACAAGTTAGATAAAATACATATAAATTTTCATGAAAAAAAAACAAACCTAAACGTAATTGTATATTTTTTCCGAAAAAAAAAAAAAAAAAAAATCAAATTTGCAGCAATTCAAAGTGTCAAATATATATCAAATTTAAATCAAATTGTAATAAAGTGTTAAAATATAAAATTAATTAAAAAAGAAAAAAAAGTCAAGAGGTAGCATCGAACTCGGACCATACGGGTGGCGTGCGAGCCTTCTGCGTCCACACCACGAAAGACACGTTGAGAGCTGCAAACTAATGGGTATTTGAAACGTATGCTAAACCTCAACGTATGCTAAACCTCGGCATCTAATTTCTGAAAATCTAAGGCCCATTTGAAGAAATCCTTTCACAAGAATAATTAGAGATAAGAACTCTAAAACATACTTTAAATTAATCAAAATCGGTGAGAATCATGTTTGATGGTCCCCTGGTTAATGGAGATCCAAATAATAGGTGCATTTTTTTTACACGGTCTGCTCGTTAAACATTCCACAGACAAGTACGAGAGATAATCTCTTAGCGATGTCACAGAGGTATTGTATTTTCACCTGAATTGTCTTGGCAATAGAGACGTAAAGGATTATGTCGTCTATTGATTTATTTGCATTCCATATTGATTTTTTTACATTCATTTAAGGAATTCGTTTTCGACACTCGCGCGCGAGCAACGGATTATAGCAAAAAAATAATAAATGGCGGCCGCAGCGTTTTGCTGTTTCCAACTTTTGTTCAGGAACGTTTCAGATGAGAAAACCAGAATTTCACAGGAAAGAGCTAAATTATTCTGAAAACCTGAGAAAAGGCGAAACGTTCCTGGATTTTACATGGAACGTTACCATTTTTTTTACAGTGTAAAATACGTTACATTTAAAGCCCGAACCACTTAATAAATGGTATGTGATGTAATAAATCTATTTCCAGGTTTTGATTTAGTAAGGTGAAGTCTAGAATCAACCATTATCTTTACAGGCAGGATTTTAGAGCCGACTAGTGTTATTATAAGTAGGAAGTATTCTTTGTTGTAAAATAAGTAATTATATAAGTATAAAAAAAACCATACTCGGACTATCTATATGTGTTTTTAATAGGGATAATGAGAGGGGGTACAAAATATTTTTGTCTCCTTTTTCTCAAGAACGAAAGGGTTTAAAAAAAAAGTTATACGTTTCACAACTATGACGAAGATTACTAAGGAACAGCCACAAGTGTCAGAACTGGATTTTGACGAGCGTGGTATCTCAAATGAAAATCAAATTTCAAAGCAATTGCTAAAAAGGCGCATAGGCCAACATAATGAAAAAGATTCCAAGCCAGGACTCGAACCCGGGCCATCAGTATAGCGCACTGACGTTCTACCGGCTAAACCACTTGGAACGACACCCAGCCTGGAAAATTTCTCACTGTTATCTGTTGACAAGGCTACAAACGCATCACAAGATTGAATATTTTCCGTGAGTCACCCACCAGGGCAAACACGTAACTTAATTAAATCCAGCACCGATAGAAACTATATTAATTTCCATGTATTAATAAACATAAGGGGTTGTATCCATATATCCATTTATTAGTGCCAATTTAGCGTATACAATATTGCACGTACTACTATATTTGGATACAACCCCTTATCTTTTTGCTTCAATTTGGGAACAACGGATTTTGAGCTTATTCTATAAACGATTATTATCAGATTTTTCAAACTATGCTTTTGAGACTTTTACAAAAGTTGCTCTACACATTTAGCCAACACATTATGCACATTATATTTTGATAGCATTCGCGCATGCGCAGCGAAACATTATTTAGTAAACCTGCTCATTTTTCATCCAATTTTTACTATTTTTTTAATTCTGGCTGCAGAGTATTGTGTACAATGTTGTTCATCATATTTTCTGAAAAGAACTTTGTTTTATATTAAGAAATCTGCAAATTATAAGCAAAAAACTTGGCGAAATTTAGGACTGTTTTTATAAAAACCTTCATTTCTCTACGACTATACATGCTATCCTCATAAAAATGAACACAGTTTATTACAATAAGACACTTATTAATAATCTCGAGTTTAAACGTTTTTGCTCCATTAGTTTTTAAAGGGTTATCCAAAAGATATTCGTTCTTTTTCAACTTTTTAACAGTCCCCTATGGGGTTTCGGGAAAAAATCTTCGCGGAAATATATGACCTATACTATACTGTTTACACACCTGCAGTTTCATGTTAATTCCTCATGTATTTTCCTAGATGTTTAACAAAACGTCTGAAATCGCAAGTGACCGGTCACCTTTGGCCATATAATGTAGATTGAAATAAGAGATTAAGGGGGTCCGGGACACATTTTTAAAATAATTTTTATTTATTGAGTTATTTTCAATTTTTTTGTAATGATTAACCACATCATTTGTAAAGAAAAACACATGATAAAACTTCTCATAATATGTTAAAAAAATTAAAAATTAAACACTTATTAAAAAAGTAGTGCAATTTAAAATCGCTATAACTCGAAATATTATCTGTAGAATTTTATTTTTTTTCTATTTAAATAACCATAAATATATAAGTTTTAATTTTAATTCGGCATTTTTAAAATATTAATAAAAAAAAATAAAATATTTAAATTAAAAATGTAAAAAAAAATAACGATGTAATTTTTATAAAAAATCATATTTTCAAAAGTTAAAATTTTTTTCAAATTTGCTGAATCGAAATTAAAGTAAAAGAATTGAAAAAGACATGTTCCAAGTTTGAATCCGTTATCTTTAACGGTTCTTGACTTATAACAATTTATGTACAAGAAATAGTGAAAAACCCATCATGAAGAAAAACGTATTATCAAAAGAAGTCGTTTCCATGACAGCCATTGCTTGAAACCGTTTGATTTTGAAAACATACCAATAAGAAAAACTTAATATTTCCTGTTCTAATTAAGATAGAAACATGATTTAAACGTCAATTAAAGCAGAAAATAACAGACATTTTTAATGCAATAATTTTTTTTTTGGAAAATTTATGATTTAAGGACCCTTTAAATTTTTAATCTTATGCAGAGAGATATACACAGACAATAAGAAACTCTTATGTTTTATTAACAAAGAGAAAGAAAAAAAGAGTAATAAGAGACATTGCTGAAAATACGTACCTAAAAAAATAATTTCATAATTTACAACGGAGAAGATGAAATAACATCTTGTTAGTCAAAAACTAAAATATAAATCTATCTAAAATTTCAACACATTTTGCATTATAAGATTTGATTGTAAAAAAGTCAAACAAGTTCAAAGTGAAGGTATAAACTTTTATGTACACTTTAATTGATTACTTTATTGTTTACCCCGTCAATGTACAGTGAAACCTTCTTCTGCGACCACCTCCCTTAACGACCATTTTTTCATGGAACGAAATTTATTCCCATAAGCTCAATACTAATTTTACCTCCATTCACAGACCATCCCAGTTGAATTCCCCCCATGAGTGACCCATTTCTTTGAAGAAAATGAAACAAATTCCGTTTTTTCCTGGTTGCTTAAAGAAGGTTTTTTTTTTTTTAGGAAAATAATTCCGGAGAGTGCATTATTTCTCAAACTTCTAAACTAAGTTTAGAATTTTTCTTTATTCCGGAAAATTTTAAGCGTTTAAACCCCTTTGTGCCTTTTTAGGCAATGAATTTAACTCTGATGACAAATTGAGAATGATGGCCAATAAACTCCCTAACACTATTATGTCAGAAAACTCTAAGAAAAAATAGATAAATTAATGAAATCGTCATTATTTGTTCCCGTCCAAAAACATTTGCATTTATTTACAGAACTTCGAAAGAACTTGGAAATAAAAGTTATAAAAGATAAAACTGTAAAATTAAAGCAAACATTAATGTATTTTTTAAACTCTGCAGCAATTAACTTACATAATTAACTTTTGCTTTGACACTTAAATTTTCATACTTTTTCCTAATAAGAAAAATAAATTTTAGTAACATTAATTGTTACCTTTATTCAACAATTAAAATTTGGATTTAAACATGACCTCCATTAAGAGACCACCTCTCGGAGCGACCAATTTTTATTGGAACGGAACGTGGTCACTTTAGGGAGGTTTTACTGTATTTGCGCAAGCATAAGGTTTTTAAGACAATTGTAAACGCTGGAAAATGACGCTAAGGAAAGTATTCACTCTTCAACAGAGTCGGTCAAAAATTATTGAAATTTTAGAAATTTTAAAAAACTGCATTTCAAATAGAAAGTAAAATCTTTCCTTGTGCTAGTAGCTAAATGACTATTTTGACCAATTTTGTTAAAATTGTGTATAATTTTGTCTATACATTGACCAATATAGGCGCTATTAGCATGAAATATTGTTGCCATATTATACTTACATTTTTTCAATATTATCAAAATATACTTCGCCTTTTCATTGCCAATATTTTCAAGTCAAAGTCAATACTTTAGCAATATTGGCGTTTCTTTGATAAAAAGTCCCATGTAAAGTAATATTTTTCTAATAGTGACACTTTATGGCAAATTCTTCGAATACTATAATGCCAATATTTAATCACTGTTTTCGTTGAAAGCAATATTGGTGCAATAATGGTCCTCAAAATAACTCAATATAATGAATATTGATTTGCCAATGAGGTTCTCACGTTGGATTTAAGCAAATATAAAGCGCTTTTATAGGCCGCTTTCAAAAATGCAATTTAATAAAAGAAGTCTCTTCACAAACTTAAATTTAATAGAAGAATCCCCTTCACAAAATTCTTTTGAATGAAAGTGTATCCTTCACAAAATTCTTTTCAATGAAAGAGCATCCTTCACAAAATTCCATGTCTAAAAAGAAAACAGTTCTTATTTTTTATAATAAAAAAAATTAACGTTCGGAATGTGTAAATGGGAAATAAACGAGCTCACCAAAAAGAAAAAGTTTAGTAGTATAATTAAGATGATAATACTAATATTTTTAAATGCTTAGCTTAAATTCGAGTAACTTAATTTGGTCATTTGTTACAAAATTTTATTTTGATTAAAGATGAAAAAAAAAATTGCAAAAATTATTGCTATAAAATGCTATTTTTTCTAGAATCCTGATCCAGGGAAAAATCCTGCACCGACATCTAATTCTTTACCTATGAGTTGGTTAATTTCGGGAATAACATGAAACTGAACAATAAAGTGCATGTATTACAACTGCTTAACAACTTTGGTTCATGTTTCATTGTTCATCTGAATATGAGTTTTAGGTAAGATTCAACAGAACTCTACAATGTAGAGCTAAGGGCGTATGACAGCCATGTAGAGTCTATACATGGCTACAATACGCCTATAAGAATGCTTTTTTAAAAATTTAACGAACAGCGTTTTAAGTTAAATAATTTTATACAAAACTAATAATAATTATAAACTAATCTATCACTTTTTAATAGTTATCTACTTTAAAAGATACCGGAACAATATCGAATTATGTTGAAAAAATTTCACAATTAAAATAATAATAATAATGTATAAAAAAAGAGACGGTTATGTTTAACATCTATTGTTTTTCCTAAAAACTACATGTTATGAACTATATAAATATTAGTTTTTGTAATTTAAACACTGTAATATTTCGAATTTGTTATACTCATCAAAATTTGAACCGTTTTAAAACCTTATAGTACTTTACAAAACATAAAATATATGTACTTACCACTCTTTACGTTATACATGCATAAACACAATCTGGCACTATTTGTAACAATCTTTTCTGTCAAAAGGTAGTTCAAAACTTTTTCTGAAGAAAAAAATCTTTCTTTAAGTAATTTATTACTTCAATCACGATAGATTTGCACTGCAGTGCGAAGAAAATCACAGACAGCAAAAGAGTATACTTTCTTTCAGAAAATCGAGTTTTGCCTGGAAGTGTTTTTGAGTGGAAAGCTTACTTTTTTTGCAGAAGAAGCTGGGTGATGAACATTTGATTTCGACACTAGATTGAAGTTTCCTTGACCTTTGACACGATAATGAAAGTTGAAGTAACCTGCATGTTGCTTAAGTCTGTATTTTCTTCTTTCCATTCTCAATGTGTTGTCAGAACAGGTAGTTTGGTCATAATGCAAGTGCAGTGAATTGAATTTGTCCAAAAAAATGAATCTAGAATTATACCAAGACCTGCAAAACCTTAGGCTTTTTACCGGAATTCAGTTTTTAGAAGTCGACCAAAAAGTTTGTTTACATCCGTTATACTTTTGTAGAGATTAACTAGATACTACATTTAGTTGAAGAAAAATTATATTACTTTAAAAAATGATTAATAGATAATGTTTTATTTGACTTTTTGAAGATCTTGAAATATTATGCATGGTTTTAAGTCTGCAGCATTTCCTATTTTAGTTTTCTCATGTGTTGTAAGAAAATACAGTTTTCCTAAAGCAACTGCGGTGAGTTTCGGATAAAAAAAAATAAATGAATGAATTTAAAAAACACCTTAAGAATTTTTTAAGAATTTAGTTTTAAGGAGTCGAATAAAAGAGTTAATTTTCTTTCGTTATGCTTTTGTAAAGTTTATCTATATACAGTAAAACTTCCATTTAACGAAGTCTCGTCAATACACTTAAATACTTCGTTATGAAGAAAATTCGTTAAAGAGAAATCAACTCAAATTCATGAAATTTGTATAATAAAATACATATGCATTAAATGAAAACACACATAAAATGGAAATATTGGGAAAATGCAGGCAGTATTATATAATTCAGGCAATGTAATTCAAGCAGTATTTTTTTTTTAACCATTTTTTTAACCATTTGGTTATTGTTCTCTGTCAGGGTAGGAAATCAAAAGCATATCTGAAGCTTTTTATTGGTTGAATCCTCATTTTATTCGTTTTCTGATTGGTCTATGCAGTAATCTGTATATCCCTTTAATTTCAACAGGGATGGATACTTCTGTTGCCACTATGACAAAAAGTAATAAAAACTACCAAAAAAATTAATAACTCATAAACAAATTGAGATACAGCTTTCAAACAAATTGCATTTAAAAGTACATTTTTTTTCTCTATACGATGGTGTAAAAAGTAATATTGTGGGATGTTTAGAAGTTTAAGAATGAAATTTTATTTAAAATTGGTCGTCAGATTTCCAAGAAATCTGACGATGGAAAAGCCTTTTCCCGAACAGTCAATGGAATGCTTGGATAATACGTAAGTTTCAGGTGGATAATACATAAGTTGCAGGAAATCTGACGAGTCGCAGGCGATTTTTGTCGCTTGCAATTTTTACGTGTAATAACACTATTAATGTTTAATTCATGGCGTACGTAATGTATGATCAAATCCGTGCGATTTTTTATGTCTTAAATTTTAGTCTTTGAAAAAATCATTTTGCAAATGGTCGTTGTAATTTGTTAAATTGCTTTTTATTTATTTTTTTAATGCAATGTAGACACATGAGAAAAATGCCTAAAAAATCACATAATAAAGAGAGCTAAACAAAACTGAAGCGCAGTGTAACTTTTATCTTTTTCTCAGTATTTAAAATCCTAAACTTTTAAAATGTCTTTAATATTTCTTTGTTACAGATTTCTGATAAAAAATACACTTTTCATAAAAGGTTTTCCCGCTTTTTTAAGTATCCGAACAATTCATCAGTAACATTTTCGTGAAACTGGAATCGCCTTCTTCTTGTATCGAAGGCTTTTTAAATTTCATCTTTTGAATGGAAATGATTAAATAAATAATTTCATTTTTATATAATCCGCTGAAATAAATTCATACATACGTCGCAACAACAACCTCCCCGTTTGATTGCTGTACACGCACAAAAGTGGATTAAACTTCGTTTTACAGAATATATTTTTCGTAATATGGAGATTAATTTACATGTTAATGGTGTTCAAAGTCAAGGTTCAGCAGAAAATTTTGTTAAGTAGAAAACTTAGTTAAAGGGAAGTTTCACTGTATTACGTTTAATTAAATAAAAGTCTATAAAATTTTAAAAAAATAACAAATAGATAATATTTTTATATTGTTTATAAATAATAAAATCAATTTATTTGATTTTATGAATGTCGTGAAACATCGTGCATGCCTTATATGTCAGCATTTTGTGTATTATTTTCTCTTTTTGAAATAAGACAAACTTGTTTTAATAATAATTAAAAACAAGTCGGAAATTATACTTCAAACGTGGCAAATGAGATGCGTTCGTACTATAACTAGTTTTATAAATATCCAGATTTTGCACTCTTATGCAACAATGCAGGAATACAAAATTTATTACGATTATGTACAGTCGTGGAAAAAAAAAAAGTAAACACCCCCTACTAACTCCTCAATAAATTATCGTAGAAGAAAGTTATTGGCACCGAACGATTGGAAATAAAGTCTACTTTTAAATGGTGTATATAAAATTTGCTTAGGGGGCCACCTACACATTAAAACGAACCATAACTTTGTTTTTTTCAATAGCAGTGCCCAATTCTGACAGCATAAATGAACTCTACACCCTTCAATTAGCCTAAAAACGAATTTTTATGCAATTCGTACCATAAGTTTCCGAGAAATTAATTATTTTAAAACGAGCGTATTTTAAGGGCTGTATCCAAATTGAAGTTCCGTATTGGATTGTTAACCGAGAGAGCCGCTTCCTTGATCAAGGCACCTTAAGCGCCACTCGAGGAGTCAATGAAGCGTGTTAGATTATAGTACGGCAGAATAAATTTCAAAATGTCTACTCACTTCCATCATAGACGACCCCTTAAACCATCATTTTGCCGTTTTTTAAGCATAATTTGAAAACTACTTGGAAGAAAAATGGGAAATTTTTGAATTTCCATAAAGCAGGTGTTAATAAATCTAAATCCATCAAAAAAATTGTAGGTTGCAATTCATAATTTTTTCGAATATTAATTTCATAATTCATAATTCATATCATAAAATTATAAAAATTGCAAATTCAGCTTATTTATGATTGGGTATATTAGTATTATTACCACAAAAAAAAATTAGCACATTAGGAGCATAATTTCGGGAGATATAAATAAAAATATGAAAATATAATTTAACATTACAAGCACTAAATTTTGAATGTTTATAATTCAAAAACTTATCATTCAGGTGACTTGAAATTTGGTGTCTAGGCATAGTTTGAACCGAAGATTTGAAATATCTCGTTAAAATTGGGTATTGCTATTGAAAAAAATGAAGTTAGGATTCGTTTTAATATGTAGATGACCCCCTAAGAAAATTTTACATACATCATTTAAAAGTAGACTTTATTTCCAATCGTTCGGTACTAGTAACTTTCTTCTATGATGATTTGTTGAGGAGTTAGTAGGGGGTGTTTACTTTTTTTTTTCCACGACTGTACATTAATTTCAGTAATACGGAAATAATAGCACCCGCATCTTAAATAGGATGTAATCACCATAGCGACCACGAAATCATTACCTATCATGGGATATCACTGAATTAATTACGTATGAGAGGATTTAATAGAATGAAGGAAACTTCTATTAATATCTTTTTAAGTTTTGATTCGATTTTCATAAAATTTGAAATGAATCAACAAAATTCTGACGCGATTCTGTACATTAAATTTTTAACTATTCGGTTGGGTAGTTTTGCACTGTTACACGCCAGACAAACAGAGGGTCAGACAACACGACGACTATAGGTGCTAATTATTTATATAATTACGAACGCACCTAAAAAGTGAATCAATGAGTAAAAAATCTATCGTCTTTTCAGATATTAACTTTAAGAATTCGAATTGAAGCATTTATCTATCTTTATAAAATTTTTGTAGAGTTCATTTTAGTATTACATTTAAATAATGTCTTAAAATTTTTTGAAATGCATTTTAAACGATTGTGATCAATGGGTAATATTTTATTTGACATATTTCTAGTAGAGGTATTATGCTCTTATCATTTTTCAATTTTTAATATCCTCTGTGTGAAGTGTATCTTTCTTTAGATCTCTCGGTTTTTTATAATTTATTTTGTTTCTAAATCTAAAGCTAGTTTCTAGGAGCTAAATTTTGTCATTTTAGGCTTAATGCCGACAAAATTGGATGAAATAACTCATCTTCACTACGAATTAAACCTGTAAGCTCCTCTGATGATTCTGTGGGTTATTCATAGTTTCTTATTTTACGTACTGGTTTCCTATGTTCATATCTTGTTCATCTTTAGAATTTTATCAATTTGTTCATATAGTTGTGATTTCATCGGTAAATTTTCATGTGTTTAAATGGCTTAATTGTACAAAAAGTTTATATATATATATATATATATATATATATATATATATATACTTATTATAAAGGACAAACGTATCCATCCATAACGCTGACGTCATTTTGATGTTGGCAACAGCAGACGATTAAATTGCAATTTTATTGCAATTTTTTTAAAACTTCTAAATATCGCCAATTTTCAATTTTTACAGTGTAAAATAGATTAAAAAAATGTACTTACAAATACAATTTGTTTTAAAACTATATTGCAATTTCTTTGAAAACTGTATTGCAATGAACTCATTTTCTATAGCTTTCAAAAAAATTTTCAAGCATGATTTTTTTAAAAATCTATCTCTATTGCATACAAACGATTACGAAACATAAATCCATTTGCACTTCAGTTAATAAAATTAGTTCAGCATTTGTTTCTGGCTGATATTCCATAAAGAAGTTAAAACTTTATCAATAAAATAAAATAATATAAATGAAACAGAAATTTAACAGACATATAACAGAATTACGTGCTTAAACACTTGAAATAATCATAATTAAGAAGCACGACTATAAGTAACGAAATCTTTGGTTATTTATTCGGCCATTAACTCATACGAAACTACCGCTTATAAATAATTAATAAATCTGAAAACTCTATTTAAATGTAAAATTTATTATTGAACTTTATTTGAACTTATAAAAAATGTTTTTTGGTGTTGTTAGTAGCTAATCTATAAAGTATATTAATATTTAAAAAAAAAGTGTTTTTAGCCTTCTATTCTGTAACCCGGTAGCACCGGATTGGATCTCCTGGTAAATTACAAAGGTAAAGTTAAGGAGAGCGTGGACCTTTATTTGAGCGAAGATCAACCCAAAAATCCAAATTGTGTGTATTGTTAATCCAAATTGTGTGCATTTGTGAAGAGCCGCATGCAGATGCGATGATATTTCGCAAAGTTACAAGTGTTTTAATTTTGTTCACAAACATTTTTTTTTGTTTCTTTAATGTATTTTTTTTATTTTTCAATGTTTTTAGATTTTTCAAATGCTCCATGCGACTTCATTTTTTACCAAAATTCATGAAATTGATAAGGAAGTTTCCTGATATTGCTTACAAAGAAACTGTGTATGCATTTTAAAAGTCGATTTTATTAAAATAATTAAATTTGATTTTTTACTCTTTAAATGGAAAAATTTTGATGAAAATCGGTAAGGAATTCAGAAAAAAATCTCTATAAAATTAACTATTCAAGGGATTATAAAATCGATACACAGATTTGTTTGTAATAGAATTTTAAGGGATTAAAATGTAAAATCGAAGAAATATCTAAAAAATTATAATGCATGGAACATTTTAAATTTCGTTTTAAAATTTAAAATTTATTTTAAAATCTTAAAATTATAATAAGATTGGAAATTTCTTTAAGGTGTTCTATATACTTATGGTGAAATGTATATTTGCAGAAAATTTCATATCTCTACGGTGAAAATTAAAAAATAGAATTTTTAACGTCCACCGTACCTTTAAGAATCTGAAGTAAATTTCCTGTTTTCATCTAAATGACACACTAAACCTCCTTTGCTTTAAAAAGTTTTCACAATCAGTACAAACGCTACCCAATTATAAGTAATAAACGCAATGTATGCAAGTAATAAACTCTTTGTTATTATGCAGACGCCTCAGTTGGTATCTTTTGTGTGACGTAATTAGTTTTTGCATTGCAACATATTAAAATGCAGTAACAGGAACGAAGGAAAAAAAGTAGAGTAAAAGAAAAATAACGGAGAGAAGATAAATAGCAAATTCCTGCCTATTGTTATTTTAATATCTTCATATAAAAATCAATATTATGGTTAAAGAGATAAAATTCAATCATGAAACTTCCAAAAACTCACTTGAACAGCATACTAAAATAGGAGTGATCCGACTCAAAATTTACGGAAGTAATTATTACAGACGACATAACAATAAGATAAAACGAAATCATAAACTATTACAAATGACACTACAAAATATTAAAAAACCCTTGCCGGATCGGCCTACAGGCGGAGGTAGATTTGGAAGTTAATTAGGGGAAACCGAGGCAAGATGAAGAGCGGGGCAAGATGACGAATGTCTTAAATTTTCCGTTTTCCACTAGGTGGTAGCATCAACCGGACACTACTGGCTCTCCTATCGGCCGTTCATTAAACAATAGTAAAGAGCCATTAAACAATAGAAATCGCCATTTTTGTGGTAGTTGTGAAGCTTTGATTGTTTACCGCTGCCACGTTATAACGTTTATGCATGTGTAAATAAGCTCTGCTACAGATACAGGTAAGATATATCGTTTCTCTTTATATTTATGAGTAACTTAGTTTAAATACTACCTATTACCATGAATAAATGTCAATTAATCGCCTTCCTTCATGGCAATGAAAACGAATATTTTTAAATAGGCAGTCCGGGGCAAGATGACGAACTCGTCTTCTTGCCCCGTGTTTCGGAATTTATTAAACTAACTGTGTTGTCCATTCTATTTAAATCCGGTAAACGCTTGTTTGTCCGCGCGACCTTGCGCTTCTATCTCATCTGGGGCTAAGGGGCGCATCGGATCAGGGGAGGTATCTTTCGAAAGGGGGCGATCAGAGAAAGACATTTTTGCCATCCGCTAAGCCCCCCTAGCCCCCCGAAAGAAAAACCCTATCGGGGTCCTATCTCCGCTTCCAAGCGTCCGATCGGTACGTGGGGGGGGGGGATACCATTCGACGGGGTTCGATCTCGGAGTCAAGACCTCCCCCCCCCCCCCCAAATAATTCAAATATTGTGACCCACTAGCAGAAGAATGGATCCAGTGCTGTAAATGCCAAGAGTGGGGGATGTTCCAATTATGAAAATGGCATTTTTATTTCTCACTATTGTTAGCTGCGCAACTAAACAGTTCAACATTACGTTACAATACATTATGCTTAGTCTGATACTTTGTAAGATGTAAAAACACCGTTATCATTTGTTAAACCATGTAACATATTCAAAAGATAAAATACGTTCAACCTTTTTCAGTGTTGTCATCTTGCCCCAGTACTGGGGCAAGATGACGATTTATTAATGTTATGAAAAAATAAATATATCCTTTATTTTTTTTTTATTTGAAAAATTAAATGGTAATATATTTAATACTACAAGGAATACTCTAACAGTTCATGTAAAATTAATTTTACTATACTTAAAAATGAATTAAAAAACAACCAAAATTGTTAACATAGTCATCTTGCCCCGGTCTCCCCTACTAATTTCTCCAACAAAAACTAAATCAAGATTAGAGAAAAACCATGTTTTAACAATTTTATCCGGCCGCTTTTGACGAGTTTTTTAATTTCATTTTTCTATAAGAGCTTGTTTTATCAGAATCATGTTAATACGACAATTTCTTCTTCAACCCCCATTTTTGTTTAATTTGTTTTTATTGTAAGAGTTCGCCCTATCAAAAACTTGTCAGTATATAAGTTGTAGATAATATTAAAAACATTTATAATAAATTTAAGCGGATTTATTTTGTGAATTGACGAAGTTATGAATTGGTTTCTTCTGCATCTCCCCCCACCTTTATTTACGATAGGAGTTGGTTATATTAAAAACGTGTCAATATAAAAGTTGTATTAAGAATCTTTATAGTGAATTTGATATCGTGAGAACTGACGAAGGTATAATCACCTCCCCCCCCCCCTAAAGCCCTATTTTTTTCGCCCCTTGTGCTCGTTTTTAATTTTATCAAAAATCTGTGATACATAAATTTTTGGCCCTTTTCCAAGAAGTAATAATAACTTTAAATTGATTTGATACGTATTATAATTAAGAAGTTATGGGGTTTCTTCGGTTTTCACAAAATCCCTATGGTCGCCCACTTGGTCTGATTTTGTCCATTAACGAACTTGATCGAGATTTCCTACCCCTTGATTTTATGTAACAGTTTGGAAAAGATTGGTGCAGATTTGTGGAAGCTATCGTGTTCATAAAAAAGCTATATATATATATATATATATATATATATATATATATATATATATATATATATATATATATGATAATGTTCTGTTTTTCATCTTGAAACTATTATCTATATCATATTGGTTGTTTGGGTACAGGAGAAAACAAATTTCAGCTTTTAGCTTTTTTCTCACAGAAAACGACCGATTTGCTTATATCATTGAATTCTGTACTCTTGAGAACGCAATTCAATATATAAGTTTTTTAATTTTTTTTTTCTTCCATATTAATTCCTGTAATTATGTATAAGGCACTTTATTTTATACATACAGTTCTATATTATAAGATTGTGGTATCCATTTTTATTGTCATTTCACAATATTGCGGTTTTTGATGATGGTCGGTAATGTTTAATTAATGGTTATATAGATATATATATATATATATATATATATAGAGAGAGAGAGAGAGAGATCGATAAAGTTTTGCACTGAACGTGGTTTTCGTGTCTAGGGGTCATGATCAGCGTAGATCTGCAAATTTTTCAGAAATTCCAACATTAGGGAGAATGTAATAGTAGTATTTCTTAAGAAATCTACCTAAAATTAAACACCAAAATTGCTTAGAGAATATTAATAAAAATACAAGTCTTAAATAAATAAATAAATAAACGTAAATTCTCATGTTTAAACATCTAATACTAAAATATTACATTATCCTGTAAACAGACTAAAAGTATTTTAGTAATTATTATTTTCTTTTGTTCTAAAGTAAAGAACTCTTCCCCGTACGAATTACGCTCGCCAATCCACGTCGAGACCCTGCAAGCTCTAAAAAATACATTTGTTACCTCTGTTTTAAAAAGATTACCCAATTGTGAAAGATTGAATGATATTATCAAGACCAGTGATGATCTTCTATGATCGGATCGACGTTCATTTCCCTTTAAATGCGAGGATTTTTGAATTCCCAAGGTCGCATCCGCTGCTATTGCGACTGCTGACGGCTGTTTTCGTGATTCATTAAGTAACACCAATTACACATTTGAAAATCAGCTTGTATAAAATATTTAAGTAAAAAATGTCCCAGACTTTCATAACTATGGTTTAAGACAATCGTTTTAAATATGACGAAACTTTCACCATTAAATTCTTTTCGCTTATAATAATTTAATTATTTTAAAGTTTTCCTTTTTTTTTTATATTCACGTGTAAATATATTATCTGTTGAAAAGCGCTTGTATATTATCCTCCCCAAATATTATTATTTGGGTGTTTTAAACTCTGGCATCAACAACTATTTCAGACTTTGAATTAAATCTTTATTCAGATAATGAAATGCTGAATACAAAATTTTTAAAAAATTAAAAAATTAGGCAAATTAAAAAAATATTGGAAACTGAACACCACAATCTAGTCCAGTGTGTGCCTGCAAAAGATGGTTAACTTGCTGAGTATGGTTTTTGATCCTTTAAAAAACTTATTTATCTGAACAAGCTTGACCGATTTCAACATTAACTAACCTTCAAAATAAGTCTTCGAATTAAAAGCTGCCTGCTCCAGAGTATTTTTCACACATTTCTCTATCAAACTACCAGTTTTCATAATTTTATATGCAATAGTCTTTGCAGTGTAAACGGAGAAAGTGAAACGGCCACAATAAATTCAATTGCGGTAACAGTAGCATTACTTACATTTTTGTTTAGAATAAAGATATTTATAATGGTTAAAAAGAGATGATATTGAATGATTAATTTCAGGAAATAATTATCTCAAGATTGGAAAAGTAGATTTCAAATGTTTTGAAGTACGTACAGTTTTGCATCACAATATGATCAATGCAGGCGAGTCGAGCAGAATTGTTACTAGGAAAGCAAATTCAAACTCCATGCTATATTTTTCAACTTTTTAAAATTCTGGACTGCGAAATTGTTTCCTTTCTTTGCATAGCAATTGCTTTCTTACATAAAAAGAAAGCAGAAAAGTATGATGCCCTGCGAGATTGCCATTATCCTACAAAGAGATTCTAAATTTACAGTCGGTTTCAAACTCATTTTGTATTGTTAAAGAAATTTTGGGATATTATGAAAAGGATGGAAAATATTTGTGATTTTAAATGAATAAAATTTTCAGCGATGAAACTGCCTTTCGACTCTTATGAATATTTTGAAATAGTGATATTTTGATTCTACAATTGAAAATAAAATTCAGTTACAGAAATTATATGAGCTTTATTTCATTTAAAAGAGTAGTTTCATTGCTTAAAAAAAAAGAGGTGAATCAAAATTATACTGTTACAAAGTTATGCATGTTATAAAATCTTGAAAAAAAATGTTGTAAAAAGTGTATTATAGAACTCAAGTAATTTAATAATTGAATGGCAGATTATATTAGCTCCTCCACTATTAAATAGAATCGCTCAAATTACTTTCAGTTCAGAAATTCTTACAAATTAAAATTTAAGGGTACTTTAAAAGAAAATTTTATTTTAATAGAATTCTCGAAATTTAACAGTTAGCAGATTACATTTGTGATACTAACATTAAATACAATTACTCAGTTTATTGTGAGAATTCACCAGAATGTTTAATTTTCAGGGCTCTTTCTAAAAATAAAATGTATTAGAAGGAAATGATCTAAAACTTTCGTGTGTGTTAATTTAAATTATAAAAACTATGGATTTTCGGAAAATGGCTTCGAAAACTTTGTATCATCGTAATACATACCAGAAATAGCACAAGAGTTTTGAATTTTAAATTAAAAAACTTCTTTATGTCTAGATCATGTAATATTATAAATTATGTATTTAAGTAAATTAGACAGATATTTTTAATGTTATTCGAGTTAATAACAAAGAAGTTTTCTAAAGATTAAAATTTCATAATAGCTTTTATACCTTGAGTTGGGGATCATATTACTTATAATGGTTGTAATTCAGAGGAAAAAAATTAAATTCAGCAGCAGCAACATTATTTACTTTTTGTTTAGAATAGATAGATTTATATTGGTTAAAAAGAGATGTTATTGAATTATTCATTTCAGGAAATAATTTCTAGAGACTGGAAAAGTAGATTTCAAATGCTTTGAAGTTTTACATGACAATATGATAATATGATAAATGCAGACGAGTCAAGCTGAATTGTTACTAGGAAAACAAATTAAAATTCCATGTTATATTTTTGAACTTTTTAAAACGCTGGACTGCAAAATTGTTTTCTTTCCTTACATAAGACTTGCTTTCTTATATAAAAAGGAAGATGTAAACTATGATGCCTTCTGAGATTGTCATTATCCTGCAAACAAATTCTAAACTGACAGACAGTTTGAAATGCATTTTCCATTGTAGAAGGAATTTTGGGATATTATGAAAAGTGTTGAAAATATGTATGATTTTAAAAGAATAAATTTTTCAGTGATGAAACTGCCTTGGACTCTTAAGAATGTTTTAAATTAGCAATATTTTGATTCGACAAGTTTAAAATAAAATTCAATTAAAGGAATTATTCGAGCTTTATTTGATTTAAGAGAGTAGTTTCATAACTTTAAATGATGAGGTAAATCAAAATTACATTGTCACAACGTAAATACAGAGCAGCGTGTTATAAAATTTTTTAAAAATGATGCAAAAAGTGCATTATTTTAGTTAAATATAATTCAAGTGATTTAATAACTGAATTAAATTGAATTGCGCTCTATTCGCTTTCAATTCAGAAATTTTTGAAAATTAAAATTTAAGGGCACATGAACAGAATTTTTTTATATATATATTTCTGTGGTTTTAACAATTAGCAGATCAAATTCGTCCCACTAATTACAAATAATGTAATTAAATTAAAAAAAACCCGACTGCGTAAAAAGCGAACTAATTAATTATTTCTCATCAACGTGAAACTATTTTTTTTATATTACTTACCTATTTTTTTATTTACTTATATTGATGACTTTTAAGTTGTGTTTAATTGTTATTTCCTATCTATAAACACTGTTTTGATGAGGCCTATAGATGTCTATGATAGTTAGAGTTGCAGTAAAGCTAGAGATCCTACCTACACAACTTCCAGGTTGTGTAATATTTAAAGGGATCTTCTGACTGTAAAATAGTCAATGAAACATCGTCTTCATTTTTAAAGTCCTATCCAATGATATGCCACTCAATATGGTTCGCATAAATATTTTTTCGTTTCTACCGCCATTTTGAATTTATAAAAACAAATCCTAGCCTATAACCATCGGACGGTTAAGACGAATCCATAGAGACCTCATTCATTAGAATCCATTAAGTCGTTTGGGATGTTTCGAGGGTATAAAGAAATCCACATACTCAGATACGCGTGAAACACATAATCCTTCTTGGCAGTCGGGTAAAAAAGATACTTAGTTTATTGTGAGAATTTATTAGAATGTTGGATTTTCAGGGCTCTCACTAAAAATAAAAATGTTTTACAAGGAAATGATCCAAAAGTTTCTTGTATTTTAATTTAAATAAAATAAATTATTGTTTTTCGAAACTTTGTATCATCGTAGTACATACTAGAAATAGCACAAGAGTTTTGAATTTTAAAATAAAACACATCTTTATGTCTAGATTATGCATTATTATAAAATGTATATTAAAGTAATTAGACAAATATTTTTAAAGTGATTCGAGTTAACAAAAAGGAGCTTTTCTAAAAATTAAAATTTCATAATATCTTTTATACCTTGAGTTGGTGATTATAATACTGCTAATGGTTGTAATTCAGTGAAAAAAATAAATAAATGCAGCAGCATCAGCATTAGTTACTTTTTGCTTAGAATAGATATATTTATATTGGTTAAAAAGAGATGTTATTGAATTATTCATTTCAGGAAATAATTATCTGGAGATTGGAAAAGTAGATTTCAAATGCTTTGAAATTTTACATGGCAATATGATAAATGCAGACGAGTCGAGCTGAATCGTTGCTAGCTAAATAAATACAAATTCCATGCTACATTTTAAAACTTTTTTAAACGCTGGTCTGCGAAATTGTTTCCTTTCTTTGCATAGTAACTGCTTTCTTATATAAAAATGAAACAGGAAACTATGATGCCCTGCGAGATTGTAATTATCCTGCAAAGAAATGCTAAATATACAAGGAATTTCAAACGCAGTTTGTATTGTAGAAGGAAATTTGGGATATTATGAAAAGTGTTGTAAATATGTATGATTTTAAAGGAATATTTTTTTTAGCAATGAAACAACCTTGGGACTCGTAAGAATATTTTACAATAGCGATATTTTGATTATTTTGTTTAAAATAAAATTCAATTACAGGAATTACATTGGTTTTATTTCATCTAAAAGAGTAGTTCCATAACTTTAAATGACGAGGTAAATCAAAATTATAATGTTACGAAGTAAAAGGAGAACAACATGTTATAAAATCTTGGGTTGGGTTGATTTTTGACGGCCAATTATCTACACGAGGGATATAGGCCCGGGGGGAGTGCCCTCCGTGGGGGTCTTTCTAAGGGAACCTAATCCGTATTAACGCATGGAAGATCCACGGCTCGAAGAAAACCACGAAAACTCCGAACGATTAGGCTGACGGGCGCGATTGGGATCGAGCCCAGCACCTCCCGTCTACCAGCTTCGAGAGCAGAACCTCTCGGCCACTGGTGGAGCTATAAAATCTTGGGGAAAAAATGCTGTAAAAAAAGTGCATTATTTTAATTAAATAGCATTCAAGTAATTTAATAATCGAATAGAAGGTTATTTTTGTTCCACCGCTTACTATTAAATAGAATCGCTCAATTTACTTTCATCTCAGAATTTTTTTCAAATTAAAATTTAAAGACACTTTAAAGGAAAAGTTAAAAAAAAAATAGAATTCTGGGAATTTAACAATTAGCAGATTACATTTGTCCCACTAACATTATAGGGGAGAGTAGCCATATTTGGACCGCCGTTTTAACTGAATCGTTGCCATTCTGCCGTTAATTACAGGAAGATACTTCATCTACCGCTGAAATCTTAATCATCAAAATGACGTCACTCGTGATTAGAAGAAGCAGCCACCTACCACGTGCTGTTTTCAGACAATTTAAAGAAACTTAAAGTTAGCTGTTTTGATCTAATTTTTTCCTACTAAACGTGAGTGAATATCTTAAAACTAAGGTAAGTTGTTACGTTTGCATATACATATATGAATTCATCTGTTTATTGCGCATATTTTTCACGCGGATTTGCTTGATTTGGTTTTTGTTCTTTGTCTTGAGATTATCTGTTTAAAAAATGGCGCAGTGGCCTTAATTGGGCCAATTTAAGTTGCTTAAATTGGACCAAATATACGATCATAAAATTGAAAAGTAAGTAATAAATTTCGAGAGTGGTACGCTTTGTACGCTATTTTTTATTTTTTTTTTTTTATAATGGATTACTATCTACATGCAAGTTTTTTTTTTATATCGGAATCAATTTCTTTATACAGTTTAGGCCTATATAAACATAAAAATATTTTTACAAGTTTATGCAATAAATTTTGATTGCAATTTCTTTTATCTTGTATGTATTTATATTTATTTTCTTCGAATTCTTTATTCCTACGGTTTATTTAGTTTACAGAGTTGAATTCAAACATTTTCCTCCTGGAGGATATTTACGATTCCGTGAGGAGAGGGGGGAGCAGACTTTTTACAGTTCTGGAGGGTAGAATTACACTTTTTTGCCAAAAAAACGCATAAAATCTCAAACCTTCCGGTGGGAGTGGTTATTTCAAGGCTTCGGGGGGGGGGGGGGTGGGCACCTGAATTGAACGCTGTTTGAATATATAATGTTTGCGTTTGATTAATCGTAGCGTATTTTTTTTTTCAATAGAGCATATCTAAAAAAAATTGTTTTTAATATACAGACAAACTGTCTAGAAGAAAAACACCCGTGACAGCAAAAGCTGTTAAAGGTGTAGGAATTGAAACGGAGAGCGTAAGTTGTGAAGAAATTGTTTTGCAAGAAGGCTGCAGCTACAACCCCCCCCCCCCCCCTACAAAAAAAAAAAATCATTAGAAATGCTATCTCTCTTGCTAAATTCAGTTAAATCAAAGTACAGAGGGAGCCAAAAAACAGTTGTGTTAACATCTTCGCCATATAAAGTAAACCTTGAAATGAAAAGAAAAAAAAAAGACGACGAAAAAGAATTTACTTTGTTAATTTGTCATGAATCGCAAACTTTGCTTTCAATAAAATTAGTTACATTTCCTAGTCATTAAAACAACCTGATATTGTCTGGTCCAATTTAGGAGACGGGGGTCCAACTTAGAGGACCAGTTGCTGAATTTGGATCACTTTTGACAATTTTTCAAATTAAAATAAAATTTAAGATTGTCAAAAAGAAATTGAGCTAAAGATTTATTTAGTTAGTAGATGAATAGATTGACCCCGTGTAGTGATGTTTTGCAGATATTCCAAAAATTAAGTGAGTTATGCCTGAAAATAAGTGAAGTGGTCCAAATTCGGCTTTCCTCCCCTGTACAATTATTCAGTTTATTGTGAGAATTTACCAGTACGTCAGATTTTAAGGGCTTTTGCTAAAAATAAAAATGTATTATAAAGAAATGACCTAAAACTTTCGTGTATGTTAACTTAAATAAAATATTTTAAAAACAAATAAATAAAACTATTCTAAAATTGCACAGTCTATGAAACGCCATCAGTCAAATTTCCACGTATTCATTCATATTATACACGTTATTTTTTATTTTACCTGGATGCTTAATTTATTTTTATTTTCATAACCATTGAGTCGCCCGAGCCATATTTTTGGTAAGTTAAATGATGCTGCATATTGAATTTCTGCGAGCTACGATCTTTATGGTGTCTCTCATAATAGATGGATCGTATAGACTTGAGGGAAAAATTATTTTACTTCCATTGAAATTTATTTGAATGGTTTCTTCTTGAAAAAATCTTGCTATTGCTATGGTTATTTCTATTATACTTAATATCAGTTATATGCTCAACTATATTGAAAGCTATATTGAAACGTTGAAGACTATATTTTAATTTCTCAAAAAAGCTTGGAATGTATTGAATAGTACAAAGTTTGTATTTTTGCGAATCAAATTTACGTTCAGGCTTCATATTCTTGGCAATATCCACGATTAATTTGTTAATATGTCGAACTTTAAAACCAATATTATGAGCAATTCTGCGAATATTATCTAATTCATCATTCAAATTATTTTGTGTGAATAAGTTTTTAGCGACAAAACTTTCTTTGGACTTGTAAGAATATTTTATAATAACGACATTTTGATTCTACAATTAAAAATAAAATTGCGTGGCAGGAATTATATGGGTTTGATTTCCTTTAAAATGGTAGTTCCATACCTTTTAAATGATGAGGAAAGGCAAACTATACTGTTACAAAGAAAAAGGTGAACAACATGTTATAAATTGTTTTAAAAAGTGCATTATTTCATTTAAATAAATTGTAATTCAATAACTGAATGACAGATTACATTTGTTCCACCACCATTAAATGTAATCACTCAATTTACTTTAAGATCAGAAAATTTTGTAAATAACATTTTAAGGATTCTTTTCAAAAAGTTACAAAACAAATAAACAGAATTCTAGGAGTTTAACAATCACAAGATTATATTTGCTACACTAACATCAAATACTACTCAGTTTAAATGAAAATCAAATTTCAAATTATTTTTGCTTAAAAGGCGCAAAGACCAACTTAGTGAAAAATATTCCATGCCGGGAATGGAACCCGGGTCATCAGTATAGCGCACTGACGTTCTACCGCTAAACCACATGGAACGACACCCAGCCTGGAACTTCTCACTATTACAAGTTGGCAAGGCTACAAACGCAGCACAAGATGGAATATTTTCCGTGAGCCACCAACATGGGGCAAACACAGACACTTAATTAAATCCAGCATCGATGAAGGCGAATGTTTCTCTCTGGAAAAATTTCCAAATATTAATCTACTCAGTTTATTTACAGAATTTAGCCAAATGTTTATTTTTTTATGGATTTCAATAAATATAAAAATGTATTGTATGGGAAATGATCTAGAATTTTTTTTATGTTAATTTAAATAAAAAAAATATTGATTTTCGGAAAATGGTTTCAAAAACTCTGCATCATCGTAGTACATACCAGAAATATAACAATAGTTTTGAATTTTAAACTAAAACACATTTTTAGGTGCATTCGTAGTTATATAAATACGTAGCACCCAT
This sequence comes from Maratus speciosus, assembly GCA_963932465.1. Classification (NCBI taxonomy): domain Eukaryota; kingdom Metazoa; phylum Arthropoda; class Arachnida; order Araneae; family Salticidae; genus Maratus; species Maratus speciosus. Next base: position 468,771,404 of record OZ010790.1, read on the forward strand.
AGTCGTCGTTCAGTCCGTTTGTCCATCTGTCTGTCTGTCTGTCCGCATATAACAGCGCAAAAACTACCGAACCGAATCGTTTGAAATTTAAAATATATAATTTTTGTATAATTTTGTCAAGTATTTTCAAATTTTATGAAAATCGGATGTATAGTTTAATTACAAGGACAGTCTAAATTTTTTCGTTACATTACGGCCAATGGGAAAAAATTATTTGAAGTGCATTTTAATGATGGTACAGGCTTTCGAATAGAATAGAATTGATTTGCACTTATGAAGTGCAGTAAAATTTACATTCAGTACAATATGCAGTGCAAAAAATATTTATAAAACTAGTTACCGTACGAACGCACCTCATTTGCCACGTTTGACGTGCAATTTCCAACTTGTTGTATCTAGCTTATGTATTATTATAAATTATGAGTTAATTAGACAAATATTTTAAAAGTAATTCAAGTTAATAAGGAAGAACTTCTCCAAAAATTAAAATTTCATAATATTTTTTATACTTTGAGTTGGTGATGATGAAACTGTATATACATATCGACTTAGATTTTGTTACATCTAATTTTCAGTATACGTTTAGACAAGCTCATTAGTAGAAAATAATTCCACAAATAACAATCTCATATTAGTGCAGATGAGAGTAAAAGAAACGTCACTGAACAATAATGTGCTTTCATGAAAGTTTTTTTAGACACTGAAAAAATAGCTTTAAAATACTTCGTAGTGCTTTAGTATATGACAGTATGATAAATAGAGAAGAATCTATTTGAAATGGTTGCTGGTAAAACAAGTACAAATTTCATGTAACATTTTTTTTACTTTCTTCAACTTCTGGGCTGCGAAATTGTTTCATTTCTTTGTATGGCAACTACTTTCATACAAAACAACAACAACAACAAAAACAATGAAAAAGTAGACTATGATGGTCTTCTAGACTGTCATTATCCTGAGAAGAAATTTTAAATTTACAGTCAGTTTTAAAGGCATTTTGTATATGTTAAACAGTATGATATTTTGGTATATTATGAAGCGAGTATAAAATTTACATGATTTTAGATGCATAAGTTTGTAACGATGAAACTGCCTGAGGATTCGTTAAGTATAACTTTATACTAGCGATATTTTACATGCACAGTTTCAAATAAAATTCATTTGCATTAATTGCATTGGTTTTATTTTATATAAAACAGTAGTTTCATAGTTTTAAAAAATGAGATAAATCAAAAGTATACTGTTACAAAGTAAAAAGAGAACAATATGTTGTAAAAGGTTGAGAAAATGTAAAAAATGCAATATTATTTTCGAAATATATCTCAAGTAGTTTAATAATTGAATGGCAGATTATGTTTTTTTCTACTAATATTAAATAAAGTTACCCAATTTACTTTTACAATGTATCAGAAATTTGTGTAGATTATACTTTAAGAGTTATTTAAAAGAAGCGAAATACTTATGGCGAAATGTTTTTGAAAAATTAATTTATGATAATTATATAATATTAATTTAAGTAATAAAATATTAATTAACGTAAACTAGAATCTAAACTATCATATCATAACACTACATACCAGAACTGGTGCAAGAGTTTTGAATTATAAAGAATATCTTAGTGTCCAATGTAGATAATAATGATAGCATGCACATTATGCATGTAAAATGTTTGACAGAAATGTGTTACAAAGATTAAAGTTGACAATAAATACCTTTTCAAAGAACTAAAAATGCAATAAGTTTCCGGACACCCTGATACCGGTGACAGAATAATTGTAGCCAGTAGTAAATAAACCAAAAGTTAAAATGTAAATGTGTTTTTAAATTCTTACTTTATTAAAATTTAGCAAATTTAAATTCATTTTCTTTGGTACTGAAATTTGCTTTTGCGGTATGCAAACGTGTAAAACATGTCCTAATAAATGAATATTATTTTATAAATTATTGCTCTATTTATTTTTTATTCATATTTTCTACTTTTTAGTGTTTAAGCTATTACATTGTTGCCGTTTCACACTTACTTGGCATATTTTGGCAAAAATGATTTGGTGCATAATTGCCTGTCCAATTATTTTTGTTAACATTGAAACAGTTTTAAGCGTAGAGATTATTTTGTGATTTATCACCTGCGGCTGAATAACGTAAAAATGTTTTTAAACTAATTTATTAATGTATAATTATTAAATTCTAAAAAATTAAAATGTTGCTTCGAAACCACACGTACATATTTTTTTTAGCATTCCAGCATATCAGGAAGAGGATGAAAAATCAATTACAAAATTCCATCCGGGTACTTACAAAAAAACAAGTTACGTCAAATATAAAAGTGTAAAAACGCATAAAAAAAAACTTTTGATACTAGTCCTTTTCGGCAACAAAGTAAGTAATAAATTTGAGAAATAACGGTATAATATAGGCCAGAAACGAATATGGAAACGTCATTGAATAATCGTATTTTGAGATACTCTAAATATAATTTTTCAGTGTTTTGAAGTATAAGCAGTTTTACTTCACAATGTGACAAATGTAGAAAAATTGAGCTGAAATATTTCTAAAAATAAATATGAATTTCATTCCTTTAGAACACTTTTTCAACTGCTGGATTGCAAAATTGATTCCTTTCTTTGCGTCTGAGGCTTTCTTACAGAAAAAGCAAGCTGAAGACAATGATATCCTTCGAAATTGACATTATCTTGAGAAGAAATGCTAAATTTACAGTCAGAATCAAACGCATTTTGAAAAATATAGAATGGGATTCTTCTTTTTATGTAAAAGAGTTGAAAACGTGAATGGTTTTAGATGCATATTCTCGTACTTGTGAATATGAAACTGCCTAAAGACTGTACATCATTCCGTTGATTGCCATTACAATTTTCGCATTTTTACGGAATTCTTTCTTTCTGATGAAAGCGATTTCCTAAATGTGTCAAAAAGTATGGATTTGAGAATATCTTTTGCAGATATTGTTAAATTTTCATTTTCTTTACAGCTATGGGATTTAATTTTATTATTACAGTGAAAAATTATTATTAGAGAGAAAATCGGTAAAAATAGGAAAATCGTACCGGCAAAATAAGAAAACTCCTTTTAGAGTAAAAAAAAAAAATCCCAAACTTTTATCGATTCTTTTGGGACATGATAACTATAAGCAAATACAAATAAAACACTATATAAATTTGTCTAAATTTATAAAAGTTATATTTAACTTATTATAATAGGTTTCATACTCAGAATTTAAATAATTTAAGCCTTAAATTGGGAAATTAAACAAAATCTGCATATATTAAAGTTTGTAGTTTTATTAATATTAATTTTTTTTTTCAATTTTTTTTTCTTTTAATATTTGGCTCAAACATGCTTCGATTCATTGAAAACTTATCCTAAAATATTTTAAACTGATTGACTTATCCTAAAATATTTTAAACTAACATCTTTAAAAAAATAACAAATGAACAAATTTTTTTTCTTTACTAGTTTTTAAAAATAATGTAATCATTACCTCTCATAAGCATCATTCCCTCACATGAGAGAATGATAAAATTAACACAATCAGCTTCTGAAATTTGTACAAATAAATAAAATTTTAAAAATAATACATATTCTCAAATTATCCCTTTAAGGAAAATTAAACTACTCATTAATATATTTTTAGGAAATAAATTAATTTTATAAACTTAAATGAGGGATTAATAATATCATCTTAGAACTTACCTAATCTGATCATTCAATTCTTCCTTGCATACTGAAGTATTTTTCCAGGATGGCTGAAAATTACTGTACGGGCAGGTAAGAACATGTGTTCATTACATGAGCAATGTTTATATCTTGCACATATATTTAGCTATCTGAAACATCCTCAATTACTAACGAGTGAGGGAATGATCTGAAATAGGAGATGCAAACATCTGCCAAATAAAAGTGTGAAGACAAAAAAAAATAATTTAATACATGGAAAGAATACTTCAGGCGTTCATTTTAAAAGACTAAACTTATATATATATATATCATCATCATCATCATCAACCGTTTTCAATCCACTGCTGGATGTAGGTCTCCCCCAGATTTTTCCAATGTTTCCTGTCTAGTGCTTTAGTCATCCAATTTACACCGGCTACTTTTCTGATTTCATCACTCCATCTTACTTGAGGTCGTCTTCTTGGCCGTTTTACATCTGTGGGATACCACTGTAGGATGTTTGTGCTCCACCTATTGTCTTGTCTTCTTGCGATGTGCCCAGCCCATTTCCATTTTAGCCGTTTAATTCTTTCAATGATGTCAAAAACTTTCGTCTGACTTCTTATCCAGGTTATTCTTTTTCTGTCTCTTCTAGTTATACCTAGCATACATCTTTCCATACTTCTCTGTGTTGTTTGTAATCTTTGTACCATCCGTTTTGTTAGCGTCCATGTTTCTGCTCCATAAGTGAGGACAGGTAAAACACATTGGTTAAATACCTTTCTTTTCAAACACAGGGGCATGCTACTCTTCAGAATAATATTGTTCTTCCCAAAAGCACTCCATCCATTTCTTATTCTTCTATTGATTTCATTCATGATACTATTATCAGATGATAATTCTTGCCCAAGGTACACATAACTTTGCACTTCTTTAATTTCAGTGTTGTTGTAGACGATTTTCTGTTTTGATGCAAATGAATTGAACATCACCTTAGTCTTTTCCAAGTTTATTTTTAATCCCACATTAATGCTAGCTTCTGCCAAATCTTTTAGCATATTTTCCAATTCTTCAGGACTGTTACTGAAAATTAAAATGTCGTCAGCGAATCGGAGATGACTTAAATATTCCCCATTTATTCTAATCCCTTTGTTTTCCCAATCCAGCTTCTTGAAAATATTTTCTAAGACAGCAGTAAAAAGCTTAGGCGAAATGGTGTCTCCTTATCTTACCCCTCTTCCAAGCTTGATCTTTGCTTTTCCTTTGTCCAAGCGGATGGTTGCTGTTGCTTTCTTGTAAATCTTCTTTATAATATTGATGTAAGGTTTGTCTATACCAATGTCCTCCAGAGATTCTACTACTGCTGATGTGTAGACCGAATCAAATGCTTTTTCATAATCAATAAAGGCAAGACAAAGAGGTAAATTATATTCCTTATGTTTTTCTATGAGTTCCCTTACCGTTTGGATATGATCCATTGTGCTGAATCCACTTCGGAATCCTGCTTGTTCTCTAGGTTGAGCTGAGTCCAGAGCTGATTCAAGTCTTGTCGTTAAAACTTTGGTGAAAATTTTATAAATCACTGACAGTAAGCTGATTGGACGGTAGTTTTTAATGTTTTCCTTCTCTCCTTTCTTGTAAAGTAGCACCATCACAGCATTATTCCAATCTTCTGGTACATCTGACTTCTGGAGACATTTGGAAAACAGTAAGGATAGCATTTTTGCAAATTCTTCTCCTGCTTCTTTGATAAGGTCGATTGTAATTCCATCTTCTCCGGGGCATTTACCATTTTTCATAAATTTAATGGCTTGTAAAACTTCGTCTGTCGTCACTGGGATTATGGCATCGGTTTCTGTTAAGTTTTCTCGTGGATCACATAAGTTGATTTCCCTCTGATCTTCACATTTATATAAATCGTTATAGAATTTTTCGACAATGTGTACTATTTCTTTATTGATTTTGGTGATTGTTCCATCTGCCCTCTTTAATGCAAAAATACCTTTTCTTCCAACACAAAGTTTTCGCCTAGCTGATTTTAAACTTTTGTTATCTTCTAGAATTTTCTTGACAAGATCAGAGTTAAATTTTCTGATATCTTCTGTAACACATTTTCTTACCGTTTTACATAATTCAGCATATTCAACTCTTGATTTAGGATCGTTTTTCTTCATTTTAAATTCTCTGCGTTTCTTCATCAATCTTCTTGTTTCTTCTGTTATTTTCTTTGTCTGCTTTACTTGTGCATCGCCGGCTATCTTCTTTGCAATATCTTGTAGAGTACTGGTTAGTTTCTTGTTCACTACTGTAACATCTTGCTCTTCTTCTAAAGCTGATTGAAGTACTTGGAAACGGTTTATATATATATATATATATTTGTTACACTATTAGATCTATCTCCGCGATTTCCCTGTACTATTCTAAATTATTACTCTATATTCACTAAATCCTTATTCTTAAATAATTTATATCATTAATTCTGTTAAATTCCCTTTAATTTAATGTCTCCCTTGTCTAATTCACTTAATTATTACGCTTTTAGTATTCTTAAATTAAATGTTCCATTTTCGATCTTTCGAGTTTTAGAATGTTCTTTGGTAGCCATTTTTATTTTTTTCCAGCCGAGATTTACCTTCCCGCGCTTAATTCCGGGGTTCCTTTTTGTTTTATTATCCCTCCACTCGCTCTGTCAGTACTCTTTCCATGGCGTGATATCTTTACATCTCAACTGGTCTCAACTGGTTTCTCTATAAAGTTTACTTTAAGTTTTTTTGGGTCGATGAATCCGAATTTTTAACTTCCCCCAAAATCCCCCCCCCCCCCCAAATAGTTGTTTTTAACTTAAATTTCTTATTGTTTTAGGGGCATTACGAAATTCAGAAACTAGACAAAATTTGCAACAAATAGGATATATGACATTATGAATTAGGATGAACGAGGAGGGTGAGGGCTGCCTCTGAACATGCACTGCGGCTCTACATGCACTAAATTATGAAGTCCAGGCAATAGGGGATTTGACCTGGAAAAATTAATACTAGTTCTCGATTTCGATTCACTTTATGTTTTTTGGGTCGCTGAATCCGAATTTGTAACTTCCCACCAAAATTTCACCCGGCAACCCTCCAAAAAATTGATTTTTTGAAAAAATTTGGTTTTTGAGAAAAGAGTGCAGGGAATGTTCCGAGGCAGCCCCCTCTGTCCCCGTTTATCGTACGTCATAATGTCATATATCCTATTTGTTGCAACTTTTGTCTAGTTTCTGAATTTTGTAATGCTTTTCCCTAAAGCAATAGGAAATTTAAGTTAATAACAACTATTTTGGGTGGTTTTTTTGGGGGGGGGGATTTTGGGGGTAAGTTAAAAATTCGGCTTCAGCGACCCAAAAAACTTAAAATAAACCTTATAAGGAAAGTTCGGAGGGGAGATGGGAGGGCGAATGTAAACGTGTGAGTGCGCAACTTAGTCCACGCAGCACTGCGCGCATGTTCCGAGGCAGATCCCCCCTTCCCCTTCATCCTAATTCATAATTTCATATATTCAATTTGTTGCAAATTTTGTCTACTTTCTGAATTTCTAGATACTTTTCCCCTAAAACAATTTAAAAAAAAAGTGGATTTTTTTAATAAAAACCTTTTTGGGGGGCCTTTTTACCAAATTTTGGGGGTGGGGGGTTGCTGGGGGAAATTTTGGTGGGAAGTTACAAATTCGAATTCAGCGACCCAAAAGACATAAAGTAAGTCGATTTCCAGAACTACCATTAATTTTGCTGGGTAAAATTCTCTATTGCCTGGACTAGGTACTGAGATTAGAATCACAAGCCAAGAATGCAAATGTTCATATCCAAAGTTTTAGCTTACAAACGTGACTTCAAATTTCGAAAAATATTTAGTAATAAACTATTACGCGTAAAAATATCATTGAAATGGTACACACGGTTATGATGGGTGCGTATGTAAATTATGAGATGGTAAAAAACAAACAAACAAACAAAAATAATAATAATGACGTAAGGTTTAGATTTTCTCCAGAAAAAAAATTCTATGCTTGTGTCATAGTGAAACATTTTTGCTGATTTTTCATCCCATAATGCGTTACATAAGAGACTTAATTGATAATTTCACCATATTTACTGACCTTGATTATAATTTACTAATTACGTATACGAATAAAATTTAATTTTTCAATAATTTGGAACAGTTGAAGTTTAAGGAAATATTATTTTGGTAACTTTAGGTTAAAGTAACCTACTATTTGTTTTAAGAGTCAGACCAACCTATGTTCGAATGATTTTTTATTGCAATCAATTTTGAAGGTTTATTATTATTCAATGTAACTGTTCTTATTTTCTTTCGTCGAAATTCGACGGTTTCCATCTAGTATATATATATATTCACTATGTAAGTATATTTTATAATGACGAAATTTTCAATTATACATTTTAAATAAAATTAATTTACAGGAATTAAAGATGTTTTTATCGTTTACAAAGGCAATTTCAAAATTTTAAAAGATGAGATAAAACAAAGTTGTATTTTTATAAGGTGAGAAATTGCATTGAAAAATTAAAAGTAGAATTCAAGCAATTGAACAATTGAGTGGCACGTTAAATTTGTTCCACTTATCTATGCTAATAAAAATATTATATAAAATTAAGCAATTTAGAATTCATCAAAAAAATTTAAAATGCAATACTTTAAGGGATTCCTTAGAAATTATATCAAAAATAAATTATGCAAATTTTATTGGTTATTGTATGCCGATTTAAGTATGAAAATACTGATTTTCGCAAACTGGTATCGACAATTTTACGTAATAACGGCACATGTCGAAACAACACAAGGGTATAAGTATTAAGGTGAAATTCGTATTAATGCCTAAATGGGATATTATTTTAAGTTTTGCATAAATATAATTAGACAGAAAATAATTTTCAATTTTAGAATTCATAAACTTTTGTTTCTAAATTTCGAAATACTCAAGTTGTTTTATATCTTGATGATTGTCATGAATAAAATTTCACTAGCAATAATTGAATACGAAATAAAAAAATATATGTATTTTTTAATTATCTCATTAAAATTCAACAGATTTCAAATACTTTCCTGCTGTTCAAAGAAAATAAAACTATCTTTGACGCATTCAAAAAGCATTTATACTTTTATGCAAAAGTGTATTGACACAAATGAAAATCATCTTGTATGACCTGCTCGCTATGACTTCTACGTTAAGCAAAATATATATGACATCTTCATAAGTAATCAGCTTTCTCAGTATATATTTAATAAACAACAAAGCAATACAGGTACAGAAAGGAAAAGTAAACGTCTCTGAACAATCGTGTGCATTTCAGAAACGCTAAAAAGAAAAAGCTTTCATACGAAGCGCTTGCAATTTCTATGACAGTACGATAAACGCAGAAATCGTGGGTTGTAATACTTTTAAAAGCAAATGTGCATTACATACTCCTAACTTTTTTCAAATCAGCTGCGAAATTACTTTCTGTTTTGTCAAAAAACCCACTTTCGTAAAGAAATGAAATTCAAAAAACACTTGATGCCCTCCGAAATATTCATTATGTTGGACAAAAATGCTAAATTTTCAGTCAGTTTCAAACTCATTTGGCAAAGTAAAGAATATTTTGCTTTTGTAAGAGACAAATATGCACAATTTCTAATGTATCAGTTTTGACTAAATGAATGAATACACTATAAAAACAAATTACAGATACTTCTTATTCCAGGAAAATATATTAAAACTACGAAGAAAAGTAAACAATAACCCCTTCCGAGTTACCCACCATTCCGAAAAGCGTTCTTTATCATTAGAAACCTCAGAAATCAGTGTAACGATCGAAAAAGGATGGTAGTGTTTTGTATGAAAAAAACCATATACTTTTATTAGCAGACGAATTAAATAAAACTTTTATTGCATTTTCTTTAATGGACTTAAAAGTCCTGTCGGAGTGTAAAGAGTTAAGCATTTCAATACCATACATTACCTGTTTATGCTAAAATTCTGAAATTCTTTAAAATAGGTTCATTTTATGTTCAATATAAGAAATAATAACAGAAAAAAATTCATTTTTTAATTAAAATTTAAATAATAATAAAAATAATAAATAATAATTTAAATAATTAAATAATAACTAAAATTTAATAAAATATTTATATAAACAAGACAAAATAAATTATTGAATCATATTTTAATACAATATACAAAATAAGAACATTTATTAATTATAAAGTCTATGTAAAAAATGTTATTCATGTCCTGTTTTTGCGAAATGAACTGAATCTCATATCAGAAATATTAAAATAATTTCTTTGCATAGTATTGTCATCCATTGAAGAGAAACAAATTTTTTTATCTATTGGGGATTATACATAGCTTTTATTTCCGTTATTTGAAACAATATAGGAGCATCCGGATATATAGAAAAAAATAAGGAATGTCACGATTCCATTTAGATTCACTGGGAGTGAAAGGGTTAAATACTGTGTAGAGAGCGACTTGAGGCTAGAATTAACACGTTTCGATCCTGATACAGACTCTCTAGTCGGTGCAAAACAATGTTATAAGATGTATTAACTGTTAAAGTGTATTTATAAACGTATTAATAAACATATTTTTCCATGCATAGTACGAAAGTTTATGTTTCATAATTGTGCCACATTATTACTAATACGACTACCCACATCTGTAATACCTATTACTATAATCGTGTATAGACTTTTTTGTGATGCATCATTGCTTTCATGGATAAACGCGAGATTTTTTTTGAAAAGTCACATTTTTCATATTATTGATTATGTATAAGCATCTAATATACCTTTATTTTAAAATAATCAAAAAGTTTCAACCTTTAAGGTATAAAGTTTGGAACCAATGTTCCAAGTAGTGCATAAATGTTTTTTTTTTCTTTAAACAAAGAGTTGATAAGAAACAATCTTCCTAAAAATTAAGAATGTGCAAGATTTTAAGATTTTGGTAACGGTAATTAAAATATATGTCTCCAGTAGTAATTCAATGAATAAGTAAAATTAAGCATGTTTTTGAATTCTTATCTTTATAAAAATTCCGTCGATTTCAAGCATTTTTCTACTCTGCAGAAATGTGTTTTTTGACGCATTCAAAAAGCATTTATACTTTTGCGTACAAACGTAATCGATCCCAAGGTCCTGTGATATTTTGTGTTTGTTTAAACGTCTTCATAGATAAAAATGTATTTCAAAAATAGCAGTGTAATGTAAGTGCAGGTACGAATAAAGAAAACGTCACTTAACAATCATGCATGTTTCCGAATAACTTTCTCAGACGCTAGAGAAAAAATAGCTTTCGGATGATTTGAAAGCGAATTCAGTTTCTATGACAGTATGATAGACGTAGAAGACGTGAGTTGTAATATTTCTAAAAGAGCAAATATATTTTTCATGCTTCAAACTTTACTCAAACGAGCTGCGAAATTGCTTCTTTTTTTTTTGCATCCCGAACTGCTTTTGTAGAAAAGAAGCATTCAGGAGACATTGATGCCCTCCGAGATTGTCATTATCCGAGAAGAAAATGCTACATTTACAGTCAGTTTCATACACATTTTCAGAAATAGAGAAAATTTTGCATTTAAAAAAAGTTAAAAATAGTGCACGATTTCTAATTTACAACTTTAGAACAGCCTTAAGGACACTAAAGTACATATATATTGTAATTGTGATAACATTTCACAAAAAGTGAATTTATAAAATTATGTTCGTCTAAACGTATAGTAAAGTATTTTCAGTAGATAAATGAATGGAAATTCGTTTTTATATTATAAAGAACAAGCATATGCGTCAATAATTCTGGCATCATAATTGTTAGTATTTAAATCCCAATGAAAAAAAGGCGTGAGTAAGTTAGATAAAATTGGGACTTACCCGTTCTTCAGGATACTTTTTATTTCGGTGTAAATCCACATTTTGTGTAATCCAATATAATGGTTTCCCAATGTAATGTGTTAGTTGTCATAATTTTAATCAACCACTTTTTATAACCTCCTTTGAGAAAAAATTGTAGACTATTATATCAAATGAATAAGCAGTGGTAACACTTTAAGCTATTTAATTCACTTTCTTTTAAATTGTGAAAAAGAGAGAGCATTTTTCATCCCTCTTCTCTTGAACAACTACATTTTCAGAACGAAAAAATATTTACATTATAAGATAATAAATCAGTAATAATAATTGTAATAGCAATATCATAATAATAATAATAAATCAGTTTAATGTCTATGAGTCACTCAACAAGTCATTATCTTTATCAAGGTTTTCAAGGTTAAATACATCTTTCACATTTGAAAAGATTTATGGCTGGGTTGAAATGACGCATTATTTATATAACTGAGGAAATTACTTTTATCACAGCTAATTAGCTTGATTTATATCCATCAACTCCTTCTTAATTTCTGAAGTTTCATTCTCACACAAATTTAAGTTCCTTCTATGGGTTTGAAAAACAGGTTTGGGAACTGGTTTCGTAAACAGGTCTGCTATCATCAGTTTGGTTGGGCAGTACTTTAGGTTGATAGTCCCTTCTTGCTTTAGTTGTTTTATCAGGTGGAACCTAATTTCAATATGTTTAGTCTTGCTTGAGTGCTTTTCTAATTCTATCATCTTGATCGTGGACTGGTTGTCTTCATATAGGTCTATAGGTAAGGTTTGCTTTAGGTTTAATTCTTCCAGTAGGTTGACTAGCCACTTTATTTCAATTGCTGCATTTGCTGCTGACACATACTCGGCCTCTGCCGATGATAATGCAATGCAGGATTGTTTCTTGGTCGACCATTGTATGGGGTTTCTTCCTAACATGTATAGGTTCCCACTCGTTGATTTTCGTGAATCTACATCTCCTCCCCAATCTGCATCCGCATAAACTTCAAGTATCGGTTTCCTTTCTCCGCTCAGAACTAGACTATAATTTTTTGTAGTCTTTAAATATCTTATCACTCTTTTTACTGCATTCCAGTCTTTCATTCTTGGTGATTCATTTCTTCTGCTAAGAATGTTTACTGCTGCACAGATGTCAGGTCTGCTTATAGTTGCTAGATATAGAAGTGCTCCTATGGCTTGTCTGTAATATGTGTTGTTTGGTAAAATGTTATCCTCATCATTAAAGCGTGTGTAATTTGTTTCCATGGGTGTGCTACACGGTTTTGCGTCTTGCAAATTAAATTGATTGATTAATTCTTCTATTTTCTGAGTTTGATTTATCATGTAGCTTTTATTTACTTTTTTAATGTTCATGGATAGGTAGTTACTGATGTCACCTAAATCTTTTAGCTCGTATTCTTTATTTAAGCTCGCGATTACTTCCTCTATTATTTCGTCTTTTCCAGCAATTAAAATGTCGTCTACGTATGTTATTATGTATGTTGTGTTATCACCCCTTTTTCGCGTAAAAAGGCATGAGTCAAATTTGCTCTGACTGAAATTCATCTTTTTTAGTGTTTCTGTGATTTTATTATGCCACGCTCTCGCGGCTTGTTTAAGTCCGTATATGGCTTTGTTTAGCCTACATACTTTATTTTCCTCATTTGATTTAGCGAAACCTTCTGGTTGTGACATATATATCTCCTCCTCAAGCTCTCCATGTAAGAACGCGGTGTTAATATCAATATGTTTTACATATAAATTTTGATGCAATGCTGTTATTAATAATGCTCTTATTGTTGTATATGACACGACTGGTGCATAAGTTTCATCATAATCCTCCCCGAATTTTTGTGAATATCCTTTTGCAACTAAACGCGCTTTATATTTTTGGATTTTTCCTGTGTTGTCGCGCTTTAGTCTGTAGGTCCATTTGCAACCTATTATTCTCCTATTTGGTGGAGGTTCTACAATTTACAAAGTTTGGTTTTTCATAAGGGAGTCCATTTTGCTTTTCATTGCATCTATCCAATTTTGTTTATCCTTAAAATTTTCCATGTTTTCGATTTCCTCATAATTTTTTGGTTCAGTAGCGTTTTCGTTCTTAACCATGTATATTAACCTATCAGGAGGTACACCTTTATTAATTCTTTCTGATCGTCTAAGTTCTGCTACTGGTTGATTGGACGTGGATGGTGTCTCATTGCTATTTGAAATTTCTATTTCTACAAAGTTTTCGTTAACCCGATTTTCATCTTGTTTTGGTTTGTTTTCTACTTTCTCGTTTCTATATTTAAATTTGTTTTCGAGAAATTTAACGGTTCTCGCGATCTTTATTTCATTTCCTCCTACATATTCTATATCCTTTGGATTCATTATCATATCCGACGAAAATTCCCTCTATAGCTTTATCGTCTAATTTTTGTCTTCTGGCTTTACTGATATATGCGAAGGCTTTGCAGCCAAATACCCTAATGTAACTTAAGTTTGGCTGTCTGTTTGTCCATAACTCGTATGGCGTCTTTTCATTTGCTTTTGTCGGTAGTCTGTTTTGCAAATGATTTGCTGTGCAAATTGCTTCCCCCCAGAACTTTAATGGTAAATTTGATTCACTTAACATTGTCCTTGCCATTTCAACTAACGATCTATTTTTCCTCTCTGCCACACCGTTCTGGCTTGCGCAATATGGAACTGTGTGTTGATGTTTTATCCCATTAGCCCTGAGGTAATTTTCTATTTCATCTGATGTGAATTCCCCTCCGTTATCTGTTCTAATTGCTTTCGGTTTTTCTCCAAATTTGTTGTTAATTAACGCAATGAATTCTTTAAGTTTTTCGTAAACTTCACTTTTTCTAGACAATAGGTATATGATCGTAAATCGTGAGTAGTCATCAATAAAAGTCAAAAAGTATGATTTCCCCCCTATTGTCGGTGTTTGAAAAGATCCGCACACGTCGGAGTGAATGAGCTGGAGCCTTTTAGTTGCTCTATACTCTGCAATTTTTGGATAGGGTTCATCAGTTAATTTTGCCTTAATGCACGGTTCGCAATCTATGTTATGCTTACAGTTGTTTATTTGGATTCCTGTAGCTAATTCCTTTTGCGTAATTTCTTTAATTGATGTTAGATTTCTATGTCCTAACCTACGATGCCATAATTCTAGGCAATTTTTGTTGTTGCAGCTTTGTGCTATGTTTGCATAGCTTTGGAATGCCAACTGAACTTCGTATAGGTTATTTACTTTTCGCGCTTCTAAGCATATTTCTCCATTAAGTTTGAAGATACATCTATCATTTCTGAATATAATTTCACATCCATTTTGCGTCGCTTTGCTAACCGATAATAAATTTGTTTCGATTTCAGGTACTAGTAATACATCTTTAAGTGTTATTTCATGAACTTTGTTGTCTGATGTTCGCGTGTTTATATTTACGTCACCTGACCCGTAACTGATAAGTTTTTTCCCGTTTGCGATGGTTACATTTGTTTTTTCGCGTGATTTTATTTCTGTAAACATTGATTCTGAACACACAATATGGCTTGAGCTGCCACTGTCTACTATAAATGTTTTGTTTTCTATTCCTTGTGTTATAAAGGCGTAATTTTTATTTTCGCTCGCCCTCCATGTATTGTTTTCATTTTCAGAGTGACTGTACCTACGGTTTGATTCTGGTGTTTGTTCACTTCTAAAATTGTTTTCACTCTTTTGAAAAACTAGTGATGTAGAGTAATGTTTTTTGTTTGGTCTAATGTGTTGATTTTGTGGTGTATTTTGTGTTTTGGCTTTATTATGCCAACATTCCTGTGTATAATGGTTTCTCATCCGACAATTGGAGCAGTATTTATTACTTGTTTTGTTGTTGTAATTTTTCTGTGCTTTAAATGCTCTGGCAGGATTTTCTGTTCTCTCATTATTATCATATCGTCGGTTATATTCGTCAATAAGTTTAGACTTAATAAATGATGGTGTGAGTTGATTTTCTTCTCTTGATTCAAGGGCAGTAATAAGAGTATCATAAGATTGGGGTAGGGAGCATAATAACAGTGCAGAAATGTGGTTATCATTTATAACTTCTCCTATGGCTGCTAATTTATCTACTAATTCCATTATTTTTGTAATATGATTAACAACGTTGCCACCTTCCGCTAATTTAATCCCGTAAAGTTTTCTTAAGAGATAAAGTTTGCTAGACAAATTATGTCGCTCATGGATTTCACGCAAAGCTTGCCAAGTTTGTCTGGCTGTCTGTAAATTTTTAACATGAGTAATCTGACTATCATCAATTGTTAGATTAATTAGAGCACGGGCTTTCTCATCACTTTTGGACCAAGCGTCCGTAATTGGATTAGGCGGTTCTTCCGTAATTACATGAAATAAGTCTTCTTTAGTTAACATCATTTCGGCCTTGAATTTCCAAATTGAGTAGTTCGTAGCTGTAAGTTTTTCAACTGCTAAATTATCTTTAGAAGCTGCCATTTTCTTAACTTTTGATTACTTACGTGTTACCGTAAAAAGTTCTTCCAACTTTTCTGTTTGAAAGTTTAAAAGTTTATTTATCAAATATCTGATATTTCAGATATCAGTGGAGGCTATTTAATTCATTTATTTTTATTCAGTGATCAGTAATCATAATCTTGTTAGTATTTAAATCCCAATGAAAAAAAGGCGTGAGTAAGTTAGATAAAATTGGGACTTACCCGTTCTTCAGGATACTTTTTATTTCGGTGTAAATCCACATTTTGTGTAATCCAATATAATGGTTTCCCAATGTAATGTGTTAGTTGTCATAATTTTAATCAACCACTTTTTATAACCTCCTTTGAGAAAAAATTGTAGACTATTATATCAAATGAATAAGCAGTGGTAACACTTTAAGCTATTTAATTCACTTTCTTTTAAATTGTGAAAAAGAGAGAGCATTTTTCATCCCTCTTCTCTTGAACAACTACATTTTCAGAACGAAAAAATATTTACATTATAAGATAATAAATCAGTAATAATAATTGTAATAGCAATATCATAATAATAATAATAAATCAGTTTAATGTCTATGAGTCACTCAACAAGTCATTATCTTTATCAAGGTTTTCAAGGTTAAATACATCTTTCACATTTGAAAAGATTTATGGCTGGGTTGAAATGACGCATTATTTATATAACTGAGGAAATTACTTTTATCACAGCTAATTAGCTTGATTTATATCCATCAATAATAATGCGTGAAACAATGTGATTACAACAGCAGGATCGTTTATAATAGTTGAACTAATTAAGCACACAAATGCGCCAATTATTTGTGGGCTCCATTGCCTGTATATAGACATACACACATCCACACACGCTTGCACGCACGTACACAAATAACATCTTTGGCGTCAAAAAAAAGATACAGTTATTTGCTATCTAGCTAATTTGGCGAAATTAAAACTGTAATTTGTTAAAACAGTAACATTTACGGGATTTATTCCCAAAGTCCTTATCCCATTGCCATTATTTACTTCTTTTTTCACCCCCCCTCCCCAACCATACACAAAAATGAACTAATTCAGTTGCTAACAGTAACGTTAACGGGATTTCTTCCCCAAGCCCCTATCCCATTGTCATTATTTACTTCTTTCATCTCCCCCCCCCCCCCACACACACACAAAAAGGAAGTATTCAGTTGCCATCTTTAGATAAATTTCGTTAAAAGTTACAATAAACTTAATATCTCAGACATTAAGTCAAATTTCAAAATTCTGAGAGCTTATATGCCATCGTCTGATCCATGCGGATATCTGGTGTTAATTTCAGCAATCTGCGTTTCATTTTCTTGAAGGAGTAGTTGTGATATACAAACATACAGGCTGATTTTAATATAGTAGCTAACTTATGCATAAAATTGAAAATATTGTTTAATCAATCAATGCAACGAAAACTTTCTTAAAAAGGCGGGACTTCTTTTTGATTTAAAGTCAAATTACAAATTAAACTACCGGTCATCAATGCGTTACCATTCAAAGAATCAAACAGTGTTTTCAAACAATTTTTTGACACATTCAAGAAATATTTGCGCTTCTATACAAATGTGTAGGTATAAATAATAAAAGTAAAAATAGTAAAAAACACTCTTTTATAAGCAGTCAATATTTATCTTTATAATCGCGCATAATTTTACTAATAAAATTAAAATAGTTGCAAAAAATATTCGTTAATTGATGTAGTCCCGATTATTCAAAATTCACCGCTTTGATATACGCTTGATAAAAAGCGGAACTATCGAATTTATTTAAAAATCTATAATTTTTGCTCTATTTCTTTAAGATGACAACAGGAAAGAAAATAAAAACATATTATTTAAACAGTCTATTTAGAATGTTTAGATATTTTTCTCAATGTATACTAATCATAATTTAATTAGCAATTAACGATTAAAGTATTTAAAATTGTTATTTCTTAATTAATACAATCTTTATTTTTTATTTATATTTTCTACTTTTTAGTCTTTAAAATATTTCGTTGTGGCAGTTTTACACTCAGTTGGAATATTTTGGTGAGAATGGTATGGTATACTGCATAATTAACCCTATTATTTTTGTAACTCGTAATCGAATGTAGCCATAAAAATTACTTGACGATTTAAAACCTTCGCTCGGATAATGGAAGTATACTTTAAAATTAATTTATTGAGTTATAATTAAAGCCTAAATATATTAAAATGTTGTATTGTCATCGTAACCACACCTGTGTGTACTATTTTTATAATTCTGTCATATCAGGAAGTGCGGGAAAAATCGATCACAAATTTCCGATTTATATAGCAGAAGAAAGAAAAATCATACGTTAAGCATATATTGTAAACATTTTACAACACATTAAGAATACACTAACAAAAATTGTCCCTTTAATAAGAAGAAAGATGAAATATCAGTAAACAATTAAGAAATCGCATAACACAACTTGAAAACAATTTCAGCTATTATCGCCTATAGTCGGAAAAGTATCTCATTCCTTTTATGCAGCCCTGTATATGACGTGTACATCTGCATACATACTACAAAGTATGCCAAAATTTAGCTCAGTTATGAAACGCATAACACAGTTGAAAATTCCTGTTCAGCAATTTCCGTTAATTAGCGGAAATATACTTGAATTCTTTTGTTCAGGCCTGTATATGATCTATAGACTTTATACACTCCAAATAATACGCAAAAATTTTAATTAATTTTTCAACTACTTTTCAGCAGTGAAATTACGCTTGAAATTATTGCATATTAAAGACGTGAATCAACACTTTGCTAACTAAGCGTAAACCAATAGACTGAAAAATGTCCACGCCGGGAATCGAACCCGGGCCTCTGGAATAGCGCTCCAGTGCTTGACCACTAAGCCACGAGGACGATGCCCAGCTTGGCATTTCTCACTCACATAAGTCGGTAAGATTGCTACCACAGCAATTAGATGGAACAATTGTTGCTCAAATAGAATAACCGAAATCTTTTATATCTCCCTATAAATGAACAATAAATGCTATGCAGACCCTAATCTATAGTAAGTCCTCCGTGATGTATATCAATTTCAGTTTGCTTGAAATAGTTTAACATCATTAAAATATACTGCAAACGATTTTTACCCGTAGACAATTATGTTCCGGTATTCCTTTGAATGCCCTGTAAACTAACTATAAGTGCAACACATTTCATTTTCAATACGGAACAGGACAAAGTAAACTTCAATTTATGTCTATTACATGGCAATCCGACAATATTTACTCTAATTACAGCTGGACAGACGGCCAGACAAACTGAATTCACAAACACTTTTTTATGCTTTCCAACATAGTTGAAAAGTGTTTATAACTTCAGTTTGTCTGTCCGTCTGCCTATTTGCCCGCCTTTTCGGGCTCTAACTCGCGTAAATATTATCGGAATGCCCTGAAATTTTTGTATGTTATTGACGTTTACTATAGCCCTTTAAGACCTGACATACACAGCTGTGTAGGTGATCCTAAAGAAAAAGAAAAAAAAATACATTCTCCTCTTTTTTTAGGTGCGTTCGTAATTGCCGAAACGTCAGTGAAGGCTTACTGTGAAGACACGAAAAGTTTTGGTTTCCGTTTGTCTGTCTGTCTGTTCCGCTATAACTGCCGCAAAAAGCATCCGATCGGCTTGAAATTAATTGTGCATGTTGATGAGGTACTCGGACTTAGCTTTATAGTTTTTGGTTAAATTTGGTTCATTCTTTCGGAAAATATAGAACATTTTATTTTGCTCTGTAATGCTTTTCTATGGCAAGTCAGACGATTTTCAAATTTTCATTTGTTGAAAGAAATGGCTCATATAAAAAATGGATTTAAAGGGCAAATTTTGGATGCTGAAATTTTTAAATAAGATTATTAAATTATTCCAATTAGTTTAAAATTATGTCAATATATTTTCGAGATTTTTTAAATTAGGTTTATAATTTTTAGGGGAACTTTATGCATGTTTTCCAATAATATAAAGCATTTTGTTTTATCAATAAATACATATTACATAATACATAATACATATTTCATTTTTTACCTTTTCTTTCATCAGTTGCCTAGCAACGTATTTGGTCTTAATAATATTAGTATAAATGCGGCTATAATGTTTCAGTAAAGCCAGCGTCAAAACGGATGAATTAATGCATTTGTATTTTTGCATATAGATGGATTTTAGCACCAGAAATAAAAATAGGCACTATTTTATTTATTTTATTCAAATATTTTGCTTAAAAATACAAAAGTTCATTATTTTCATAGAGAATAATGTGACATTTTTTCATAAAATTTATCAATGTTTCGTTAATCGTTGCCAAGAAAATCAAAACCCTGAATAATATTTTCTCTTAAACAATTTTCAATTGAAAGATTTTGACGGGAAACAGGAAAATGAAAAAAAAAATTAAGAATAAAAAAAAATTAATATGGCGACATATTTGGAATAAAAAGAAAACTGTCAAGTATTTCTTAATATAACAAGATGAAAGGTTTTGAGTAAGTACGAATAGCAGGTGAATTAGACGTCATTTAAAAAAAAGATGTTGGAATAAAAAGATCTTGGCTAAAATAAAATTAACTATTATTCACGGAGGAAAGAGATAGATGGAGATGCAGTATGCCGTAAAAACAGTTTGCAATATGATGTGCGTTAACGCTCAGATTTAAATGCCCTCATTCGGCCCAAACAAAACAAGCACATGGAACAGGGACCGAATTCTTTGACTTCATCTGTGCATTTTTTCTGTAAAATGAAAATGATCTGCTTATATTTAAGCATTCTAAAGTAGCATTTCATCGTATTATGAATTAAAAACTGTATTACTAAAAATATTTTTCTTTTCTTTCTTTCTTTTTTTAAGCACGCCGTTGTGTTTGGATCGAATGTAGCGGATTTTAAGGTTACATTTTTGGCGTCACTTCAAGATTTATTGTTTGTGTACGGTTAACATGAGGATTTTATTTTAAATTTTAAATTTATTAATTTATAAAAAAAAACTTATGCTTATCCTTATAAATCACAGCGTACAAAAAAATCTATGATATACTATAACCCTCCGCACAATCAATAAAAAATTACGAATGTGAATTTAAATAGACTACCTGGGGTTCAGGGGGGCAGAGCCCCCCTGAAGAAATGCAATTTTTCATTTAAAAAGTTACCAGAATAAGCAGCTCATCAGAATTTCAGAACATCAGTGTATAACCACTTGTTTAACACATTTAATTTCTGAAACTTTACGAAGTATTTTGTATTCTTATAAATATTTATGTAATTTGAAAACTTTAAAAAGCGATTTGTAGGAAGATGAATATTACGCAATGTGTGTTAAAAAACAATGACTTGCAAAGATGACGTTGAGGCTCCTGATCTGCAGATTTACTAGTTATATAAATATGTAGCAGCTAGAGTCGTCGTTCAGTCCGTCTGTCTGTCTGTCCGCATATAACAGAGCAAAAACTACCCAACCGAATGGTCTGAAATTTTAAATGCTGTAACATCATTAAAATGCATGCATTTTAATGATGTTACAGCATTCCGAATGGTCTGAAATTTTAAATATATAATTATTGCAAAATTTTGTCGAGTCATTTCAAATTTTATGAAAATCGGATGTATAGGTTAATAACCGGGACAGTCAAAATTTTCCGTTACATTACGGCCAATCGGAAAAATTATTGAAGTGCACATTTATGAAGTGCACTAAAACAAGTTTTTGAATATGGAGTGAAAAGCATTTATTATTCTTCTACAGGTTCACGCAAAATAATTATTTTAAAAAATGGTCTACGCAGGAAAATCGTTTGGGGTACATTTTAATGTTGTTACGCTATTTCAAATATAATGGAATTTACATGCATTACTGTGCACTGTAAGTTTCTTACTGAAAAATATGGTGTTCTGTTGACCATATACTGGGCTACACAAAAGAATTCGTAAGTATTACTGACTATGAAAGTGTAGCGCTTAGGAGATTCTTTTTAATTGTGCTATGCATTTTCTTGTTAAACTATATTTGTACACTAATAGAAGTTTGTGGATTATAAATAAATTCATACACAGAGCGACGCAAACGAACAAAATACAATGCCGTTTATGGTTCGTAAGTGATGGAAGTGCGATTTAAGTTGTGTTATACGTTTTTTTACCCGAATTAAATTTTAGCTGAATACGTGGTATATACAAAAGTCTTTAAATAATATACATGGCTGTACAAAAGTATTTGAGTGCATTTCTACCTATTGTCGAAAATTGATAAAAGTAAATTTTATAAATGAGCTAAATTTTTGCCACGCTATGCGTTGTATATATAAATCTATAAGTTGTAAGCAGGACTGCCGAAAATAATGAGACTGCATTTTTGATTATGGAATGTAATTCCTAAAACTCGAAATTTAAATGTGTTATATGTTTTCTAAGCAGTTTACTCACATATCTTCAGTAACTTTTTTAATGATGAAGTTTCGTTAGTTTTATAGATGTGTTGAAATGTGTTTCATATTCTATGCTTGAAGCATGATTTTTCGTTCATGCTAACAATTTTAGAAAGTGTTAAATACGAAGTTGAGTTAAATAAAAAAAGTGTAAAAAACTTCTAATATTACGTTTTCGTTTAGTCAATATGATACGTAAAAAATATATTTGACAAATAGTAGTGAAATACGAATAATAGAAACATCGCTGAGCAGTCAGTCACGTGTATTTTAGGATTTATTCCCGGAGAGTGGAAAAATAGCTTTTCAAATGCTGTGAAGCGCATGTAGTTTCACATGACACTATGATAAATGTAGAAGACTTCAGTTTAAAAACTTCTTGAGAAAACATATTTGGTATATATAAAAGATAAAATTGTCTTTTAACCCTTAAATGCCTGATTTTTCAAAAATCATTGTAATAATGTTTTTCGGCTTTCATTTTTTAAATAAATCATGGGAAAAATACTTTTAAAAAATCATATTTTGTTTTAAGTATGGTTTACGGCTAAAAAACAGTTTGTTACTAATCGGCAATACTGCTCTTTAATTGAAAAAACAATTTTCCTTGATAAAATTCTATAATATTAAACACACAAGAATTTTAGGAACTATAATAAGAAATAAATTTTACATGCTCACTGCAGAACAAAATAGGGTATTTCACAAGCTTCCAAACAAAACAAAAAGAACAAGTAGCAACAATTGAAAAAATAAATCTATCTTTATTCTTAAACAGCACAAGTGTTGGCATCTACACGTTGAAAATCGATTTAATAATATTTTCAGAATATATTTTATTGGCAACATTAGGCATTATAGCTTCAATATTATTCTAATAGTATTTTAGAGCCTAAATTGTGTATGTTGCCGAAAAGCAACACCCGGCATTTAAGGGTTAAAAGACACGCTTTTATAATTATTCGTTGTTTATCTTAAACATTGTGCCTAATTTTGTGACTGCAATTCATGCTGTCATACAACTTGTCCGCTACTATGCGTAAATTTAGTGTGGGTACGAATTATGGAAAAGCCATCTCCTCACTTATTTATATTTGGTAAAAAGCACAAACTAGTGAATTAAAAAATTCAGGCCTTCATAATTCCAAGTCCAGCTCTTCCCGCTTTTCGATGTCATTAATTTAATGAATTTCCCTTTTAAATTTGTCCGGTTTTAATTCTTCATTTTTTCCCTGATTTCCTCTAGTGTCTCGGCATAAGTTGCATAGGACGAACCGTTGGACGTCCCTATGCTGAAACACTTGACCGGATACTAGGGAAAAAAAGGAAAAATAAAACCGGACCAATTTAAATGCTAAAATCATTATACTAAAAACAACGAAAGCTTCAGGTCCTGAAGCCATCTCACGGCAGTTGCGGATTCGAGATTAATGTTCGTTTCGGTGGCGGTCGGGGGTGGGCGGCCTCCCGGCAAATATAAATAAAAAATAAAATTGTCTTTTAAAAGCAAAAATAAATAAAAGATAAAATTGTCTTTTAACAGACAAAAATAAATAAAAGATAAATGTCTTTTAAAAGACACGCTATTATAATTATTCATTGTTTGTCTTCATCATGCCTAATTTTGTTATTGCAATATATGCTGTTATACAACTTGCCCGTTACTATGCTTAAATTTAGTGTGGGTACGAATTATGAAAAATACATCTCCTCATTTATTTATATTTGGTAAAACGAACTAACTAGTGAATTAAAAAATTCAGGCCTTCATAATTCCAAGTCCAGCTCTTCCCGTTTTTCATTGTCTTTTATTTAATGAATTTTACTTTTAAATTTGTCCGGTTTTAATTCTTCATTTTTTTCCTGACTTCCTTTAGTGTCTCGGCATAAGGGACGTAGGACGGACCGTTGGACGTCTCTATGCCGAGGCACTTGACCGGACACCAGGCAAAAAGGAAAATTAAAACCGGACCAATTTAAATACGAAAATCATTATATTAAAGACAATGAACAGCGGGAAGTGTTGGACTCAAGGCCCTGCCAGTTGCGGTCTCGAGCTTAATGTTTGTCTCGGTGGCGGTCGAGGGTGGGCGGATGGGCCGGCAAAAAATAAATAAAAGATAAAATTCTTTTATAAAACACAGAAATAAATAAAAGATGAAATTGCCTTTTAACAGACAAAAATAAATAAAGATAACATTGTCTTTTTAAAGACACGCTTTTATAATTATTCGTTGTTTATCTCAAACATCAAACCTAATTTTGTGACTGCAATTTACGCTGTTATACAACTTGCCGTTACTATGTGTAAATTTAGCGTGGGTTCGAATTATGGAAAATCCACCCCTTTTATTTATGTTTGTTAGAAAGCACAAACTAATGAATTTAATTTTTTTTAATTCTGTTTCTTTTTAAAGAAAGTGGATGTAGAGATAGAAGCCTTCAGAATATGGCAGAGGAAAGAAAGAGAAAATAATTTTCATATTAGTGTAAATGCTACACCATTGTATTAAAGAAATATTTATTGTTGAGTCATATGGTAATTAAAAAAAATAATTTGTTATGTTCAATTTCTTTTGAATATAATGTACAGTCGTGGAAAAAAGTAACTCCCCCTTACTAACTCTGCAACAAATTATTGTAGAAGAAAGTTACTGATGCCAAACGATTGGAAATAAAGTCTACTTTTAAATGATATATATAAAATTTGCTTAGGAGATCATCTGCATATTAAAAAAAACCTAAACTTTGTTTATTTTTTTCGATCACAATGCCCAAGATTGACACCATAAATAAATTCCACACCTTCAATTAGCCTCAATCCAAATTTTCATGAAATTCGTACAATTAGTGTCAGAGAAATTAGTTATTTTAAAATGAGCACATTTTAGGGGCCGTATCCAAATGAAAGTTCCGTACGCGATTGTTGAGATGCTACAGAATGATAATGTCACTTTTATTAATGTATTATTTCTTGCTAATACTACCATTTCACTCGCTTAATATGTTTCGACTATTGTGACTATTGTCAACCCAAATGTTTCAATAAAATTAGTAAAATATATTTTTTTTCAAGTTGTGGTTTTCTGCACATCAATGAGACGTCCCCTTAAACCATCATTTTGATGTTTTTTAATCATAATTTAAAAACTACTTAGAATAAAAATTTGAAATTTGGGATTTGCATAAAGCAGGACATAATAAATATTAATCTATAAAAAAAAAATGCACGTTGCAATTCATGTTTTTTTTTCGAATATTAATTTCGCAATTCATAATTCATATTATAAAATTTTCAGAATTACAAATTTAATGTGTTTCTGTTTGGGTTTTTTAGCATTATAGTCACACAAAAAATTGTCTCATTAGTATTATAATTTCAGGAGATATTAATAAAAATATGAAAATGTAATTCAACATTGGAAGTTCTAAATTTTGAATGTTTATAACTCAAAAACTTATTATCCAAATGACTTGAAATTTCGTTTCTAGCGTTTGTTTGAACCGAAGATTTAAAATATATTATCAAAATTGGGTGTTGCCAATGAAAAGAACAAAACTTGGTCTAATTTTGATTTGTAGATGGCCCCCTAAGCAAATTTAATATACATCACTTGAAAGTAGACTTTATTGCCAATCGTTTGGTACCAGTAACTTTCTTCTATGTTACGTAGTTGCAGAGTTAGTAGGGGGTGTTTACTTTTTTTTTTCCACGACTGTACCTTGAAAGAAAAAAAAACTGTATATAATGTGAACATTAAAGATTCCACAATCTTACTTAAAAAGTGACTAATGTAATGTAAAAGATATTACAAGTTTAAAATATACATTTTATTTAAAAACTTCTTAGTACTTTCAAACCTTCCAGGTTCATCATCAGAGAATATCTTGATAACTAAATGTTGTTTATTTATACAAATCCGTCACTCTGTTTTGAAAATGAGAGATCCAATAATTACTAGAGTTGAAAGTAGAAGTTTACAGAGTGACGTATTTGTATAAATAAACAACATTTAGTTATCAAGATATTCTCTGATGATGAACCTGGAAGGTTCGAAAGTACTAAGAAGTTTTTAAATAAAATGTATATTTTAAACTTGTAACATCTTTTTCATTACATTAGTCGCCTTTTAAGTAAGATTGTGGAATTTTTAATATTCACATTATATATTTTATGTTGAATCAAGGTGAAAAATTACGTTTTGTCTTATGATATTATAATTTAAAAAAAACTGTTTTCTTAATGAGTAATTTAATTAATATAAATCTGTTGTTTGACAATTAAGATATGAAAATATGAGAATATTGTAGTGTCATCAGGAACACACAACCATAGATAATTTCCACAACTCTAGCATATCAGAAACTGGTGGAAAAATGAATTAAAAATGCCATTTTTACATACATGAATCAAGTTAAGTGAAATAAAAGCCTGTAAAACACGAGTTTATTATTGTAAACTTAAATGTAGAATATATTTTTTTATAAAAAATTTGGAGGTGAAAGAAAAACGAATATATATATATATATATATATATGTCGTAGGCTAATTGAGAAATCCGGCTCTCTGCAATCAGCCTAGGCTCTTTGCAAAGAGCCGGGCTAATTGGAGAATGCATCTCCCTTTTTCCAATTAGCCTGATATTTTTCAGGCTTATTGCAAAGAGCCTAGAAAGCGTTAGGCTAATTAAAAAATGAATACTTATTATCCGATAAGGGTGATATTTTTAGCTCACAGGTTATCAAAGCCAGAGAACTTATGTTCCCGAAGAATCTGTGTGTACGTACGTACGTACGTATGTACGTAACGCGATAACTCTTGACAGAAATATCCGATTTGCTTCAAATTTTTTTTATTGGTTCATTCTGATAAGGTGCTTCCCTGATTAGTTTTTGGGGTTCATTGGTTAAGGATAAAGGTGTAAAAGGGGGGCTAGTCCCCCCCCCTTAATTTATATCAATGGGTTTTTCATGCAGAGTTATTCGATCTGCTCCAAATTTCGTATACCAGTTTATTATGTTAAGGAGCTTCCCTGATAAGATTTGGAGGTTCATTAGTTAAGTATAAAGGGGGGAAAGGAGGGATAGACCGTCCCCCCCTTAATTTAGATAAATGGGTTTTAATGCAGAGTTATTCGATTTGCTCCACATTTCGTATACCGGTTTATTATGTTAAGGAGCTTCCCTGATTAGATTTGGAGGTTCATTAGTTAAGTATAAAGGGAGGAAAGGGGGGCTAGACCTCCCCCTTAATTTAGATAAATGGGTTTTTCGTGCTGAGTTATTCGATTTGCTCCAAATTTCGTATACCGGTTTATTATGTTAAGGATCTGCCTTGATTAGATTTGGAGATTTATTGGTTAAGTATAAGGAGGGACAGGGGATAGTGTCCCCTTAATTTAGATAAATGGGTTTTTCATACAGAATTATTCGATTTGCTTCAAATTTGATATACCAGTTTATTACGATATGGCTTCCTTCATTTGATTTGGAGATTCATTGGTTAAGTATAAAAGGGGGGGAAGGAGGGGGCAATTGCCCCTCCCCTTAACTTAGATAAATTGGTTTTCATGCAGAATTATCTAATTTAGTTTAATTTTTTTTCAACCGGATCCGAACTTGAAGGTTCCATTTGAAGTCAACCCGAAAACCGACCACAACCAGGTTTCGGATTGAGTTCAATTAGAACTTTCAGGTTTGGATCGCGTTGCCGGTGGACGGAGATTATTTTGTCTGACTTGCATAGTTCTTTGGAATATTTTTGCCGGTTAAGATTTAGTTCGGGACGGGTTTCAGGTTGACTTCGAATGGAATTTTTAGGTTCTGGTAGCGTTGCATGTCCACGGAAACTAATTTGTCTTTTTCGGATCCGGTTATGGATGTTTGGAATATTTTTGTCGGTTGTCAGATTTGGTTCGGGATTTCAGGTTTTTTCAAATGGAACTCTCAGGTTCGGGTCTGGCTGCATGTAGACTGAAATTATTTTGTCTTGCTCGGATCGGGGTACGGTCTGTTCTAATTTATTTTTCGGGTTTGGGTAGGGTTATGCGTTAATAAACCTAATAAAAAGAAAATTGCCCAGTTAAACTGATGGCATTGAGTTCTCAGGCTATTCACACTAATTGTATATTATACTCTTATTTCAAAGAATAATGCTCCTCGAAAAATAAATGAAGGGATTAGTCCCCGTTGCCCCCCCCCCCCTTTCTATTTAACCAAAGAACCTCCAAATCTAATCAAGGAAGCTACTTAACATAATAAACTGGTATACCAAATTTCAAGCAAATCAGATAATTCTGCATGAAAAAAACCATTTCACTAAATTAAGGGGGGGGGGGGGTATTAGCTCCCCTATTTCTCCCTTTATGCTGAACCAATGAACTTTCAAATCTAATCAGAAAAGCTCTTTATTAGAATGAACCTAGAAAAAAAAAAAACTAAATTGGATAATTCTGCATGAAAACCCATTTATCTAAATTAAGGGGAGGGGCAATTGCCACCCTTTCCCCCTTTTATAATTAACCAATGAACCTACAAATCAAATGAAGGAAGCCATATCGTAATGAACTGGTATATCAAATTTGAAGCAAATCGAATAATTCTGTATGAAAAACCCATTTATCTAAATTAAGGGGACATTAGCCCCCGTCCCTCCTTTATATTAACCAATAAATCTCCAAATCTAATCAAGGCAGCTCCTTAACATAATAAACCGGTATACGAAATTTGGAGGAAATCGAATAACTCAGCATGAAAAACCCATTTATCTAAATTAAGGGGGGTCTAGCCCCCCCCTTTCCTCCCTTTATATTTAAGTAAAGAACCTCCAAATCTAATCAGAGAAGCTCCTTAACATAATAAACCGGTATACCAAATTTGGAGCAAATCGAATAATTTTGCATTAAAAACCCATTTACCTAAATTAAGGGGGTGGGGCTAGCCCCCCCCCTTTCCTCCCTTTATACTTAACTAATGAACCTCCAAATCTAATCAAGCCATTTCCTTAACATAATAAACCAGTATACCAAATTTGAGCTAATCGAATAATTCTACATGAAAAACGCATTTATCTAAATTAAGGGGAGAGGCAATTGCCCCTCTTTCCCCCCTTTATACATAATAATGATCTTCCAAATGTAATCAGGGAAGCTGCTTAACATAATTAACCGGTATACCAAATTTATAGCAAATCGCATATTTCTGCATGAAAAACCCATTTATATAAATTAAGGGGGGGAGCCCCCCTTTCCCCCCTTTATCCTTAACCAATGAACCCCAAAAAGTAATCACGGAAGCGCCTTATCAGAATGAACCTAGAAAAAAAAATTTGAAGCAAATCGGATATTTCTATCAAGAGTTATCACGTTACGTACGTACGTACGTACGTACACACGTACATGCAGAATCTTCGGGAACATAAGCTCTCTGGCTTTGACAGCCTGTGAGCTAAAAATATCACCCTGATCGGATAATAAGTGGTCATTTTTCAATTAGCCTAACGCTTTCTAGGCTCTTTGCAATAAGCCTGAAAAATATCAGGCTAATTGGAAAAAGAGAGATGGATTCTCCAATTAGCCCGGCTCTTTGCAAAGAGCCTAGCCTGTTTGCAAAGAGCCGGATTTCTCAATTAGCCTACGACATATACATATATATATTTGTTCAAGATACCTAAATTATTTTCTCAATATGGAATCATAATGTAATATAAATGTATTATTCGACAATTAAGATATGAAAATATTGCATTGTCACCGGAAACAAACATCTGTAGATAATTTCTGAAACTTTAGGACATCTGTAACTGCTAGAAAACTTTAATTAAAAATTCCATCTTTACATACATGAATTAAGTTAAGTGAAATAAAAAACTGTAAAACACGCCTTTATTATTGTATTTAAACGTAGAAAATATTTTTTTAAATAAAAAATCTAGGTTAAAAGAAAAATCATAAAACCGTGAGGAGTTGACAGAACTTATTCTAATTGGAATTTTAATCACATTAGGAATATAGCTCAATTTTTAACCCTTAACCTGGCGGTATTTAAAAGTACCATTAAAGTAACTTGCTATAAAATTCATTTAATACATCAATTAGTAGTAATGCAGTTTAGAATGAGTTATAATGCATTATTTTATCTTGTTCCAAAAGCATTATGGTTACACGAAACAAAAATATTTTTAAAAGGATGATTTCTTTTGCCTTTGTATCTTTTCAGCTTTCTTGGCGTTGGAGGGGAGGGGGCGGATTTTTCAATTCGGGAATATTTGTATATTATCTTTTGTAATAACATGTTTCTACATTTCCTGATTCCACAAAATACTAAGAAAAATATTTAAAATAAAAGATTTGAGTGGGGCTATAATGTATGTGGTGCATAAATATTGCACAAAATCCCTATAAATCCAAATTTAATTAATCCTTCTAAATTCTCCAATCCTTCTAAAATTTGTTAAATGATTGCGTAAATCTTTTAATGTAGTTTGACAAATTCATGAAAAATGCTTTAGAAGATGAAATTTTCATGAATTCATAATTCAGTCCATAAAGAATTAATAAATAGTTGGGATTTTTCTCTCTTATGATTTTCATTGTGGGTGCACTGCAAATAGAAGCGTCTTAAATTTAGACACATATGTGACTGAAAAAGAATTTTAGACACTTAAGTGTCTTAATCTGAAAATTAAGACATTATAGATGTCTTAATTTAAGATACATAAGCGTCTTACTATGACCATGGTGTAAACGAATTGAGAATAATGTCTAAAATAACCGCAAACGTGTTATTTTAAGACACTTCATTGCTTTAAACGTGTCTTAATTTAAGACGCTTTGATTCTTCCGACGCATTAACCATCAGGGGGCACTAGGGCACTGCCAGTCGCGCATGCGTTTTAGATGTCTTCGTTCAAAGTTGGTATACGTTGTAATTCAAACAAAGTTTGTTTTTATGTATGCGTGTATTTTAATTCGTTTTTCGCAGAATGTGAAGTTCTGTGATTTAAATTCGTATTCACTTGGATTATTTATTTATTGAATACATACATCTTACGTGTGTGCTTGACATCAAATGTCTCTTCGATATAAGGGCGGGATAGACACAGAACAGAAGTAGACGACGCTTGAAGATTGCACACAAAAATTCTACAAAGCGTGTGCAATGGACTTAGTGTTAATTCGTATTAATTTATATCAATAATATTGTGTTATTCATCTTCGTCCTGTCGAAGCTAGCAAAAAAAAAGAAGAAACTTTTGTCTGGAGGGTCCTATTTTGAGGATGAAACATTTCATTCTTTAAATACGGCTAGTCGGATATATTATGGGATTTCGTACTAAAATGATGCAAGCCTTTCTCCTTCAGCGGGGTAGTTTTTGAAATTTCAAATCGAGAATTTTTCTTACCTTTTGCAGCAACTGAAGTAAGTGCCATAATTTCTTTATAGTACTAAAATTAGTGTATTTTATGATTTTATTTATTGTACTAAACAAAATCCTGCATGAAATTTAATTAGTTTTGAATCTGTTTTCAAAAAACCCCACTAATTCTAGAAGTATATATTTTTAAACTTATGACGTTGTTTTTTATTACGAATTATATATTCAATGTCAGTTCTTAGTTTCAATGGATAATTCTTATCTCACAGTAAACGACGGCCACAAGGAAGTAAAGATAAAAAAAAACTTTGAACGATGACCTAATGCTTTCTTACTTCCTGGCATAAAACCGCAGATTAAAAAAAGATAAATAAAGTACATGAGACTCGTCTATTACTTGAAGCTGCCTGTAAAAATATACATATGTATTTGATTTGCAATCAACTCTAATACTGATTTTTTGATTATTTTTAATAAAAAAGTAATTTGAAATTTATAATGGGAAAAAGTAAAAACCTATAACTGGATTTCGTATTTGAAATTGTGGTAACTTTATTTATATGCACTTATACGAAAAATACAAAAATGACAGATGTTACTGTATATATTTAAGACGAAAGAAGTTTGGAAACTATAAGTTATTTTTTCCTCATGTTTTTAATATAGAATATGTACTTATTTGTTTTTATTGATAGTTGAATAGCTTTTGTGATTACCCTCTGATCTACATAAAAACTTGCCCATGTGGAAATATAAATTTTTTAAAAACATAATTTTTAAATAAGTATCTTCATTTTTTTTTTTTGGGGGGGGGAGGGGGGTATTTTGCATGAAATTTTCGTAAAGCTGATATCTTAAATCTTGCACTGATTATAATGAAAGTTTTGAACTTTTAGAGTAGAACAAGATTAAAAACGCAAATATATTTAACAAAATACCAAAGTAATTTTTTCCCCAATGTTATTAAAGTAGAATATTTATTTATTTATTTATTTATTTTCATTATTCATAGTTAAATGGCTGTTGTGATTATCAAGTAATGTATATGTAAAATTGCCTATGTGGCAATATATTTTTTTAAAAATCTAATTTTTAAATTAAGAATTTTCATTTATTTGGGGGGGGGGGGATTTTTGCAATTTTCGTACATCTGATATTTTAAATCTTTTTCCACATTCAACCGAGTATAATGAATATTTTGAACTTTTAGAGTAAGACAAGATTATAATATATATATATATATATTTATCTATGTACCTTAAACGCCCTTAATAGCGAACACTTCGGGACCGCGGAATTTGTCCGATACTTGGAGATGTCTACTTTTATGAGGTAAAAATATATACATATGTATGTCTGCTGATTAAAAAAGTATTCGTTAAATAGAGGTGTTCGCTATTCGGGAATGTCCATTAACCTCCACAACGGATACTCCCGAATACCGGACATCTCAATTTAGACAACTATAATGCAGGGTTGCGTTTTTTGCAAAAGTACTTCTTGATTAAAGGATGGGCAAACTGGGAAGTGCCCCGTCCCCCTACGACTGTAGTGCCCCCAAATTTGATGTGCAATATTTGTAAAGCTTATATTTTAAATCTGTTTCGAAATTGTACTTGTCAATATTTTGAACATTTAAAGTAAAATAAGGTTAAAAACAAAATAAATTAAAAAAATCTAATATTTAGATAAATATTTTTTGTTTTTTAATCTTGTTCTACTCCTGAAGTTCAAGATATTGATTATAATCAGTAGAATGTCGTAAAAGATTTAAATTATTAGCGTAACAAAAATTGCATACCAAAACTGAGAGCACCAAAAAAAATCAGGCTGTATTGGGCGGGGGGAAGGGGCAGGACCGCAGCCAAATATTTTTCCAGGATTCAACGTAGTCAAATATGGCTACGTATGATGCTTACAAAAAAATGGATGCGATTCAGACGTTTGAAGTGTCTGAAATTCAGATGCAAAAAGTGTCTGAAAAAATTCAGACATTTTAAAATGTCTGAAAATTGAACACTCCATTTCAGACAATTAAGTGTCTGAATTTCAGACATTTTAATTTACAGTGTGAATTTCATTATCTTGCTGTTTTCAGCCCCTCACGCAGGGGTGTAGTAGCTAGTAGCTACCGTGGAGCAGTTGGAGCAAACTGCTCCAGGAGCCACGAATCATAAGGACGCAAAATTAGAAAGTTCCAGAAAAAGATTTATGAAAGTACTTAATATTTTTAAATCACTAAACCGATATTATGGGTGCACCATAGGTGTTACAATCAACATATCCCTATCATATTTCATCTAGTTTTTGAGTTCAACAGCTTCGATTTAAAACTTGTTTTAAATCAAAGCTCTTAAAGTCTAAAATGTTTGTTTTTATACCCATATTTTAAAAGTTACATCTAATCGCGAAGTTTGAGTTTTAATTGACACCACACTGGAAGCAAAGGCATTCTTTGCATCATTTCAGAATGCCTGATTTTCTTTTAAATCTTTGCGCTGATTATAGCGACAACTGAACGAAAATTTTAAAAACTGATTTAAGAAGCAGCATATCACATCACATCTTCTTTCCTCTATTGATTAAAAATCAATAGTTTGTCACCTTTATCTGAAAAAAGTTACTGATCATTTTGCGAAAAAAAAAAAAAAAAAAAAAAAAAAATGAAATGAAATGAAAAAACAAAAAAGGAAACGAAAATTTTGAAAGATTTTTCTTTTCTTTTTTTTTCTTTTTTCGCAAAATAAACAGACGTGCATTTTGTCAGTATATTTTCTAAAATAAAAAGCCAGGTCTCGTTTTAGATGCAGAATACAAGAGCCTATGCCAACGACTTGAAAATTTGGGGGCGGCAACAGGAATACCATTTCATTACTTTCTTGGAGCGGCATGATTAACTTTGAGGAGGACAAAAATTTCTTTGGATTTTTTTGTGGACAGCTAAGACAGATTTGATGAAGTTTTAATCTTTCATATATTTTTTAAATTAGCCAAAATATTCGTTAATAATAATTGCATCACTCTTTGAGAATGTTACAACAACAAGTCATTCGCAAACATTATTGGTACTAATTAATAATTTATTTGCTTAAAGTGTTTATTTAATGCTTATATTCCTATTTTAATCACATCCGACAAATTACTTGCATATTCAACTTGTTAAAAAAAAAAAAAATGCATTTTTGCATTGGTGATTTGTGGTAAAATGTTCACCTGCTACACATGCGGCATGTTTCGTTTCTCGGCTGATGCACCATAACGAAAAATATGTATCCTATTTCGGAAATCGAGACTAGATGAGGTGCTTAGATTAAAAGGAAAATCATGTTTCAAGCCTATATTATGAAACACTTTCCAACACTTTCGAATACTTAACAAAACTTCACTGCTTAATAAGGTGAAAGACAATGTCGAAGTAAACAATTGGAAAAACGCATAACACGTTTGAAAACCCAATTTCTGCATTTACCATTTACAGTCGGAAAAAATACCCGAATTCTTTTGTGCAGCCCTGTATACGATCTATAAATATGTATATATACTACATAGTATGGCAAAATTTAGTTTAGTTGGGAAACTCATTCAAACAAATTCCCCTTCAGGAATTTCCGCCTATAAACGGAAATATACTAGAAGTCTTTTGTGTAGAACTGTGTATGATCTATAGAATTTATATACACCAAGTAATATTCAAAATATTGTTTAAGTCCAAAAATGCATACAACATATAAAAACGCACTTCTGTCAATTAATACTCATACACAGTAATGTGTAACCGAAGTATTTTGCGTTTCCCTGTAAATGAATGATGAATGTTATACACACAACATTCCATGGACCACAACATCTTGTATACATGTTAGTTGTATGCATCTCGTATTTTTGTTCACAACATCTTGTAGTTCACTTCAGTGATCTACATCAATCTCAATATGTTTGAAATAGTGTAACATCATTAAAATACACTGTAAACTATTTTTCCCCATAGCCTATAATTAACGAAATTCTTTTGTGTGTTCCTGTAAACGAACTACAAATGCTGCATACTCCATTTTCAATACTGAAGAAGCCATGGTAAACTTCACAAACATATGCCAATTAATGATAATGCGAGTATTTTTATGCGAGTTAGACTGCGAATAGGTAAATTGACAGATAAACCGAATTCACAAACACGTTTAATTGTGTTGGAAAGTGTAAAAAAGAGTTGAATAAAATGACACAAACTGCATGTAAATAAAATAATTAGGGCAAAAGAACTTTTTATCCGTTACTGTGTGTGGTTATCTAAGGGATATTACAAAGTGGAAATTCCTTTATTTCTGAATGTATTTTTTTACGATTCCTTAATTGATATACCTAAATTTCAGTAAAAGATAAAGTTATGAGTCTTTGTACAAGTATATTCAGTTATATACAGGGTTCGTAAATATCATGATATTTTCGAAAATATCAAAAATATCCGATATTTTGATATATATCCGATATTTTTGATACGTATCCGATATTGTCAACTTACTGCTGACACTATATACGACTATATAGTCAACTTACTAGTGATAATAAATATTTTCAAGCATAATATGAATTAGAGACTAAAACCTATTGCACTTAACATGAAAAATTATTCAAACAATATTCTAAAAATGCATTTCTCTTTTCCTTTTTTTTTTCTCACTTAGAACAAAATTGAAGATAAACTAAATGAAAACAGATATAATTTGCTTTATACACCTGTATATGTATATAAACTATAGGATTTGTATTAAGTATCAAGAAAGCTTTATATTTTACAAAGCAAAATTTTAAATACAAAATAGTTGTTTTTTTTATTGAAGAATTTTAACATAAATGTAAGCTTGTCTTATTTTTTTATTCCCTAACCTGTTGTACAGCTTAGACTTAATTAAACCGAAATCAGAAGATTCTTTTTTTATAATGCTGTATATATAAATGATTATCTAAATTTCAGTTTATCTTTCAATGACTGTTCTGAATTAATTGTCTCATAATTATTAGTTCTACATTTAAAAATAAAAGTTTCAAATATAAAGCTTAGAAAAGATGTTTGTTTTCTTCTTTGGCTAAAAAAAATCACTGCCAGAGAAAAAAGTTCTTTATCTACAGAACGGCACAGTCAATAACAGTTGAAAATTTTGTTTACACTTGTTTAGACTGAAGAAAATATTGTACATTGATATTTTGAAAATAAATATCAAATATACAAAATATTAAACATCTTGATATTTTGAAAATAAATATCAAGAATTTGAAAATATCGAAAATATCAAAAATCTTGATATTTTAAAAATAAATATCGGATACATATCAAGATATATATCATGATATATATCCATTCATCTATATCAATGAACCCTGGTTATATATTTATTAAATTGTCCTTAGTATTTTTTTCTTTTTTTTTTTCATAACAGAGAGAGAGAGAGAGATTTAAAAACAAATATGATTATCTCAGTGAAATTTCTCTCATTAAAATATTAGGGTTTTTTAAATATTTCGAATACTTCTGTAAAGCCTGAAGAAAAAATTATATTTATTTCTGTCTGTACTTAAATATGAAACAAGTACGAATAAAACATTATTTTTTCAGAAGATAAATCAATTTTGAATTAGGGCTGAAATTAGTAATCAGTTTTTTTATTATAAATTAATTTTTTTTTAAAGAATTTGCATTAGAAAAGAATACATATTTATAAATATATAGTTCAAGAAATAAAAAAGATTGAAAGCCTATTTATAAATACACTACTACTACTACTACGATTACTATTACTACTACTACTAATAATAATAATAAGAAGAAGAAGAAATAATAAGAAGAAATAATAATAATAATAATAATAATAATAATAATAATAATAATAATAATAATAATAAATAAATAAATAATTAATAATTATATTATTATTAATAATAATAATAATTAATAATAATAATAATAATAATAATAATAATAATAATAATAATAATAAAATTTAAAAGAATTTACATTTGAAAATAATATATATTTATAAATATATAGTGTTCAAGAAATAAAAAAGAATGAGTTTATTTATAAATAAAATACCACTACTACTACTACTACTACTACTACTACTACTACTAATAATAATAATAATAATAATAATAATAATAATAATAATAATAATAATAATAATTAATAATAATAATAATAATAATAAATAATAAATAAATAATTAATAATTAATAATTAATATTATTAATAATAATAATAATAATTAATAATAATAATAATAATAATAATAATAATAATAATAAAATTTAAAAGAATTTACATTTGAAAATAATATATATTTATAAATATATAGTGTTCAAGAAATAAAAAAGAATGAGTTTATTTATAAATAAAATACCACTACTACTACTACTAATAATAATAATAATAATAATAATAATAATAATAATAATAATAAAATTTCGTGTATCGGACCAAAAGAAAAACCCATCCAAATTTTTCTTAACGCTTAACAACCAACCTAAATATGACAGAGCTCCAAGGAAAGAATTTGGAGGACTTTAGGATCAATGCCAATTATTTTCTAACTTGCCTTCAGAGCGGCTCGATATGTTAGATCCTTTCATTTGTGTTACACTCGAACAAGAATTCATTTCTCTCTTCCTAGTAATCTTGTTTCTTCCTTAAAAAGATTGTGACGAGCAGAAAAGAGAATTCAATAGAAACAAGAAAACACTGAAGTATAGATTTACTATTTCAAAATTTTCTACGTTCCAGAAATAGAACCCGAATTCATGCACTTCTTTATCGAATGCACGCATGCTGCATGAAAAATTCTTCAGATATTTCAGTGAAATATATCCTGGGGGCGCACCTGCTGTCATTTGTAGGTCTTTTATTTTTACATGCCATAGCATCAAAGAATTTTTTTTTTTTCCCTTTTGTATTTTTTAAATAACGTATTGTAACAATGATAATAGGAATGTTTGGAAGGCAAAATTTATTGTTAAAAAAATTGTTATATGCCCAAAAAAGTTTTAAATTCACAGAAAGAAAAAAAAAAATCGTGAATCGCGTACAGGCTGCAGTACTGCTACAGAATGCGCAATGCAGTTACAAAATGTATAATGTGGCTAAAAACAATTGTGTTTAAATGATTGGATACATTTTTTTCCAGTATAATTTATTGAAAAAAATTAAATGATATTTCGCATAAGATTATATGTGTAGCACGTTTTTCTAGAAAAAAGAAAATAAAAAAGATCGTTGTCATCCGTTTTCACTTAATATCTTTGATGATGCATTGTTATATGTTATAATGTATCTCTGTATAATTACGCCATCTCTCTGGTGAATCATGTATGAATTAAAAAAGTGAAATTCTGGCTTCAGATTTTTTTCTTTTTCTTTTTTTTTTTTAAATCTCTTATTTTTCTGCTAATAAAATGTTAGCATGTCTCGCATTCTGAGAAAAACATCAGCAGAAATCGTTTGCCTTGTTTATGGTTTTAATATTAGAACCACGTGAAATTTTATTTAGGTTTTTAAAATTATTTTACAACAGAATTTTTATTTAAAACAATTGAACTTATTTGTTTAACCCTTTTCTCTCGGTATATATATTTAACCGTTTTTATAAGGAAACTAGCTGATCCGCCTGGCGTTGTGCCCAGGCGTGTGATACAATATTCTTAAATCAAGGTTAAATCTGTATCATTTTATATCTTTAACTCGATTTTGTCTAAAATACGTGCCTCTAAATGTGTGAGAAATTGATTAAATAAAACAACAAAAAAAAAAAACAACTGATATTTAGCGGTAAAAAGTACAAATCGGCCGAAAATTCGGTTTCGTTTTCGTTTTCGGCCCAATTCCGAATTTCGCCGAATACGAATTTTCGGCGAAAATGCTGTCGAAAATTCGACCGAAACTCGACCTATCTGCATTCCAAAAATCTCGTTTCTTCTTTCGGAAATTTTCAACATTACTCATTGATTTGAACTGTATCGGCTGAAATGAGACACTCTTTATTTATTGCTATGAACTTCAATGTTTATAATTATCAGTAATGACTGACTCAAGACGTGAGTGCAAATTATAAAGCAAGTAACTGTGAAGACGTTTTTCAAATGCTCATTAAAATCTGCAGACATTAAAATTAAATTAAGGTATTAAAATTTTTAGTTTGAAACTGCAGAAGCGTTTCGAATACTTTTAGGGAAAGTTCTAGTACAACAGATGATCATTTACAAAAATCATTATAAAATTTGTACTTAAAACATTTTTTAATTAGATGAAATTCCTATAATTAGAAAATCATTCTGGGACGTTGATTAATTTATTACATTTTACTTTAAATGAAAATAAATAGTTTTGGTCAGAGGCGCGAAGAGACAATTTGGGCTTCACGTATAAGTAATTAATAATTATGTATATTTAACCCTTTAATTCTCGCTCCCGTCAATACCACGGGTTGAGGTGTCGTTCGTTATTTCTCGTGCCCGTCATATTTCCCGGCTGAAGATTTATTTCTGGAAAAAACTTCTGAAACCAGAAAAATTTAACTGACATTTCGGTGTGAAGTCTTTGAATAAGTGTTTGGGTTTGTTTTTCGGCGCTGATTGTGATGTTGGACTTTGTATTGCATGTTTCGAAATATATCACACTCGTAAAAATTATTTATAATCAAAGTTTAATGTATATTATAATATTTCAAATATTATTTGTAAAAATTTGTTTGTTGAGGATAAATAAATATCTAAGGTGTGAAAAATAAAGGTCTTATTCGCATTAATTTGTATGGTATAAAACAAACTTTAAAACAGAGAATTCTCGCATGATGGCTTTTCCACAAATGTGAATTTCTTCTATAACATCTTTTTTTTTTGCCTTAAAAAAAAAAACTAATTGCATATTTTATATAGAAACCTTATAATTATTCAATTTCTGTAATAAAAAAAATTGGTACTTTTTTGATGGTTTTTGCAAATATTAAGCGACCGTTAAGGGGTTAATAAATACGTATAATTAATTAATAATTATGTATAATTAATAAATACGCATAATTAATTAATAATGATGTACATTTATGTATATAATGATTACTTAAAAATTTGGACATTTTCGTTTTCGTTTACGTTTTCGGCCGAAAATACGAAGATTACCGAACTTCGGTTTTGGTTTCAGTTTCGGTCTTAAAAACCTGTTTCGGTCTATCCTCAGTAAAAAGGCTCGAAATAGCTGCAACAAGAAACGCGGGGCTGGGGAGTGATATGTTTCCAACTACTGCGTAATTTTCGTACTAAAATATTCATAATTAACTGTAAATATCACTGATTTACGCGTAACTTTATTTACTTTTACGCGTATTATAACGCGTAATTGTATTTATTTATTTTATTTAATTTATTTTTTTATTTTTATCTTATCACATCAAAATCCCGAGTGATTTTTAAACTGATTATTTTACCCCTAAATCAGACTATACCTGTATCAAACTGATACTCGATCATGAGCTTAAAGTTAGAATATAGTACTAACATTTCAGAGTTATTGTATAAAATTAAGTATGTTTTTTTTAATCGAAATATGCGTAATGTTAATCCTGTGGCAAAATGCGTGGAAAAAACGAAAAGTGACCGGGGCATTTCAAATCTGCATGACACTTAAAATATGTATGACGTTTAAACACTAAAACGATATTAAAAACTTCCCAACGGTTTCAACGAAAACACTTGGCATTTCTCGAGGAATAACTAAGGATGCATTGACGAAAGCTCACCTCCCAAATCGATGAGGGATGGAGGGAAAACGGTAAATAGACATAACGTTTCTCCCCCCCCCCCCTCCCATTCCTCATTGAGTTGGAAGATGAGCCTTCATCAGTGCATCCTTAGTATCCCTTGAGAAAGGCCAAGTATTTTGGTTGAAACCGTTGAGAAGTTTTAAAGATGGTTTAATTTTTTAAACGTCATGCATATTTTAAGTGTCATGCAGATTTTAAATGTTTTGTATTGTGCACTCATTGTGCACTGTTTTAGCAATTGTATGAATAATCTGAGCTTAGCTCATTATTCATATAATAATCACAGTGTAAAGTCCAATCTTAAATATTGTTTCTATTCCTTTTTACTGGTAGAAGATTGCACCGGTGGTATTCTGGACCTTTTGTAATCGCAAGTTTCATACTTGATGACCTGATATAAAAAATAGTTTAGTCCTCCGAACGTTTCGGAATTTTAGTAGGTGACGTGAATCCGATCTGCAGACATGCTCCGAAAATATTCTATCGAAATACAAACTAGGTACTTTCCCGTAGAAAAAAAAATCATCTCCGTAAGGCGCAATGTGACCTGCGGTCGCGAATTTTTTTGGATGGGTTAAAATTCGTACTTTTAAAAACGGATTGCACCTTTTGAAGAGAAGAATGTCTGAGCTTTACATACGTATTTTTGTTAACCCATACCTCTAAACCTATGCCCTAGGGAAGCGATGCCGTATGAGAGAAACAGAAAACTGCGAAAACGACCCAATTTTGGATTTTTTTCAAAGAGTTAACATTGGTGTTTTTTCAAATTGATTAGGGTATTTAAGACGCAAAAGTACGTTTTATCAGAATAAGTCTTCCGTTTAATCTGTACTTAATAGTTAAACGACCAACTAAATAGTTTGGCCGTTGGCCATCCGAGATTAAAAAATAACAATAATAAATCCCCCAAATCGCAGCATTCGGTTATTTTTATTAGTACAGCCGTGTAAATCGGGTTTCTGAGCATGCGCGAGCGCTTTTGAGGACTCGAAATGAAACAGATAATTTTTTATGATGGTGCGTTGCGATTTTTAATTAATAACTCAGATAAATTTCAGGTGCATCGGGAGAGGTCTTGGACTACACTCACCCAAATTTTCACCCTTGTACGTGCAGTAGGTTTTGCAAGCCATCTCGGAGAGATACACAGACAGAGCGAAACTGTCTTTTATTAGTATTAATTTCTAGCTCGAGTCGAAATATATTGATTTAGTACGGATAAATGTGACACCTTATTGAGGTTTTAGCAATAATTAATTAAATTTGATTTCTAGAGTGGTATGTTGATGATATGGGGTAATGCAATTGGATCATTTTTAATTTTTTCAATGCGTTTTCTTTCTCTTTTCAGTTTTCGAAGAAGTGTTATTACAGTGGTCAATTTTTTTTTTATCTTGCCCATTTTGAGCTAACAAAAAACGGTTAAATTTGTTAATAAACTCAACCGGAGAGGAGGGGAGAGGGGAGGGACTCCATTCATATCCTTCTTATTATGGTTTGACCTTAAACAAGTTAAAAGAAACATAAAAAATTAAAAAAATCTTCAAATTGGATTGTCTGTTGGTCATCACGTTTTCATAAAGACATATTACTGACATTTTTAATGCTAATTTCGATTTTAGACTTAATTACAGCGATTGAAGATTGGTATATTTACTTTGAAAATAATCTCAGGGCTCTTTATAATCCAATCAATAAATTATTAATGTCTATTGTTATATTTTAATAATATGAAACACAGTGATGAGACATAAAAAACGCTTTGTTCCAATTTTTGAAAAAAAAAAAGGATTAAAATGAAACAGCGCTACCTACTTCAACAAAAGAAGGCACTCACTGTTTGTAAGGGTTTGTATGTGGTACCCTACAATGTAGCTACATAAAGAGTATTTTACAACGCTCTAGTGATGAGCTAAGAAAGCAAACACTTTGCACCATGGTCATGACAATTAACTCCAGGGACTAAGCTTCAATTAAAGATAATTATATTTTCTTTGCATTGAAGTTAAAAGGCTAATTGTGTTATAAGCAGAATGGGTGAAACTTTATTATATTCTCTGAAAAAAGAAGTACTCAAAAATGAGTAAATCGATGTACTTATATCGAATTGAGCATGTTGGGAAATGAACCATATGCTTTCTCAATTGTGAGCATCACATGTTATCAAACCCAAACGAATCGATAATTTTGTACTTTGTAATGGTTTATTTAATTCAAGATGGCATAAAAGATGTTGATTAATAGGTAAACAAATTAATATACGCTGGAAGTCAGGGAGATAATGTTTTATTTTTAAAAAAATAATTTAAAAGTGGAAATAATGCTCTTGTCATAAAAATGTTTGTTTAGCGTATCTTGATAATAATTTTGCTATTTTTCCTTAATAAATAATCAATTAAATGTTTCTTGTTATTAATTTTGAGCGGAAAATAAATATCAGCACATTTTTACTTTAATATGTAGTAAAGTGTCAGGAGGTGGGGGCCCCTTTGACATTTTCTTTTTCATTTAAGAGGGTCCGGGACACAAAAATCTTCAAATTTACTAAAAACACTTTATTGCATTAACATT
Organism: Maratus speciosus; assembly: GCA_963932465.1. Lineage (NCBI taxonomy): Eukaryota > Metazoa > Arthropoda > Arachnida > Araneae > Salticidae > Maratus > Maratus speciosus. Next base: position 468,815,667 of record OZ010790.1, read on the forward strand.
TTCCCTGTTTTTTCCTGCCTAATATGACGTTTAAATCATGTTTTTATCTTAATTAGAACAGGAAATGTTAAATTTATCATTTTGGTTTGTTTTCAAAATCTTTCTTTAAAGCAATGGTTGTCATGGAAATGACTTCTTGGGAAAATGCGTTTTTCTTCATGATTTTTTTTTTTCACTATTTATCATATTTAAGTTGTTATGAACCGTTAAAGATAAATGGTTCAAACTTGGAACATGTCTTTTTCAATTATTTTACTTTAATTTTGATTCAGCAAATTAAAAAAAAATATTTACTTTTGAAAATATGATTTTTTTCTTTTAAAATTACATAATTTTTTTTTCAATTTTTACTTTAAATATTTTTAATCTTTTTATTAATATTTTAAAAAATGTTGAATCAAAATTAAAACTTATATATTTCTATTTATTTAAGTGAAAAAAAATAAATCTATAAATAATTTTTCAAGATATAACGATTTTAAATTACCCCACTTTTTTAATAAATTTAAAATTTTTTTAAAAAAATATGAGAAGTTTTATCATGTGATTTCGTTTACAAATGATATGGTTAACCATCACAAAAAAGTCAAAATTTTAACTCAATAAATACAAATTATTTTAAAATGTGCCCGGACATCCTTAACTTATTTCAGTTTTGAAAGTGTTTTATTAAATGTTTTTTAGTCCATGTTTTTACATTATTTTGGTTTCGAAAGTGTTACTAGTCGGCCACCTTGTTTTACTTTATATTTCTGTGACAACGGTATTGTTTTCAAGCACTGATTTTAAATTATTTTTAAATTCTGTGCATAATTTGACATCTGCATTAATTTAATATTTACAGAAGGATTAATTAATTACATAAAATAAAAAAAAAACGTTAACAGATGATGAGAAAATGGTAACACACTTACTTTCAAAGTTTATTTGAATACATACATGGGATCAAAAATGAGTCCATAAACACTTCATGTTTGAATACATCCATAAGATAAAAAATGAGTATATAGCCGTTCACATTTGCACACATCCATGGCATCAAAAATAAACACACGTGTTTCTCACTTCTGAGTACATTTGGATCGAAGCTATTTTGAGTATGTGACGTATTTAAAACTGAGCAATTTTTACTCAATTCTTAAAACCCATTTTTTTCATTGTAGATTTTGTCCTTGTTCTAAGGCATTCCAACACTCCAAACTATTTTTTTTAAACTATTAAATTTGAAGTTATAGATATGCCATGCTAATAACATTTGTATTATTTTTTTAATTTAAACATTCAAATTATTATTTTCCCTATGTTCATACTATTCCATAATGCAGTTCATTACGGTGTTTCTTAAAATAAAATTAAAACATTCATGTTAGACTTATTAAGCCTTTCGAGTCGGATTTTTTTTCAATTTTGGGAACAAAATTACTTGTATGTTAATAACGTTAATCGTAGCTATCCAAATAGATTTACTGAAGTTTAAAGAATATCTATCTCATTGTCTGAAATCTAATGAATGCAGCTATTTTGAGTACTACTCAATTCATATTCGTATGACAATGGACTAAGGAAGAGTTTTTGGAGACGTTTGGAAAATATCGTATTACAACAGTTTTTAACATACAGTGTGTCCACGTATAACCTAACCGACCTTTATTTTCACAATCGTTGGTCCTAGATGCATTCTTCTAATTACAAAAATGGTTTAAATAAGTTAAAGAATTATTTTTAAAGCGATTTGGGTGAAGAAAAATATTTATTAAAAAATTACGAAATTTAAATTTTTATACGGTCCCCCGGTCCTATAAGTGATATTTAGTAAAAAATTACTGTGACACTAACAAGAAGACAGAAAAAGTCCCATTCATCTGACATTAAAATTGACTGAGTTATGAAACTTTGAAATGCATGACTTATATCACTTTTTTGCATATCAAAACAGATGATTTCGACCATGCTTTCAGGGGTCGTATATAAAGTACTTTAACTTATTTCAAGTATCTGCGCTTTGAAAGAAATCGTACAACTATTACGATTAAGTTAACATTTATTAGTTACATTTCAGATTAGTTAAAATAATTGTATTTTAACATATGTTGTATTTTGTAAGGATTTGAGGGTATGACTTCTTTTAACAAAAATTATGTTATTTTCATAAAGTTATATTTAACTTGCAACGATCGTCTTTCAAGTTTAAAACTTGTACTCGAACTTTAACTGACTTTCAAATGTCCGATCGAAGTTAAATTTTACATACTGACTTAAATCCGATTATAATGCAACATTATTATGATTTTCGACGCTTAGGATCTAATACATACTTATATTAGAGGATAACATAAAAAAAAATTCGGATAGATTACCGTTAACAAATTTAAGAAACGGTTTTAGATTAGATAACATAAACCTGCGATGGTTGTGTTTTTTAACTTTTGTAATTACGTTTTATGTATTTTTTAACACTAAATAAACAAATTTCCATCACTTTTAACCCTCATGTCAGGCTTTTTCGCAAATCGTAAATTTAAAGGTTAAAAAATAGCGAAAAATCTGATACTAAAAAGTAGATGTTAGACTTTTTTTATTCAGTTTAAAATTATGTAATTCAATTATTTATTCAATTTTTGACTTATACTAGATTTCTTACACCTAAACAGCTCAGGGGGTCCGATGAGGTTGGGAGGAGAGGGGGGATCAATTTTAATTTTGAGCTTTTTAACTTTGAAATTTGCGATTTGAGAAAAATCCTGACGTGATGGTTTAAAATGAAGGTCATTTTCGGATTCAGCGCTAAAAAATACATGTGAATCAATTTTCAAAAGCAAAGAAACGTGGCACAACCCAAAATTTGAAAGACGGTGTAATCTAACAGCATTTTAAAATATGTATAATTTTTGTAAAAAATTGAGGTTGTTGTTTTTCATCCTTTTATTTAACAAAAACTCTGTTATTTTTATTTTCTTATATATTCAGTGCAAACTGTATATTTTGCAGTAATATGTCAGAATGATTAAAGATTTCAAAGTTATATTGCAATACTAATTTTACTCTCAACCATTTCTTTAATATATCTGACGATAATTATATTTCTACTAAATTTGCTAATGACCCTTAATTTGTAGCCAAAAATATGCTCCAACTTTAAACATCTATTACTCGGTCAATTTTAATCGTAGAATAACGGGACTTTTTTTTACCTTACTTGTCAGTGTAACAGGAAAATTTTACTAAATATAACTTATAGGACCGGGGGATCGTATAAAAATTTAAATTCTGTAATTCTTCACTAAATTGTTTTTTCGATTCAAACTTTTTTTAAATCTTAACTCTGCACCTAATTTTGACCACTTTTGTAATTGAAAGTATGCATCTAGGACCAACGGTAAAATGAAGGTCGATCAGGTTATACGTGGACACACTGTATATTACAAATTTCTAACATTTTTTTTTTTTGCGTTTTGCGTTGCGAAAAAAAATGAAGTACTCAACAATGAGTAAATCGATGTACTCATATTGAACTAAGTATGTTTGGATCAAAAATGAGCTTATGCTTTCTCAATTGTAATAAATCACATGTTATCAATCCCAAACAAAACGATAATTTTGTAAGCTGTAATGGATTTTTTTTATTTGTGGCGGCATAAAAGATGTTTATTAATGTAAATATTAAATCATGCACAGTATTTTAAAATAAGCTTGCAAATAAAGCTCTTGTCATAAAAATATTCGATTTGGGTATCATGCTAATATTTTTACTATTTTTCTTAATAAGTAATCAATTAAGCATTTCATGTTAATAATTTTGGACGGGAAATAAATGTGAGTAAATTTTTACTTTAACCCTTTATCTACTAACGGTATTTATAAGTACCACTCACTTTAAACTTTGTTATTTTAGCGAGGAAGGAGGGTACCTTTGAAACAGTTGATGTGTTTTGTGCCGACATTTTGTAAAGATTGTCAAGCTGTTTTTTTTTAATTGCTGCATACACAGTACAAGATAAGTGTTGTATTTTTTTATGTGTTCATTATGCTCTTGGAGTACAATCTGACAAGCTATTTTAGGTGAATGGTGTATGTATTTGATTTGACAGTTGAATTGCTCGGTGGTACTTATAAGAACCGTCAGTACACTTCGTGTTTTTGAACCGTCAGTACACTTCGTGTTTTTGAGAAAAACTTCTTGTTTACTTTTCGTCTGTGTAGTTATCCATCGTTTTTATCTGCTTTAAAATGTAATTACTAAAATGTAGTGTAGTAATAATTTTCCTAGTATTTATTTTCTGTTTCATTATTATTTTTCATAGGAAATCGAAAAAGTTGTGGCACCGGGTCTTTTTTGCTATGATAGAAATGGCATATGTAAATTCATATGTTGAATATGTGGAGATGCGAGAGAACATGTTGTCACTGAAATATAGACGTCGCATAACTAAAGGATGCTAACAAGATCAAAACCTAAAAAAAAAAAAAAAAAAAAAAAAAAAAAAAAAAAAAAAAAAAGTTTTTTTTTTACCCTTTCAGGCGCAAAGCATTTTCAGTGCTAAAGTGTTGAAATAAATGAATGGCACCGGAATTTGCCGAAAAATTTATTTGTAAATATGAAAAAGGCTATACTTTGCATACTTATCAAATCGAAAATATTTTACCCCAATTCTGGTGCCATTTGAAATACCTTGTGGGTTTTCTGTTACGATATTTTAGTCATAGTGTAGTGCGATACTTTAAAGTACCACTTTAATTAATTACCTCTAATTAATTAAATTTTTTCACAGGTGTGTATTTTTTTATGTTTATCCTTTAATTTTCATTGTAGTAACTGAAATAAAAAAATACATTAAAAAATTTTTAGTAGATAAAGGGTTAATTTGTAGCTTCAAGGGGGCAGTACATAACGATTCATATTTGAAAACAAACATGGAATCAAAAATGAGTACATGTGTTTCTCAATTTTGAGTACATTTGGATCGGAGCTATTTTGAGCATGTGACGTATTTAAAATTGAGTACTTTTTACTCAATTTAGAGTACATTTCGATCGAAGCTATTTTGAGTATGTGACGTGATTAAAATTGAGTACTTTTTACTCAATTTTGAGTATCCATTTTTGTCAGTGAGCAGTAATTGTTAAGACAAAATAATACTCGAGGAAAACACGTGTACTATTAATAGTACACATGTCCCGAAAGGGTTAAATTTCACTTTTTTAGTCAAGGACATAGAATTTCCCTTTTTCTGAGAATCACTCGTATTCTATGTTATGTTGTACTGTTGTGTTACTCTATTTCGTGAAACATTTTATGTTTCAAACTTAAATTATTATACTGGCGTTATCACATATCAGTTTCTACTAGATTGTAGCAGAAAAGTTTTGACTGAAGATCTTCTTCGCAATAATTGGAATCGCCCATGCGAATTATTAACTAGTCGTTGGGGGCCACAATAATATACTTACCCATGATGGATATGTATAATATAAAATATGAAAGTAAATATGTATAAACTACTTATAAAAGACATTGCAATTCCAAAATAAAATTTAAACGTATTTTTTGTCAATTTGTTCGGTAGATAGAGTATTTAAAATCGTGGCTTGATAACGTCATAAACTTTAAATGTTCTATTACTGAATTGCGTAAAAGAAACACCCTTATAACTCCTAAAATGATAATCATATTAACTAACAGTTTACTGCGACAAATTAAGCGTCTCATTTTCAAATAAAATATATCTTTGAATTGACATTTGAATGAAATACAGTGTCATGAAAAATAGAAGAGTGTAGAAAATAGGATTACAAATATCTCGGCAACTAATTACCCGATCAAAATCATTCTTTATGTAAAATTTATTTATTTTTATTCTATTTTATAGTCACTCTTTAAAATAAACGATTTCAAAAATTGTTATATACTTTTTATCAGAACGAATAATTTGAAAGTCCGAAAAAAATAGTTCCGAATAATCGAGGTTACTGAAAGCCAATAGGCTTCTTCTCATTATTACATACTAAGTACACACCAAATTTTAAGTCTCTATCTCAATTTGTTCGGGAGATAGACCGTTTACAGACACACAGACAGACGGACGGCAATTTCTTTTTATATAAATATGTTTTTCGGAATCTCCAGTGTCTGAAACGTGTAAATGCGTCAATTTTTTTCCCGATTTTTAAAACGATTACAAGACTCACCCTGTACTACGTACGATGGGTAAGTAATAGTGTATTGTCAATTTGTATGGCGCAGAAACTGATAATGCTCTGTTCAAGGAAATATAGATTCTAGCTCTAGAATTCTTTGACAAGGAGTGAACATACCAATTTTACACATCCTAATAATGATAATCTACACACTGCATAATTACCGCAAAAGTTGAATTTTATGCTTTTGTTGACGTTGAATCTGAAAATGAAGTCAGCTTTCCTCCATTATACATCGCATTTTTGTTATACAATTTTGAGCTTAGGGGGCTGTCTCTATCTTCGAAATGAAACAAACTTCGAAATTTTTAATAAGATCACCCAATTTTGACATTATATTTGAATTATTCGGTATATTTTACTTTGAAATACAAAATGAGACGTTATTTGGTACAGTAATGTAGGAATTATATAAATGGGAAATTTGGAACTCCAAAGTTAAATTCCTTTTTAATACTGCAAAACAAACTGCGGTGCGGGTTGTATTCTACGCATAATTCAAAAACTAATTATCGGAATCAGCTGTAATTGGACATATATGTCATATAGCACCACAAGCCAAAGGTATAGAAGCAGAATTAAGTATGGCAGACCAAGATTCTATAAGACTTGAAGCGCCGTGGTAATTAGTTCAGTTTGTTTAGGGGTAAGAAGTTTTAGAAGGAAGCTAACTTCATCATATCAGGCACTTAGATGCCTATCTTTTAACAAGAAAACACCAAATTATAGCCTATGTAATAAATACACAACGAACAGGGTTACTTAAATTAAACTTTTACGCCTTTCAAGACAATGTAAAACATTGTGTTAGCCGTCATGTCACGAAATTTAGATAACAGACACTGGCAACTCATATTATGAAAGTTTTTTTAAAAAAAGAAATGTATACAAGTCGCCTGAAGAACACATTTTATAAATCGTGAAATGTCATTTGCATAAATGAATAGTCTATGTAGATAACGAATACGATAAAAGAGTAAGGTTTGTACTCCATACCCTGAAGGTGAACTTCACTATTTATAATTTCTCGTCTTCAAAAGACAAATCTTATTTCAGTAAATTTTTGTCTTCCAGAATGAAGAGAATGCCGCTATTATATTTAAATCACTTCGCTTTGGAGGAAAAAATATCACAACATCTTTTTCACGAGATTTCTTTTTAGAAAATCTTGATAACATATAGTATGAAAATTTTGTTGTGTAAATTTCATGTTATTACGGTACATAGAACCGTTAGTACAAACAGTCTTCTGAGATGGGGATATTTAATAATCCTATAAATAAATCGAATGCTCTTAAAATGTGTCAAGTAAAACGCAACCTTCGAATTTTATGAAAAGGTATGCATGATTATACTTTTAGAAGCAATTAATTGAAAAATATCTTCATCAAGTAAACAAAGTATGCATCAAAGGCATATTACGTTTGTTGGTGAGTGCATGTTTTTTTCTTCATATATTTCTCATTTACTGATATTAAGGTGGCTACTGTTGTATTTGTGATATGTACACGTGCGACCTTTGCTTTTCCCCCCCTATTATTTCAGATTTTGAACTATAGAAGACTTTCAAACAGTTACATGAATTGTATTTATTTGTGCATTTGTACATTGCACAAAACATTCATATTCGTCATAGCTCGAAGCTCCTATTGTACCTAACTTTAAAAAAAGGAGGAAAATCTGTATATTTCACAACAAGATAACATTATTCTACTGCATAAAGGATTATTTTCGTAATGCAAAACTGCAAATGAAATATTCAAGCATTTTAGAATGAAAACTTATTACGGATAAAATGCAGAATGAATAAAATATAAATTTTATTCAAGCAGGTACACCTTGAAATTTTCTTTTTTCGGATACCAATAAATCATAAAATAGTTTAGAATCGAGAGTAATTTGAAACACAAAATAATAAATTTATTCGACTTCAGTTTGTATTCGGAGATGCGAAAATAAATAGAAAATCGATACTTTTGTCTGATTTTTCTCAATTCTGCTTAGTTTTTGTAGTTTCTTCCGCAGAAATGAAATATCGTTGCTTTTCTTGTATCATAAATGTATCTTTTGGTGTCTTGCTAGGAGCGACAAAGAATTTAGTAGACTGAAAAAAGACATGGCACTTTCATTAATTCTATAAATAAGAGTGGAAAGTTTTGTTCTGCAATTATGTGTACGGAAGTTTTATCTCTTTTTCAACATATTATTTTCAAAAATCATTAGATTACCTATATTTTATAAGACTGGAGAGGAAATTTCTCTATTTTTTACCTAATACTAATAAATCATAAAATATTTTAGAGTGATTTGAAATATTAAATAATAAATTTAATAAGCTTTTGTTTGTATTCTACGATTGGGAAAAAAATATAAATATCGTTGCTTTTCTTGTATCGTAAATGTATCTTTTGTTGTCTTGCAAGGAGTGACAAAGAATTTATAAAACTGAAAAAAAAAATGGCAGTTTCATTAGTTTTATAAATAAGAGTGGAAAGTTTTGTTCTGCAATTATGTGTACGGAAGTTTTATCTTTCGTTCAACATATTATTTTCGATCCGGAGAGAAAACTTTTCTATTTTTTATCCAATATTAATAAATCATAAAATATTTTAGCCTTGAGAGTAGTTTGAAATATCAAATAATAAATTTAATAGGCTTCTATTTGTATTCTGCGGCAGGAAAACAAATATAAATATCATTGTTTTTCTTTTACCATAAACGTATCTTTTGCTGTCTTGCAAGGAGCGACAAAGAATTTAGAAGACTGAAAAAAAAAAAAAAAAACACAGCAGTTTCATTAATTCTATAAATAAGAGTGGGAAGTTTTGTTCTGCAATTATGTGTACGGAAGTTTTATCTTTTGTTCAACATATTATTTTCAAAAACCATTAGATTACCTATATTTTTTTAAGACTGGAAAGGAACCTTTTCTGTTTTTTAGCCAATACTAATAAATCATAAATTATTTTAGTCTTGAGGGTAATTTGAAATACAAATTAATAAATTTAATCGGCTTCTGTTTGCATTCTGCGATTGGAAAACAAATATAGCGGGTGAGAAATTATTCCGTTTTGGGCGCAAAAATTTATTTTTTATTTTACTACACAAAACTATAAGTTTTGTGAGGAGTTTCTAACAAATTTAATGCGTGGGTGAAACAAGAGTACTTTTAGTAAAACTAGAAATAAGATTAGAAATATTTTCTTTTCCATTTGCTCACGAAAATTTTATCTTTTCTTAAATTTTACTTTTAAAATTCGTTCAATTTTATTTATCCTTTAATACCAGTACGGGGATTTTCTCGAAGTAAAAGGATATTTATTTTGATGTTAATTAGATTGAACTTATCCTTTAATACCGGTAGGGGATTTTTCCCGAATTAAAAGGATGTCTTTTTTAAAACATTCTAGTGAAAGAACATATAAAATTTTATTTTAAATTAACATTTTATAATTTTTATTGGCATCGATGACAACCCGAAAGAATTTGAATCAACTGCGCTACTGTTGTACGCTTTTATTGGTTATTTCTTAATATATATGTATATATATATATATATATATATATATATATCAGTGGCGTGGCGTGAAAATTTTCGGTGGTCATCGCAATTATTTAAGTTTGTGGTGAAAAATTATTAACTCTAAAATTCAATGGTTGAATGTTCAAAAAAGAAACTTTAAATCTTACCTTCACTTATACATGAACTCCAAATGTTCTGCTAAAATTGGATCGTAGAGTTTTAAAAGCTTATTAAGAGTTTTAAAATATTGTTTGGTCATCGCCGCATCCAGCGATGACCGGACGCCACGCCACTGATATATATATAATAGTACAAAGCACCTTTTGTATTTATCTTACAGATTAATATAATCTTCAGTTTTCATATAAAGATAAAATTACTTTTGCGCATAAATAATTATTTGCAATTCATTCTTTGAAGCAAATCTGAAAATAATATATCCAAGTATTTCGAAAATTAAAAGCATTTTTTTTCTAAGTACTTTCTAGTGAAAGGAAATAACCCACGGAAGGAATTGCACCCTTTTATTGGGTATTTCTTTTATTTATTTATTTATATAGTACAAAGCACTTTTTGTATCTAACAGATGAATATAATCTTTACTTTTCGTAAAACAAATAGCATTACTCTTGCGCATAAATTATTATTTTCAATTCCTTTCCTCATGTAAAATTGCAATTAACATATGCATGTATATCCAAAACTTAAAGGATGTCTTTTCTAAAAAAATTCTAGTACAAAATTTCTTTCTAAATTAACACTTTTATATTTTTCATTTGTAAGTAGCATACACACACAAAAAAAAAAAATTGGCATCAACTGCACCACTGTTGCAGGCTTTTATTGGTTATTTCTTAAAAAAAAAAATATTATAGAACAAGGCATCTTTTGTATCTATCTCACAGTTAAATATAATCTTTATTTTCGTAAAAAGATAACATTACTCTTGAGCATAAATTATTATTTCCAATTCATTCCCTGTTGCAAAATTGCATATGACATATCCAAGTATTTCTAAAACTAAAAGGATGTATTTTCTAAAACATTTCTAGTACAAAATTTCATTCTAAATTAACATTCTTCATTTGTTGGTAGCATACATACACACACACACACACACACACAAAAAAAAAAAAAAAAAAAAAAAGCATCAACTGCACGACTGTTGCATGCTTTTATTGGTTATTTCTTTAAAAAATATATATCATAGTACAAAGCACCTTATGTATCTATCTCACAGTTAAATATAATCTTTATTTTCGTAAAAAGATAACATTACTCTTGCGCATAAATTATTATTTTCTATTCATTCCCTGATGCAAAACCGCATATGACATGTCCAAGTATTTCCAAAACTGAAAGGATGTCTTTTCTAAAACTTTTCTAGAGAAAGATAATACAAATTTTGTTTTAAATTAACATTTTTACATTTTTTATTTGTAGGTAGCATACACCGAAAGAAATTTGCATCAATTTGCACTACTGTTGTATGCCTTTATTTCTTATTTCTTTTTAAAAAAATTATCATAGTATAAAGCACCTTTTATATCTATCTTACAGATAAATACAATCTTTACTTTTCGTAAAAACATAACGCTACTCTTGCGCATAAATTATTTCTTTCAACTCATTCCCTGATGCAAAGCTGTAGATAATATATTCAATATATAATTTTTCAATTACAGTAAACTCTGTCTAAGGCGGAAGCGATCGGGACCAAGAAAATTTTCCGCAGTAGACAATATTCCGCCTTAGGCAAATTTTACTCTATGTCTATGGATTCACAAGGGCTTGAAAATCTTTCCGAGTTAGACAGATTTCCGTCTTACACAGAGTCCGCCTTACAGAGAGTTTACTGTATATAATTTTTCAATGAAAAGCTGTATACATGAAAAGTATGAATAAAGGATGAATAAAGTTTCATATGAAAAGAAGTGCTTTACAAATTTCTTTTTTTCTTTTAATATTTATAAGTCATAAAATTGTTTAGTATCGAGAGTGGATTGAAACCCAAAATAATGAATTTATTTGACTTTAGTTTATATTCTATGAAGAAAAGACGAAAAGGAAATTGATGCTTTTATCTTTTCAAGTTTCTGCTTATATTTGTAGGTTCTACACGTGAAAAATCATGTCTTTTCTTTTCTACAACATATATCTTTCGGAATTTTATAAGAATAAAAGAAACCATCATAGCTTCATTAATCCTAGAGATAAGAGTGGGAATTTTTGTTTTGCAATCCCTTACATGTTTTAGGTTTTGTTAAAATTTTATTTTTTAAATTCTTTAGATTACTTATCCTTTTAAAACTGCACTATAAAAAAAATAATTAACGTTACTCCATAAAATTGGTGTCAACATGCTGCCTCCAATTTAATGGGGTAATTTAACTTATAAAATGGTGTAATTTAAACTGATATAACTGGCGCAATATTACACATTAATGTAACGTATTCTATGAGGGGAAGACAAAAAGAAATTTGATGCTTTTATCATTTCTCGTTTCTTCTTATATTTGTAGGTTGTCTATACACATGAAAAATCGTTTCTTTTCTTGTCTACAACATGTATCTTTCGGAATCTTATAAGACTAATAGAAACCATCATAGCTTCATTAATCCTAGAGATAAGAGTGGGAATTGTTGTTTCGCAATCCCGTATAAGTTTTACTTTTTGCCGAAATTTCATTTTCTAAATTCATTAGCTTACATATTTTTAAAAAACTGCACTATTAAAAAATTATGTAACGTTACTCCATAAAATTGGTGGCAACATGCTGCCTCCAATTTTATGGGGTAATTTAACTTATAAAATGATGTAATTTAAACTCATATAACTGGTGTAATATTACACATTAATATAACGTAACACCAGTTATATCCGTTAAACAATCGATTACTCAATATCGATATCGATTACTCAATAAAATGGAGGCAACAAGACTGCCACCAATTTTATGGAGTAAAGTTACATAATTGTTTACAGTGTAGTGAAAAAAGTTTCATGTTTTAAAAGCCTAATAAATTACAAAAAAAAAAAAAAAAAAAAAAAAAAATGTAGTATTGAGAGTAATTTGAAATGAAAAACAACAAATTTATTTGGATTTTATATGTATTCTGGAAAGCGAAAATAAATAGAATATTAATACTCTAGTCTTTTCTGGTTCCTGCTAGTTTTTGTAGTTTTTTCCATACAAATGAAAAATCGTCCCTTTTCTTGTCTCCTACATGTATCTTTCAGAATCTTGTAAGACCAAAAGAAATCATCATAGATCCATTAATCTTAGAGATAAGAGTAAGAATTTTTGTTTTGTAATCCCGTACAAGTTTCACTTTTTGTTAAAATTTTATTTTCAAAATTCATTAGATTGCTTATCTTTTTAAATCTGGTGAGAAAAGTTTTTAATTTTTTAAATTTCTAATAAATCATACAACATTTTAGTATTCAGAGGAATTTGAAATATAAAATAATAAACTTATTCGAATTGCAGTTGTAATCTGGAATGCGAAAACAAACAGAAATTCGATACTTTTGTCTGTTCTGGTTTCTGCAAGTTTTTGTAGTTTCTTCCATACAAATGAAAAAACATTCCTTTTCTTGTCTCTTACATGTATCTTTCGTAATCTTGTAAAACCAAAAGAAACCATCATAGCTTCATTAATCCTCGAGATAAGAGTGGGAATTTTTATTTGGTAATCCCGTACAAGTATTACTTGTTGTTAAAATTTTATTTTCAAAATTCATTAGATTGCCTATCTTTTTAAAACTGGCAAGGGAAGTTATTTATTTTTTCTATTTCTAATACATCATAAAACCTTTTAGTATTCAGAGTAATTGGAAATATAAAATAATAAACTTATTCCAATTGTAGTTGTAATCTGAAATGCGAAAACAAACAGAAATTCGATACTTTTGTCTGTTCTGGTTTTTGCAAGTTTTTGTAGTTTCTTCCATACAAATGAAAAAACATTCCTTTTCTTGTCTCCAACATGTATCGTTCTGAATCTTATAAGGAAAGAAGAAACCATCATAGTTTCATTAATCTTATACATAAGAGGGAGAATTTTTGTTTTGCAATCTCGTACAAGTACTTTTTGTTAAAATTTTATTTTCAAAATTCATTAGCTTGTTTATATCCTTTTAAAAAATTAAATAATTTGAAATGTAAAATAATAAATTTATTCGGACTTTATTCTGGAAAGCGAAAACAAATAGAATATTGATACTCTATTTTTTTCTGGCTCTTGCTAGTTTTTGTAGTTCCTTCCATACAAGTGAAAAAGCGTTCCTTTTCTTGTCTCTTACATGTATCTTTCGTAATCTTGTAAAACCAAAAGAAACCATCATAGCTTCATTAATCCTCGAGATAAGAGTGGGAATTTTTATTTGGTAATCCCGTACAAGTATTACTTGTTGTTAAAATTTTATTTTCAAAATTCATTAGATTGCCTATCTTTTTAAAACTGGCAAGGAAAGTTATTTATTTTTTCAATTTCTAATAAATCATAAAAACTTTTAGTATTCAGAGTAATTTGAAATATAAAATAATAAACTTATTCCAATTATAGTTGTAATCTGAAATGCGAAAACAAACAGAAATTCGATACTTTTTCTGTTCTGTTTGTTTCCGATATTCGTCTGTTCTGGTTTCTGCAAGTTTTTGTAGTTTCTTCCATACAAATGAAAAAAACATTCCTTTTCTTGTCTCCAACATGTATCGTTCTGAATCTTATAAGGACAGAAGAAACCATCATAGTTTCATTAATCTTACACATAAGAGGGAGAATATTTGTTTTGCAATCTCGTACAAGTACTTTTTGTTAAAATTTTATTTTCAAAATTCATTAGCTTGTTTATATCCTTTTAAAAAATTTAAATAATTTGAAATGTAAAATAACAAATTTATTCGGACTTTATTCTGGAAAGCGAAAACAAATAGAATATTGATACTCTATTTTTTTCTGGCTCTTGCTAGTTTTTGTAGTTCCTTCCATACAAATGAAATAGCGTTCCTTTTCTTGTCTCTTACATGTATCTTTCGTAATCTTGTAAGACCAAAAGAAACCATCATAGCTTCATTAATCCTCGAGATAAGCGTGGGAATTTTTATTTGGTAATCCCGTACAACTATTACTTGTTGTTAAAATTTTATTTTCAAAATTCATTAGATTGCCTATCTTTTTAAAACTGGCAAGGAAAGTTATTTATTTTTTCAATTTCTAATAAATCATAAAACCTTTTAGTATTCAGAGTAATTTGAAATATAAAATAATAAACTTATTCCAATTGTAGTTGTAATCTGAAATGCGAAAACAAACAGAAATTCGATACTTTTGTCTGTTCTGGTTTCTGCAAGTTTTTGTAGTTTCTTCCATACAAATGAAAAAACATTCCTTTTCTTGTCTCCAACATGTATCGTTCTGAATCTTATAAGGACAGAAGAAACCATCATAGTTTCATTAATCTTACACATAAGAGGGAGAATTTTTGTTTTGCAATCTCGTACAAGTACTGTTTGTTAAAATTTTATTTTCAAAATTCATTAGCTTGTTTATATCCTTTTAAAAAATTTAAATAATTTGAAATGTAAAATAACAAATTTATTCGGACTTTATTCTGGAAAGCGAAAACAAATAGAACATTGATACTCTATTTTTTTCTGGCTCTTGCTAGTTTTTTGTAGTTCCTTCCATACAAATGAAAAAGCGTTCCTTTTCTTGTCTCTTACATGTATCTTTCGTAATCTTGTAAGACCAAAAGAAACCATCATAGCTTCATTAATCCTCGAGATAAGAGTGGGAATTTTTATTTGGTAATCCCGTACAAGTATTACTTGTTGTTAAAATTTTATTTTCAAAATTCATTAGATTGCCTATCTTTTTAAAACTGGCAAAGAAAGTTATTTATTTTTTCAATTTCTAATAAATCATAAAACCTTTTAGTATTCAGAGTAATTTGAAATATAAAATAATAAACTTATTCCAATTGTAGTTGTAATCTGAAATGCGAAAACAAACAGAAATTAGATGCTTTTGTCTGTTCTGGTTTCTGCAAGTTTTTGTAGTTTCTTCCATGCAAATGAAAAAAACATTCCTTTTCTTGTCTCCAACATGTATCTTTCTGAATCTTATAAGGCCAGAAGAAACCACCATAGTTTTATTAATCTTAGAGATTAGAGTGGGAATTTTTGTTTTGCAATCTCGTACACGTTTTACTTTTTTTTTTTTTTTTTTTCAAAATTCATTCGCTTGTTTATATCCTTTTAAAAATGGCGAGTAATGTTTTCTATTTTTCTAATTTTAATAAATCATAAAATATTTATTGAGAGTAATTTGAAATATAAAATAATAAATTTATGCCGATTTTATTTGTATTCCTGAATGTGGAAACAAATAGGAATCCGATACTTTTGGCTTTTCTGGTTTCTACTAAGTTTTTGAATTTTCTTCCATTCAAATGGAAAATCGTTTCTTTCCTTGTCTTCGACATGTACATTTCGGAATCCCATAAGACTAAAAGAAACCGTCATAGCTTCTTTAAGCCAATAAATACTAGTGGGAATTCTTGCTTTTCAATCTCGTACAAAGGTCTTACTTTTAGTTAAAATTTTATTTTCAAAATTCATTAGATTACTTTATCCTTTTAAAACTGACGACGAAATATTTTTATTTTCTAAAATTCTAATAAATCATAAAATTTTTAGTATTGAGAGCAATTTGAAAAATAAGATAATAAATTTATTCGGATTTTATTTGCAATTCTGGAATGAGAAAACAAATAGAAAATCGATACTTTTGTCTTTTCTGGTTTCTGCATAGTTTTTGCAGTTTGTTCTAAACAAAAGAAAAATCGTTCCTTTTCTTGTCTCCTACATGTATTTTTCGGTATCTTAGAAGAACAAAAAAAAAACATCATAGCTTCATTAATACTACAGATAAAAGTGGAATTTATTATTTTTTTGCAATCCCGGACAAATTTGACTTTTTGTTAAAATTTTATTTTCAAAATTCATTAGATTAAGTATACTTTTAAAACTGGTAAGGTATATTTATTTTTTTTTTCACATTCTAATAAGACATAAAATATTTTAGTATTGTTAGTAATTTAAATAAATAAAAAAAAATTTTTTGGATTTTGTTTGTATTCTGGAATGCGAAAACAAATAGGAAACTGATACTTTTGTCTTTTCTGGTTTCTACTTATTTTTTGTAGTTTCTTCTGTACATATGAGAAATCGTTTCTTTTCTTGTCCCCTACATGCACCTTTCGGAATCTTTTAAGACCAAAAGAAACCATTATAACTTCATTAATCCTAGAAATGATAGTGGGGTTTTTTTTCCTTACAATACCTTTATATGTTTCACTTTTTGTGAAAAATTTATTTTAGGAATTCATTAGATTACTTATATATTCTTTTAAAACTTGTGAAAAAAGTTTTTTATTTTTCCAAATATTAATAAATCTTAAAATATTTTAGTATTGAGAATAAATTTAAATTTAATATCATAAATTTATTCGGTTTTTATTTGTGTTCTGGAATGTGAAAACAAATAGAAAACCGATGCTTTTTTCTTTTCTGGTTTCTGCTACTTTTCCTAGTTTCATCCGTACAAATGAAAAATCATTCCTTTTCTTGCTTACATGCAACTTTCTTAATCTTATAAGGCCAGAAGAAACCATCATAGCTTTATTAATCTTAGAGATAAGAGTGGAAATTTTTGTTTTGCAATCCCGTATAAGTTTTACTTTTTGTTAACATTTTATTTTCAAAATTCATTAGATTGTTTATATCCTTTTAAAACTGGCGAGGAAGGTTTTCTATTTTTTGTAATTTAAATAAATCCTAAATCATTTTAGTATTCAGAGTAATTTGAAATATAAAATAATAAAATTATTCGGTTTTTATTTGTATTCTGGAATGCGAAAACAAACAGAAATTCGGTACTTTTGTCTGTTCTGGTTACTGCAAGTTTTTGCAGTTTCTTCCATACAAATAAAAAAATCATTCCTTTTCTTGTCTCCAACATGTATCTTTCTGAATTTTATAAGGCCAGAAGAAACCATCATAGCTTTATTAACCTTAGAGATAAGAGAGGGAATTTTTGTTTTGCAATCTCGTACAAGTTTTACCTTTTGTTAAAATTTTATTTTCAAAATTCATTAGCATTTTTATATCCTATTAAAATTGTGGGGGGAAGTTTTCTATTTTTTCTAACTTTAATAAATCATAAAAGAGTTTAGTATTGAGAGTAATTTGAAATGCAAAATAATAAATTTCTTCAGATTTTATTTGTATTCCGGAATGCGGAAATAAATAGAAAATACAAACTTTTGTCTTTTCTGGTTTCTGCTAAGTTTTTGAAGTTTAACCGACACTTTTGTCTTTTCTGGTTTCTGCTAAGTTTTTGAAGTTTCTTTAATCATAGAGATAAGAGTGGGAATTTTTGTTTTGCAATCCAGTAAAAGTTTCACTTTTTGTTAAAATTTTACTTTCAAAATTCATTAGATTGCTTATATCCTTTTAAAATTGGGGAGGAAATATTTTATTTTTTTAAATTCTAATAAATCATAAAACATTTTAATATTCAGAGTCATCTGAAACATAAAATAATAAACTTATTCGGATTGAAGTTGTAATCTGGAATGCGAAAACAAAATAGAAATTCGATACTTTTAACTTTCCTGGTCCCTGTTAATTTTTTGAAGTTTCTTCCATTCTAATGAAAAATCTTTCTTTTCCTTGTCTCCTAATGTATCTTTCGGAATCTTCGAAGACCAAAAGAAACTGCCATAGTTTCATTAATCCGAGAAATAATGGTGGGAATTTTTGGTTTGCAATCTCGTACAAAAGTTTTACTTTTAGTTAAAATTTTATTTTCAAAATTAATTAGTTTACATTATACTTTCAAAACTGACGAGGAAAGATTTTTATTTTTTCAAATTCTAATAAATCATAAAAAAAAAATTTAGTGTTGGGAATAATTTGAAATATAAAACAATAAATTTATTCGAATTTTATTTGTATTCTGAAATGCAAAAAACAAACAGAAATTCAATACTTTTGTTTGTTCTGGTTTCTGCTAGTTTTTGTAGTTTCTTCCGTACAAATGAAAAACCGTTTCTTTTCTTGTGTCCTACATATATCTTTCGGAATTTCGTAAGACCAAAAGAAACCATCATAGCTTCATTAATCCTAGAGATAAGACTGGGAATTTTTGTTTTGCAATCCCTTACAAGTTTTACTTTCTATTTCATTTTCAAAATTCTTTAGATTACTTGTCCTTTTAAAACTGGAGAGGACGTTTTATTTATTTTTTAAATTCTAATAAATCATAAAAAAATTAGTATTGAGAGTAATTTGAAATATAAAATATTAAATTTATTCGAATTTTATTTGCATTCTGGAATACGAAAACAAATAGAAAGCCGATATTTTTGTCTTTTCTGGTTCGTGCTCAGTTTTTGTAGTTTCTTCCAAACAAATGAAAAATCGTCCTGTTTTTTGTCTCTTAAATGTATGTTTCAGTATCTTAGAAGACCAAAAGACCAAAGTAGACCAAAATTAATACGAGAAATAAGAGTGGGATTTTTTTTTTCTTTTCGTACATAAGTTTTATTTTTTGTTAAAATTTCATTTTCAAAATTCATTAGATTACTTTATACTTTTAAAACTGTAGAGAAAAGTGTTTTATTTTTTCGAATAAATCATAAAACATTTTAGAATCAAGAGTAAACTAAGTCTTAACACAATAAATTTATTCGGATTTTATTTATATTCTTGGATGCGAAAGCAAATAGAAAATCCATTATTCGTCTAATTCTGCCGTTTTGTTGAGGTTTTTATTTTTTCTAAAATAATGACAAGTCGTTCTTTTATTTTTGACCCAAAAATGTATATTCAATCATGCAAGGAATTGCCAAAGAATTTATAAGACGGAAGTAGACAATGGTAGTCTCATCAAACCTAGTATAAAATAACTTTTTCTTTTCAAATTGCGTACGAAGTTTTATCATCTGTTCAGAATTTTATTTTCAATAATCATTAAATAACATTTATATTTTTTAATATTAATAGGAGAAATTTTGCAAAACTTAAAGGATACATGACGAAATATAATATTCCACCTTGACTCAATCACAAAATACACAATATTTTACTTTTAGCTACTATAATAATTATAGACTCTCCCATTTCCAACGAAGTGACGTATTAGTGTAAATGGAACAGCAATTAATGATAAAAATATTCTCTGACGATGGTCGCGAGAATTGCAGGCCGAAAGTACCAAGAAAGTTTAAATAAAATGTATACTATAAACTATATATAAAAATCACTTCAAAACATCAAAGTACTCGATAATTGCTATATTTAAAAAAAAAAAATTAAAAAGGCAAAAAATATTTTTATTTATTTACATTTCGGCATGTTTCATTACATCAATCGGCAACATTCTCAAGAAAATAAAATGATAAAAATGTTTTCGTATAAAATTCAAATTGAAAAAGTAGTAAGCAGAAACAAAAATCACGCGAACACAAGCATAAAGAAATTAACTGCTATATTAAAAATGGAAATTTGTGAACGTGATTTATTTTATGTTATTTTTCAATATTCTGTGTAGTATTTCTTTCCAAATTTTAGGAAGCTCCAAGGATGCTGAATCATTGCAAATATTCTCATTGCATAAGAAAATCTCTATGGATTATCTGATGATGGATGACAAATAAGATGTTGATGGATAAATTATTCTACTATTTTTAAAACCTGTTTGTAGCTATTTGCGAGACTATATAACAGAAAACCTTTACAAACAGATTTTAAAAATAGTAGAATAATTTATCCACCATTTCATCATGTATTCATATCTTTCCTTCATGTATCAGAATAAAAATTCAAAGTTCCAAAATATATTCTTCGGAAAAAAAGGAAAATATAAAATGTTATCTTTCTCTGTGCTTCAGTAGTGGGCATAGTAAATTTATAATGCATGAATTTGTAAGTTTTCGGATTATCCCCAAATTATTTATTATATAATAGAGTATATCAACAGCAGTTTAATTCAAAATAAAGTATAATATTAACGAAATAACGTTTTGAATGAAAAATTATCTCTTAATGAAATCTATAAGAATTTGCCCAAAAAAATCCGTTTTTGAAGACACTCTAGAAAATAAACAAATTTATCAGTAAGAAAAAATAGTTATTCCAAACAATTTATGGATAGTTAAGACTTAAGGATATTAGTCAATCAGATTTCTTTCAGTTGTTTTTCAGAAATGCATTTTGGGCTTGTATTTAAACTTTAAAAACTAGTGGACTACTACTGGTACGTGGCCGAGTATAGGTGCATATAACTTATTTATTTCTAGATAGCATGAATCGAATACATTATGTAACAAGGACACTAAATTTGCATGATTATTTCGTATTAAACATTCATGCCAGCATAACGCCCTTTTTGTATTTGTCTTATAGAAGCTATAAGATTGAATTTATCTATCATGTAGATAAATATGAGACCTTCTTTTACAAGATATTACCACTCTAGTGCATAAATGTCTCTTTTTCTTTTCTTTTTTTTCTTCAGGTCATTCTCTAAGCAAATTGCAAGTTGTACATAAGAGAAGAGTTAAAGATAAAAGAGATGAATAAAACGAATGTTTTGTACAACCAGGTGCGCAAAGGGATTTTCTTTTCTTTTTCTTTCTTTTTCTTTTCTAAATTATGATAAATCATAAAATAGTTTAGAATCGAGAGTAATTTGAAACACCAATACTAAATTTATTCGACTTCAGTGTCCATCCTGGGATGCGAAAACAAATAGAAAATCAATACTTTTGTCTGATTTTTCTCGTTCCTCTTGTTTTTTTGGCCTCCATACGAATGAGAAATCGTTCCTTCTCTTTTGGCAATTTGTAAGGAGTGCCAAAGAATTTAGAAGCCTGAAAGAAACTGTGGTAGTTTCATTAATCCTAGATATAAGAGTTGAATTTTTTTGCTTTAAAATTGTGTAGTATATAAGAATCGTTACAACTTTTGTTAAAATTTTATTTTCAAAATTCATTAAACTACTGATCCTTTTAAAACCGCAAGGAATGTTTTCGTTTTTTTTTTTTTTCAAATTCTAATAAATAGTAAAACGTTTTAGTAGGGAGAGTATTTTAAATATAAAATAATAAATTTATTCGGGTTTTATTTGTATTCTGGCATGCGAAAAGAAATAGAAAATCGATACCGTTGTCTTTTCTGGTTTCTGTTTAGTTTTTGCAGTTTCTTCCAAACAAATGAAAAATAGTTCCTTTTCTTGTCTTCTACATGTATTTTTCGGTATCTTAGAAGTCCAAAAGGAACCATCATAGCTTCATTAATTCGAGTGGGGATTTTTGTTTTACAATTTCGTTCAAAATTTTTAGTTTTGTTAAAATTTTATTTTCAAAATTCATTAGATTACTTTATCCTTTTAAAACTGGCGAGAAAAGTTTTTTATTTTTTCAAATTCTTTTAGATCATAAAATATTTTAGAATCAAGAGTAAACTGAAACTTAAAATAGTGAATTGATTTGATTTAATTTGTATTCTGAGATGTGAAAGCAAATAGAAAATCTATATATTTGTATGATTTTGTCATTTTGTGTAGGTTTTGTAATTTTCTCTAAAATAATGAGAAATCGTTCTTTTATTTTTGCCTCAAAAATTTATTTTCAATCCTGCAAGGAATTGCCATAGAATTTATAAGACGAAAGGTGTCAATGCTAGTTTCATCAAACCTAGGAAACCAGGCGAGAAAAAAACTTATTTCTTTTCAAATTACACACGAAGTATAATCAGTTGTTCAGAATTTTATATTCAAGAATTATTAGATAATATTTATCCTTTTTAATAACAATGGGAAAATTTTGCTAAACTTAAAGGAAACGTTTTCAAGATATTTTTAGTGAATGAAAATTAAAAAATTTAGCCTAAATTTACATTTTACATAAGGTAAACCCACCAATAGAGGGCCACTTAAGGACATTTATCTAATTATTATTAAAGTGTTAATGAATTCCAAAAGATATACAGGGTGATTCAAAAAAGATGGGAAAAATTTTAAGGTGTTATAATACATATCCAAACAAACGTTTTGTATCAAAGAATGCATGGTCGAAA
This sequence comes from Maratus speciosus, assembly GCA_963932465.1. Lineage (NCBI taxonomy): Eukaryota > Metazoa > Arthropoda > Arachnida > Araneae > Salticidae > Maratus > Maratus speciosus. The sequence goes on from OZ010790.1 coordinate 468,838,536, forward strand.
ACTAAATGTAAAAAAGTTAGAGGGTGCCAAAAGTTATGTTCTTATACGAGGCAAAAACACACAATGAACGATTAAGTTAAGTTACGAAAACAAATTTAATGGCATTTGATTACAATAAGGTGCTCAAAACATTGACCGGCAGCTGTTATGCACGCAGTACAACGGCGAAGAACAGATTGGCGAATTTTCTGAAACACACCAGGCACCACCGCGCTCGCCAGATCTTTCATGTCTCGATTTTTTTTGTGGGGACAGCTAAAGGCTCTTGTGTATGAGACTCCCATTGAATCCGAAGAAGAACTTATCGCCAAGCTTTAGGCTGCTGTAGCGGAAGTTCGCGATACGTCTGGTGTGTTTCAGAAAATTCGCCAATCTGTTCTTCGCTGTTGTACTGCGTGCATAACAGCTGCCGGTCAATGTTTTGAGCACTTATTGTAATGCCATTAAATTTTTGGGCTTGTTTTTAAACTTAAAAAATTAGTGGTCCACTACTGGTACGTGGCCCACTATAGGTGCATTTACATTATTTATTTCTAAATAGCATAAATGGAATGAATTATATATCAAGGAAATTAATTTTGCATGCTTATTTTGGTTATTTCATATTAAACATCCATCACAGTATAATACCCTTTTGTATTTATCTTATAGAATCTGCAATATCGAATTTATATATAAGGTTAATAAATATGATAGCTACTTTTACACGATATCATCACTCTAGTGTATAAATGTTTCTTTTATCTTATTATATATATTTTTTTTCTTTTAGTCCCCGATGCTATTTCTTTCAGACAACAATTAAAATGTCGTCACTAAAAAAGTACGTTACAGCTAACCATAAGCCACCCGTAAAACAAAGCAGGTTTAACAATCTACGGTTATAAATACTGATAATTTACTGCATTTTTTTAAAATTCTAAACATTGCACATTTTCAATTTTTACCCCTTTGTATAGGAAAAAAAAGTACTTTTAACTGTAATCTGTTTGAAAACTGCATCTCAATTTATTTTTGAGATATCAATTTTTTCTAATGCCATCTCAGTAATGTTGGTAACTGAAGTACTAATTTTCTGTTGAAAGTAAAGGGAAAAGTAGATTACTATATCTTTTTTTTTGCCATTTTTTCATAACAAGTGATTTTTTAAAAAAATTAAAATACGTGCTGTACCAAGAATGACGTTTACTATAAAACGCCGTGTTTTTTGGTTTAATTTGTTTTTATTTATCAATTAAACGATTTTCAGTTTATTGCAAACTTACTTTACAAAACGATACAAGAATTTCTCTTTACCAAATTGTATTTTAAAGAATATTTGTGTGACTTATTTTCCCCGCATTTACCTAATTCCTACCAAAAAGCTGAAGTAATACAATTTTATTAATCCGTGTGTAATAACATTTTTTGAATTTTAAAATAAAAGCGCGTTTTTTAAATCTTAAAATTGAAATATGTTTTGCACTATCTATATTTATGTATATATACCGAGTGTCCTAAAAAGGACTGACTGATTTTAAAATTCAATAACTTGCAAGCGGTGACACATATTTAAAAAATTCCTGCAGGAGGGTCATGCATGAGGTCAAAAGTTTTTTACAGTGATTTTCGATTTTAGTTCGAATTACAAAAAATAGATGGCGCTGAAACAGTAGGCGCTAAATACAGGCTCGATTTTTTGGTCTTTCTGTTCTTCAGTGCGGAAAAAGGAGATGAAAATGTATTCAGAAGTCAGTGTCCCGAAGTGCCAAAAATCGAGCCTGAATTTAGCGTCTGTTGATGGCAGCGCCATCTATTGTTTGTAATTTGAACTAAAATCGAAAATCACTGTAAAAAAACTTTTGACCTTATGCATAACCCTCCTGGCTCGATTTTTTGGTCCTTCTGTTCTTCAATGCGGAAAAAGGAGATGAAAATGTATTCAGAAGTCAGTGTCCCGAAGTGCCAAAAATCGAGCCTGAATTTAGCGTCTGTTGATGGCAGCGCCATCTATTGTTTGTAATTTGAACTAAAATCGAAAATCACTGTAAAAAACTTGTGACCTTATGCATAACCCTCCTGCAAGAATTTTTTAAATATCAGTCACCGTTTGCAAGTTATTGAATTTTAAAATCAGTCAGTCCTTTTTAAGACACCCCGTATATATATATATATATATATATATATATATACATATATATATATATATATATATATATATATATATATATATATATTCATCGGGAATGACACTAAATTAAAAAAAAAAACAGAATTCCACTTTTCTAGTTTTTATATTCTTTTATTGCAATCTTTTGCAAATTCTTGTTTAGGTTAACCACTCGTCTTCTGTATTATTTAATTTTTCTGGCGTGAATGCACACGTACTTAAAAACAAAGGCATTTTTCTATTAATTTTGTTGCGTGTTTTTCGAATTTAGAAAAATATAAATGAATGATTTCTGATAAAACGTGCAGCTATTATAAACTATATTTAATTTTCAGTATCCATATTAAAGTTACAAACAAATGAAGATTATAAATTATTGGATAACCGATTTTTTTGTCGAGTTTCTTGAATAACGGCATCGTTTTTGGTGGGTTTGTGTATTATTCCGCGATAGTGACGTCATATGCATACTTTCCCATAGATGCTGTTTAAGACTGGATCGTGAATGCGGAATTCTTCAGCAGATGCAAATGACGCCATTTTATATAAAATAAAAGCGTGTATTTTAAGTCATAAAACTGAAATATGATTTAAACTATCTATATTTATATGTTGGTTTTTTTTTTTATATCGGAGGCGACACTAAATTCTGAAAAGCAGAAGCTCTGCTTGTTTTTTTTTTTTTTTTTTGTTTTTTTTTTTTTTTTTTTTGGGGGGGGGGGGTCATTCTCTAATAGAAATTGCAAGTTGCACATAAAAGAAGAATTGAACATAAAAGAGATATAATAAAATGTACGTTTTGTACAAGCAGGTGCGCACAGGGATTTTCTTTTCTTTCTTTCATTTTTTTAAATTATGATAAATCATAAAATAGTTTAGAATCGAGAATAATTTGAAACACAAAATAATAAATTTATTCGACTTCACTTTGTATCCTGGGATGCAAAAACAAATAGAAAATCAATACTTATGTCTGATTTTGCTCGTTTCTCCTTATTTTTTTGGCCTCCATAGGAATGAGAAATCGTTCCTTTCTTTTGGCGTCTTGTAAGGAGTGCCAAAGAATTTAGAAGCCTGAAAGAAACTGTGGTAGTTTCATTAATCCTAGACATAAGAAAAGTTTTTTTTTTTTTAAATTGTGAAATTATACAAGAATTGTTTCAGCTTTTGTAATAAATGTTATTTTCTAAATTCATTAGATTATTTAAAAGATTAAGTAATCTTATGTCAACACTAGCCTGGAAAGTTTGGGTTGTGCCATGTTTTTTAGCTTTTGATAATTGATTCTTATGTATTTTGTAGCTCTGAATGCGAAAATGACTTTCATTTTAAACCATCACGTCAGGTGTTTTTCGCAAATCGTAAATTTCAAAGTTCAAAAGTCAAAACATAGCAAAAATCTGATACTATAAAATAGGTGTGATGGTTGTGTTTTTTAGCTTTTGATAATTGATTATTATGTATTTTGTCATACCGAATCCGAAAATGAACTTCATATTTTACCATCAGGTTATAGTCCAGTCATTTAAGCTTAAATTAGGTAAGAATCTCGGAATTCGCGATACCCAGCTGTAAGTCTGTAAATACTTGTATATTGACACCCTAAAAGTTGTCTCAAAACCTACATATGGTAGGGTGTACGCAACTATTAAATTCCAAGGTCAAAGGTCACAAAAATCGGTTTTTTGCGCTTTTTGTTTTGTAAATATCTCATTTCCTATAGGTTTTTTGCTATTTGTATTTATTATCAATATTGTAGAATACAAAATTCTCTACAAATTTTGTTTGAAAACATTTTTCATACGTCGAACCGTTTTCGAGATAGAGGGCGGAGAGCGCGCGGTCACAGCATCACTTCAGGTCAAACGGTGCCTCCGGTCGAAAACGCGCCATATATAGTTGATGAACTATCGATAAATCAATGATTATAAATATTTATCAATTTTTATTAACTATTATATTATATTTTATCTTTTTCTTTATGCATTGTATAGTATAGTTACGACCGTCTTCTCTTTATTTCAGGTAACTGTTCTTGGTAACTACGGACGTACAATTTCAAGAAATATGGCTGATTTGTGTTTTCTATGTAATAAGTCAGATTCGGGAGGTGAATCGCTTATTGAAGTAGTGCGCGGTATGAAAACTCTACGAACTGCAAGTGTTGAACGAAACGACGGAAAAATTGATTATTTAAAATCAGTAACCTCTGTTAAAGTGCATGAAAAGTGCCGAAGTGTTTACATTAGTAAAAACTGTATCCAAGCAGCAAAACGGAAACAAGAAGAAGGAGAAACTATAACTTCTTCATTAGTACTCCGTAAAAAACGAGGTGCAGTGTTTGATTTTAAGAATCAATGTTTATTTTGAGGCGAAGTTGCTGATGAGGCTGCAGAGAAAAAGAAAAGAGAAAAATACAGGCGGAAGATAAAAAATGTGAGTACTCTTGAGTTCAAAGATAATGTTATCAAAAAAGCAGAAGAACGTGCGGATGATTTCGGAGAATTGGTGAAAAGTCGTATAATTTTACAGTATGATTTGGTCGCTGCTGAAGCGAAGTACCATGCTGCTTGCTTTACAAACTTTTCAAATAAATCATCATCATCATCGCCTCTTGAGAAACCTCGTCAAGATAATCAAGTTACAGAAGCTATGTTAGAGATTTTCAATTACATCGAAAATAATAATGATTCTCAATTCACACTAAAAGAGCTTAAAGATGTCTTGACAGGGTATGTGCCAGATGATAAAACTATCATTACAAGACTACAACAGAAGTATTTAACCGATATCGTAATTACGAAGAAAGTTGGAGCTTTCACAATCATTTCTTTCCGTGATTCACAAGCTGATATTCTATCAAAAGCTTGGTACGAAAGTAAAAAAATAGATCCTGAAGCAGGAAGGCTAAGAATTGTAGAAGCTGCAGCAGCAATTATTAGAGAAGATATCCGAACATCTATAGTTGAAACTAAATCTTATCCACCTCCTAATAAAATGTTGGATAATGTTAATCAAGAAATTCCAAAAACTTTATTACATTTCTTAGAAGAAGTCATCGTCAAAAACAGGAAAGAACAAATTGATCATTTAAAAACAAAATGTACTTCAATAAGCCATGCAATCATGGCTGCAATACGGGAACGTTCTTTTTCATCACAGTTACTTTTGAGCCTTTCTGTATTTCTTCACAGAAGATATGGATCTAAAAGACTATTGGATATTTTATCTAGTTTCGGATTTGCAGCTTCTTATAGTAATACAGTACAGTATGAAGTTTCAGCAGTTTATCACCCACAGCCTCGTATTTTATCATCTGAGTCAGGTGCACTTGTACAATATGTTGGAGACAATGCCGATATAAATGTCCAGACTCTTGATGGTAACAATACTCTTCATGTTATGGGGATTATTAAGATAGTAACTCCAAAAAATGCTGTTCTCTACGATGAACGGATACAAAAATGTACAACCAAACCAAAAGCGAAAGAGTTGGCAGCCATATCACATGTATCTTTACAAGTTTACGATAAACCAGTCGTACCTGGATACAGTAAAGTTCAAGTTGAAAATCTGCATGACGGTCGAGCACTAACAGAAAAAACAATCAACGGAACTGATTTTTTGTGGTTATACGGAAAATGGAGAGATATTGCATCGTTGCCAGGGTGGAACGGTTATCTTGAGCAGCTCACTAAAAATGAAATGAATTTTTCAACATCTCAGGTTATGTTTCTTCCTTTTATCGATCATCCTGCCAGTAATGTAGACACAATTTACACAACTTTACTATACGCTCCCGATATTGCCAAGTCACACGGACAAAATACGTGTGTAATTACTTTTGATCAACCCCTCTACTCTAAAGCACGTGAAATGGCAGCTGCGTCAGATTCTAGCTCAAACTTATGTAAAGTCGTTGTGAAATTAGGAGGATTCCATATGCTCATGTCTTTTCTTGGAAGCATGGGATACATAATGGACGGAAGTGGCCTTAAGGAAGCTCTTGGTAATAAAATATACGCACCGAATTCTGTTGACAAGATGCTGAGCGGTCACGCTTACTCAAGAAGCATCAGAGGCCATATATTGGTACGACTTGCATTATCAAAGATCATTTTTGAAGACATGAAGATTGAAGATGGTACGTTGGATGAGTTAATACAGCAAATCACTTCTCGAGATGTATCCTACTCAAACCTAGAAGGATATATGGATAACTCAAACAATTTTCTTTCAACATTTCTGGACAAACTGGATGATTTAAAAGCTCGAGGTCCAACAGCACAATTATGGGTGCAATATTTAGAAATGGTTACAATAGCACTTGATTTTGTTCGCGCTGAAAGACTTGGGCTTTTCCAAGAACACCTTGATGCAGTGCTCAGAATGCTGCCATATTTTCACGCCAGTGGTCACTTCTTATATGCAAAATCAGCCACCTGTATCTGCAAGATATGCTCAAGCTGGAAGAAACTAAGGATGAGCAAACTTATGAAAATTTCAGAAATGGATTCTTCACGGTGAGACGAACAGAAAAATATAATTCAGGTACATGGACAGATATGGTCATCGAACAAAGTCTCATGAAATCCATGAAAACCGAAGGAGGAGTATCTCGTGGTCGAAGTACGAAAGAAAGTGTTTTGTGCAAATGGGTATATGCTATGTACACCACAAATACTATTTGTGAGGAAATGGAGAAGTTCTGTAATATCTCCTTGGAGTCGACCAAGCAACACGTAGATTCCAGAGACTCAAGAGTGAAAAAAGACAGTGCTGACGTAAATATACTATTTGATTGGTTTAAACTCCATGATCTTTTCCAAATACTACGCAGTTAATATCGATAGCTTCTGGAATTGTTGGAAATGAGCAAATTAACTGCCACAGAGCTTACGAAATTGGATTAGAGTCTATGAAGAAGATCACCGGCTTATCATTTAATGAAATAAAGTTGAAACGTTCCGAAAAAGTAATGCCGCTTTCCTGTGTTAACAAATCTGTAAAAATAAATGATTGTAAAGTTGCTGTGGCTCCATTATTACTCTTCCAAAGAATTACTGTCAGCAAACAATTTGAAAGTAATCTTGAGGAATATCTTCAATATGAATTGAGTCCGTATCCAACAGCTCTATTTGATAATGATGGCATGAGAAAAACAACAAAATCGTCGTTGTATGACAACATGAGCCCAATTGATTTTTTTCTCAATGAAAATAATGTGACGTTCATTATTGATGGCGGATTTCTTCTTCATCATGTTGTATGGAGCAGAGAAGATACTTTATCTATTATTTTTGATAAATACATTAATTATTTAAAAAGGCATTACAGTTCCAAAATAATTGTTGTATTTGACGGATATTCAGACTACAGTAAGAACGTAAAAGCTATGGAGCAGCAGAGAAGAACTGCTGCACTTTCAAAAACGTATAAAGTCTGTTTAGATGAAACAATGGTTGTACCAGTTACTCAAGAAAAATTCTTATCAAATCGAAATAACAAAGATATACTCATTAATACCTTAACTGAAAAATTACAAGCTGCAAATATTACTACTAAACAAGCCAGAGATGATGCGGATGTTCTTATTGTTGAAACTGCAATTGAAGAATCAAAGTCTGAAAAAACGGCAGTTATAATAGGACAAGATATTGATTTACTTGTCATTTTAATTGGGCGTACATTGTCTTACGAACAAGAAATTTTCTTTTAAAAAGTTGGGAAAGGAAATGTAAAAACGGAGATATACTGGACTAAAAGTTTTGATAATTATCCTCATTCCAAAACACATATTTTATTTCTGCATGCATTAAGTGGCTGTGACCCAACTTCTGCGCTTTTTAAAAAGGGAAAAAAATCATTTTTAAAAGTTTTTGAGAAACTGACGAATTTGGATGAACTAGCTGCAGCATTTGAGGAAGAAAATAGTTCGGCCCAGAGATTATTAGAGAGTGGAACTCAAATCTTATTGGCAGTCTATAATGCTCCGAAATCTGCGAAAAGTCTCGATCATCTTCGTTATATGCATTACGTCAAGTCTACAAAACTTAATAAACCTGTGCAGCTTTCAATTCTTCCACCAACAAGTGCAGCTTCTCATCAACATTTCAAACGTGTATATTATCAAGTTCAAACTTGGTTAGGGCATGATTTGGAACCCCAGGTATGGGGTTGGGCAATGCAAAACAATTTTCTGGAGCCTATCATGACAATTTTACCACCTGCTCCAGAAGATTTGCTAAATACAATTTTCTGCAACTGCAAGAGTGGTTGTGGTTCGCGATGCGGATGCAGGAAAGCGGGCTTGCAATGCTCTTTAGCTTGTGGCCAATGTAATGGGCAAGCTTGTCTCAATGCAGAACCATATCACAGCGACATTAACGAAGATGAAACCTTTGACCCCGAAATCATGGAACAACTTGAGACAAATGTCGTTGAAGACGATAATGAAGACCAGTTTGAAATTTACCAGCAGCCGAAAGACGACGATGAAGAGGAAGAAGATGATTAAAAACATAAATTATAGTGTTTGTACCCTTTATTCCATTTTTTTACTTTTAATAAAAATAAATGTATTGAATAGTATTTTTTAATAAAACGATTAATTCATAATTTATTTGTTTTTTTTTTTCATCATGTAAGAAGTTATTAATATTATATTAATTAGGTTAAAATTCAAATATAATTCCTATATTTTCATTAACAATTCTGCAATTACATGGACAGGTAAGTGTTGTTAAATAAATTAATACTGAATAAAAAGTGGATAGGTTAGGAAAAAAATGATATATGGCGCGTTTTCGACCGGAGGCACCGTTTGACCTGAAGTGATGCTGTGACCGCGCGCTCTCCGCCCTCTATCTCGAAAGCGGTTCGCCGTATGAAAAATGTTTTCAAACAAAATTTGTAGAGAATTTTGTATTCTACAATATTGATAATAAATACAAATAGCAAAAAACCTATAGGAAATGAGATACTTACAAAAAAAGCGCAAAAAACCGATTTTTGTGACCTTTGACCTTGGAATTTAATAGTTGCGTACACCCTACCATATGTAGGTTTTGAGACAACTTTTAGGTTTTCAATATACAAGTATTTACAGACTTACAGCTTGGTATCTCGAATTCCGAGGTGAACTTACTATAATGACTGGATCATTAGGGTTTTTCGCAAATCGCAAAATTTAAAATTTAAAATAAATCATTAAATTATCATTAATTATAATCATAAACAAAAATCATTAAAAAATTATTGCGAAAATCTGATACTGTAAAATAGATATAAAAAGTTTTTTTTATATAATAATTTATTCAACTTTTGGCTCATACTATGCATTTTTAGAGCTAAACGTGCAAAATTGTGTATTCAAAATCCTTACAATTTTATTCCATATGTAAGTTTCTTTGAACCTCTCATGCTCTGCCACGCGCTTTTCCTTTTATATTCTCTATGGAGTTCATCTCGGTGTCCTCTTTTATTTTGGCGGTTTATAAGGCTGGAAATTTGTCGCAGTTGTATTTAAAACATTTGCCTTCTTTTAGTAAGGCTTTGACAAATTACTTTGGCAGATTTTCGTAATTTAAAACTTTTCAACTTCCAAATTTACGATTTGCAAAAAATCCTGACTCGATGGTTTAAAATGAAGGTCATTTTCGTATTCAGCGCTAAAAAATACATAAAAATAAATTATCAAAAGTTAAAACACATAACCATCGCAGGCTTGTATAATCTAAGATCGGTGAAGGAACAAGCAGATATCCAAAGCAGATGGGATGTCTTTTTAAAATTTTTGATACTAGAAATTCATCGGTTTAAAATTTCAAACTAAGCCCTCTTATGTTTTTATTTCTATTAATTCTTTTCTATAGTTTTCCGCCGTCTTAGGTGAAAATTTAAAAAAAATGTCACTTCCTCTCTTATATAAATATGAAATAATTGGGAATGAAACATATACATAAAAATAGATCTTTTACAATCCAGTTGGTGAATGAAAACACATGACTATCGTTTCGAGAGCATTTAGTCAGCAGTTCTCATGATCAGATGATCATTATGAGAGAGAAGTTAACCCAGCATCTTGTAGCGGATTTTTCACCTTTACTGCGTTAACTGCTTTTAGTACTGAATACCTGATGATGAGGGATTCTAAACAATTGCTCTCGAAAATATAATCGTGTGTTTTCGCTCATCATCTGAAAAAAAAGAAGACCTATCTTTCTTCACAAAATATATTTCTCATTTACAGATTCATTTCCTGATATGCTAAAATTACCAAAATTATTTACAAAAGTGTGTTTCTGGCACAGCACTTTAATATTTCTAGAACTTACAAGGAAGGTCTCCATACGGGCATACTCCAAAAAATCTGAAAAAATTACAGAATGTTCTAATCATGAGGATAGATAAGTTTATTAAAATTTCGGCGGAAACTCCATAGAGCGTCCGTAAAAAAATAATGAAAATTTCTATATTTGGCGATTTATCACTGATTGGCGGTGTAATAACATTTCAAAAAATATTTTTTTATGTTAAATACTCTTTAAGATAAGAATGTTTCATATTGAGCTTGTTTAAATAAATTTAGTTTTGTCAGTTTTAGTGTGATTTAACTATAGTTTTGTCATATATACATATATATATATATATATATATATATAATAAAAGTTAACTATCAAATTTTATATATTAAAATAAAATTTAAATTAATTAAAATTGTGTCAATCTCAAAGTTAAGCCCAATTGAGCACCGTGGATTCAATTTTGTGATTCTATGGAAACAACGACTTCTTTGATATTGAAATGAGCAACTGCAGCATTCTTCATCCTGCCTTTATTTTGGAATACGCTTAAATATATGAAAATATTTCTTATATATGAAATTGTTTTTAAAATAATAAAATTAAATAACAAGCAACATAAATATGTAATACCAAAAAATGTATTTATTAAACTCTCTCATTGTTTAAGTTCATTAAATACTATTTACACGCATTCTAAATATCAATTAACAAGCAATTTTCAGGTGCATTAAAATCGATTGCTTTTGGCGAGGAAAAGTACTTTTCGCCAAATATCGTGACTCTTTCGTCTTTTTGCACCAAATACTCGAAAGTATTTTATTTTTTACAGACTTTCTTCTCTAATTCCGCCACTAAATTTGACTTTTTTCTTTATTACATACATAGGTAGTTTAATTAGTATTTTTTAAAAATATTCTGAGTATGCCCGGTAAGGAGACCTTCCTTGCTAGTTATAAATAAATAACTTAATTTTAAGCAAAATAAATCGAAAATAGATGAAAATGAAATCGTTTACATTTTCATTTTTATGTGAGTATTCCCGGTAAGGAGACCTTTCTTGCTAGTTATAAATTAATAACTTAATTTTAAGGCATTTTCTGTTATCCAACAACACTGATAAATCGCCAAATATTCCTCATGGTTGCAATTGCATTCGAGTTACAACAAGAATGATTTTAATTACGCGCCAAACGACGCTCGTCAAAAAAGACCAACTAGCTATGAAGCTGCAATAATGAAATATTTTAAGCCCTTTAAACTAGAAAATATAAATTAAAAATAAAGAGTAATATATTTTTAAATATGCTTTATATAATGAACAGCTTTATATTAATTATGAATATTTAAACTTTTATTTTTATTTTTTAAACTACAATTTAAAATTTAAACAAACGGTTTAAATAATTCTTTTCTTTCTTTTCTGTAGCCATATCTTAAAAAGAAACAGAACAAAAAGTATAATTTTCTTTAATAAATTCACCAGCTCGCACTGTCTACCAAGCGTTTGAAAAAAGCGGTGGATTTTCTATAATCAGATTTGGTCTCTACGTCTAATTAATGTATTGCAACAGAAATTGCTTTTTCAAAAATCGTGAAATTAAGCGTGACTTTGAAGATAAACATGGGGTGCTTATAAAAGAAAATATGAAAAAAAACTAGTTTTACCTTAATACTTGTTTTAATCACTTAACACAAACATATATTTAAATTTTACATTTTTATTAGCTATTTTAAAACATTGTTGTATTACGAATAGCAAAACAATAGTTTTAGTTTGGAGGTAAAAAAGATAATGTTTACGTACGTCAAAGTAAAGAAATGTTAAATAATTGTTTCCTTATGCTTCTGAATACAATTAGTCGTCTAATGTTTTTATTTTTGCCTCTCCTCATTTGTCGAAGTTTTTCTTGTTCTATTTTAAATTAATTCTGCTCCCCTCTTTTTTGCTGCTCTAACTAAAAAGGAAGGTCTCCATAAGTGCATACGCGGAAAAATTTGAAAAAAATTACAGAATGTTCTTCTCATGCGGATATATATGTTTATAAAAAATAAAAAAATAAATTCGTCGGAACCTCGATATAGAGTCAGTAAAAAAATCATGAAAATTTCTTTTCTTGGCGATTTATTGCTGGTTGGTGACACTATAAAATCTTAAATGAAACATGATAAATATACTCTTTAAGGAAAAATTTATTTACTCTTCATATCGAAAAAGTTTAAGTAACTTTTACTTAAAAAAATACATTTTTATAACTACGGATTTGTCGTATACATTTATATGTATCTATAATAAAATTTAACGATCGTTTAAAACAAAATTTAAACAGATTAATATTGCTTCAATCTCAAAATTAAGGTCCAATTCTGAGAACTGTCAATTTAACTTCGATATTGTTAGTGTCGGGGAAAATAAGAGAGTACTATCGTTGCCATCGAAACAATGACTTATTCAATATCGAACTGTATAAGGTGAGCTTTCTTAATCGGGCAGCTACTTTGAAAATACACTTAAAATTTATCCAGCCAGTGAAACCGTATAAATTCAATTACTTCAGCAACAGGCACATTGTATATATTATACAAGCTTATAGAAAAAATAATAAACTGTTTCATCGTTTAAGTTTAAATTCATCAAGTACTGGGAATTTAAGCACTCATTTAACTAACCATTTCCAAATGCATTAAAAACGCTTGCATTTGGCGAGGAAAGGATTTGCTCGCCTATCGCATGAAGCGTTCGTCATTTCGTGCCAAATATTCTAATGTATATATATTTTTTCACACATTTTGTACAAGAATTGCCATTAACTACGACTGATCCTTTATTACATACATAAGTAGTTTCATTAGCAATTTTTTTTAATGTTCTGAGTAGGAGTTTTAAGATGGCCTTCCTTGTAGGTAGCTGTCATTTAGGGGTCAATTGACCCCTACCAAATGAATATATTTCATTTCAAACCAGAAATTTCTTTATAAAATATGTTTAAAAGACAAATAAGAAGAAAAATGTTAGATAAATAAGTTAAACAGTTTTGAATAAAAATTCTGGTGACAAACATTTTTATAAAACTTGAGTAAAATTCCCGGTCTTTTTAGTGTTAAATGATGGAAACTCCTTGCTTTTTAACATCAGAGGGCTAGGCGGGAAATCGCAAAATTATACTTATTCGAATGCTATCCAAATGGTATTGTTTGCTCGAAATGAAAAGTTTAAAAGTAGACCAATCAAATATATTCTTATAAGTCCTGTTTAAAAAAAAATAATAATAATCTGAAACATCTCCACTCAACTCTCCGAACATTTTACAGATTACCGGGGATTCAGATAAATTTCTGGCACATTCAACTTACATCCCTGCACATAGGTAAACTTAAAAAAAAAAAAAAAAAAAAAAAAAAAAAAAAAAAAACTAACTTTGAGCTATAAACCGGAAAAACTTTTGAAATCGAAGATCAACCCGCCCCCCAACTAAAACTTTGAAAACATACATAGATGCGATATGTTTAATTATTTTCGAAACACAAAACTATTACATTCATAAACACTCGTTGCGTGGCAACGCTTTTGAATTGCATGGGGGGAAAATGAAATGTAACTTCATTCTAAATTTAGAAGGAAATCATAGCAATAATTTTATTAAATACAATATTTCAAATAATAAATTATATTTACTGTATAAGTCAAAAGCTTTCCCAATAAAAATGCACATAGTCTATAACTTTATTTGCCAAAAACTTTTCGTTCATCCAAGATTTGTCTTCTCGGAGCCGGTAGAAATGATGTCATTTGGGTGAACTTATACAAAAATTACATTGTTTCGCGAATTTATTTAAAAGCATTTTATATTTATGAATTAACATAAATGCTTAAAGAAATATAATTTTTCTCGCTAAAACATTTTGTTTTCAACGTCCTTGTGAAAAGTTTTAAACGCGATCTCAAAGAATTAGTTGAAAGTCTGTTTTTCTACTCTAAATTAAATTTAAAAAACTACATTTTTTTTCTTTTTACGTAAATGAAATTTATCTCTATCTTCCAATCGACAGACTATTTTTTCTTTCTAAAATAAACTTATTCCTGAAGCTTGAATATGTGAAAATAAGTTTGTATTTCTTGAAATTTTCTTAAAAAATAAAACTTAATTCAATCCCAATATCATTTTCATTATCTGTTCAAATAAAAGTTAATTTTAATTTGAAAAGGATGTCAAACAAAAAAATCTAATAATCCTTATCGTTTTCCCTTTTCTGTCTTTTATTCACAAAAAAAAAAAAAAGGGAGCAATTTAGTTGCTAACATTACAGAAATGTCATTAAAAATTACGAAAAAAATTAATATCTCGAAATCTAATTCAAAATTTTAAAATTCTAAGACCACTTTTGACAAGCCTGGATCCATGCGGATAACTGGCGTTAATTTGATCACCCAAAACGTTCCATAACCTAGGAGGAGTAACTGTGAAATACAAACGGACCGTCATTTTTTATTATAATGGATTGATGAAGTTTTAATTGCCTTATGAAAAATTAGCCACAGACAAATGCTGAATTATTTATATCGTTTTAAGTGCAAATGGGTTATTCCATGGAGGAAAGAGATAGATGGAGATGCAGTAAGGTGGTTGGGGGTGATGCCAAAAAAGTAACCCTAAAATCAGCTACATCAGTCGGCCCAAACACAAGCACGTTTTTTCACGAAAAAAAGAAGAAAACTTTTAGTAATACAGTTTTTAATTCATAATACAAAGGAGCGCTGCTTTAGAATGTTTAAAAATAAGCAGATCACTTTCATTTAGAGAAAAAAAATGCACAGGTGATGTCAAAGAATTTGGTCCCTGTTCCAGGTGCTTGTTTTGCTTGGGCAGAGTGAGCGCATTTAAATTCGAGCGATAACGCGCATCATATTGCAAACCGTTTATACGACATACTGCATCTCCATCGATCTCTTTCCTCCATGAGTTATTTCGTAATGTAGCCTGCACGCGATGAAGAAATATTTTTAAAAAAATCATGCTTGAAAATTATTTTTAAACCCGTAATAAATCTGTCAATTAAGATAACCTGTCAAACAAATTGCATTTGAAAGTAGACGTTTTTCGTATATGGTTGAGTAAAAATTGAAAATGTGTTATGTTTAGAAATTTAATAAACTGCAGTAGCAAAAATTGTAAAACCGAAATTTCATCGTCAAACCTTGCCATTTGCAAAACGACGTCAGCGTTACGCAAGGACATGTTTGTCCGTTATGATATAGATAATGTGTGAATTCATTCGATAATTCAAATAGGAAGTGAAAAAAAAAGCTACATTTTAAAGGGAAAGTTGTTGAACCCTTGATACAATTAACAGGGGATCTAGAGGAGCAATTTTCTTTTTTTTCAAGTCTGCAAATAAAATACATATATGAGGCATTCTCACATTTTTTTTAACTTTCAGGAATAATAATCCGGTGAAATTAAACTTACTAAAATAACATTTTAAACTTATAGACGAATGCCTTAATTATTCAAAATAAAGAAAAAATGCTCAGCAGCGAAATTTCTTTTATTTAACTGAGGTTTAAGTTAAACTTGCGAGTTTAATTTTCCTTACCATTTTACCACTATAACTTTTTATTTTCTTCTAAATTTTTACTTATAATGAATTTGCATAGTATTACCCACAGGACATTCAAATAAGAAATAATAGCAATGTAGTATTTTTAGCATAAACTTTTGGTATAACATCGTCTCAAAGGGGCGTTAAAGAAGGGACGGTAAGGAAAAATAAAAAGGTGGTCGGTATAGTAAAAAAGGGACGATAAGGAAAATTACCACCTATTTTTAGGGAAATCATGTTAAGACTAAGTGATAGCTATAATATTCATTGATTTTTAGAAACAGCTATTTACATTGGATTAAATTTGAAAAATAATAATAATTTACCTCGAAAAGTGCAGGAATAAATCTTGGGGACGGTAAGACTACCAATAAAGTTCCGATGCTTGAAATTGATTTTTAAATGCTGATTTAAATTCTGCAGTAAATTTCTGGCCAAAGGATTTTAGCCATTCTTTCTATAGCATTACTTCTGCATGAGAAAAAATTTGAAAAAAAAAATTATGTGGTTGCAACTCAAATGATTTTCTGTATACTTTTAGCAAGAGTGACGGTAAGGAATCTAAAACCCAGGGACACAAATCAAACAATAATATCAACCGTAAACATGCGTGCGGGTTAATTTTTTGCTACATATTCATATAAAAAATTGCCCCAGTTTCGGAAAAAAATTACTGCGAATTAATTTTATTGAAACAATTTTATGTAGACAGCTCCAAACTTAAAAATCAGCATCCGAAACACGGGACGGTATAGGAATTTCGTGGTATATTTGGACCTTCAACATCGTCCAGAACTCATTTATCTCGTTAATATTGTTATGTAGTCATGCAATGGGATGTTTTCCAGTATAAGAAATAAAAAAACCCAAAATATGCACTAAAATAAAAATTATTATTCAGGGACTTAAAAGTCAAAAGATTGTGAGAATGCCTCATATGCACTTTTAATGCTTGTGTTTTTGTTTTTATTTCGTTGTTCTAGTACTCCACACTGCAGCGTGCATTTGGTCCTGGAGCACTAATTCCTTGACTATACACAAGACCTCTATGGCTGATATACTAACACAAAATTGTAACAATATGTCACTGTCCATTACAGATGAGTTCTGGCTCGTTTTTTTTTTTTTTCGTTTTTCTTTCTTCTTCCGTTTTTTAGTGTCCAACCAGACGACTTGAAATCCTATCCCGATACATTTTGTGTCATAAGACACGTAACCCGCCCGAGACCGATACCGAAAGATCGCAGTCGAAAATTGTTAATAACATTTTAAATTTGTTTCATGATTAATTTTCTCATTTAAAAATCTCATTTTATACAGTGTGTCCACGTATAACCTGACCGACCTTTATTTTCGCAACCGTTGGTCCTAGATGCATACTTTCAATTACAAAAGTGGTCAAAATTAGGTGCAGAGTTAAGATAAAAAAAATTTGAATCGTAAAAACAATTTAGTGAAGAATTACAGAATTTAAATTTTTATACAATCCCCCGGTCCTATAAATTATATTTAGTAAAATTTTCCTGTTACACTGACAAGTAAGGCCAAAAAAAGTCCCGTTATTCTACGACTAAAATTGACCGAGTAATAGCTGTTTATAGTTGGAGCATATTTTTTGCTACAAATTAGGGGTCATTCACAAATTTAGTAGAAATATAATTATCGTCAGATATATTAAAGAAATGGTTGAGAGTAAAATTAGTATTGCAATATAACTTTGAAATCTTTAATCATTCTGACATATTACTGCAAAATATACAGTTTGTACTGAACATATAAGAGGATAAAAATAACAGAGTTTTTGTTAAATAAAAGGATGAAAAACAACAACCTCAATTTTTTTACAAAAATGATACACATTTTAAAATGCTGTTAGATTACACCGTCTTTCAAATTTTGGGTTGTGCCACGTTTTTTAGAAAATTGATTCACATGTATTTTTTAGCGCTGAATCCGAAAATGACCTTCATTTTAAACCATCATGTCAGGATTTTTCTCAAATCGCAAATTTCAAAGTTAAAAAGCTCAAAGTTAAAATTGATCTCCTCTCTCCTCCCAACCTCATCGGACCCCCTGAGCTGTTTAGCTGTAAGAAATCTAGTATAAGTAACAAAATTGAATAAATGATTGAATTACATAAAATTAAACTGAATAAAAAAGTCTACCATCTACATTTAATATTAGATTTTTCGCTATTTTTTAACCTTTAAATTTACGATTTGCGAAAAATCCTGACATAATGGTTAAAAGTGAAGGAAATTTTTTTATTTAGCGTTAAAAAATACATAAAACGTAATTACAAAAGTTAGAAAACACAACCATCGCAGGTCTATGTTATCTAATCTAAAACCATTTCTTAAATTTGTTAACGGTAATCTATCCGAATTTTTTTATGTTATCCTCTAATATAAGTATGTATTAGATCTTAAGCGTCGAAAACCATAAAAATATTGCATTATAATCGGATTTAAGTCAGTATGTAAAATTTAACTTCGATCGGACATTTGAAAGTCAGTTAAAGTTCGAGTACAAGTTTTAAACTTGAAAGACGATCGTTGTAAGTTAAATATAACCTTATGAAAATAACATAATTTTTGTTAAATGAAGTCATACCCTCAAATTCTTACAAAATGCAACATGTGTTAAAATACAATTATTTTAACTAATCTGAAATGTAACTAAATAAAGTTAACTCAACCGTAATAGTTGTACGATTTCTTTCAAACCGCAGATACCTTGAAATAAGTTAAAGTACTTTATATACGACCTCTGAAAGCATGGTCGAAATCATCTGTTTTGATATGCAAAAAATTGATATAAGTCATGCATTTCAAAGTTTCATAACTCAGTCAATTTTAATGTCAGATGAATGGGACTTTTTCTGTCTTACTTGTTAGTGTCACAGTAAATTTTTACTAAATATCACTTATAGGACCGGGGGACCGTATAAAAATTTAAATTTCGTAATTTTTTAATAAATATTTTTCTTGACCCAAATCGCTTTAAAAATATTTCTTTAACTTATTTAAACCATTTTTGTAATTGAAAGTATGCATCTAGGACCAACGGTTGTGAAAATAAAGGTCGGTCAGGTTATACGTGGACACACTGTATATCATTTAAAATAAAAATAAGCATTAATTCTTAATACTCCCTCACGACAACGTTTCGTGATTTTCATGTTCCTAAGAACATGTTATTTAACCTAGAGGTCTGCACGCGCCGGAAGATCCAGGTCAGGGTCCGGCCCAGTCCGTTTATATTTTCGTAGTTCACGGCCCGGCCCGTACATAAATCAGTGAAAACAGGCCCGGCCCGATCTGGCCCGACATATAATTAAGATTCCTTTAAAGAATACAGATTGCATATTTATGGGATAATTTTACAGTATATTTTAAAATTACGATGTTTGCGCAAGACAAAACATGCACAGTAGCAACTTTAATGATTACTTAGATTCTTAGACGTTTCAACATTCAAATAAGGATTCATTAAAAGATTACTGCAGTTTAGAATAAAAGAAAAAAAGGAGGGTTAAAAACATCATAACTTTTGAAGCCGTATAATAAAAAGTAGATTTGTGAAAATATTTCTCTGTCATTTATTAAGGCTTTTCTAAAATCCAAAGGGGCTACTTTCTGACACATTTCTAAATTCCTTTCTTTTCGGAAACGCATTAAATTGGCAGGAGTTCTTATTCAAAAACTATGTAACAGAATGACGTTATCCATTTTTTGATAAAGGCAATATATCTTTGAGAAAATACTGTTAAAGTTAGCGTTTTAAATCCAGTTTCCCGAAGCGACAGCACGGGAAAAGAGAAAAACCTGCAGCCACGTGACAAGAATCTTTTATAACTCGACAAGTAATTTATTTATCAAAAATGGAAAACACTATTCGATTCCAAATCTATTTCCTACTCAGGCTTGTCAATTTTATGCCTTTACAATTAAAAATTAGTCAGAAAATGCGTCAAAGTTTCACGTTGTTGAGCAGTGAATTTGAGAACCACCTTAAGGTATATTCCAAAGATTGAGTTAACAGAAGTTCATTATTGCTATTAATATTTTTGCAAAATATATCCCTTGCCATACACATCCTGAGAACAATTAAGTTCAGTTCCGACCTGGCTTGGCAATGTATAAAAAAAAAAAAAAAAAATGCAAGCCTGATCTCAGCCCGGGACGAGCCAGCTGAAAAAAAAAATGAAGCCCAAGTCAGACACTATGTAACAACCCGATGTCGATCTCTACGCTGGACATGTTACATTTCTGTAACATCAGCTCGTGACGTACATTTATACTTATTCTCGTGAAAGTCATGTTCATTGAAAATAGCTCATATTCTATCCGTTTCGCCTAAACTTTTATGTCCTGCCGCCAGGCCCAATAATTTTTTTATCGGTCCGGCCCTACTGGCCCACTCAATTTTTTTGTCGGCCTGGCCCGTTTATTTTGTCTTTCGGCCTGGCCTGGCTCGTTGAAAACATTCTCCTAATTCTGCCAGCCCGGTCCGTTTGAAAATGCGCCTTCATTTCGCCGGGCCGGGTACGGGCCTCTGGCCCGTGCATACCTCTAATTTAACCCCAACCTCTGGCAGAAATCTACAAAAGTCACATATTTTATTCTTTAAGATGTCATTGTACAGCTGTGGCAGAAAGACATGAGTTCTGTTTTCGAGTAATTCTGGAGAGAAAAAAAAAGCGAGGATAGACAAAGCGAGGATAGACAAAGCGAGGATAGACAAAGCGAATATAGACAAAGCGAGGATAGACAAAGGTTATTCCATGGCCTCTTTGTGTTATCAAGACTGATCGGGCAAAAGCTTCAGAATCAGATAGAATAGTTTTCCTTATATCCCACAGTAATAATTCAGTACCCTTACAAAAAGATTTTTAAAGGATTGTAATCACGTTTAGAAACTAGACTACATTTAAAGGTATATATAAATATTTTACAGACATATGTACAATAAATCCAACTGGAGTGAAAAATTAGCCAGAGACAGGAATCGAACCCGGGACTACAGTATACAAGACTGCTGCTCTAACCACTGAGCTACTCCGGCCGATACCTGAGTCTGCAATTTTTCACTAATAAACCATGTTGGGGAAGTCACCAGCCATCTATACGACAGCCTTGGATGACCGGACAACGATGAATAGATTTTACTATTACATCGATCTACGAAATATAATAATAAACACACATATATATTAAAACACACATTCACACATAAATAACGCAATTTTTCACTCCAGTTGGGTTTATTGTATTTATTGTATGCATGTCTGTAAAATATTTATATATACCTTTAACTGTTGAATGCAGGCGTTATTTATGTGTGAATGTGTGTTTTTTATATATGTATGTGTGGTTATTATTACTAGACTACATTGTTGTTTCCAGCTTCCAAATAGCCAGCTATTTTATTTTTTCGTTTTACAATTTTGAATACAGAATTTTTTCATTTTGAACCTGATCCCAAACACGGGTATAAAAATCGAGCCAGAGCCGGTGTAGGGCGCTCGGTCTGTAACAGAGCCCGTCTTATCTCTATATGAAAGTTTTCAACTTCCTCATTCAAGTAAAAATCGCTTAGAAAGGCGGGATCTCGTTCCCCGATGCAGCGTTATTGTTTGCCTTGCTTTTCGGCTATAATTCTTCCATTCCTCGGCACGACTTAGCTTTTCGGCTACTTTTCGCTTTGTTTTCCCTCAAAATTGCCCCTTCCACAGCTAAGACCCGTATCAAATTTTAGGCACTAAAACATCCATCCCCATTTCTTCCGGCATGTCGAGCACCTGGTGATGGGCGCCAAATTAAAACAAGCCAATGCAATCAGACAACAACAGCACAGAATTCTAACTCAGTCTATCAACCACCAATTCCAACCTATTGTCTAACCGAGTGGATTGCCCCATGCGGCGATCAGTCTAAGTTCGCCCTGCTCTCCAGGCATCTCAAACCCGTTCAGCTGGGCCATATCCGGGCAGGTAGGGCCCTGGTCAGTGGTCTCCGAGCCCGTCTCATCTCTAGCACTCATATTTCTTTTCTAGTGCTCATTTTTACAAGCCTTCTTAAACAAAAATCTTAGGTGGACCCAATCAACCCAGTAGTTAACATACTGACCTTAAAATCAGAAACTATGGAAGTTGTTCAAGAGTTCGAAATCATCCCGGTCTAGGTGGGGTGACTGAGCAAGGTTGTCGGGTTTTCATTTTACGAGAAGGATAATTCGATTTCTACTTTCGAAAGTTCTTACTGAAAGTTCTCCCGAAAGGTCCCTCTCTTATGGGCAAAGCTAGCTAGTGCTTAAGAAATCACACACATATGTACTTGCTCGCTAAACTTAGGCATAGTTGAAATGTCGTGTTCCAAAAAACAGGACAAAGGAGACAAAAAAAGTGGGAATCGGGACATGAAAATAGAGTAAATTCTATTGAAACGTAACTTGTTCATAATGAAAACCTGGCTTAAACGTAAAGATTGTACCAACGATAAAATTACCGTGCGATTATACCTGCTAGGACGGAAACGTGTTTTAAATGGGCGCTTTTGCAGTGCCTAGCGATTTCTTAAAGATTTTATTATACAAACACAACAATCTTATACAGTAAAACCTTCAAAAACGGAATCGCTGAAAGAATGAAATTTTTATTTTTTAAATAAAATTCCGTTATAAAGAGATACGTTTTCACAGGGTTTACTGGAAACAGTATAGTAAAACCTGGGAAAACAAAATCGTTATGAACTACAAAAAAATCCGTTTTAGACAGATTTCCGTCTAGGCTGGCAGATTTAAGAGGTATTCCTTTCGAAGGTGCTATAAAAGAATTTCGTTATTGACAGTTCTGTCTTCCGTCGTTTTACAGAATTAAGTTCCACTCGATGCCGACTAACGAATAGTATGATACAAAAAGAAATTTAAAAGAGTTTCTGTATCGGGGACAATCGGGAATTTTGGCAACCCGCGAACTGGTCACGCGGGAAAATCTTCACATTCCCCGTAAATCGGGACACATGGCAACACTAGTCGTAAGTCAAAAGTGTCGAGTAAGTTTGGAAAGTTATAAAAGCACCTGGTTATAACAAAAAGTATTGATTAATTCTTTTTTGTAATAAGAAAATATTAAACTAGCACACAAATTATTAGTTTGAATTCATAGCATAATGCAAATACATGAGTGGAAAACTCAAGTGAAAAAAAAAAAAAAAAAAAAAAAAAAAAAAACATTTTTTATAGGAAAGCTGTTGAACATAAAAAGTATAATTAACCCTTTGCACTCGAGAGGTGATTCTCACTGACTACTACACTGTAAAAAAAACGGACTAAAAAACGGAAATACTACTGGCAATCTAGACGCCAGTACTATTTCCGTTTTTTTACGGGAATTTTTACCCATAAATTACAGGAAATTTTCCGTTTTTCTGATTAAAAACGGAAATTTTTCTGTAATTTATGGGTAAAAATTCCTGTAAAAAACGGAAATAGTACTGCCGTCTAGATTGCCAGTAGTATTTCCGTTTTTTAGTCCGTTTTTTTACAGTGTAGTGTCCCGCATAAATGGGTGCTCCAAATGATCTGGACACAAACAAGTATCTTAAACTTAGTTTCTTCGCCTTATCTAATGGCTGAATAATCTGTGATAAAAAATGCCGAAATAAACTGTAAGATATTAGTGGTGTCAAAAGCATTTGGCGTCCCGATTTACAAGGGACACCTGACAACATTAATGGTGAGTGAGAGTTACATATTGAGTGCAAAGGGTTAAAAGATATGCTTAACCCCTTGGGGACGAGCGACCGGTATACGTGCCGCGTAAGGTGCTCAGAATCCGTGATTATTCCCACCAGTAAAACTTTATTGTAAATTTCGCCTTATTTAATCCGAGCATTTTCCCGATTCAATTAGGCAAAATCTTCTGTTTTGAAAAACCGTCGATAAAAGATTAAAAGTTCCGTAAAAGTCGCTCGTCCCGAAGGGGTTAACGCAAGCAGGTGCGGCTTGCGATATCTTTAAAGCTTCTGCTTGTATTCCAGAATATGAAAACAAATCGATAATCGATACAGCTGCTAATTTTCTCGTTCTTTTGTAGTTTCTTTCC